>CAKJTW010000017.1:4460000-5710000 GCA_917880005.1 Nanger dama
TGGCAGTGCTTAAGAGGGTCACAGGGCATTTACAGTCACTAGGCTATGGGAAATAAAATTCCAGGTCTGTTGTACCAAAGATTACTTAAAACTCATGTTTACCTAGTGGTAACTGGTACAAAAGTATTTTTTCTGTCTAAGCCCCTCTTAAGTAGGTATCTTAGAAATACATGATCAGTGAAATTGCTGCAAAATAGACATGTTCCAAAGGCTCTTAGCATTACGAACCTTTGTAGGTTCCATTTAAGTATTTTTCCATGCAAAAAGCAGATTGCTTTACTTCTGAACTATCCATTTCCAGTTAGAGGACAGAAGCTGTGCTCCTTGCTGTATGCATGTGCCAGAAAGGTGAGCACACGTGTGTGTGCATACACACTATACTAGATGATATTTTCTTAGTATCCTCTAGAAGCAGAGTTTTAGGGAAAACAGAGCCTTTGTCCTCGGCTATGGGTGATCTGAAGTCGTCTTTGTTACTGATACGGTGATTGTAGGGAAGAAATGGTTTCCTCCACCCTTCAAGGGTCCCTGGATGGGTCTGAAATTAAACTGAAAGACAGATTAACAGGAGATTAATAAATTATTTTTAAACAGGAGAAAAGCATACAGATACATTTAATATAAATTTTATGGGACATGGGAACTTTCATAAGGAAGTGAAGACCCAAAGCAACAGACTTGAGTATTTCATGCTAGATTTTTGAAGAGTGCACAGTTGTGGAGGGATATGGTAGGGTAAGGAGAGGGTCATTGTAGTGAACTGGGGAAAGACTCAGCAAGGCTTGTTTGTGAGGATTCTTTCCTGCATCCCTTTGTGTTCAGAGATAAGATGCTCCTTTCCTCTGGGCATAGGGAGGGCGCCTGGCATTATGGCCTGTCCCAGGGAAGAAGGATGAGGGCAAGGTCAGAGTAACCTTCTTCTGCTGTTTTCTCAAAACTCCTTAAGCTATACCATGGTGCTCTATTTTGTGGTTCTGAAGTCCATCAGGATACTAGGGTTAATAGTTTGAATGCAAAATAGGATTTGGGGAAATAAAGTTTTTCAAAACAAAACAGATTCTCACAAGAGAACCTCTGTGATCATTATAGATTATTGTTTCTTCTGGATCTAATGTTGAGAAGAGTTTGATTGTGACTTTACTGAGCTTTTCCAAAGGATTTTAAGTATTTTTGCTATAGCTGTCAATTGAGATTTTGCTCAAGAAGTTTGAATTTGTTTATAAATACAGTGGGATTAACTTTTCTAGGCTCCAGTTCCTTTCTTGTTTCTGCCCCAAAGAATTAGTTACTTTTTCTGTAGAAAAGGGAATTCAAATAGTCTGTCAGGAATTAAGAAAAACTAGAAGGAAATGTCATTAGTTGTGCCTCTGGTTTCTGGAGTTGTAACTAATATTTGCTTCTTCATGTTTTCTACACTTTTGAGATTTTCTGTAGCTGAGAGTATATTGTTTATAGAATCAGAAGGGAGAAAAATATGTATGTATTTTGTATATGATATATACATATAGCATATCTGTATATGATATATATATATATACATATTTCAGCTGAATTTGTTATAATTCAGGAATCAAACATTGCCCTTTTAATTGCAGATACAGGAATCTTGGTTCTGGATGATAAAAAATATGGCTGTATAGATGATGGTATAGCTTTCAGAGCTACCTGCCATTTGAATTGGTACATACAGGCATGGACCGCCTTCTCAAGGGGTTTGTTGGTGACCAAAGGAAGCACTGTGTTTACAACTTAAATGGTAGAAAGGGCTCACAATTGTTGCTCTTACTGTCACATACTTCTTTGGTTTCTGCCTCCCATGTGTATGTTCTGGGGGCATAGCCATAGTTTTTGTAATGCCCATTCAGTGTGTTTGTGCAATGGAAGTGAGTTCACAGGACAGGATGGTGAGGAGAATTAGGATAAGTTCAGAATTTTCTCTTATTATGTCTATATAGTTTAGTGGAGAATATAAAATAGCATAAAATGAGTACCTACTGCTGGATAGATGCATTTAGGATTTGCTTGTAATTCATACAGTCCTTTGGAAAAGGCAATGGCACCCCACTCCAGTACTCCTGCCTGGAAAATCCCATGAATGGAGGAGCCTGGTAGGCTGCAGTCCATGGGGTCACGAAGAGTCGGACACGACTGAGCAACTTCACTTTCTGTTTTCACTTGCATGCATTGGAGAAGGAAATGGCAACCCACTCCAGTGTTCTTGCCTGGAGAATCCTAGGGACTGGGGAGCCTGGTGGGCTGCCATCTATGGGGTTGCACAGAGTCGGACACGACTGAAGTGACTGAGCAACAGCAGCAACAGCAGCAGCATACAGTCCTTAGTGTAGTTTTGAATGTTACTTTGAGTTGGAAGAATTTCTTTGAACCATAACATGTTACAGTTACTTGGAAAAATTATGTAGAAGATGTATTAAAAAAAACTGCTTTGTTACTTTTTAAAAATTTAGTTTTTTTTAATTGGAGGATAATTACAATATTTTGATGGTTTCTGCTATACATCAACATGAGTCACCCATAGGTATGCATATGTCTCCTCTCAAACCTCCTTCCTACATGCTGTGTTACTTTTTAATTGTGATCTTGGGGCTAGTATTTTCACTCTCTGAACTTTGTTATCCTCATCTGTAAAATGGGCATACTAGTGACACCTTCCATTATGATAATTGTGGGGATTTATGAAAATATTTTGTAAATCCATGTATGTTTCTTTTATTGACTAAGCTACTTTTGGCAAACTACCTAAATTTCAGTAGAGGTGATTTGGATCAAATCCTTGACTCATAGCCCAGAGCCAAACTGCCTTTATCCATTCTCCTTGAAAGAGGAGAGGTCAAAGATGTATGATTTTAATTTTACTTTTGTGAGAAACTGTGGTGACTCTAACCCCCACAATTTCCATTAAAAACTCAAAATAGCTATTCATTTTCTTTTTCTAATTACTTGGCAGAAATTTAAAATTGAAAGAGAGAAACAACAACCAACGTTTGCTTCAACAAAAGGGATTCTTGGGTCCTGGAGACCAGAGAAATGAGCAGGAATGCTCAGGGTGAGTTTGGGTGGATTGCAGAACCTGGGTGTTAATTACTTTAACTGAGCTAAAACTTTAACTTAATACACAGAAGCAATTCAGTTCAGTCGCTCAGTTGTGTTCGACTTTTGCAACTCCATGGACTGCAGCAGGCCAGACCTCCCTGTCCATCACTGACTCCTAGAGTTTACTCAAACTTATGTCCATTGAGTCAGTGATGCCATCCAACTATCTGTCGTCCCCTTCTCCTGCCTTCGATCTTTCCCAGCATCAGGATCCTTTCAAATGAGTCAGATCTTCGCATTAGGTGGCCAAAGTATTGGAGCTTCAGCTTCAGCATCAGTCCTTCCAATGAATACCCAGGACTGATCTTCTTTAGGATGGACTGGTTGGATCTCCTTGCTGTCTATGGGGATCAAAAGAGTCTTCTTCAACATCACAGTTCAAAAGCATTAGTTCTTCAGTGCTCAGCTTTCTTTATAGTCCAACGCTCACATCCATACATGACTACTGGAAAAACCATAGCCTTGTAGACGGACCTTTGTGGACAAAGTCATGTCTTTGCTTTTTAATATGCTATCTAGGTTGGTCATAACTTTCCTTCTAAGGGTTAAGCATCTTTTAATTTCACAGCTGCAATCACCATCTGCAGTGATTTTAGAGCAAAAAAAAAAAAAAAAAGTCAGCCACTGTTTCTACTGTTTCCTCATCTATTTCCCATGAACTGATGGGACCAGATGCCATGTTCTTAGTTTTCTGAATGTTGAGCTTTAAGTCAACTTTTTCACTCAACTCTTTCACTTTCATCAAGAGGCACTTTCAGTTCAGTTCAGTCGCTCAGTCATGTCTGACTCTTTGTGACCTTAGTAATCACAGCACGCCAGGCCTCCCTGTCCATCACCAACTCCCGGAGTTCACTCAGACTCACATTCATCGAGTCTGTGATGCCATCCAGCCATCTCATCCTCTGTCGTCCCCTTCTCCTCCTGCCCCCAATCCCTCCCAGCATCAGAGTCTTTTCCAATGAGTCAACTCTTCGCATGAGGTGGCCAAAGTACTGGAGTTTCAGCTTTAGCATCAGTCCTTCCAATGAATATTCAGGACTGATTTCCTTTAGGATGGACTAGTTGGATTTCCTTGCAGTCCAAGGGACTCTGAAGAATCTTCTCCAACACCACAGTTCAAAAGCATCAATTCTTCGCCACTCAGCCTTCTTCACAGTCCAACTCTCACATCCATACATGACTATTGGAAAAACCATAGCCTTGACTAGATGGACCTTAGTCGGCAAAGTAATGTCTCTGCTTTTGAATATGCTATCTAGGTTGGTCATAACTTTTCTTCCAAGAAGTGAGCATCTTTTAATTTCATGGCTGCAGTTACCATCTGCAGTGATTTTGGAGGCACTTTAGTTCCTCTTTGATTTCTACCATAAGGGTGGTCATCTGCATATCTGAGGTTATTGATATTTCTCCCAGCAACCTTGATTCCAGCATGTGCTCCCTCCAGCCCAGCATTTCTCCTGATGTACTCTGCATATAAGTTAAATAAGCAGAATGACAATATGCACCCTTGATGTACTCCTTTTCCTACTGGGAGTAGATCTGATAGACAGAGTGAGTGCCTGATGAACTATGGACAGAGGTTCGTGACATTGACAGAAATCAAGACCATCCCCAAGAAAAAGAAATGCAAAAAGGAAAGTGGCTGTCTGAGGAGGCCTTACAAATAGCGATGAAAAGAAGAGAAGTGAAAAGCAAAGGAGAAAAGGAAAGATATACCCATTCGAATGCAGAGTTCCAAAGAATAGCAAGGAGACATAAGAAAGCCTTCCTCAGGGATCAGTGCAAAGAAACAGAGGAAAACAATAAAATGGGAAAGACTAGAGATCTCTTCAAGAAAATTAGAGATACCGAGAGATCATTTTATGCAAAGATGGGCTCAATAAAGGATAGAAATGGTATGGACCTAACAGAAGCAGAAGATACTAAGAAGAGGTAGCAAGAATACACAGAAGAACTGTACAAAAAAGATCTTCACGACTCAGATAATCACGAAGGTATGATCACTCACACTCACCTAGGGCCAGATATCCTGGAATGTGAAGTCAAGTGGACCTTAGGAAGCATCACTACGAACAAAGCTAGTGGAGGTGATGGAATTCCAGTTGAGCTATTTCAGATTCTGAAAGATGATGCTGTGAAAGTGCTGCACTCACTATGCAAGCAAATTGGGAAAACTCAGCAGTGGCTACAGGACTGTTTTCAGGTCAGTTTTCATTCCAATCCCAAAGAAAGGCAATGCCAAAGAATCCTCAAACTACCGCACAGTTACACTCATCTCACACACTAGTCAAGTAATGCTCAAAATCCTCCAAGCCAGGCTTCAGCAATACGTGAACTGTGAACTTCCTGATGTTCAGCTGGTTTTAGAAAAGGCAGAGGAACCAGAGATCAAAATCCCAATATCCGCTGGATCATCAAAAAGCAAGACTGTTCCAGAAAAACATCTACTTCTGCTTTATT
The DNA here is from genome assembly GCA_917880005.1 of Nanger dama. Taxonomy (NCBI): domain Eukaryota; kingdom Metazoa; phylum Chordata; class Mammalia; order Artiodactyla; family Bovidae; genus Nanger; species Nanger dama. Next base: position 4,465,572 of record CAKJTW010000017.1, read on the forward strand.
GACTATGCCAAAGCCTTTGACTGTGTGGATGACAACAAACTGTGGAAAAATTGTTCAAGATGGATGGGAATACCAGCCCACCTGACCTGCCTCTTGAGAAATCTGTATGCAGGTCAGGAAGCAACAGTTAGAACTGGACACGGGACAACAGACTGGTTCCAAATAGGAGAAGGAGCACGTCAAGGCTAACATGTTGCTTGTTAATAATTTTCTAGCATGCGGTGCTATAAATGATTCTAAAGCTGTATGCCATTTAGTGACATGGATTGGGAGGGGCATGCGTATATTTATATTTTCAGGTGATTGTCCAATCTGTAATACTTGAGAATTCATTCACTCTACAATACTCTCAGACCCAAACTGTCCATTATATAGTGAAAAAATTGTATAACTAGAGACATGATGCTTACTAACACATTAGGACTATGAATGGACTTAAACTCAAGTTTTCTGAGTCCAAGTTTAGTGGATAAGAGTAGCTTTCTTGTGGGATTTAGAGAGAATGAAATTACATGTGTGTGTTTGAGTGTTAAGAACAGTAACTAACAAAGGGAGAGACTTAGCAAATGAACGCCACCAGCGTGGCTGCGCCGTTTTCACTGTTCAGTATTGCTGTCCTTGCCACCACACTGTGCAAGATTGTCGAGCAGTTCTTTGGTGTGTGCCATGCTGGAGAAGTTCATCTTTTGCTAATACATTGAAGCAAGTGCTCAACTTATGGCTCTATTTAAAGAAAATTCCACAAAGCTGCTATACTTTTGATTTCCATTAAGACTTCTGAGGAAATTCCCTGGCAGTACAGTGGTTAGGACTCTGTGCTTAACTGCTGAGGGTCTGAATTCAATCCTTGGTCAGGGAACTAAGATCCCACACGGTGAGCTGCTGCTGCTGCTAAGTCGCTTCCTTCGTGTCTGACTCTGTGCGACCCCATAGACGGCAGCCCACCAGGCTCCCCCGTCCCTGGGATTCTCCAGGCAAGAACACTGGAGTGGGTTGCCATTTTCTTCTCCAGTGCATGAAAGTGAAAAGTGAAAGTGAAGTCGCTCAGTCTTGTCCAACTCATAGCGACCCCAGGGACTGCAGCCTACCTGGCTCCTCTGTCCATGGGATTTCCCAGGCCAGAGTGGGGTGCCATTGCCTTCTCTGCACAAGGTATGGGGCACTGCCAGAACAAATGGGAAAAGGAAAACTCATGGAAAGCGTTGGTAGAATATAGTTGAATGGTAATTTGGAATCCCAATTTTGAATTTTATACATTTGTATCTATTTATGGATTGATTTGGAGAAGGAAATGGCAACTCACTCCAGTATTCTTGCCTAGAGAATCCTGTGGACAGAGGAACCTTGTGGGCTGCTGTCTATGGGGCCACATAGAATCAGACACGATGGAAGCGACTTAGCAGCAGCAGCAGCAGCAGCAGCAGCAGCATGGATTGATTGGCGAAGAAAATGGCAACTCACTGCAATATTCTTGCCTGGGAAATCCCATGGACAGAAGAGCCTGGTGGGCCACAGTCGATGGGGTTGCAAAGACTCGGACACAACTTAGTGATTAAACAACAGCAGCATGGGTTGATATTTCCAACATACACAAATTTGGCAAATGTGGTTCTGTCAAAGTTCATCCTCTTGAACCAACAGGGATTCCGGGAATCATGATTCATTTTTCAGCAGTCTCCTTGTTTCCTTAGCTATCTACATGGAATATGTAATATTTCAAGTATTTAAATTTCCTAATCCTGTCAGCACAGGGCTTTAAGTTGGAAGACTTTAGTTATGAAATCTATTCTGATGTAATTATTTAAAAGATTCAACTTTTGAGGAATTTATCTTATGACACAGGAGTATACTTACAATATGTTGATTGAAAAGAAATAAATATAAAACTATAAATATTATGACCCCAACTGGCATATAAAAAGGTAGATATATTAACAACAAATACTGGAAGGTAATATGTAAATGAATAAATAATAGTGTTATCTGTTCTCTGGGTAGATTAATAGCAAGTATGTTTTTAAAACTTTTACAAATAACATTGTAAACTTTTTTGAATTAACCTGCAATTCACTTCTTTTTTAACAAAATTATTTGTTTGGTCCTAGTTTTGGCACCGGGATCCAGTTCCCTGAGCAGGGATGGAACTCAGGCCCTCTGCATTGAGATCATGCAGTCTTAGCCACCGGACCCCAGGGAAGTCCTTGAAGCTCACTGCTTAAACTTAGTATAAATTTTTCAGAAGAAAGAAATTGTCAGTTGTAGCAGAGAGCATGGCCACCCACGCCAATATTCTTGCCTCCAGGATGTCATGGACAGAGAAGCCTGGTGGGCTGCAGCCATGGGGTCGCAAAGAGTTGGATATTACTGAAGTGACTTAGCTTGCATGCCAGGTAGTGATTAATGCCAGCTTGTGTCATACTGGTTCGACTCTGTGTTTGATGTGCTTGCTATTTCTCAGGTAGTGTAGCTGAGTAGAAAGGGCATGGCTGTTGGAGCCAGGTGAGCCTGGTTTTTAGCCTGTTGGCCTTCATTTAAGAGCTTTGGGGTTGGGGAAGTTGCTTCTCCGAACTTTCGCTCTCATTAAATCAGCAATGCTCTGTCCTTTTAAGGTTTCTTATTTCTGAAAGTGGCTTTCTCTTGGAGGTATTCAGTAAATACTAGCTCTTTTCTCCACCCATCCATTATCCTCACTTCCCGATGCCACAAGGATCAGTTCAGGGAATAACGGGACTTGGAAAAAGTTTTAGTTTCATATTAACATTTTCAGTGGGCTTCCCTGGTGGCTCAATGTTAAGAGTCCACCTGCTAATGCAGGAGACATGAGTTAAATCCCTGGGTTGGGAAGATCCCCTGGAGAAGGGAATGGCAACCCATGCCAGTATTCTTGCCTGGAGATCCCATGGACTGAGGAGCCTGACGGGCTGTAGTCCATGGGGTCACAAAAAGTCAGACACGACTTCGCGACTAAACAGCAAGAGCAGCAAGTATTTTCGCTGGTTTACCTTTTCAAGTCATCTTTTTTACTGTACAAGTCTTGGTTTCTGTGAGTCTCACATCCTTGGGAACCAAACTCATGACAATCAGGCAGTGTCTTTCTGCAAGGGGTGAGAAAACCGAGCAAACCTAAGTGGTGGTGCGCTCTCTGGAGCAGTGTGAGAGCGTGTCCGCCTGGGAACGCTGAGCAGCGGCCTCCCCGTCCACCTCCCCCTGGCAGGCATGCGGAGGGTGTGGAGAGGACTCTGGGGCTGAGAGAGGGTTTGTAATTGCATGGCCGTCTGGCCTGCCCTGAGCATTCTCTTCCCTTCCAGGATTCCTGTAATTGTCATCAGATGGCTCAGTCTCCCAAATGTTTCCGTTATTGCAGTGACTTCTGGAGTGTGTTTAAGGGGGAAAGAAAGCGGCCAGAATTAGCAGTCATCATTTGTGTCTGTTCTGTTGTATGTGGCCGTGTGCAGGTCAGGCATCTCTGGAGTATAGAGAAATTGGTCAGATGTACAGTCCTTACCATCTTCTCTAGTGCCTTTCTGCTTCTTTTGCTATTGCTTTTCCTCCTCTGCTGCTCGAAAGGAAAACAAAATTGATAAACGATGAAGGAAGGGGTCCTGTTTTCAATTCTAGTCTGTTATTCTTTTGGTCTCTTTATTTCTGGGGACAGTTATACAACATTACATCTTTCCTGGGTGCAAGTCTTCAAGAGGTTAGGAATTGTACAGTGAATAAGCCCTGTAATGAAGGGTTCCAAGTCTTGGGCATGGAGGAAACGAGACATTAAAGACAGACTTTGAATTTCAACTGAATAGAGTTTGAATGACAGAAGTGATAGCGTTAATTGGCAAAGCAGATGTTCAGGTGGAAAGAACAGTGATAGGAAAGATGAGATGATTTGGAGCGGTGTATAGGATGCAGTTGAGCTTCAAAATGAAAACTTCGTAAATTTGCCTTCGTTCTTTGAAGAAGGGTCAGCCTAATTCCAATTTTAGGCTGAATGCTATCTGTAAAAGCATAGAAGGAATGGCTCATGCCCTCAGACCCACTCTGAGTCTTTCAAGGTAGTATTTGAATTTACCTTCATCATAAGCCTGCAACTGAAAACCTAACTATAGGAAGATATCTTGTAAGGGTATTTTATTTTATTCAGGTAATCTCCTGTCCTTCCTGCTTTGCTAAGAAGCAAAGAATGGCCTAAATGAAAAAGGACAGCTGAAAATAAAAAAAAAAAGAAAATGGAGAGATCGCCATATCTAAACCTATGTGTTTTTCCACCCCCTGGTTCCCTAAGTAGAGCCTGAGTACAGAGGTTTAGGTTGGATATGATTGTTCAACTAGATAATTTTGGAAAGTGTACAATTGAAGAGAACTAAAACAGTTTCTTCTGATTCATGCTGTTGGCTGAGAAATTGTGCTTTTGAAAAGCCACTTTGCTCTACTGGCTCTTACTTACTTAACGAGTGAAGTAGTTCATTGTGTTCTGGTGCCCCTGTTGGTGTAGTGGTGGACTATTCTCGAAACTCACAGGGACCCAGCTCTAGAGAGTCATGTGAACCATTTCACATTTGTCATATGCCTCTTTTACAGTAATTGTATTAAATACTGATGCTTACCCTGAAACCCATTCCACCTCTTTCTTCCCAAGGAGCCAGACATGGGAGATGGGTCCAATATAGCTCATGATTAATATAAAAACCTAAGTCATGACAATTTCATCCCCCTTAGGAGCTATTGATCTGATAGCAGGCATGTGACTAAGTTCTGGCCAGTAATTTATAAGAGGAAGTGTGCTAGACAAAGGTAGTGAAGGTTACCCATCTGGAATGAGAAACAAATTCCTGCTTGGAATTTGTCAGTGATGCTTAGTGAGGCAGTGAGCAGACTCGGGACTGAGCATGACAACAGGAAAGGCAGAGCTGGTGTCCTTGACACTTAGCCCACGTCTGCTGCTCCTGACTTGTTCTGTGAGAGAGCTCATTGTTTCAGCTCTTACAATCAGGACTTTCTATTACCTGAGGCCACCCCGATTTCTCTTTCATAAAATATATCTATGCATTTATCATGTCCCTTCTGGTATTTTCCGTGTGATTTGGAAAGTAGTTCTATTTAAATTTTTTTTTTGTCCATGCTGCATGGCATGTGGGATGTTAGTTCCCCGACGAGGATCAAACCCATTACCCCCTGCATTGGAAGCAAAGAGTTTTAACCACTGTACTGCCAGGGAAGTCCCATGGAAAGTAGTTTTTTATAATCTGTAATTTAAATCACACTATGTATCATTCAAAGTAGTTTCTATTTAAGGCATGAGAGGCAGGTCCCTCTTTTAGATGGAAAACTAAAGCTGTTCCCAGGGCAAGTGCACGGCTGCCAGTAAGTCATCTTGTGGACCATCTTGTCTTTACCACGAGGTACCTTGATGAAAGATGTGATGGGACAGATGTTTTTGAGTTTGGTTGGTATTAGTTCTGCCCCAAATCTGAAGATGTTAGTGTAGAACTACTTGATTACTCTGAATCATACTGAATTAGCTTTGCCCAGTTTCTAGGAGTCAGTGTTTTACTCCTTTCAGTGACCATGTCCTTCTACTTTCTGTGGACAATAGACAACTTAGTGAAGAAGTTTGAGAGAACTTGACCTGTGGAGATAAACCTTTTGAGTTCAAAGACTTGTGAAAGTCCCTTGGACAGCAAGGAGATCAAACCAGTCAATCTTAAGGGAGATCAACCGTGAATATTCACTGAAAGGACTGACGCTGAAGCTGAAGCTCCAGTATTTTGGTAATCTGATGCAAACGGACAACTCATTGGAAAAGTCCCTGATGCTCGGAAAGATTGAGGGCAGAAGAAGAGGGCGTCAGAGGATGAGATGGCTGGACAGCATCACCCATGCAATGGACATGAACTTGAGCAAACTCCAGGAGGTGGTGAGGGACAGAGAGGCCTGGTGTGCTGCAGTTCATGGAGTCACAAAGAGCCGGACACGACTGGGTGACCGAACAACGACAACAGTCTGCTTCTCTGCTTACTCTCTGCATGCCCTCGGACACATTATATGACTTATCTGTGCTTCAGTATGTTCCTGTAAAATGGAGACTATACTGGTACCTGTACCATGAGAATTCTCTTGTGTCATAAGAATTTTCTTGTGTCATCAGAATTCTATGAGATTTAAGAAAATCTCGTATAATAATGCCTGGTGCCTGCTAAGTATATGTTTGATAGGGTAGTATCTAGTTGAATTTTTCAAAGTACTTTTTAAAATGTGTTTCTCCTTTGTTTCTCAGAACTATCTGATGAAGGAGGAAGTATCATTAAACCCTATTTTATAGGATACTGTGTTAGAATGTAACTTTGTTACTAGTGATAGAATTGGGATTATAATCTAGATCTCTCCTCTAATAAGTTGTACCTGACCCTGAATTGGGTCTTTAGGAAGTGGTTCTGTTTTTGTGATCTTATAAATTAGAAGATGTAGATGGGAAGGGCATAAATTCCTGTTGGTTAAATCTGACCCAGTGGTGAGCCAATTCATTCATTCTAAAATTACTTGTTTACTTGTTAAAGGTATTTCTCACTTTGCATGCTTCCAGTATGGACAGTTTTCAGTTGTTATGGTTAATTAAGTAACTTGGATCCTCCAACAACACAGCTTACATTTTGGTTATTATGTTACATTAACAGAGTGTATTAAAGTACAGCCAGCACGTCCTGTTACTTGGTTCATGAACAGACAGCAAAGGGCATAGCTCTGTTGCCTCCTTGTCTCTCAGAGATAAACTCATGTGACATTTTGTGAAAATGGATAATTCAAAGAGGGAATTGGCGGACAAAGATCAAAGTGCAGCAAAGAAATGTGAAGTGCTAACTCTGGAAGTGAAATTTGAACCTTTCCTAAATCGAGTTCTAGGAAAACAAGTTGACTGCAGGAGCGTCAACGTCAACGCTGCCACTGTTCTAGAGCCTCTCTATGCAGCCAGAGGAGTTAGGGAAGAGGAAGTTACTATGTAAATTAGACAAGTGATTGTGACAAAAACGATGGAAGCATAACAGAGGAAAAGATGCTGGTAGAAAAACGTCACATTAAAGAGAACTCCTCAGAGATCCTGCAGGACGATGAAAAACAAAAGGGATGAAATGTTGGAAGCTAACCCAGACTTAGACAGCATATGCCGGTACAAAAGATGCTCATTTGATGTTTTAAATTATACAGTGAGAAGAAGGCAGCACTGTTCAAACCACTCAGACTACTCTTGATGCTTTTTTTTTTTTCGATAAAGAAATAAAATGCTTTAATTCCCAAATTTCTAACGTTTTAAATTACAGTGTAGTAAATGAATGTTTTGCTTTTTTCATCTTCCTATGTAACTGCTTTTTAGTGTTTTTGACAAAAATGTTACAGCTCAGAGAGAAGCTAGAGTTTTTCTATTTATTATTAAGGTTGCTCTGCATGGTTTCAGGTTGCACGGTCATGTTTATCGTCTTGTATTAGTGTGCAGGGCAAGGGCTGACACTATTTATTGAGCCAAGTGGGCACTCTTGTAAGTGGTGGGGGGTGCAGTGAGATAGCGACGCCTTATGAAACGTCATTCCAACAAAAATGTATTGACTGTCTGCCATGGACTAGGTTGCATACATGTATGTGGCTAAAAAGTAGTTCTTTTTCCCTAAGAATTCACATTTCAGTTGATCAGTGAGAGACAAGAGCATTCATTATATCACTATATATGCATGTAATTTGTGTAATACATCTCTCTGAAAGCAGTGATAGGGAAATAACTACTAACTTATCTGCCTGAGAATGTGAGGGTTGGAGAGAGGAAGGAAGACAGCCCAGAGGACTCAGTAGTTAATATGGAAAAGCTGTTTAAGAGCCAAACGGTGGACAGGGTATGCAGGGAATTTAAAAAAGTTGGTTGTTGCTGGAATGTGGAAGGCATGGTAGGGGCAGATCAGCAATGCTGTGGTGCCTGTTGGCAATGGGAAACCCTTGGGATTTCTCTGTAATTTCTTTCAAATTAAGATATAATTTATACACAATAAAATTGACCCATTTTAGTGCATCATTTAGTGTGTTTGATCTTAGTCTTGTAACCATCACTGCAATCAAGATGAAGAACATTTACAGCACCTTCTCAGTGCTCCTAAGTGACTAACCCCTCCTCCCCTGGCAGCCACTGACCTGTTTTCTGTCCTTAAAAATTTGCCTTTCCCAGAACATGATATAAATGTAATCCTACAGTATGTAACCTTTTAAGTCTGGCTTCTTTCACTTAGAATAATAGTTTTGAGATTGATCCATGTTGTTGCATGTGGGAAAAAAAGTGCCTTTGGGTTGTAAGCAGGAGAATTATATGTGAGATTTGGTTCGAGGATGAATTTGAGAGAATGGAAACCAGAGGCTTGCACTGTAATTTAGCAAGGTGCTGATGGAGGGGAGTTGGAATAAAGAGGTGGGAGTACCAGACCACCTGACCTGCCTCTTGAGAAACCTGTATTCACGTCAAGAAGCAACAGTTAGAACTTGACATGGAACAACGGACTGGTTCCAAATTGGAAAAGGAGTATGACAAGGCTGTATATTGTCATCCTGCTTATTTAATTTATAAGCAGAGTACAGCATGAGAAATGCTGGGTGGGATGGATCACAAGCTGGAATCAAGATTGCGGGAGAAATAGCAACCACCTCAGATGTGCAGATGGCACCACTCTAATGACAGAAAGTGGAGAGGAACTAACGAGCCTCTTGATGCAGGTTAAAGAGGAGAGCGAAAAATACTGGCTTGAAAGTCAACATTTAGAAAACTAAGATCATGGCATTTGGTCTCATTACTTCATGGCAATTAGAAGGGGGAAAAGTGACAGCTTTTATTTTCTTGGGCTCCAAAAGCACTGCAAATGGTAACTGCAGCCATGAAATTAGAAGACTCTTGCTCCTTGTAAGGAAAGCTATGGCAAACCTAGGTGCATTAAGCAGAGACATCAGTTTGCTGACGAAGGTCTGTATAATCAAAGGTATGGTTTTTCTTGTAGTCAGGTATGGATGTGAGAGTTGGATCATAAAGAAGACTGAGCATCAAAGAACTGATGCTTTCAAATTGTGGTGCTAGAGAAGACTCTTGAGAGTCCCTTAGATTGCAAGGACTGATGCTGAAACTCCAATTCTTTGGCCACCTAGTGGGAAGAGCCAAGTCATTGGAAAAGACCCTGTTGCCTGGAAAGATTGAGGGCAGGAGGAGAGGAGGCGGCAGATGATGAGATGGTTAGATAGCATCACCGACTTGATGGATGTGAGTTTGAGCAAACTCCAGAGATAGTGGAGGACAGAGGAGCCTGGTGTGCTGTAGTCCATGGGGTCGCAAAGAGTCGGACACGACTGAGCAACTAAACAGCAACTGCAGTCCCTGGCCTAGGAAGGGAACCACCCTGAAAAGTGATAGGCAGAGTTGCTGCCCCTTTGAGAGAGAGCTTATCAGAAAGGTGATTCACCACACAGATGTTCATACCCAAAAGGTACTGGGTACAAAATTTGCCCACAGCCATAATTACAACTAACAGAGCCCTTTGTCCTTAGGCAGTTGCATGAGGTAGAGTGTTTTTCTTGTGTCTCACAGATGGGGAAACTGAGGTACAGAGAGGTCAAGTAACTTTCCCAAAGTCCAAAACACTTGCAGAGCTGGAATTCACACCCAGGTCGTCCGGCTCAAGTCCGTACTCGTTCATAGGAACATGAGGTCCTTGAGTTCTAGGATGCCAGCTCTGGGAATTGTTTCATTTCACGGTTCAGAAGAATAGAGCTGAGAGTTGCTCTGAGGCGGCTCACTGTGCATTGCAGACAGTGGTGGACACGGGACTGGTTTCCTTCTGCCTAGGGCGCTTGCCGTTCTTGCAGCTTTGGTACCTTTGTCTCGGTTGCGTGTCAGTTTCATACTAGTGAAGAATAACTATGCTGACATAGGCAGACTGGCAAAATTTGTGTTTAATTCCTTCCTTTTCCTTAGCCTCAGCTCTCTCGTGTCTGGGAATGTACTAATTGGCTCTCTTCCTGTCCGCTCTGTCACTTTATTACTCCCAAGGAGCCCAGAATCATTGTTACTGTTCTCTAGCCTGTCCTGTTTGGTCCTTGTCTGATCTTGTTCTCTTTCCAGTCTCTTCCCATTAGTATTTGGTGGGGCGGGGGCCGAAGATGCCTGATCAGAGAGTTGCATTTTGGGGTGGGGGAGGAGCTGGGACTGTTGTGGTATTGGGGTTATTGTGGTTCAGATCAAAGACCTTCACTGGGCTGCTGACCGTTGTCATTTTGATTCTCCTGCCCCACGTGTACCCACCAGAGCACGCCATCTCCACTTTGGGTACAGGGCATCTCTCTGCATTTGAGGTTCAGAGCTAAGGCACAGTGCTGATCAACTTGCCCCAAGGCACCCTGAGTACACAGGGTGTCTGAGATAGAAAAGGGTGCTCTTGTCTGAACAGTTTACATGTCGTCTTTTTTGTGTTTTCATGTTGAGGAGCCAAACTTTGGGGGATAAATTAATTTTCTTTGACATTCATAACCTTTCTTTACAGAAAATCTCTCCTGTAGGTTTATTCAAGTGGAGATTGCTATTTTTCTTCCATCTCTTTCTCTCTTCTTTCTTCCCTTTCTCCGTTCTTCCCTCCCTCCTTTCTTTCCTTCCTTGTATAGTGGGTCTTTGTATGTAAACATGTAGCTTCTGTTCTAGTCTCTTCCACCCACCCAACCCAGGAATGAAGTTGAATATTAATATGTTACGGCCACCATTCTCCCGTGGCTTACCCTTTCTCCACATTTACTATAATTAAACATGTCCTTCTCAATTTCAACTCAGAATACCTGAAAAAACTCCTTGTTCCGTTATAAGAAAGCAAATTTCCCCAGGTAAGTTTCCATATGTTTTCTGTAAAAACTGGCACACACTTTTCTTTGTATTTTACCCCTGTCAGATGAGATCCTTGTAAGAATAATCAGCCAGTCTAAGCCTCTCATCTCGTTTTGCCTGCATTTTCTTGGGTAATTTTAACTCCTTTTGTGCCATCCAGTAAAGTTTGCATCTTTCTGTCACAAGAGTGTCTGGGATTTTTGAGAGTGCCACCCTCCTTTCAGTTCTCTCAGATGACCCTTGAGCTCTTTGGCTGTTCTGAATGGGTGCTTTTGCAGGGGGCGTAGAATTTTCCTCTACATCCCTTGGTGGGGGCCCAGCAAATAGTGTCCTTGGGGTCATTTCTTTGTGTAAAGGATGCATATGTTTTTGCATGCTGTTTCTTAAGGAGGTCCACCCAGATGTATACACTTTACGTCTTACCTCATTTTCATCCCCTTGAGTCGTTCCTTTCAAGAAATATACAAGGAGAGCTTCCATCACCCAAATCAGTCACCTGATGGATTTACTTTATCTGACCTTCCAGTTGCAGTGTAACGTCTTTTCAGTTTTCTAAGTCTGCTCTCTGAAAATGCAGAGCATCTATTCACTCATCATGTCCATCAGGAGCTGAAGGCCCCAGCAAGAACCCTTGCTGGAGAGATCCCTTAGGGTTTGGGTTGTCCAGTCTCTCTCATTGCAGCTGGCCCAGGTTAGCATCTAGATGGGAGTTGGGTTTGGTGGAGGTGAGCTTAAGGTTCTAGTTCTTCATCTCTAAGTTCTTCATCTCTAAGCACATTACCTTTTCAAAAAAAATAGATGAGAAAGCTGTCTCTGTGGGGATGCTTTGCAGTGTAAGCACACACATAGAAACCACACTCCGTCTCTAAGTGACTGTCCTGTTCTCAGAGGCCAGAACACCTGAGCGACCATTTTCTTCCTGTTTTCTGTCCATTCCCTTCATTCACCACATCCTGGAAGTGAACTGTTTAATGTGCATTATCTCTTGGAGCAACCCCTCCTTAAAAGTCTCATAAGTACTGTTTGCTCCTCTTCACTGTTGCTGCCCTACCGCACACTGGCTGTAGTAACTTTTCCAGCTCCCTCCAGGAAGTTGCAGTCCTTGGCATTGAAGGCTTTTGAAAACATCTCTGACTTTGTCACTACTCAGGCCCAAGCTTCACTCAATGCAAGGTCAGAGCAAGCCCTTTACTTATGCATTCAGGATCCTCCTTGAGAGGAAGCCAGCCTAGCTTTCCACCTCAGTCTCTGACGCTTTTATACTGCGTTTTAGCCACATCAGTTCCTGGGTTTGCCTCCTTTCTTGCAGTCGTTTTCTCAAGGCACTTAAGGCTTTGTGCCTTGTAGGAAGTTATTCAAATGGTTGTATGATACTCCAGACTAGGTTTAAAAATTCCTGAAAGTGCTTTGGCTTGTATATTTTTAGTAGTGGTAGGTGTTCAAGTACTCAGTGAAGAAAGTAGCCCTAGACTGTTGCAAAGAGCTTTCTGAGCACCCCGACAGGCACACTGAGTGCTAGTTACCCGCTTCCCCACCACACCCAGAGCCACTCTATAACCGAGACTGTGCAGAGTCTCTTGGATTGAAAGGATAAGCACATTTGTTTCTTACTCCTGTGATGATGCTCTCCTCCATTCTTTGCATAGGATTTTTTTCTTCTTGTTTTAACCAAAAATTTTGAGCTTTTTGCCACACTCACTAAGAAAAGAAAATCAGATGCTCTTCCACTATTAGTGGAGATGTGTTAATCCCTTTGTGTTTGATCATTAAAAAAAAAAATCTTCCAAAGTTTTAACATATATGTCAAGATGAAACCTTTAAAAATTTAAGTGAATTTAAAATTTATGTTTTAAAGATTTGAAAATTTACTCATGGCTGATCAGATGGTTGGAGAGGAAATGGCAACCCATTCCAATATTCTTGCCTAGAGAATCCCATGGACCGAGGAGCCTGGTGGGTCCTCATAGGGTCGCCCAGAGACGGACATGACTGAAGCGACTTAGCATGCATGCATGCATTGGAGAAGGAAATGACAACCCACTCCAGTACTTTTGCCTGGAATATGCCATGGGCGGAGGAGCCTGGTAGGCTGCAGTCCATGGGGTCCCTAAGAGTCGGACACGACTGAGTGACTTCACTTTCAGTTTTCACTTTCATGCATTGGAGAAGGAAATGGCAACCCACTCCAGTATTCTTGTCTGGAGAATCCCGGGGACAGAGGAGCCTGGTGGGCTGCCGTCTATGGGGTCACACAGAGTCGGACACGACTGAAGCAACTTAGCAGCAGCGGCAGCAGCAGCAATCAGGTGGTTATATAACTAAGATTTGTAATGATAGCTCTAATTTTAAAAACCTGTGGCTGATTCACTTTGATGTTTGGTACAAACCAATGCAGTACTGTAAAACAATTATTCTTCAATTAAAAATAAAAGAAAAAGGAAAAAGAGCAGTGTTGATATTTCACTTGAATTACTTTTTTGGTTTAATTTTTTTAATTGGAGGAGAATTAATGTTGTGTTGGTTTCTGCCATACAACTTAAAAATCGTGTTGGTTTCTGCCATATAACTTAAAAAAAATTTATTCCAAGTTTTTATTTTCCTGCACCGGGTCTTAGTTGTGGCATGCAGACTCTTAGTATCAGTGGTGGGGTCTAGTTCCCTGACCAGAGGTGGAACCCGGGCCCCCTGCATTGGGAGTGCAGAGTCTTAGCGCCTGGACCACAGGGAAATCCCTTGAATAACTGTTTTTTAATTGTAATAGATATGTATTTAAAGTAATACATTTACAGCCTAAATAGTTCTACATTGCACATAAATATTTGATAACAGCTGTATCCACAGATTTAGACTACTAAATTATTTCTCGGCTTCTTCTTCTCTCCCTTTTCTTTCCCGAATCACCTCTTTCAGAGGTGGTTCAAGGTGGAGTTTACCCTGCTCATGTTCTGTCCCCTGCGGTTTAGGCAGGATCCTCTGCCTCATGTGAATGTCCAGTGCTGTCTTACTGCGAAGCTCTGTCGTCATGAAGGTTCTCAGGATTGGCCTCTTTTACATCGTCGTTCTCATGTATTGTATCATCTTGCATTAAGCCCAGTTTTTTGAACCTGGCAGCATTGTAATACCCTTTTAAAATACCCTCCGGCCACCTGCTTGATGCTGCAATGGCACGAACTGCTTGCCATGTTGACCTGAGACCCTTGAATTACTTTTTAAAGACATTTCTAGGTAGCATGGAAGGAAGGTGAATATAGTAGTGGTTTATATAAAGTAGGGGTTTAATTCGTGAAGTAATTTTAAAATTTGAGTTTGTTCTTTAGATATTACAATCATGTGCCAAGTAGGTAATATAAAGCAGTGTATATTGTTTGAAGCTTTGGTAAGGTCTTCCTAAATAGGTCTTAAAGTGTCCTGTGTGTATAATTGTTTCATTAGGCAACCTGAATTTTGAGTAAATTTGTAGATTCTTGATACCTTTTAATCTGCAAAGAGTGAGCTTAAGCTATAATAGGCGTAAATCATTGTGATTTGCATAATTTATTTATTCTGCATAAATATTGTACTCACATAGTACAACTGCTGTCCTGGAAATCGGATTTTGATTGTCTGAGCATTTGTGGGGATAGAGGAGGTTTAAGGGTTGTTTGTGTTTAGATTTAATTTCAGGGGTAAGTTAAGATTTATGGTGAGCAGTGTATAGAATGTTTTATTTACTTTTTCCCAGCTTATGAATAAAAACAACATGGCTGATTCGTGTCAATGTATGGCAAAACAAATACAGTATTGTAATTTAAAATAAATAAATAAATTAATTAATTAATTTTAAAAAAAAGGAACCAAGTTCAGAAAATATGTTATTCTATTTTGATTGTTTTTCTTAATTGTACCTTATTTCTGTTTATTTGCAAATTGTGTATTTAAGACATTAGCATATTTGATACCCTGTGATTGGGCATACTTAACTTTCTATTAGATTGATGCTTCCAGGTTTTTGGACCTGAAATCAGGAGCCACATATGACCTGTTAGTACTTTGTTCAAAGTACTGACTGACTACACTCTTATGTTTCCATTACATGAAATGCACATCTCTGGTTTACTTGAGAGGGAATGCTTCTAAGAATTAGGCATGCTTGACTTCTGTGGCAGGCTGTTTACTTCTTCATTCAGCAGTTAATACATAAATTCAGGTTTTTTTTCAAAAATATTAATCAAATGTATGTGATGTGCTATGAAGTATAGCAGGTAATGCTGAACAAAACAGAAACATTTCTTTTCCTTGCACTCAAAGTGCCTTAGAATCTAGTAGGTAAGAAAACTGTGAAATCAGGTGACTAGAGTTCCAGGTGATAAACACCATGGAGCCCTAAGCCCCGCCCATGTACAAGATGCATGATTGCCAGAGTCTTCCCTACCCCCTTTATTTGGCCGAGTTAGCCAGATGAAGTGGTCTGATGTTCAGATGCTAAGCTGTGTCCAACTCTTTGGTGATACCATGGACTGTAGCCCACCAGGCATGCATACAGCAGTGGGTTGCCATTTCCTCCTCCAGGGTATCTTCCCAACTCCAGGATCGAACCTAGGTCTGCTGCATGGGCAGGCAGGTCCTTCACCTCTGAGCCACCTGGGAAGCCCATAGAATGGCCGAGGAATACTGACTAAAAATGTTCTTGGTACTAGGAACAACTCTGACAAAAGCTCAGAGTAAAGAGAGCACTCAGGACATTAGAAAGACTAGTATGTTAAAACTTACTGGCAACCAAAACCCAGATCACAAAAACTCTCATTTTGGATCAGAACATTTTTCTTCTGCCATTTACTTCAATGAGAAGATGAGAAATGACTGCAGACTTATTGTCTGAGTCCCCATCTCTTATAACAGAAATATTTATTTTAGAAAGTTTGAATTGTATGTAACTATCAAAAATGAAAAATCTTTCATAAGGTTACTTTTTTTATCATTTTGTAACTATAATTTTAGATTTTTTCCCCTATGCATCTTTAATTTTATAAAGTAGAAATGATACTGAATATGCTGCTTTGCAACTGATACTTTGCACTTAATATGAAAGTTACATTAATTGTCCTTCATATCTCTGGGTTCCTTATAAAATCATCATATAGTATTCTGACATGAACCGTTATTTATTTATAGAACCCCTGTTATTGGCAATGTAGGGTTCTAATTTTTGCAATCTTCAATGTTGCTGCAAGAGAATGTATTTTATTTAAACCTTTGATTAAATCTATGATTATTTCCCTAGGGTAATAAAAAGTATTTCCGTTCTTCTATGCTCGTCTTTTTTGTAGATATGAGCTGCTTGTTTATCACCACCATGCCTGAAAATCATTCCAGGCCTGATGACATGATGTCTTAAATCTAAATCTTTAGATCTTTGGCGTGTAGACCACTGCTCTCCAAGACACCTGCTTGAAGAGATCTGTTTGGCAGTGATTCTCATTACATTCATATAAGTAAAAGCATAAGTTACAATAGATGATTTGTGGCTGGACATGAAATGTAAGGCTAGTGTTATGTGTTGATATACATGTGAAACAATTGTATCCAGTTGTTTTTTTTTTTAGAATATCCACATGTCTAGAAATTTTTATCCAGGGAATTTTTTTTTTAACGGAAGAATTCAGTCTGTTTTTAGGGAATGTTCTTTAGCTGCAGGTTTAAATAAACTTTTGGTCTGTGATTCAGAATATATCTTTTTTGAAATTTAATTTTTTTTTCATCTTTTGGTTGTGTTACGCAGCATGTGGGATCTTAGCTCCCTGATTAGGGCTTGCATCCACGCCCCCTGTGTTGGCAGCATGGAGTCCTGATCATTGAACAACCAGGGATGTCTCCAGAATATATCTTATTAGATGAATACCTCCAGAGTTAACAATCGAAAGAAAAACTGGAATTAAGTCAGCATTTTTTCTTAAAGATGTCAAGAGAATAATTTTGTATAGAACCAAGGAGGAGATCCTTCGATCCACTGGAGGTTTTGTTTTTTTGTAGATTTTTATGCTGAAGTCCTGTTATCTTCACCTGCTCATCCTCTTTGTAACTTAGGCCCCAGCATCATACCCCGTAAATACTTACCCCCGCCCCCAGAAAAACACTTCAAAATAATGTGTTTATTGAGACATAATTCACATACCACGCAGTTTACCTACTTGGTAGTGGTGGTTTAGTTACTAAGTTGTGCCCGACTCTTGCGACCCTCATGAGCTATAGCCCGGTAGGCTCCTCTGTCCATGGGATTCTCCAGGCAAGAAAACTGGAGTGGGTTGCCATTTCCTTCTCCAAGGGATCTTCCTGACCCAGGAAGGAGAAGCCGGGTCTCCTGCATTGTAGGCAGCTTCTGTACTGACTGAGCTGCGAGGGAAGGCCAAATTTACCTACTTAGGATGTTTTTGTTTGTTTCAGTGAGTTTTAATATATTTGGAGTTGTGTAACCATCACCACAGTCAAAGTTAGAACATTTTTATTACCTCAGAAAGAAATTTTTACCCTTTAACGATCACCCATCCCCCAACACTGCCAACCCTCTGTAGCTGTGGACAGCTACTGATGTACTTTGTCTTTGAATTTGCCTATTTGTATTTCATACAAATGGAATCATACTGTATGTGGTATCTTATGTCTTTCATGCACATAATATTTTAAGGATTTGTCCCTATTTTGCCAAACAGTACTTCCTTGTATGTAGTATGTATCACATTTTTGTTTATCCATTTATCAGTTGATGGAGCAAATACTTTATAATATCTAGATGCATTTGTGTAGGTTTGTATTACAAAGGTAAAAACTAGGAAGTCAAGTTGCAAGATCCCAAACTGGAGAGGTCTTCAGAGTTTGTTACTGGTGAAAGCATATTAGGGAAGTTTAGAATTCAGTTTGCAAGGTGTTTGGGTCTAAGGAAGAATATCCCATCATCAGTACATCCTTTTAGTCTTACCTGTCGGATGCTTCTTAAATCTGATCTTGTCTTCATTTGTCTGGTAAATTATCTAAGCGACATCTTTTGTTTGGTAACACAGTACCACTACCATCCCCTACCATAGGCAACAAAGGAGTATCTTTAAAAATGTCATTTTCTCTCAGGAGTCCAAAATCCTTAACACAGGCTGCCCAGCTATCTCACGTTAGGCCCTTGCTGCCTTCCTCTCACATTTCCCCCTCCTAGTCTATAATACTGATTTTGTGCTTAATAAAGGATAGCGATTTCTGACGATTTTATGTGGGTACCCTGATGCTGGGAAAGACTAAAGCAGGAGGAGAGGGAGGCAACAGAGGATGGGATGGTTGGATGACATCACTGACTCAGTGGACGTGAGTTTGAGCAAACTCTGGGAGATAGTGAAGGACAGGGAAATTTGGCGTGCTGCAGTCCATGGGGTTGCAAGGAGTTAGATGCGGTGGAGCCAAAGAACAATAACAGCCCTCAGTTTCAGCTTTCATCACTCTGAAGATCTGTGTGCTAAGGATCCCTTTTGGAGGCTGGTGAAATAGAAACGTCTCATGAGCTCTGGGGGTGCGCTGTGCATCAGAAATGTGCTTGTTTCCTTGAACCTCTTCCCTGCAAACTGGAGATGATAACTTGCAAGTTGTCGTGAAACTTAAGAAGATGATATGTGAATGTGTCTGGCGCATAATATGTGCTTAGTAAACTATGTCCTTTGCATTTTTCATTTGGATTTTTGTTTGAATGTAGTGGTTTAGGTGAGTTTGATATCCCTCCTTCTCTCTCTCTTTTTTTTGGCTGAAAAGAGGGATTGATACATTATGATGATTGCCTGCAGTTCAGGTTTTTTTTCCTTCTAAAATCGGTATCTTTGTCTCTGAATCCTGGTTTTGTGAAATCTCTGGAATTTCATTAGTGCTTCTGTATTGTGCCATCCAGCAGTACTTCCTTAGGTTCCTGCCTATAAAAAGCAATATATCATTTATTGCCTTTTTTTCCTAAAACATTTACATGTTTATATGTTTATTATTTCCTCGTTATGTAAGTAATTGTTGTTCATTTAAAAACCAGGAAACTTCAGAAAATAGAGAAATAGGGAGAAGATAAAATTGAGTTGTAATCCACTTACCTGCTGTGGTCATTGTGGTTTATGGTTTTCTAGACTATATTCTTTGCAAAAACACATGTATGTGCCCATAGTTTTTGAAAAAGAAGTTGGATGGTACCGTATGTTCAGTTTTGCGCTTGCCAGTGGGGGTGTTTGTCAATGTTGTTATTATGCATGTGTAAAGATTTGCATGTGTACATATTATTAGGCATGTGTACATCAAGAATGCCCTTGCAGGGGAGTACCATGATGACTGTCTCCAGTCCTCTTTGAATGGACATTTAGGTTGTATCTAACTTTGGGTCGTTATAAACAGTGCTGGCTTTGATTTTGAAGTCATGACAATTCTAATAAGCTTTTTACTTCCTGAGTTAACAGTAAT
Source organism: Nanger dama (assembly GCA_917880005.1). NCBI lineage: Eukaryota > Metazoa > Chordata > Mammalia > Artiodactyla > Bovidae > Nanger > Nanger dama. The sequence goes on from CAKJTW010000017.1 coordinate 4,484,902, forward strand.
TTCCCTGAGGTTTAAACATGTCAGATCCAGTTCAAACCTGCCCCTCTTACCTTTCACAGACCTTTTGTAATGTTCTCACCCACAGGACAGTACTCTATTTATGTTCATCTTTTGCTGTTAATTTGGTGCTTGTGTTCTAGTTTCTTCATATCCCTACTTCCATTTACCATGACAAAATGGTGTCTCTTCACATTGGTGCATACTGCTGTCATATCTGAGCTGTAACTTTTTAATAATTAATACTCCATATTAGTTAACATCTCTTTCCATTTTGGCATGGATCCTTACGATAAAATTCATGAATTCACTTCTGTTATATTTTCTGCCACCTTATCTAACATTGGGGTTTATTTAAGTGCCTGATTTTATTAATCTGTGAGAGAGTGCTGTGTGTGTATGTGCTCAGTCGCAGAGTTGTGTCTGATTCTCTGCGACCCCATGGACTGAAGCCGACTAGCTCCTCAGTCTTTGGGGTCTTCCAGGCAAGAATACTGGAGAAGGCAATGGCACCTCACTCCAGTACTCTTGCCTGGAAAATACCATGGATGGAGGAGCCTGGTAGACTGAAGTCCATGGGGTTGCTGGGAGTCAGACACGACTGAGCCGACTTCACTTTCACTTTTCACTTTCATGCATTGGAGAAGGAGATGGCGGCCCACTCCAGTGTTCTTGCCTGGAGAATCCCAGGGACGGGGGAGCCTGGTGGGCTGGCGTCTATGGGGTCGCACAGAGTCGGACACGACTGAAGCGACTTAGTAGCAGCAGCAGCAGGCAGTAATACTAGAGTGGGTTTCCATTTTCTCATCCAGGGGGTCTTCCCAGCCCAGGGATTGAACTTGTATCTCCTGCATTGGCAGGTGGATTCTCTACTGCTGAGCCACCTGGGAAGCCCAAAGAGAGCACTTGCTTTCCTCCAAATAAAAGACTGAATGGAGTGGTTTGTATTGAGCAGGACAATCAAAAGACACATATTTATAGTAAATTACCTGTTGCCCTAAACTGGGATATTCTTAAGGTAATTTTTCATCTTGTATGTTTTCCTCTTTTAGGTCTTTTTTTTCTTTTTTGGTGTATAGCCAATTGATTAGGAGAAGGCAATGGCACCCCACTCCAGTACTCTTGCCTGGAAAATCCATGGATGGAGGAGCCTGGTAGGCTGCAGTCCATGGGGTTGCTAGAGTCGGACACGACTTCACTTTCACTTTCACTTTTCACTTTCATGCATTGGAGAAGGAAATGGCAACCCACTCCAGTGTTCTTGCCTGGAGAATCCCAGGGATGGGGGAGCCTGGTTGGCTACTGTCTGTGGGGTCACACAGAGTCGGACATGACTGAGGCGACTTAGCAGCAGCAGCAGTAGCAGCAGTTGATTACGTCCTTAAGCATTAGCCATTTTAAATAATTTTAATATGACGCATTGTAAATTGTTGAAGTAAAAGTTGTTAGTTGCTCAGTCGTGTCCAACTCTTTGCGACCCCATGGACTGTAGCCCACCAGGCTTGCCTGTCCTTGGGATTTCTTAGGCAAGAATACTGGACTGGGTAGCCATTCCCTTCTCCTGGGGATCTTCCTGACCCAGGGATTGAACCTTCATTGCAGGCAGATTCTTTACCATCTGAGTTAACAAGGAATCTGAATCATATTGTATATTCAAGAGCCCTGGTTGTTAAACTGGAGAACACATCTGAGCCACATGGTGATCTCTTTCATCACAGACTTCTGGGCCTTCCCCCAGGTTTTCTGACTCTGTGCATCACATACACAGCCTGAGAACTAGCCTTTCTAATAAGTTCCCAGGTGATGCTGATGCTGCTGGTCCTGAGACTGTTCTTTGAGAATGGAACATAGAAATAATTTTTGTATTAACCAACTATACTCTTTGTAATTATCTATAGTCTTTTTCTCTTTATGCCAGTATACATGGCATATATAACTGAGCACTTTTTAGTAGAACTGTCTGTTGTTTCAAAAGGAAACAAAACCCTTTGTTGGCAAAATACAGAAGGATTACTGGATGCAGAGCTATAGCCTAGTGTGAGTGAGACCAGTAGGCAAGGCATTCAGAGTCCTAGACCTGGATTCTGTGGGCTATGATTTCCTTGAATCTTGTACAGTCTTGGGTTACTTGCAGGAACAAAAGTGATTGCTGCTAAATTTCTCCTGTCCCTTCACCTCCTGAATGTGCAGGCAAATCCTCAAAGTGTTTTTTCAAGAGGTTCACAATGTCAGTTCAGTTCAGTCGCTCAGTCATATCTGACTGTTTGCGACCCCATGGACTGCAGCACGCCAAGCCTCCCTGTCCATCACCAGCTCCTGGAGCCTACTCAAACTCATGTCCATTGAGTGATGTCCATGGTGATGCCATTGAACCATCTCATCCTCTGTCATCCCCTTCTCCTCCCGCCTTCGGTCTTTCCCAGCATCAGGGTCTTTTCAAATGAGTCAGTTCTTCATATCAGGTAGCCTAAGGATTGGAGTTTCAGCTTTAGCATCAGTACTTACAACGAATATTCAGGACTGATTTCCTTTAGGATGGATGGACTGGTTGGATATTCTTCCTGTCTGTCCATGGGGCTCTCAAGAGTCTTCTCCAGCACCACAGTTCAAGAGCATCAATTCTTCGGTGCTCAGCTTTCTTTATAGTCCAACTCTCACATCCATATATGACTATTAGAAAAACCATAGCTTTGACTTTGTTGGCAAAGTAATGTCTCTGCTATTTAATATGCTGTCTAGGGTTGGTCATAGCTTTTCTTCCAAGGAGCAAGTGTCTTAATTTCATGGCAGCAATCACCATCTGCAGTGATTTTGGAGCCCAAGAAAATAAAGTCTGTCACTGTTCCCACTGTTTCCCCATTTATTTCCCATGAAGTGATGGGACCAGATGCCATGATCTTCGTTTTCTGAATGTTGAGTTTTAAGCCAACTTTTTTCACTCTCCTCTTTGACTTTCATCAAGAGGCTCTTTAGATCTTCTTTGCTTTCTGCCATAAGTGTGGTGTCATCTGCATATCTGAGGTTATTGATATTTCTCCTGGCAATCTTGGTTCCAGCTTGTGCTTCATCCAGTCCAGCATGTCAGATATCTCAATTAAGAAATGCTTATCTGTTTTTAATAAATGTTCAAAGTTGCTTTAATAGAGGCATTATTTTAAGGTTTGGATGAGTTAATACCTTGAAATCAGATACTTCAGATGACTTTGAGAATCAGAGCTGCAGGCAAGTGATCGTCTATATTCAGGTCTTCAAGAATATAAGGTTGAAGAATTGAGACACATGTACCTCAGTGTTCACTGTAGCACTGTTTACAATAGCTAGGACATGGAAGCAACCTAGATATCCATTGGCAGATGAATGGATAAGGAAGCTGTGGTACATATACAAAACAGGATATTATTCCTCTATAAAAAGGAACACATTTGAGTCAGTTCTGTTGAGATGGATGAACCTGGAGCCTATCACACAGAGTGAAGTAAGTCAGAAAGTGAAGTGAAGTTGCTCAGTTGTGCCCGACTCTTTGCGACCCCACGGGTAGTAGCCTGCACCAAGCTCCTCTGTCCATGGGGTTTTCAAGGCAAGAATACTGGAGTGAGTTGCCATTTCCTTCTCCAGAAAGATAGAGACAAATACAGTATATTAACATATATATGTGGAATTTAGAAAGATGATACTGATGATCCTACATGCAGGGCAGCAAAGGAGACATAGATGTGAAGAACAGACTTTTGGACTCAGTGGGATAAGGGGAGGGTGGGACAGTTTGAGAGAATAGCATTTAAACATATACATTACCATATGTAAAATAGATGAGCAGCGCAGGTTCGATGCGTGGAGCAGGACACCGAAGTTGGTGCTCTGGGACAACCCAGAGCAATAGGGTGGTGTGGGGAGGAAGGGGGCATTCAGGATGGGGAGTACACATGTATACCTGTGGCTGATTCCTGCTGATGTATGGCAAAAGCTGTCACAATATTATAAAGTAATTATCCTCCTATTGAAATAAATAAAAATTTTTGAAAAGAATATAAGGCTGAGCCTAGAAGAAAGGAAGAGGTGAGACAGAATTTTTAAATAATGGGAACTGAAATGGATTCATTGGATCCAGGGTTATTCAGTGTGTAATTCTCTGGTTCCTTCTTGGCTATAACTAGCAGTGGTTACACTTAGGAGCATTTAGTGTCAATTTAGGCCTTTGCGTTTGAAGTTCTTTCTATCTGTTAGCTGAGATGGGGGAGATGTATATGGCCTTTTCTGGCAGGCATGGTATTTGTATTTGGATAGAAAGGATAAACTATTCGAAAAAGCACAAGAGGATCACTTGGCATGTAGGTGAGTGAACGTTGAGGCTGCAGCATCATGTGGCAGCTGATAAGAACAGAGTACAGAATAGGAAGAACAGGAAGGTTCTGCTAAGCATTTCAGCCTCTCATGTTTAGACTTGGTGAAAAGGTGCCTGGCTGATTTCAGCCTGAGATGCTTCACTTACATTGCAGAGACAAGTCTGGTTCTCTAAGCCTGTCACCATCAGTTGGAATTTAAAGTTTTTAGAAAGCCTTTTTGACCCATTATTGTGTTCCCTCTCATCCCTTGTTTTTGATGGCATGATATGTGTAGTCGTCTTTTCTTGTCAGCAGTTGGGAGAAAAATTTCAACAGAGTGAGAAACCTTAAGGCACAGAAAATGTTTGCCTGAAGTGTTCCCCAGTAGACATGGGCATGTGCTGAAAGAGAGGGGGCAGAAAGGCTTTTTGTTGAGAGTGACAGGGAGGTAGGATGACCAAAGTTTAGCTTAAATCCTTTCATTGATTTTGGAATGTCATCAGCCTTCATGTGACACTGCCATGTTCAACTGTGTGATCTGGAGATCTGTAGCTTGTACTGCTGTGGTGAGTGTGTGTGTGTGTACAGTGTAAACATTTTATGAACTGCAGTGTCTGAGCCATCCGTCTGTCTGGGCAGGAATCTCCCTTGATAGTAAAAAGAACAGCAATCAGGACAGAATTGGTCAATGCGGCATGTCTAATGGTAGGAAGATATTTGAAGGACTCACTATAGACACAATAGTCTCTCTAAATAGCCTCTTTGCACCCGGAGTCTTATTGCAAACAGGTTCATTAAGGAGAGACATTCTGACACACAGCATCACAGTAATGAAAGTAGCTCTGTTTTTCTAATATTGTATCTTGCCACTTCAGTTATGCTGCTAGTACAAGATTTCCCTTGTGTTGTTGTATATTTCTCCAGAAAAGAATCAGTCTTCATAGAATATACAATTATTTTGTACAGGAATGTATAACTCATACCTAAGATCCAGTTCTCCCTGTTTATGTGCACTAGTGCAAAAATAATTGGCAAACACATCTTCCAGACCAAAAGATTCCAGCACCTTCAATTTGTTGGGCTGGAAGATGTTGAACTGGAGTTATAATAAACTTAAAAAAATGTGTAATGTTCAAAATGGATTTGTGATCAATCATAAAAGAAAAAAAATATTAGCACAGTTTCCCATGAGGTGTAATTTTTTTTTCCTAGGGTTTTAGCCAACTCCAGCATAGTATCTGTTCAAAGAGAAGGAAAATGCAAAAGGTTTTCATCCACCCAGCTTTACATATAACTACAATATGATGACTTAAGCTATTGGATTTTCTGCCTGTTAATGTACAGCATGAACATTATGAACATGGAAAAAAAAAGGTTATATTGGTTTAAAAGTGGATATGGAAAATTTAATGTGCTCAAGTGGGAACAATGGCATATTAAAAAAAAACACTCATGACACAGATCTAATAATTCACTTGCCCCTGTAGGAGAAAGGGTATCAGCTCTGATGCTGGCTCATAGTTTATTTTTATATACACCCTTGGTCCCTGCAGTATACCCCGTGTGTGGGTTCCAGAGAAAAGAAAGAAAATAACCTATAGGGAAATCAGCCTTGGAAACCTTTCATTAAATACATTGTGCTCTGTATTGTGTCGTTCACAGAATCTTCAAGAAATAAAGAAGGGAAAAATCTCTTATCAGTCTGCATGTGCGAAATATTATATTTGAATACTATCATTTGTTTTAAGATTAAGGCCGAGGCTGCAAACATATTAGTTATTATTCACTTACATCTGGTAGAAGTGTAACAGGGATTTAAAAATTCTTTTTTTTTTCCATTTTCTAGTCCCCATCCGTCTTTCTGCCTTCCTCTTCCCCCCACAGACAATGGCAGAGATACCACTTAAACTTAAAATGATTCCAGCTGCATTATTTTCACGTTTGAAATGTTGCCTCCTTACAGAGGACTGGGGTGGTAAGGATAATAAACTTCAGTGTTAAAATTCTTGCTGAAGTTTTATCTGTCATTTAACAAAAGATGCATTTCTAGGGAAAATTGAAGAAAGTGTTAAATATATCCTTTCATGAGAAAAATATACACGGTAGAGGTGTTAACTGTGAAGAGTGACGCCTTTATCAAGTTGAGTGTCCTTTGGAGTGAGGCTTTGTTTTGTCATTATAGTTCATGTACTGCTGTTGGTGGGCCTTTAAAAATCTGTAAACGTCTTATCTTTTTGCTGACTATTCATGCAGGATACGCTAGGCAGGCCAACTGTGACACATATTCTGCCTATGCTTGTAGCTGTCTCCTGGACGAAAATGAACACACATTTTAGACCTAAACCTTGGGTGCCATATAACAGTATTTCGCGAGCTTCTGGGATAGCAGATACTAGGAGTTGACCTCAGATATCCAGAAGCACTCTGTCCTCCACAGTCTGTTGGAAGATTTCTTATTTCAGAAGTAGCTTGTGTTGAAAAATCTTGCTTTAAGGATAGAGCGTCATTAGCACCAGGATTTTCTCAGCATCACAATGAGCTTCTGTGTCCAGGAAGCTCTTTTCACGTGACAGGAGTGAAAGGTCCTGGTGACCAAATGCATGTCATGAGGCAGGCATTCTGTGAGATGCTTTGTATGAATCATCATCTGGCCTTCACATGAAGCTGCTGACTTGTCGGCTACTTCTCTCCCTTTTGTGGACGAGGAAACCGTGTCACTAAGAAGGGACAGTGCTGGGTTTTTCAGATCTAAGTCTGATCCTATTCCCAAGGTCATCGCCTTTACCATTATTTGAAATCACATCCTAAGCTGTGTGGCCATGCTCCATTCCTCTCTCCCTTGGCTCTCAGGCCTGTATAGTGACTGCTTCCTGTCCTTTGGGTTTATCGTCGACCCTGCCACCTACTAGCCAGGTGGCTCTGTGGGCCCTTTCCTGTCCGTGAAATGAGAGAGAGTGGTCCCCTTATTTAGCCTGGTTGAAGCACACACATGCTATTTATCGGTCATCTTCTTAATGCCAGGTGCTGTGCTGGAACCTCGAGTCCAGCAGGGACATGGACAGACATGGTCCCTGCCCCCCGAAGGTTGCAGGCCTGTGGGCGTGTCAGGACACTGAAGCGCTTTACAGAATTCCTGAGTTATGTGCTGCCTGTCTCAACCATACATAGATGTTAAACTGACTTCAAGTTAAAGCTACCCATCTGAACAGATATTGGACTTTTCCTATGGGTCATACTCAAAGAAACCTTGCTTTCCTTGGCATCACTTGGATGCAAAACTTTCTGTGTAAATCCTCTTCCGTTGTCCCCCACTGCAGGTTTCTGAAGAATCAGAAACCTGAGAGTTGGCCTTTGTCACTTTCTCAGCCTCCCCCACTTCTCTCCTCCCTTCCACTGTCTCCCTGTGCTTCCATTCCTGTTTTTTAATATTTGTTTATTTGGCTGCACTGGGTCATAGTTGCTGCCTGAGAGATCTTCACTGCCCTGTAGCATGTACGATCTTAATTCCCTAACCAGGGATCAAACCTGAGTTCCTTGCATTGCAAAGTGGACTCTTAACTACTGGGCTGCCAGGGAAGGCCAGCAGGCATTTCTTAGTGTTCGGCTTGCCACCATTCTCTACGTTTTCAAATCCTAGATCAACCCCTCCTTCAAATCCTAGCTCAGTCACACTCCTTTTGTGATGTTCTTTTAAAAACACGAATCCCGATTTTACATTTTTCTTTGCTATGTGGACAATCTGTTTTCTCCAACTAGACTGAAAGTTCCCTCAGAGGAGGGACCTTGTCTCTCAAATATCTATCCCAGGCACAAGTCTGTTTTCAAATAGTGATTAAGATGGATATTTCCCCCTCATCTTCTTCTGTAAAAGGGCTTTCAGCTCTAGTATTTGTTTTATTCTACCTACATGTTCAGTAGACCAATTGAACCAAAGAGTAAACATATCTTCCCAACTCTGCATTTCCTCCTTTTCTCTAATTCTTGAAAATTTTTTATTTTATTGAAGCATAGTTGATTTACAATATTGTCTTAGTTTCTGCTGTATAGCAAACTGATTCAGTTATGGATACATACTATACATATACATATATATATATATATATATACACATTCTTTTTGTATTCTTTTCCATTCTGGCTTATCATAGGATACTGAATATAGTTCCTTGTGCTGTACAGTAGGACCTTGTTGTTTAATCTGTTCTCTAATATTAAAAATGTGTGCATGCATGCTAAGTCACAGTTGTGTCCGACTCTTTGTGACCAGGCTCCTCTGTGTATCTGATAATCCCTAACTAGTCCATCCCTCTCTAATTCTTAATGTCTCCGTTGTTTTCATCAAACTAGAGCCTGAGTTTCTTCCACTTCCTCCAGCCCTCCCCTGTCTTGCATAGGATGACCTCGTCAGGAGAAGATTCCCTGGGATTTCTCATCTCTTCTACATCTTCCCTGTCACCTCTGGGTGTGAGCTCTGATTTCCTTGCTAAAATCACATAACTGATCTTTTCGCATCCTTCCCTAAATGAGTAATCCTGCCAAAACACAGATCTGCCCGTGGCAGGTCTTAAAAGCCTTTGCTGGTGAAATGGTACCGTGTCTGGGATTTACTTTAAAATTATCCAGCGGAGGAGGGAAGTTAAGGGGATTAGGCGAGGGCAGGTGAAACAAGACTGACCCAGCACTGCTCATTGTTGAAGTTGGTGTTGTGGTTCATGGGGGCTTGTTACACTATTTGTATTTGTATATGTTTGAAAAGATAAATAATAAAATTAAAAAATAGAACACTGCAAACTTAGGGTGTGCACCATATAAACTCTGACCGCCTTGGCAGAGCACACGATGCTCTCATGGTCCCTCCCTTGTGGCTCCTTTGGCCTGTCATCTCCCTCAGCTCTGGTGGCTGACTATTCTGCAGTCGTCCCTGCCCTCAGTGTTGATCTCCCAAAGGGCTCAGCTCTACTTCTCTCTGGCCCACTTTGTTGGCCTGATTGGGATCTTATTCCCTATCCTTTTGATGGACCATCCTTAGAGCCCAGGGTTATTTCATGGTAGCTCAGCTGGTAAAGAATCCGCTTGCAATTCAGGAGATGCTGGTTCAATTCCTGAGTCGGGAAGATTCCCTGGAGAAGGGATAGGCTACCCACTCCAGTATTCTTGGGCTTCCCTGGTGTTTCAGACAGTAAAGAGTCCACGTGCAATGCAGGAGACCTGGGCTGAGAAGATCTGGTGGAGAAGGGAATGGCTACCCACTCCAGTATTCTGGCCTGGAGAATTCCATGGACTGTACAGTCCATGGGGTGGAAAAGAATTGGACAACCCTGAGTGACTTTCACTTTCTCCTGGAGCCCATCATGTTCTTACTTTGTGCATAGTCTAGCCCTCTCCTCACTGAGGACTGCCCCAACCAAGAAGATCTCCACTTCCCCGCCTCCAATTTTCAGTTCAGTGAATGTTCATTAAATGCCCGTTCAGTGTCAGGCAGCTAATGGATGCTTGAGATTAAATCAAATAGTTACTTCTGGCTTGTAATATGGAGAGAACCCTCCTGCTGGCATTTTGGGCTAAGTTTGGCAGTGGTTTCCATCCGTCCTCTTCACTCACAGACCATCCCAGACTTCTCCAGGAATAAGGTGCATATTATGAAGAGATGCGTAGGTAAACTGTGCTATATAAATGCAAGGCTCAGTTCAGTTCAGTCGCTCAGTCGTGTCTGACTCTTTGCGACCCCATGAAGCACAGCACGCCAGGCCTCCCTGTCCATCACCAACTCCTAGAATTCAACCAGACGCATGTGCATCGAGTCGCTGATGCCATCTAACCATCTCATCCTCTGTCGTCCCCTTTTTCCTACCCTCAGTCTTTCCCAACATCAGGGTCTTTTCAAATGAGTCAGCTCTTCGCATCAGGTGGCCAAAGTATTGGAGTTTCAGCTTCAACATGAGTCCTTCCAATGAACACCCAAGACTGATCTCCTTTAGGATGGACTAGTGGGATCTCCTTGCAGTCCAAGGGATTCACAAGAGTCTTCTCCAACACCACAGTTCAAAAACATCAATTCTTCGGCGCTGAGCTTTCTTTATAGTGCAATTCTCACATCCGTACATGACCACGTAAAACCATAGCCTTGACTAGACGGACCTTTGTTGGCAAATTAATGTCTCTGCTTTTTAATATGCAGTCTAGATTGGTCATAACTTTCCTTCCAAGGAGTAAGCGTCAAATACAAAGGTAGCCAAATACTGTTAGCACCTGAAGATAAATCCCTTTGCTCAGCTTTTTGTCTGTTTTTAAAGGTGACTTTTAAAACTGTCAGGCTCTGCATTTATACTTAAGAAGTCTCCCTCCCTCCTCTGATCCACTCTAGAAGCGGGACTGTGAAGCTGCTTTTGCGTGAGGATACAGCCAGCCTTCTGCCAGAGCCCATCCAAAGGTCCTTCCACTGAGCTCTAAAGTGAGCAGAAAAGTAATCCTATTCCTAGCCTTTATAATGTATCTTCACTTTTTTTCTGGCCACTTGATTACTTCAAACACCAGTAGGACTCTTGAGCCCAGGGGTAAAAGTAGAACAGATATAAAGGATTTGAGAAATCTGGTTTTTGTGGCTTGGAGAAATAAAAGACCAAGGTATGAGTTAATCCCTGTTCTCAAACACATGAAATAATTTTACCTGGAAGGTGGTACCAGCTGTTAGCCATTTGAGTGAAAACAAACAAAAGGACTTAGGTTGCAGCTGGAGGGAATTTAGGTAGAAATTTTTTGTTAAGAGGGGCTGGGTGGGAACTGGGTTCCCACTCCAGTAGATTGTTGATTAAGGTCCAGCATGGAGGGCAGTAAGGTGGATTTGAGAGATTTCAGCATCCTCAAAATCAGGCTTCATGATTACAAAATCAGCAGCTGTGAATGCCCTTCCTGCCCAGAGCTGCAGAGGTAGGGTTCCCCTCATTCCTCACACCTTCCCCCAAGTTGAAAGAAATTAGCTTCAATTAAAGAAGAGAGTGATGAATGGCTACAGAGATAAATATGATACATTGCACAGGAGAAACTGCATTAAAAGAACATTAAATTTGGGACAGAAAGCACTGAAGGTGAAAAAATTCACAGTTAAGGTTGAAAAGTGATATTGTTTACATCTCTGCTAATGTGTCGACCTAACAGGACACGTTAAGAAATTATGAGGGTGCTCTGTTGTGCTAAGAAGTAAGTTTTTGACTTGCCAAACTCAGCTTAATCCATGGTTTCATTGCCCAGCTTTAATTAAGGCGTTGTCTGTGAATGATTATAGCCCATGGGAAAAAAACCTGTTACTTTTACTGGGAGAATTTTGGTGTTTGTTTAAATATTAAGTTTTGGAGGGGGCCGTGTGGTGATTCTGGGACTCTTCGCATTTCAATACCTGAGCATATTTGAGTTTTTCTTAAGTCAGTAATTTTTTTGAAAGGCACTAGTTTTATTTTTTTAACTAAAATATTAGTAGTAACTTGATAGTAGTTTAATGTTGAATATTATATTTTTGTATATTTTTGAAAGCAAAATTTAGCTTGTATTCTTTGTTCCAGGGTTGATTTTTTGCTGCTGAAGAGTAGATCTGAAATTTCATGTGTACTTTAAGAAAATTGTTGCCTTATAGGGCCCATTTTCAAGATCAAATCCAGTCACAGTTTCAATTTATACCATCACATCGTAATACTAGAAATCCTCCTTAAAGTTTTTATCTCATAAGATCTGTTTACTATGTTTTTTTGGTGTGTGTATATATACATGTTGTGTTCCTCATATAAGGGACAAAAATTTCTCAAATGGGTCTGAATGTAGACTATAACTGGACTAAATATGTATAGTAGAACTTGCATAATACAAAAGTTAATTCTTAGTGTTTTTCTTGTTTTTGTCTTTTTGAGTTCAAGGAGTTCCTTTATTGACCATAAGCTTATTTGTGAAAGGGGACAGTGAAAATTAACTTATTGCTGAAATCACTGAGCCGTGAAGAACAAATCAAACAGCAAATTTAGATGCCAAATGTTACTGTTGTGTCTTTAAAGCAGAAAGAGAATTTTTTTTTATTAAGGAAAGTAAGTTTAAGTATATACAGGTAAATGAAATCACCAACTTGTATACTTCTACAGTAATAACATAGACGGGTTAAAAATGTCCTGTTGGTGGAACTTCCTCAGTGGTCCAGTGGCTAAGACTCAGTGCTCACAGTGCAGGGGCCAGGTTTGATCTCGCATCAGGGAACTAGATCCCACATGCTGCCACTAAGAGTTTGCATGCCACAACCAAAAATCCTGCATGCCAGAAGGTAAAAAGATGATGTGTTTCAACGAAGACCTGGTGCAGCCGAATAAATAAAATGGAAAAAAAAATCATATTAGTCATTTAAGGAAGGAAATCCAAGCCACAATTATTATAGAAGTTTTCTATTTTTGTTATATTAAGGGTAAGTCTTATAAAGGAGTTTATGAAATTGCCCTAAGTGCAGTGGTTATTAGCCAACAGAATTTATTGCATACTGACCTAGGTGATATTAATTTGGATGCGTGGCAGGAATATACTCATGGCCTAATCACAGATTTTAGGTTGAGCTTCCTCCTAGATCAATGAGTTTGTGCTTCCAATTAATTAAAGAAAAAGTTCAGGAGGCCAAAAATTCAGAGAGAGAGGAAGGGAGGTGAAATTTAGGTCACTTTTTTTCTGATTGTTATTCTGGGACACCATGCATAGTCTGTTTCTTAGTACAGAAAAATGACATCTGTAAGCCCATTTGGAGTTTTAAATGTAATATAAATGCAGTGCATCATCATAAGTATGCAAACACATTTTAAAACAGGGTATTGTATGGAAGTAATTACTGGCAGTGAGTGAGCTACACACCCCAAAGAATGGGTTGGGGCCAAAAATGAAAGATTTCTAAATAGAATTACTTTCATGTGGGTGGGAAAGAGAGCAAGGTTAACTTTTATTAGGGACCAATCCCAGCTCTTAGTTTAATTCTGATCACATACTTGGTAACCCAAATAAATAAATACTAAAGAGATTTCACATTAGGATGAGGTTATTTTTTTCCCCTTGGTACAGTCTTCCAGTAGGGAGTTACTGTTTTAAGGCAGGAGAGTATGACATGCATGAGCTTGAGCATGGCCAAATGCATGGAGAACTCTGTGCTTTCAAACTTTGGGCCTTGTAATGGTTAACGATGTTGTGATACAATACTTGATCATTCTTTAGCTGGGTATGTTGTGTTCATCTTTCACAGATTCAATAGGATGTAGGAAGGTTTGATTTTATCATCTGGAAATAACAAGCTCTGTAGTTTTCTCCCCTTCTCAATCAACATGGAGAAGACCCTGTTAATAGGGTCTCTTTCCTTTCCCTTTCATCCTGTATATTTTTTAATTCTCCAACATCACATAATATCATCCTTATTTCAAGGCAACTTTGCATTGTAATATTTGCCCGGGGAGTAGAGGTGGATCTTAAAAGTTGAGGGGAAGAAAATTGCTGTCTATGGAAATCTTTATTTAATATGATTTCTGATAGATTCTTTGGAGCCATTTGGATGCCATCGACACCAATTTCAAATAGATTTCTACCCTCAAACAAGTGTCACTATAACCCCCAAAGTGTTAGTCACTTAGTCATGTCCAACTCTTTGTGACCCCATGGACTGTAGCCTGCCAGGCTCCTCTGTCCATGGGATTCTCCAGGCAAGAGTACTGGAGTGGGTTGCCATTCTGTTCTCCAGGGGATCTTCCTGACCCAGGAAGTGAACCCTGGTCTTCTGCATTGCAGGCAGATTCTTTACTGTCTGAGCCACCGGGGAAGCCCATTACCCCCAAACCAGAGAGTGATTTTGGGGTAGACTTCACTGAGCAGCCATCCAGCAGCCCCTTAACTGTTATCAGGACACAGTATTGATGAGTGAGGCTTGGTCAAGTTACTTAACCTTTCTTCCTTGATTTTCTGTCATGTCGACTGGAAATGATTATATCTGCCTTTGATCTCATAGAGATGCTTCAATCCATTAAAGTTATTAAGCACTTTAAGGTATAAAACACTAGATGCAAGGCATCTTCATTACTGCTGCCATAACTGTTACTTTAGTTCATGTCATATACAAAGGGGAGCTTTCTGAATGCTAAGTAGTTAAGCCTCAGAATGAGCTCTCTGGACTCAGTGGTTGATAGGCAGACTTTAAGAGGTCGTGTTACCTATGTCCCTACTCTGGAGGCCAGGCTCTGTTCCTCCCAGCTTCTGTAAATTTGGGGAGCAAAAAGCAAATACAAAACCAAGAACACCAAACTGAAAAAGAAAATTGAAGAGGCAATGGGAGATGTGTATGGTCCGCCTCCTGTTCTTCCCCAGCAGCTGCTCTCGGTGTTGAGCTTCCTAAAGGGTCAGTTCCTTTGGTACCTGCCCTGATCGTTCATCTCTCCTTACTGTGGAATGTGTGTTCAGGAGTCTTCAAGTGGACTGTGGGCTTTGAGTCATCCCCATGTACAAGTTTCATTTTCTTTGTTTTTTTCTGAAATACTCTTTCTCTGAGAAAGAGAAAGTTGAGGACGGAGTAGGTGAAGGTCTTTGAATGTTTTTGGTTAGTGTTCAAGGGCACTTGTGCAAGATGACTGGTTTCTAGACTGCAGCCCCTCTAGCATTTTGTTTGGAATACTTCCTCCCGTACATCTCACATAACATTCCAGAAGGAGTTGCACTTCTGAATGGCCTTGGATGGCACCAGCTTGAGGAGGTCCATGAGAATCTAAAAGATCAACCCTCACCTCCCAGAGTGAAGAATTTGCTTCCTGGAGCCCAGGTTCTTTTGCTCTCACAGGTGTCACTTTTCTAAAATAACCAACTCTGTTCTTTGCTCTTAACTTTCAGAAATGACCATCACCATATGTTCTTGCGTTTAGAGTTTTGATAAAATGATTTATTTTGTGTTTATTCTTGTGCTTCATCTACATGTAGCTCGGTAGCGTGTCCGGTTGGGTCAGCTACAAAGCATTAGTCCCTCAGACACCTTAGCTTGTAGTTGATGAAGTACAAAGAGTTGTGGTATGGTCTGAAGTATAAGATATTTCTGTTTATCAAAAAAGCTGTGTGAGGCAGACTTAGGGAATGAAGTATGGTTACCAGGGAGGAAGAATGAGAAGAAAGGATAGTTAGGGAGTTTGGAATAGAACTGTACAGACTGCTATATTTAAAATGGATAACCAACAGGGATCTCAGTGTTACGAGGCAGCCTTCCCGCCTAGGTTGGGGAAGAAGGGGTACCTGTATGTATGGCTGAGTCCCTTCACTGTTCACCTGAAACTATCACAACATTATTAATTTCCTACACTTCAATACAAAGTAAAAAGTTTAGAAAGAAAGACTCTGTGAAGAAGCCTACAGAGACAATTACAAGTACTGAAGAATTAAGAAGCTCTAAAATAAATAGGGATTGGTAAAAAGAAATTAATTCATTAATTTTTAAACCTTTGTTAAGCAGCTAGACTCCTAAAGTTGGAAGTAAGTTGCTTTTAAATATGACTAGAGTGATATGCTTTTCCAAGTCTCCCCTGCCTCCCAAGTATTAAGGTCTAACAATGGACTTTCTGGTACTGATTTGTGTGGAAACTCTTAGATGAGATCATAGTTTTGTATTTAAAGAATCACTGTTTTGGGGGTGAAGAGGGGAAGAATACAGTTACATGAAGTTGAGATTGTTGTGGAAAATCAAGGACATATGGTTGCATTGGTATAATACTGGTTTTTCAGAATCAAGATTAACACAAGTGAAATTACCTCTAAATGGCAGCTAGCTATTGCTACCTCGTATACCTGAAGTATGTTTTCTTTTAATACACATGTGTGGAGCTTGTGGAATGTGGGTCAGGGCTAACAAATTTTTTTAAATTTAATGTTCTTATGTTTTTGAACAGATACTGGAGCACCAACTGTTTTTCCCTTGTCTTTCTCTCCTCTTCCTCACATTTCTTGTCCACAATTTCATATTCTGTTATGATTCAGTTATTCGATACACTGTCATTATTCAACACAGAATAATATATTCTGCATTACAGATGGATTCTTTACCATCTGAGCCACCAGGATAGCTCAAATAAATAGATGAATAAAATAAGTAATATAAAAATAAACTTTTCCCCTATTGAGAATGGATGATTTAGACCCCAAACTTGGATGTATTACAGCCCCAACAGAATTTAAAGCTGTTTGCCATGCCGCTGTCTCCTTTGTGGTTAGATACATCTCCTGGGGCGTTCACAAATGACCTAAACGGATTCTTGTAATTTTTTTTTTTTAATTTCCTGAGGGGTCAAATTGGGTCAACCTTGGAGGTACCCCAGAACCAGTGGGGCAATGGAAATGGATGAGCATGAAACAGAAGCCAGCTATGTGGTTATAAAAATTTCCTAGTATTTGTGTTCTTGTAATTGATAGACAGAGTTGGATTTATCTTGGGTTGGGCTGTTTCTCAGAGAAGGCGATGGCACCCCACTCCAGTACTCTTGCCTGGAAAATCCCATGGACGGAGGAGCCTGGTGGGCTGCAGTCCATGGGGTCGCTAAGAGTCGGACACAACTGAGCGACTTCACTTTCACTTTTCACTTGCATACATTGGAGAAGGAAATGGCAACCCACTCCAGTGTTCTTGCCTGGAGAATCCCAGGGACAGTGGAGCCTGGTGGGCTGCCGTCTATGGGATTGCACAGAGTCGGACACGACTGAAGCAACTTAGCAGCAGCAGCAGCAGCAGCAGCAGCAGCAGCAAGGCTGTTTCTCAACCTTTTTCCCCCACTATCAGGGCCTAAGCAGCTTTTTAGACATTTTGTCCTAATCATTGTCTACTCCCACAAGCCTGCCATTAAATCCTAAGGATTAAGATTTTGTTGAATAGAGTTGAGCTTCCAAAGACCACAGATAACTGTAACATCAAAATATAAACAAGTAAATGTGTGACCTGACCTATGATCTATGTGTTAGTCACACAGTTGTCTCCAGCTCTTTGCCACTCCACGGACTGTAGCCGAACCTTCCAGGTTCCTGTGTCCATGGAATTCTCCAGGTGAGAATACTAAACAGAGTAACCTTCCGTTCTCCAGAAGATCTTCCTGACCCAGCGATGACCTGGGTCTCCTGCATTACATATGGATTCTTTACCATCTGAGCCACCAGAGTAGCTCAGATAAATAGATGAATAAAGTAATATAAGAATAAGTTTTCCCCTGATTGAGAATGCATGATTTAGATCTCAAACTTCAGTGTATTCAGTTCATTTCAGTCGCTCAGTCGTGTCCAACTCTTTGCGACCCCATGAATCACAGCATGCCAGGCCTCCCTGTCCAAGACCAATTCCCGGAGTTCACTCAAACTCACGTCCATTGAGTTGGTGATGCCATCCAGCCATCTCATCCTCTGTCATCCCCTTCTCCTTCTGACCCCAATCCCTCCCAGCATCAGAGTCTTTTCCAATGAGTCAGCTCTTCAGAAGAGGTGGCCAAAGTACTGGAGTTTCAGCTTTAGCATCATTCCTTCCAAAGAACACCCAGGGCTGATCTTCTTTAGGATTGACTGGTTGGATTTTTTTGTAGTCCAAGGGACTCTCAAGAGTCTTCCTCAACACCACAGTTCAAAAGCATCAATTCTTCGGTGGTCAGCCTTCTTCACAGTCCACCTCTCACATCCATACATGACCACCAGATAAACCATAGCCTTGACTAGATGGACCTTTGTTGGCAAAGTAATGTCTCTGCTTTTGAATATGCTATCTAGGTTGGTCATAATTTTCCTTCCAAGGAGTAAGTATCTTATAATTTCATGGCTGCAGTGACCATCTGCAGTGATTTTGAAGTCCACCAAAATAAAGTCTGACACTGTTTCCACTGTTTCCCCATCTATTTCCCATGAAGTGATGGGACCAGATGCCATGATCTTCATTTTCTGAACGTTGAGCTTTAAGCCAGCTTTTTCACTCTCCTCTTTCACTTTCATCAAGAAGCTTTTTAGTTCCTCTTCACTTTCTGCCATAAGAGTAGTGTCATCTGTGATTGGTACAAAAATAATTTCGGTTTTGTGTTGTTGAACTTTGCCATTTGATCTTGGAATACGTTCGAAATAAATGTGGTTATGTTAAATATCATTTTAACGTGCCTTCTTGTTTTTGTTTTTGTTTTTGCTAATGACTTATTACTTGCTGTTTATTTTATATTTATTTTAGGCTATAGAAATGACATTAGACAAAATGCAAATTCGAGCGATTTTTAAAATTAGGGTCAAAATGGGTCATAAAGCAGAAGAGACAACTTGCAACATCAACAATGCGTTTGGCCCAGGAACTGCTAACAGACGTACAGTGTAGTGGAGGTTCAAGGAGTTTGGTAAAGGAGACAAGAGCCTTGAAGACGTGTGTGGCCACCATAGGAAGTTTTCAACAACCAACTGAGAGCCATCATGGAAGCTTATCCTCTTGAGTTGCTGAAGAACTCAGTGTTGACCATTCTGTGGTCATTTGAAATTGGGAAGGTGAAAAAACTGGACAAGTGGGTGCCTCATGAGCTGGCAAGAAATTGAAAAATGGTTCTTTTGAAGTGTTGTCTTTTCTTATTCTGTACAATAGCAACAAACAATTTCTTGATCATATTGTGACATGTGAGGAAAAGTGGGTTTTATATCACAACCGGTGAAGACCAACTTGGTGGTTGGACTGAGAGGAAGCTCCAAAGCACTTCCCAAAGCCATACTTGCACCAAAATAGGTCAGGTTACTGTTTGGTGGTCTGCTGCCAGTCTGATCCACTGCAGCTTCCTGAATCCTGGTGGAATCATCACATCCAAGAAGTATGATCATCTTCTTCTGAAGCAAATCAGTTGGATTCATTGAAAACGGCAATGCCTGCATCTGGCTTTGGTCATCAGAAAGGGCCTAATCTCCATGACAGCACTCCACCACACATCGCACAGCCAGCACTTCAAAAGTTGAGCAAATTGGGCTACAAAGCTTTGCCTCATCCACCATATTCACCTGACTTTTCACCAACTGACTACCACTTCTTCTAGCATCTCAATAACTTTTTGCAGGGAAAGTGCTTCCATAACCAGCAGGAGGCATGTCAAATCCTGAAGTATGGATTTTTATGCTACAGGAATAAACAAGCTTATTTCTCATTGACGATAATGTGTTGATTGTAATGGTTTTTATTTGATTAATGAAGATGTGCTTGAGCCTAGTTATAATTTAAAATTCACTGTCCAAATCCTCAATTACTTTTTATTAACATAATGCAGTAGTTTTGGCCAGTTTTATTGAAATACAGTTGACATCTAGCATGTACATTTAAGGTCTATGTGTGATGATTTGATACATGTATATATTGTGAAATGATTATTGCAGTAGGGGCAGCTTACACTTCCATTCCTTCACATAATTACCTTTTTTTGGTTGAAGATGTAAAAATTATTCAACAGTTTGTCTATGTGCTTTCCAGCTAATAGTGAGTACATTTTCTGCAAGTCACTAGAGTACAGTTGTAGTTCTTTGCTAATTACTAGTCATCTTGAGAGGTTACACAGCCTTTGCCTTTGACACTTTAGTTTTCATATGAAGATGGTCACTTAGCACCATGCCTAAATGGTGCTTTGTCCCATTTTCCCCCACGGGTTGTGGGAGTAGATGGGCTTGCAGCTGGCAGCTATCACAGATTTTTTACATTATAAAATTAATACATTCTTATTGCAAATAAAAATCAGAAAATTCTTAGCTCATAAGAGTTTCTCTAAGAATTGAGCTGCTCTGTGATATTTACATACTTCTAGCTGTAAGTGTGACTGAGGTATGCTCTCACAGATTTAAAATATGTAATAATAAAACTAAATTATGTATAAATGGCATGATTATGAATGAAGGTTCTCTTAAAAATTTATTTTCAACCAGTATTTAGTATTCCTCTTTTTTTCTTCTTATGCATTGTGAAGGACATTAATACTGATTCACGTTGAAAATGGCCAGTCCTTTTCTGTTTGAAACCTTACATTTTAACAAAATGGTAAGATTTCAGAGATTAAGAAACTGGAAAAAAAGTCTGTTTGGTGGTTTTTCTATCCCTGAAGTCTTAAAAGTAACCATGTATACTTTCCTTAAAGTCCTTTCTAATATATATACAGAAAACATACTACCCTTGAATAAAACAGCTTCAGGTGTGCTACTTGTTCCTCTCTGAAAAAAACTTTTCGTAATGAAGTACAAAATGTTGAAAAGCAATTAACTAAGTCTCAATTCCAATTACTAAGATTTTTGCATGAAAATCACATTTTCCTTCTTACTGAAGTATGAGATTCAAGCCAGCTGTTGCAGTGGTAACCTGTAATCCATTTCTGTACATTGCTTTTTGGTGTGAACTGAAACTGTTATCATGAAGTTAAGTGTTATAACCCACTTTAAGATGAATTAGTTTCCTGGAGTTTATCACTGGTAAAATCAGAACAAATTCCCTCTGGGATCTGTGTTTATTGCAAAAACATACTCTTTGACCCTAGAATATTTTCCTCTTTCATTTAAATGAAAAGTTAAATAGTAATTTTTAAAAAAGGTTTAAGTCTTAACATACGTGAATTTAAGTAAAGCTAATAGATTCTTCAGAGATTTTGATTGTGAAAATAAGATTGATACATGGTTCCTTATGTGTTATGTGTTAATTGCTCACTCGTGCCCGACTCTCTGCAACCCTATGGATTGTAGCCCTGCAGGCTATTCTGTCCATGGATTTTCCAGGCAAGAATACTGGAGTGTGTTGCCATTCCCTTCTCCAGGGAATCTTCCCATCCCAAGTCTCCCGCATTGCAGGTGGATTCTTTACCATATGAGCCACCGGAGATGCCATTAATTCTCAGTTCAGTTCAGTCGCTCAGTCGTGTCTGACTCTTTGCGAACCAACGGACTGCAGTATGCCAGGCCTCCCTGTCCATCATCAACTCCCGGAGCTTACTCAAACTCATGTCCATTGAATTGGTGATGCCATCCAACCATCTCATCCGCTGTCATCCCCTTCTCCTGCCTTCAATCTTTCCCAGCATCAGGGTCTTTTCAAATGAGTCAGTTCTTCACATCAGGTAGCCAAAAGATTGGCATTTCGGCTTCAGCATCAGTCCTTCCAATGAATATTCAGGACTGATTGTTAGGATGGACTGGTTAGATCTCCTTGCAGTCCATGGGACTCTCAAGAGCCTTCTCCAACACCACAGTTCAAGAGCATCAATTCTTTGGTGCCCGGCTTTCTTCACAGTCCAACTCTCATATCCATACACGACCACTGGAAAAACCATAGGTTTGACTAGATGGACCTTTGTTGGCAAAGTAATGTCTCTGCTTTTTAATATGCTGTCTAGGTAGGTCATAACTTTTCTTCCAAGGAGCAAGCGTCTTTTAATTTCATGGCTGCAGTCACCATCTGCAGTGATTTTGGAGCCCAGAAAAATAAAGCCTGATACTGTTTCCACTGTTTCCCCATCTGTTTCCCATGAAGTGATGGGACCAGATGCCATGATCTTTGTTTTCTGAATGTTGAGTTTTAAGCCAACTTTTTCACTCTCCTCTTTCACTTTCATCAAGAGGCTTTTTAGTTCTTCTTTGCTTTCAGCCATAAGTGTGGTGTCATCTGCATATTAGAGGTTATTGATATTTCTCCCAGTAATCTTGATTACAGCTTGTAATCTTCCAGTCCAGTGTTTCTCATGATGTACTCTGCATATAAGTTAAATAAGCAGGGTGACAATATACAGCCTTGACGTACTCCTTTCCCGATTTGGAACCAGTTTGTTGTTCCATGTCCAGTTCTGTTGCTTCCTGACCTGTATATAGATTTCTCAGGAGGCAGGTCAGGTGGTCTGGTATTCCTATCTCTTTAAGAATTTTCCACAGTTTGTTGTCATCCTCACAGTCAAAGGCTTTGGCAAAGTCAATGAATCAAGAGTAGATATTTTTCTGGAACTCTCACCATTTTGATGATCTGGTTCAGTTCAGTTCAGTCACTCAGTCGTGTCCGACTCTTTGCAACCCCATGAATCGCAGCACGCTGGATGTTCACAATTTGATGTCTGGTTCCTCTGCCTTTTCTAAATCCAGCTTGAACATGTGGAAGTTCATGGATCACGTACTGTTGAAGCCTGGCTTGGAGAATTTTGAGCACTACTTGGCTCGCCTGTGAGATGAGTAAAATTGTGCAGTAGTTTGAGCATTCTTGGACATTGCCTTTCTTTGGGATTGGAATGAAGTTTGACCTTTCTAGTCTTGTGGCCACTGCTGAGTTTTCCCAATTTGCTTGTATACTGAGTGCAGCACTTTCACATCACCTTTTAGGATTTAAATAGCTCAAATGGAATTCCATCACCTCCACTAGCTTTGTTTGTAGTGATGCTTCTCAAGGCCCACTTGACTTCGCATTCCAGGATGTCTGGCTTTAGGTGAGTCATCACACCATTGTGGTTATCTGGGTCATGAAGAC
This sequence comes from Nanger dama, assembly GCA_917880005.1. NCBI lineage: Eukaryota > Metazoa > Chordata > Mammalia > Artiodactyla > Bovidae > Nanger > Nanger dama. The sequence continues at coordinate 4,507,716 of CAKJTW010000017.1, forward strand.
ATTTTTGTATAGCTCTTCTGTGTATTCTTGCCAGCTCTTCTTAATATCTTCTGCTTCTGTTAGGTCCATACCATTTTTGCCCTTTATTGAGCCCATCTTTGCGTGAAATTTTCCCTTCGTATCTCTAATTTTCTTTGAAGGATCTCTAGTCTTTCTTTATTTTCTTCTATGCCTTTGCATTGCTCACTGAGGAAGGCTTCCTCGTCTCTCCTTGCTATTCTTTGGAACTCTGATTTCAAATGGGTATATCTTCCTTTTTTCCTTTGCTTTTCACTTCTCTTCTCTTCACAGCTATTTGTCAGACAAGCCTTTTACCTTTTTGCATTTTTTTTCTTGGGGATGGTATTGATCACTGCCTCCTGTACAGGGTCATGAACCTCAGTCCATAGTTCTTCAGGCACTCTGTCTATCAGATCCAGTATCTTGAATCTATGTTTCACTTCCACTGTGTATAATCGCAAAGGATTTGATTTAGGTCATACTTGAATGGTCTAGTGGTTTTCCCTACTTTCTTCAATTTAAGTCTGAATTTGGCAATAAGGAGTTCATGATCTGAGTCACAGTCAGCTTTTGGTCTTGATTTTGTTGACTGTATAGAGCTTCTCCATCTTTGGCTTCAAAGAATATAATCAATCTGATTTCAGTATTGACCATTTCATGATACCCATGTGTAGTCTTCTCTTGTGTTGTTGGAAGAGGGTGTTTGCTATGACCAGTGCGTTCTCTTGGCAAAACTCTATTAGCCTTTGTCGTGCTTCATTCTGTACTCCAAGGCCAAATTTGCCTGTTACTCCAGGTTTTTTTTATTTCCTATCTTTGCATTCTAGTCCCCTGTAATGAAAAGGACATCATTTTTGGCTGTTAGTTCTAGAAGGTCTTGTAGATCTTCATAGAACTGTTCAACTTAAGCTTCCTCAGCTTCTTCAGCATTACTGGTTGGGGCATAGACTTGTATTACTGTGATATTGAATGGTTTTCCTTGGAAATGAACAGAGATCATTGTGTCGGTTTTGAGATCCATGTACCACATTTTGGACTCTTGTTGACTGTGATGGCTACCCCATTTCTTTTAAGGGATTCTTGCCTGCAGTAGTAGATACAGTGGTCATCTGAGTTAAATTCACCCATTCCAGTCCATTTTAGTTAGTTGATTCCTGAAATGTTGACGTTCACTCTTGCCATCTCCTGTTTAACCATTTCTAATTTGCCTTCATTCATGGCAGATTCATGCCTTGATTCATGCCTAACATTCCAGGTTCCTATGCAATATTGCTCTTTACAGCATTGGACTCTTTTTTTCCATCACCGGTCACATCCAGAACTGGGTGGAGTTTTTGCCTTTGGTTCCGTCTTTTCATTCTTTCTGGAGTTATTTCTCCACTGATCTCCAGTAGCATTTTGGGAACCTATCGACCTAGGGAGTTCCTCTTTCAGTATCCTATATTTTTGCCTTTTCATACTGTTCATGGGTTTCTCAAGGCAAGAACACTGAAGTGGTTTGCCATTCCCTTCTCTAGTGGACCACGTTTTGTCAGACCTCTCCACCATGACCTGTGTGTCTTGGGTGGCCCCTACACTGCATGGCTCATAGTTTCATTGAGTTAGACAAGGCTGTGGTTCGGTCATGTGATCAGATTGGTTAGTCTTCTGTGATTGTGGTTTTCATTCTGTCTGCCCACTGATGGAGAAGCATAAGCTTCTTATGGAAGCTTCCTAATGGGAGAGACTGACTGAGGGGGAAACTGGGTCTTGCTCAGATGGTCATTAATTCTCAGGTGAGAAATAGTAACTGGAAAATTTTACATGCTTTTTGTGTAAAATAAAAGCAAAATAATGCTTCCCCAGTCACATCCAGCTCTTCAAAACTTGTGACTATGTTACTTAATAAAATGGATTTTGCAGATATGATTAAGTTTAAATACCTTGAGGAGAGAACTGATTGTCCAGGTGGACTCAATTTAATCACGTGACTCATTAGCCTTTCTCAGCTGTGGTCAGAGGGACATGACTGGAAGAAAGGTTGGAGAGCGTCAGCATGGCTGATTTGGAGATGGAACCAGGGGCTCCATGCCAAGGATATATAGGCAGCCTTTAGAAGCTGAAAAAGCCAGGAGATAGATCTTCTCAAGCCTCCTGAATGGAATGCGACTCTGCTAGCACCTTGATTTTAGTCCAGTGAGACCTGTATCGGAGTGCTGAGCAACCGAATAGTAAGATAATTTCCGTTTTAAGTCACTGAGATTGTGGTAATTTATTATGGCTGCTGTAGAAAACTAGTACTCCTTGCTTTGTGTTCGTAGTTTGTTCAATAAAGTGATTATTGAAATCTAAAGCTACAAAGGAAGAAAAGGGATCTGGTAAGATGTCAAGTATTTAGTATTTTATAGGATTTCCTTATATATGGATTGGTACAATTCATTTGCTGTTAAATCACAGAATAAGTTCGCTTTGGCCTTGGATCGTGATTTTTTTTCCCAGTGTTAGTGTCATACCAGGAACATAGTAAGCATGCAGTAAAGACTGAAAGAAGTTTAAGTTATGCAGTCAAGCTCTACATTGGCTCTTGGTAGCAGTGGAGTTTGGAGAAAGTAGTTTGAGGAAAATTAGGAACATAGGTGCTTACGTTAGGTGTGAAAAGTGTCCACAAGCTTCTGACGAATCTTACAGTTATAAGTCTGTTACGTTTGAGAGTTGTCAAGGAATTGCTCAAGGCTTATTGGACTCAGACCCCAGGGTATAACTGAGTTCATCTGTGTCTTGATAAGCTATGGGTACTAGTGGTAGCCGAAAAGCGATGGTGATGGGAAGCCTTAATCTTTCAGACAGGGTTTTCCTTTGTAATTAGTTGAAAAAGGACAAGACTCGATATATTGTACCATACAGCAATAGATTTAAAATCACAGTAAAGCTATACAACAAAACTTTAAATCCCACTTGAGCTATTTTTCCACTTTGCCTGGCTAGTAAGTTGAGAATATTCAATCAGAAATATTTGTTGAATCTGTTTGGATTAGGCACTGAGGTTATAGGTGTAAACACACTTCGCATTTCTGTTGTTGGGCTTCCCTGGTGGCTCAGCTGGTGAAGAATCTGCCTGCAATTTGGGAGACCTGGGTTTGATCCCTGGATTGGGTAGATCCCCTGGAGAAGAGAAAGGCTACCCACTCCAGTATTCTGGCCTGGAGAATTCCTTGGGGTCACAAAGAGTCGGATACGACTGAGCGACTTTGGTTTCACTTACATGGGTATAAAGAACTCTTGCCATTATAGTGCTTCTTGCCACAGAGGGTAGGTAGAAATTAAGTAGTTTCAAGTGCTGAGAAGAAGTACAAGATGCTGTTGGAGTGGATGATAACATACTCTAGTCCAGGGAAAGATGCCATCTCTGAGGGCAAGGGGAGGTTCAGGAAAGGAGAAAACGAAAGGGCTTCATGTTATATAATGTTGTATGTCACATATACAGAGAAGGCAATGGCACCCCACTCCAGTACTCTTGCCTAGAAAATCCCATGGACAGAGGAGCCTGGTAGACTGCAGTCCATGGGGTCGCGAAGAGTCGGACATGACTGAGTGACTTCACTTTCATGCATTGGAGAAGGAACCAGCAACCTACTCCAGTGTTCTTGCCTGGAGAATCCCAGGGACAGAGGAGCCTGGTGGGCTGCCATCTAACACGATTGAAGCGACTTAGCAGCAGCAGCATGTCACATATATCTCAAAAAAAGATGGCAATCTCTACTGGGGTAGTAGCCACAGGAATGGAGAGTAGATGGTCCAGAGATAATTTATTTGAGAAGCTATTTGGAGGTTGTGTAGCTCAACTATAGCTCAAAAGGTTGCATAGGTGTCAGAGGCGGAAGGGGCAGTGGTTGGGGAAATAAAATAATCCTGCCAACAAAAAGACACTTTATCCACATAGAATAGAGAGAAAAGAAACCAATTTATTATTGAGTAGAAATTCACAGATTTGTAGGTGTGTAGAATAACATGAAAGTGGCTGTAAAGTTGGGAGCAATCTCACAGTTTAAGGTAACGTCTCACCTCCTTGAGAGATAAAAGGCTTCCCCCTGTGACAATCTTCAGCATATCTCATGAGCTAATCCTGGAGGTTTGTTTTCACACATCAAGGTGATTTGGCAGGTGACCTTGGTGTTCTCCACACTGTGAAAACTCGAGTCTGGGCATACTCTCTGGAGAGGTTTATCTCTGTTCTAAAATTTAGAGTGTGTGTGTGCTAAGTCGCTCCAGTTGTGTCTGAATCTATGTGACGCTATGGACTGCAACAGGCCAGTCATGGAATTTTCCAGGCTAGAATACTGGAGTGGGTTGCCTCTGCCCTCCTTCAGGGGACCATCCCAATCCAGGGATGGAGCCTGTGACTCTTAGGTCTCCTGTATTGGCAGATGCTTTCTTTACCACTAGCGCCACCTGGGAAGCCCGAAGTTTAGAGAAGGAAAGATGAAATAGATTTTTGGGGTTTTTGCCCTTCATAAGTAGAGAAAAATATTTTCCAAGCACTCAGTGGCCAATGGTGTCATTTACTGAGGTGGATGGTTCTGGAGAAGGAGCGTATTTGGGGGTCATAGAGCCACACAAATCTAGGAATCTAATAAGAACTGCTGGGTTTGAAGTTCCTATAAGACGTTACCTTGCAGGTGACATGCGTTTGTAGTGTAGAAGAGTGATGTAGGCTGAGGATGTGGGTTTGGTGGCTCTGAGCAGTCAGCTGGTGTGTCAAGTCTGGGAGTAGACTGGCTTGTCTTGGGAGATGGAAAGTGGTGTGGGGAAGGAAGAGGGAAGTCGTGCCGTTCTTTCTGTAATAACTGAGTTGACATCAGTAGGTGACCCTTGATTATTAGTACTGAAGATATAGTCATAGCCATGGTCAACATTTCATTTTTTGATTCCTTTACCTGGGCAATGTGGCTGAAAACTTAGGTCCCACACTCCGGTATGGTAGACTGTTGGTTTCTGTACTCTGTAGAGTCTCCTGCGTCTCCCGTATCTTCCCTTGACTCCTTTCCCTGCACCTGTGCTTCTTCTCTACCCTCTCCTTTTGGGTCAGGGTATCTTTCTGTGCTGTCTTGATCTCTCTCTGTCTGAACTTTTGCTTATTTGGAAATATTTCACGTTGTTTCCACTTGTAACTTATCGATGTTTATATTCCCCCTCTCAGAGTCAGGTGTTCCTTTACTGGTTTATTTATTTGTTCTGGCATGTGCCAGCTTTAGAGGCAATAGCACAGATGGGATGCTTGCCTCTGAGTGTGGACGAGATAACAGAGAATGGCTGTGTGGCTGGAAGTGAAGGTGAAGGAAGAAATATCTTGCTGGCAAAAAATCCATGACAGTGGGGCGCACTGTCTCCAGCTATTTCTTAAGTAGATCTTAATGATCTTAGTGAAACAGTTGCTATGCATTGAAAAGGGAATGGTTTTTGTTTTTGTTTTTTTGTACTTAAAATCGAAGGCAAATTGGAAAATGAAATTCAGGGGTGGGGAGACCCTTCCATTCATATTTGCACAAAAATATTTTGATCTAGGTTAAAATAGAGACCATCTTTACCCTTGTATTGGGCAACTCAGTTTGCCTGTTGGTTGAGATGGGGGCAACTTTGCTAAATCATGTATGGATAAATCCTACAGTTGTTGGGAAAGGCCAAGGTTCCTTACTCAGAAACACTTTTGCCTCCTGGAGGTTTGGCACGTAGAAAAGGACAGGTGGAAGCGGTGTTCAGGGACATCTTTTCATTTTATGAAGCGAAGTGGCTGTGAACTAAAGTATAAGCACAAACAGGAGAGTGAGCAGTGATGACTTGGACAAAGATTTTACCAACTGGCTGTGTGAAATATTTGGTAGAAGAACCATTTTACTGGGTTTATAATATTTCTGTTGTGAGCGTGTTGCTGAGTAATGCCCCCTTCCCTAGAGGCAGGGGAAGCAGTCATAGGCTGTGAGCAGACACTTGGGGCCTGTCGCTTCGCTGGAGTTCATCTTGGCAGGAACCACACTGACTCCTTAGTTGTGACAGAGGTCCTGACTGTCTGCACTTTGACAGATGGAGGCCTGGGAGAACTGAGTTAAGGGAGGGATGTTTGGAGTGATTCATTTCAAGTGATATCTAAAGTAATGGGTTGCTGGAAAGATCCATCTGCCCCCCATCACAAAGAATGTAACTATGTATCATTTTCAAAGTTTATTTTGAAGGAGGGTGGAGTTCTCAATGGAGGAGAGGGTGGTGGTGAGAAAATAAGGTTATTTTTAAAGGAATATTTATGAAGCTTCAGAGAAGGGGCAGACTGGGCTTGCTGATTGATACTTGGGATATGTTTTTATTGTCTAGCAAAATATTGGATGCAGCTGTATGTAGAAGAGTTCCCCTTTGCCGGTGCAAGCATTCCTGTCAAAAACCCGAGTCCATTACCCCTTGCCGTACAACTTGTTTGATGCAATAGTGAACACAATTCCACCGCAGATTTAAGAACTGTTTATGTGAATTTTATTTCCTTGTTCAGTCACTGAATCATACTGTACTGTTGGCATGGTAAGGTTTGTAATTTGTTTTCCCGTGCGCAGAGTGCTTCTCTTCCGCTGAATGTTCACTTCTGCATACTTCTTTTAGTTAGGCATTATGTCATTACCAAGATATACAGTTATTTAATAATGATTTATTGTAGTCATTTATTCTACCAGCTGTGGCACATTTTCAGTGGAATTTGTACATCAGATTTATACAGAAATTTACCAGGACATGCATTTCACAATTTAATAAAACATACTCCAAAATCTTTTTTTTTTTTTTTGAAATGGGTAGTTTTATGCTGACACCTTGGGTGGAAGTGTTACCTTAACAACTCTTGTTAGTGTTCAAACTCTGCCGTGTCTATCCCACAACCATCAAAAGAGGAATCTCTGAGGTCTGTTAGAGACCCACTTTTGGGCAGTCCAATTTGTTTCCAGACCATTAATGTCATGTTATGTTTGACCTGGGATGTTCACATGTTATTAAAGTCCAGAGAAACATCCTGACACAAGGCTCTGTGCATTTCCATGTATTTTAATCATTATTAAAATATGCATCCAGAATCATTACAGAGGGGATCTAGTAGATTAAGCTCATTGTGAGGCCTACGTGTCACATTTTCTTTTCCTTCTCAGAATTCACTGGCCACTAACCATGTGGAATACATTTAGCTTTGGCAGAACTACCAGCTCACACTCCTCTCACAATGTCTTTATTGTGATACAGATACAAGTTATTATATACTTTTTCTTTCTTTTTTAAAAAAATATTATTGAGATTTTGTTTGTTTACTTTGTGGTATATATTGGTTTAGAGAAGGACAGAATTTAGAAAAGGAGAGTGTACAGATCCTTTACAACTCATAAAGTTTTTTTTTTTGATCTGGCAGTTGGAGAGTCTGTCTTTGAAATGCCCAATTGCCAAGTAGTTTGTAAAAGTGACTTGTTTTCTAAGACTGCATGAAAATTTTAGTTCTGAGATGAGACTCTGAATTCCCAGCTCCAATCAGCTGGCAATTTTGTCAGCAGCAGCATGGACCATCTCATTTGGCTTACTACTTCCACCCCAACGCATTGACTTCATCGATCAGTTATTTTAATATTTGTGAAGACATTGTCTTAATGTGCCTTTAAGCTGAAGTTTACGTGATACTTAATTGTATTTAAGGCAGTAGACTTGGCCCTATCTAAGCTGGAAAGCAAGTGTTTGAAAATATTGCAGCCTACTAAATTTTTGTAGTAGTTTGTATTTGTTTATCACATTCAGGCACTAGTTAGGCAGAATGTAACAACAAAGAAGAGTCAAAGCAGCTTGTCATGTGAAATGTAATCCCCCGCCCTTTTTTGTCACATATGTGACAGGGTGAACAGTTTGTCATCTGGTCTCTTATTTCTTAACAGATATAGTTTAAAACTTGCTTAGAAATATCACGCAACAGTTAATTATGTCATCAGATCAGAATTCAAGTCACAGTACATTAAAAAGATCTTTTAACCTCATCTAGTGAAAATATTAAAATAAATTTAATAAAAACATAGTTTTGAGCTCTGGAGTTCATCTTGAGTGAATTAATATTTCTAGAAAAATTATCACAACTTTTTATGATACTGTTGTGTGCTGTATGGACGAATGACTCCATGGTATTTGGTATTTATTTTTATTTTGAGAAAAAGAAATCTGTAATATAAGAGAAACTGGGAGAGGTATTTTTAAAAATATTTACTTGGCTGTGCCTGGTCTTCGTTGTGGCTTAGTTGCAGGATGTGGGATCTAGTTCCCTGACTAGGGATTGAATGTGGGTCCCTTGCACGCTGGGGAGCTTGGAGTCTTAGCCACTGGACCACGAGGCAAGTCCCAAGAGGTTTTTTTGAAAGGGAACAGAGATGAACTTTTCTTGAGAGACTTCATTGCTGATCTCTTCGGTGTGGTGCAACATTTTCCTTAAAGGCACTTCAGTTCAGTCGCTCAGTCGTGTCTGACTCTTTGTGACCCCCTGAATCGCAGCATGCCAGGCCTCCCTGTCCATCAACAACTCCCAGAGTTCACTCAGACTCAGCATCCATTGAGTCAGTGATGCCATCCAGCCATCTCATCCTCTGTCATCCCCCTGCTCCTCCTGCCCCCACTCCCTCCCAGCATCAGAGTCTTTTCCAATGAGTCAACTCTTTGCATGAGGTGGCCAAAGTACTGGAGTTTCAGCTTCAGCATCAGTCCTTCCAAAGAAATCCCAGGGCTGATCTCCTTCAGAATGGACTAGCGGGGTCTCCTTGCAGTCCAAGGGATTCACAAGAGTCTTCTCCAACACCACAGTTCAAAAGCATCAATTCTTCGGCACTCAGCCTTCTTCACAGTCCAACTCTCACATCCATACATGACCACTGGAAAACCATAGGTTTGACTAGATGGACCTTTGTTGGCAAAGTAATGTCTCTGCTTTTCAATGTGCTGTCTAGGTTGGTCATAGCTTTTCTTCCAAGGAGTAAGCGTCTTTTAATTTCATGGCCACAGTCACCATCTGCTGTGATTTTGGAGCCCCCAAAATAAAATGTGACACTGTTTCCACTGTTTCTCCATCTGTTTCCCATGAAGTGATGGGACCAGATGTCATGATCTTAGTTTTCTGAATGTTGAGCTTTAAGCCAAGTTTTTCACTCTCTTTCACTTTCATCAAGAGGCTTTTAGTTCCTCTTCACTTTCTGCCATAAGGGTGGTGTCATCTGCCTCACTTATACAATAAAAAGATCGTGGAGAAAGACTGAGCTCTTTTACATTTTTTCATTCAGTACTCCAGTGCTCAAAATAAACTAGGTATCTTTACCAACTTTAAATTGCAAAAAGAAAGACAATTTTATGTAAGTTCCTACTTGTGGATTTAGTTTTGGCCTTATCAGTGTTTTCAGGTTTTTATTCTGGGCTTACTTGAAAAATTTTTTAAATTGATACATTTGAACTTAAAAAGGAAGGAAGAGTTCAGGGACAACAAATTGGTTTCATCTTGTGGGTGGATTTTGACTGACTGGTGGTGAATGATTTAAGAGGCTGAGGTGGATCAGGAGGCAAAAAAAAGTTCTTGCTCAGTTAGCAATGCCTCCCATAGCTGCTGAGGGAATAGTCAATGGAAACTTGACCTGGATTACTCTCCCTTGCAGAGAAACTCCCGGAAGTTACTATAATCCTTCATGCAGTCATCATGTATTCATATCTTCAACCAAGTTTCTTAAAACAAGCCTCTGCCAGGCAGTGTGCCAAGCATGGTAAGAATAAGGAGGTAGGGCAGACATGAATTTACTTTCAATCCTTGATGGGCAGAAGGCTTAATTGTTCATTAGTAAAAATGCAAAGTGTGGTAGTCAGCAGTTTTAGAGAGATGATGATGGTCCAGTTCAGACAGGTGGACTTCTAAGCAAGTTGTAAGGTAGGATGATATTTAGTTGGAGAAATCTGGTAGATTCTAGAGGTAAATTGTGTTTGCTGATTGGGTATGCCAAGCGTTCTGGAGGGATACCCATTTCTGTTGCACAGTGATAGCTGATCCCCTCATCAAATATATAACATTTTCCATGTGCTCAGTCACTTCAGTTGTGTCTGACTCTTTGTGCCTTCAGGGATCATGGCCCACCAGGCTCCTCTGTCCATGGAATTCTCCAGGCAAGAATGCTGGAGTGGGTTGCCATGCCCTCCTCCAGGGGATCTTCCTGACTCAGGGATTGAACCTGCATCTCCTGCATTGCAGGTGGGTTCTTTACCTGCTGAGCCATTGTGGAAACCCCTTAACATTTCCATAGTGCAAGGCAAACACACTGGAAGGTGCTGGGAGGCAAAGTCTTCCATATGAGTGATAAAGCCATTTCATGTTGGATGAGACTGCAGCCAGAAATACATGGTAAAGAATGAAGGATAAACATATTTTCAATGTTTAGATTTTTATTGGAAGTCTGAATTCAAATAGGTATATCTTTCTTTTTCTCCTTTCCCTTTCACTTCTCTTCTTTTCACAGCTATTTATAAGGCCTCGTGAGACAACCATTTTGCGTTTTTGCGTTTCTTTTTCTTGGGGATGGTCTTGATCACTCCCTCTTGTGCAGTGTCACAAACCTCTGTCCATAGTTCTTCAGGCATTCTGTCTATCAGATCTAATCCCTTGAATCTATTTGTCACTTCCACTGTATAATCGTAAAGGATTTGATTTAGGTCATACCTGAATGATCTAGTGGTTTTCCCTACTTCAATTTAAGTCTGAATTTGGCAATAAGGAGTTCATGATCTGAGTCAGCTCTCGGTCTTGTTTTTGTTGACTGTATAGAACTTCTCCATTTTTGGCTGCAAAGAATATAATCAGTCTAATTTTGGTGTTGGCCATCTGGTGATGTCCATGTGTATAGGCTTCTCTTGTGTTATTGGAAGAGGGTGTTTTCTATGGCCAGTGTGTTCTCTTGACAAAACTTTGTTAGCCTTTGACCTGTTTGATTTTGCTTTCCAAGGCCAAAGTTGCCTGTTACTCCAGGTATCTCCTGACTTCCTACTTTTGCATTCCAGTCCCCTATAATAAAGGTAAAGGAGAAAAGGAAAGATAAACCCATTTGAATGCAGAGTTCCAAAAAATAGCGAGGACAGATAAGAAAGCTTTCCTCAGTGATCAATGCGAAGAAAGAGGAAAACAATAGAATGGAAAAGACTAGAGATCTCTTCAAGAAAATTAGAGATACCAAGGGAACATTTCATGCAAAGATGGGCTCGATAAATGGCAGAAATGGTGGGGACATAACAGAAGCAGAAGATATTAAGAAGAGCTGGCAAGAATACACAGAAGAACTGTACAAAAAGATCTTCATGACCCAGATAATCATGATGGTGTGATCACTCACCTAAAGCCAGACATCCTGGAATGTGAAGTCAAGTAGGCCTTAGGAAGCATCACTACAAACAAAGCTAGTGGAGGTGATGGAATTCCAGTTGAGCTATTTCAGATTCTGAAAGATGATGCTGTGAAAGTGCTGCACTCAATATGCAAGCAAATTGGGAAAACACAGCAGTGGCCACAAGACTGGAAAGGGTCAGTTTTCATTACAATCCCAAAGTAAGGCAATGCCAAAGAATGCGCAAACTACTGCAAAATTGCACTCATCTCACACACTAGCAAAATAATGCTTAAAATTCTCCAAGCCAGGCTTCAACAGTATGTGAACCGTGAACTTCCACATGTTTACGCTGGATTTAGAAAAGGCAGAGGAACCAGAGATCAAACAGCGACATCCATTGGTTCATCAAGAAAGCAAGAGTGTTCCAGAAAAACTACTTCTGCTTTATTGACTATGCCAAAGCCTTTGACTATGTGGATGACAACAAACTGTGGAAAATTCTGAAAGAGATGGGAATACCAGACCACCTGACCTGCCTCCTGAGACATCTGTATGCAGGTCAGGAAGCAACAGTTAGAGCTGGACATAGAACAACAGACTGGTTCCAAATAGGGAAAGGAGTACGTCAAGGCTATATATTGTCACCCTGCTTATTTAACTTTTATGCAGAGTACGTCATGTGAGATGCTGGGCTGGATGAAACACAAGCTGCCAGTAGAAATACCAATAGCCTCAGATATGCAGATGACACCACACTTATGGCAGAAAATGAAGCACTATCCTCTTGATGAAAGTGAAAGAGGAGAGTTAAAAAGTTGGCTTAGAATTCAAGATTTAGAAAACTAAGATCATGACGTACGGTCCCATCACTGCATGGCAACTAGATGGGGAAACCATGGAAACAGTGACAGACTTTATTTTCTTGGGCTCCAAAAATCACTGCAGATGGTGACTGCAGCCATGATATTAAGAGACACATGCTCCTTGAAAGAAAAGCTATGACCAACCTAGACAGCATATTAAAAAGCAGAGACATTACTTTGCCGACAAAGTTCCATCCAGTGAAAGCTGTGGTTTTAACATTAGTCATGTATGGATGTAAGAGTTGGTCTATAAAGAAAGCTGAGTGCTGAAGAAGTGATGCTTTTGAACTGTGGTGTTGGAGAAGACTCTTGAGAGTCCCTTGGACAGCAAGGAGATCCACCCAGTCCATCCTAAGGGAAATCAGTCCTGAATATTCATTTAAAGGAACGATGCTGAAGCTGAAACTCCAATACTTTGATCACCTGATGCGAAGAACCGACTCATTGGAAAAGACCCTGATGCTGGGAAAGATTGAAGGTGGGAGGAGAAGGGGACGACAGAGGATGAAATGGTTGGATGGCATCACCAGCATGGGTTGCAGGGAGTCAGACATGACTGAGTGACTGAACTGAACTGACACTTTTATTAATGATAGAGACTACCTTTTAGGTAGAAATATTTAACTCTCCAGGACTTGTATTGATATCACATAGGTGTAAAATATCAAATTTTATCTAATACATGCAGTTGTTTTAGGAGGTTCCTCTACCACCATATATCCTAACTAGAAATCTTTAAATTGTGTTTGCCTCCTTTTTATCTTGAAGGATAAAATTCACTTAAGCAAAAGTTCTTGGAAAATGAAGCAACTCGAAATTGTTTTATAGTTTCTTACTGTTACCTACTGTAGGTTTTCCTCCCCCATGATGGACTGTACATTGTCTTTAGTGTCTGGTATCTGTTAGTGTTTGTATAGATAGCATCGTATTGAGTTGCCCCTGACATAAACAGATGCAAACCCAATGAGCTTCCTTGCTCTTGAGCTAACATTCTAAGGGGATGTTTGAACATGACACAAATCCCTAAGTGAGTACTTCTGCCTCACAGCTCTGTCTTTCTGGTGCATCTTGCACACTGTCCCTACATGAAATGCAGCTTCTGTCCTTTAACTTTTCGGAAATGAAAAGTGTCAATTTCAAGGCCTCTACAGTTTGCCTGTATGTTAACTAATTTCTTATCTTACAAACATCCTACATCAATCTAAGGAGTAGTGCTTTCTTATAGTATTCTTATTTATGCCCCTATACCCTTTGAAATGTTCTCTTTGTCTTTTGATATTCTCCTTAGCCCAAGAAACTCAAGCTATATGCCTCTTTTTGACAAAATTTCTTTGTCTCCTGGAAGCACTGTAGTTAACAACACAAGCACTGACTATGGCTCTCCTTTAGTAAGAGAGAACAGTAAGTTGTATCTCCTATTTAACTGGTGTGTTTGTGTTTCGTCTTTCCAATGACACTGTAAGTCAGGTGAAAGTAGAAGGCCTGGTCCTTAGTGTGCTTAACACTTTCCAAATATGAGCACAGTTAAGAACCAGGAAAAAAAGGTGCTTTTGAGCACCCTGAAGAGATGCAATAAAGCATCTAAGCTTAGATATTCCCCTCAGTGTGTTTTGCTAATTGCTATTACACAAAGAGTGTAAGAAGTGAGAAAACAGACTTCCCATCCCTCCTTAAAAGTAATTTGCTATTAACCAGATTCTTAAAGGTATTTCCAGAAATAGTTTACTGCAAATATAAAAGTATTTATTATGCCCTCCCCAGATTTTTACTTCTTTGCACTATATTTATGGTTCTTTTTCTTGCATCTTACTCATGATATATTTGGAGGTGTTCCTCATCACTAGTCATCCCTCTTTATCTGCTGCTGCTGCTAAGTCGCTTCAGTCGTGTCCCGAGTCTGTGTGACCCATAGACAGCAGCCCACCAGGCTCCCCCGTCCCTGGGATTCCCCAGGCAAGAACACTGGAGTAGGTTGCCATTTCCTTCTCCAACACGTGAAAGTGAAAGTGAAGTCGCTCAGTCATGTCCGACTCTTCGCGATCCCATGGACTGCAGCCTACCAGGCTCCTCCATCCATGGAATTTTCCAGGCAAGCGTACTGGAGTGGGATGCCATTGCCTTCTCCGCCCCCCTTATCTACGGGGGATATATTCCAAGACCCCAGTGGATGCCTGAAACGCTGGATACTATGGGACCCTATGTATACCTTGTTGTTTCCTGTACACACATACCTCTGATAAAGTTGAATTGATAAATAAGATACAATAAGAGATTGACAATAGTAACTAACAATAAATAATTACAGCAGTGTACTATAACAAGTTATATAAATGGAGTCTCTTTACTCTCAAAATATTGGGTTTGCCAATAAGTTTGTTTGGGTTTTTCTATCAGATATAACAGAAAAACCAAGCTGAACTTTTGGCCAACCCAATATATATGTACAAATTTAATGCCTTTTCCATCTTAGCTAAGCCCGTAATACCCGTAGTTTAGGAACGTGGTAGCAAAATTAGCTCAAATTTCTTTTTCCTTCTTCACAATTTTACGGATAGAAGACTCATTCTTACCTTAGATCTTAGCAACCTCCGCATATGATATTTTCTCCTTATTAAGACAAGAATTTTCACCTCTCTATGCACAGGAAGCTTATTTAAAGCTTCTCTATGGCGTATCTGAATTGCAAGCATCACCACTCTCATGCTTTGGGGCCCTCAGTAAGTAAAATAAGGACAACTTAAGTATGAGCACACTGATGGTGCAAGAGTTGCTGTGATAACTCAGGTGGCTACCAAGTAAAATAAGGATGACTTAAACATGAGCACCCTGGATAGCGCAAGAGTCACTGAGATAACCCAGGTGGTTACTAAGTGACCAGCAGGCTGAATGCACTGGACAAAGGTATGACTCACCTCCCGAACAGGACTGAACAGTCGAGCGAGCGATTTCATCATGCTCTTTAGAATGGTGTGCAGTTTAAAGCTTATGAATTGTTTATTTTTAGAATTGTTCTTTTATTGTTTTCTGACCATGGTTGACCGTGGGTTACTGAAGCCTGGGAACGTGAAAGGAGAGAGGAGGGAGGACTGCTACTTTTTCCAGTTTTATGTCATCTTAGCTATTGCTTAATGTTCCTTTGGTAAGGCTTCTAATAAAATCAAACTGCAAGTCCTAGAAGTAGGAAGGTGGCAGATATCAGAGACACAAGAAGTAATCACAGCTAACTACAAAAGGACAAATGATAGATTTTAAAATTTAAAAACCGAGCAGGAAAAAAACAATCAGTGATCCTCTCACCCTTAGAAACCGTAGAAGTATCACTACATATTAATTTAATGTTTAGATGAAAATTTTTGATGATCAAGAAAGATGTGTCCTGTTTAAAAAGTATATACTGAATATGTTAGCATGCTTTCAAAGAATTCTTGTCTAAAATGGTAGAAACCAGAGAGGCAGTGCAGGGTATGGAGATGAGCACAGCTTTTGAAACTAGACCAACTTGGTTTTGAATCCCAGCTTTGACATTTAAGACCTTGGCCAAGTGAGTCAACTTTCTTAGTTCCAGTTTCCTTATTGGTAAAATGAGAATAATAATATCTATCTCAGAGGACCTGTGAAGAACATGAAAAAATACTTTATGCTTTCCATGGTACCTGGCACACAACAGGTGCTCAATAAATATAAAGTAACACCCCCAGATTCTTTGCCTATCAAGAACAATTAACTTCCTATGAGCTCTGGATGCTGAGAGCTTAGTGTAATTTTTAACTTCTAGAAAACTTACTGAGGATATAAGAAAACTTAATATCACAAAGCCTTGGACGTACTAAGTACTCCAAACCTAGGCGTAGATTTGTTTTGTTCTATAACTCTTAGGGGTTCGGTTTGGTTCTATTCATATTCACCAAAATCACCACATCTTTAGAATGACGTACACATGCACCATGTGAAGGTGCGCAACAGCCCAATGTCAGAGTCTTAAGCAGTGATGTGTCTGTAAATATTTCACAGCTAGTTCATGGGGGTAGGGGAGCTCTGATCTGTCCCTTTTGCTGGTGTGAATTTCCAATATAAAGTCAACTGATGTGTAAAATTTGTAAAAGTTCAATGGTTAGTTCTCACAAGTCAACTGAGTGCCCTGGTACACAACTGGATTCTCAGTCCTCTTGACCTCTGCTTTAAACTTGATGTAAAAGTAGTTTGGGAAATGCAGGTCTTGAAAAAAACACTTCAGCCTGCCTCCAGCTTATTTTGTTACTTTGCCTCAGTTTCCCTGTTTGTATAGCAAAGCAATGGGAGTAGCTCAGTTTTCTAAACGTCTTTCGTTGTGGTCTTATAATTTAGTATTAGGGCTTCTCAAGTGTCGCAAGGGTAAAGAATCAACCTATCAATGCAGGAGGTGCAAGAGACACAGGTTCAACCCCTGGGTTGGGAAAATCATCCAGTTGTTTCTGACTGTTTGCAACCCCATGGACTACACAGTCCTTGGCATTATCCAGGCCAGAATACTAGAATGGGTAGCCTTTCCCTTCTCCAACAGATCTTCCCTCCCCAGGAATCGAACCCAGCGCTCCTGCATTGCACGTGTTTTCTTTATCAGCTGAGCCACCAGGGAAGCCCAAGAATACTGGAGTTGGTAGCCTATCCCTTTTCCAGCAGATCTTCCCAACTCAGGAATCGAACCGGGTCTCCTGCATTGCAGGCAGATTCTTTACCAACTGAGCTATCAGGATGCCCATCTGCGAGCACAGACTAAAAGGAGTGGCTTCTGCTCCACCTGGGTGGGCTTTGTCGTGAAGGAACAGATTTCTACTGACTGCTCTGTCTTTAGTTCCTTGATACTTGTGCCCTGTTCCCAAAAGCCGGGAACCCGTAGTTTTCATTTAAAATTTCTTGATTTTTTAAAGTGTACTGAATATGAATTAAACATACTTGCACACCCATACACACTCATGAAGGGAGCCAAGCAAAACAAACTTGGCTGGAGGGCTTCTGGTTAGGAATCTCTTCTCATACGTATATATGCAGCACCTAATATTTATTGAGTACTTAAATGCTAGGCACTCAGCTAGACCTTTGGCACTAATCAAAATGCTTAATTTTCACAGCACTTTGGTGAGCTAGTATTATTTCCTTTTTATAGATGAGGAATTTTGGCTTCGGAAAACTAATAAGTAATGCCAAGGTCACGTGATTATTAAAAGGTTCCATAGGTATTCACACCTATGTAATCTGACTGCAGAACCACTTGGGCACAACTGATTGTGGATATCTCTGACCAGCTTTATAAGCACACATAGAACACAAATAGCTGAGTATGCTCCAGCCCCAAAGCATACTCAGCTGTCTAATATTAGCTCATTTGTATGCCATGATACAGTTGTATGGATGCCCTGCTTGATATGATAGAGCCCTGGAATGCCCTCTGCTTTCACACTTTATCTGATTTTCCTGATAGAGCTCAGTGAGGCCAGCATCAAGATTTCACAGGGAGTTTCTATTTCTTTTTGTCAAAACTAGACATCTTGAGCAAGGACAGTGTCTTTGCTCACGGGCAAAAGTCCCTCCCTTTTCAGTGCCGTATTTAAACCCCACCCATGGAAGTGCTCCAAGCCCTGAGTGATGATCACTTCCTCTGGGCAAGGGTATGAAGAATGAAAGTAAATGTAGCAGGAGGGGTAAATCCCAAAAGACAGAGATAAGTACTTGAGGTCAGAGACTGCATCTTTTATAGTTTATCTACACACCAAGCTCATTAATATGAATAATCATCTTAGCTGTAGTGGTTGTAGTAGCGAAAGCAAAGTCAGAAATTAGTCTTGTCTTACATTTTTACATCAGCTCTTTCATTATTTCTAGGACTCAGGGTGATCTCTTTGAGAATGTGAGAAAGTGAAGGTCTCTTCCATGTTTCTTCTTTATTTTCACTTTCTTTTCCTACCCATGTTAAGTATTTTCCAACCTTAAAAATGCCAGCTTATGAGGGTAAAGGGCTTCCCAGGTGTCTCAGTGGTAAAGGATTTACTTGCAGTGCAGGAGATGTGGGTTCGATCCCTATGTCAGGAAGGAAAGGCAACCCACTCCAGTATTCTTGGCTGGGAAATCCTATGGACAAAGAAGCTTGGTGGGCTAGGAGTCCATGGGGTCTCAAAAGAGTTGGACGCAACTTAGCAACTAAAACAACAACAACAACAAAAAAAAAACATGGGGGTAAAACTTTAAGAAGAAAGACCAAAACTTGTGTGTAGACATCTCTATATTTATCCATTTGGATTTTTCCCTTGGGATATTTTGGAACACCATTAGACACTGTAAACCTCTTGAGGGTTTATTCATTTGGTATGGAAGGGGAGAGAAGAGAAAGAGCCAGTCCCCTGGCTATATTCTTCTCAATACTCTATATCCATCATGTGAATGGAAAGAACCCAAGAATCTTCATTTTCAGCACTGTATCTTAGCCTCTGGCTCCTGGAGAAAACCAGTGTGGTTCAGATGTGGGATGGGAAGAGTGGTTTGCATTGGCATCAGCCTTGCGGGTGCTTTGGGGGCTGGAGCACACTCAGCTGTGGGTTACAGATGCTTGCTCTCCAGTATTAATGTGGCCAGCATGTGAAACCATGGCATCCGCAATGCTACACAAAGGTCCACGCCTCTGATAGTTTGGGAAATAACTCCCAGCGGAAGAAAATCCTTCTTGAAGGGCTGAAATACATTCTTGAACATAAGGTCATTTTCTTTCAGAGGGGTGGAACCTGGAAAGAGAGAACTGATGACATTGGACTGGGCACGAGGGACTGTATCATCGGGTGGCTACAGTCTTGGGACCTTGAACTGAAAGTTGCGGGGGGGGAAGTGCCGCTCTAAGCCTGAGATTTGTGAGTCCCAAATTCTATGCTGTGCATGTAGCAGAGAGCTTGGTACGTGCAAGCCATTGGTTAGTTTCTTTGGAGATGTCCAATGCAAAGCTTGAGTGGCGGCGGTTGTCATTGGGTCTGACTCAGGGTGAAATGTTCCCACCAATTTTAATTTCCCTGAGTTGTCACCAGGGTTGGTAGGATCAGAGAAGATTATATGGAAAAGAAAGAAAACGAGCATAGGGTTGGGTGGTGCTCTTTTTGTAAATTCATTAACCGAGACGGTTTTCAGGTCCCAGAAATATGTGTCCCGTCTCGCGCATGTGGCCTGCGCTTCTTTCTAACAGGGCACATGGGATGGCCAGAGAGTGCCCATGCCTGTTCAGGAGTGGGTTGGTCTTCTTTGTTCAGGTGCAATTTCCAATGAAATAGTAGCTTATAAGTATTTGGAAGTTAGTTTATTGAGTCTTATTGCACTTCTGAGCACCTAATAAATAATTTATTCGTCTGATGGATATGTGGCTACCAGCGATGGGGCATGAAGTATGCACTGTTTGTCTAATACACTGTAGGGAGACCTGTTTATAAAGTATTTAGTATTGGCTTTATAATGCACTGTTGACAACAGGAGGCCACGAAGCTCAAAGATCAATCTCATTTTGGCCCACAGTATTAATGCTGTTTTATAAAGCTCTATGACAGGTTGCTTAGACAGTGGTCCCCACAGAAAGGAATAGGTTAGGAGGGCGGGCTGGAGTGGCTGCCAGCGCAGCGGATGGATGTCTTTGTCCAGGTCCCTGAGGTGACTGTTTGGCGGGGGGCACAGATTGGCCAGGTGACTCAGTATTTCCCTGTTTTCTAGAGGGATTCTGTTCTGAGAGTGCCTAGAGACTGGCGGTGCAGAGAACTGAGGGGCTTTGGCCCATGGTTGCAGCTCTGAATACCGATCGCAGGAAGGGGTGCTCCCCTCAGCCTCCTCTTGTGTTTGCTAATCAAGTGACATTATTCCACATCTTCCAGTCCTTCGTTCAGGTCACAGATGTGACACAGGATCGCTTTTTTAGAACATATTTTTATTAGAGTTTACTTGATTTACAATGTTGTGTTAATTTCCACGGTAACAACACAGTGAATCTGTTGATACATACACACATATCCGCTCTTTCTCAGTTTCTTTTCCCATATAGATTGTTAGAGTGCTGAGTAGAGTTCCCGGTGCTATACTGTAGATCCTTATTCATTAATCTGTTTTTATAGTAGAGTGTATATGTCAATCCCAGTCTTCCAGTTTATCTCTCCCCTTCCTATCCCCTGGTAACCTTAAGTTTATTTTCTGTATGTGTATCTTTATTTCTGATTTGTAAATAAGTTCATTTACACCTTGTTAGATTCTATATATAAGTGATGCATGCCTTTCTGTGACTTCACTCAGTATGACAATCTCTAGGTCCATCCATGTTGCAGCAAAAGGCATTGTTTCCTTCTTTTTTATGGCTGAGTAATATTCCATTGTATGTATGTACCATATCTTCTTTATCCATCCCTCTGCTGATGGATATTTAGGTTGCTTGCATGTCCTGGCTATTGTGAATAGCGCCGCAGTGAACATTGGAGTCCGTGTATCTTTTGTTGGTGGGAATGTAAACTGGTACAGCCACTATGGAGAACAGTATGGAGATTGCATAAATGAAAAACAGAGCCACCATATGGCTTGGGAATCCCACTCCTGGGCATATATCCAGAGAAAGCATACCATTTTTTGATTTTTGTTTGCTTTGGGGAATTTCATTAGCTAGTTTGTAAGTATTTAAAAAACCCAGGTGGTAAACACTTAGAATTGGAGATACCTGAATAAAAATGAAATAATTTTATTCAAATCTTGATCAGAACTAAATCCTATAAGAATGCTATAAGGCAAAGATGTAGATGTATTATCGCAAGTTAGTGTGTTCGTTTGGAACAAGGCATTTTTCGGTTTTGTATTAAGATCGCCTTGCTGGTTCTAAGCATTTCACTTCCCAGATGAGAAATGGGAGCTATATTTTCTTGAACCCAGTCTGCTTGCTTGTAACTTGTCACAGTTTTGAAGGAAACGAGGCTGAGTCCTTTCTGCAGTTTGCCATTGCTTTTATCCTTCACCAGTTCAGAGTTTCATGTTACTCTCTCCTCTCTCGTCAGTCCTTGGTGTCCTCCTGCCCCGTCTCTCTCAGCTAATGCCCTCACCTTTTCTGAGATGATCATATCCTTTGTGTAGCTATCATTTACTGAACATTTACTATGTGTTAAGCACTCGAGGCGGCGGGGGGGAGACTGGCTTACCAACAATAGATAAAACTCTTTCTTTCAACAACTATATAGTTTAGTGGGGGAGATGGATAGGAAATTAGCATTTTACATGACCACTTTTGAATATATATATGTGTGTTTATTTTTTTTTCCACCACAGAATTTTTTTTTCTTACCTTTTGGTTTCTGAAAAAATTTTTTTTCTCCTCCTTTTTAAAAAATATTTCTTTGGCCGTGCCAGGTCTTAGCTGCTGTATGTGGCTTTTTAGCTGTGGCATGTGAACTCTGCCTTGCTGCCAGTGTCCTCTAGTTCCCTGAGCAGAGCGTGAACCCAGGCCCTGCATCAGGACTGCGGCATCTCAGCCATTAGATCACCAGGGAAGTCTAGGGGTACCCTGTTCATTTGTGCTCTCCTAAAACCCTTTTTATATGATTTTCCCTCTGGCTTAGATCTTCAGTATCCTCTTTCCCCCTGGTTTCATCCCCTTTGACTCTAATAGATCCTTTTTTTTTTTTTTTTTTAACCCTGTAGTGAAAAACAAACCATCTGCACATGAACACAACTAACTTCTCCCAAGCCCTGCGGACTCTCAGACCACTTTCTCTTACTTTACTTGCTTTCTTTGCAAAATTTCTCCATGGAATAGTTTCTGTTTTCTACTTCTTCTTTCCAGTCCAGATTACATAATTTCTATACCTATTTGCCCATGAAGACATCTCTCTTACAATACAGAATATAACATATTGCAACTACAAATATATATGAGGAATAGTATGATGAACACCCATTTTCTTAAGCTTAAGAACTAATAATGTACGAATACATCTCAGCCCCTGGTTACCATCCCAATTACATTGTGTGTGTGTGCTCAGTTGCTTTGTCGTGTTCAACTCTGTGCGACCTATGGACTACAGTCCACCAGACTCCTGTCCATGGAATTCTCCAGACAAGAATACTGGAGAGGGTTGCTATTTCCTTCTCCAGGGGATCTTCCCGACCCAGGGATTGCGCCCACATCTCTTATGTCTGTCTGCATTGGGAGGCAGGTTCTCTTCCACTAGCATCACTTGGGAAGCCCTGTAATTACATTGTACCCACTGTCATTTACTCAGTACAAGACCCGCCCTCCTAGCATAAAGCAGGATTCTGACTTTGGTATTTATCATTCCTATGTACTTTGTTTTGCTCTTACTACATTTACTACTACTTATTACTACACTTGGCTTTCAGTTCATTTCGTTCGCTCAGTCGTGTCTCTCTGTGATCCCATGAATCGCAGCACGCCAGGCCTCCCTGTCCATCACCAACTCCTGGAGTTCACCCAAACTCATGCCCATCGAGTCGGTGATGGCATCCAGTCATCTCATCCTCTGTCGTCCCCTTCTCCTCCTGCCCCCAATCCCTCCCAGCATCAGGGTCTTTTCCAATGAGTCAACTCTTGGCATGAGGTGGCCAAAGTACTGGAATTTCAGCTTTAGCATCATTCCTTCCAAAGAAATCCCAGGACTGATCTCCTTCAGAATGGACTGGTTGGATCTCCTTGCAGTCCAAGGGACTCTCAAGAGTCTTCCCCAACACCACAGTTCAAAAGCATCAATTCTTCGGCGCTCAGCCTTCTTCACAGTCCAACTCTCACATCCATACATGACCACTGGAAAAACCATAGCCTTGACTAGACGGACCTTTGTTGGCAAAGTAATGTTTCTGCTTTTCAGGATCCTGTCTAGGTTGGTCATAACTTTCCTTCCAAGGAGTAAGCGTCTTTTAATTTCATGGCTGCAGTCACCATCTGCAGTGATTTTGGAGCCCCCCAAATAAAGTCTGGCACTGTTTCCACTGTTTCCCCATCTATTTGCCATGAAGTGATCAGACCAGATGCCTTGATCTTAATGTTCTGAATGTTGAGCTTTAAGCCAGCATTTTCACTCTCCTTTTTCACTTTGTTCAAGAGGCTCTTTAGTTCCTCTTCACTTTCTGCCATAAGGGTGGTATCATCTGCATATCTGAGGTTATTGAGATTTCTCCCAGCAATCCTGACACTTGGCTTTACTGTACTCTAAAGGAAGTGGTGTGGTTTCTTAGAATATTTAAACCTCTCAATGCTGACTTCTTTTGCCATTGAGAATATAGAACAATCACAGTACCCCTGTTGATGTTGTTCCTTCTGTCTTCTCCCACAGTAGCCGTCCCACAATAAGCATCTTCTTCCACAATAAGCATCCCAAGATGCTTATCTTGGCCACTTTCTTTTACCTTTTGGGTCACTTCTCTGTTGATGACCCTCAAATCTGATCATTACGGTGTCAACCTATTTTCTGAATGTTTCTAATTGCCTAGACACCAGATGATCAACTGTTGTCTCAAACTGAGCTTACTGTATATTCCCACCAAATTGTTCACGCCCATGTCTTTTGAGAGTGCTACTGTTTTCCCATGCTCAGAATTTCAGGGCTTTTGTGTCATCTTTGACTCTTTCCCTTTGTTACACATGTTATCATTTTTGTCCCCTGGATTTTTACCTCCATGTTGCATCTTGCTCTTTTTTTCTCCAGGCTTATTACCTGTAGCCTTTTTACCCAGATTGTTATAGTAGCTTCCTAATTAATGTCTTCACTTCTGTCTTTTCACACTTCAGTCCATCTGTCTGTCTGTCATGCGATTGCTGGATAAATCTTCCAGTATAGTAATGATCACACTGTGCTGCTGGTGAGATGCTTGCAGCGGTCTTTACTGTTGATGGATGATGGGATAAATAGCATCTCTTCCAAGTGGTGTAGGCTTCCCACGTAGCTGAATGGTAAAGAATCCGCCTGCCAATGCAGAAGAGATGGGTTTGATCCCTGGATTGGAAAAATCCCCGGATTGGGAAGATCCCTGGAGGATGAAATGGCAACCCACTCCAGCATTCTTGCCTAGATAAATCCCTGGACAGAAGAGCCTGGTGGGCTACAGTCTATGGGGTCCCAAAGAGTCAGATATGACTGAGTGACTAGGCATGCACGGCCTAGTGGCATACCAGATCCTTTTCAGTATAATAGTTCCCATTGAGCCGTCCACCCCTTTCATTCTTCATTGTTCTACACAGACCCCACCTTACTTGCCAGTTCAGCTGTACCACTTTTCTAGGAATACCGTCAGTTAAGTTCCAGTGCAGATGCTGCCTCTGCTTGGGAATTTCCTCCTCCCACACTAGCTAGAAGGAACGTCCTTTTGTTAAGTCCTATACCCTTTGGCCACTATCTCTCTTAAGATGTTCTGTGTTTCGTTAAGGTTGCTTAGCCAGATAAGCATGCTGGCTTATCTCCTGTACTAGATTATAAACTTCTCATGAATAGGGTCTGTGTCTTAACTTTCATGTTCCACACATCTTGTATTTGGCAAGTAGGGCTTTGATCAGTATTCCCTAACAGTGGCTAAAAATACTTAGTTGAAAATGTGTGTCTTAGTAACATGTGGAAGAAAAGGGAGCTAGAAACTGAGCTAGTCAGGGCAAAAGAAGTACATGACTTATCAATTAGCAAATTATTTAGCTTTTCCCAATGAGTTACTTCTGTTCTCTCCAGGATTTGTTTATTTGATGGCTGGATGCTGTCAGCCTTGAAGACTTTTAACTCTTTAAAATGTGTTCAGGTGGTTAGAGGAATTTATTTGCAGGGTTTTTTTCACTATGTTTTCATGTACTCAGTGTATCCAAATAATACTGTCTGTAGAGTATGTGTAACTTTCTCCCCAATCTCTTAATAGCCATGCTCAATGTCCACTCCAAATAGCCATAATTACAAGTCAGAGGACAGGCTCAGCGAGCGAGGTGGGCAAGCATGTTTCAGGGTCCCCTATTGTGGGGCTGATGCTTCTCAAGTTGGATACACTCCCATTCTTGCATCACCTAGATAAGTTAATGCACACACAAGTATTCTGCCTCCCTCCCTTTTACTGGCTTTCACAGTCATACTTATTTTGTGAAACTCAGGTATTTACTTCTCGGTCATACTTCTTATCTTCAAAAAAGCTATTGCTAGCAGTACATTTAGTGGCAGTTACATGAATGGTTTGTGAATGTGGTCAAGTATCTCCCTTCTTTGGCCTCTTCCCTTTTCTCTCCTACTCCCCCTTACTTTTTTTTTTTCTCTCTCCTTTTTTCCTTTCTTTTACATAGTTCTCATTTATTGTTTTCACCATTTTCAGTAGTAGTACCATTTAACTGGGAAGCCCCAATGTCCTGTATCTCCATCTAATTGGTGCTTCTGAGTAAGATCACTTTGTGAAAATTCACCAACCTCTATACCCATATGGTTTGTACACTTTTTCTGTACGAGTGGTATACTTCAGGTCTGATGGTTTACTACTGCTACTGTGAATGGCAGTAGTCAGACCAAGAGTCAGACAGTAGTCCCAAAGAGTCAGACAGGACTGAAGCAACTCAGCATGCATGCACGCACAGGACATTACCTGGCCCTCAGAGGCTTTCCTCGTGCCTCTTATTGACACCGCTGCTACTGCTCAGTCGCTTCAGTGGTGTCCAACTCAGTGCTCCTGTGGACTGCAGCCCGCCAGGCCCCTCTGTCCATGGGATTCTCTAGGCAAGAGTACTAGAGTGGGTAGCCATGCCCTCCTCCAGGGGTTCTTTCTGACCCAGGGATCAAACCCAGGTTTCCTGCATTGCAGGCAGATTCTTCACTGCTGAGCCACCAAGGGAAGCCCCTCCTTATAAACATTCAGTTCAGTTCAGTTGCTCAGTCGTGTCTGACTCTGCGACCCCATGAATCACAGCACGCCAGGGCTCCCTGTCCGTCACCAACTCCCGGAGTTCACCCAAACTCATGTCCATCGAGTCAGTGATGCCATCCAGCCATCTAATCCTCGGTCGTCCCCTTCTCCTCCTGCCCCCAATCCCTCCCAGCATCAGAGTCTTTTCCAATGAGTCAACTCTTCTCATGAGGTGGCCAAAGTACTGGAGTTTCAGCTTTAGCATCATTCCTTCCAAAGAAATCCCAGGGCTGATCTCCTTCAGAATGGATTGGTTGGATCTCCTTGCAGTCCCTTACAAACATTACTGCTCACCAAATGTCATATCACTTTTCAGAACTCAGTTAACCATTAATTCTTTCTGTTTTTAATATGCTGTTAATGAGTTTCTAGCATCGAGTTCCTTAATTTTGAAGACAATCTTCATTCAGGTGCATTCAAATTTGCTTTGTTTTAACATGTTTTCATTTAAATATGTACATACATGGTAGAGCCTCTGTTTTTTTCTGAAACTTATGAAACTTCAGACTTTATTATTACACTAATTTTTTAGGTTTGTGAATTTCATGTAAGGGGATACCTTTAGCATAGTTGCTTTATTCTGTGACAACTCTGAAAGCAAGAGTTGGGTTAACTGGGTGTCTGTCAGTCTCAGTCTTCTTTCAGGACAGTAATTTGAACTATCTTTATGATAACTTCACTCGAGCTGCCAGTTTCTCAGGTCTTCTGACTTTAGAAGGAAGTAAATAGAGAAATTAGCACTATCTTTACAAATCTTCCTGGTCATACAAAAATAATTGCCTGCTGTATGCTTGTTTAAGGAAACATGTTACTTGTCATTTTCCTCTAGACTTTCTCATAAAACATGAACTTCAGGTTATGGTAGGAAGAAGCCATTGTGCCTGTCTGTAGCTGAAAAAAGATGAATAAACTCATTTTTCTGTCTTTAAATCCAAACAGGGTAGGTAACATGTTGTTTTTTTTTTCCCTTCAAGGCTGAGATTCATGCTGACCTCAGATGCTTTTGCATCTGCAAATAGCCTGATTCTAAGGATTCATCATTTCCCTAACATCTTATAAACTACCTCATCCACCACACCCTGTCCAAGTTCTCTTTATTTTTATTTTTTTATAGTGTATCAAGGGATTATGGCATTTGGACATGTCCCTGAAAACACATCCTTGATGTGTTTCCCTGAAATCGAGCCCTTGATTAGGCTGTCAGCAGATGCTGTATCACATGGATCGTGCCAACTGGTACTGAGACAAGTGTCAACCAGAATGGTTTCTCCCTTTGCCAGGGAAAGATGAGGTGCTTAGGTAGCATTTGCTGATGGGAGATGTGCCTACCACTGCCGAAAGTTACTTAAATCTCAGCCCTGTTCAGACTTCATTTTAGGAGGCTTGTCTTCCCCATAGTCTGAGATCACACAGTGCTGCTTTTTTAGTGTACAAGCTTTTCCCTCAGTGCAAGTGATCAATTTTTTGGGGTCCACAGTTATTGTTATTTTCTGGTCATGTGCTCTAATGTGATATTCCTGTGAGTAAACACCAGAGTGTGATTCAGTACCCACGCTGCTTTGGCAAAAACCAGGCTCACCAAAACCCAAAGGCACACCTGCTTTCTTGTCCCGAGATCTTCACCAGCTCTCCTGGCTGAGGTTTCTATATGTTGAAATGCCCAGTCCAGGCTGCCAGAGCCATCTAGTGAGGGCATAGTTGTAAATAGGACATAACATGTACAGTTTTAACACAGACTCATAGAGCAGAGAGGGGCCAGTGATTGAGACTGGCAAACCAAGGGAGCAGACCGTTTTT
Organism: Nanger dama; assembly: GCA_917880005.1. Lineage (NCBI taxonomy): Eukaryota > Metazoa > Chordata > Mammalia > Artiodactyla > Bovidae > Nanger > Nanger dama. The sequence goes on from CAKJTW010000017.1 coordinate 4,535,665, forward strand.
TTTTTCTCTCCCTTCATTTGAATCTGTAAAGATCTTGAACTGCATTTTGAATTAGTTAATCCATGAGCTGTTAACCCAAATTTATGTCCCAAGTTTTTAGAGAATAAGTAATAAGATTGTTGTCTCCAAAGAGAAAGATTTATTGAAGAATACAGGTGCATAGTTCAGTACATTCGTAAGGAGCAGACACAGTGTTACATTCGGTAGTTGGCAGACATGCTTCATCATTTAAATCTAGATTTAAAGGCAACTGCATTCAAGTTTACCTAGAGCATCCAGTAAATTAATACATGAATGAGAATCTGAAAAAAGTTTTCTGATGTCCTCAAAATTTAAATGCAGAAATCCAGGGCTTCTCTTGTGGCTCAGCTGGTAAAGAATCCACATGCAGTGTGGGAGACCTGGGTTCAATCCCTGGGTTGGGAAGATCCCCTGGAGAAGGGAAAGGCTACCCATTCCAGTATTCTGACCTGGAGAATTCCATGGACAAGTCCATGGGGTTGCAAAGAGTCCGACACGACTGAACGACTTATTAGAAAAAGAAGAGATCCAACTAGTAGAATCCAAAATGTTTCTTCATGATCATCAGACTACTGTAGAGCCCTTGGCTGTTGAAACAGAGGTACTTCAACTCTTACAAGGCTGGTAATGGGAGGAAATTAGGAGCCAGTGGAGACGGAGAGATGTAGGTGTGATAGATGAATCTTATTTGTGAAGATGGGCCTCTTCAAGTGTAGTGAAGTGAAGTTGCTCACCCCGTGTCTGACTCTTTGTGACCCCATGGACTGTAGCCTACCAGGCTCCTCTGTCTATGGGATTTTCCAGATGTCTTCATATCCGAACTCCCGGTGGCTTACATAGTAAAGAATCCGCTTGCAGTGCAGGAGACTGGGGTTTGATCCTTGGGTTGGGAAGATCTCCTGGAGAAGGAAATGGCAACCCACTCCAGTACCCTGTCTGGAGATTTGCATGGACAGAAGAGCCTGTCAGGGTACAGCCTATGGGTTCGTAAAGAGTCAGACATGACTGAGCAACTAACATACCTTATGAGCTCCTTTTTAATCTTCTTCCCTCCTTCCTTTCCCCCGTAACATGCGGGCAGAGTAATAGTTCATCTTTTCTCTGTGTTTTTTTCTTTATTTAGAGGGGGATGAATTTTTACTGTCCTCCCATCAAATGACCTATGTGACTCAAGAGAAAACAGGCAGCTTAGATTATGATATAATTATTCACAAAGGGAAAACCTCAGTGGAAATTATTGTTTTTACGTTATCTCTATTCTTGATAATGAATCAAAAAATTTTCCCCTTAGCCTCACATAGAAAATGAAACTGCACAATAACGTAGGGATGGCAGGTCTCACAGGGGAAAAAGGTTGCTGTCAACTTTTTTTCTCCAGAATATGGAAATTTGGGTGGATTATCTGTTCAGAGGAGGTTTCCTTTATTAATTCTTTTTCCTTTTTTTTCACTTAAGACATCTGTTAACATTTCACACAGCCCAACAGATGTTGCAAAGCAAGTCCCATACTTTGTTCTCAGGAAAAATGACATTTCCTCAATTGGTTACCCCCCACCTCTGTGACTGGGCCCAGCCTGCTGCTTCTGCATAATTTGCATATATTAAGTTATATACGTTAATGCTATACGAATTTGTAGCTTCAGCATTCTTTTTATACTCTGAAGTCTGATTTGATTAGAAACTAGTTTACACATTGAGGGTTGAGAGGTCATAACATTATAAAAATCTCCTTTGAGAAGAGCAGCCTAATTCTGCAGATAGGTTTGGATAGCCAATTACTTAAGAATTTTTTTCTCTATAAAATAAGTGAAGTACAAAAGCTTGAGTTGTTTTACCACGAGGAAGTGCTGATTGTCATGCGATGCGGAGCGTCATTTTTATTATTTTGGCAAGAACAGGACAGTTTTGTCTTGACAAGCCATTAGATGAATACCAGTGTGTGTCACATGAAAAACCACTGATCTTTAACCCAGCTCTGTACTTAACCAAGCCTTGAAAATGAATAGTGCATAAAAGAAGAGCAAAGGCCAGTTTACTGTCATTACAGATTACAGAATCTGTTAACAGCTGCTGAACTGAACCCAGGGAATTACAGGTATTGTTCCGTGAACCAGCGGAAGTCCTAGAGATGCTTGTTAAACTATGTCTATAAATCGTACATTTATTTGATATTTGCCTAGGATTTACATTGCTGGAAACATAGCTGAAAAAAAGGAAAATCCTTGAGTACTTTCTCTGTGTACTAAATGCATGCCTTTATCGCAAAACCACATATATTTACATAGAACTGTCTCAGTGATACTTCCTTACCTTCACTTACGGAACTTATTTTAAGAAAGCAATGTGTTTTCAAAGAAATTAATAATGAATATTAAAAAGAAAACAAATAGTATCCACCCCCAAAAAAAAATATCGCACATATAAACATACAAAACAAAATCCTTAGCTCATTTGTTTCTTCAAGGTGCTCATTGTGGCTAATATTTGTACCAACATGTGATTCTTTTTTTTTTTTTGAAATGGAGGGAAAAATCTAACCCATCTCAATACCCAAATATTGAAAAGATCAGTAACATTTAAAATAGTTGGTTGTGGGAATTATTGCTTACAGAGCTAACAAGAGAAAGAACACACTTTCTAACTCTGCTGGTGGAATTGCATTGTGCCTCCCTGTAGTCTTGTTATCCCACACTAACTGAAATGCAAATTCTTTGTAACTAATTGGATCTCATTGAGGGTACATGCACAGTATGTAGTTATATGCAAAAAGGTTTTAAAACTAAAATTTCTTTGTAATTACAACTTTTGATTACTATCTGCAACATTGGTATCTATAGTATAGGTTTAGAATATATATATATATATATATTTAATTTTTTCATAGATTACTCAAAAACATGAGCTATGAGATACTTGGTAAATGCCAGCTCAGAAGTTAGGGGGCAGTTTGTTTACAGGAATCTATAAGTTGGATTTTATTCAAGTCTTGTGCGAATGAAGAATTTTTTTTTTTTTGAAGTTTAGGATTTAGTATCTTAGAGCCGATACACTGAAGTCATGCTTATAGTATAATCCTTTTGTTGGGATATTTTAAATGTGAAAACATTTTAAACATAAGAAATCACTTCCAAAAACTATTGTCTTTTTGTTTTTTTCTTCAGGTCTCCAGTTTACTTTAATATTGTAAACTGCATCTGAGTTTCTTACTTTTGTGTAAGTGTATTTCCGCTGCATGTTGTGAGGAGGTGGAGATATTCACATTCTCACAGTGTCTTTACTAACTTGGGTGCCATTTAGACCTAATTGGTGTATTTCTTCCCATGGTTTGTCTCTCGCTCTCAGTAAGAGTGGGAAAGCCAACATGCAGCCTTTGTATTTGTGATTCTTTCAGTGGGAATACATGGATCAGGACAGCAGAAACTTGTGTAAGTGATGCCTGCCTCTACTCCCCTAGTTTTAAGTAATTTTAATACCAATGGTTCTAGACGGTTTACAGTCTGCAAACTATATAGCCAGTAGACAAACTCAAAAGTCATGTTTGTGCCTTGTGGGTGTGTATTTTTTTGTACTTCTGTCCTTATAGGTGTCCTGATTGCTAGACAAAAGATTATCCTAGAATTGAGGACTCTGCATGCTGTGTTTCTATGTGGAAGTAAGTGGCAAGTTCAAATCAAGCATTTTGGAGGTTTCTAGAGAAGTCAAATTTGTGTTTTGAGAACTTGATTTAAAAATGATTGTTTGAAACTTAAAATCTGCAAAGCACAGTATGTGTTTATGCCTGAGGTTTTTGTTTTCGTTTACCTGTTCATTCACTTCTTGGTAAGTCAGGGTTAATTGTTACCTTTTATCGTATGAAAGCTTGTCTTCTTTGTAGACTGTTCTTACAAACAAGTTAAAATTTTGTTTGATCAAATCCAGTTAGCAGGTGCAGAATTGCATGATAGATTTTTAGTTAAAAAAAAAAAAACTTAGATGACTGGTGCTTTTGAAGCATGTGCCTTGGCAGTAGTTACAGGCCAGGTACTAGTTACTTACACTGTAAACTTGTTTCCTGTAGGGCAACCCAAGCTTTGCCCTCTGAAAGAGCTCAGTTTTCCTAGGTTGGGTAGCATTTTGTCAGCCAGGGAGACCAGATTTGGATGTATTAGCTAGTCAGCCTAATAACCCTGTACAGACTGTATTGATTTTCTAGGAGAGAGTTTATGAACTAAATAAACTTGGGGTTGGTGTCTTAATAAACTGCTTCTCTCAGTCTGTCACATTTAGTTACAGAGTTGTGCAGTTTAGGGGGAAAAAAGGCTAATTCTGTTACAGATTGTTCACAGCAGGGTCTCCAAATTAGCCCTTTGTTTTGTAATGCCACCTTGCTTGGGCTCGCTTTGAGCACATTTCTCAGTTTTGCCCTAATGAGTTGCAACACTGATAATGTGGCTGATGATCTTTCATTGATTTCACTATCACTTGCTTGTCTGGTAATTGATCCGTTGCTGAGCCTCTAGTTAATTATATCGGCTTTGACATGGCCCGGTCCATGGGGAATTTCAAGTCTTGCAGAATAACAGTTTTAATAAAAGAGTCTATTACTGCAGGTGCTTGCTGCTGCATGCCAGTTGATTTTTGTGTTGTTAGTGTGTGTGTGTGTGTGTGTGTGTGGTTGGTGGGGAGGGGGATACTTGGGAAAGGAGAGGACCATAGCACTGAAAGAAAGGAGGGGTGGGGGCTGGAAAAGAAGAGGGAGTGAAGGAGAGAGGAAGGAAGGAGGGGGAGCCGAGAGGGTGAGAGCTGGAGAGCCAGAGGCAGGCAAGAGAGAGCACACAGGCAAAGCGATACAACAGAGCCTGCAAGGAGCGAGGAGGAAGCTTGCTATTGACAGTGTCCTTAAGCCTCCCACAAATAACAGCCATTAGTGGGAAGGTCAGGAGCTGAGCAGGCAGCTTGACTGAGGCACTGAGTGCCACTTCAGAAATCAAGAGGCTAGCAAATTTTAGAGGGAGTTTAAGTGGGTAATAGCTAGCTGTAAAGGTACAGTCACTGTTGACAATTGACTCATAGGGTTTTTCTGCCTGCCCCCTCCAGAATATTTTTATTGACCACAGGTGGACTTAATATATTTTAAGGCAACAATTCTTCGGGTTCTTGTTTGTTTCTCTTCAGATATTGAATTTGCTGCTTTTGAGACTTTTTTGTGCTTAATGGTGGTGAACCGGAGGGAAGTTTAACAGAAAAGCTTTCAGGAGATGGCGGTTCTAGAGGGGAAGGCACATTTGTGTCAACACAGTGCACGTTTTCTCATCTTTTCTCATTGTCCACTAATGACACCGAGCTGCCATTGAAGCTCTTTTCTGTTTCTTTTGTTGTTTCAGAGAGTAAGGTTTATTGTTATTCTTGAGTTAAGAAGGAGCAAGGAGAGTGGTACATTTGTCCTCGGTATTTGTAGGTGGTTGAAGATTAATGTGCCTTACATTTTAAGTTTAGGAAGGATGGCTTTTTCCTGCTGACTACTTTTATGAGATGACATGAATTTAGCTTTCCATTTTGGAGTTACTGTTTATATACAGTGCATTTTGTTCAGTTCTGCTTTTCCATAAATAAGGTAGATAAATACGATCTAATAAATAGATGTTTTGTTTTAAACTGGGTTTAATTAAAAATATGACATGCTATCGAGGTTATATTTCATCAGGCTGGAAAATGTTATAGAATTTTCTATAGAGATCTTGAATGAAAAATGGAATTTTTATATTCATTACTTTTTGCCTGAAATGGGACAGGCTTTTTTCTTCATCTTTTTCTTTTTATGATTTGAAAGGATATTGTAGAAGCTCCATCCAGGAACTTTAACAAAGGATTTTTTTTTCTACTTATTGAGCTTTAAGAAAAGGTACACTTTTTTCCTTTTCCATTTAGTTTCTTATTGTTTAACATCCAACTGAGTAATTAATGCCCCGAGGGAACTATATAGTAAATAGTGTGTATTTATTTTGCAAATGTTTATTGTGCATCTTCTATGTTCAAAAACCTGCTAGGTTTATTTATATACTTTTTAGAGTGTAAAGTCACATCACTATGTATATTATTTTCTCCAGGAGTTTATATGTGATTATAAATAGCCCAGCACATACCATTTCTTTTAGGAGCTAACATTTAGACAACATCTAAGCCAACTTCACATTCTCTTACAGCTGAGTATTTCTCTTTCTTCCAGTGTAATTAGGGGCAAAAATGTTTTCAAGCCTAGTAGTTTACAAATGTTAAAGCAAAGACTAATGTCAGATACTGCATGCTATACCCGAAAGCATTGTTGGGAAAAATTCCTGGGAAGGGCCCCAGCCTCTCCTTGCCCCGTGGACCATCCCTGATCTCGGTGCTGCTTGGAGTGTGCCTGAGTGTGTATCTCTCTCTCTGTGTGTCTGGAGAGGGGTTAGTGCAGGGTGTCATTCGGTGCCTGACAGTGGAACAGTGCAGTTGACTCTCAGCTCTACTATCCAATGACATGCAGTGGCTGAGAGTTTGAAGCTGATGGTTGGGTCTCCAGTGCTGCCTGCACACCTGACAGGCAGCTGTTAAACCGAGCGAAGGCAAGCTCAGGGAGTCACAATCTATGCATAAATGATAGGGGTGTCTGTGTAGAAGGTGCAAAAGAAGCTCTGACCCCCTCCCTCCCCCAAATCTCCCCCTTCCCAAATGAAATGCACAGTTCAGCCAGCTCCTTAACTACACTACACTCCTGCTACTGGCTGCCAAGAGGCTCAAAAATCCACCTTCACTTTTCAGTCAGAAGAGGCAGAAGTGGATGTGAGAGAAAGAGAGACACAGAGAGACAGAGAGCCAAAGAGGGCAAGAGACTTGACTTTAAGAGACTCCTGTACTGACAACTCCATGCAGTTCGGAACCAGAGCGACTCCAGCTGAACCAGGGTTCATGGGATCATGGCAAAACGCTGATACTAACCTCTTATTCAGAATGTCCCAACAGGTAAGTTACTTTTTTTTTTTTTTTTTAAAGGAAACCTTGAATTGTTATATTTACTTTTGCTTCTGGTATTTTCCTTTCTAAACATTTTTGAAATCTTGATCACTTCGTAGTTTGGGCTCTCTTTTGTCATAACTGTTACTGGAACGAGCAGGGTTACTTCTCGGCTTCCCTAAGGGCTCCTTAAAAGAAAAGGGGGAAAGGATACTGAAGTAAAAGAAAGGAAAGGCATTTGTGGCAAAGTTTCACAGTCCAGCCAGGGTCAGGGGAAGACTTCATTTATTTCTTTGTTTTCTGTTAAATAATAATAATAAAAAGCCCTCCACCCCCTCCCCCCACCCAGGACATGTTATCTATCTGCATTAATCACTTCATCCAAGTGGCTGCTATCTCAAGAGTAAGGTTTGCCAACCCCACGGCCAGGAAATACAGGGGCCCCTCGGCCCTCCCCGACGGACTTCCCCGGGCTAGAAGCGGCTAGACTCCGACCCCGGCCGGGGAGCGGAGGCTGCGTGGGAGCCGCTGGCAGCGCCGCCGAGGGGCGCGGGTGGAGCGGCGTGCGTGACCGGCTGAGCCGCTGGCCGGTCCCAGCTCCGCCGCCGCCGCTGCCGCCGCCGCCTCTTGCGCGCTGGCTGGCCCTGCGCTCCCGCCGCTCCCGCTCGGCTCCCGCCCGCTCGCCCACCCGCCGGCCGGTGCACTCACACTTCGGCAGCCTTGGCGTCCTCCCCAGAGCCGTCCTCGGGCCGGCTGGCTGCGCCGCCGCTGGCTCAGCGGGGAGGGTCGACGTGTCCGCCCGGGCCGCCGGCGGCTGCTCGTTAATCAGCAGAGCCCGCGGCTCGTACCGTGTACCGTGCGCTTGGTGGTACCTACGCGCCCCGCGCGCCCGGCTCCTCTTGCACAATCGCTGGCTCTGCGGCTCCGAGGGGGAGCGAGGGGGAGAGGAAGCGAAGGGAAACAACCCAGAAACTTTCATCTTGGACTGTGCTCAAGCGAGGGAGGGAAGTTCCCTGGTGCCTCCCTCCCAGACACGTCTTTGCTTTTCAAAAGCCTCCATCAGACCCACACAAAGCAAGAGTTAGTATGATATTAGCCTCCGCACAGCACGAAAGTGTGACTGTACACTGAGATTTTAAGCAGATGGAGGTTGTTAGGAAATGGGTATTGCTTCTCTCTCGCTCAAAAAAAAAATACTGCAATTACTTTCTTTTATGGAAACCTACTTTGTAAGGAGTTGATGAGAACTGAATACTTTTATTGAGTTAATTTGATTTTTAAAGTGTTGGTGAAGAAGGAAAGAAACCAGTTTACCAGACTGGAGACCTACGACAAGTTTAGAAATACATCTGCGAAAGGTAGTACAGAGAGCCAGAGTTTTGTAGCCTTTAGCTAGAGAACAGTTGTATCACACAGTTCGAGATAGGATAAATGCATTTGAATAAGGTGTATTTTGACATATCCTGTAGAGGGACCCTGATTACTGCTGATACAGTAAGCTGGGATTTAAACGCAATCAACATAAGCCCCAATAAGCAACTCTTTATGTGCAATTTCCCATTCTTGCAAGTTAAAAAGTTTATTTCCTCCCAGAGATATTCTTTGGCTTGCCACTGCCTGGTGCCTTGAGAGATGTGTTTCTGAAGCACATCCCTGCCTGGGTGACTCTTTTTCGTGGTTGGAATACAGAGTATGTTTTCACTGACCTTAGGACCAAATAACTTGTTCTCTACTTAAAAATTAGATATCATCTTCAGGGTTTTCTTGTTACTGGAGGTCGTGGTCTCTGTGTGTGTGTGTTTTGAAAGGGGAGGTTGGTTTAGGTCTCCCTCTAGCTAGAAAAGAGTTAATAAAACCAGATAGAGATAATGATCAATTGATAAATGGCCATTGAACCACATAGATGGTGTTAGATTGCTTCTTTGGCACTAGCCCATTTCCAGTAGATTTGAATCTAAGGAGACTTTAAGTTGTGCAAAGCATTTTAGCTAAAAAACAAATAAAGTATATAAATGGTGGATCAAAATTGGGAAAATAATTTGAAATTGCTCAGAGAGAGAAACTTGTGCAGCTAAACCATTATGATGTCTTTGATCCAGCTGTTTCACTCTCTGGTTGCATAAAAATCTCTTTTGTATGTACCTGTGTTTATATACGTGTGAAAGTGAGCATCAGTGACTATTGAAAGAGTAGAAATATAGGGAAATAATTTATGCTTTATGGCTGCCGTATGAGGTAATGTTAATTATACTATTTACTAAACAGTAGTACAATGAAAGGAGAAAATCACAATGTTAAAAAGTGTAGTTATTTTATTTTGTATGCTTTCTTTATTTTTTGGTTTTGATGTAATTGGCAACTCCCTCTTTTTCTTCCTGTCATGGTTATTAAATGCTTACCTCCTCTGCATTTTTGGAAAGCATCTAAAGAGGGTATAAGTTTACATGTTTTTTTTTCCTCCTTCAGGATGATGTTTTAGTTTGTATAAATATTGTATAAACTTAAATTGAAACTATGTGCAAATCCTAAAATGTGTACTGTACATGTTTAATTTACATGTTTATTTTCCTGACCTATATAGTTCATCAGCAATGTTGATTCAGTGTATGTGTGTACATGTGTGTATGTGCCAATGTAAGGAAGACACTTCTTGACATGATCTCTCTCGAAGCCAACAGTTTCAAGTAATACTAGTCTCAATATACACATTAAGCCAGTATCTGTCTTAATACAGGTAAAAGTTTGTCCAGTTAAAACTGCAGAATTTTATATTCCTAAGGCCTAGAGATATTTTTCCTGTATTAAGATTATTTTAATTTCTAAGGGAAAAAAATGGACTGAGCTCATGAAGTGAATATTTTGGGCATTTTTTGTTTCAGAGTTATCTGTAATAAGATAAAAACTGTGAGATTTACCTGATCATTTCTTTAAATATTAGAAAAGACTGACTAGCCAGTTTCAAAACTGAACTATAGAGAATTCACAATCCGTATTATTTAACTACAGCAAAACTTAAAGTGGGAGATAGCTCATAAATACTGAAATTTAATATTCTAGCGTAGTGTCTTCTATGGGTAATTTAGGAAGCAGGGATATAAAAATCTTTGTCTTTTGTTTTGTATGAGCAAAGTTAGATCTGCTTATATGTAAATGTTTCAGTCTGTCTAATTCTAACAAAAGATACCACAATCTGAAGCCAATTTAGATTTGGTGGAACTAAGTCTATTCCCCTAAAGTTCAAGATATGACAATTTGACTGCATTTTCTTGCCTCTATATTTTTCTTCCGTATTTTAGTATGATTTTTTTTTCAAAAGGGATAATATTTTCCCATACAGACAAACACTTGATAACCTTGAAGGGCATGACTCTTAACTTCTCTAAAGGGAGTTCTTCTTTGGGTCACTTTGATCAGTGACAGGTCGAGAATAACCAGAAACTCTTTGCTCATCTTTTCTGTTCATCTTCTAGAGTCCAGAATGTTGTTTTGCCCATTTTAACCTCACAAGGTATTGTTAAAAGCAGAAAATAAGGTCTGCTTTTGGAAATCGTTGTTGTTTTAAACCAGGCTTTAAATGATGTTTTTTTTCCATTTTTGTGAATACTTTGTTCATGTGAGAGAATAGCAATTAAAATTGTTTGTACTCCCTCAAGGGATGCAGTAGTCTAATAATATATTTTGAAATCTTCTCAGAAATAAAACTGTAACAGGTAAAGGGCTAGAGCTTATGCTTTACACATTACTAGAGGCATTTACCTTTTATTATTGGTGAGGTATATTTAACCTGTTTCAAATAAAACGTGAATCCCTTAATAAGGTCTCTTTTCAGACACGAGTGAAATACTAAGTTAGAATTATAAATGACTCTGTGCATCATTATGTAGTAATTTAGGATTCACCCAATGATGTAACAAAATTAACAACATAATTTCATTGTGAAACTGTGTCTTGTTAAAGAACAACTGTCTGACATTCTCCTACAGTTGCTTTCTTTAACTTCATGCAAATATTATTAGTAGTGACATTTTTCTATTGTGCATTAGATTCTCTCATTAGCATGATGTGTTAGTTATCACCAGAGAAATCGTTTTCTAGATAGGTGAGGGGCAAACCAAGAAAGCTAAAAATTAAATCAGTGATTTACATTAATACCAGAGCGTCTGCTCACCAGAGAGAGGACAGAAGCAAGCAAACTTTCTCCCTAATATAAAATCTAGCCCATTTCAGAGAAATGATAAATAAAATATCTCGCCAGAAACATGTAACAACATTGCTGGCATCCATTTAGAAGCAGGCTCGATGTGCATTTCCCTCCCAGTAGTCTTCTAGTTCTTTCTATTCATATAGGCAAGGACAGTTTCCGTTGGTTGAATCTATATACTTAAGTAGAAATGGTGATTTTGTCTGACTTCCTACCTGCCCCCCCAAATTTGAATGTTTATTCACTAACAGTTTAAAAGGCACATAGGCAGTGTTTCTTACAACTCAGATGCCTAATTGTATATCGTGGTTTGATTCTTCCTTCTAGTTCGTAGAATGCATTTTATTCTTAACCCTGTCCCCCTCGTGCAGCTGTCCCTTTTAACAGAGGATGTATATTCTTATTTAACCAGAGCCTGGAGTAAAGCAGTTGATAGTTAATGGTCTTTGAAAATGACTTTCACTGCCAGGCATCAGCCAGCTCTAGTTTCTGTGCTTCACCTCCTCCCTTTTTCCTCCCCTTCTTACAGTTGGTGTGTTTCAGTAATCGCATCTTACTAAAAAGGATTAAATTGACCAAACTGATGGTCTTGATGCTAAAATAAATATTTATATTATATTAGGAGGCATGTAATTTCAGCCTGTTGAATTAGTAGGCTCCTACCTCCAATTTAGTTTGCCTCTCTAATTTGAGTGATAATGTTTTATATTGAAGACTTAACTGTAGACATCTATTCAAATATAATTCTTCTCATCCATTCTTATCATGTAACACTAACATTAGGAATTTGGGTAATTGTTAAAATACAGGTTGTAGCACAGGTGCTTGTGTGTTGGCCTGTACTTTCTAAGTCTGTGTATAACAGGCAGACTTCACTTAACAGGTACTGTTTAATTTGTAATGCAAGGGGAACGAACGTAGTAGGCCTTATATATGGTCTTTAAATACATGTTAAAGCAAATAAAGCAGGCATAAACATATTCTCAGATGGATATGTGGTATAGATTGGTATATATTAAAATATCTGTGCTCACATTTCAAGTTTATTTTCACCATGATACAGTAAGTGACTTTGAACATAGTAGGTGGTCATTTTGAAATTATTTTTCTTATGTTTCTGTCATCTGCAAACTGGGACTGTGTGTCTGTGTATAATCTGTAAGGCCTTAGCAAAAGCTAAGGTGAATCAAGTAACCACAGTCAAAAAATAAATCCCTACAGGTGTAGCTATGTTATCTATATAATTGTAGGTATTTTTTAATAATTATATTTATGAGTGTATCTTAACATTCACTGATAAATCCCGTTATTCATGCGTGGCTTTATGGAAATCTGATTAATGGAGTGACAGGACAGATTTGGGCTCCCACAGCAGTACATCCTCCCACTTCTGTGTCAGGGTGAAGAGCCGCGGCAAATCCTCCCTAACTAATTAGATGCTGAGTAAGGCATCTCAGAGAAGTTGGGGCAAAAGTGAATGGGTCACAGCCGAAGCAGGATTGCGAGGACTCCAGTGATAGAGAAAGCATTCAAGTTTGTCAGGTCGTTGTGACACGGGGAGCTGACTCCAAGGGAACTGGCTGTTACAGATAGTGAGTTGGCGTCATCCAATTCCATGAAAAACACACATTCTAGTGCGTCTCTCTCCCACCTTACATGTCTGACACACCCTTAAAGAAAGTTAGATTGGGCATCTGCCTTTATCAGTCTGCAAAGCTTTCGAGAGGACTTTCCTGTAAACATGTATAGCTAATGGCTGTGAAAGGCCAAAGAAGCATTTTCTGAACTTTTGATTATAATGTGTATATGTATCAAAAGGCATGAGACAAGACACAGTTGGAATCACGGTGTTGGAACTGAACTACGAGTTAACTCCTTTCTTTCCCGCCGAGTGTTGTCAGGGAACTTTTTGGTAACAGGGAGAAGAGAGTGAATTGTGGGGTGACTTTTTCAGTGAGAGAATTTTTTTTTCTGGGAGTCCCTGCTTGTTGCTGTCCAAGGAACATGGAACGTAATGGTTCCAAGATTTCCTTTCAACGTGAGGTTTGGAAACTTGGTTTGTTCTGTGGGTGGAATGAATGCTTCACCATGTGAAAATCCTGCTGTCCCTCTCGTGGTGTGTTTTTGCCGCTACATAACCACGCTTCTCTAGGCCTTGGTCAGAGAGGAGATTGTTTGGGGATCGTAGGAAATGATTGATCTTACCCCTGTCTGCCCAAGCTGATGCCAGTTTTATTTCCCGAAAGCAGCTGGCTTCCACATTTTGCTTGGTGATCCTCCATCTACTTAAGAACCAGGGAGAGGAGGGGGAAAGAGAGTCAAAAACCCTTTCAAGGAACTTTGACATCTATTTTTAAGCTTTAGAGAAATAAAGGAAAAGAGGCATAATTCAGGCACAGCAGCCTTTCTGTCTTGACATACAAGCAAGACATTGTATCGGAGAGGGAGTTTTCTTTTCCTATAAGATACAATTGTAAACAGGCGTAAAAAATAAGAAGAAAAAACTTTCTGAGCAACTAAAGCTCCAGGAAGTTTTACTGTGTGCAGATGACACCCAGGAAATGATGCCTGGGTGGTGACATCCAAGGTACCTCGCCTCCTCACCGAGCATGATCTGTTCTGCCTTTTCCCTCCCCAGCTTTAAAAGAAAGTTTTAGAGACTGGAAAAAAATAAAAGTATTGATTCTTTTTTAATTTGTACATTCCCTGTAGGAACCCTAGCAAATTTCATAGTGTACATTCAAACCCTAAGGTGAAAAATTTATGACTGGAGTTCATTTGATTGTGGCGGTGTGCGCCGTTCTATTCAAACGCTCTGGATAGCATCTCATGCCACAGAATCAGAGAGCAGGAGAAGAGAAAAGGAGCTGTATCATTTCTTCATTCACTCAGCCTTTCTTAATGGAAATGCTTGTGGAAAAACAAAGCATTACTCAAACTGGCTAACGTAGAAATCAAATTCTCGGCTTATTAATCATCATTCCAATTAAAAAAAAACGAATTGATCCTTTAACAACAAAATAATATCCTTTTGTTTTTCTTTAATTAAGCCCGCCAGTTTTTCATTTCTCTCTGTGAAGAAAATGAAAATAATCTTGAACAGTAGGAAGTTACTCATTGTAACAGGGATTCTCTTGAGCATATCTGACATCTTATTTACTCAGTATTTTTGGACTGCAGTCTTACTTTGCTACTGTCTTTAGGGTTTGTGTGTTGTTGCTGGGGGCGGGAAGGGGGTCGCTTTAAGCCTCATTTCTGTTTGGTTGGCAGCTACTCCCTTAATGACCTAAATACATGATTAGACTGTTTTTTCTTCCTATTCCTGCTCCCATAGACCTATTCATTTTCTTGGTTTATTCTCCTTTCCCTACTTTTTCTTTTTCTGGATTTCTCCTTACTTTCACTGGCTCTATTTGCCCTAATAAAAAGGAATTAAAAGGCACCTTCTTGCCAGTACATCACTCTGGCAGAGGGATGGAAAGAGGTGCCACCCTCAGATGTGGTCCTCAGCGTGGAGGTGCTGACAGGAGGACTGTCCTGAGTTCTGCTCTGTAAGAGTTCTTTAAGTCCAGGCGTGATAAAAACATGTAACCAGGGGCCCAGGCTTATCATTCAAAGGCGCTGAAAGGCAGTTCAATTGGATCCTTCACTGTGGAAGAAAGTACTTAGCTGAAAAGAGATTTTGCTTTTCTCTTTTTCTTTTTTAAAAGTAATTCTTGGCTTTATCATTCTGTGTAGTTAGACTTAAATCTGCACAGGAGAGCATTTTGTTAGTAGGAAAAACATGAAGCTTTCCATCAATAGGTTGAAGGTATGACTCTGAGACAAACTGCAGTTAATAAGAGTTAACTGAAACGTTGGGAAAAAAAAAGAAATCAAAGTCATGGCAGGGCTAATATTAATGGATGACAGTATAAATTGAAATGGAAAACATGCAGTATACAGAACACAGTGAGGAGGATTCACTGCTATTTTGTATTTAATAAATTTTAACCCATTGTCCTATCTAGCTGAGAGACTGTTAAAATGGACAAGGTTCGAAAATATTCTTCTACATGGAAAGACAGAGCTTCTGGTCCTTGGACCTGCTGTGCTTTTGTGTGACTGTCATGAATTTTTCAACTTTATTAAGGTATCTTTTAGTGGCTATTTGTTCTCTAGACAGATCTTCAGGATTCATAGTTGATGATCAGAGTACCTGAACTGGGAGTTTAAACAGAAAAAATCCAGGATAATGAATGTTTTACATGCTGAAAATAATTACGTTCAGCTGGCTTAACATAATAACAAAACTAATATTAAAATGAGAACCTCTATCTAGGTTTTCAAAATGGTTTTTTTTTTTCTTTTTGCCTTCCATTAAAATTTAAGCAAGAAACATTTCATTGGGTTAAATCATTAGGAGGACTCTTTGGATACCTGTTCAGGCATAGGTAAAGAAAGCTGCCTACTCCTGTGCCCTCTGCCAGTGCCGGAACATGACTGGAAGGCCACATGCAAGAAATGGGATAATAAGTATACAATGACCGTATTCAGGAAGGCACCTCCTTGTTGACCTCACGTCAGAACCTAACTCAAGAGCCGGGTAGGATCTGTAGAGCCTATCTAATATTGCTTTTCTTTTTAGGTATTCATATTAGAATACCAGAATGTACCAAAACCAAAGCCCTGCTCTAGACTTTGTGGGAAGACTTCCTGTAAGACCCCACATTGTCATATGGTGGTGCATCTGTGTGTGGTGTACAGACAGGCAGGAAGTGGATACCTGTCCTTTGGTTGGCTGTGGGAATTAAGTGATTCATTTCTAGGTTTCCTAGGGACTTGTCAGTGGTGGCCTCAGATGCAGTGAGTATATGGATGGCTCACCTTAAAAAGGAACTCCCCTTCTTTGGAATGTCATTTAAATGATCCCTTAGTTTGTACCCTTTTTGCTTCTTGAAGATAGCTTTTTGGTGCAGCTCTTTGTCATTCATTGGGAAAGAGCTAGATTGATTCTTACTTTGTGTCTTGCCCATTTTTAACCAGTGGAAAACTGTAGTTACCCTCAAATGAGTTAGAACCAAGCTGAGATAGAGATACCAAGATGAGACTCTGACCCAAACTTGAAATGTCTCATCATTTTCCTTCCCAATCATTTATTTGTTTTCTTGGACAACTTTTGAAAATATTCGTGGGATTGAACCAATCTTAATATATTTTACCAATCCTATTGTCTGTTAAACGGAATTCATTGTGAAAAGAATTTTTCCTTTTTTTTTTTTTTTTTTTTACATTTATTGTAAATGAAGTAAGAAGGGATCGAAAGAGAAGTCCAACATCTGGGAGAACTTGTTTCAGTAGCTAGCCTGGGAGCCTGAACCCTAGCTTCATCCAGGTGAGATGTGTTATGGGAATAAAAGCCTTGTGCATTTAATGAACCCCGCCTGCCTGTCAGCTTGGTTTTTCATGCACCATTGTTGTTCAAATAAGAAAAAAAGAATGTTCACAGCCTGTGGTGAGATTAGAGTAATGAAAATGAAGTGTTAATCTGTCAATAGCAAGCATATCTCATATACTGCTTCCTGGGCCACATTTATGCGTATGTAATATATTCCAGGTTTTCTCATGACCAGGGAAGCTTGGATGCTTGTTATATTAAAAACACCCTTTTGGTTAAAAGTGAGAAGTTGGTCATTTTTCCTTGGGCAAATAGTTATTTTTAATAATTTCTTCATAAACTAACTGCTGCCTGCCTTCTGAGCATGCAGATAATCCACTATGCTTTATGTGCTCCTGTACTTGTACTTTGGGTCTCTCTCTTCTTTCTTACTGTTTTTGTTTTTAACAAATGCAGAGTGTTAAAATAAGCCTCACCATAAGCCTAGTTTGAAATCTGATTTTCTAGAAATCGGTGATTCATAGAAAGAAGGAGTTAAGTGAATGTAATGCTTCATCCCTAATACAGATTAAATATTATTAAACATTCATTATCTCATACTTTTTTTTTTGTCTTGACACAGTAAAATGCAAACAAAAATAACCAAATCAGGAATCTTCTAGAACTCTTTTATGTATTTGCTGTCAGCTGCCATGATGTGAGCCCGAGGAGAAAAGCTTAAAACTTTGGTCATCATGAATGGGAATTAACTATGTTTTTTCCATGAAATTCCCCTTTCTAAAATATTA
The DNA here is from genome assembly GCA_917880005.1 of Nanger dama. Classification (NCBI taxonomy): domain Eukaryota; kingdom Metazoa; phylum Chordata; class Mammalia; order Artiodactyla; family Bovidae; genus Nanger; species Nanger dama. The sequence goes on from CAKJTW010000017.1 coordinate 4,553,018, forward strand.
TAGTAGGTAAATCAACATGTGTGTAGTGAATTATACTTTTCATAGAACTATTTTAATTTTTGTTTTTTATCCATTTACTCAGTAATTTGAGAAATTAAATTTTTTCCCAAAATGATACTCTTCAAGAAAAAAGAGTAAATTTAATCTTAGATTATAACAAGATGTTTTAAAGAAAATAATCTGAACATTTACATGTATGCTACCCATGGGGTCATCTCTTAAGCATCTTAAGAGATGGTTTCAGAAGAAGTGTAAAAGGTGTGGGGAGAGGTAAATTAATAATTGAGTTCCAGATGTCTGCTGTTAATTGTTCAAAATTCAAGCATAATGGATAGTAAGGAAAAATGCTTCCCAGAAGGAATATATAACATTGTTGTTCAGCTTTTGGGTATAAGACTTAATTTATGGAGCTCATACTTTGGGCATTTTCTCTTTTTCTATTCAAATAGGTGTTAAAGGAATGCAGTCTGGTCTTTACGATTTTGTGAACTGTTTACTTAAAGTTGTTCAGGTTGTTAAGAATCAAGAGAATTTGGGGATTAATGTCTAATTGTGAAGTAAATTTGGCGTGTGTTCAAGGGTTACTTTCTTAAGGTGAGAATGGAAGAAAAACACCTCTTTCAGGAAGGAAACACCTAATTAAACAATAATCTTTCAAGAATGTGGTCCAGTGATGAAACATAACTTGGAAATACTCTATGAAGGTTGATTTACATTTTCTTCTGTTTAATAAGCTGGAATATGGCTAGTCATAGCATATTTAATACATTCTGAACTGTATAGTACTTCAGAGGTCAGTTCAGTTCAGTCGCTCAGTCGTGTCCGACTCTTTGCGACCCCTTGAATCGCAGCACGCCAGGCCTCCCTCTTCATCACCATCTCCCAGAGTTCACTCAGACTCATGTTCATCGAGTCCGTGATGCCATCCAGCCATCTCATCCTCTGTCGTCTCCTTCTCCCTCTGCCCCCAATCCCTCCCAGCATCAGTCTTTTCCAGTGAGTCAACTCTTCGCATGAGGTGGCCAAAGTACTGGAATTTCAGCTTTAGCATTATTCCTTCCAAAGAAATCCCAGGGTTGATCTCCTTCAGAATGGACTGGTTGGATCTCCTTGCAGTCCAAGGGACTCTCAAGAGTCTTCTCCAACACCACAGTTCAAAAGCATCAATTCTTCAGTGCTCAGCCTTCTTCACAGTCCAACTCTCACATCCATACATGACCACAGGAAAAACCATAGCCTTGACTAGACGGACCTTAGTCGGCAAAGTAATGTCTCTGCTTTTGAATATGCTATCTAGGTTGATCATTACTTTTCTTCCAAGGAGTAAGCGTCTTTTAATTTCATGGCTGCAGTCACCATCTGCAGTGATTTTGGAGCCCCACAAAATAAAAGTCTGACACTGTTTCCACTGTTTCCCCATCTATTTCCCATGAAGTGATGGGACGGGATGCCATGATCTTCATTTTCTGAACGTTGAGCTTTAAGCCAACTTTTTTACTCTCCTCTTTCACTTTCACCAAGAGGCTTTTTAGTTCCTCTTCACGTTCTGCCATAGGGGTGGTGTCATCTGTATATCTGAGGTTCTTGATATTTCTCCCAGCAATCTTGATTCCAGCTTGTGTTTCTTCCAGTCCAGCATTTCTCATGATGTACTCTGCATATAAGTTAAATAAGCAGGGTGACAATATAGAGCCTGGACGTACTCCTTTTCCTATTTGGAACCAGTCTGTTGTTCCATGTCCAGTTCTAACTGTTGCTTCCTGACCTGCATACAGATTTCTCAAGAGGCAGGTCAGGTGGTCTGGTATTCCCATCTCCTTCAGAATTTTCCACAGTTTATTGTGATCCACACAGTCAAAGGCTTTGGCATAGTCAATAAAGCAGAAATAAATGTTTTTCTGGAACTCTCTTGCTTTTTCCATGATCCAGCAGATGTTGGCAATTTGATCTCTGGTTCCTCTGCCTTTTAAAACCTGCTTGAGCATCTGGAAGTTCACAGTTCACATACTGCTGAAGCCTGGCTTGGAGAATTTTGAGCATTACTTTACTAGCATGTGAGATGAGTGCAATTGTGTGGTAGTTTGAGCATTCTTTGGCATTGCCTTTCTTTGGAATTGGAATGAAAACTGACCTTTTCCAGTCCTGTGGCCACTGCTGAGTTTTCCCAATTTGCTGGCATATTGAGTGCAGCAGTTTCACAGCATCATCTTTCAGGATTTGAAAGAGCTCAACTGGAATTCCATCACCTCCACTAGCTTTGTTCGTAGTGATGCTTTCTAAGGCCCACTTGACTTCACATTCCAGGATGTCTGGCTCTAGATTAGTGATCACACCATTGTGATTATCCAGGTCGTGAAGATCTTTTTGTACAGTTCTTCAGTGTATTCTTGCCACCTCTTCTTAATATCTTCTGCTTCTGTTAGGTCCATACCATTTCTGTCCTTTATCGAGCCCATCTTTGCATGAAATGTTCCCTTGGTATCTTTCATTTTCAGAGGTAGTCTGTTGATATTCTTGTATGAAGCAAAAAGATAGTTTCCTCTGCTAAATAGGGTATTTCTAATTTGTTTGTAAAAGCTATTAATGGATAGAAGTACTATCTTCTTGTGGTTGATTGGAAATAGAGAAATAGAAAGATTTTCTCCTTGAAATTACTTGCAGTTAAGGGAAAAAGCAAAATAGATGTGCATTGTAACTGTCATAGACATCTGCTTTTAGGTAATCATTTTTAAAGAAATATGCCATGACTTTTGGGGTCATTCGAACCTGTAATAATGTTTATTTAATATAAGTATAAATGTCAGGTTGTGGCATACATGTGGAGCCAGTAAAGACGAGTATTTCCTGTGATAATATTCATGCATCCTAAATGTTGACTTTTGAAATTTACCTTGAAGATGTATTCTATTTTCACATTAGGGTCAGTTTTTGCTTAAGTACAGGATCGTTCTAGAAAGGAAGTACAGAAGTGTTAACATGTGAAGGAACAAAATGGATGTAGATCCGAGTCACACCATTGACTTGAGCATCTTTGCTGGGCTTCAGGGAAGAATGTGGTTGATTGAAAACCAGTGTAAATGTTTTGTTGAACCACTGTTTAAGAAGAGATCATCAGTTTGGGATTTGCTTTATTTATTTTTTTTTTTAATTATGAAAAGCAGTTTGCTTGGCACTTAATATTTATTTTGAAAAATCTACCCCCATCTTACACTATGCAAACCCATGAAATAAGAAAAGAGAAAGTACCCTTCTCCTTTTCTTCCACAAACTCTGTTAACCCTCTTTGGAGTTTTATGTCTTTTTAAAGGTCAAGAGTTGCCCAGAAGGGCCACGAGGAAGTAAGGTAGTGACAAGCACGAGTGAGTCTGATGGGCACTGCAGTGGATCAGAAGGACCTTGTGTCAACCACAGTGAGGTTTCAGCTCCGCTGCTCCAGACAGTTGTTGTCAGGTGGGGATGCAGGCCCAGTGTTGTGAGATTCTTGTCTTCTCTCTCTCTTTTTAATGGGAAGTCAGAAATCCAGATTTTTATGTGGACTCTTCTAATTTTTAAATCTTGGCAACCTTTTCAAATATTTTTAAAAGTGTGTGGTCCAAACAAAACTCATCTGTAGGCTTTATTCAGCCTAGTGACTGCCAGATAGAAACCTCTGTTTTAGATAGTATTTTAATGGATGAAGATAATAGTTTCATTGCATGTGAACATTCATCTTGGGAATTCCCCACTGGGATGAACCAAATTCTTCATTTTTTAAACAATTAAAAAAAAGGTTTGGTAAATATATTTCTGGTGCTGATAGTTTTGATGTATAGCTTTTTTTCTTGTGACCCACATACAAAGAAAAATCAAATGTGAGCAAAACAAAAAATAGAGGATTTTAATAAAAGTTGAAAAGTAAGAATTTTAGAATTCTAGGGAAGAAAGGAGAGATTTCTAAATTTGGAAAAGAATTACATGATTTGTGTCAGTAACTGATGTAGATGAAAAGTTGAATTTAACTATAAAGAGCTTTTTATCTCACCTTTAAGCAGTGGATCGTTGGCCCTGAATCTTTGCGGGATTGCAGTAATTTACCAGGCAATTGACTATGATGTCACAGAGAGGAGATGAACCACAAGGGGAAAAATTCCCTATGCCAGTTCATACAAGGCCAAATTGTATACAAGCTTCTAGAAAACATCATTTATGTTGTATAAGATATGTTTTCAGTGCCTGTGTAAATTTTTTGAAAGGGCTCTTGAAGATAATCTATTCATAGTTGAATTTCTCTAGGCAAATCAGATATCAGCATTTTCAACAGAACCTGTAATTAATTGGTCTGAATTTCAAATTGAAGGTCATCCTGTTATTGATTTTCGTGGGAACAGGAAATGGCATCTTGTTAAAATGATCTGCAAATGGCGCCTCAGTGTGCCTAGTTTCCGTCTAGGGTCTTGTTGAACAGCATCATCGTCGGTGTCGGGCACCAATCAGAAGGGAGTCACTGCTGATATAAACATAACAAGCTGTTGGTTTGCTTCCAGAACAGCAGAGAAGAGCTGAGCTGAAACAGAGACCAGAGAGTAACAGTTTGTTTTACAGTAAGTCAGGTATTTTAACTGAAGTGACTTGTGCGACTATCTGTCAGTGTGTCAGAATGACATTGGTATGCCGTGTTCAAGAAGTTCAGCGTCAACACAATTGTGACTTACCAGTTTTAGAGACCTTTCAACTAGGAATTAGATAAAATAATCTTTAATACTGGGGTGGGAAGCACTGCTGTAAAGAGGGTGGTGAAGAATGGAGGATAAAAGAATACACTCCTTTGGATGCTCTTCCTTTTCATAACATTTGTGTCTTATATTTTAGAAGCAGTTTTATTGTTGCATGCGCCAGGCTGTTTTAAAGCAGTCCTTTCTTTCTCCCTGTGTTTATACTTCTTGCAAATGGTGTAATGTGAGGGTAACATGAACTAGGTGGGTGGCAAACATGATGCCTTTCTAAAGCGGAATAAGTATTTTAATTTGAGCTCTGCGAAACAAGTTGGAAAGTGCAGCTTCTTCTTAGGGTTCAAAGTAAAATTCTTAATAAAAAAAAAAAAAAGGAGGAGGGGGAGCCTTCCATTTTAAATACCCTGAAGCCGTGAATGCAGTTATTTCCAGGTTGACTTCATTTTGTGTAGGTATGATAGTGGCACCAACCGTCTACGTTAAGCCTTAACATTCCACAAAGCCATTTCAAGTTTATTATGAACTTCAAAGTCTGCTCATCCCTAGGAGAATATCAAGTTTAAGCATGCCACTCTACCACAGTCACAGTTGACTTTCTTCAATCGAGAAGTGACTTTTTGAGTCAAAAAGGCTCACTTTCCTACAGGTGATCCATCTTTGAGTCCAGTGCAGTCATCTCACTGATTGGTGCCCTCCTGAGTTGTTAATCTATCTTGTTAGCAGTGCTTGGAAAGTACCCCCAAATAAGGCAGGACTCCTCACAATTTGTTTAAAGCTTTACAATGTGATCAGCATTCTTTTTCAGCTTTACTCCTAGAGCTCAGGTCATTGATCCTATTTTACCAATTCCCAGCTGGAGTTTCATTACAGGTTTTAGAAACATAGGGGAGTGTGGGGGAAGATGCCGATGCTTCCCAATGCTGTCCCAATACTTGCTAGTTTCTACGCTTCAGGTGGCTGCTAGTGCTTTGGGAAAGAATATGGGGCTGTTCAGCCTGATCTCTTGGTGTTTAGCATCTCTTCTTAGGGAAAGGAATTCCCTAAGAATTCTTCATTTCCTCTGTAAAATGCCTACCCTTTTGGAGGCTCCTGGTCTTTAGTTCCTACCTCACTTATTAAACCACCCCTGTCCGTAGTATCATGCATCTCAGAGATGGAACTTGACGGACTAGTCAGCATTGCAAAGGTCACCCTAAAGCTATTGGCAGAATACACTGCCCTTTGTTGCTCAGTGATTATAAAGCTACCTTAGCAGTTAACTGGATGTATTTGACTGAGCTGCTTTTCCCGAATACCAAATTATCCATTTCTTATAAACACCTGATAGAATGCCCAGTCACAAGCTGTCTCAAGTGTATTTTCAGAAACTATCTTTAACAATGCTTGAAATATCAGCGCTTTGGCCACCAGAAGGGGTAGTGTCCATTGCAGTTTTGCTTCAGTGAAAATATTTCTAAATTATTTTGAGAGTTTTTGCATTATCTGAAATGATAATGTTCCAACAAATTAGAAAATTAAAGGTGTTCCCAAAAGTTTCTTACATTACAGCTTGTTTTCTGTTAGTGTAGCAATATTTAAAATCATGTTGTGAATTGACTTTTTAAGAGAAATGCTATAAAACTTTATTTCCTTTCTTGTTATTTTCCATGAGTATAAAATATGGAAAGACCTTTTTTGGTTTTAGGTAATAACTTTAAACAGTATAAAACTGGGTTTCACCATATTTTGTGTATTCATATGCACTTTAGAGTTTTCTTACTGAAATATTTGTTCAATTCTATTCAGAATTATAGAGGAATAACTAATAAATGATCAAGCTACTTATTTGAGGCAGGGGAACTGCACTTGAGACTTGAGTTTTGTATTTTGCATGCTTGCCTTGATTTTGTGATACCAGTGCAATCTTGATATACTTTCTAGTACACAGGTAGCGTCTTTGCCTTATCTGTCATTTAAATAAAGATGAATAAAGAGTAAATAATTATCTTTACATGATGCATGTACTCTGGACTAACTTCTCTCTCAAATGTGTAATTTGCCATATATTCTTACCTCCTCCGGTTCTGTTTGGTCCTTGTTGGACTGGGTAAGCAATTTAGGCATTTAAAATTACTTCTTTGGTTTCAAAGCGAGTAAGTGAAGGTGCAGAGAAATCCCTTCGGTTTACCTTTCAGTATCTTTGAACCAAGCAAATTCTGTCCTACCTTACTGTCATGCATCCATTCAGTTTCTCTTTGAGCTAAATAAGCACATCTATAGCAGACTGTATTCCCCCCCTCTTTCCAAAATAATAGGATGAAATCAGCATTCAAATAGCTTTTGTTGCAAAAATTCAACAATCAAAGGAAGGGAACCAAACAAAAATGATTTAAAATAAGATGACGAATATGAAGTTCAGGTACTGAACAGTATCTGAAAGCAAAGTATGGTGATAAAAAGTTTTGTGTTGCAGGTTCTTAAGACTTCAGTGTTTGTTGAAAAGACTTTTTCTTTAACCCAGAGGTATGTTTATCTTAGAATAATAATCATTTCATGCTGTTCATTTTTTTTTCTAGTTGACCCATTCTCCAGACCTTTAAAAAAACTTTTTAAGTAGATGTAAATTCCATTTTAATTAGACCAGTGCAATCTAATACTGCAACTAGCCAGGAATGGAAGAAACATGCTGGAAGTTAATACAACCCAAATCAGCCATAGCCAGATAATTCCCCTGATCTTTGTAGCAACCCCCTTCCCCTCCTCCACCATGAAATGACCCTGTTGTTCTGGAGTTTCAACAAGACATTTAAGGTTCATTTAAAAAATGATCATCCTTTACAGGATTCTTTGCTCTTGCATTTCTCTTTCTTTCCCTTGCCACACAGCTGTCATTGGTATAGGAAAAAGGTTGGGGGAGGGGAAGAGGAGGAAGCCCTGTTCAAATCGTGTCACGTAGCACTAATTCATCTGCTCTCATTAGAGGGAGCGAGGGACAGCAGTGATGGCCAAGAGCTGCACTCCACACATGACACGCGAACAGTTTGGGGAATAGAAAATTGCTTTCTCAGGAAGCCCAGCCAATTAAGGACTTGACCATATTGAATGTCAAGTGTTAATTTAGGTTTTTCTTCATTTTCCCAGTAGTAATGCGGGTCCTGTGATGAGCAAATACATGTCAAGTAAAAGTTGATTGCATGAAGGACCCGGGTATTATATGTCACTGACAAGTCACAAATGTACTGAAGTCTTTTAACCCCTTAGGTGGGTGTGGTGGGGGAGGGAAAGGAGAGAGGATTAATGTTACCATAATGATAAGAATATAGATAGTTTATGTGAGGGTGGCATGGATGGGACAGACAATAATGGTAATTCATGCAAAAACCAGGGATAGGACAAATCCTACTCTGAGGGCATAGAAGCCCTTGAAAAGCATATAATACGATCCTCTGCTGTTGCAAACATGGTACTCAGAATATATATTGTCTGTTTTAAGATTATATGAAAAGGGAAAGTAATGTACTCTATGGTCTTGACCTAGGAAATTCCTTATTAATTATCTCCTTTGAAAGAAAGAAAACAGTCGTTAAGTAATCACACTCTTTTGGGCATTTTAATCCTTTGGCTCAGTGCAGCTGTCAAATTTCCAGTATTTATAATTTCAGTTTCTAATCAAATACTCATTTAAAGAAGTAGCTGTGTAATTCTGTGTAATAGCAGAGATGCAAAACATGATACTGAAAGAACGTTTGTTTTTCATCTCGAGTATCTCTGGAGGGTGGTGTTTAGCCAATAGAAACTGGTAGAAGGTCAGTCATTGTCTTTCATTTCTTTTGGTGCCCAAGTGTAGAAAGGAAGAGATTCAAGCTTCAGTGAGTGAGGTAACTTTGCCTTTTTAAACTGAATGTTGCAGGTTGCCCATCAAGTATAGCATCTCATTTCCATTCATCAGCATTCATTTACATGTGAATGTCCTGAAAATAAGAGAATATCTGTTTCTGTTGCAGTTGTACTAGAAGCAAATAAAAATATCTGCTCACTTTAAAACAGTGCTGTGTGTCATTTAAACAATCTTAAAGTGAAACTCAGAGCAGTTACAATCTGGTCACTTTCTTCCCTTTTTATGCAATAATCACGTGCCCCCTTCATATCTTTAAGGCTGTCACCTTAATTCAATACTTTTCTTGAAATTTACTCTCTTCTATTTATGCTACAGTTTTTTTAACATACTTGCCTTTGTGTCCTAACAATGCCTGCACTCTGAAGACTTAAGTCTGATAGTGCTTTAAATTTGGCAGCAAAAAGTATTAAGCCTTTCTTTCAGGTTAGGAGCTGTGCTATCATTAAATTAAAAGTTGGTTAAATTTACATTAAAGAACAGTTAGGAAATAATTCCAATAATCTGATGTCTAATAGAATAGATTTTTTTCTTAAGAAAGAAACATTAGGCTCTTAAATACTGGGATGTAATGTCAGTTCTTTTACATCTCCCTCCCTGTCTCAAAACTAACCAAATAAAATAAACTAGCCCTCCCTTCCCTTCCTATGTTGATAAGCTCTGTCTATGGGACTCTGGTGGCATTTCAAAAGTACTGTTTAATTACACTCTGATTGTCAGCAGCTTCTCTTCCGCTGGGTGTGCTGAGAGACTTAAGTAAGTTTCCGTAAAGTAAATTCTGATGATGGCAGCTCGGGGTTGCTGATTCAAGTTATTCCTTCTCTTCTGTGTCACTTTTGACGGATGGTACCTAATGCAATCAGCCACAGGCCCACAAAGCCTTTCCTTGGGTTGTGTTAGTAACTGGACCAGGGTTCCCCTCCTCCTCAGATCTCGCCTTCAGATGTTCACTCCTTCCTGCACCCCCGCCCACCCCCCAACATGTCAGCCCAAATAGGAAGGGGAAAAGAACTGCAGGACTACCCAGGACAGGCTCTTCCGAAACCTCCATCTCCCGGTGGTGCAGTCAAAGCTGCCTCCCTTTGCGTGCCTTTTGATAAATTTAAGAAGTCAAATCGCTGACACAGATAGATAATCCAAGTGTATAGGGTGAAGAGTTATAAATTAACACATTATTCCCTCTTAATGTGAAATACTTGAGAATGCATTTTCTCAGTCCCCTGACATCTTGCCCAGTGAGGGCTCGCATTGTACTTTTCAAGTGGCATTGATTTGTTAAAGCGCTGAATTAGCATCTCTGGCCAGCTGCTTGATCCACTGTTGTGGCGTGTGGCTCCTGTGCCTCCTCTCTCCCCAGCCGTCTCTTTTTTTCCCTTCGGTCCTCCCTTTGCTCTCCCTTTCCATTTTGCTTCTGCCCACCTCGTTCTCTGTCTGTCTGCTCCTTCTCTTTCCTATTGCTTGTGTTTCTTTCAGTCTGGTTTCATCCTTCTGCATCTCCCTTCTTTTCCTTCCTTCCCTATTTCATCTACACGCTTCCTTTCTTGTCTCCTCTTGTTGCTTCTGAGGGTTGCCCTCACTCAGGGTTAAAGTCTGCCTGTGAGGGTTAAAGTGTGACTGCCTGTAGGGGGTGTGAGGTGGGACACTGGCAGGGACTACTAGGGGTGGATGACTTAGCAAATCCAATAGCTCCAAGTAGACTCTTGCGGAGAATAGATTCACATATGCCTGTTTGTGCTTATCTTAATAAGCGTTGGTGAGAAACATCTCACCAGTTTGCTTGCTAGAAATTAAAAGGTAACTTACAAAACTTTAAAATTTGTATTCCCAAATGCCATTTAACACAGTAAAATTTTCTTTTGGTTAAGTTAAAGAAAATTATTGATGGTTATCACAGACTTGATCATGTTTACACCCACACCAAAAATGTTTCTGCAAAACTTTTGCATTGGTGCAACTTTGTGCAATTCAGTAAACTCACTGAATTGAGTTTACTTTTCTTACAGGTTCAGTTCTGATTCCATTAATTTGGTACCATTTCATATAAAAACATGACTTCCTCATGGTGCCTCACTGTACCGTATCAGTATTAAGGTTATAAAATCGGTTGACAGTTTTTTATTTAGAAATAAGGGATGAGTTATTGCTTATTAGCAGTGTGTCTCAAAGTTCCTGAGGTCTTCAGAGGAACTGCATCACAATTGAGAGGTTTAACATGATGTGTGTGCATGATCACAGACTTGACTCTTCTTTCTCTAGATAACTGGGGAAGATGCTTTGAGATCATGTTGATTGATTTGATATGAGCAAAAAGTGTATCTGCTGAATTTAAATAGAAATTATCCTCTGTAATTTTAGTTTCATTGCTTTAAGTAGTGCTGTCTACAGTTTTACTAGGCTTCCCACTAGTAACATAAAAATTGGATTTGAATATACTTTGGTAATAAGTCAGATCATTTAAAAATCAGATATCTTTATTGCAGGATTTTATATATGTTAAAATGACAGTCTGATTTCAGCATTTATATTTTGAAATGGAAATATTTCACATAGGATTTGATAATCTTTGCTTCTCTGTGGGTTTTCCACCCCTGTTCCTCAAGTCAATTCCTTTTTTTTTTTTTTTAATTAATTGCTGTCCTCCTAGCTAGAATTAGCATGGTTTGGCTAAGGTGAAGGGATTAGAATGACTCTTCAATGCATGATAATGTCCGTTTAAAGAAAAGGAAGAAAAAAAAGTCTTTTAACTGGGGCTTAAGACTAATTCCATCTACTAAGGAGACAAAAATTACGCTAAAGGAGACAATTTGGCTTTATTTTCTGTGTGCATGTTAACCTGCGTAGCAATCATTATTTTGTATTTTAGGGTGTTCTCTGAAGGAAGATGTTCTTTACTTGCTGTAGGAAGGAGATGTCACCTCATTCTAGGAGATTAAGGCTGGAATACCTTTTGCAGGGATAACCACTCACCTGGCTGTAGTTCAGGGTCAAGGTCAGGGTCAGGAGGGACTTGCTTCTTCAAATGGCCTCTGAATAGAGTAGAGAGGACAAATTAGAGAACAGAAAAGTAGGGCAAGGTTGAAAGTGAAAGTGCCCCATATGAAAATAGTTAAGGATCAGAAAAGGGGAAAAAAAATAGAAAAGCAGAAAAATCTGGAAGACATACTTGAGTAGTGAGAGAGAAGTTGAGGATAAAGGAAAAAGAGAGGTTGGAGGGGCAAACTTATAATATCTTGAAAATTTCAAAATTAATAAAAATCAGGCTATACAGTACCAAATTGGCATTACCGCAGAGTCTAAAATTACTTCCAACATTTAAAAACTTCTAGTGTAATTTTTGAGTATTCGTTCGTTGTACATTTATTTTCTCTTGTTCCTTAGTTTGTCGCTTCTGTTCCTTGGAAGGCAGACAGCTCTGCACAAGTAATAAATCAATACATCTAGAGTTTAAAAAAACAAATAATTTGTTCCTTGTTCCTTGGGTGGTAGTACTTTAGTCACATGAAATGGTTAAGTGTTGGATGTTTTATTTAGAGTTCAACACCTTTGAGTTTTTCTCTAAAACTGTCCAGAGAAATCAGAAAAATTTCTGTTTTTGTATTTCGTAAGTCGAAGTGAAATGTCACTTAAATGCAGGAAGAACTGGCAGCTTTGATAAGTTGTCCCCAAAGCAAACCAGCTTGTCAGTAATCACAACCTAATTATGAAGGCAAATATAAAGTTTGTGTTTTAAAAAGTCGTAAGACAAAGGAAAAAACAGAAACAGACCCTTCTCCAGCACCAGGCGATAGCCGTCACCCCCACGCCCCTTCCACAGGAGCCCTTCCATAGTAGCAGTAATAATAAGAGAGAACCTTTTGGCTTCAGCCCAAGTGCTGTTGAGAGGGAGCCGCCAGCGGCCTGCACAGTGTGTGGCTCTGCACAAGTGCCAGAGTGACACACGCATCACAAGCCGGTCACAATGCGAGGGGTCAGGGGTCACGTTCAAGAGCAGGGTGTTGCTGGACCCGGCCGAGGAAGCAGAGGTGGCCCCTCTGTGCTCAGTGTGTGGGTCTGTGTACTCCTTTCCCGTCAAAGCTGGCCCGGCAGGGCCAAAAAGCGGTTCCTTGGCAGGGTTTAATGGCAGGATGATGTAGTCTGTTGTGACTAGTGCATTCCTTTCAGGTTAAACTAGGGAAATGGCATTGTGTTAAAATTCCAAGTCGCATGAATGTTTTATTGCCACGGTGCATTTAGCCCTCTAGGGAGTGTGTGTGGCGGCGGGTGGGGGCGGGGGCGGCGGGGGGGACTTAGAGACTCAGGAACTATCAGAAGAACACTTCCCTTGGAAAATTTTACCCACCAGCGTGAAGCTGATTTGCTGTGATGGTCACTTAGAAGGGTTTCGCTTTTTCCTAAACTGACTGTTTTAAAGTCTTGCCATCCGGACAATTACCGGCTGAAGAAAACACGACAGGACACAGGCAAAGAGGTGGCGAGATAGAGAGGAGGAATGCGCCAGAAAGGAGCTGAGCTGCCTTCTTGTATAAACTGCCCGAGAGCGCCAGGGCCCCCTCCCCGCCCAGTCCTTGTTCCCCCCTTCCCTGGGCTGAGCTTCGCTGTGCGCGGAAGGCCGGGAGCGATCAGTTACCCTTGCACCGCTGACGGCGAGGCCACTGCAGCTCATGGTACCGTATGTTACCAGTCAGCCTCCCTCGTTCCTTCTCCCGGGCTGCTTTGGGGGCTGTGTGTGGGTGGTGGGTTTTTTTTTTTTTTTTTTAAATAACGGTTTCTACTAGTCAGAGGGATACAGTTTGGGAATGCAGAAGGACTGAGAGTTTGAAACCAAAAAACTTAAGTATGGCACTATTTTTTCTCTCTCTCTTTTTGGCATTCAGAAGGGATAAACCAAACCATTCTAGGTCAGTGCAGCCAAAGGTTTCCAGTGTGATTTAAAACCAGGAATTCTGGAAAGAGGGCAGTTTAAGATGCAGATCATCTGGGCTTCGGATCTTGTAAACAGACTTTTGTACGACCACGTGAGCATCTTTAGGGTTAGAGGGCACGCTCAGGTTCTGCCATTGTCTGGGATGTATCCATTTTGCCAGTTGCCCCCACCAGTCCCTCTCTGGGGAATACTCTAGCCTGGCCCTTCACTGCTCCAATTGTTTAAGGCTTACGTTTACGGGTGTGTATGATTGGACTTGGGTTGTAATTGTGCATGTTGAATGTAGCTGTCTGATGGCTTCATGATTTGACCTGACTCAGGTTAATCTATAACAGATTAAAATATGGACGTATGGAATGGCCTCCTGATTTTGCATTGGGACTTTATAGAATATTAATGCATCTGATTTTTTTCCCAGTGAATAAGAGAAATACAAATTGTCTTGGGCTTACCTAAATAAACATATCATCTTAATTTGCATTTTAGGTTTGAATTGCCTATTGCTCTTCACTTGCAAACCTTAATACTTGCTTTGATTCCATGTTCATGTAATGACTCATTTTTCTCTTCCTTAGTAGTAATTGATATATATAAGACATACATAGAGTTGTGAATGTGTGTGTGCCTGTGTGTACATGCACACTTTGATAACTGCCACATGAATGCAAGGACAAACTTTTTACAGTTGTTAGGCCAGGATAGATTTCCACTGATAAGTTATTTTTAGAATCTTATGTAACAGAAATTTAAGTCGAGAATATACTATAAAATAGTAAATTGTGAGTGTGTCTGTGTGCCTTATTTATAGAGTTTTGGGTACATGATTTATGTATTTCTATAAAATGATGGTTTTGTCCAGATAGACCTCCTGAGTTTAATCTGATTAGCGCTGTCCGTAGATGGTTTATTATTTATAAACAGATACATTCATATTGTTTATGGGAGGTCTTAAACCAACATGCAGTCAACTCTATGGCAAAATCAAGATTGATGTGTGGACTTGGCACTTCAAATTTTAGATGAACTCATTAGATATTTTCACTTACATTCTAGAGAATACTCACTTTAAGAATTCTTTTCAGTGCTGAATGTAATCAAGTGGTAGTGATGGAAGCTGTCTTTTGATGATTTTTTTCTAGTTTCCAATTTTAAAGTGCACTTTTCAGAGGAGTATTAAACTTTGTGCTGGATTTCTTTTTCCCTTCTAGCCAGTTTCAAAATTAATTCTTTTTCCTAAAAAGTAGAAAAACTTGTCAACAGTGCCAAATTGAGGGTAAAAAAGTCTGTTGTGTATGCTTAGATTCTCTAACAAAATTTGTTATCCTGATCATGGAAGCAGTTTTTGATTATAGAAAGGATGTTGTGGTTGTATCCAAACCCTGTTCAATTCATTAAAATTGCCCCTTTATAATCCAAGAGGGAAAGAATGGAAATACCCCAGTATCACGTCTCCTTAACATGAAAATTAAAGTTGATTTAGAATTTTTTCCCTAAAAGTCAAACTTTAAAAAATATTAATACTTATTCTTTCAGCATTTTTCTCTCCCCATTGTACCAGCATTATTGTGTGACATTGCAGAACTCTCTGGTGGGGATTGAGAGCTGTGGAGGAGTTAAAAGATTGGTCCCAGGTTCAGATTCTCATGTTGCCACTTACTTATGATCTTGTGACCTTGGGTGAATCACTTTATCCCTAACATTTGTTTTCTTGTTTTGAAATGGGGGAAAGAACACTTGAAAATTTGTCAGGAAGATGAAATGAGACAACACCCATGAAGTTCAGGCACATAGTAGGTGTTCAGTAAACTCTGTAGATCTTGTTCTTTGAGTTGTAAGTGTCCCTTGAAAGCTGCTGCTTTTTTTTTTTTTTTTTTTAAGAGAGAGAAATTTGAATGTCTTAATTTCACCAAATATCAATAGGAAAGGAGATCCTAAGTATTGGCAGACAGCTTTCTTTCTTTTTTGAGAATTGCTTTGTATCATTCATTAGTCCTGTGTTTTCACCACTCTGCAAAATTCCCACTGGGATGACCTTCCTGGATGTCAGAATGATGCTGTTATTTCTGAGATATCAGTTATGGATAACCAAAGACTAGAAGCTAAGCTGGCAAATTCTGTTACATTCTATTTACTTTTGTATCATCAGTTCTAATCACTCCCTTGAATCATAACTTCTTGCTTTATTATCATTGTTGTTGTTGTTTAGTCGCTAAGGTCTGTATGATTCTTTTGTGACCCAGTGGACTGCAGCCTGCCAGGCTTCTCTGTTGATGGAATTTCCCAAGCAAGAATATAGAGTAAGTTACCATTTCCTTCTCTAGGGGATTTTCCCAACCTAGGGATCGAACCTGTGTCTAGTGCATTGGCAGGCAGATTCTTGACTGCTGAGCCACCTTGGAAGCCCACTCAGTATGGTTAGCACTTGGTAATAGAGCTAGAAGTTCCATTATACAGGTACCCTGGTCTCTGTCCCTGGCTTTGTGAATATGCACTTGTATTCATGGAGAGAGGGTCACACTAAAGCAAATAGCATTTACACCTTTTAGTAGAACTAAACAAGAGTATAGCAAGGCATCTATATGTATATTGGGGCAATATTTTATCTTCATTTACAGTATTGCACTTTGCCTTAAGTGCAGTTAAGGGCTTGGGAGCTATTTGTTGAGCAGAATGTGCTGCTCTTACTGTCTTAATCTTGGATTACATTTTTATCAATGTACTACACATACCACAATTACTTGGTATGTGTAGTACATTAATGTTGTCATAGATGGTCTTTGATTAGCACTGTTAGTTTGCCTGACATCTCATTTTTTTAGCCAACACTTGTTTGAACATACTGCATCTTTAGATCTAAAATAAATATTTGGTTTAGTGTTCACTTTCACATATTGCTAAGAATAAAAGATGGATTAAAAACTAATGATTTCATAACTACCTCCTAG
This sequence comes from Nanger dama, assembly GCA_917880005.1. Lineage (NCBI taxonomy): Eukaryota > Metazoa > Chordata > Mammalia > Artiodactyla > Bovidae > Nanger > Nanger dama. The sequence continues at coordinate 4,569,470 of CAKJTW010000017.1, forward strand.
CTCACACAGTGGGCTGGGGGTGGTACCCACTTTATCTTATTCAACTCTTACAAAGCATTCAGGGCAGTTACAGTTACTTTCATTTTACAGATGAGGAAGTAAAGGTCTCAAATCTGTATCCAGCAAGTTTGACCCCCAGAATCTTTGCTTTTTCCTTACATTCTTCATCCATCTATAACTTAAGTCAGATATTACAAAAAATAGAAGACAGTTGTTGAACCCACCAATTTTTGTTTTTCCTTTCAAATTAAATTTTGCAAGGAAGCCAACATTCAGAACTGATAAAAATTAGACCTATTCTAGAAGAAAAGTGTCCAGCCTCCAAGTTCTATTTTTGATCTGTGGAATACGTGCTTAGAAAAACTGGAGTCTAATGCCGCCACACCCTCTAAAAAGGAGGCATAGCAAACCCAAGTAGTCTGGGAGTTAAAGGGTTCATTTACCATGGTGCAGTTGTGGGGAGTTCACAGGAAGGCTAATCTCTGCCTAATTTGAAAAGAGAACATATCTAAGAGAAAAATAGTGTGTAAATACTAGCATTAAAAAAAAAAAGCTATATCATTGTACAGCTCTTTACATGTTAATTTTCAGGGCACAGATTTTGTTCAGTCCAAAGTGATGAAGTAATTTTATTGTGGGAAGAGTCACAAAAGAATAAGTCACCACTTTATGTTTAAACAGGAGCCCGTGTCTACAAATGTATACAGATTCCAGTTGGACAATATTAAAAAGTTGTGCTCTGTGTAATGTATAGCATATCTATAAAAGTTATACATGTCACATGCATATACAAGTAAATGTAAGGATGGAGAATACGGGTAGATTTAACTCAGAAATGTTGAAAAACATACTATTTTAAATAAATTGCTTATAAAAATTAGTCAACATGGTAATTTTGTAATATCTTTAGAAACCAGGAATTTTAAATTTTTCATCTGCTAAATTTATATTGGAATTTTGTCCAGCCCTTCATTAGAAAATTAAATTTCTATTTTATCAGCATGGGTGGCAGAGATTAGGTTTTCTAGCCCGATGTGTTTGCACTTGAATTTATCTCTTCTTTATGTGATTTTGGAAGCTCAGTTACTTCATTTCTAAAATGAGGGTTAGAATTGGTGCCTGTGAAGTGTCTGGACCAGAGAGGATGAGCCGTGCTGTTTGCTATTAGCAATTTCTTTTCTGTAGTTCCTGTTGTTAATTTGCAAGCCTTATGCAGTGTTTAGTTAGCATCTCTGTATCATTGGTGGTACTGAGTTCTTAATAATTGTGTTATGTATACACTTAGCCTTTTCACTTAACCACTTAAAAAAATACTTATGCCAATCTTGCTGAAGCTTAGTTTTGCTGAAGAAAATGAGAGTGGAGAAAAATCTCCCCTTTCTTACTCTTCACTGAGAATCAGTCATTGAGCAGCATAATTCTAAAATCTTGCGTGGCTTTTGGGTACTTTATGAACCTTTTTATGGTAACCCAGAAGCAAGACACTGATTGAATTAATACATTTCCATGGAGGGGCTGTTCTTTTAATCTCCCTTCTTCCTCCTCACCCATGTATGCTTCGGTAAGGGACTTTTCCAATCCACAGAGGAGGTTGTCACACTGGGGATGCAGCTTCATAGATATGCAGGCTATTGGTGAGCCAACGAGCCTTTCTGTCTTCAAAACTAAGAAAAAAGATTAGAAACAGTAACAACCAAACCAGAAGCCCTACCCTCACCAAAAAGAAAGTACAAACTACCCCCCTTTATTTTCTGAAAAACCTTGTGCTTTTTATATAACACAGAACCTAAGCATAGCATTTGACTTTTCAGTTTTAAACTTTTTTTTTAAACAGCTTTTATAAAGGGTGCATCTTCATTGTGAAGATCTCATTAAGAAGACTACAGAGTAAACACTTCCTGAATGGCTGCCAGCAAGGAACCATTTTATTAACATCTTTTTAGTCATCCTTTCTCATTTATGTATACATACAGGTGTATGAATAGATGCTCATTACATACAAGGATTATGGATACATGACTCTTTTAAAACTCAGGCATGTCATAGATATCTTTCCATGTCTGTAAGTAAAGCTATCCATCATAATTTTTAATGGAGTCTTAGTGTATCATTGTACCATAATATACTAACAAGTTCTTGGTTTGTGGACATTGAGGTTGCTGCCAGTTCATTTAATTTACAAAGAGTGGTGCCTCAATATGGACATTCTTGTTTATACTTGTATTCGTATTTACTAAAGGGGATTTCTTGAAAGTGATGTTCCTGGGAAAAAGGGTACAACTTTGTATATTTTAAAACAGTGGTTGGCAAACCTCTTCTAAGAAGCCATGGGTTTCTGTAATAACTATTCAATTCTGTTTTTATAGCCACAAACAGAGGTAGAATATATATGTATATAAAGGAATAGGTACAGCTGTGTTTCAGTAAAACTTTATTTATTAATATAGAAGTGGGCATCAGTCTAGCATTTGGCTCAGAGGCTGCAGTTGCCTACTCCTGGCTTGAAACAAAGGAGAAACTGATGGGAGCTGGAAATCTACCCCCAGTTGCCTATAAGCTATTCTCATTGCATCTTAGAAATGTCTTCTTATCTGAGGGTAGTATAATGGGTTGATACTTTCTTTCCAGATATATGCTAATCAGTAGCTCTTTAAAAAGCTTATTATAGGGGGTTTTCATACTTTCACTACTTGTAAAGCTTAGTACATTTTAAAATAAGAAGACATATATGCCAATATATATTTGTTTTGAAATGTGGTGTTGGAGAAGACTCTTGAGAGTCCCTTGGACTGCAAGGAGATTCAACCAGTCCATTCTGAAGGAGATCAGCCCTGGGATTTCTTTGGAAAGAATGATGCTAAAGCTGAAACTCCAGTACTTTGGCCACCTCATAAGAAGAGTTGACTCATTGGAAAAGACTCTGATGGTGGGAGGGATTGGGGGCAGGAGGAGAAGGGAACGACCGAGGAAGAGATGGCTGGATGGCATCACTGAGTCAATGGACGTGAGTCTGAGTGAACTCCAGGAGTTGGTGATGGACAGGGAGGCCTGGCGTGCTGCAATTCATGGGGTCGCAAAGAGTCGGACATGACTGAGTGACTGAACTGAACTGAACTGTTGGGCAGAGAAATAATATCTCTAAAACTTACATTTTAGAGGAGATATTGTGTGTTTTCTCACCTGTAGAAGACTGCTTTGATAGAGTATGGTTCTCGAGGATACCTCGAGATCCTTAAGTAAGTCAAAAGGAAAGTTAGCAAGAGATGTATGTATCATTTCAGCAGAAATATACCACAGATCAACAGGGTGACATTGAATTAGTTACTGGACCTTTACAGGCTAAATTACACTCAGAAGACTGCTCTGTGCATAAATAGAAACCTCCTTGCATCTTGAATTTTTATAGAATAGGAATTACTGGCCCCTGAATGCCCTAAGGGTATTTGTTGAGGATTGGGTAGAATAATGATATGGTTAAAAATCACTCTGTTTGTAACACTGGGTCACTGGTGCCACTGTGAATTTTAAGAGATTTATTTATTATTTATTTTGCATGCATTGGTTGAGTATCTGCTGTGTGAAAAGCTGATTGAGAGAAAACTAAGGAGAAGCCAGTAAGTTCTTGCCCTTCAGGAGGAAAAACATGTAGTGTTTTTAAAGTGGGCAGTTGTGTAGTGCTGACTGCCATGAGGGTGGTAGAATGGTGGCGAGGGAGATATCTTCTACCTGGGGGTATCAGGAAACTTAATGAAAGAAATGGCCTGCAGAAATACAGAGATGTTCAAAAGTTTAGTGCAAAGTTTCCCTGGCGGTCCAGTGGCTAAGAATCTGCCTTGCAGTGCAGGGGACATGGGTTTGATCCCTGGCCAGGGAAGATCCCAAATGCCTCAGGAAAACTAAACCACGACTGTTGAGCCAGCGTGCTACAGGGTCTGCTTCACAAAAAGTCAAAGCATACAACTTGAGACGCCTGCACACCATAGCTAGAGAGTATCCCCCTGCCACAACTGGAGAAGGCCAGCTCACAGTGAGGAAGAACTAGTGCAGTCCAAAAAAAAAAAAACCCCACAATAATTAAAAAAAAAAAGTTTAGTGCAGGGGAGGCTATTCCAGAAACAAGTGGTATGAGAGCTATGGAAAATTAGGAAAGCCTAGAGCATATGCACCCCACTCCAATCCTCTTGCCTGGAAAATCCCATGGACGGAGGAGCCTGGTGGGCTGCAGTCCATGGGATCGCTAAGAGTCGGACACTACTGAGCGACTTCACTTTCACTTTTCACTTTCATGCATTGGAGAAGGAAATGGCAACCCACTACAGTGTTCTTGCCTGGAGAATCCCAGGGACAGCAGAGCCTGGTGGGCTGCCGTCTATGGGGTTGCACAGAGTCGGACACGACCGGGCGACTTAGCAGTAACAGAGCATACGCAGGAGACATTAAATCTAATTATGATTAGACTGTCTCTTAAGGGTTTAAGGCTTCCCTGGTGGCTCAGATGGTAAAGTGTCTGCCTGCAATGTGGGAGGACCCAGGTTTGATCCCTGGGTTGGGGAGATCCTCTGGAGAAGAAAACGGCAACCCGCTCTAATACCCTTGCCTGGAAAATTCCGTGGAAGGAGGAGCCTGATATGCTACAGTCCATGGGGTTGCAAAGAGTTGGACACGACTGAGCGACTTCGCTTCACTGAAGTATTTGTCATGAACGAGGAGGAGAGATGAAGCTGGAAGGGCAGGGCAGAGGTAGGCTGTTAGAGGGCCTGGAAGGAACTTTGTAATTGGTAGTTTGTGGGGAACGTCTAGGAGAATAGGTTTGACAGTTGGAGGGGTGGTACATGGCTCTGGTTGATGAGTGTGAAACGCATCATCAATCACTTAAGGGTTACGGCAAAGGTCTGAGCATGGTCTTGTTAGAAATGGTCTGGATGGAGAGAGATGACCTGGAAGGTGTGTGGGAGGACAGCTGAGGGGCTGGGAATGGGACAGTAGGCCTTCAGAATTTACTGGGTTTTGGAAATAAGGAGAAGGCTTTTCATCATCATCTATCGTTCTGAGTCTTTGTTAATGGGATTCTGGTGATACTAATGCAAAAAAAAACAAAAAGCCAACAAAGTCAGGGTAGAGATGTAGTAAAGAAGGGTAGGCAGTGAACCCGTATCCTTGTTTATCTCGAGGTGTTAACTAGACACTTGGAAATTTCAAGTGGGAGCTTGAAAGTGCAGGACTAAAATTCATGTGAGTGTTAAGGAATAGGGATTGGGGAGCATTGTTCTCATACAGCAGATGAAACCAGGGGAGAGCATGACATCTGAAAGGAAAGCATGTAGAGAGAAAATGGCATTGTAATAGCATTTCTTATTATGGTAAGTTATTGACATAAATAAGTCTATCTTTATTTGAAGCTATGAACATCAAAAGCACACAAAATGGAAAACCATGTGTTTTATCATTTATAAAGTGTTCTGTTCGCATGAAACCTCTTTTAGATTTCAGGAGTAAAGGATTTCATTTTGAAAAAATACCTTATATGATCCTCAGGGACAATGTAAGGAAGTCTGTCTTGCCGTATCTTCTCACCACTTCCTGAGACCTTCAGTAACAGTGAGGTGCCATTGGTAGGGGAAGTTGAGGCTCACTTTTTACCTGTTTGGTCCAGAGTACTGTGTACAGCTTTTCACCTTCCCTTGACCTCATCCCAGTTGATCTAGGGTTGGGAAGCTGGTAGGGTAGGTAGGGAGGAGCGTGGGTCTTCCACAGAAATCAGCCTTGTATCCTTTTGTGCATTTTCTCTTTTTAGTTTGAGGTCCTCAGCAGGTTCTGAGGGGTGATTGCAGTGCGCAGTATGACTTATGCTTGAGTTGGGAAAGGTTTCTCTGTAGGGAGCAGCAGGGGTGAATCTGCCTTTGCGTTTCCTTTCTTAGCATTACCTGTGTTCAAGCTTTGCGTGCAAGGAGCAACATGTTCCTTCATTGATCTTGGGTGTGCTGAACTGTAGGCCTCCGTGTCATGGTGAAGGCTCCCTGCCAGCTCTCCTGGTTTCTGCACCCCAGAATTCCACTGGCCCCATGGTACTATTTGTGGTCTGCCTTCAGGCTCACTCCCCATAAGAAGTCTAACCCATGTCACATGGGGCAAGAGCCTAGTCCACAGCAATCTGCTTCTCTGGACAACCACTGTGCATTAAATCTAGTTTAAGTGCTCATTGTATGGCAACTAACACTTAAAAAAAAAAATCATAATAGGCTTAATGTAGGTGGTTGAAGAAGTAACATGGGATGTTGAATTTGGGGGAGGGGTAGGTGTAACATTTTCTCTTTCTCTGGCATGTGACACATTTTTCTATCATGTTTTATTCCTTAAACTCGCCTTTCCGTTTTCTCATGTATACCTTTTCCAGTCATCTGCTTCTCTTGAGTGTTGTGAAATTTAGGGAGGGAAAAAAATCCATTGATTTGTCCCATTTTGTGCTGTCCCTGAATGAAGATCAAGTGAGATGCACTTGTTTTCTTCCCAAGTGAACGCTTTCCTAAAAAATGCCACTCTGTCAAAAAAAAAAAAAAAATTCTTGGTGATCATGGGCTGAACGTTGTCTCTGTGCCCTCATTAGAGAGTTCAGTGTTGTTTTGATTGCTATGAAAAACCAGAGAGATGGGCTGAGTGCTGCAAACCCAGTGGTCGAGTTCAAGGCGACAAGGGTCCTTTTAATGTGATTTTTAGTTTAAGTGCTAAAGCTAATGTCTGTCCCCAAGTTATTTCCTTCTCATGTTTGCAGCATCCATGGAGTTGCCTGTAACACTGCTGCTGAAGTGGCTGGCTCATTTGGGCTTTTTCTCTCTTGAGAGTCTCCTTTCCTGATACTGACTCTCTGAGATCCCCAACCTTGTGCCCTGATGTTTGCTTCTTTGTTCTTATTTCTTTTTTTTTTTAAGAAGACTTTTGCTTTACCAGTTCTTTTTTGATTTTGAAGTTTATTTAGGCCAGTGGTTCTCTAACTTCTGTGTTCATCAGCATCGCCTGGAGGGCTCATAAAACCAACCGGCTTGATTCCACCTCGCATGGGGTCTGTCATAGTAGGTCTCAGTGAAAGTCACTCAGTCGTGTCCAACTCTTTGCGACCTCATGGACTATACAGTCCATAGAATGCTCCAGGCCAGAAATCTGGAGAATTCTTTCCCTTCTCCAGGGGATCTTTCCAACCCAGGGATCGAACCCAGGTCTCCTGCATTGCAGGCGGATTCTTTACCAGCTGAACTATCAGGGAAGCCCCAGGTCTCAGATGAGACTTCAAATATATTTCAGATAAGTTACCTGGTGATACTAGTAACATTCCCAGGCTGAGAATACACCCTGAACCACTGACTTAGACTGTTATCTGTCAGTTTGCTGTTTAGTTTTGGGTTCTTCCAAAACTGTAGGGCTTCTTCAGACTTCATGCACCTGAGATCCCTGGAAAATCTACCTTTTATCTTTTACTGATGTATACTTGATTTACAGTTTTTCCGGTATTTGGTAAAGTGATCCAGCTACACACACACACACATATATATATATTCTTTTTCACCTTCTTTCCATTATAGATTATTACAAGATATTGAATATAGTTCCATCTGCTATACAGTAGCTCCTTGTTGTTTATTTTATATATAGCAGTGTATATCGGAAACTCATTTTTAATTCATAGGTCAAGCCACTAGCATGAAAGTGAACTCAGAAAATTGCCTCATCCTTTCATTGTAAAGGTCTTGGCTGAGGCAGGAGTGGCAGAGAGTAAAATGTGTCTCTTCTCTCTCCTTCCCCCAGTGGAGACTTGGGCAGTCGGTCTCTCAGAGCCCAGACACATCTTCATAGTCTTTTGTCAGCACAGCATTCTAGGAAGCTGTCTGCAAGTTGATGGAGCCGGCCCCTAATTGAGACTAATTGAATAGGTATAATTTTCAGTTTCCCTAATTGCTTGTATTATTCCTTTGACACTTGAGGTTTGCTTACATGCCCCAAATTCCTTCTGTCCCTGTCTCAAACTTCTCAGCCCTAATGGGAATGGTGTGCTGGGGTGGGGAAGAACAGAATATCCAGGGAAGCATCATGACCCATGCTGTGTACCTACCGTCTGCTTAGATGTTTCACCTTACCAACCCACCACAGTGAATAGAATTATTGCCATCTCACAGATGTAGCAAACTAAGCTCTATTGGGAACTAACTGGCCGACTTCAGAAGATACCACAGCTGGGGTTAAAACAGAAGTTTTACTCCAAAGCCAGTGCTCTCTGCATACTACCTGGCTTTAGGCTAGTTGGCATTGAGCCTTGAGGACGGACAGAGTTTACCTGGGCATATATATACATACATATATGTGAAATTTGACTTAACATCAGTCATCACACATGGCGATGTATATGCCCATGAGCAACAACTTGGGGTGTTCCATTTCCAGTAAACTGGAATGACAAGAATGATTACAAACCAGCTGCATATAGTGAATTAGGCACTTTTCTTTCTTGAATCTGAAGTCCATCCATGGCATAGGTGCAAAATAACTTCCTTTTCATTTTCTTTAGTGCTAAAACCCATGTAAAACAAGGATGAACTCTATTAAACGATAGAAGGCTTTTCCAGAGAAAGACTAGTGTGGTAGTATAGATAACTTTGTCTTCATTTCAACTCTATTCAACTTATCAAATGAGGGAGAGCACAGTGACAGGCCTCAGTTTTCTTGTTTAAAAATACAGTAAAAAGTATGGTGGAAATTTCTTTCCCACCCCTCACTTGTCTGATGGGGGAATTAATATTTTGTGTAAAGCCCTCTGAGGCTGTGTTAGAAAGATCCTGTGTAATTTTAGCATTATTCATGGTCCATCAGGCTCCTCAGGGTGTCACCAGGGAAGAGAGATTTTTATCTCTTATCCCAAATTTCACAGTAGAAAAAATAGAGTATTTTTGTTGTTGTTTGTGGCTGTGAAAATCCCCTGTAATTGTACCTGCAGCAGTTGCTTCCATCAGAGCCCAGGGCCCTAGCTTACCCCAGAGGACTAGCTCCCGAAGCAGAGAGAGACTGAATCTCACTTAGGCAGGTCCTGGCTCCTGGGAGGATGCGGTCTCCTCCCGTCCCCGCCGTCCCCATCCGCCCCCCCAGTCATCTTCTGTGTCTGTCATCCTGGTGAGCAGCAGAACCTTAACCCTCTTCTGCTTTCTCTCCTCTCATCCTGATCCTGTAGCTCACTGTCCTGGATGACTTGGAGAGGACTGTCCTCCTCCTGCTCAATTCTTTTCCCTGCAACACCTTGCTCGTCCCTCTCACCTTCCTACAGATAACATCCAGCATCATCTAAGGTCTCTGTAAGCACCAGCGTATTTCTGGCCATTCTGTATTGGCAGCTGGATAAATGCTGTTTTGACTCAGCAGTTCCTTTCTCATCACAAAGTGACGTTTTTCATTCTTAAGCTTTAGATGCTGTATACTTGGCCCTTCTGAGTCTTAGCCTTGGGTTCCATGGTTGGGAAGGCTTAGGGCTGGAATGTTTTCCTTCATTAAATCGTTGCCTGAGAGATGAAGATAGACATTATCTGCACATCCAGCAACTTAGCTCTCCTTATTTTTCATTCATTCCTCTGTCTTATTTGCAGCACTGTGTTTAACATGCATCCCTGTCTTTACAGTGTGGGGTAATTAATTTATTTCTTTATCTGCTCTTTCTCACAAGCAACTCCTGGCTAGCTTACCGTCAAATCCATTTCACAGAATGGTCTGCCTGAATTCTTTGTGTTATCTGGGTAATTTTTCTTCTTGTTGCTTGGCGTCATCTAACCACTGACATGAGGCTGTTACTGCTTTTCTCTGACTTGGAATGTAACGGAGCTTGTACCCGCCCATATTCCTGAGTCCTCTTGTGGGACTCTTCTCTGTCCCTCTGTTTTTAAAACCAATTCTGTCTCTCCATTCTTTTCCAAGTTCTCCTTGGGTTCATCTCCTTTGCCTCATTCCTTCATTGCTAGACTGAAGCCACCAAAACACATACAGTTCAGCACTGGTCTGGGCTTACGGCCAGCTTCACCAGGGAGACTTGAGCTGGCATGGAAGTTAGTTAGTTTATTTAGGCTCTCACTTTTTATAGTGCCTATCAGGCAAATGCCTACCTGAATGTTTAATGTTTAAAAATAAAATTAAAGTTCAAATGGGCCCTGGCTCTGCAAGAAGCACCCCAGAATCTATAAGCCCTTTTCTTGGTAACATGTTTCTTTTCTCAAGTTATCACTTCTGTGCCTTATTCTTTCTTCCTTTCCACCTTCTGCACCCACCTGCTACACCCATTCAGCCTCAAGTTTTTTTTTTTTTTTAATTAAGTTTTATTGGAATATAGTTGCTTAACAAGCATTAAGTATTTTGAACGGTAGTTCCCGTTTGCAGTGTGGAGCCTTTTTCTGTCTTCTTTTCAGAAGTCTGGTCTCTGTCTTTATGTGTGATCTCAGTAAACATAAGATCGTGTGTTAGTGTGTGTGTGTGTGTGTGTGTGTGTGTGTGTGTATAGGAAGCCTGCCATATTTCCTCCCTACCCCACAGAAAATGTGTTTTCTGGAAGCCCTTTGACACTGAAGTGAATGCCCACTGGCCCTCCCTTGTTGAATTCTCCTGAGAGGAGAAAGAGAGAGGCCTTTATGCTTGTTGTCACATCTTTTGTTTCTGCTGATTATACACAAAGTAAGTTGTAAATAGCTCTCTTGCACACCGTGATTCCTTTGAGGTATGTACAGGAGAGAAGATATGCACTCAGCCCCAGCCTCCCAGAGGATGCTAGAGGGTCCCTTTCAGAGCCTCTTACTTCCTGTTAGGGCACCGGCCAAATGAAATTTAGATGAGCGCTAGACAATTACCATCCGTAATGAAACCCTCAGCCTACTGTATAGAAATGCCAGCTGATCAGGTTAGTTTTTTCTTTGTATTTATCTTAAGTGTTTTTATTTAAGATCAAAATATACAAAGACCCAAAGAAGAAATTTAAAACGTCGTCTTTGTCCTACTACTTTCCAGAGATAAAAATCACTGTGAAAATTTTGTGAAAATCATGGTAAATTTTTATTTTAAAGTATGATAATGAAATGCACACTATTCTTAGCATAAAGACAAGAGGATAAACTGAAATTCTCCAAATCAGCATGAATTTTTAATATCACTGAAAGCAGAGGTACACATCCTATTTTAGTATCTTAAAGCGGAGTAAAAAGTAGTTAAGGGGAACTCCCTGACTGTGTAGCTGTTAGGTCTCTGCTTCCACTGCAAGGGCTGAGGAGCTATTCCTGGTCAGGGAACTAAGATCCTGCAATGCTGTGTAGCGTGGCCAAATTTTTTTTTTTTTTTAATGTCTGCTGTTTCTTACAGGAATTTTTTGATTGCTTATAACTAGCTGGCCAACTACTAAGACTTCTGAATCAAAAGGCCTAATTGTCTAGGTGTGCAAAATTATTACTATTTAAGTTACCAAGCTTTTATATCCTTTATATTTTCCTTGGGACATTGTGAGGAACTGGAAACAGATATAGCTTGCCTTCCCCCTTACACTTTTTCCCTCTCTGATAATTAATGACTCTAATTGTGGTGGGCCTGGTGGGGGAGTATTGTTAGATGGTGAACTCACGAGTGAAACTTTGTGGTTTCAGTTCAGATCTCAAATTTTTTCATCTTTAAGGAAGCCCATTTTCACGGATCATAAGGATTTTCTTTTCTGTTGAGAAATTCTAGGATTCTAAGATGGGGAGCATGCCTCACTTTCCTCTTAGTTCCTCTTTGTGATTTGGAGAGTTGAAACATTCCAGTAGCCTGGCACTGTTTCCTCCCAACTTGCTCACAGACCTTTTTGTTTTCTCTTAGAAACTGTGTATTTCTAAGTGTTTGAGGTTGTAATTGAGTGTAATTGTAGTTGTTTAACTTTCTCCCTGCCTCTTGAGGGTGTTTATAAATGCCGTCTGTGAGGGGAGAAAGGAACTAGAAACTTGGTGATAGGGTCAACTAATATTAAAGTAAGTGGGAATTCTTCTGTGTATATGAAATGAAGTATTGTTTACACTTTATTTGCAGCATATACCTTCTGGCTTATGGAATCTGCTGTAATCAGTTAAGAAATCACCTTCATTAAGGTTTCATAGAAAGCTTTTGAGGGGTTGTTTTGATAGGAAATATTCTAAGAGTAATTTTTCCCCAGTTCTTCTTTTGTACCCTAGGGAGAGTTACTGTAGCCCAGGTCACTGGCCCCCCCACCCCCACCCAATGTGTCATCGTGGGGTGGGATCAGCATTGTTCTGTGTGTGACACAACACAGATTCGGTGTCTCTGCATTTCTCCATGCCCCATTTCCTGCTCATTCCTCAAGTCAGAGGAGAAGTCCCCTTTAACCTTGCCTATGTTGTACTGGACCAAAGAGCGGGGAGTAGTTAAGTCTTTATTTCTGGTGCTACTTCTTCATTTCCTTTAATTGTCTTCTTTGTTGTTTCTAACACATGAAACATCCACACATGCCTCTAGAATGGACGCCACTAAATGCAACGATTATGTGTTTTTCATTAACTTCTTTGACATATGCCCTTGCTCTTTCTCATTTTAAGTTTGGGCCTTGTAACTTTCTAGCATGTGCCTCTGAGTTAATTATTTACCTACTCTAAAACCTCCCCCCCGCCTTTTTTTTTTTTTTTGCAAAATATAGATCCTCGTACCCCAAGAAAAGTGAAAGTGAAGTTGCTCAGTTGTGTCCAACTCTTTGTAACCCCATGGACTGTACCGGACAGCCTCCTCCATCCATGGGATTTTCCAGGCAAGATTGTTAGAGTGGATTGCCATTTCCTCCAGTGGATCTTCCCAACCCAGGGATCAAACCTCAGTCTCCTGCATTGCAGGCAGATTCTTACCATCAGAAGATTGTTTAAAGGAAAAAACAATTTCTCTTGATATAAGGTACCCACACAGCGACTCGCACATTACAAGTGCTTAGTAAATGTGAGCTCCTTTCCCTTCTCAGGCTCCAGGTGAGGAAATTCATGGATGAAGAGTGATTAATGTCAAAGACAGCCTATATTCATTCTATTGACATCACCTTATGGAAATAGGCAGGAAGAAAGAATAAGAGAGTTGAAAGGAACAGACAGTTTGGACCTAAAAATACTTGAAAAGTTGACTGTTCTTTAAAAAATATATGTTAGTGATATTCACTAGTGAACTTGCAAAGTGGAGTTTATTGAAAATTGTTTAAATTTAGAAAAATGAACAGATTTGTTGGTCAAAAGAAAGAAGGAAATACCTTCTAAGGTAGCACGCTTGTCTGAAAAAGGATCTCTAAACAAAGAATTGATGGGCGTAGATGATCCCAGTTGGAGTTAAAAATAAAACACCAATGATGGGGGCCTTTGAGAGGGAAAGAAGACACAGGTAAGATGGAGCTGATTGATGAATTGAGATCTGAATACACGTAGATAGTTAAGAGCTGACTCATTGGAAAAGACCCTGATGCTGGGAAAGATTGAGGTCAGGAAGAGAAGGGGGCAACAGAGAATGAAATGGTTGACTGGCATCACCGACTCAGTGGACATGACTTTGAATAAACTCAGGGAGATAGTCAAGGACAGGAATCCTGGTGTGCTGCAGTCCATGGGGTCACAGAGAGTCAGACACAACTTAGTGGCTGAACAACAAGATAGTTGTATGATTAATGGAGGTAGTATATATTTGGAAATATTGAGTAGTGATATAGAGAAAATCATAAAATGTAGAAAATAGGTTTCAATGGAATCAAGTCCTTTTCTATCTTAAACATTTAAAAATGAAGTAAGCCAAGTGACTACTAAGTAGGCAATATTTCATGATGAGATTGGCTAATTATAATAGGCAACAGTTTTGAAAGGGAATCTTAGTGGCTTTCACTGTAAGATTCTAGATACAGAGAAACATTCACTGAATTATACCTTTTTTGTCAGTTGTATTGTTAGAGCAGACATAAGGCTCTTAAATATAATTTAAATACAGTAAGTAAATGGTACATGTTGGTGATTATTGGCCTACACCAGGAAGAGAAAAAGAAATTTGAACAGGTATTTTAAGAGTGGAAAGGAACTTTAGGCATTATAGAATGCAGTTTTCTGAGTTCCCATTTAAGAAAAGTAAGAAAAAAAAGCCAACAATTTCAAGCAGAAATTTTTTTTTCCTTCCCTTTCCCTCATTTTCTCCCTTCTTTCCTCCTGACTTCCCTTCCTCTCTCCTCCTTCCTACAGTCCACGGATATTAAATGCCTGCTTTTGTGCTATATGCTGTAGATACAAGGGACAACAACATTTATGTGTATTTTTTCTTCTTAGAATTTACCTTTTGGTAGTCAGTAAACGTGGGTGTATGATGTTTACAATATATTTGACCTACTGAGTGTTCAAACCCTGTGAGGCCATGACGGCCTGTTGCAGAGCTGCAGCTGGGATGTCCTTGTGTTCGGGTTTGTGTGTGTGTGTGTGTGTGTGTGTGTGTGTGCAGTTCTCAACAGCCTCCACACCCAGCATCTAACTCGGCCATATTCCCCCAGGTCCCAGTGGCATGTGCTGGCAGAGTGCTGGGTGCAGACTTCTGCCCAAACCTGGAGGAGCCAGACCAGAGGCTGGAAGTCCAGGTCGGAGTCTTACTGTTTTATCAGTCGGGGGTGTTGTGACAGTACCAGGGGTCTCTGAACGCTGAAAAGATATATCAGATGCCGTCCAGCAGCTGCTGGGACTGAAAGGGGTTGGTGGAGCATCTGTGCAGCAAAAGTCCTTTTCAGGATAAATTGTCTGTAATTAGAGATCATTCATTTACTCATTCAAGAAGTTAAGACGTGGTATATATACTGCAGTGAATAAGAACATGGTTTCTGAATGCTGCCTGCCTAGGTTGACACAAGTTGCCATGAGTCCTTTGGCAAGTCACCCAACCTAACTGGGCTTTAGCTTTCTCGTCTGTGAAATGGAGATATACATTAATAGCTGACTAATGAGGATTAAATGTTCTACCACATACCTAGCATTTAGCACAGGGCCAGGATGTAAGAGGCACTCTGGAAATCTTAGCTCTCCTCTTTTCAGATCATCGTTATTGCGCGCTGAGAGGATGCTAGGCTCTGAGGACACATGGGCAAGCCAGCCATGCTTCCTGCTCTGGAGTCTCCCGGCTCAGCAGAATGGAAGCTGTTCAGCTGGGCACTGTATGAGAAAAATAGGAGTTAATAATATTATCTTTCTTCTTCATGGTTTGGGAGATAGGTCCTCTGGTGTAATATTAAGTTTATTAGCAAAGAACATTTTCATCCAAGTATTGACTTGGAATTCATTGCATGGTCTTGGGAAATTAGAAGCGGAGTGGTATGTTGCAGATTAAAAATATAAATATGACATCTTGGCCCAAGGCCTACCTCCACTCCTGGGTACCTGTTAATAGTTAAGGAATGTGTGTATCAGTGATGCAAAAATACAGGCTCAGGTTTCTGTGTGGATGGCACCTCCCTAGCTTGAGCACACCCATACTATTTTTTAGGGCCTCTGTTTGGCATCATTTTCTAAATTTTAAGACTTAGGGGATAAGCATAGTGAGCTCAGTGTTAAAACCTTTTTAAAAACTGATTTAGACACCCTGCATGAGAAAAGAGAATAGCTCTAAAAATTGGCTTCTTCATAGTGGGTGTGATGGTGGAAGTGGTGTAGGAAGTTTCCGTTCTTATGATGCTCTAAAGGGGACACCATCTTCTGCACACCTACTCCTGGCCTCGGAACGACTACCTGAGCTCTGCAGTGCCCTGTGCTGGTACTGTCTGGGTGGTGTATGGCTGTGAGCCAGCAGAAAAGCAGGTGTGGCAAGTATGAGACGTGATCGTATGTTTCCCAGTTTTAGAAAACTCACAACTTGGTTGTGACACATATGTGCCGAGTGATGGAAGACTTTTCATGAAGAGTAGTCTGATCCTTGACCCCTTTGGGGTGGGGGGGACGAGTGATGTTCTTCAAACTCATCACCTGGAATGGTCTGTCATGGGTGGTTGTTGGATAATCTGTTTTTGAACGTTGAGTTATGGCGTGAAGAGCAATGGGTTTTGCAGATGTGGGTGTGTGAAATAAACCTGAAAAAGACCAGTGGAACCTATTGCTTTGACAAACCAAGGGAGAAAATGTATATTTACATATTGAAGTGAAACCGTGGTAGTAGGGAGCTAAACATATTGTGGAGTTGACATTGCTGTGTGAGCCTTGCAAGGAAGACCCAAGTTACTGGGTAAAGAAAAGAAAGTGCTCATTTTGTTAGATGTCTCATCTTGCAACAGCATTTTGGTGGACAGTATGGAAAAGTTGAATCTGTGAAAAGATAAGTCAACTACGATGCACTGGTGAATTAACTGGGACCCGTTTGAATCATTTATTTTTCTCCTTTCCTGTTCTAAATACGGCTTCCATGCATTCTGATGATATCTGGTACATATTCATGTTATGTTTGTCATAATAAACTTGAGACTCAATATATTCCTCATCAGCTAACAATTCCAGGAGTAGCTTTTAGCTTAGAGTCCTTTTCATTCGTGCCATGGTATGTGTATTCTGTTTTTTTTTTCCCCTATCGAATGAGCCATTTCTTATTTTTAGTCCAACTCTGCACTCCAGGGAACTCACCGTAGGACTGGCCAGGGTCGTTTACTTTTCTTGCTTGGATCTCAGACTTTCCCGCAGGGCCAGGCATTATAACCACGAGAGGATTTGCTGTTTGGCCTCTTGATTCTGAGAATAACCTCTTGTACACCTCGATTTAGGAGCTCTGGCTTGTTTATATCCTTTTCTGTGAAGGATTTTCCTTTAGACATAACGGCACCCATAACTGGTTTGCTTTTGTGTTTTCGCTGACATGAGATCTCAGGACTCAGGGAGCCCCTTTCTCCTCTTACCTGTTTTCTTTTAACCCTTCCCTTTGGTCCCAAAGCTTCAGATGTCTTAGCAGCTTTATTATTTAATAATCCCAGGATCCCTGACACTCGTTCATGAATATGCTGTTGGCTTTGAATGACTGTCATCGGTGAAGTCTGTGCCTGACTTGACTTTTGCAAGGTTATCTGCTTTGTTGTGTGTGTTAATATACTTGATTTAGATTCACTGTCTCACTTTCTGGATTGCCTTCAGTGGCTTTTGAAGTGAGTGTGAAACTGTGTATTTTCTTTAGCTCTGGAGGTTAACTGATGTACAGACCCCCAAATTGTCCTTTTATATAATTATTTTATGGGAAATGGTCATTCTAGTTTAGACCTCCCTTAGTGTTTTGTGACCCCATGGACTGTAGCCTGCCAGGCTCCTCTGTCCATGGGATTCTCTAGGCAAGAGTACTGGAGTGGGTTGCCATTCCCTTCCCCAGGGGATCTTCCTGACTCAGGAATCGAACCCTAGTCTCTTGCATTACAGGCATATTCTTTACTGTCTGAGTCACTGGGGAAGCCCTTAGATCTCCCTTGGTTGCTGTTAAATATTTGACTTTTAGTCAGAAAAAAAGTGACTGTTTTAGTCTGCCTGTACCTCATCGTGTGTTGTTACATTTAGCCTAGCACAGTTCCTTTCTTGGTTGGAAATGTAAGATGTGGGGTTTGACTTGGTATTTTTCACCACTGAAGTGCTTAGAAAATTAGAGTAAATAATAAACCAGTATTTCAGTACGTGATTAGACACAATTTACTGCGATGTTTCGTAAACCACAGACTTCTTTCCTCTATGAATGCGTGAAGGATCACTTTTTTTCCAGACATACCGGGGTGCAAGTGTAAATTTCCATAAAATTTAAATGAGGTGCTTCCTGTAATTAATGAACAATTGTGGCTGCTCTCTAGTCTGCATTGTAATTAACCGTGATCAGGCTTGTTTAGTGATGACACTGTTCCTGTAATAATTTGACAAGCTACTGTGAATTTGCCAGGTTATTAAGCAACCTGCAGCATTCACTTACAGCATCACAGGATGCGCTCGGCTGGTTAAATGCAGCATACGGGCAAAGCTGAGCTGCGCATTGAAGTCTGTCGATCACTAGAAACAGGTTTACATCCCTAGGATTTGGGAAAAGTTAATAAATTTTGTGCGAGTTGTCTTGAAAACTTTTTTATTATATGGGAAACCTAATGGGGCGAAGCTGGTCATTTTTGTGAACTCATAATGAAGCTAGCAAATTTTATGTATTGTTATCATCCATATGAACACCCAGAAACTGAGATTTTCCCTTTCTTACCCTATTGAATAGATTTAAAGCCACCACCAACAAGTTGTTCCTTCCCCAAATTCACTCCCAGCATCTCTCAAATATAAGTTCACCTTTTCTTATTGAGTGTGTGTTAGGAACCGCAGATGACCTTGTGCTAAGCACAGTCCTGTCACAGGGTGAGGGAGCCATCTGAGGGGACGGAGAGCCATGTCCATGGTCCCTAAGCACAACCACATGCCCCAGCCCCCGTTCAGGTTAAGAACTGTTCAAAACGTTACTGTCTAGTTACTGTGGTGTCTTTCATTCAGATTCTGTTTATTGACTAAACCACAAGGATTCCTGCCCAAAGTACCAGGCGGTCTATGCTTGACTGATTTTGATTTTCTAACATCAGCCCTGGGGTTTATTTGAAAAATGTACATACACTGCAGCTTTAACAAGTCAAGTGACTGCATGTTTTTGACCATGGAGTCGAGTATATCTGAAGATCATTAAATTTAGAGGGAAAGGGAGGGGTGGAGAATAAGTGTAGTAGTCATTGTACCATTGCAGAGAGAGAGAGAGAGAGAGTGTATGTGTGTGTGTGTGTGTGTGTGTAAGAGAGAGAGAGACACATGGTTTTTGTCTTTTCATCTTCTCCAAGAGCCAGAAAGTTTCCTGCCGCTCTCTTTCCAGCTATTGACAAATGATTGCCAGATGTGAGATCCTTGCAGTGTTCTTTCCCTTAGCAAACCTGCAGCGATGGGATATTTGATTCTCCCCTGCCCATTTCATCTCCTTTCCACATCTGCCAGGGACACACAAGCAATACATCCCTACATGAGAGTTTAAAGTTGATTCAGCTCCTTTTTTCCCCTCCGATAAAATGTGTTTGGAGACAACAGAATGAGGTCCATATGACTTTCTCTCAACTTTGCTGTATGAAATTAGTTGTTTATTTTACTTATCTACCTCTCAGTAATTGAACGATTTCATTTTAGTTTTGGTCCATGGAAAATTTGATGCAACTCTGGGAGTGCTTAGAGTTTCCTATTGTTGTCTGCTTGCTGCAAGTATACCATCATCGCGACTTCTCTCTGGTCTCAATTCTGATAAAAGCTAGACTGGTGGTTTCCGTGGACTTCCTAGGAAAGTAGTTTTAATAAACAACTGTCAAAACACTAAGTGTAGCATGTCTGGTAAAATTCAGTAGTCATTTAAGATCTAAAAAGCCATCCATGAGGGGGAAAATTCAACTTGTTTGGCTTGATTAGCCTACCCTATATTTGTGTCCATTGTCAAAGTTGATATGGATAAGGTCCTAGTTTTAATCCCAAATAGTTTATAAAAGAGAATGTACAGTGAGTTTTGGAGGCATTTGAAATTAGCCTGTGTAGGCCACACACATAATCACTAACATGCACAGAAGCCTCTTGAATCTGCTCGGAATCTGTATTGATATTGATTTTTTTCTCATCTCAGTTTAAAAATATTTTCCAAAATGCTCTTATAGCTTATGTTCATACTATAGGGTGGGCTGACCCATGTGGCCTTTCAGTTTTCCTAGTACACTTTTTGGCAAAGGAAAAGGCCCCTTATTCCCTGAATAAGATCAGCGTTTTTATTTTTTTTAACATTTAAAAAATAATCCATAAAATGTCTGCCACATGTTCCCTAGTTGATGGAAAGTGTTTTCCAAATTAGAGCCACAGTATTGGATTCTTATTGTAACAGTGCTCGTGTTTACGATTTCTGCTGTCCTCTTAGCTACCTGTCATTATGCGAATTTATTTTTTCTAGGAAACAAATGATGAATATAAGAAAATTACTGTTTATGAATTTCAGAAGAAAAAAATTGTTTTTACTCTTAAGTAAATGGCTTTGCCTGTGTGAGACTCAAAGTAGGAAAAATGTGAAGTCTCTTTTTCATTCTGTTCTTTTTAAAAAGTAACAAAGCAAGGACAAACAAAACCTAACGAAAACAAAACCCAAAAGCCAAGAGCTCCTGAAAAGAAGAAATCCTACTTAAGCCTGAGAAAAAGAGGTAAAGGAAACCCATCAAGGTGTATACCTGAAATGTTTGTAACTTTTGGCCTCTCAGTTATATTGCACTTCAGTAAAGCTTTACAAAGAAAAAAGGGCACAGCTGTTTACCCCAAGTTGCCAAAACTGTTGCATGTTTCTATGGGAAGTGCCTATTGAACAGGGTAAGAAGATAATTGGACGTGAAGACACTGTTCTCTTAAAAATGAGGCAACGGTCATGAAGAGGGTAGTAAGTTTAAACAGCACCCTGCAAAACAAAATTACCAAAGCTGAAAAGGATCCCTGTGGAGAAGCTTGTCTTTTTCATGCCCTTCAGTGTTCCCCGAGGACTGACGCCAGGCCAGGCACTCAGTGGATGCCAGTGGCTGAGAAGGTGGAGGCGAAGAGTGCTTTCATAAAATAACAAGGTTAGGGACTCCTGTGGCAGGAGCCAAGTTCCTTCGCCTTTAGATCACTTCACATAATTTGCTCCCGCTAATGCATTTGCTGGTTGCTCGTGCCTTCCTGCCTTTTCCTCTACATGGTTACTCTGGGAGGCAGAGAGGTGCAAAGCAGTGGAGGTGCCATCCAGTCCGTGCGCCTAGGGAATGTCCTTCAGAGGACGACTTGTCACCAGCCGTCAAAGAAGAGAGTGGCTTTGTGGTCTCTGAACATCTGGCAGCGCTGCACAGGAAGCTGAGGGGGTGTCATTAATTGTGATGAAATAATTTAAACCATCAGGAATAAATGAGGCTGTTAAGCTAAGTTCAGATTCCATTTGCCATGCACATGTGTCTAGCAGCCTGTGTGCAGTTAAAAAAAAATTGAATTATATTAGCTCATGAGTAGAAGTGAAACAGATACTGTAAATGAAACAAGTTGCTCTGTGGTGATGACATCGTGTTGAACCATTTCATGGAGTTACAGTTTGTGGGATCAATATATTGAGAGTGGTACAGTATTTAATGAATTTTTACATAAAAGGATGCTAATGGTATTAAGGCCTATAGTCTGGACCGGTGGGTTTATTAAGAGGACAAAGAAGGATAGGTGGGTGGGAAGAAAGAAGGAAGCCTTCGGGTCCCAGGGAATGGGTCGATGGGGTCCTTCATTGGCTGAGTCAGGCTGAATTGATTGATAGCTGACCCTTTCATGGATTCTGGCTTTGACTACAGTATCAGGTGCCTTTGCTCTGCATACCTGTTCCAGGCTGGAGGACGATTTCTGATGACCAATTTTGGATATCCTTTCAAGAGCTTCCTTCACTTTGGGCACATCTACGTAGTTTTCTTGGGAACACCATCAGCTCTCTTTGGTGATAGATGACTCCTCAAGAAGATGCACGTATTTATTTTTAAGACTTTGCACAATCAGTGAAGACTGATTTCAAATATAATTTTCAGGCACAGTGGAAAGAGGCAGTTTTCACTTCTTTACAAAGGCAAGACTGTCAGGTTGGAATGTTGGGACATCTCTGAGGTTTTGAGCTCTAAGCTGAGCAATGATGTGTAGGTTCCAAGTACATTTCTAAAATAAAAGTCATTCCTTTTACACATGAGCAGTCTTCAAATTTGAACTTTTATTTAAAAATGCAGGAATCTGAAAAAAATAAAATGAGGCTGTTTAGATACAGGAAGCATTTTTAAAAAACCGTCAAAGAAGTCATCCCTCTTGCAGGCAGAGTCAATGGCCCAGAGCCCTGGCAAGGTTTCGACAAGAGCCGTTTTGCTAGGAATGACTTATCTCACTTTGCCCTGTCCATCCCCCAGCTATGTCACTGCCTTTCTCTCTCCCCCATTCTGTCTCCTTTATCTTTTCGTTTTCCATTTCCTCACTTTTTTTATCCTTTGATATTCAGTATCTTCTCAGAATCTGTTCTCATTCTCCATCCTCCAAAGAAACCAACTGCAGATCTATTTTCATTTATAGTGTTATAAATATTGCTGCAACTAGTTAAAAGATTAATATCTGTAATTACTTCTGTTGTGAACTTAGACAATTTAGGTTGCATTTTAATATAAACTTGTATATGACCATTGGTGGGTTTTTTCCCTAAGGAATATGAGTGAAATGGATTAGTTGTTGTTGTTGTTGTTTTTAAGGAATGCAGACTACTCACTAAATTATCCCTTTACCTGGACGGTTGAATGGAATTGTTTTGATGAAAGCCAGAAATTTGTGGTTTTGAGTCACCATCTTCTTCTTACTTGAGATAGAAAGAAGATGTTCAGATCAAAACACTCAGGTTTCCTGATGTCTTATATAGAGTAACCAGTAGTTAGGATAATGCTTCTTGTGTGTATTGGTCTTTGGATTTAATTTTAATTGATGGAACAGAATAGGAAGACTTGTATTCTTCTATCTTCTTGGCATTGTTGGAAGGATTGAAGGAGCTGATGTATTTGTGTTGGGGCACTGTGAAATAGTGATGTGAATGGGTTATTGCTATTATATAATAAATGTATCTACTAACATCTTTTGGCTAAGCAGATAAAAGTTAAGAAATTTTTTCCTGAAAATTTCACATATCTATCATTTAAAGATTACTTGCCTTTAGATGCTGTAACAGTTATTCCTCCAAGAATAGGGATCCAAGAGAACCTAGGAAATTTTGAATAAAACACCTGTTTTTCTTTCTTTACTTGCAATAAATCACTGCATTCATAGGACATTTCTTGGTTTCTCTAATAAGAAAATGATAGTATAGTGAACAAACCTAATGGTTATCAAAGGGGAATGTTGTGGGGGGGTGGTGGATAAGTCAAGAGTTTGGGATTAACATGTACACACTACTATATATAAAATAGATAACTACCAAGGACCTACTATATAGCACAGGGAACTCTTTCCAATAGTCTTTAATGACCTATACGGGGAAGGAATCTGAAGAAGAAATACATGTATAAGTATAATTGAATCACTTTGCTGTACACCTTAAACTATATAGAAATCAATTACACTCCATTATAAAATAAAAATTAAATAAAAAGAAAGTGATAATATACTCAGTAGTTGCTCAAAGTTTTCTTCTGGAAGTGTTTTAGTAAATTAAAGATAAACAAGAGACACAGAGATATAGAGTGGACTTTTGGACTCTGAGGGAGAGGGAAAGGGTGGGATGGTATGGGAGAATGGCAATGAAACATGTATATTTTCCCGTAAGAAACGAAACGCTAATCTATGTTCAATGTAGGATGCAGGATGCATGCGGCTGATGCACAGGATGATTCAAGTAGAGGATGGGGGGTGGGAGGTGGGGGGGGATTCGGCATTGGGAGATTGTGTTCACCTATGGCTGATTCGTGTCAATGTATGGCAAAACAAATACAGTATTGTAATTTTAAAAATAAATAAATTTAATTAAAAAAAAAAATAAGTAGTTTCATGAACTTAAGTCGCCTCCCACATTTTATTTTGAGTAAGGCTGGACCCCAGGGGCCATGATGGACCGCCTCTCTCCCGCCCGGCAGGAAAGTCCCTAACGGAGGGGATCCTCCTAGATCCCGAGGACCAATGACTGCACACTTCGCCAGCTAAAACAATCCCCACCCCAGCCGCATAAAGGATCTATCAGCCCACAACACCTGGACCTAACAACCTATCCGAACCCCCATCTACTAACTGTAACTTTTTCGGCGATCTTGCCAGACCATCCCTCATAATGAACGTATATAAACCACCCCCTAAATCACCCCCCAACATGGTCTGGGCCCGGACTTCCTCGACTTGCCTCATTCGGTCCGGGAATTCCGCCCAGTAGCGCTTCGCTATTAAAGCCTGTTAGACACTCTTTTTGGTGTCCTGGTCGTCTTTTTCCTAACATCTACATCTGTATGACCGTCTTTATTCTTTTTCTGCTGTTGTTACTATCACTGTCTGCTTAAGTAGTATTTAATTTGTAAATTTTATGTCTTGAATTGCATATTTCAGGTACATTATAGATGAAGTAGATGTTGGTTGAATGGCCTGAGGCCTGCATTCTGCATCGTTTCTCAATACCTCTGTTTCTATGAGAGGATGCTGTTGAGGTTGCAGAGGACCAGGTTAACTTAAGCTAATTGTGTTAGGAACTGTCAGTTATTAATAAACAAAATGTTGAATAAAATGCTTATATTTTTACTTTATGTGAGTTCCCATGTTATAGTAGCTTCATAGATGCTTCATGCAGGGAGAAAGAAAAAATGAGAAAACTGGGAAGTATTTTAATTCTTGGCTTCAATAGAGAGGAGAGAGAAAAAATGAGAAAACTGGAAAGTATTTTAATTCTTGGCTACAATAAAGAGAATTGTGTGTTTTGGAGTGTGTGCATGTATATGCATTTGGTACATACATACAATGTGTATATCATTGCATACATATCCACATATTTTGTTTACAAAAATAGCTCGTGATGTTCTGTTTGGATATTTTGTTGGAGCTAGGCATAGTAAGTAATTTACATTGAGAACATACAGTCTCCCTTCCTTCACTCACACACAAAAAAGAAAAGCCTTTTGTTTGGCTGGATAATGGCACCTCACTTTGTGTGAGATTCTTTAGGACTCATGTGATTTCAAAATTTAAACCTGGAAACAATCTGAATTTATATAATGTAAGGTCTCCATTTTACAGATTTGAAAACCAAGGCCCAGAAATTTTAAAAGCCTTGCTCCAGATTACCTATTTAGTGAAAATTCTCCATTTCTGATGTGTGAGGACCTTTAAAATACTGTCTTCTGGCTTTTTATTCCGTTAGCATTTATAAGCATTATGTGACTGTGTTCTTAAGTTTATCGTAGAAAATTATTTAACGCACTGTGTCTCTTGTTCAGTATGATTTGAATGGACAGAAAGAATGCAGAGAGGCCCCAGTTTTAGGTACCACAGTAGTGGTCTTAGCATGTTATTCCAAGAAAAGAGCAGGTCCTTCTGTGTGCTTCAGGTGCAAACTTGATGCTAAGAAGTGGAATGTTTGGGTCTGGCTTTTTTTTTTAAGCTTGGATTGTCAGTTAGTATAGAATTTAGATACTAGACAGAAGCTAACCCTTGAACATTAAGAAGTGGAAACTGTCCCATCTAAGTAATCCCTGTTTCAAAAGAAACGTGCCATTGTCGACATCTGAAGAATGGAATTGCTCAAGAATATAAAGTTGTTACTCTTAAATGTTCGGTATGTGCCAGTGGAGTTTCATGGGGTGTAGAAGAAGACCGAGTCCCCTTGAAATCACTGTTATAAAAACCATCTTTAAGTGCCTTTTTGGGTATGGTACTTGTGTTTGCGTCCTATAAAAGTGAGCTGAATAGACAAGGCCTCTGCCCTCTAGGAGTTTATAATCAAGAACAGATATAATGTAGCTGACATCTGTTATTGTATTAAGGTCCTACAAATAAACATTGATTAAATACATAAATAAAAGTTTTATATCAGAGACAAGTAAAAATCTTTCTGCTTGCCTGATTCATCCCTACACTGAAACCATCCATGGAAGTTGTAAAATGACTAAACTGTACTAATCCTGACACCAGGATATTCCTTTAGGTTATTTTTTAATGGTTTTCATGGAGTGCTGGCATTGCCATCATGTCAGTGATAGCTTATTGTAAACGGGTCTAGATTCAGAAATGTCATTTTTTTACCTTCCTGGTTAAAGAATTGGAATGAGTTGAATTTTCTTCCCCCTATGGATTGTTTTATTTCTGTGATACTCGCAGTGGTAATATGGCATTCTAGAGAGTACATTATTTATCCAAGCCCCTGATAATAGTAGAAATGATATGTTTTTTAAAATTAGCAGCCTTTTCCCCCACTCTCAGTCACTAGAAACTGTGTTACACCAAATATAGGAGTTTAGGATTGATGCTGTAGTGAGGTGAACGTATATATCCAAAAAAGGCTTTGAAGGGAATATTTTAAGAAGAGGTAAGTTCACAACTTAAGGGTGAGTGGATCTGGTTATAAGATTGAATGAAACTATACCCACTAAAATTCAGCATCTAAAAGTTGGCAGGGGAGATGGGTATTGAGTTTGATCAAATATTTTCTTTCTGCATGCTTCGACTTTAATGCAAGGTATTTTAACAATCACTTCAGTTTTGAAGTGTAGGGGGACTAAAACAGCACCACTGGGAAGTCTAAACATGAACCTGTATCAAAGTTCAAGGCGTTAAAAAGTACCTATCCCTACCCCAGTGTAGGTGTCTGTCTGTGTAAATTAAAGCATGTGGGTGCATAAATTAATTAGAAGAACAGTCAGAGATATAAATCAAACTTATTTGGTACACTGATGAAATGAGCATTGTTTATAAGATTATCTTGTTATTTAATCTCTTCTGTGTAAACCTGGCTGGTTAGCATTATGAGGTAATAATACAATTAATGTGATGATGATATAATTTTTCTTAGTGCAGGCCTGATCCTGCAGGCTTTGCTTGACTGGGGTTTGTGTATGTAGAGGGACCATAAGAACTGGAAATTTTAATTAGTGAGAATGTTCCTCCTTTTCCCCTCCAGTTGTGTGGGTTTTTTTTTTTTTTTTTTAATCTCAGGATGTTCCCTGGATAGTTTATTCTTTTTGAACCACTAATCTACTGACCTCAGAAGAAGGAACTGCCTTCAGATATTATTTTCTCAAAACTGTGCAAAGTTCATTATGAGAGCTACCTGCTGTCTTCCAGCTATACTCTGCTGTGCCACTGGATCTCAAATAAAGAGAAAGTTTTACTTATAAATGAAACCATTAGGAATTTCTTGAATAAACAAAGTTTTTTTCCCTTTGATGTGCAAAGGAATTTTGTTTATAACCATCAATATAAGTCCATGTCTAACACATGGAAGGAACATTCGTTATCTTTTGTATGAAATGGGAAGTGTTCTTGTCAGCCAGAGAGTAGAAAACAGAAATGTTTCAAAAAAAAGCTAAGCAGAATCCTAGTGCAAAAGAAAATTGCTAGTGTCATTATTTAGTATTTGATTCAGAACTTTTGCAAGATTTTCTTTGCCTTTATTTACTCTGCCTGCTTTCTTAGTGCCCACTCCTGCCGCAACCCAGACCCCGTGAAGTTGTTTTTCTATGTCCCCAAATGAAAACTTTGCTTATGGGAAATTAAATCAAAGCTGTTCATTTGATTGATCTTACTCTCAGAGTGCTTACCTATTCCATGTTGTTCTTTTGTTCTTTAACAGAATTTGATAGTGGTATCCTATAATTTATCTAAGGAACTATTGAAAAGAAAAATCATAGGTTATTCCTTCTTGATTGACTTTAATGAACAGAGGCTGATGACTTGTTCCTGCTTCATCTTACTGAGAGAATGGGTTTAGAGCATAGTCCTTTTAGGACCATTCACAAGGCAATTAGGAATGTGTAGCGAACATTTTGCCCTAAACAGGCCTTTTTTTCCTTCTCTGTTGGTCTCTGCCAATGTTAGACATTTCCAAATTGACAGAAAGGATATTTGGATATATTGTTTTCAAGAGTTTTGTGTCATCTTCATAGGAATGCCACACATCTCCCAGTTTCAGCAGTGATTATGGTGCCATGACAGCATCCTCTGACTGTTAGCAGAATATATATTATTTCTGTGGTTTTGTGAATCAGTAACCACTAAAAGATTTCAGACCAATCACCTATGAATGCTTTGTTCAGAGTTTGCTTAATGAGAGAAACTGTGGCGTAAGACAACCTCACACTACGTGAAAGGGTGCATTTTCTCTGTTACATTTGGCTCTTTTCTGGGTTATGCAACTTGGATTTTCAGTTACTGTTGAACTATGCAGATACGTCTGATGGAGTTGGAGTCTGTTTCCTGGAAGCCTTTCAGGACAGTGCTTGTGAAACCAGTACTGAATCAGGGGATACGCTGATCGGAGTCAGGCACGTGGTGGGACATGATGCCTTCTGAGTTAAAGAAGTGACTAATAACAGTGGGCTGACTGTTCTTCTCCACTTGGTTACTCGAGCTTGCTTCTGAGATCTGATGGGAAGCAGGTTTCAGAGAGCTGAGAAGGCATTGTGGAAAGCTACATGTCCTTTTTCTAGCTAAGAGTGATGCATATGACCAGAGTGTATGAAAAGCTCTGGGGGTATAGTCTGGCCTTCTTTTGAGTAGAAGCCCTGGTGAAAAAGTAAAGGGCTGCAAGTTATACTCCTCAAATTTTTTCTGAGTATAGCTTCTCCATGGGCTGTCCATTCTACTGAGTGGAAAGATCTAGCCTTCCTGTGCTTTTCCATTTTCTCTCCCTTTATCATTTATTTTTTCCCTTTTACCGTGAATTATGTCTCTTATTTCATCTCTTCCCTCATTTTGATACAGTCAGATACTATGTTAGCTTAGGATCTTTTGGAAGCTAACTTAACCTAGTGGTGGTTTAGTAGCTAAGTCCCATCTAACTCTTGCAACCCCATGGACTGTAGCCCCCACCCTGCCCCAGGCTCTTCTGTCCATAGGATTTCCCAGGCAAGAATACTGGAGTGGATTGCCATATCCTTATCCAGGAGTCTTCCCAACTTAATCTAGGTCCTCCTGCAAACAGATGCTGCGACAGTGCCATGTATGTAGGTACTCAGTTTGGGTACATCCCAGAGTAGAAATGAAGGGCCAGGGAAACCAATACGAAGATGAGTTGCTGTGGTATCGCTCGCTGTTAATGGTGCTCACTCTCACTGGGGCTCTCAGAGACACCTCATGAATATGTCTTCCTCCTAAATAAAAGGGGGAAACCTTTACCCCTTGGCACTCATCCTCGGATGAGCAGGGTGTCCATGGGAGGATTAATCCTGCACACTTCTGGCTTGTGCCTGGGCATCCTTTTCAGGTTGTCTGGGAATGTGAGGCTGCGGGTGGCGGGGCGCACACTCAGGGAGAGATGCTGATTAGCTCTGAATGGAGGAGGTTGATGTGGCTGGAACCGGAGGGGATGAGGGAAGGATTTTGACTAGTCAGAGGAGGAGCTGCTGTAGGGACTGATACACTGTTTCCAGGATAGCTCTAAGAACCTACAGCCTCAGGAGTACTGTCTCTGCTGAATCCATCATTTGTTATAATGTGCTTCTCAGGAGAGTTCCGGCGCTCTTATCCTCAACTTTTTTGTTGGAAAGCGCCATTGACGTATTTCTCAGTAATTTCTGCATACCACTTGAAACATCCCATTAGAACCAGAGTGACAGGGAATACGTAATGCATTTCCCTCAGATGGTGAAGAGTCTGCCTGTAAGACAGGAGACCCAGGTTTGATCCCTGGGTTGGAAAGATACCCTGGAGAAGGAAATGACTACCCATTCCAGTATCCTTGCCTGAAAAAATCTCATGGACAGAGGAGCCTGGTCTACAGTCCGTGGGGTCACAAAAAGTCGGACATGTGACTGAAGTGACTAACACTTTTCCTTTCAAGGGCACATGGGCACTTTATCCACATGGAAACACAAACATTTATAGGCCTTATTTCAATTATATCCCATCTCCTGGATTTGCGAATGAGGGAAAGTTGTTAACTGTTTAGCTACTCTTCTTAGTCTTCTGAAAAATAGTTACTGCACAGAATTCAGCCTCAGGGTGATTTGGCTCTTTCAAGTCTTCAAACGTAGACTCAAATCCTCACCATTTTTTTCCAGATGGACCCAGTAACCTCACTAGGTATAGTTAATACTTCTATTAAACCATGACATCTGATAGATCAGTGAAGAATTAATTAGAGAAGAGTGTAAGGTAAAACAAAAGGTAGGTCGCAGTGAAATCTAAACCTTTTGCATGTCTCCAGTACTTAGAAGAATCTTTCCAAAACCAGATAAGATGAGTCGCTGAGTTACACAATTATTATAAATGTTCTTTTTATTGTAGTTATGGGTTTTCTATTGGAGTCATGGTCCAGAAATGATAAGGCTAACTTATTGTCAGGGATCATGCAGAGGAGATGAAAAAAGAATCAAAGTTTTCTACCATCCACTCTAAGCTGCAGTTCAGATCTTTAACACCCTTCTCATCTCATAAGTGGGTGGACTGATTTGGATCCTTTGTCTATAATATCCAATTTTATTCCTTCCTGGATGTTCCTATTTTATGTTTACCGCCGCTAAGAATGATACTTTAAGGATGGTAGAGAAGAACATGTTTTCCGTGTGGACAAGTAGATGGAAGAGCAACTTGCAAATGAAATGCATTGAACAGGACCTGACATATAGTCATTCCCTCAGTAAATTATTATATATTTTTAAAGATAATGGGCAGGGACGGGAAAACCAGAGAAGCAGATTCTAATGTGAATGTAATACAGAGCTGTTAGAACATTGTCCATCAGTTGGGAGTTTGGTTATCCAGTGAGATATTATTCTGATAAGTCTTTTGTGGCCTTTCAGGGTAGACAGGACTGTTTCAATCAAGAAAGAGTTCACTGTACTCTTCTAGGACATTGTCTTGGTCTGAAGAAGTTGAAGAGTTGGGTGATTTGAGGTTAAGTTACCTTAGCACCTTGAGGGCACAACACAGCCTGAAGCGTGTGATAGAATATACCATCTAGAGGATAAGGAGTCAGAGATTCTAAGGAAAATGATTTCCCTTTGTGGGCTCTTCAGGAACACTTTTCTATCTTGTGGTTGGTCGCTTTCAATGTATGGCAATTGCTTTCCATTATGATCCCAAGCTCCAATCAATAGGTACAATATTATGCAACTTATAGTTACATTATAACCAAAATATGTCAAATGTGGTTTCTGAGTGGCTGATTTACAGTAAGTCTTCCTCAGTCCCTAAAGTGGATGTTATGACTAATTTGAACTCCCAGGCACAGAGGCATTTTTGCTCATATGAAAAGTGTGTGTGTCAGGGGGCAGGGGGTGGGCTGTAGAGACAGAAGGAGCAGTAAACCAGTGTGTCAGCTTATTCTCATCCAGATTGATCTCTCGTCATCTTTGCATCTACATGGATTGTTGTGAATTATCTGCTCACCCTGGGAGAGATGTGCTCTGAATTCTAATAATTTGAAATCTGCGAATCTATTAAAACCATATTTGTAGCACTAAAAAAAAATTGATATTCACTGGGCAGTTTGCCCAACAAGAGAAAGTCAAAGAGATTATACACTTATCCTAAGTAACAGCAACCACCTTGCCAATTCTTCCTTTGAAAGAATACAGCAGACCCAAATTATACCTTTATGGGTAAGGAGAGACAAGAAAAGAACTCAATATATCAAAATCAGAAAGTAAATTCCACAATAATGGTTACAATAATGTTTCAAGATGTGATTTCAGCATAGGCCTAGTCATTGAACTAATCATAGCTTAGATGGGCTTAAAATTGTTTAAAGCACATCCTGAGGTTGTTAAGTATGTTTATTCCTCTCCCTTGAAATCAGAATATTCACTCATATAACAGTAGACTTTTGAAGTCACTTGGGGCAAGGATAGCCACCTCTTTGTTTGAGGAAGAAAGTGAGGCCTGGAGTGTCTTGGTGACGAATTGTGGTCAAAACGCGGTCTTCTGATTATCCATCTAAAAGATCTTTTCATCAGGGACTGAATTAACATATTTAGCCCCTACAGTATGCCAGGGGCTGGTAATGCAAAGAAGCATAAGTTGGTATTTGCAAGGGAGCTCTGATGCATACAGTGGGTGGTGAGCTAATCTGTTAAGAGCTGAACTGTGATCTTCCCAGGACAGTTTTGTCCTCTTCATTTTTAGGGTCTTTGCACTGAGCATCATGCCTGGCATTTAGTGGGCAGGTACAGAATCACTGAGCTTCCCTGGTAGCTCAGCTGGTAAAGAATCTGCCTGTAGTGCAGGGGACCCTGGTTCAGTTTCTAGGTTGGAAGATCCCCTAGAGAAGCTTTAGGCTATCCCCTCCAGTATTCTTGGGCTTCCCTGGTGGTTCAGATGGTAAAGAATCCACCTGTAGTGTGGGAGACCTGGGTTCTATCCCTGGGTTGGTAAGATCCTCTAGAGGAGGGCACGGCAGTCCACTCCAGTATTCTTGCCTGGAGAATTCCCAGGGACAGAGGAGCCTGGTGGGCTCCAGCCCATGGGGTCACAAAGAGTCGGATACGACTGACTAAATAAGTATAGCACAGAATGGCACCTAATCACTGCTTGATGAATAAGTGAATGAAGGTGATCAATACTGATTTTTGTGCAATGGAGTCACTGAGGCAGGCAAACCTAGGAAGAATTCACAAAGGGAGATGTTGATTAGTCAAGTTTTTGTTTTTTTTTTTTTTTTTTTTTTGGTTTAGTATGGTTTATTAAGCTGTGCCTTAGTACAGACGCTGGGGCTTGCCCATGGTGCTCTTAATGTACAAGGCCCTGACGTTCTGCCAATTTTTCTTGAGCAATGATACCAGAAAGTTGACAGCTAAGTGGATGTTGTACACAAGCTCATCATCTGTCATCTTCACGTGGCCAACAGCCACTGCCAGACACAGCAGCTTCTTCATCTGGAACTTGATCGTGGACTTCACTTCATCAACTTTGGCCACCACGTTCTCATTGTGAGTCAGCAAGGAAGGGAACTTGCCAGCCTTGTTCAGGCCTGGGCCCAGGATTCGAGGGATCTGCTTGATCAGAGACTGAAGCCAAAAAGGCATCATATTTCTTGGCCAGCTTCTTGATCAGTTTCTTATTCTTGTTGAGTTTTTTCAGTGCCTCGATGTCCATGTGGGGAATATCCACAGCCTTGGCCTCATCACAATGCTGCTGGTCCCCCAAGACCCACCCAGAGAACTTGGGGTGGGGAGTGGACTTAAGCCTGACGGTGCCCGAGAAACGTTTGTCCTTCTGAGGGTCATAGTTCTTCAGGCTGATCTGAAGCTCCACCGTCTCCAAAAACTTTCTGCGCTTGCGCTGGTTCCCCTGTAGGACTTCCCGCACCACCTCGTAGAGGGTGTCGCGGGAGACTTCGCTGCTCATAGTTCCCTACGCCGCGATAACCGGAAAAGCTAGTCAAGCTTTTGAATAGTGTGCTTCTGTGGCAAACAGTGGAGAATCAGGAAACTCCGCTGAAAGACACTCTCCTTGAGAGCAAGAACTGAGCTGTGTTTATCTTTTTTTGCACTGGTGTCCAGCAGACTGGCTGGCACTTGGTGGGTTTTCAAAAAGTACCCTGCGTGGCTTTCTCTATGTAAACTTGAAGTGTACCTTTCTTTACTTTCTGTATTAAGAATCTAGTTTTGGTGTTAAAATATTTCTTGTTTGATTGTATCTAAATAATATATATGCTAGAGAAAACAAAATGTTACCAAAAGCATAAATCTCTCCTTCGACTTAATTATGTCAATAAAAGTTGAAAGTACTATTTGCTCAGATAATCCTTACTTTACGATACTTGGGTATCTCTGTTCTTTCTTGGGTTTTTGAAAGTGACTGCTGCAAATGCCTACACTTGGCATGATGTAGGGCCCCACTGTTCATTTTCAGTTAACTGCGTTGTTGATCATCTTGTCCAGTAACAATACTTCAGTTGTTTGCACTGCCTATCTATGTTGAGTAGAGCATGGAGTCAACAAGAGCCTGATTATGGATTTTGTTCTTGTATGGGCCGGTTAGATTTGCAAAGGGAAAAACCTCTTGAATAAACATAGACAGCACTCCAAATGTTGGTTAGCTGTTAAATAAATGGGTGCCGTTCTTACAAAGGAGGACTTGACTAAGGAAGGTAGATCATCACAACTCATTACCATTCTTGGATGAACAACCAGAGCATGTATTCTAATGACAGTGTTTTCATAACATTAGTGTGTGTGTGTGTGTTTCTGAGAGAGAGAGAGGTGTTTCTCTGAAATTAGTATTTGCCACTTTAATGGAAGTGGGAAACCCAGAGTTTTCATTGTTGGCTTACTTTTTTTTTTCCAGGTTAAAATATCACCCTATTACTACTTTATAAATATTAGTGTGTGAATTTAAAAACGCTGTGTAATTGAACAAGGAAAAAAGGAAAAATAAAGTCAAGCAAGTATAGTGTCCAGGTTGAGTAATCCTGATTACCTTAAAGTGAAATAGCTACTGCTTCCTCAAAACGTCTTTTTTTTTTTTTTTTTTTTTTTTTTGGTTGCATCAGGTCTTAGTTGCAGCATGAGGGGTCTTGAGTTGTGGATTTTGTCTCTTCGTTATGGCAACTGAGACCTGGTTCCCTGACCAGGTATTGAGCCCAGAGCCCCCAGCGTTGGGAGACTGCAGTCTTAGCCACTAGACTGCCAGGAAATCCCAACACATCAGACGTTTTTTTAAAGGATAGATCACCTCCAACATGTGTGTGAGTCTTGCTTTGAGTAGATTAGTGTTAATTATATCCTATGCTGCTGCTGCTACGTTGCTTCAGTTGTGTCTGACCCTGTGTGACCCCATAGATGGAAGCCCACTAGGCTCCCCCATCCCTGGGATTCTCCAGGCAAGAACACTGGAGTGGGTTGCTATTTAGCTAAACAGATAAATTTGCTGTTTAGGTACGTCATTTGAACTGAGAAAATGTATCAGATCAGTTGGATGTGTGTTGAAGTATTTAGCTACAGAATCACTTAACAGGCCTGAGTAATGAAAACTGACCTATGGTTCTTGAAAGGTGTTTTTCCTTAATTGCCAAGATACCTTAGATGTTGTTTACTGTGTTGTCAGATGCATTGTAGTATTCAGATAATTGAAAGTATTGGTTAGTAGCTTCCTTGTGCATGTTTTTAAGCTGCTGTTTCTTTTTCTTAATGAAGCATATTAAATATCTTGAATATCACCTGCCTGTTTTATTGGATTTCATGCTTTTGAGAAAAACAAAGCAGCTACATAGAGTTACAGGAGAGAGCTTTTGCAGTGGGGATGACAGAGATCAAGGGAATGCCAAAATTATCGGGGTGAAGAAAACAGAATTGAAGATGAGACCAAAAACAGAGAGATAGAAGAGCCCTCTGGCAAAATATAGCTCTTGAGGAAAATATGTTAGAAGGTAGAACTTCATAGGAAAAAATAATATATTTTATGGGAAAAATACACTAAAAACCATGTGATCTAATTACTGAAATAGAAATTGATTTTATACACAAAATAACCTACTGAAAAGAATTGTCAAGTAGGTTATTATTAAAATTAGTTTTTTTTTTTAAACAGATGCAGATATTCATTGGAATGTCCTAAAGGAACAGACTAACAGATTAAAACATTTCAAATAAAATGTTAATTAAATATAATTCCTTTATTATTTTTAACCCTGCTGATGATGGTGTTTAGTCTCTAAGTGATGTCTGACTCTTTGTCACCCCATGGACTGTAGTCTGCCAGGCTTTTTGTCTGTGGGATTTTCCAGGCAAGTATACTGGTGAGGGTTGCCATTTCCTTCTTCAGGGGATCTTTCCAACGCAGGGGTCAAACCTGTGTCTCCTGCACTGGCAGGCAGTTCTTTACTGCTGAGTCACTAGGGAAGGCCCATTTTTAACTCTAGAAATCATTATTATAAGTACTACTAGAACACTAATCATGGTAGTATGTGTCTTTTAATTAGTTAGTGATGATTCCTAGGAAAAGTTAAACAGGTGGGAAGCATATGTTAACAGATTTTTTGGGGGGTCTTATTATTCTTTTAATCAAATGTTTATAGAGGAAAGAAAATTTGAAAACATTCCCCTTAAATTTTTAAAAAGAAATGAGAGAATACAATAGCACAGTAGAAATAGAGGGCTTTGGTCACCATGCTTTGGACTGCAAATAAGATGACATTTGCAAATGATCATACTCTGAGTGGGCTCAGATTTATGGCGTTTGATGGCTTGTTTTAAGAAGTAGTAAATTTTGTTCCAATTAGAAAATTAACTGGCAGTATTAGTTTTCATATCTCCAAATTAGTCTTAGATATAAATTCATGATGCTAGTCAAATATTAAATACCCTTTTGTGCTTTGTGCTGGGTAGCATAAGATAGTTTTTGAGCAGTACCAAAAGATGCTAAGGACTCCTCACTGTAAAAGAAGGCACAGATCTGGTGTGGGATGGTTTCAATGCTTTCTGCGGGTTTCTTTGATCAACAGAGGATCCCTTAAAATAGCCTGGGTATCTGCAGCATGAGACATAACACTTCATTGGTATAAAGCTTTCTAATGAACACATTTCATGTTGACATGTTTATGGAATAGTCCCAGAATTATAATCATTAAGTCAAATACAAGATTGACACAGGTGTGTATCAGCCATTTGCAGGCCAAGGTGACCATGTATCTCTTGGTGGTGACTCAGTTCAAGTGTTCTTCTTTTTAAGAGTTCTCTTAGCACCTGTCCACCTGGTCCAGGTTGTGTGCCCTCTTGATCAGGATACACCTGGAATCCCTCTCTCTATAATTGCTTTCTTAGTTGTTCTCACCTGCACTTAGGCTGCTTTGGATGTGGCTGTGTCTCATCTGTGTTTGAGCTTCTCTGATAGCGTAGTTGGTAAAGAGTCTGGTTGCAAGGCAGGAGACCCCAGTTCAATCCATGGGTTGGGAAGATCCACTGGAGAAGAGATAGGCTACCCACTCCAGTACTCTTGGGCTTCCCTTATGGCTCAGCCGATAAAGAATCTACCCACAGTGCGGAAGACCTGGGTTTGATCCCGGGTTGGAAAGATCCTCTGGAGAACGGAAAGGCCACCCACTCCAGTATTCTAGCCTGGAGAATTCCATGGACTGTATAGTTCATGGGGTTGCAAAGAGTTGAACACAACTGAGTGACTTTCACTTTCACTCATTTCTGTTGGTGCCTCCAGCACCCAGTGCAGTGATTGGCACATGGGGGTGAGGTGCTGAGTAGGAGCGTGAGTGCATGCATTGTTGAATGGATAAGTGGAAGGAAGAACTAGGCAAAATACATTGTGTGATCGCAATATCACCTTAGATTTATAGAATGTTTTTCACTTATCTTCCCTGACATTTAAAGAAATAGGCATAGAGCTATGATGTTATGTAATTTACGGATGTAAAAGTGTTAGTTGCTCAGCTGTGTCCCACTCTTTGTGACACCCATGGATTGTAGCCACCCCCTGCCTCCAGGCTCCTCTGTCCATGGAATTCTCCAGGCAAGAATACTGGAGTAGGTCCATTGCCTTCTCCAGGGTATCTTCCTGAACTAGGGGTTGAGCCTGGGTCTCCCACATTGCAGGCAGACTCTTTACTGTCTGAGGCACCAGGGAAGCCCCAATCTACAGATGAAGAATGGAGAAAAGGGAGATGGTTTGTTCACAGACCTCGTCTGCCTACTTTGGCTTGCATTTGTTCATTCTGTATTGCTGAGTCTTTTTTTTTTTTTTTTAATCTTCTTGGCCATGCCACATGGCATGGTAGTTCCCTGATCTGGGATCAAACCCACAGTGAAAGTGCAGAGTCTTAACCACTAGACTGCCAGGGAGGTCCCTGCTGATTCATTAGCTTAGTAAGGAAGTCAGTGTTAGTCGGGTGCCTGAAGTCCTTGAAGGTGGGGAGAACTTACCCCCACAGCAATACAGCATGCTCAGCCAAAGATATCAACTACCTCCCCTTACTTGCCCCTTTTTAAACATACTGTTACTGTTCCTGCTATGATTTTTCTATCAGTTTCATGAATCTGTGATGACCACATAGAAACCACACTGAACACCACACCAGACTAGGACATGGGCAATTCTCCGAAATTTTACCAAATAGAATTTCTGGAGGTGCCGTTCAGTTCAGTTCAGTTGCTCAGTCGTGTCGGACTCTTTGCGAACCCATGAATCACAGCACGCCAGGCTTCCCTGTCCATCACCAACTCCTGGAGTTCACTCAGACTCACGTCCATCGAGTCCGTGATGCTATCCAGCCATCTCATCCTCGGTTATCCCCTTCTCCTCCTGCCCCCAATCCCTCCCAGCATCAGAGTCTTTTCCAATGAGTCAACTCTTTGCATGAGGTGGCCAAAGTACTGGAGTTTCAGCTTCAGCATAATTCCCTCCAAAGAAATCCCAGGGTGATCTCCTTTAGAATGGACTGGTTGGATCTCTTGCAGTCCAAGGGACTCTCAAGAGTCTTCTCCAACACCACAGTTCAAAAGCCTCAATTCTTCGGCGCTCAG
Organism: Nanger dama; assembly: GCA_917880005.1. NCBI lineage: Eukaryota > Metazoa > Chordata > Mammalia > Artiodactyla > Bovidae > Nanger > Nanger dama. The sequence continues at coordinate 4,607,688 of CAKJTW010000017.1, forward strand.
CCTTCTTCACAGTCTAACTCTCACATCCGTACATGACTATTAGAAAAACCATAGCCTTGACTAGACGGACCTTTGCTGGCAAAGTAATGTCTCTGCTTTTGAATATGCTGTCTAGGTTGATCCTAACTTTTCATCCAAGGGGCAAGTGTCTTTTAATTTCATGGCTGCAGTCACCATCTGCAGTGAAGGTGCAGTAGTTCACTATAAAACTAGATTCCCTTTGGGTGCCCCAAATCAGACCAGGCCTCAAGGATAGAGGTCCTCACCAGAATCCTGGTGTGACTTTCTGAGTCATGGCCACATTTGGAGAAGTTGTTGGGGATTGTTACTGGACGTAGAAGTTTTGACTCTGTGAAGTCGTGGTTGAGCGAGGTGGTGAGAATTGTGGGTATTCTGGGCAAAGGGCAGCCATTAGGGAAGAATTAGCACTCAATATGCCAGCGAATTTGGAAAACTCAGCAGTGGCCACAGGACTGGAAAAGGTCAGTCTTCATTCTGGTCTCAAAGAAAGGCAGTGCCAAAGAATGCTCAAACTACTGCTCAATTGCACTCATTTCATACACCAGTAAAGTAATGCTCAAAATTCTCCAAGCCAGGCTTCAGCAGTACATGAACCTTGAACTTCCGCATGTTCAAACTGGATTTAAAAAGCAGAGGAACCAGAGATCAAATTGCCAACATCTGTTTGATCATCGAAAAAGCAAGAGAGTTCCAGAAAAACGTCTATTTCTGCTTTATTGACTATGCCAAAACCTTTGACAGTGTGGACCACAACAAACTCTGGAAAATTCTTAAAGACATGGGAATACCAGACCACCTAACCTGCCTCTTGAGAAATCTGTATGCAGGTCAGGAAGCAACAGTTAAAACTGGACATGGAACAACAGACTGGTTCCAAACAGGGAAAGGAGTACCGCAAGGCTGTATATTGTCACCCTGCTTATTTAACTTATATGCAGAGTACATCATGAGAAACGCAGGGCTGGATGCAGCACAAGCTGGAATCAAGATTGCCGGGAGAAACATCAATAACCTTGGATATGAATATGACACCACTCTTATGACAGAAAGTAAAGAAGAACTGAAGATCCTCTTGATGAAGGTGAAAGAGGAGAGTGAAAAAGTTGGCTTAAAACTCAACATTCAGAAAACTAAGATCCTGGCATCTGGTCCCATCACTTCATGGCAAATAGATGGGCAAACAGTGGAAACAGTAACAGACTTTATTTTCTTAGGCTCCAGAATCACTGCAGATGGTGACAGCAGCCATGAAATTAAAAGATGTTTGCTCCTGGGTAGAAAAGTTATGACCAACCTAAACAGCATATTAAAAGTAGAGACATTCCTTTGCCAGGAAAGGTCCGTCTAGTCAAAGCTATGGTTTTTCCAGCAGTCATGTATGGATGTGAGAGTTGGTCTGTGAAGAAGGCTGAGCGCCGAAGAACTGATGTTTTTGAACTGTGGTGTTGGAGAAGACTCTTGAGAGTCCCTTGGACTGCAAGGAGATCCAACCAGTCCATCCTAAAGGAAATCAGTCCTGAATATTCGTTGGAAGGACTGATGCTCAAGCTGAAACTCCAGTACTTTGGCCACCTGATGCGAAGAGCTGACTCATTTGAAAGACCTGATGCTGGGAAAGATTGAAGGTGGGAGGAGAAGGGGACAACAGAGAGTGAGATGGTTGGATAGCATCACCAATTCAGTGGACATGAGTTTAAGTAAACTCTGGGATTTTATGATGGATAAGGAGGCCTGGCTTGCTGCAGTCCATGGGGTCGTAGAGTCGGACTTGACTGAGCGACTGAACTGAACTGAATTGAGCATGTTAATGTGTGGTAGCATTGGCAGTAGCAGCCATGGAAGGGCACGGGACACTGGGGATGTAGGAGGTCAGTGATATGAAGCATTCCCATTGAGTCCAGTGATGGAATGAGTGCTGCCTTACCATGTCCAGAGTTGGCCCTTGTCTTGATATTTCTCTTTTCATTGAAAAATAGAAAGATGGAAGTCTTCCCAATAATATTTGCAGGATGGAGAGAGTTGAGAACCAGTGGAAGGTTAGTTTGCTTAGCAGAATGGCTGGTTAGTTGAGTTAGATCTTTCCTTGAGTGATTATTACCTCTTCCCTTGTTTGGGGTCATACACTTAATACTGTGAGACTTTATGCTGCTGCTGCTAAGTTGCTTCAGTCATGTCTGACTCTGTACAACCCCATAGACGTTAGCCCACTAGGCTCCCTGGTCCCTGGGATTCTCCAGGCCAGAACACTGGAGTGGGTTGCCATTTCCTTCTCCAACGCATGAAAGTTAAAAGTGAAAGTGAAGTCGCTCAGTCATGTCTGACTCTTAGCGACCCCATGGACTGCAGCCTACCAGGCTCCTCCTTCCATGGGATTTTCTAGGCAAGAGTACTGGAGTGGGTGCCATTGCCTTCTCCGGTGAGACTTTGTTGCAAATTTCTAGACTATATGTTAAACACTACATTTGCTCAAACAAGAAATTGTTTATTAAGACAAAGAATTTGGGAAAATCTGTTTTATTTAGTGTCCTCTTTCATATGTTTTTCTTAACTAAGGAAATAATATTCACATCTCACACTTAGTTTGTTCTGAGTCTTAGATATTCCAGCAGGCATATTTGAATCTAGGGTATAGGAGTATGATCTTTCTTTTTGGGGTTTTGACATGCTTTTGTTTTGTATATTTTTGGTGTCAGAGGACAGAGCCAGAACCTTGAGTGTGGTTTATAGAAAGATATAATTTTAGTACAAATGTTCTAAGAGCTGAAATAATGATACCAAGATTATCACATAGAAGAGGTCATCTAGTTTAGGCTCCTTTAGTCATGATGTGACCCAGAGTTACACAACTGGAATAAATAACCACAGTTGGTAAGTGAGACTGAACTTATGTTTTTGTTAGTGAAGATAAAGTGGGCAATCTGTTCATCACGGGGCTCGTTCCAGGCCGGGGGAGCTGACTAGGGATGTTATCCATGGGATCAGCACGTTTTCTAGTGAAATGTACTGGGTGATCAGATAGAGTGTAACCAGAGTAAAGGGTGACTGCCTTGAAGCCAGACTGTTTTCCCCTAATGTCCTTACTATTGAGGGAGCTGATTTGGATTTACAGGGCCTCCAGCTATTTGTTCTATGTTTGACTAAGTAGCTGATTTAGGAACTCTGTTTCTAGGGCAGGAACTAATGGAAAGTTCTCCCCAATGTTATGCATCAATGTTTATTCCTTTTTCTGTTTTAAGTTGGGTATTTTATTTCTTGTGATGGGTTAAAATCTGGCCAGTTGTCTGGCTCTGCCCCTTGGGGATCAATGTTTCTTCTGAAGTAGACTAGAATTTAATTAAAATACTGGAATTGGGGTCTGATTAGTGTCGAATGGAATGGAATCTTGCCCTGTTATATGCTTTGTAGGTTTGTTGTGTTTACTTTTTTGAGCCATATGTGCTAAAATGTTTTAAAAAAAAATAACGTAGCATCACAGTATGTACCACTTAGAGCTCTAGAATATCTATTTCAAGTACACAAAACAAGCTCATGAAGTAATACGTCAATGTTTTCCCCCTGAAGGAGAAATATTAGGAGTTTAATGGGTTGAATAGAAATTTCCTTTTGACTGGTTAACTAAATTGCTATCACCTTGTAAGCCCCTAAATCCCAATCTGTTTTTCTAAGGAAACATGTTTGCAGCTGTTTTAAATAACTGGCGGTTTGAAGACGATTGTTAGTGTGGTTTTCTGCACACTCAAAATTTGGGCCTTGCTCTGTTATTTGTCTTTGAAGCTAATGAGTTGGCTAAAGGGTTGAGTTAAATAATTTTCGATTAGTTTTTATTCATTAAATAGTTTGGTTAAAAAAAAATCTCTGCTAATATTTAATTCTGCATGAGGCATTTATAAAATAATTTTATTCTCATGTGCATGTTTAGATATTTGAAACATTTTGAGAAATTAGTTTTCTCTTACTGTATTTTTCAAATCAGGGAATTCTGTCACAGCAAATCACTTATATATATCTAGTCTTAAGACAGAGTAGGTGGTGGGGCGGTGTGAATTCAGAGTTTGAGATTGATACACACACACGCTCCTATGTATAAAATGGGCTTCCAAGGTGGCTCTAGTGTAAAGAACCTGCCTGCCAGTTAAGGAGATGTCAGAGATGTGGGTTCAATCCTTGGGTTGGGAAGATCTCCTGGAGAAGGCAATGACTTACCCACTCCAGTATTCTTGCCTGGAGAGTCCCATGGACAGAGGAGCCTGCCGGGCTACAGTCCATGGGGCAGAAAAGAGTTGGACATGACATGACTGAAGTAACTTTAGCACTCATGCATATATATATATAAAATAGATAACTAAAGAGGACCTACTGTATAGCATAGGGAGCTGAAGGTGGCCTCCAAATAAACTTGTGATTTAGGCAGAACAGGTAGTTAGTACCTGCTGTTTTATAAATGAGGAACCCAGAGATGTTATGTAGTTTACCCAAGTGAATTCACATAGTTAGCAAGGTGTCACTTTGTTAGGCCTAAAAACCAGAATTTCTCATTAAAATCTGAGCCTATTGTCCATTGCACTACACAGGAAGAAAGTGTGAACTCACCACCCTTTTCCTTCTCTCTGGAAATGGAGAGAAGAAGTCTGTTGTCATCTCAGTGCCACCATGTGACCCTGGGCAGTTTTCTTACTTCAGTCTCAGTTTCTTTACCTTTAAAATGGGAACAGTGGCCTTTGCATTTTACAGTAGTTAGGATTAAATGAGATCAGGAATCACTTTGGCTGGCATTTTCTGTGGGCACCCAACACCCCCCCCATTTTTTTACTTTCTCTTTTTTTCTTATCCAAAGAAAATTGGCTTTATTTGTGCAGGCAGATAACAGCTCCTACTAATGCATACTGTAAGCAGCCCTTGTTCTGCTGAGTGAGGCATAACTAATACAAAGTGCTGGGTAGTATATCGTGCAGTGTTTTTAGGACGAGGGGGAGTGCAGATAAGAAAGCAATGCTGCTTTCCTACAGGGTAAGGTTAGAAAAGGATGTGAGTTAAGCTGCTCCTTGATGGTTAAATGATGTGGAGTTATCAGAAGATGCAAGGCATCGAAGGCAAGGGAAGCATCATGTGCTGAGTGCTAAGTGCATAGTACATTTGAGGAACAGCTGATCAAGGGGTCCTGAGTGTGGATGAAACTTCCTGGGAGAGGAGACAAGAGATTTATAAAATGATCTGCAGGGAATAATTCGGCTGTATTCATTTAACATATTAATTGAGCATATAATTTGTTTCAAGAACCATTTAGATGTTGAGGGAACAGTGGTGAATGTAACAAAGTCCTTTTCTCTTGGAGATTATATTTTCATGGAGAAGGTGAATAATAATAAACAGAATAGTTATGGAGCATAAAAAGAACTTCAAAGAGAGACAGGGTAGGGCATGATCAGAAGAGGCAGCTGTGAGGAGATGACATTTGAGTAGAGACCTGAGTAAAATTAGAAAGTGAGCCCTCCTAGATCTAGAACATTCCAGCAGAGGGAACAATGACAAAGGCCCTGGTATTGGAACAAATTGGGTGAACTTGAGAAACAGCATGGTTGTCAGTGAAATTCACTTTAAAGCATCCTGACATTTCTGAAGGGCCTGCAGAAAATGTTAGCCATTTTGAATGGGACCACAGTGGTGTCCCACTGTTGTTAGGGCCCTCTGTATTGTGTGTGTGTGTGTGTGTGTGTATGTGTGTGTGTGTTTATGTATGTGTATGTTCCTGCTTCCAACAGTCTACCATTCACCCATCCATGTATTCATCCAACCAACCATTTAGCCCTATATTTGTTGAGTACTTTTTATCACCTAAGTTCCATTCTAGACCCTTGCTAGCTCTCCATTGAACCCATGCTTAAGTCTAATCATGTTATAAAAACACACTATTGTAGTAATCAGTGGCTTATGTAGTGGCCTTGTCTATTTTTCTGAATCTAGTTGATAATTTTAGAACAGTGTAAACCTTATCCTCTGCCCAACAGTTCACGAGCCAATGTCTCGAGCCAATGTCTCAATTCAAGTACTTGAGGTGTTGCCAATGCCTTTTGGGGAAAGAATTGAAGAAAGGGGTCAAAAAGAGTGCCCACCATGTCTGGGTAAAGAAAGCACTGACACTAGATATTTGAGAGTTCGATTGTCTGTTCTGGGCTACTAGTGAATCATCTGGGTGGCAAACAGCAGTCTTTCCCTAAAAGACAGACCAAGTTGTTTATTGATGCTGGAGAGGAAAAGGGTTGGGCACATACTTGCAAGACCTATGATCTTTCCCAGAATTTGGAAGGATAAGGGAACTGCTAAGAATTTGACATTGGAACCGTTCCCTCTAATTGTGGCTTTGGCCATTTGAAAGTAAAAAAAAAAAGGAATCCAGAAGGTGATGTGCTGAACAATATGGGAGCTATTCATGGTAAAAACAAGCATTTAGCCAAATGTTCGCCTGAGTTGTGTGTGTTTTAGTTTCAGGCAGTATAAACTGAGGTGGCCTTGTTTCACAGTGGCATTTAGGAAAATTAACTAAAGTATACCAGCTGCTCAAGGTTTTGTTTTCTTTCCTCTTTCTCATTCTCCCCACTGCCCTTTTGTTTATACCTGTTTTTCCTTCTTTGTATATTTTGAAATTATTGCTGAAACAGTAGCACTCATACTTGAAATTTTGTTTAATTCTAGATAGGGTATTTAGCAATGAAAAGTTCTACTCATTCTATACATGTAGCTGGTTTGGAGAATTTCACTCATTCCTCTGTGTTAAATTCCTGCTGATTTGCTTACAGTTGCTCAATTATTTCTTCATCCCAGACTCCTCCATAGACCTCCATGTTTGGAAGTTCATCCCTCTTGGACCCTCCACTTCAAAATTCAGCCAGTCAGAACCCTAAATTTTTCAGGGCCTACGCTTGCCCTCTTCCAGCTGGCCTATGCAGGACATTGAATGGTGTCACCTCTGTCTAATACCACATCCTGGCCAGTAACAGGGAATTCACCCTGGAGCCTTCCCTTTCCCAGTGCCTGTCACCAAATCCAACAGCAGTTAACACTGCTGTTTCCCTCCTCATTTCTCTCCAGTCCCAGCACCTCCGATCTTGTAAAGGCTTCCGTTATTTTTTGCTTTCAAACTATACTTTCAGCTTTTCCTTGGCTGTTCTGTCAGGACCAGAGCAATGTAACATGCATCTCTGAACCATGTCACTTCCTCACTCCCAAGTCTTGCAGTCAGCTCCCCGGTGTCTTAGTTGAGTTATAAATGCTTTAAAAATTTTTTTAATGTAAAATTTAATAAGCTTTGGATAAAGTTATCACCATGATCTAGATGATCATAACCATCATAGGACTCCCTCTCTCTGCACCCCACCCCAATCTCTCTTCCCAGGCATTCGTTCGGCTTCTTAAAACTATACATTAATTCATACAGCATGTACTGTTTTTGTCTTTTTAATTCAGCATGATTTTTGAGATTAATTTTATTGTAGGGCATATCAATCACCTATTACTTTTTATTACTGATTATTGTTCTGTTATAAGGATATATTCCAGTTTATCCATTCACACTTTTTACAAAGCTGTCGGTGTGATTTGACCCTCTTTCATCTCTTGTCCTGTCCTCCAACCACTTTTTTTTTTTAAATCTGCTGCTCTTTTCTTATCTGCTGCTCTTAGGGGTGAGCTGGGGTCTCCCAGTCCTCCACTGTGTTCTTTGCTCCTTCTGTTCTTCAGTTAGGCATTCTTTTCCTCTGTACTTCTGGAAGACCCTGTCCTGGGATTTCACCACCCTGGAATGATGCACATTTTGTGTTGACTAATTCCTGGTGGTGGAGTTTCATATCATACACTGTATGATATTTAACAGCATCTTTGGCATCTACCCATTAGATAACAATGACAAGCTCCATTCTGTCCGTTCCCCCAATCTGACAATTAGAAACGCTCTTCAGACATTGCCAAGTATTTCCTGAGTGGCAAAACCCCTACTGGCTAAAAACATGGTCTTCTTTGTACCTTTTCTGAAGCACTTAAAAGAATGTCCTGTGGTTAGATCTTTACTTGTTTATCTTCTTTGATGTCAAAGGTCAAAGCCAGTGAACCTCCAGTTTCAGTGTTAAGGCCAGGGGAGCCCCTAGTTAGCATTTATTTATTAGCTGAGTATATGCCAGAATGGACTTTTCATTACTATTCCCAGAAAAATAAGAAAGGAAACTCAGCAATGCAGAGAATCTTGTTATTCTGTAAGAGATACATTTTGATGGTTTGATAATTTATGGTGCTTTGAATTACACTACGTGAATTCAAGGTAATATTCTTATATATATATATATATATTTTAATTTTTTATTGGCTATGCCGGGTCTTTGCAACAGGATGTGTGATCTTTTATTGTGGCATGAGAGATCTAGTTCCCTGAGCAGGGACCTTCTCTGCATTGGGAACATTCAGTTTTAGCCACTGAATTAGCGGGAAAATTCCCAAAGTAATACTCTGTAGGTACATGAGAGAAGTTAAGTTGTGCAATATCTTTTGCTTGAGATTCTTTAAAAAGAGGTGATATGTTTTTTAAGCTGATTGATTTTATTAATTTGTCTATCATGGTTGAGCACCTACTTCATGTCAGAGATGTTGTTTATTCCTGGATGAACTAGTCCTAGCCTTCTAGGCTTTTCAGATAAATATGTTCAAGGAATAATTTTAATATAGATAAAAATAAGTCAGGCAGCAAGGGTTTCCAAGATAGTGAGCCAGGACTGACTCTCCAGGCAGATGGTTCTTGTGTATGTGTGGACGGTAAAAAGAGGTGTCCATGGGACATCCGCGTAATCTTAATAAGTTGATATTTTGTAGGATTGAACAATAAGCAGTACCCTTCTTCCCTTTTAAAAATTTTATTCAACTCCATCATGGTAAATTTGGAGAACTAATGTCTAAAATGACAGTGGCTGAAAGTTGACACCGTCATAAGCATTTTATATTTCCTTTATGCTGTCTTAATGATTTCCCCCTTTTTTTTTCCTTCTGTACCTGAATTTCTGTAGTGTGAAGTGTAATGTGGCAGGTATTCTGAGCTCATGGCCTACTCTGTCTGCAGAGGTGTGTGTGAGTGAGACCCCTTTTAATCATTCGTATAATGATTGGTGGCTCCCTGTTGTTAAACCACAGTTATTGATCCATCATCACTGAAGTACATGGCTGAAGGAACTGGTGCTGTCAGGCATTGATTGACTAGGAAGAAAGTGTAGAGCTATTCTAACTCACTTTTATTTTCATCAGCAACAGTTACAGTAGAGACTGGTGCAAGACCTCCATGATGGAACATCACTTTTCCTGCATTAAGAGGTGTCTGATGTGACTGAAATTGCCGAGATAACTCAAAATGCTGCATTTAAAATATTTAGAACAGAAGAAACTGTCCAAAACCCTCTTATCTGACTTGGCTAATGGTTCACACTCTGGAAAATAAATTTTAGGGGGCTGAGGGATGGGTGAGATAGAACAAATCTAATATGAAATGGTTCTGAAGCCATTTGAAGAGCCCATAATAATTATATTAACATTTTACTGACTTATTTCTACACAAATGGTGTAGTCAGACAAAAACAAGCATGTTTTTGTGTAAGTAAAATCATTTTCATGGCTGTTCAAATAATTAACTTCGAGCCATAAGTTGGTACAGTTGTTACATTTCGGACAGTTTCAAAAGGACTTGGGGCTTCTCTGTGCAAATATTGTAGATAAGGATGCAAACTAGATAATGCAGTAGATATAAATATAGGTAATGAAGATATTAAAGGTACTGACCTGACGGAGAGTGCCTCTCTTTGATTTAATACAACTTACGTATATTTTAAACTATGAGGTGAGCAGTATTTGCTTTAATGAACGCTTTAATAAAGCCCCTGTTATGCCTTGAATTCTACTTAGAACAAAGAAGAACGAGAGCAACCAAAATAAATGGTGGGGTGTGGGGAGGGGGCCGCGGAGAGAGGGGTGAAGGAAAACACTGAAACCCAAAGAGAGAGGACAGAGCTGCAGTTTCCAGTGACATTTTATCCTGCCCCGGAGCCCTTGTGTTGTCCCTCTCTCTGAATATTTTAGTTTTCTTGTAATTACAGTCTCTTGCCTGCACTTTGTCCCTCCGATCCTTTGTTAAAGCCCGGATCACTCCTTGCAGACGGCGCTCTAGGTGTGATTTATTGAGTGACAAGTAGCTGTAGGGTAGAACACCCGCCTCTGTACCTGAGTAAAGTATTAGACATCACAGAGCCGGGCAGGGCAGGAGGGGGCCTCGGGAGGGGGTGGGGGAGGCGAAAAGCAAAGAGCAGTAACACAGCAGCTCCTGGATACAGATCAGACAAGAGGCTCTGCCACAAATCACCTAGAAACATGTCAGACGCTGCATGTTTGTTGTTTTACACCGAGGGCACAGCCGTAGTCCAAAAGTATTGATTCTTTCCTTTGTACAGAGACAGACACTGTCAGCCCAAGCAGGCTGACCTTGGTAGGGCGCCGACAACTATTCCCCACCCTACCAACCAGATGAACCCCACAGGAAAAGCCGGCGCGAGAAATGCCAATGTCCACTTCACAGGCTGCCCCGGCGCCTTCTGCTTCCCAAACACTTCTCCCCCCTCCCCAGGCCCCCAGAGTGCTCCCTGTGACAGAACATTGGAGGCAGGCTTCCTGGAATATGCGACTGTGTGTGTGTGCCTGTGTGCATGCATCTGTGTGTGTGTGTGTCCAAATGCGCACACACGCAAAAAAGCCCTTTTTATTTTATTTAACTAGAAGATAACCCGAAGGGTGTCTGGCCGCCGAGGGTGTGGATACCTATGCATTTTGTGTTTGAGGAGGCAAGAGGGAGTTGTTTTATTTTCTGTTCTGTGTATCAAAGACAGAATCTCTGTGTGTGGGCACTTAAATACATTTTGAATTTTTTTTTCTGGAGGGGGCAGGTGAGTTTTCTCCTCTTTCTGTTTCCTAAAAGCCCTGGTGACAGGTGAGATGTGGGGAGAGGCATCAACAACGCTCCCCCCTTCATTCACATGTGATTCGTCTGAAAAGTTGTTTCATGGTAAAACTACGTAGATCAATTGACTCCGTGAACCCGAACTGTTCCCTTTCTAGTCTTAAACTCTGCTGTAGTCTTCTGTCATTTTGCAGCATTTAATAAATTCTATTTGTTGGGAAAACCAAGGGAGTTTTAGCTGCAAAAACTGGTCTGAAATGTAGAATTTGTGTTTGTTTGGACTGAATGTAAATGCAAACATACAGCTTCCTGCATTTGAAACGGAGAGTTTAAGGCGGGAACCTACCTATAAGCCATTAGCAAAGGGACCCAGAGGGCTTTTCAGCAAGCACAGCTGATCCTCTGATCCTCCCTGGGCCAGGCTAGCTTGCTTCCAGTGAGAGAGGTGTCTGGAGTTGCTCCTTGCCGAAGCTGAGTGTTTTATTTGCAACTAACAATAACAGGGAGGATGCTTTTCTCCCTTTCACTTTTAGGAATGCTGTCTCATGCACGATCCCTGTCCAGAAGATTGAGCAGTCCAAGGGGGAAAAGTCAAGTAGCTTTCCAGTTTTGCCCAAAGGAGAATCTGAGACACACTGATGGGGAAGAAAAGTGGTGATGTCACGTGCACTTAGGGATGGGGGGCAGGCAGGGAAGAAAACTCTTTTTAAAAATAAGTTTTCCTTTTCAAAATAAAATAATGCAAACAGGTTCAGTATGTATGATAGGAATTTGAATTTACAGAACTCACAATCTTTTATGAAAATGTTTTTTTTTTCCTTTAAAGTGGACCATTGAAGATAAAATAGTGAGTACGTGTAAGGTATCTTAAACTCACTATTCACTTGTAGGAGAAAGAGTTGTATTTTCTACATCTGTGCTTTTACATTTGTACTGTTGGTTTTAAGTGACTATTTGGCAGCCTGCAAGAAAACTCAGTGGTTAAAAAGCATCATTTGTTTCAGAGTCAGTTTTTTACTTGATCTTAAGATGAGAAATCTCTTTGAAATATTGGGATTTCCAGACACCTAACAGGGAAAATATTTCTAATAAATGAGCTGTTCTCTGAAAACAGTGAAAGAACTAACTAATTATTTTGGTTTCTCATGGTGATTGTAAATATCTCTTGGTTCTTTTCATTGGATCTTTCTCATTTGAAACAGCTTTATGTTTTAAGGGTAAGCACTGCTAAGCAACTTTGCCTTTAGACATTAAAAAAGGCAAAATATTTAGGATATATCTGTGTCTTTACAGAAGAATATTCTAGGTATAAAGTGGGAGGTGAGAGGTGACTGGGCTATGTAAGAAATACCGTGTAAGAAAAATAATGCAGAGAATGGATTAGGAATGGCTTAAGATCTGAACACTCAGAATTGTTATTTTTTCCAACACGCTACTTTTCTTTTAATATGTTCATGCTAATCATCTGTCTTTCTCTCTTTCCTGTGTATGTTATACCCACTTGATTTACTACCAAAATTATATTGCTTTTGAAAGTGTCAGTTGAGTTATCCCCTGCCTTGTTAGTATCATGTTTGATTCCTGGGACAGAGACATAAATCACTATCTAATATGCAGGTCTTTTGAAGACGCACCCAAGGTTTATTGCCAGTAACAGACTAGTGGCCTTATGTGGACTTTCCATGAATAAAACAGATTGATGAGCCATTTTATAGCATCGCAAGCTGTATTATAAATACATCACCTTTTCAGTAATTTAACGTGAGGAACAGTCTAATGAGCTCCCAGCCACGATCAGCCAGAGAGCTGGGAGTTCTGTTTAGCTTCTGGGACAAGTGACTGGTGGAGGGTAAGAAACCCGAACCCGGTAATGTTTTCCTCAGTTCAGTGACAAAAGCTTTGTAATATGAATCATTTCAAACAACAGTAAAGTCAAGCTGCATTTAGAATTGGTCAGAGTAATAAAGTGAAATATACATGGGTCTGATTTTGCTTATAACTGGGAGTGTAAGGCGATGGACTTTTTATGTTTCTCTTTTTACTGATTGAAGTCATCAGCAAAATTGGATCAACAAGTTAACATTTTGAAATACACATAATCAAACATCTACCTGATAACTTGGAAGAGAAACAGGTAGACATGTTTGCAACATCATAAGGGTCTCTATTTAAAGTATATCTTAAGTTGATCATTGTTTCTGTATTTAAGCCTTCTCTTTTGCATAGCTGACTATACTTCAACGTTAATATCTAATTAATCCTTTTAATACACCTGGGGAGCAGGAGGAGTGGGTGGCATCTGAGGGTAAACAGTTATTATCTCCCTTTTTCTGGTGAGGAAACTGAGAAAGTGAAGATGACTCTTTAAAGAGCTGTCTGAATAGAAAGGAAGACAAGATAAAAGAAGTGAAGTAGGAAAACTGAAAAAATATTTGTTATTTAGAGAACTTACACAAGCATACGTTTGTAGACCTGTATTTAACAGTTTGAAAGGTAGACTGTGCTCCGTATAGCCATAGCATAGTTTTGTGAATGAATTTGGCTACTTAGAGGCTCCAGTGTATTTTTTGAACAGGAAGGTTTTAGAGGATATGCAGAGCTGATTACATCATGCTGCCATATACCCATTTGAAACAGTGTTTTACATTTTTAGAAGTCAGACTTTGGTCTGAGGTGGCACTATAAATAAATGAGTAATTAGTCTAGTGTAAAAATTTTTTTAAATTCTTTTCAAATATAATTTCTGCTATGAGAACAGCTATGCAGTTTGGCAGATTTTGTTATTTACGCTACAGATGTGAAGTACCTTGAATGTACAAGGGAAGAGTGAAGAACTAAAAATGGTTTAATTAGTCTTTATAGAATAGGTAAAGACAGAATATTTTTCCACTGAGATAGAAACACATCCGTGATGGCCTAACTATTTGGGCCTAGTCCTGCCTGCCTTCAGACATCGTGCATCTTCTTCTTCTTTTTTTTTTTTTTTAAATAATTTAAATGGAATAACTCTGTTCATACCCTCTATTCCTTGGCTATATTTATACCCTCTGTTCCTTATTAAAAACAGTTGACAAGTAAAATTCCATCTTAAAACCTATCTGTGGAGAGTCAATATTGTTTTGAATTTTAAAGAGTTCTTGTGTCCTGTGAATGGCAATATTCATTTAACATTCTGTATTCAGGGCAGAGTACTTTTGAAACCAGCTGGGCATTCGTCTGTGTTTCTGGTTTCTCCTCTGCTCCTTACCTATACATCTGGGGTTGAGTGTGGACTGCAGGTCTAAACCAACCAGACTGGATGGATTACTTTGGTCCTCAGTTTCTCCATTTCTAAAACTGTGGGCTAGGGTTTAGTTTTCCTCAAGGGAATATTTGTAAGACTATTATGGAATGGACTTATAAGATCTCTGTAAGTTGGTATTGACATTTAGTTGTATTCTTTGGAGGTATACCAGAAGTTTACAGCTGGTTGAATAATGTTGCATTTTAGAGTGGGCTGAACAAGGCTTATGGCCATATCATTTATGATTCTGTGGCAATGGCCTCTGAAGTAAATGAAATTTTTGACAGCACATTGTCTGCAAAGAAAATTTTGGCTAATTCATCATTCAAACATCAGAAATAAACCAAATGCCTTTCTTTTGTAGCTTTTGCAACCTGAACATAAAATCATAAAGATTTTAAGTTTAAAATTTAGAAATAGAGGCCTGTAGAACTGGCTTTTCAAACATGCAGTCATTTATTTCTTACTGAAAAAAATCGCTAAAAAAGAAAAGTCAGGGGCAGGCAGTATGTATTCCTTCCTCCCCTCTCCCTTTCTCTGTCTCTGTCTTTCTCTAATTTGTGCCAGTGCTGCTGATTTTTCTCCTGAGTTCAGTGCTTCTTTTCATAAGAAAAGCATCAGGCTCTTGGAAAGAAAGCTGTGTTGTCAATGGACTCAGACTTATTTCTCACTTTTAATTTCTGAGGGTTTGAGAAAATACTCTTGCACATCTTCTCTATGTCCCAGGGGCTCGAGGAAAATCTTGTTCAAAACTAAGAGTTCCTAGTTTGGGTTCCTAAGAACTGATCATCTGTGGACCCCTACCCTCTTACAACTTCAAGTGGTTCATGGGTAAAGGACATGCTACTTTTCAGGTTGGTGGTCTATGCTGAGGACTGTGAGCAACTCTGATGCTATCAATCCTGAAACACCTTTGGAAATTCTGTCAGTCAGGCTCATTCTCTCTTTACCTGGAAGTGAAAACAGATTGTTTGCTCATCATTTAACATTCCAGTGGTATGCAAAGCATGGGGATGAACTTACTCATATATCTTGTTGTTTAGTCGCTCAGTCATTCGAGTCTTTGCAACCTCATGGATTGCAGCATGGCAGGCTTGCTTGTCCTTCACCATCTTCCAGAGCTTGCTCACACTCATGTCCATTGAATCAGTGATCTCATCCAACCATCTCGTCCTCTGTCTTTCCCTTCTGCTCCTGTCTTCAATCTTTCGCAGTTCAGTTCAGTCGTGTCCGACTCTTTGTGACCCCATGAATCGCAGCACACCAGGCCTCCCTGTCCACCACCAACTCCCAGAGTTCACTCAGAGAATCAGAGTATTTTCTAGTGAGTCAGCTCTCTGCATCAGGTGGCCAAAGTTTTGGAGTTCCAGCTTCAGCATCAGTCCTTTCAATATTTAGGATCGACTGGTTTAGACTCTTAAGAGTCTTCTCTAACACCATAGTTCAAAAGCATCAGTTCTTAGGTGCTCAGCCTTCTTTCTGGTCCAACACTGACTCCCATATATAACTACTGGAAAAACCATAGCTTTGACTAGATGGACCTTTGTTGGCAGAGTAATGTCTCTGCTTTTTAATACACTGTCTAGGGTTGTCATAGCTTTTCTTCCAAGAAGCAAGTGTCTTTTAATTTCATGGCTGCAGTCACCATCTGCAATGATCTTGGAGCCCAAGAAAGTAGTCTCTCACTGTTTCCATTGTTTTCCCATCTATTTGCCGTGAAGTGATGGGACCAGATGCCATGATCTTCGTTTTTGAATGTTGAGTTTTAAGCCAACTTTTTTACTCCACTTTTATTCATATTTACATGGACTTATATGGAAGGTATGCTTCTATATTTTCATCTTTTGTTACAGAGTCCAAGGGGACCAAATAACTCTACCTTTTTGGCATAAAAATATCATTGGTTTTTAATGCAGAGTGATTGACTCACACTAAAATTTAATATAGGTTGAGTCCCTCGTATTTGTTAACAGCCCTCCTGTGCCTGGTCACCTTTAGATGGCATGATTCTGCTGGAAGACTCTTCCTAATGAATTGCAGATGGAGATCAGCTAAGTAAGTTGTGTTAATTATGTCATTTGCAAGATTGCCTAATGTGGAATTGGTCATGAGACTAGAAACTGCTTGTCAAATGTTTCCCTTAACTAACGTGATATTTTGTGGTTTGCAAATGACACAATTCACATAACTTATTTGATGGAACCTCATTAACCACCCCTTAGTTTGCCTTAGCAAAATTATGTTATTAAACATGCCATGATAGGTTCTACCCTCATTACTTTGCATTCAGCCCAGTGAGTAGTGTTTGTTTTGTGACGCTTATCCCTCAGCCCTTCGTCTTCGAGGAAGCCAAGGGAATTCCATGTTCAGAATCGCGGTTCTGGTCTGCTTTCCTGCACCACACATATCTGAGCTCAGCTGATGGAACCTGTTTGTCCTCTTTGGGCTACCATGGTGAACACTTTGCACTGTGTAGCCATTACGTAGTCCTCTTTTGGCCAACTCTGTCACCTCCCCCTCAGAGTTTGATATTCTGATGTCTTAAATAGAAAAGCCCCAGAAATCTCTGGATTAGATAGTTTCAGTTAAAAAGGGTATGTGTATGGCAGTAGAAATTATAACAGTAATGGGATAATTTCTCATTGTTGTCATATCTGTTTATCTAGAAAGTCTGTGCATTAAAGATGTTCATCTCTTCAGTAAATAATTTCATTTTTGTCCCATATTACTTTTTTTTTCTTTTGGTCTATTGAAGACTGCATGTCTCTTTTGAAATAATTTTTTAATATATTGATGACACCCTACAGTCCTGTCTATAAAGAAACCAATCCCAGGGACCCCTTTAGTGTTTTATTTTCTGTCACTTTAATTTGTTGGATAAATTCTTGTTCAGTTCAGTAGCTCAGGTGTGTCCGACTCTTTACGACCCCATGAATTGCAGCACGCCAGGCCTCCCTGTCCATCACCAACTCCCAGAGTTCACTCAGACTCATGTGCATCGAGTCGGTGATTCCATCGAGCCATCTCACCCTCTGTCGTCCCCTTCTCCTCCTGCCCTCAATCCCTCCCAGCATCAGGGTCTTTTCCAATGAGTCAACTCTTCTCATGAGGTGGCCAAAGTATTGGAGTTTCAGCTTCAGCATCAGTCCTTCCAATGAACACCCAGGACTGGTCTCCTTTTTATGAACTGGTTGGATCTCCTTGCAGTCCAAGGGACTCTCAAGAGTCTTCTTCAACACCACAGTTCAAAAGCACCAATTCTTGCACACTCAGCCTTCTTCACAGTCCAACTCTCACATCCATACATGACCGCTGGAAAAACCATAGCCTTGACTAGATGGACCTTTGTTGGCAAAATATTATCTCTGCTTTTTAATATACTATCTAGGTTGGTCTTAACTTTCCTTCCAAGGAGTAAGTGTCTTTTAATTTCATGGCTGCAGTCACCATCTGCAGTGAGTTTGGAGTCCCCCAAAATAAAGAGTGACACTGTTTCCACTGTTTGCCCATCTATTTCTCATGAAGTGATGGGACCAGATGCCATGATCTTCGTTTTCTGAATGTTGAGCTTTAAGCCAACTTCTTCACTTTCCTCTTTGACTCTCAAGAGGCTTTTTAGTTCCTCTTTACTTTCTGCCATAAGGGTGGTGTCATCTGCATATCTGAGGTTATTGATATTTCTCCCGGCAATCTTGATTCCAGCTTGTGCTTCTTCCAAGCCAGAGTTTCTCATGATGTACCTTGCATATAAGTTAAATAAGCAGGATGACAATATACAACCTTGACGTTCTCCTTTTCCTATTTGGAACCAGTCTGTTGTTCCATGTCCAGTTCTAACTATTGCTTCCTGACCTGCATATAGGTTTCTCAAGAGGCAGCTCTTGTTAGTAGTACATAAACTCTTTCAAAGGTTGGAGGATGGTTGAATAGGGTGAGGAAAACAGTTCATGGCTCTGGAATAGAACATGATCCACAAGTTAGTTTGGATAGCATATGGGTCTAAATGCCCAGAAAAAGACCTGTAATCCTGTCTGAGAAGATCAGACTTAAAGTGTGATTTCTAGTGAGTAGTATTGGGTTGGTGCAGAAGTTCATTTGGGTCGAAAAACTGAACACACTTTTTGGCCAACCCAGTACTTCATTCACCCAAATGAATGCACATATTGTTGGATCACTTACATTTTACTTGGAAAAACTGGTGGAGGCCCCTTTATCCTTTCACCTTATAACCTCTCTTTCTCTCTTTCATTATTAAAAATCCCATTGTGGTTGCAGTTGGGTCAAGCCTTTTCCTAAAGTTCTTATCACATTAGACTGTTCCTGGAAGCATCACCCTAGGGGAAAATTTCACATGAGAATTTCACATCAGAATCTGTACATTGACATCTCATGACCTCCAGTCTGGCTACTCTTGACTTTCTTTTCCCCAGCAGCCTAGCCCATGAGGCCTGCCTTTGTCAGAGTCTGCCTCAAAGGTTATTATTCTTCCTGTGGCTTCCTCTTTTCTTCCCACCTTCTCCCAACCCCCATCCATACCACACACATTTCGCCAATTCTGTGTAGACTTGGCAGCCTATTCCACCCAGGTCCTTGTTATGTAACCAACCACCTACCCCTTCTGGCAAGAGACACCCGATTCAGCAAGTTGCAACAAAGAGTGGAGTTAATTGGAACATGTGCTGTGCTCAAGTCTGCAACAAAAAAGGGCTGATAGACATCAGGAAAATACAACCATATGTAGATGTTTGCTTGAGAATCTTTGTATACATGGGAAGTGTTGTCTGCAACCAGGCTGCATTTGAATAAAATCCACTACCATTCTTCTCTTTCTTCCCCTCTACACAGCTCCATGTGTAATCCCCATAACTTGCTCTCTCATGCCTGCATGGCCCACTGATACAGACAGATGACAAAGACCTGTGCGTGATGCTCTACGAGAGGAACTTTGCATGACTTAGGCCTGGGACTCAGCCATGGCTAACACCTCCAGTGGACTTCTTTTCCATTTCTGGTTTTTGCAATACAGCCCATACCTTTTCTTGATCTCTACCCCTATTTTTGCAGCCACTCTTATTAAACTTTAAGATATCTTCTGCTTATCCCTTAATTTTAAAATTTAAGTTCAATATATATAAAATGAAATGCATAGATTTTAAAGGTAGCTTCTTGAGTTGTGACACATGTGTATACACCCATGTTAAATTATGCCCAGAGTCAAAATCCATATCACTTTATTTACCCTATAATGTTCCCTCTGGTCCTTTCCTCTCAATCTCCTTTGCCTTGGAGACATGCATGGTTTTGATTTCTGTCATAATAGAATAATGTTGCCTATTTTAGAGCATTATATACATTGGGTCTCACAGTATGAACTATGTGGAACCTGACTTCTGTTGTTGTCCAACATAATGTTTTCAGAGCATATCCATATTATTCTGATACAGAAGGAATATTCTATTGTAAATAGCATCCTATAAAAAATTTGTAAAATATTGTAAAAATTTATTTTGAATTTTAAAATTGTTTAGAAAATTATAACGAATTTATAAAATATTGTTAAAAGAATCCTGTAAAAATAATTTGGACATGTTTTATGAGTTGTTTCTGTATAGATTATGGAAGTAGCCTAACATCACAGCTGCCCTTGAGTGTGGCAGATGGTTGACCATCACTGTATGTCTGATGTAATCAGAAGGACTGCTTTCTGCTACTCTGTTCTTCTGCTTCCTCCCCACCCCAGGCTACTGGAATTCTCCAGCCGTGGGCTGCCTGCCCATCCCAGAGTCTCAGGCTTCTGGGTGTTCTTGGTCTACATCCCTGAACTTCAGAGGGGGAGTGGCCTCTGTGTGCACTGAGATGGTTCACAGGCAGTGAGGCTAGGCTTGGATGCTTCAGTTGTTTTCCAGAGTCTAAAAGCTCTAGATATTCTCACTTGTAAAACAGTCACACTACTAGAAGGCAGAATTTTTATGTGCATATCGGGGTTCTGAAATAATCTGAGGATTTTTTTTTTCTAGAGTGCTTGGGAATGGCTTGGAAAAGAACTTCATCTCTGAGTCTCTGAAAGTGTTGTTTTTAATTAATTAATTTTTTGGCCATGCCACAGGGCATGTGAGATCTCGGTTGCCCAGCGAGGAAGCTGTGCCCACTGCATTGGAAGTGCAGAGTCTTAGCCACTGGTCCACCAGAGAAGTCCCTGGAAGTGTATTTTAGATTGGATATATTAGTATTTTCTTCTTTAGGTTGTGAGAAGCCCCAAGGTAGTTCTTTGCTTGAGTTGCTCCCTGCGAGATTCCTACAGCCCCACTGGCCTAGATGTTTTCCAAGACAAAAGCACTAGATCGTTATGTTAATAGTGGTTACTCTTCATGTCTTCATGATGCTGCTTATCCCTTACAGATAATGGGCTAAGACTGTGTATATTACCTCATGTATAATCTTTCTAACACTCTAGTTATGTGCTTTGAGTCCTGTTATCTTTCCCACTTGATAGCTGAGGAAACTAAGCGTTGAATAACTTGCCTGCAGTTTCACAGCTAACAAGTGATGGTTCAAGGGTGTGAGTCCAGATTGAGTGTCCTGCCTCTCAAACATTCTACCCTGACATTCTACACCTACTCTTCAAAGTATTGAACAGGTAATGTAGTGATATAGGGTGCTTCCCAGGTGGTTCAGTGGTACAGAGTCTGCCTACCAGTGCGGGAGACATACAGGTTTGATCTCTGGGTCAGGAAGATCCTCTGGAGGGGGGATATGGCAACCCACTCCCTCTTCCTTGCCTGGGAAACCCCATGGACAGTCCAGTGGACTGTGGCAGACCATAGTCCATAGGGTCGCCAAGATTTGGACACGACTGAGCATGCACACACGGAGATACAGATGTATTTAGTATTGTATATTTTAATATGGAGCTTTCCCAGTTGCTCAGTGGTAAAGAATCTGTCAGAAATGCAGGAGACACAGGTGATGCAGGTTTGATCCCTGGGTCAGGAAGATCCCCTGGAGGAAAGCATGGCAACCCACTCCAGTATTCATGTCTGGAAAATTCCATGGACAGAGGAACCTGGTGGGCTACAGTCCAAGGGGCCTCAAAGAGTTGGATGTGGCTGAGCATAACACAGCATTTTAATATAATTCTTTAACTATTCAATATTAGAGGAAAGAATGGAAATGTGACTCAAACTGGAGCCTCTACCATGTCGGATTTGCTTCAATTAAGGGTCTCAGAATTTGTGAAAATTAACAAAATAATGTTCTGTGAAGAATGGAAGTAGTAAGGGCTGTTGCACTCATTTTGAAGATGGAGAGTTTGAGATAGGATTCCCTCACTGTGCCAGAGCGGTAAGCAGTGAAAAAAAAAACCCAGTCTGTTTCCTCATGCCTCTTACTCTCCTCTTTCAAATATTATTCTCTTGTCTAAATCCAGGTTTAAAGAACATTGCTAATTGTAATCTTTTTTGTTTCTTTTTGTTTTTAACCTTTTATATTGGAGTATAATTGATTAACAATGTTGTTAGTTTCAGGTAGACAACAGTGATTCATACATATACATGTATCTATTCTTTTTTCTCAAGTGGGCCTTAGGAAGCATCACTATGAACAGAGCTAGTGGAAGTGATGGAATTCCAGCTGAGCTATTTCAAATCCTAAAAGATGATGCTGTGAAAGTTCTGCACTCAATATGCCAGCAACCTTGAAAAAAACAGTGGCCACAGAACTCGAAAAGGTTGGTTTTCATTCCAGTCCTAAAGAAAGGCAATGCCAAAGAATGCTTAAACTACCGCACAATTTTGCATTCATCTCACACACTAGCAAAGTAATGCTGAAAATTCTCCAAGCGAGGCTTCAGCAATATATGAACTGAGGACTTCCAGATGTTCAAGCTGGATTTAGAAAGAGCAGAGGAACCAGAGATCAAATTGCCAACATCTGTTGGATTATAGAAAAGCAAGAGAATTCCAGAAAAACATCTGCTTTGTTGACTACGTCAAAGCCTTTGACTGTGTAGATCACAGCAAACTGTAGAAGATTCTTAGAGAGATGGAAATACCAGGTCACCTTACTTGCCTCCTGAGAAATCTGTATGCAGGTCAAGAAGCAGCAGTTAGAACTGGACATGGAACAATGGACTGGTTCCAAATTGGGAAAGGAGTAGGTCGAGGCTGTATATTGTCACCTTTCTTATTTAACTTATGTACAGAGTACATTATGTGAAATGCCAGACTGGATGAATCACAAGCTGGAATCAAGATTGCAGGGAGAAATATCAATAACCTCGGATATGAATATGACACCACCCTTATGGCAGAAAGCAAAGAGGAACTAAAGAGCCTCTTGATGAAGGTGAAAGAGGAGAGTGAAAAAGCTGGCTTAAAACTCAGCATTCAAAAAACAAGATCATGGCATCTGGTCCCATCACTTCATGGCAAAGAGATGGGGAAACAATGGAAACAGTGAGAGACTTTATTTTCTTGGGCTCCAAAATCACTGCAGATGGTGACTGCAGCCATGAAATTAAAAGATGCTCGCTTCTTGGAAGAAAAGCTATGACCAACCTAGATAGCATATTGAAAAGCAGAGACATCACTTTGCCAACAAAGGTCCATATACTCAAAGCCATAGTTTTTCTAGTAGTCATGTATGGATGTGGTAGTCGCACCATAAAGAAAGCTGAGTGCTGAAGAATTGATGCTTTTGAACTGTGGTGTTGGAGAAGACTCTTAATAGTTTCCTGGGCAGCAAGGAGATCCAACCAGTCCTTCCTAAAGGAAATCAGTCCTGAATCATTCAAGGAGTGATGCTGAAACTGAAGCTCCAATATTTGGCCACCTGATGTGAAGAACTGACTCATTAAAAAAGACCCCGATGCTGGGAAGATTGAAGGCGAGAGGAGAAGGGGACAACAGAGGATGAGATGGTTGGATGGCATCACCGACTTGATGGACATCTGAGTTTGAGCAGACTCTGGGAGTTGGTAATTTACAGCAAGCCTGGTGTGCTGCAGTCCATGGGGTCTCAAAGAGTCGGACATGACCCAAGGACTGAACTGCGCTGAACTGATTCTTTCTCTCAGTTTGTTAATGAATTTTGAGCAGAGTTCCCTTTGCTATACAGTAGGTCCTTATTGGTTATCCATTTTCAATATAGCACACTGCTATAATTACTATCTTTTAGTTTAGACTGTGATGCACAGACAAGGACTTTTGACATTCTTATATCTGTGTAAGAGTTTACCGAAGAGACGGCCATGACAGTCAGTACAATTTCTTTTGAATGAATGAATTCAGCATCCTTGTGAGGGCTGAGATTAACGATGTTGAAGACTTGCTCTAAAGCACGGAAGGGGGAGAAGTTAGGTGCTCATTTATTAAGTCTACTTCTCGAATGGGTCTTAGTTTCCTTCACACTGACAAGAATGAGACAAAGGAAAATAAAATGCTTAAATCAGTACTAGCCAAAAGAAAAGAAAGAGGAAAGAGCAAAGAAAAGAAACCTGCTCAAAGCAGCAGTGACCTTTTGATCAGTCTGGGAAAGGTCACTCTGGGAAAGAGGGTGACCTCTAGAAAGTGGCTTCCCTCTTTTCTTGAGGGTCACTGGTTTTGATACATGGTAGTTGATGCATGTCATTTATTTACTGCCGCTTCTTCTGTATCTCGCTTGATACTCTTAGGCTGAGATTTTGTGTTAACTGTTTTATGCCACTAATTACACTTTGCCTTTCATGTTTGTTATTATTAGTTTAAAGGATAAATTGTGATTTTCTGTAAACATAGGGCACAGGCTTAAAGGAAAGAGAAATGTTTTTAGAGACTTTGGGATTATTTAGAATCCCAGTGACTATCACTGACTTAATGTATCTAGACTGAATTTGGTGTCTGTTCCTTTTTTTTTTCTATGAATAACCATAATGATTAAGATAGTGAAAAGAATTTTCAGCTTTAATTTGAAGCTTTGTTGCCTGGGAAAGTTTATATTCAACTCTTGGTACTGTCAAAAAGAGAATCTTTCTTAATAGTAATCTTACAATCAAAATACATTTAAGGTACATGGAACTTTAACATTGAATGATTTAACCCTTTAATTTCTTTGTTCATGGTGTGATGACTTGAGGGGCCACGTGAGGTTATTCCAGACACTGGGATTCTCTTCCCAGTTCTGCTCCTGACTCCAGGGAGAGTGAAAGTCACTCAGTCTAGGGAAGCTGGCAGTGAAAATCCCTCCCTGGGATATCTTTTGACTCTGATACAGGTAGGAGAGTTTGATGTCATTGCGGAAAAGCAGAATAAAAATAAAGGTGTATCAAAGAGCACTGCTGCAAACCTGTGAATCTCTGCTTTGACTAAGATTATCAGAAAGTTCTCATAAGGTTTTTTTCCGGATGTTTTTCCGGTGTTATGTGTAAGTATCCATATTCATGGTTATCTCTGGAAGTTCAGAGTGTCAGGAGAACTCTAGGTTTTAAAAATTGGCTCCTTACTGACACTGTTCTTGAGAAAAATGAGCTAAATAAAGCTATTTCTTTTCCTTAACATAAGATACTGAATCTTAAACCATGCTGGGGAGATCAATTTTGGCGCAGCTCTAGAGGCATGTGCTTGTCCCACTGACCCCAGAAGAAGCTAAAACTGATGATTTAATATCTACTACCCATATTTTGGGGCTTCCCTGGTGGCTCAGAGGTTAAAATGTCTGCCTCCAATGCGGGGAGACCCGGGTTCGATCCCTGAGTCGGGAAGATCCCCTGGAGAAGGAAATGGCAATCCACTCCAGTACCTTTGCCTGGAGAATCCCATGGACAGAGAAACCTAGTAGGTTACAGTCCCTGGGGTCGCAAAGAATCAGACACGACTGAGTGACTTCACCTTCACCTTCACCCATATTCATAAATATCAAGAAATGTAAGTAATGATTGCTGCTCTTAACATGCTTAGAGTATTAGATCTCCATGATGTTTGTGCATGAAAAGATAGGTAAAGCTAAGAATTCTAGAATTTAAAAATGGAGGGACCTCAGATAATGCTACTGAACATATTAATATAACAGGTGCAGTTACAGTTGAATCTTTGGAGATGTGTATGTACTCATCTTTCTTTCAGTTTCCCCCAGATGGTTAAAATATACAGCCAGCCTGAATTCTAGAATTTAAAAATGGAGGGACCTCAGATAATGTTACCAAACATATTAATATAACAAGTGCAGTTAGAGTTGAATCTTTGGAGATGGGTATGTACTCCTCATTCTTTCAGTTTCCCCCAGATGATTGAAATATACAGCCAGCCTGAAACCACTAATGCAGATTCTAAACACATCTGTCTCATTTACATATGAGGTCAAGAAGATTCATAGAAGGTAAAATTACTCTATGAGATTAAATAACAATTAAATTATTTGTGACCAGGTATGGGAATTCAGGTCTTCCAGGTTTGGATCTGAGTTTTTCTCAGCACTCTATATCTGGTGTGTGTGTGTGTGTTAGTCACTCGCTTGTGTCCAGCTCCTTGGGACCCCATAGACTGTAGACCCCCAGGCTCTTCTGTCCAGGCAAAAATACTGGAATGCGTTGCCATTTCCTTCTCCATATTTCCTTCTTCCCAACCCAGGGATCGAACCTGTGTCTCCTGCATCGGCTAGCTTTACCCGTGAGTCACCTGGGAAGCCCCAGGTCTCTTTCTAAAATGGTAATAATGGTTCAATTTAGTGAGTACTTATTATGATGGAGACTTTGTCCCAAGACCTTTACATAGGTTGTTTCCCTAAGATAGTCCTGTTTCATAAATGAGGAAATAGGCCCAAAGAGGTTAAGGAACTTGCCTGTTGCTACAGAGCAGGAGCAAGTGGAAGTTTGGAATTGGAGCCCTGCAGTTTGATTCCAGCATAGTGGCTCTTGAGCGACTTCCCCAAAGGTGTACCTTCCCCAAAAGAGTTCGCTGATTACTTCTCATTCCAAAGAGAAGTTTTGTGTAGACAGTTGAAGCCATGGGAACTCTCAACCACATTTTGAAAGCCAAAATTAAAACAAAAAATGTGGCCCCCAAGGCACTCACTGTTTCCCTTCCCTGTTTCTCGAATCCTAAGAAAGCACGGGTTATTAGTGATGACAGTCTTTCTACTGCCAAATGGACCCGTGGCAGCTGGCTGTAGTTTTGCCTCAAAGATTTTGTGACTAGAGAAGTAAAAGAAAAAGTTTAGTGAGGTAGAGGCTGTGGGTGGGGTGGTCATTGGTTTTGTAGTGTGGTTCCGGTGGTTTTATCAGTGATGAAAAAAATCAGGAAAGCTATATGGTGAATCGAATATGTTAAAATATGCACTCTACCTTTCGAGGAAGAGTTCAGCTGTGGGTGGCACTGCTTAGTACTGTCATGGGTAAAAAAGCCTCAGATTTTCTTAGGTTAGAATCAGAAGCCATTATGGTGTTGCCTAAAAGCAACAGTTAACAAAGCGGAATGCTCTGCAGACTTGTCGAATATTTAGAGGTGGTGTTTTCTTTCTCCTGTTCGTTGAAAACTAAACAAAACACCCTTATGCACTCATTTTCAGGTATCAAAGTAAAAATCTTCGTAACTTGTATCAGATATCATTTCAAGCTCAGAATAGGGAAGTGGAAAGAGTGTGTTGGCAAGGTAATATTTTTGTTAACATGTCAGATGAGTGTTTCAGAAGTAGGGTCACTGTTTAGTTTGGCTTATGAACATGATGGTAAGCTCATGATGAGTAGGTGGAAATCAGATGATAAATGTTGCTTAGTAACTTGCTGCAGAGTGTGTTTACTTGTTATGGAGAACAATTTTTAACCAGTAAGTTGGTTGATGTTAGTTGGTGACTTTTAAATTTTAACAGCAAACCAGAAATGATCATTCCATTAAATAACACCACTTTACAGACTATTACTATTATTTTTGGCTTGCTCCAAAACACGACTTAAGGTAGTTACGTTTTTATAGGCAATAGTTCATTTAATCCTTACATCTCCATTGAAATGTAGTGGTTATTTGGGCTGAATTGCTATATGACAGAATTTTAGAAATCTTGACTAGGGATTTCAAGCACTTTTGTGATAACGGGCATCTTTAGCCCAATTAATTACTTAACTTGGATCTTAGTTCCTTTTTTAATTCAGAAATTTTTAGTGATAAGATTAGGTTATTACAATTTGAAACTGTTAAAAAAAAACAAAGTTAAATGGAGGCAACAGATTGGTATAGTAAGCAGTTTCATGATGGTAACAAGGGTTCATTGTAAGATATCTGGGACAGTAGCTTAGGAAATTCATGTGATGTGGATTTTTAAATTTCCCAGGCACTAGAGAGGAAAGTTTCTTTAAAGGGAGAAGAGACTTCTCATCCACTTGACAACTTGCTGTCTTTCACAGTTTAACATCTTGAAGATTCTTTAATCTTCCCACTGATTGTGGGGAATGATTTGCAAGCTGAAGTATTTTGAAAAATATTCAAACAATGTCAAGAGTATGACTGTGTGTATATTTGTGTTGTAATAGGAAAATTTAAAAAGCAATCAGTGGGCTTTAAATATTTCTGGTAACTGACTTCTGCAACATAGACCAGACCCTTTATGCCCTGTAGCTTTCCAGTAGTTGCTTTATCCATTGATCTTCATGTGTTTTCCCCATGAACATAACTTATTCTGAGGGCCAGGTTTTTTCCTATCCTGATACACCTGTAAATGTTCTGATGATATTTTAACTTTTTCTAAGGCAGTGTACTTACTGCTTGTTGAATGCTTACAGTATTTCTCTGAAGTAACAGGATTATAATATTAGTTTTCTCCCGAGATCGCAACCCCCTGAAAGGTATGACGTCATATAACTGCAAGGGATGTAGCTGGGTCCTGGGTGCAGGTATTGAGACGCCTATTTTGGACTCTTCACCAGCTATATTATTAAGCTTGACCTGAAGTTCACATATCTGATGCCTCTTGTCAGGATTTTCTTGAAGGACTGAAGGTTGTTTAAAAAAAAAAAAAAAAGTCTCTCAAAGCTCATGCCTCAAATTCATGGTAGATTCGCAGCATGCCAGGCTTCACAGTTTCTTGCATAAATTTGGGAAAATTTTCTATGAGTTTGCTTAGCCTAACAGAGTGACCTCTTGATGAAATTTTATAATTTGAAATGTTAAACACAGAATAAAAATAGGGAGACTCTGCTTTGTGAAGAAGCTATTAACCTGTTAATGAAAAATTAGTTGAAAACTAGTAGTTAATAATTGCCATTTTGTAACATGAAAAGGTTGTTTTGAAAGCATATTCCCTCATGTGTTTTGTTAAACATTGTAAATGTATCTAAATTTGATAAGCTTTAATGCATTTGTGTTGAATACAATGTGTTTAAATGTCTGGATAAGGAATGTGTTTGGAGTGCTGGTTGGAATTTAGAGAGGTGGGGAAGAATGTGAGAATATTCAATCTGTTTTTGAATATTTGGTCTCCTGATTTCATGTAGCATAACCAATGCACTTATTTTACTTGCAACTGTTAAACACTTGGTTTCTGTAGTCTGTTGACATAGTGTTCTTTTTTTTTTTCCTTGACTTTCTTAACCAGAAATGTGGTTTGGCAAAGTTAAGGACATAAGTGTATCACATAATTCCGTGGCCTCTGTTTTTTATGGAAAGGATGCCTATATTATTGCTTTAATTAATAATTATTAGAAACAGTATATTGGAAATGGATTTATTTATCTGTACAAACTGGTCTTTCTTTAAAAAAATAAATACCTTTAGACTGTCATTAGCAGGGGCAAAATATAATTCACCTTTTACATTTTTACCCCTGCCTTTTAACATGTGATGCCTTGGGCCTCAGTTTTGTTATTGCTATTACAGGGAAATAAATAATTTTGATTCACAATTAAATAAGAAACTCTTAACAGATAAAGGTAATAGAGAAGTGAATACAGTAATAACATTCAACAGTGAGGCACTGATATTGTAATGACTTCTTACAACTTGAAATCAATCTTGAAATATATGTTAGACCTATGACTAAAAAATAAATAGGCCACAGGGTGAACTTTTGTTGTTTTCTAGATGTTTATAGTTCAAGCTAATACTAAAATTAGTGTTAGAATAAAATGGTCATGATTTGCTCCAATATTAACAGAGGCCAATGACAGCATTTCCGTGAATATGAATTTTAATTATTTCTGTTATTTGAAGTAAAATGGGTTTTTGATGAAATGCCTTCTGAAGTGTCATCTCAGAGTATTTTCCTAACTTCTGTTTTTGTAAAAATACGTACGGTATTTTTTTCCCATAACTTCAAAACTTTTCAAGTTAGCTTTGAGGAAAGTTTTTCAAGGGAAAATTGCCTGTTACATACAACATGCTTTTCACTCCTTCCTTTTTTGTGAGAGCTTATTAAACCTTATACTTTGTAAATATCTTATACTTTCATGTCAGTAATAACTGGATCATTATCCTTAGGTTACATTGCCATTCTAGACATCATTAATGTCTGGTTATTTTTAACTTTTGAAATTGATCATTATCATTGTGTTTAGATACTAAATTCCCTACTGAGAATCATAAATCATATCCAGTGGTCTTAGATGGGGCAATTTATGGGAATTTAAAATAGAGTCGATTTTATTTATCTAAATAGAGAAAGAAAATTATTTAAAAAGTATTTTCTCATTCTTTTCAGAGTTTACTTACCATTGTTTGGCATATTTCAATAAATAAAATAGTTGATTCTTCTTTTTCTTTTAAAGTGTATCTTTTTCTGGGAGTATATTTTTACGAGTATAGTATGGTGCCATGTGTAACAATGCACCCTGCATATAAGGGTCTCTATTATAATTAGAGACATACTTCAGAAGTGCAGGTGAGAACCTAAATGTGGAGAATTCACGCACTGGAAAGATCCTTGTTATATTAAGATTTTTAGCTTCTTAGTCTATTAACATTTCTTAAGTCTTAACATTCTTAAGGTTGGCATGGTCACGAGAATAACCTACTTTAAAAAAATACAAAATTAATTGATTCTCTTCTTATTCCAAGTTTTTTATTTTATACGATAGTCAGTAGAACTAGAGTTGCCTTCAGTTTTTAAAAGTACTGTTGATGAGTTTCATTTGAGTCGATTTAGAAACAACTTTGATGATGAAGAGTTTGCGTGTGTTTATTTTTAATATTTTCATCCACATGCACTTGGTTTCATTTGCTATAGGAAATGAAAATAACAAGACAGCTCTTAGAAAATCTTGTTTCTGTAGACGATTCAACCTGGCGAGAAACCACGAGGCAGTGGAACTATCAGGAGAAAGCTTGTTCCTACAAGACTCTCAGACTGATTACCAGACCAAAGAAGTTCCCAGAAATTTAGCTTCAAGCAATCTCTTAAAACTTAGGAAGCAAATCCAGTCTTGCTCAGAGTCACCCATTGCTAATTATAGTATCTTCTAATGTCCCAGTCTAGTGTGAAAATCAATGTAAATAAGTCAGTATATGATTTTTACATGTTCCCTCAAAATATATTCTTGGTAGACACTTAAGATCTGTCTATTTCACTATATGTAAATTATACCACAACATCCCTAACACTTTGAACTTAAGTATTTTTTCCCCCTTACCTGATATATGTTGTTCACCTTTGATGTAACCAATGACTATTTTCTTTTTTCTTTCAATCTTGTACCATTTGTTTCTTAAAATTTCTAGTAGCTAGGAAACTCTCCTGCCTATTCGACTCTGCATGTGTGTTAGATGCTTAATTGCTTGTAGATGTCTTCAAAATGCATGAGGCAACTTCCTTTTTAAAAAGCTTCTATGTGTTTTATATGTTTGTGTGTGTGTGTGTGTGTAAATGTATATTGTGTTTTGGGTAATAGTGTATGTTTTATGAATGTATATAAGTATATGTGTATGTATTTTGGGTAACCATAGAAATCTAGTTATGACTTTGAACACTTGAAATTAGTGTGACAAAGCCCAAGTTTATTGTGTATGTTGTGATTTAAATCACACCCTGGGTTATTTTGGGGGCTAGAGCCATTCATTTAACGCAAGCAGGCCTTCTCTGGTGGGGGCTTGCCCCAGCACGTCCTGGGCGGATGGCTTTAATATCAGGTGAACATCCCAACTTTAGCTGCTGTGTTTACACTGTATGAGGGCTTGCTGAGGCTCTCCCTGCATCTCTCCGATTTTTATTGCAGCTTCATTTTAGGTCTAAATACATAGACACTAAAGAGCACTTTCCTTTTAAAGATCGCTTGTCCGTTAGGCACCTTAAGAAGCTTATTCTTTTGCGTCATTTTCTGTAAGGGTTCATACAAAGGCTTGGTGCTGAGTAATTTTGAACACGAAATTAACTCTATGGCCTTTCATGTGCCTAATGAAAGCCATAAGGGTATGATAAGAAAAAAAAATGGAGAAAAAAATTTGCTCCTTTCTAGACAGCCAGAAGAAAAAGTCAGAGCAGTTGTCTTTGAACCAGGGAAGGATTTATTCTTAAGGTCCTCCAACCTGTTTTTCCCATTAGCTAGGAAAGCACTGCTGGGGCTTTTAAATTAAAAAAAAAATTATCATGAAATAATTATAGAACAAATGATTTAGATTGTATCCAGATTTTGCATCAACACCCTTTAGTTGACTAATTAAATAAAGGCTGTAGCTTCAAATAACATCCCACCTGTTTGGCTTGTGTGAGGATCTGGCATGACAGCATCGCAGTAGCTTGGCTAAAAAAAAGAAAGAAAAAGCAAAGT
The DNA here is from genome assembly GCA_917880005.1 of Nanger dama. Classification (NCBI taxonomy): domain Eukaryota; kingdom Metazoa; phylum Chordata; class Mammalia; order Artiodactyla; family Bovidae; genus Nanger; species Nanger dama. The sequence goes on from CAKJTW010000017.1 coordinate 4,639,686, forward strand.
AACCCAGAAACCCTTCATTTCCCTTTAGCTATTTTTTGGGTATTCTTTGGAATTGGAATGTATTACTGCATTTTTCTTTCAGCCGTGCTTCTTAGAAGCATATAGACATGTATTTTAGACATTAGACTAAAGAAAACTTCATCTAAAACATGCCCTTTCCTGAACAGTAAACCGCAACTGGTCAGACATCCTTATTTTTTTGTTTTAGTAGCTTTTTTCCCCTGTAGATACTTCTGCTGTGTTTCAATTTTTATGACCAACTTGCCAATATAATTTCAAGTTTTAATTTTGTCTTTGGGTGTGCTGGTTCGCTTATCCTAACAGACTCCATATTCTGAAATTCTGGAGTGGTCCAAGGAACATTCTTAAGATTATTTTGCTATTTCCTTTGTGTAAATTTTGAGTATCCTTTCATCTTAAGTTTAAATTGCTCCCAGTCTCTCAATATTAAAAAAGAAAAACCTAACCACTACCTTTTAATATATCACTTTTTTGCTCTTCTCAATAGATGGCAGTCCTTTTGTTTCTTTTACTTTTTTTCACCCCCAATCCCTTACCCCTTGTCACCTAGAGTGTATGAAGTTTCATGAATGATCTTTTAAATGAGCACTTTTGCTTTCTCCCCTGTACTGAAGAAACCTATCCTTGAAACGAGGTTATGGCACTTAGGCAACCCTTTCTAAAAAGTCCTATGGCTTATCTGTTCAGTTTCTTTATTATATGATTTTGTCCAAAAATATATTTGGCTTGTTGGAGTCTCTAATGAGAGTTGGCTAAGAACTTATGTAGTAGAATTGTTCTTCCCACTTTGAAATATATAACTTCAAATTGTATCTTGTACATAAACACAAAAACCTGCAGTGTTCATTCAGACTCTGACCTAGTCATTAATTTTTTTAACTGTTCTCAGTAAAACTGTATAGTCTCACAATATTTTAACATAGAGACTATGCTTATTAAAATAAAATGCATGCTTTATCTAAGTATACAAAGGTATTATAAAGTATTAAACTAGTTAGAGCTTGTGGCACATTGGCTAATCAGTTTTACATGATAAAGACCAAGAGGAAAAAAGGCATGAAATTGTAAAGCAAATAAAATTAATTAGTAACTTCCACAAACAAGTATGTTTATGCAAGAGCGTTGTTACCTACCAATGTTTAGGATAATTTCTGGATCAAGATAATTTATGGTGGTGCCTTTCAAGGAGCCTAATTATCTTGTAACTAATATAACATAGCATAAAATTAGTCCCTTTTTAGCTACAATGAGAAAATTCAAGAGCCTTGGCTTCATAGACTAAATATCTGAGTAGACAAATCGCTGAAAGAGTGCAGCAGAATAAGAGAAATTGCTACAGATACTCCAAGTTACAGTGTTTGTTATTAAACACTGGTCACTGTGAAAATATTATTTCCATATGGGATATGCTATATGTAATTTATACAGACCACGCTAGTAATAGAGAGTCTACCAAGTTGGCACTGAACCCAAACTATCAATATAATGGACTATGTAAGGAAATTGCTGGTATATTTTGGGGTTGGGTTGAAAAGAAAAGACCTTTATTAGTGTGATATTTTCCCCACCCCACCCCCACCCCATGTAGTTTATGCCACTGCTGGAGGCAGATTCTTGGACTCAACCTTGGTGTTTAAGAATGAAATAGTTGAAAGTTTACGTATAGGATAATGTTGGTAACTAAGTGGCAATAATCCTCAAGTTAGATTTTTTTGAGTGCACTATTTTTAATACTATAATCATATTTAGTTTACCTATTTAGCACTAGCTACATACTCATATTTCATGAGACTACTTATAACAACTGTCTTTGGAGAAAATTGGGAAAATAATAAAAGCTGATGATACCCTTAAATAAAAATGTTTTAAGTAGGGAAGACTAGTGGAGGAATAGACATACATTGACATTTCCAGAAAAGAAAGGTGCTGTTTTTGTCAAGTATTTAAGTCTGTTCCATGTGCGTGGTGGGTAAGTTGGAAGTGGAGAGTATAATTTATATAAATAGCTGTAGGTAGTTCAAAAGCCAAGATGAGTAGAGGAGTCCTGTTATGGAACAAACTCTGTGTAGGGGAGAAATCCAATTAGAAATCACCTATGTTTATGTAAGCATGATGAGAAAAAAATGGGGCAGCATAGTTCAGTAAATAGCACTAGTACATTTACGTGGATTGTGACACTTTATTCTCTACCTAATCGCTTATAAGCAGGCCTAAGTTTTGCATGTGATTAAAAAAAAAGCAAACAGTTTTATTATATTTGCCACTCACTGAAATTCTGACTTTGGAATACATTTTTGGTAATTCGGAACAGATTAAATGAAGACTTCTCCTTTAAATCTTGATATTAGGTGTTTTCCTTGTTTTATAGTTCTTGTTCCAGGCATCACACAAACATCCGTTAGTTTGCCAGCTGCTATGTACTTGGGTTTGTGTAGATATGTTATTGTTATGGTGTTGTGATATACCATATTTCAAAATACTTCAGTAATTATTAGGCAGTTAAGAACAATAAAGATGGAAAATATCCCAGAAAATAGTGATATCATATAAAACTATTGAATACTTTTAGTTGGTAACAAAAAATGAATATATTGGAGTGAAAATAATTGTGAAGTAGAGCACTACAAAAATGTTGTTTGACATAGTTGGAGATAGAACTTTTATAGTTAGAAATTATTTTTTAAGAGGTTCTTCTTGAGTAGAAAAGAAAGTGAGATTTTAGTTAGGCTTCAGAACAGGCAGAATGAAACAGTATAATAAAGTTTGATCTGTTGTCTTCCTAGTTAAGGCTCACTAATACTTTCATATATGCCCTTGTTCATCCCTGCACTGGAACAGAACCTAGTTTTCTACTTTTGTTCTTTGATACAGGGCCCTAGCACTTCAGTAAATAGAGAGCTGTACCTTCTCAGACATCTAAACAATGGCAGTAATCTATAACTGCTATTCGTTATGTTGCAGAGGCAAATTGCGCAGAAAATTAGGGATAATTTTTAAAAGATGAAATACAGGTGGCTCATCTAAAACAGACTCCAATTAAAACCACATTGTATTGAATAGAGCCTGCTTTAGATAGACTCCTCTTCATGCTAAATACGAATGAAGCAACCATTTTAGATATAATAGCTGGTATCTGGATTTTAATATGATCAGTTCTCATGCTTCAGGGCCCAGATAGTACCAGCTGGGATTAAGAGACCTGCCCTGCTATAAAACTCGATTATATTGTTTTCCCCAAGGATATTGTGTTAGGAATTATTGAGAAAGTGGCTTTTATGGGGTATAGACTTTTGCATAAAAGTTGGTGCTGAAATTTGACTGGTATCAGAATTTGCATCACAATGTTTTATCTGATATTTTATGAATTAAATGCGTGAAATTAGGCCCTGGGATTGTGTCCAGCCAAAGATAGGGCAGCTGGTCCCCAACATAATGGGTGAACAAAGGTGTGCTGCTGCTGCTGCTGCTGCTAAGTCATTTCAGTCGTGTCCGACTCTGTGCGACCCCATAGACAGCAGCCCACCAGGCTCTGCCGTCCCTGGGATTCTCCAGGCAAGAACACTGGAGTGGGTTGCCATTTCCTTCTCCAATGCATGAAAGTGAAAAGTGAAAGTGAAGTTGCTCAATCGTGTCTGACTCTTCACAACCCCATGGACTGCAGCCCACCAGGCTCCTCTGTCCATGGGATTTTCCAGGCAAGAGTACTGGAGTGGGGTGCCATTGCCTTTTCTGAACACAGGTGTGGTTTAGACCTAAATGTACACTGTCTGTGTTGTGTACGCTGTGTTGTGGCTTATGCCAAGCATTATACCTGTTAACCTTACTAAGAGAGTAAATTTTCCAAGGTTTGGTTGGTCCGATATGCTAACACCTGCCATTAGTATCGACTTGACAAATTGTTCTCTTTAATTATGATTTTATCAGTTTGACTGAATGAGATCAGCAAAATGATTTGGGAATATTGTGCTTTTACATATGCAGATTATTTATTTATTTTTGTTACATTAGTCTTTCTTGTCTTTCAGCCTCTGAAAGGCATAGAGGGCCATGACAGTTTTATTTATTTTTCTTTTCAAGAAATTATTAGTGAATGAGGTATCTAGGGAAATAAATTGCTTGAGAGACAAGAAGCAGGGCTGTTTATTCCAGAGTTTCCAGTGCCTGAAACAGTGCCCGGCACATGGGAAGTGTTGCTTTATTGAAGTCTCCCTTCTGCAAGATGACAGAGTTAGTTCTGACTCGTGGGGAATGGCGCTAGGAGCTGCAGCAGTTCTCACGGTTTGTTTAGAAGATAGGAACTCAGAACCTCTTCAGAGGGACAGACAGGATCTGCTGTGGTTGGACCCTGCCTCCTGGATCCGCCGCCACTCTTGTCTGCTCATGCCTCAGTCTTCCTGCCCCAGCAGCACAGATCAGCTTGGACTTCTCTGATGCTGTGCTGTTTCTCATTGCCCAGCTTTCTCCTACATTGACCCTCTTTCTTCCCTTTTCTCATCCTGCATAGTTGGCTGCTAAACTTGTTTATAATTATGTTTTCATCTTGTATTGGCACATAGTTGATTTACAGTGCTGTGTGAGCTTCAGGTGTACATAAAGTGATTCAGTTATACATACATATATATTCACTCTTTCTCAGACTCGTTTCCCATGTAGGTTAATACAAAATATTGAATACCATGTCCTGTGCTATACAGAAGGTCCTTGTTGATTATCTGTTTTATGTATAATAGTGTGTATAGGTAAATCCCAGAATCCTAATTTATCCCACCTTTCCCCCTTGGTAACCAGAACTTTGTTTCTGAAGCCTGTGACTCTATTTCTGTTTTGTAAATAAGTTCAGTTGCATCAACTTTTTTGATTCCGTATAATAGTGATGTCATGTGATATTCATCTTTCTCTGCCTGACTTCACTTGATGTGATCATCTCTAGGTCTGTCCACGTTGCTGCAAACGACATGGTTTCGTTCTTTTTTATGGCTAATACTCCACATCACTATTCATTCCTCTGTTGCTGGACATTTAGTTTGCTTCCACAGCTCACGTATTGTAAACAGTGCTTCAGTGAGCCCTGGGGTGCATGTATCTTTTTGAGTTAACGGTTTTCTGCTTTTCTCCTGAAGTCTTCTCAGAACCCCAGTGAGTAAGGGCCACTGTTCTGTTTCCTAAAGTGCTCACTGTGGATTTCTGCTACTCATCTCTACAGTATGTTAACACTTCGTGTATTTTCTCCTGAAGTAGGCCTTTTCTGACATTAAGAATTTTTTAGCAGCCTTTTGTTCAAACCTGAACATGGACACAATGCTCAGCCATGATCATTGGTCAATACTTGCCAAGTGAGTGTCCATGCCAGCCCTCTCAGAATTCATAGAATGAATGAAAAACTTGGAATGTGTCTTTAACAATAAATCCAATTACTGGGTTTGGTTCTAAGTCCTTTATTACAAGAGTACTGTTGTTAATCTAGTTATCTCTGCCATGTTTCAATCTGGATAAGCATATTTTACAGATCTGTTCTATTGAGTGCATCCTGGTATAGTATCACACATGACCAAGGGCCCTGGATTTTGTTCTGTGTGAGCTGCGACCATGTATGGAAAGAATGGCGTTTTCAGGAGTGGATGGACATGGACTTCCATTCTATGAGAGTGCTTTGGCAATTACAAGTGCCATTGAAAATTATTATTTTTATTAGAAAGGTGAAGATTTAGATCTAAGTTTATTAATTTTTAAGTTTGAATGAACAAAGGCTAGTTTGTAGCTTACATTATGAGAGTATACTTTTTGAAAATTGGGGAAAGGCATAAGTAAATTCTGGAGAATGAAATGGCAACCCACTCCAGTGTTCCTACCTGGGAAATCCTAAGGACAGAGGAGCCTGGTGGTCTACAGTCCATGGGGTTGAAGAAGAGCTGGACATGGCTTAGCAACTAAACAAACAATAAATAAATTCAATACTAGTGTTCCTATTTTACAAAAAAAAAAAAAAAAAGAAACAAATTTTAAATGTAGTTTTTAAAAGAATTAATCAATTTTTGACTTTGAGAAAAGCTCTACATTTTTCATAGTACTTAAGCTTTGTAGTATAATTACTAGTCAAGACTAGAAATCTAGTTACTAGAGTTCTTAAAAATCAAATTTATCACACAGAGGAATCCCTGTAAACTTATTTTTTCACATGTAATTTATATATGTTAAATAAAATTTAAGAAATGGAACTTTATTAATAAAACCATTTGCTTTACCAATGGTACTATCCACAGAGGTGTTAATAATTTTAGAATATTTTCTTACCTCTTCTTTCTCTTGTATTCATTTCAAAAATAAAAATAGGTTATCCTGTGTGTACTGCTTCATAAACTGCATTTTTGATTATTAGTCTCTTGTAATTTTCCAGCTGTGAAGTTAATTACTGTGGGTTTTAATGTTTTTTAGTAGTTTTACCATAATTTGGGTTTAACTGTATCAGTTCTTTCTTCACTCTGTAATTTCATAATCCAGTTTTGGTTAAAGAATGTTCTTTATTTGATATGGACTAAGTGCTGCAGACTTGTCACTATTTTTTATTTAAATACTATGTCTTAATTTATCAGTATATTATTTTTCAAATCCATGTTTTTCGTGAACATTTGAAGTCTTATTCTTTGTGCTTGACTCTAAGTCCGTCGTTTGCTCTTTCCTCTTGCTGTCAGTGCTCTCAACACCGTCCCATCTGCCTGACTTGATCCAACCACAGGGATGGATTTGACTTCTGGACTGACCCCAAGCACTTGCCTTTGACCAGCCCAACCCTGAACGCACCCAAACGCTCACAGCAAAATTCACTTAGGAAGCATTTAAAACATGAGGGTCAAGGTTCCCTCTGTTCATGGAATGAATCTTCTGACCCTTCTTTAAGTGTCATATTGATAATAGCTTCATTTAAAAAAATAATCATAGAACTGTGGTAGAATCAGAAAAGGCATGTGAATATGACTTTGGGATGAGGTTTTTGCTGAATGAAGCATCTTGACAACATAAGCTGAGAGCAGTGTGTTTGGCTAAATTAAGCAATAAAGGACAATATCAAAGGCAGACCTTCCCTGTTAGTCCTTACATGTGACTTCCTTATATTTAAAATGCTTGTCCAAACAAAAAGTCATTTCACTATTTTTTTCCCCTTGATTGAAACTTTGGCAAAGCCAAGAATGACAACTCTTAAGTCTTTTTCTCAGAGAAAACCTGATGAGATGGTTCTTAGGCACTGCGTAAGAGCTACTGTTCACTTAATAATGTTCGTAAAATTTTATTAGCTATTGCCTTCACATGCTCTAAAGGTTAAAAAAAAAAAAATCCTACGATTTCCACTTACATTTTAGACTAATGCTGCTGGACGTTCTTTCCCTTTAACAGTAATGTTTATCCATTTGAATGTTGTTTCACAGAAAGGAAAAGTGCGTTTGTGTAAAAATATCTAGGGCTTGCCAGGGAATTTTTTTCAGAATGCTCTGTGGTTACAAACAGAAGCTTATTGTTGTATAAACGGCAGGTTTGGCCTGAGTTGATTATCTGCGAATTGTCCGAGATGTATGTTTTGTGTGGTTCGTTCTTGAGCCCGTCTGTAAGTAGCTGGATCTGGTGCAGTTCTTGTCTCTGTGTCTCACGCCCCATACTTAGATCCACGGATAGACACAATCATTAGTCTAAGACAGGGCCCCAAAGAGGCACATGGGTGGGTGGATGTGGGAAAGAGACGTATTTCTTTTATCATCCTCTGGAGGCATTCCACTTGACACAGTGACAACACTTTTGAAAAGCTGAAGTTCTTTGAATTCGTGGGTCTTCTCTCTACCTCTGAATTTCCCCAAACTTTCTCCAGACAAGATGGCTGGCACATCCTGAGGACAGAGCAGAGACACAGAACAGAGAGACAAAGCCGCCCTGAGAAGGCAGACACATTTCTATTGCTTGTGGTTTTTCAGCGCAGCTGCTTTCAGATGGGCCGGCTTGTTCTATGCTGGTTCCACTGCCAGAGCAAGACTGTCACACAGCTGGTAGTACTTACTGTACTTGCGGGAAAGTATGTGATTCATTAGTTGGAACCGTATGTTTTTCACCAGTTCTGGTCATGTTTTTGTTAGGATGTGGTAAAAACATAAGCAGGGGGTGAAGGGACAATGGAAACATGTGACTTGTTAAGCATTGGCCCCAACCCATTATTAGCTAAATTGTACACCATAAAATGTCCTCTGTACCTCATAAGACAAATGACTTAATTTTTTCTTCCTCAGTTGAGGTCATTTAGTCATAAGTAGTAAAAATTATCAACACGGAGCTCTTTTGCTCTTTTTCTTTTCTGTAAAGTATGATGATCCGTTTAAACCCCCAAATTACAATACGAAGAGAAGTCATGCAAGTAAAAGACATTAATTTGCAGAAAAATGCCCATGACGGGTGAAGAGCTTTAACTGGAGTGAACTCCTGCTACCGATAAAATATGAGTCTGGTATTCCAGCTAAGAGGAACCACTCCTAGTACGGCAGGGTGTGAGGAGAACAATTAATGGGAGCTCCTTTGTCTGCTCATGATCAGGCAGGCTGCAGTTGACTGGCTGGCTGGACATGGGACTCTTGGTGTCATTAATGGGTGCACATCACGGTATCTGAAATGATCCATGTTGTATCTTACAGAACCATCGGTGTGAGCTGCATTGAACAGCAGCCTATAATCAGGTAGTTTGTGAGCTTGTGAATATTGGTGCAACTGACCCTATTCTTTGGAAAATGAATGCCATCTCTGCTTGGCCTGTGTTCCCTTCCTATACATATATATATATTTTTAATTTTATTTATTTATTTGGCTGCTCTGGGTCTTAGTTGTAGCATGTGGGATCTAGCTCCCTGACCAGGGATCGAACCTGGGCCCACTGCACTGGGAGCTCAGAGTCTTAGCCACTGGACCCCCAGGGAAGTCCCTAGGTATTTCTTATAATATTTGCTTTCCTCTCTTTTCTTTAAACACTAGGGATGCTTTTCCTATGTTCCCACCCCCATCATGTCCTATGGAGATAGGTGACATTATTGCAGTCTCTCTGGGTAAAAAATTTTGGCAGATGACTCCTCTACTCTTGGACTGTTTCAGCTGTTCCCATTTCCGAGAGTTTTGCACCGTTCATGCCTCAGCACTCACACTCCTGTAGTTGCTGGACTCTGCAGAATTAGAACCGGGGCTGTCTCTGACAATTAGCTCAGCTGGCTGCAGCGTAAATAAAGGAATGCGCTCAGGGGCTATAGTCTGTGACACGGTTTAACAGAGCGTAAAAGGTGCATCTGTTCCATGCCTGGATCCAGTCGCCTCACTGTCACTGGGAACTTACCGACACGGAGACATGCCCGTGCTGTTTGGTAAACAAGCGGCAGGTATTAAATTAACCAGGCTGGGAGTGTGCAAAAGTGCTGCTTTATTGAAAGCCCTGCTCTCTCAGCTCGCTGCCGGGTCACAAGCCAGAGCATCTCTTCTTAAGATGACTCATGGCACCGCATACTTCAACACTCTGTCCTCACTTCCAGAGAGGACCGTTGACCTTTGGTCACCTGATGGCACCTTGGGGGTGCAGAGGAGAGATGAAGCGGAAGGAAGGCTGTATGTGTGCAGTCGGCAGGCTAAGTCAGGAGGCAGTGAACACCGAGCAACCTGGATCCAGGTTTTATTTTCAATTGCTCTGTGGAGTCCAGGACCAAACTACAGCCTGGGTTTTGTTTTGATTTGTTTTTCCTGCCTTTCTGCCTCACCCTCCTCCTGGCTCCTCCACTTGAGTTGAGATCTGAAATAACGAGGGGATCACTGTATAATCAGGGTTGTTCTCTGTCCACCTGTGTTGGGTAGACAAACATCTTATAATAAACTTGTACCTAATACAGTTGTACTTTTCTTTTTTGGCGTTTATTTGCCTTTGCATTCAAGTTTTCTAATGGAAAAAGAACCATGTTAAAAAATTTATTTGCTTGCATTTAGCAACATAGTGATTTTTAAAGTTTGATTTTTTTTTCCAGCTTCAGGAATGCTGTGCAGAGAGTTCTCTATGTTGACATGTTGATATGTTCTTCGTTTTCATGGTCTTCTCATCTTTTTCCAGCAATCTGCTTAGGTCTGGAGGCAACCCGGGTAATTTTCAGTCTACACATCTGTGCAGTAGAGACCCTTGCTTCGAAGATTTTCCCATTCCCCTCCTGGTTGTGTTTCTTTTTAGGGCCCCATCTAGCTCCTCATCCATTAGAAGATGATGTAATGCCAATGGGATCTAGCCCCACACAGCTTGAATTAAAATGATTCCAGTTGGTGATACTTGAATGTGAATGACCAGGAGGCGTGATGCATTCAACACTGTATTTGAAGTGCTCACCTTGGAAATCCCTCTCCTGGTTGTACAGGCCCTTTGGTCCTCATTCTGGCGATCTCCAAGCCACATCTGCATTCCTGCTGTCCAGACCCATCTTTTATTGCTCTCTGTCTTTACAGAGTGAGGTCTGGGTGGAGGAGTGAGGTGCAGGCAGGGTGAGAGGGTGGGGAGGAAGCATCCTTTCTTACTTCTTGCTCAGAGGGGAGAGGTCTGGACAGGAAAGTGTCCCACTACCCAGAGAGTGGTGATGCCTCACAGTCTCTTTATCTTTGTAACATCTTTGGTGTATGAAGTTTAATAAGCCAGCTGTGCAGTTCTTTAAAAGCCAGTGGATTCCATTTTTCATTTGTTTCCACCCCCTTTGCTCTGAGCTTTCACTCCCTGTTTCCTTATCCCTCCCCACCCCCTTCTTTATCTCAGGGAGTTCCCTGAGTAGCAAGACTGAAAGAGAGCCCGAGGTTTATGTTAGAAGAAATTAAGGTTAATGATCATTGGCTCATTTTCATATTCTGTGGGTGTGGATGGAGGAGTAATCAGTGCAGGTGGCCCTGCCAGTTGGGAGTTTTTCTTTGTCATCAAGAAAATAAGGAGAGCGCCGGGATTGAATTACCACAACTATTTCAGGACTAAACATATTTCATTTCCCGATCGGGTCTGGCTTAAGGACACAAAGCTGACATTAATTTTATCCAAAGAAAAGCACAGCAATTTTTTTCCCTTGTTTTATAATTTGACTGAATACATAGGGTGGATGCATGTTCAAATTTAATTCTAGTATAATCTTACAAATAATACTCTGAAAAGCAGAGGGGTTTTGATTCAGTTTGACAGTTTATGTTTCTGTGCCCAATTACCACTTAGTTATTGAATGTTAAAGAGCTGCTTTCTAAACTGTGCGCTCGGACTGCACCAATTGGCTTCCCAGCTGCCTGCTATTACATGTGAGGTGCTCCCTGCTCACTTTTTAAAGGATGTACACATTGAAAGCAGTTATGTTTAGCTAGCAAAGGAAGTGGGGGGATTTGGTGAGGAAGTGCTTGCTGGCCTTGAAAAACTATCTTGTGTGCAGTCTAATTTCAGCCACATAAAGACATTTCTTTAGAGAAATATTTGTTGGATTTAAAGAAAAACTTAAATGCCCAGATAAACTGGGGAAATAACCATGACTTTAAGAAAACAAAGTGTAGCTTCTATTTGGAATACTTGGAACCATCCCTTAAAGTTTTTGTTTTTAATGCCACTAATCTAGCTTCGTACACGTGAGAGACTCAGGGCCTGGAAAATGGAAAAGTTGACCAGGGGCAATAGAAGCCATCGAGGAAGAGGGTCCAGATGAGCCATGCATGGCAGGTTCTGGCATTCTTAGCAGAATGCAGCTTGAGTGACCTGGTTTGTTTTTACAGCACAAGGTTTATTTGGCTGTGACAGTGTGAGTGTAATATTAATGACACTAATGTGAAATTAACTTTTATGTTGCGTGAGCACTTTTCCTTGCCTCTCTCCTTAAAATGGCAAGTATTTTTTGTGTGCCTGTGTTGCCACAGTGAGCGTTTATATAACCCCATAAGCCATAGAAAGTTTGGGACAGTCAGGTAGCTCTGCTAGCATATGTCAGGCAAGTACAACTAAAGGTGAGTTTTGGTTTTGATATCCCTGTGGTATGAGGCTCCATGCAGCTGAATATTCATTGTGTGCCCATTAATATGAATACTTCGTTTGGATTATTAATAACACATGAAGAGACCATTCCCAAACATTCAGAGGGCAAGAATGTTTGAGTGGTTTCTGAAAGTTCTTTGCTATGGAGGAATAAGATTATTTCTTTCTAACAGGGCAGTTAAGAGTTATAACTCGGGGCATTGTAAACTGTTTCAAAAAAAAAATTTGGTGTATCTTATGAAATTGCTAGGTAAGACTCATCCAACTTAATATTGAATGAAATGATCATTTGAAATCCATATGGTTTCCAAATTGAATGTTTAAGCAAGTTATGCTTTATATTTGTTTTAAGAAGCGTTGAACAAAAATACATACAGAAACACTCAGTAATCCATTTTTATAAGGTAACATCCCATCCTGTTTCTTGCTTTGCTTTTCACTGAATCCTTTTCACCTTGCCTGTTACTGACAGAGCTCAAAACTGGACTTACTTTGAATTTCTCAAAGCTTCTAGTAAGAACCATTCACATTTTGACCCATGTACATCTGGTTTTAGCCAAGCAGAAGGGACCTGTAAATTAATTCCACCCCAATTTAATGTTTATCTGTTATACATTAAGAACAATGCTAAAACCAAATAATTTAATGTTTTGCTTGCATATAAGTTGGATTCTTAATATCAGCTATAGTTCCGACTATAACGCTGGCTATGTGTCCTCTGAAATGCTGTGCAGAGCATGATGGCTTAAGCCATTTGGATGGCTTTCTCTCTAGGCTCCTCAGCTTTCACTTACCTGCCAGTGCTCTTTACTTTGATCTTGGATATCTTTCAGAAGGTCCCACAGTCCATGCTTTCCTCCCATTGGAAGCAAAGAGTATGGCAGAATTCATTTGTAGCTCTTCTCTCACTTATGTTTGAATTTTAAACTCATCATGCCAAGAAGTAACTCAATCTGGTACAGTCTGCTGACTCCTAGTTCCTGACTCCTGAGTCCTGTAAGCTACACTTTCAATTTCTTGTGGCTGACCTGACTTTTCTTTCTATCTCATCCACTGGAATATATCCATAAATGAGGGCTGTGTGCATGTAGGTGTGTTTTACACACAACAGTCACATACTCTAGCGTGGTGTTTAGTGTGCCAGGATGTAGAGTTTAGTTTCACCGCCATTTGGGTTAAAAATATATGCATTAAACAGATACTGAATTTCTGTCCTGCATTTAATCTCTTCCTGTTTTCCATTTCCTTTCTCCACTTTAGGCAGCACACTGATCAAATTCTCAATGTAATCTGTAAAATGTTTGTTCCTATTAAGGAACTTAGCGAATAAAGTCCTCAATCATTCCTTAATAGGAAGTAAATAATAGTGTGTAATTAAGTATTTAAAGTGTCACCTGAATTGTTGTTCTGTAGGTACTTCATCCTTAGCCCTGTTACAGTCACTTAGCACAAACAGTACAACTTGTGGGAACAGCAGGCTTCTAAAAATATCCTCTTTGGGCCTGGCCACCCAAGAGCTGTATGAGGAGGTGTTTCAGGAATTATCACAAAGTTAGGCACAACTGATGGGACCTGTGCAACTCTTGCGCCGAAAATTGTGCCTCCATGAGGGATCAACTGCACATTATAATGGAAGATACACTTCCTCTGATTAAGTGCAGAACTCACTAAAGCTTTTCTGAGGTTTCTGTAAAGGATGTCTGCCATAGTTGCCTACTTACCAAATGAATTGCAGTCAGATATACCCATGACATTGAGCTTGAAATCATAAAACAAGCCACTCACTTCACTGCTTTATAAACCCATATCCATCCAGGGCCTACACATTCTTTATTTTATATATCATGGTGGGTTGTTAGTCACTGATGGAATTCATATGATGAATAAATTTTACATTAATACATTAAAACAGTCTACCCACCATTCTGAAAAGCTTTAGTTAAAACCATCAGTCAGCTGTCATTTCTTAACTTAATTGAATAATGAATAAAACCTGTTTCCCTGTTGTTTGTCACTGCTGCTTTACAGCAGGCCCAAATGAAAATGAACCATGAGTTTTAGGGATGATAATCTGAAAAATTTATAATTTTGGAGATGTAAAACTTTGGCGGTATTGATACATCCTTGATTTTTATTCCTCTCATTTGAAAATGCTGCAGCTCAGAAAGTTAGCCAAGCTGACCATGGTCAAGTAACCAACAACTGACTGAAAAGGACCAGAGTCCTCTTGTCTAGACCAGTATTGCAGTATTGTCCAGTAAGAGGCAAGATAAGCAATTTTATGATTTAAGATTTTCTAGTAGCCACATTGCAAGTATAAAGAAACAGGTGAAGTCAATTTGAATAATATGTTATTTAACCCAATGTATCAAAATTATAATTTCCATGTATAAATAGGTATAAAAATATGTAATCATTGTGAATGTTCATCAGTATTTTACAGTCCTTTTTTACATGCAGTCTTCAGAATCCAGCATCTCTTTTGCATGCACAGCACATCTGGACTAACCAAGATTCAAGTACTCAGTATCCATGTGTAGCTAGTGGCTACCATGTAGCATAGGTTTCAACACCAATCCAGTTTTCTTTCCAGCTGAGACAGCAGTGTGCATGCATGCTCAGGTGTGTCAGACTCTTTGCAACCCATGGACTCCTCTGTCCATGGGTTTCCCAAACAAAACTACTGGAGTGGGTTGCTATTTCCTACTCCAGGGGCTTTTCTCAATCCAGGAATCGAACCTGAGTCTCCTACATTTGCAGGTGGATTCTTTAGCACTGAACCACCTGGGGAAGCCCCCTGACAGCAATATAATAGCTTCTAAAGGCATGACTGGGATTTTTCCAGTCCCTATTTCGGTTAGTTTAGGAGAGCTAATGGCTCTAGATATGCACATGAAAAAGTAAATGAAACTTGGGGTACAGAGTCTCTGATAGAAGCACATTTGTTCAGGTATCACCCCTCTGGTCAGCATTTTTAACTGCGTGGGCAGTGCTTAGCAGAACCTCAAGCAAGTAAATGTTTGCAAGATAACTTGTTGACTTTCTTTCTTCTTTACTGTTCCCCGTGTGAAGCCACAGTGTCTCAGTTTCCTAACCAAACATGTGTAGGCAGTGCTGGAATAGGGGGACAGTTGTGTCTCCCTCTACTTTCCCTCTTGGAGGTTGAAGGTAGTGCAGTCTGGTGCTGCCCTGAGCTGAGGCTGTCCACCATCTGTGTGAGGAATTCACAATCTCAGACAAAAGAAATTGGCAGCGTCTTCCCTCTGTCTGTTCTCCAGATTCTCACGATAGCCATAAAACACCTGGACAAAATCAGCAGGTGATGGCAAGGGAGAGAGCATGATCAGTCACAGGCATTGTTGAATCCTTTGAACATTACTTATGGCCTGGACATTCCTGTCACCAGGCACAGTTTGATCTTGGGTAAGTTTTCTGGAAAAGCTTCATTCCCTGGCTCTGTGACAACAACAGAACCAGATAACACTGCCGATAGGGGAGAGCAGAGGCTAGCAAGGCTTCCCTGCCTGAGGTATAGCCGCTCTAGGTGGTGTTACCTCCGTGTGTGGAAGAGCACCCTACAGAAATAAGTCATATCGCCAGCTACAGGAAGCCTGCTATGGAGATTAGTGTTCTTGCTGTAAACTCACTCGAGGAATGAACATTTTCTCTCATCTACTTAAAACAATTCATCAATTGTTTTCAGAACCTTGGGTGCTTGATCAGCATGGTTCATATGCTGTGTTCTTTTAATATACCTTAAAATCTATCTTCTGCACTTGCCTTGAAAGAGAGAGTCAGTATTACGTTAGTCATAGGCTTTTAAAAATCATTTGTTGTGACAGTTATACCTATCCACACCCACACAATTTGTGTCCCTGGGACTCCTCTGTACATCTTTGTTAGAGAACGGTAAATGTAACATTAAAACCTTCCGCAGAGCCACCTAAGTTTATCATTCCAACATCCTCATTTTGTATCACATGCTTACTTTCTCAATTTTTGTTTTGATGATGAACCCACAGGATGCAGTAGATAGTAAAACATCATTGGGATTATCTGAATTTTCTGTGCCTCTGTTTAGAGCCACTGATTTGCATATCATGGAGTCTGGTAAAGAAAGAAAATGTTTTAATGGACCAGAGATTTGGCTGTGAAGAAATGGCACTTTGGGCAGCAGAAACTCTGAACAAAGTCCTTTAGCTGTTTCCTCTTCGTCTGTGAGGGTTAGAGTTTAATATGGTGGTAGTTAGCTTTGTTTGCTGCAGCCAGTTTTCAGGGTCACATCTTAGCCATGAGTTTTATTTCCACTGAGAGGCCTGAACCAAAGCAGAAGCTGCACTGTTTAATTCAGAATTATTCCTCTCTTCTGTTGGCTCTGTCTACAAATGTAACCCTTTTTCATATAAATGGCGTCAAGCTTCATTGAATTTAGCTCTGTCTTGTTAAGTACATTAACAGTGTGTTCTGTCATTCATTACATGAGAATTAGTTGTCTATTACAAAGTGGGGGTTTTGTTTGGAGCCTGATCTTCATGGGAAAAAAGCCACACGTGGCTTAATGTCCTGCGTGTGTTGAATCCTGGACTTATTTGTGACTTGCATGCCACTGAAAATGCCATGCACAATGCCAATTCTCCCATCGGGAGGCCCACCTTATATTAAGCAAGAGAGCTCTATAAGAGAAGAACACTTATCACCTTCCATTTAAAAAAAAAAATCCCCTCTCCCCCATGTATTTTGTCACGTTTTTAGCGATCTATACAGCGTCCTTAGAGTGTGTTACAGAAAGTGTTAATATCTTAGAGCAGCAGTAATAATAATCCTTTTACTCAGGGTAATCATGTGCTAATCCGCTGGTAAGTCAAAAGTATTAGATCATTTGAAATTCATTGTGTCAGCTCAGTTGAAATAACTGGTATGGTGCTATAAACATTTAGAGAAAGAGAGTCTTTGAACCCAAATAATAATGTCAAATAGTTTGTTAGTGTTACATGCTCATGTTTAAGGGTTTCATAAGCTCAACCCATGGACAAGAGCATTTCAGTTTACATCAGTGTGTAATATATTATTTTAACTGAAGGTTTATTTTTATTTTGTTATTTGGGGAAAGTTTCTTTTCCTCTGGCACTTATGGACTAGGTTTTTATGTTACAGTTTTCACCCTGCAGTCACAGGGAGCTTGGTGTGCCAAAAGGGTTTTGTTTTGTTTTAAGAAAACTTTTCTTGTTTTTCTAAGGCATCATGTTAGGGTTGAATTTTCTCCCTGCTCCCTTCTCTCCTCTCATGTACTTGGAAGGAGGACGGATAGTGTACATATTTATTTTTCTGTGAATATTTTAACTAGGAAGTTTTATTTCATCATTCCCCTCAACCAGAGCCTCTCTCCCTTTGAATTTTTGTCATTCCCTTGCATTATTCTGCTCCCCTCTCTCCTTCTGAGCCCACAGCTGATTGACCTTTGAAGGTAAGATTTCTTGTTTGAGCGATCTTCACACCTGACACCGAGTAGATCTTAAATAAAAAGTTTTTTTAAATTGCTTCACTTATAAAATGTTGGACAATTTGGCGACTCAGCTAAACTTGTTACAGTGTCAGTAGATGAACACTTTGGTGATAGATCATTCTGTTTTTCCTTTTTGGAAAGTCGGTTGAGTTTTGAAAGAACACCTCTTTCTTCAGAGCTTCCAGGACCATGGGTAGCTGCAACTCCTTCTGCTCTCCACCCTCATCACTAGTCAGCTGTTGACTCTGGAAAGCATTTTGGGGCTCCACAGAGGACCAGCCAAATTTCACTGGCTTTCTGAGAACACCTAGCTTAAGAAGAATTGAACAGTCAAGGTTCTTGTGGAAGGAAATCATATCTATCCTTTCTCCACCCCATGTTATCACTTTTTTCTTCAACCTGATTTTGATTTGCTGTTGTTAAGAATTTGTAGACCCTCTAATCCTGGGGTTTCTTACTATTGTAATGTGAAATACTTCTCCCTCCTCCTCCTCTTTGAAATTGAAATCTACAGACCTTTCCTTCTGTCTGTGTTCTGTAAAACAGTATGCCAGATGTAGAGTCTCAAGTACACCACCGCTGTGTCCCTCATAGCTTTCCTCCACCTGAGTCATCCCAGGAACAAGCTTTGCTCATGAAAAAGTTCATCACAAAGAAAACCTTCTCTGAACTCTTAAGAGGATGAACTAAATCCACATAGAGTAACTCTAGAGCTTGAATCTGGCCAAAGAGCAGAGAAGTTGCTTAATGCAATCTGAGCATTTTTAGACCTGCCCCAGCTCAGAGAGCAAGGCAGTCAGATGGTCTGGTTTAAATCACAGAGACAGTGCAGCCAGGCCAGCAGCCTCCCGGTCATCTCAGAAGTCATGTGGCAGGGAGGGGTTGGTCACAACAGTCCCCAAGGCACCGGCCTTACTGATAGTGCAGTATGGGGTTGGGGGTGATCGATTGGATTCCTAATAAGCCTGCCAGGCTGAAAGGGTGCATATCTTAGCTCTGGAATTGCCCTTGGTCACTGCAGAATGACATGTAACTAATCTTAGAGATTAGTTGAGGCATGGTTTTACTAGCATTCCTGGGAAAGGGCAGCATGGCACAGTGACTAGGAGCGTGGGCTCCAGAGCCAGCCTGCTTAGGCTTGAATCCTTTTTCTCCCATTTGTACTAGCTGTGTGGCCTTGGATAGTGTGGGCTTCTTCTTGGGCATAAGAAGTCTCTGTGCCCCGTGTACCTTACTTGAGAAATGGAGATAATGATACCTACATCCTGGGTAGCTTAAACAAACTGTGAAGACTGAGGTCATATGTAATTCCTGAAACAGTGCCTGAAATATAACAAGTATGAGGACATGTTTGAGTAATAAAATAAAACTGGATGTAGTGAAATGCTGATGCTTCAGGGAATTATTAGTGAAACCTATCCCAGGAAGCTCACCCTTTATTAACACTGATGGGTTTTACAATAGTAATGTTTATGCCTGCCACAAATGCCATAGCTATGTGCCTTGTACTCAGAGGTTCCTATAGATAACCTCACATTTTTTTCCCTTCATCCATAGGTAAAATTTTAAGGATCTGGCTCTAAAGAGCTGTTGTGGGGATTCCCTTGGTTGAGAAAGTGGGCTGAGTGGAGTCCACTTGGATCTAGACATAGGGCTGTTTTTGTAATCCTTTTTCATATTGTTCTGCTTTGCTTTCCTTGAGTGATGCTTTTTTTGAAGCATCATATAGTTTGTCATAGAATGATGTTTTTAGTTGCATCTTTGAAAACCAAAATGATTAACTCTCAACTTACATCTTGCTAAGAAGCTATACCTGATTATCAATTGTAGTCAAAAAGCAGACTTTTTAAAAAATTCTTTATTTTTAGCAAATTTTACTTATCAGTCCTCAGAACATCCAGATGTCTTACACCTTCTTTGTTTTGTGGCTATGGAATAAGTATCTCATTTTGATTGTAGCGTCATAATTAAAAGAGACTTGAAGGTAGACCCTGAAATTTACATTTATCAATGATCATCATGACCCTATATTAATCTTCATATTCTGAAATGCAGTGTGTGGTTGTCTAAATAAGTCCCAACACATTTGCCAACACTGTGATTTAAGCCTTTCACAACTGCCTGTTGGAATTCACATAACTGGGTTTCATACTATCTGTGGCAACTCTTTATTGTCTGATTCCACAGAAATGTGATTGTATTTGCCCAAATGTCAGTGAGGATAGAATGGTTCAGATCAAGGGGAAAGAGTATACTGTGCAGTGCTAGGGACAGCCACTTAAGAAGACTACCTCTTGTGCCCAGGGTTTCAGTATGGTGATGGAGACATCATTAACTAGTCATAGTCACCATATTTGCCGCCCTTACTGGGGTTATCCTGATGTATAGCTGTTGGACAGTTGTGACTGCTGAGTTACTCAGACTTGGTTTTAATTTCCACTTTTACCTGCTTTAAGGTGTTGATCAAGTCATTTAATCTCTTGGACTTTTAATTTCCTTATCTGTGAAATAGGGTTGATAATGGTACCGATCTTGCTCATCTGTCAAAAAGACTAAATTCATGTATGTAAAGCACAGTTGACCCTTGAACAACACAAGATTGAACTGCACATGTCCACTTATACATGGATTTTTTAAAATGGTAAATACTACAGTACTCGGAGAAGGCGATGGCACCCCACTCCGGTACTCTTGCCTGGAGAATCCCATGGATGGAGGAGCCTGCTAGGCTGTGGTCCATGGGGTTGCTAAGAGTCGGACATGACTGAGCGACTTCCCTTTCACTTTTCACTTTCATGCATTGGAGAAAGAAATGGCAACCCACTCCAGTGTTCTTACCTAGAGAATCCCAGGGACAGGGGAGCCTGGTGGGCTGCCGTCTATGGGGTCACACAGAGTCGGACACGACTGAAGTGATTTAGCAGCAGCAGCACTACAGTACTACATAGTCTGTGATTGCTTGACACCATGGATGCATATCCATATCCATGGATATGAAGGAACCACAGATACAGAAGAGCCAGGGATATAGAGGGCTGGCTAGACATGATATGCAGATTTTCCACTGAACTGAGGGTAGGTGCCCCCCATCCCCAAGTTGTTCAAGGGTCAACTGTATTTCCATAAATATATTTATAAATATACTTAGTGCCTGGTGCATGGCAATAGCTTGAGAAATGATCTGAGACAGAGCTTTAGGAATATGTGAGACAGAACGGTTAACTTTACTTGGTACATTACGTATGAACTGTTCCACCATTCATTAATTATGGTAGTAATGATAGGTTCATCATGTTGCAGCCTCACTCTTGAAAGCATCTTCCTTTTGCTCACCGGCAAAAGTTGCCTGGCTGGGGGCACCATGGTGTGTCTACAGAGGGGTTTTTCTTGCTAGTTGGAAAAAATGCATTCTTAGTTCCATAAATTATGATCGTAAATTGATTTGGTTGAGTTCTTTGGATTTTTTCCTTCAGGAAGAAATAAACAGTTTTCCAAGTGGTTTTGTTAGCTTTTTAAAATGAAAGCCATCATATTGAACTGAATTTGGTCCCCAAACATGCATATATTGATGGCTTACTAGACACCCTGCTAGCATTGGGATGCTGAGATGAGTAAGACACTGTCATTGCTACTAAAAATTTACACATTAGTATTCTGGAATGGTTACCAAGGTTTGGCCAGTGATCAACCAGTTTTGTTGGCATTCGTGCTTTGAAATCCCGTGGTACACCACTTCCTCTCCTACTACCATTGTGTTTCTCCTTGAAGTTCGTGGCAGTCAAATACATTTGAGCTTCAATTCCAAGCATTATTTTCTGCTACTGTTTTATAGGACATGTTGTCATTTGGTTTTGAGCCTTATTCCATTAGGATTGGCTTTGAAGGCACATGCACTAGAAATCTGGACTTACTTTCACTGTCCTTTCTTTCTTCAGGGACAGTTTTTCATAACGTCCTCTCTTCTCCCCTTTGTGACTGTTACTTTTTTGTTCAGCCAAATGTCACATGATGTCATCTAGACTATTTAAAATAAGACAGTCTGTCCGGAATCTGAGACAACCCAGAAAGTTTTGCAATTCTGTATGACACGTCCAGATGACATGCTTGCTTGTCACCATTCCTTCTGGGAAATCCCAGGGAGTTATCACAGTCTGCTGCCCTGGTTACCAAGAATTACTCACTTAGAGTTGAATTGGTGTTTGGGTATTCAAAGGTGTAGGGGCCCCTAAATCCTAGTGAGCGGTCTCTGAGCAACCCCCCTTTATGTTTGCATGTTGTCACTTAGTGGAAAGTTATGGAAAGCAGCAAGGCGAACTGCTTGAACAGTATCCAGGGAATTGAGAAACAAAGATAACCACTTATCTCCTCCTTTCCAGGAGAGCCATGGGTATTATTCTTGCTATAAAACCGTGTTCTGGGGAGCCTGTAGTGATGGCAGTTACACCCTACTGCTACTATCAATTTTGAGTAACATACAGTGTTTGGGGCTACCTTGCGCTTGGATTTATTATTTTTTTCCTTTTCAACTTAAAAATTCTTTAGGGGAGCATTTTTTTCCTGGGTTGCACACCCATACAACCTTTTCTTGGCCTTGAAGCAGTGTCAACTTAACAGAGTTTATAGGTTTCTAATTATTTAATGTAGTACATTTTTTCTTCCCTTGTGTGTTCTAAGTTTTAAGAATTGGAAAAGTCCACAAGACTTAAGTAAGGGTAGCCTTACTTAAACTGGCACAATAGACATAAGACCCTACTAATTATATTATTCATATGCTTGAAATTCTCAGTGTTCCCCATGGTTCACAAATTTAAAATGAAATGTGTTAGCTCTGTTTTATTCTGAAATACGTTTTTCAGCCCACCTGTCTAACCTTATGTCTCTAGGTATTCTCTTTTCAAAAATGTTCATGTTCTTTGAATAGGTCCATGCCATGGTCAGTGCCCATCCATTTTGGGTGATCTTCTTTTTCCAATGTTTGCTTGTTGAATTCAGCTAAATAGCTAGCTTTTTCAGAGTGTTGATGCCCCAGCACTGTGCTACAGGTGTGTGTGTTGAGGGGGTGGGGGATGCCAAGTAAAATGAGACATGGTCTCTGACCTTGAAGACCTTCCAGTCCCTAGCCTCTTGAAAGCCTATCCATCTTGCAAACCACTTCCTTCGCTAAGCCTTCTCTCATTACCTCAGAAGGAGTAAGACTCTCTCCCTTGAACCCTAAAGCATTCTGTTTATGCCTCTCTTGTCACATTGATCACATTCTCCTTTATAGTATAGTTATTTGTGGTCAGGTTTATCTCCCTACTCAGTTGTAAATTTCTCGAGGACGTATTTACTTTCACAAGTCAAGGTTTAGAATTCTGCTTTTCATATAGTAGATGTTTGATAAATATTAGTGAATCAACGGATCATGAGAATAGAAATTCTTGCTAGGATTTGGTGAGGGGATCTCATCATATTTTTAATATTTTGTCTTTCTAACTCAGCACAATTAAGGAAATTAAATATTCAGATGCTAGCTAGTGTATTGTAAGGAATGAGACTAGAAATACAAACACCCTGTTCTCTAAGTCTGATACGAGAAAGATGGCCAAGGAAGTGGGGGGCTGAGGGAGAGACTGTTTAATGTGTACAGTATTGTATCATGAGGCTGATACTTAATTTCAGGAAACAGCCTAATGAATATGAACACTTGGAAAATTAGTTGCCCATTCCATTAATTGTTTATTTGTGAATGAAAGGGGCTAGTCAGGCTGGACGGTTGCTTGGTTTCTGGAAATCAGTATACTAAACTATCTCCAGATGTGAGGAGAAAGAACGGCATCCGCATTTTATTGCGTGTAACACTTTGCACAATTCACAATTTGAGCTCAAAAATTTTTTTTTTGCTTCTGTTTTCTAGCACTTCATTTTATTTTAGTGTTTGATCCCTGCTCTCTTTTTCACCTCCTGGAAATTAACTATTAAAATAATTAAAAGAAATGAAAGGAAACTTTCAGTAGTATGCTTTTATTGGAGTTTTGTGCTCGAGCTAGAAGAAAGAGGCTAGGTTGTTTCTGTGTAGAAAAGGCATTGTTTTTTTCCTTGAGCCATTATTTCACTGGGAGATATTTATATGATAAATTTACATGTATAGAATTTGTGGAAACTAAATATTTATTTAGTTAAATCAATAATTGTTCCTTTGCTCTGCAGGTAGAACTTTTGAGAATTGAACTTAATAGTCATTATTCCAGAGATCTGATAAATATGCTTAGGGAAACTTAGATAATACAATGCTGTTCTACAACTTAATCTTTATTGACTAAATGCTAATAAGCTGTAGAATTCTGGCCTTCATAGAGTAGAAAATGACTTTTTTAACCTTAAAGACACTTTTTGGTTTTTATGCAGTTTTATTTAAGCAGTAACCTTCGTGTCGCTTGATTGCTCTGTTTGTTCCCGGAGCTTTCCAGCGACCAGTGTCCCAAATCCTCTTCTTAGAGTCTGTCTTGGATACTTGTGTTTTGATGGATAGCCAGTCAAAAATAACATCAGATTGGTGTCCAGGGTTGGATTTTTAAATGTCACTTAAAAATGGCGTTTGTGCTATAGTTCACTTTACAGTTATTTTCCAGATAATTCCAAATACTAGAAAAGTCCTTCTGGTTCCATTGGGAAAACATCAAGTAAGCCTTTCTCTTCATCTGCAGGTTGTCGAGGAAACTCTGGCTGGGCCGTT
This sequence comes from Nanger dama, assembly GCA_917880005.1. Lineage (NCBI taxonomy): Eukaryota > Metazoa > Chordata > Mammalia > Artiodactyla > Bovidae > Nanger > Nanger dama. The sequence continues at coordinate 4,663,959 of CAKJTW010000017.1, forward strand.
TGGTGACTAATTTAAAATATCTGGCAGGACGATTGATAGCGCCTTTCCTTTGTGTTGTGACAAATATATTTCGGCTGCAGTTTATTAACATAATTCAGCACAACCACAGACATATTGTACATATTAGAGCATAGAATTAGAAACATTTTTTGCACATCACAGTCTTCTCTCACTTGTACTTTTTTTTTTTGACAAGGATCTGGATAATTGCTTCAACAAATGAACTGCTGTGTTCAGTCTGTTTCTATAATTTCATAAATTGTTTTCATACTAAAACCAAGCAAGCTTTCCCTGAGTTCATATAAAGGACCACAGTGTAATTACAGGACCTGCATCATTAGCAAGTATGACAGAAGTGGCAGCCTAGCTGACAGCTACTTTCTCCTTGCTTTATCACAAAACGCTCTCTCTTAAGTGCCAGCAAGCAACAGACTCTGCTACACATATGTCGTCTTGAAAATGGGCATACACTCAGGACTCATTATTTTAAGGACTTGCACAGTGATATGCTCTGGGGAAGACATCAGGCACTGTGGCCTTCTGGGTGATGGTGTTCTCAAACTCTGAGGCAAGGAAAGGTGAAATGCTTTGGATTAGAATGAGTGTGAAGTCTACCACAGAGTAGATGGCTTTTGAAAAGCAGATAGAATTGGGAAATTGGGATTGACATGTACACACTATTGACACTATGTACAAAGTAGCTAATAAAAAAAAGTTTACAAGTTCCTCCTTAAAGTACCATTTACTTAAAAATTAAGCATAGGTAAGTCATTAAAAAAAAGTAGGTAGAAACTTTTTTCAGGTGTATATTGTATCCTCTTCATTAATTCCATTTAAACTCTGTTGGGTCAACTATTCACAAATACCTATCTCTGTTTCAGGTTGCAGACCCGTACAACCCTGATGGTTACCATCCTCTAAGTGTTCTATTATGAGCTTCCCTGGTGGCTCAGATGATAAAGAATCTGCCTGCGATGTGGGAGACCTGGGTTCAGTCCCTGGAGGAGGGCATGGCAGTTCACTCACGTATTCTTGCCTGAAGAATCGCCATGGACAGAGGTGCCTGGTGGGCTACAGTCCATGGGGTCGCAAAGAGTTGGACACCACTGAGTGACTAAACATAAGTGTTCTGTTAGTTTCTCACATGACTCTTCCTCCTTCAGTCCCATAATTGCAGCCTACTTTTTCTCCTCCTAAAGAAGTTGCTGGGAACCTGTTTCCTCCTGGGGATATTAAAGAAAGATGTTGCTCACTGGTCATTCTTTGCAGCTTTCAGGGAGTCTAGTCATAGCCACGCATCCAGCAGGCACAAGTACCAACAGCCAAGCAAACAGGGCTCCTGAATGCCACTCCGTGAAGGTGACTGAAGCTGTTTCTGATTTAGTATATACTTCTTCGATTGTATTATTAGGTACTTTCCCTGGATGTGTCCTTCTGATGTGGTTAATGGTGTACTGAATCCTTTTCCACTTCGCCCTCCTTCACCACCACATCATATGATATTGGTATTGTGGTGTTAAGCCTTGATGGGGATGTACATTATGTTGACCCCTAACATGTATGAAATAGAAATGATTAGGTCAGTCAGTTCAGTCGCTCAGTCATGTCCAACTCTTTGGGACCGCATGGACTGCAGCATGCCAGGCTTCCCTGTCCATCACCAGTTCCCAGAGCTTGCTCAAACTCATGTCCGTAGAGTCAGTGATGCCATCCAACCATCTCATCCTCTGTTGTCCCCTTCTCCTCCTGCCTTCAATCTTTCCCAGCATCAGGGCCTTTTCCATTGAGTTAGTTCTTCACATTGGGTGACCAGAGTATTGGAGTTTCAGCTTCAGCATCAGTCCTTCCGATGAATAATCAGGACTGATTTCCTTGAGAATTGACTGGTTTGATCTTCTAGTCCAAAGGACTCATGTGTCTTCTCCAACAATTATTTTGTGCTCAGCTTTCTTTATGGTCCAGTTCTCACATCCATATGACTACAGGAAAAACCATAGCTTTGACTAGACGGACCTTTCTTGGCAAAGTGATGTCTCTACTTTTAATATGCTGTCTAGGTTTGTCACAGCTTTTCTTCCAAGGAGTAAGCGTCTTTTAATTTCATGGCTTTAGTCACCATCTGCAGTGATTTTGTATTAAATGATTAGGCATTAAAGGATAAAACAGAAGCAGTTCATCTTCTTAAGAGCTTGCGATCCTCAGAGAAAGGATATCTTCGACAGTGGAATGGGAAACAGAGAAGATTAAGAAGAAAACAAAGCCAAATCTAGTTTTTCTCACTCTCAATTCAGTCAAGACATAGGCAGTGAGAGACGAAAGTCCTGGGGAACCAGAAGCAACATCAGACGAGAAGGAAGACCAGGTTAGGGATTCAAGACTTATTGGTGAGAGAGAGGGGAACAAGGAACGCTCATGTGAAGAAGAGAAATAAAACACTGATCTTTCCAGGAAACCTACAGAAGAGATTTCTCTACAGGTTAGGTTGAATGAGGACCCCAAATGGAAATAAGCTCAGTGGCTTAAATGCCATAAGGTAACTTCCCTGGTGTGACTTTGCAGTCGAGAGGCCAACACATAGCACCTGTAACAAGGGAGAGAAGACCAGAAGACCTCTCCCCATTTCTGTAACTATGTAAGAATGGAGGTCAGTGTAGTAGCAGAGTATACACGAGTTATGCACTATTTTTGCTTTCTCCTATTTACTAGTCTTCCAGTCGAGTTCCAGATATTTTGTTTTGGAGCAACTCAAGTGTACTCTCCATTTGGGTCTCTTCCTTCAGTGTCTCTACAATGAGACTGTCCCCTTTCTCTGTAAGACTGGGTTGGGGATCCCTTCCCTGTGTGTCATCGCCCTGTGTGTTTACCCCACTCCATTCTAAGTTGCCTATTTACTTAGGTAGTGTGTAGGTTACACACTACGGGTTGTGTCTTCGTATGATTTTACAATATCTTTATCTACAGTTCTTGGCACACAGTTGGTACTCAGAAAAAGTCATTCTTATAAACTAAGGACTTCATGTCTGAAACTCTTAACATAAAAGCTCTCTGGCTCTGAAAGGCCTCGGCGGGTAGCATTTTTTCCAGCCGGTCTGTGATCAGATGCGGCTAAGCCTTGTACATTTAATACCTTGCCTTCAAACAGCCTGTTAAGCACCTTCTTTTCATAGGGCTGTATTTTAGGCACCAGAGAAGTGCACAAAAATCCCAAAGTCCTTTCCTGTTAAGGAGACTGAACTTAGGTTGGAGGGGAATGATATAGGAAGTTTAAGTACATGATGAAAGCAAGTTCCTTATAATATACGTAAACCTGGAGCTTAGAGGACGTCTGGGGCATATTCTAACTCATGGATGTCATTCCTGAGGCAGTGGAAGCCAAGTTTGATCTTCAGGTTCACTGCTAGGGTGGGACAGGTCTGCAAGCTGTACCACAGTGTTTTAGGCCTCCCAGCTCCTTTCCCCATTAGGTTCTCTTTTTCTTCCCCTAGCTAATTTCTGTGAATACAGGCGAGGGCATTTATAAATGTATGAACTATATATCTGGAAGCCATATATTATGTATATCAGAAACATATTTTCTTTCCATGATAATTTTGTGAAGATAGGATTAATACTCATAATAATTGATTTCGTTCACTGCTTGCTATGTGTCTTCCACTGTGTGAGGCTCTTCGAACAGATGATCTCTCAGTTCAGTTCAGTCGCTCAGTCGTGTCCGACTCTTTGCGACCCCATGAACCACAGCACGGCAGGCCTTCCTGTCCATCACCAACTCCCGGAGTCTACCCAAACCCATGTCCATTGAGTTGGTGATGCCATCCAACCATCTCATCCTCTGTTGTCCCCTTCTCCTGCCCTCAGTCTTTCCCAGCATCAGGGTATTTTCCAATGAGTCAGCTCTTCACATCAGGTGGCCAAAGTATTGGAATTTCAGCTATAGCATCAGTCCTTCCAAAGAACACCCAGGGCTGATCTCCTTTAGGAATGACTGATTGAATCTCCTTGTAGTCCACGGGACTCTCAAGAAGTCTTCTCCAACACCACAGTTCAAAAGCATCAATTTTTTGGCTCTCAGCTTTCTTTATAGTCCAACTCTCACATCCATACATGACTATTGGAAAAACCATAGCCTTGACTAGACAGACCTTTGTTGACAAAGTAATGTCTCTGCTTTTGAATATGCTGTCTAGGTTGGTCATAACTTTGCTTCCAAGGAGTAAGTGTCTTTTAATTTCATGGCTGCAGTCACTATCTGCAGTGATTTTGGAGCCCCCAAAAATAAAGTCGACCACTGTTTCCCCATCTATTTCCCATGAAGTGATGGGACCAGATGCCATGATCTTCGTTTTCTGAATGTTGAACTTTAAGCCAACTTTTTCACTCTCCTCTTTCACTTTCATCAAGAGGCTCTTTAGTTCTTCTTCACTTTCTGCTACAAGGGTGGTGTCACATGCATATCTGAGGTTATGGATATTTCTTCCAACAATCTTAATTCCAGCCTGTGCTTCTTCCAGCCCTGCGTTTCTCATGATGTACTCTGCATATAAGTTAAACAAGCATGATGACAATATATAGCCTTGCGGTACTCCTTTCCCTATTTGGAATCAGTCTGTTGTTCCATGTCCAGTTCTAACTGTTGATTCCTGACCTTCATACAGGTTTCTCAAGAGGCAGGTCAGGTAGTCTGGTATTCCCATTGCAATCAGAATTTTCCACAGTTGATTGTGATCCACACAGTCAAAGGCTTTGGCATAGTCAATAAGACAGAAATAGATGTTTTTCTGGAACTCTCTTGCTTTTTCCATGATCCAGCGGATGTTGGCAATTTGATCTCTGGTTCCTCTGCCTTTTCTAAAACCAACTTGAACATCTGGAAGTTCACGGTTCATGTATTGCTGAAGCCTGGCTTGGAGAATTTTGAGCATTACATGTGAGATGAGTGCAATTGTGCAGTAGTTTGAGCATTCTTTGGCATTGTCTAAGATTCCCTGGTGGCTCAGAGGGTAAAGCATCTGCCTGTAATGTGAGAGACCCAGGCTCAGTTCCTGGGTTGGGAAGATCCCCTGGGGAAGGAAATGGCAACCCACTCCAGTACCCTTGCCTGGAGAATCCCATGGACAGAGGTCTAGCCTGGTGGGCTACGTCCATGGGGTCACAGAGTTGGACACGACTGAGCAACTTCACTTTCACTTAAGATGATCTCTAATGAATGTGAAAATCCTCTGTAAATAATAGTATTGTTCTGTTGTTACAAAAGAAGTATTGGGGGGCTCAGAGAGGATCAGTGACTTGTAGAAGCCCACTCAGTAAGTGGGGAGTACCTTTAAGGAACATTGTTCTGTCCTTGGAAAATTGTGGATAAGGGTAAATTCAGTCAGAGCCTTCCCACTCTAGCACTTGCCGTCTCACTGTGTGAACTAGTTGCCTCAAGATTCTTGAGGTTTTGCCCACTATAAACAGTGCTTTGTGGTCACTACTGGCAGTGTGGCCGCTGACCCCACCATGGGGCTTTTGGGAACCAGGGAGTAGATAATAGTCCTAAGAATAAGCTTGAGGGGGTCCCAGGAACCCTGTCTAACTGATTAAAACTGTGCTTACACACTCAACACACACTTACTTCATGGGAGCCAAATTTCTTCACCTCATTTTGTGTTTTCTAAGAAAGAGCCCATTTTTGTTAATTTATAAGTGAGATCAGTAGAACTTGTGATTCAAATATTAAGGGACTTTCCGTCTGAAAGTCTGAACTGTCTCGGAAGGGGAGAAACACACATTGTCCCTGATGTCGAGAAGTCTTACAGAGGGCCCCATCTGATGATGGAAGCGTCTATGTAGCACAGGGAGAATGTGAGCACACTGTGGCATGTTCAGGTGGAGATTTTAGTTTCTCTGTGCATGGTGTTTTTGTTTTTTAAACAATATTGGAAAGGTAGGAAAACCAGAAGCACTTTTAAAGTTTTTGCTTAGAAAATGTATTGAATAAGAATATAATAAGATTGTTTTTTTCATTCTCAGAGGAACTTGTATCACTGCTTAATGTGTTTTGACCTGCGCCACCTACCAAAGTTGAAATGGTTATGACCAAGTTTTGAGTGTGGACTGGGCTTGTGTTCTTCTGATGGCACCTCATGGGATCGCCACCACCTTTCTTCTACATTCGTTCATTTATTTATTTTAATATACTTTAATATTTTTAAAAAACTTTTTGATGCAGACCATTTTTAAAGTCTTTAAAACAGTATTCCCTCTGTTCTTTATGATCTGGTCTTTGGGCGCCAAGGCCTGTGTGATCTTAGTTCTGCAACCAGGAAGTGAACCTGCCGCTGCTGCTTTGGAAGGTGAAATCCTGACCCCTGGAGCTCTGGGAATGTCCCCCTGCATTCCTTTAGCCTTGTCTGCATCTCTATGTTTTCTCCATTTTTTCTTTCTCTGAGGTTTCACATTGCTTTTGTCAAAGTGAATCCTCTTTCCAAAGTGAATACCTATTTTATTCTCCCCTCTAATTTACCTCTAATTCACCTATAGTCCCTGCCATGGTCACTTTTTCCCCTTTATTTAAAGCTAATCCCTGTAAGAAATGTTTTTTTTCCCCTAATTTCTCTCAAACTTTTGTCCTCTGTGCATTTCTTTATTCACTGTTCTAAATGCGTATGTAAACTAGTTTATAAATAATTCTCATAATTTATAAATAATTCTTTTACTTAGGACTAAAAGCTTGCTCATCATTGAAGTTGGAAGCCCTTTTTTCCATGTTGTAAGTTAGTCTTCTAAATGGCTGATTTTCAAAAGATCATTCTTGAAAGATTGGTATAACTTCTTATTAAATATCACTTAGGTATATCAATAAGTACTCCGAATTCGAAAAGAGCTAGTTTCCACCACTGTAGTCATGGTACTGTCATACACTGGTACTGTCATATTCTCTTGTTTGATATTTTCTGAAATTCCCACTGTGAACTCTTTCTCTGGCAATAAAAAAACTCCAATTGAGTCCATTTTAAATTTTAAATAAGGGAGGAAAATGATGTAGTCCTTGTTACTCCATAGCAGTCCTGGGACATAAAGGTCTCACAGCTTTGAAGCAGTAGAGCCTAGTGGCTTGGAGCCTCGGAGTGGACTAGCCTGCTGGGAGAGAGACCTGCATTTCTGTGGGGAAGTTAATTTATGTCTCTGTGCTTTGCTTTTTTTTCTCTTTTACCTGTAATTTAGAGATGATAATAGTATGATACCCTCCTAATAGGGTATCTGTCAGGGTTAAATGTATTTTTCTGCATAGAGTGTTTAGAACAGTGTGTGGTATATATGAAGTGCATAGGAAGTGTTGGCCAGTATTACTGTCTAACTTACCATACAGGATTTGGAATGCGCGAGGAAACTAAGAGTATATTCTTAAAAGACTGTGTCTTAAAGTGGGATCTTTTCGCTGTTCTCCTTACTCATTTATTTCTAGGGAATCAGGCGTTCTTTCTTGGCAACCCACCCCCAGAATCCTTGCCTGGAGAATTCCGTGGTCAGAGGGACCTGATGGGCTACAGTGCTGGGCTTGCGAGGAATGGGACGCTACTGAGAGACTAACCCTGTACTGACCTAGCCTACTCAGTGTGTTTTAAAGAAGGCAGTAGCAGTGTTAAATGTGGTTGGTTTGTTTGTTTTACATAATGATTTGCTCTTTGACATCTGTTAGAGGACCTACGTGTGCATGCTCAGTTGCATCCGACTCTTTTGACCCCGTGGACTGTATCCTGCCACGCTCCTCTGTCCATCGAATTTTCCAGGCAAGAATACTAGAGTGGGTTGCCATTGCCTTCTCCCGGGGATCTTCTCCACCTGAAGATCAAACTAGTATCTTCTGTGGCTCCTGCATCAACAAGTGGACTCTTCACTACTAAGCCACCTGTGTAGCCCTACCCAAGGACATTATATGAAGTCCATTTGAAGGAGAAGGGTCCATTAAGAAAACTCATATACTGTTTTTAACAAATTCCCAAGAACAGAGGATTTATTTGATTCAGTAACCTTATTAGTTTACCTGAAACAAAAACTTAGAAACAGATTGACACCCAGAAATACTTTTCTTTTGTTTTACAAGATTTATTTTCTTATTGAGTTAAAACCCACATAACAGAAAACTGCCCACTTACAGTGTGTACTCAGTGGCTTTTAGTGCAGTCATGATGCTCTGCTACCATCACCACTGTCTTATAAGATCTTTTTAGTTGAAAAGGATTCATATTTAAGGAAGTTTTATGGATTTTGCTTTGAATTCAAATCATGTCACCAAGCTTTTTAAAAACATAGTAGTTCAGTGTTTCTTTCATAAAATTAGAAGGTGTTGAAATGGAATGAATATGAACATTGAGTATTGATTCTCTTTTATAAAATATTTTTAAAAATCTCCACATACTATCAATGTACAGAGAGAGAACAAGAGGGAGCCTGAGTGAGAGACACAGAAATGTTCTAATTAAGCTGCTGTCTGAATAGTGCTTTGTAATAGGTTATATTTATCTGTCAAATAAGCAGGCGAATTGTTAATGTTTTTAAAGTTATGAACTAATTTGAACAACATGAAAAGAATCGACTGTCTTGGGAACATCCGAATGAAGGAAAACTCAAACTTTTAATACTATTTATATAGACCTTTATTTAGTATATAAATGCATAGAAACATTTATTTGCTAGAGTTTTTATACCTTTATGTCTGTTTATATTTGATTTGAGCAAGGAAAAAAGTTGACAATTGATATGAAATTTCAACTCGTGTTATTATCAGGACGGTGATAGTAGTCCATATTAGATGTTTAAAGCATCTCACTTCTTGAGAGAAAGGTCCTTAAGAAAACCTAAATAGAAAAAGTTTAAAGAAAGACTTACATCTCTCAATGCATTAATAAAGTCAACAGAGATTATAAGGAGGATTCACTAATAGGAGCTGTGGAATGTTGGCAGTGAAGCCCCCTAAAATTACAGTGTGACTGTAAAACCTCGTATTATTGTCAGATTTCATGGTATTTCCCACCTCCGATACCCTTTAAATTCTGTCTAAACTGAAGCATCTTGAACCAAAATGGAAGTTTTGATTGTTGGATATCTGTGTTATAAAGGCATTTGATATCTGCTTATTGCTGATAATATTTATGTACCTGAATGTCTAAGAAGTTTCAAAATGATGCTCTGCAACCAAACAATTTTTGAACATCAACAAAAAAATGACTTTTAAAAAGTAAATTAGGACAGACCTGGTTGTTAAACGTTTAGCAAGTCTTTACGTGGGCGGGATCTAATCAACGTACATTTGTTTTTTAATTCACATCTTAAAGAATATGAACATTTAAATTGTACTAGTTGCACATTTTTTCGTGTAGCATTAGTACTCTACATGGCATTCAGCAGGAGTAAATTTTGTTTTTAGCTCTGCAACAATGTGGACACATGGATGTAACACTGGATTGCAGCCCAGCATTTACACTGCAGCAGATGCATGAGCATTCCTGTTGCTAGAGCTGACTCCATCCTCTCCTGGACTCAAGAATAGGGGTTGCTTTTGCTTCCTGATACGGTTAGCGTCTGTCTACAATGCAGGAGACCTGGGTTCGATCTCTGGGTTGGGAAGATCCCCTGAAGAAGGAAATGGCAATCCACTCCAGTACTATTGCCTGGAAAATCCCTTGGACAGAGGTGCCTGGTAGGCTACAGTCCATGGGGTCGCAAAGAGTTGGACATGACTGAGCGACTTCACTTCACTTCACTTCACTTCACTTCACTTCACATTTCACCAAGTCTAGTACAAGTTTAACAATGTGAGGCATAAATGGTAACTATCAACATCTTTTCAAAACGCAAAATGCTACTCCAGAAACAGGATTCCAGTAACAAAATTGTTTTGTTTTCAGCAATGCGCAAAAGTTTCAGTGGCTGGCCCATAGCATACTCTGAATGCACTATTCCTAGGGAATTTTAGCCCATCATTTTATTAGCTAATGGTATATATCATCCTACAATAGGGAGTGAGGGAGCACAGAGAGGAGATTGGATGAAATGAGGACTGGGCAGCATTACACGGTAAAAATCCACCTTCCTGGTGCAGTTAGTACAGAAATGTAAAAATGTTCCCATCTGTCTAAGCCATCCGTTTCTGATGTAGTCCCTGGAGGAAGTGGCTGAAAAGTCATTTCCACCTAATGGGTTGTTAGGTTGCCTCTGTACCGTAAGCTGGTGGTTGCAGCCCACTTCCTCTAAGACAAAGGGCCCTGTCTCTAAAACCCCATCACAGCTGACACTAATTGGCATTGCTGTCGGCCCCGAGCTGTGAAGCAGGTCTGCGTGGGCATACAGTGGGGTGCATTGGTGGGGCTTGTGGCATCGAGGCGGAGGACTTTTTCTTAGATTTTGCTAGTGGGTACACATGTTTTGATTACCTTTTTTTTGACTCCTGTTCATGCAGTTTATATCATTTTCACTCTTGTTAATTGGGAAAAAAATTTGTTGAAATCTCCTTGGCTGAGTAGCGTATTACTGGACAGTATCTTCACCCTTCATATTATTGGGACCACCAGATATTCTCACTTGCCTGAGAAGACCTCTATTAAGTCATTAGAATTATTAGTAAACAAATATAGCAAGTAAACAGACCACTCTACCACATTTTTATGCTTTTAATAAGCTAACATTTTTGTTTCTTTCTTTCTTTCTTTTTTTTTTTTTTAAAGAAGCCAGAAGAGGGCATATCAGTCTTTCAAAATCAGTTTGGGAACGATTTGGCCTAATTCACTTACAATTACCATAAATTAGGAGGAGAACCTGCTTTGTGTTCATAAGGGCATGGAGTGAAGAATTGAGTTTCTGCAAGGGGTTTGGAAAGAGAGAAGGAAAAAAGAAGAAGAAAGCAGACGAGCACCCTGTCATTAGAAATTTTTATGTTAAAACTCTATTGCTGCATGTAGCTTTCATACTTTGATGGTTATGTACAAGAGCAGGAACTATGATGGGAAGAGAAAGCTCACCCAGCAGCTATGCTGGAGGGACCGTGCCAGGTACTTTCCTGTGTGTCACCGTTTAAAAGGTACAGGTATTACCAGACTTCCTTGGATAGGAACATGGGACAGCAGTCATTGCCAGGTGTAGGCAAACTCTCTGCTGTCTCAAATGCATATTGAAACTTTGGTGAGTGTGTGTTAGTCACTCAGTCGTGTCAGAATCTGCAACCACACGGACTGAAGTTCTTCTGTCCTTGGAATTCTCCAGGCAAGAATACTGGAGTAGATTGCCATTCCCCTCTCCAGGGGATCTTCCCAAACCAGAGATCAAACCTCGGTCTCCCACATTGCAGGCAGATTCTTTACCATCTGAGCCAGCAGAAGGCCCGAAAAATTGTGAGTGGTGCCAATAAGGAGAGAAGGGAATTCCTAAGGGAACTGATTAGTCAGATTAATCATTTATGTCTTTTCTTTGGATCCATTTAAAATAAAAACAGATAGCCATAAAGGTACCAACACCCCCGGCCCTCCCAGCCTCCTGTTCCCTTCTCCGTTAGCTTCAGGCTTAGGAATCTGTTCCAGGATCTTGCTTCAACAGTTGGCATGGCTCACAGCTCCCTGCGAGAGTCTCTGCTTTCTAAGGTCGGAAAGCTCCAGAGGCCTTCCTCAGGAAGCACTTGCTTCCCTTCTGGTATCCAAGGGGATATGAAACAAGTTTGGGATTTCCCTCTGTCCCTGAAGTTCTTCAAACAGGGCATCTTCTGGCATGTATGTCCATTGGTTTCGTTCCGTGCCTCTTACGGGCATCACCATAAAATTAACCATTCTAGGCCGAGGCCCTGGTGAGGACCCTGGGAGCACAGTGTGAGAAGCCACCCGCCTCTGCAAGTACACTTGAGATCCTAAGGCTTCCATTCTGGAGTGTGATCTGGGCAGTGGTGCTTCTGTAAAGTGCCACAGGAGATTGTGAGATACCCCCATTCTGTTTTGTATTTAATAGGTGAAGGCTTTGTTTTGCGACTCTGTCGTCCCCTTCTCCTACTGCCCTCGGTCTTTCCCAGCATCAAGGTCTTTTCCAGTGAGTTGGCTCTTCACATCAATCAGGTGGCCAGAGTTTTGGAGCTTCAGTTTCAGCATCAGTCCTTTCAATAAATATGCAGGATTGATTTGTTTTTTTTTAATGAAGTGTAAACATTGGGCCTGTAGCAAAAGAACATGAGATTGTGCCAAGAAACTTTCTCAGCACCTTGATAAATCTCACTTTCAGTGTACAGACTCCCCTTGCTCCAGCTAAGATGCCTAAATCCTAAAAAAAAAAAAGGCACCAGTGCTGCTTTTCCTGATTCTGAATTCAAACAAGAAGCAGTTTCGTATTAGAGGTCTTAGCACAGGTTTTGTATTTCTCACCCTTGTTCTTTATATGCTTTACTTGCTCTGACAAAAGCTAACTACCATACTGGACACCTGTGTGCAGAGAGCCTCAATTTATTAATACACACAAACTGGCTTTAGTAGCTGATGTAATACTTCTACGTCATACTAATTTAGGCACCTGAGGATTCCCTCCTCCTCACCCTTATCATTGACTTTATAAAATTAATTATTATATTAATTTGGAGGGGAAATCTCCATTTTAGTAAATTGACACCCAGAATCTAAACTATTTTTCATAGAGATAAATATTAAAAATGCTTTAAGGACTTCCCTGGTGGTCCAGTGGTTAAAACTTCACCTTCCAATGCAAGGGGTGCAGATTTGATTCCTGGCTGGGGACTTAAGATCCCACATTCCTTGCAGCCAAAAACCATTTAAAACAGAAACACTATTGTGACAAATTCAATAAAGACTGTTAAAAATTAATAAATACAGTTGCTTTTAAAAGTAATATTTCGGCCACTAGAATATAGCTAGATAAGCATTATGTAGGTTGACTCTGAAATTTGTTAATTTCTGATTGAGAGGCAAAAACTGAGTCTGTCTGTAGACCAGTTCAGTTCAGTCACTCAGTTGTGTCCAACTCTTTGTGACCCATGAATCTCAGCATACCAGACCTCCCTGTTCATCACCAACTCTCGGAGTTCACTCAAACTCATGTCCATCACGCCGGTGATGCCATCCAGCCATCTCATCTTCTGTTGTCCCCTTGTCCTCCTGCCCCTAATCCCTCCCAGCATCAGGGTCTTTTCCAGTGAGTTAATTCTTCACATGAAGTGGCCAAAGTACTGGAGTTTCAGCTTCAGCATCAGTCCTTCCAGTGAACACCCAGGACTGATCTACTTTAGGAGGGACTGGTTGGACCTCCTTGCAGTCCAAGGGATTCTCAAGAGTCTTCTCCAGCACCACAGTTCAAAAGCATCAATTCTTTGGCTCTCAGCTTTCTTCATAGTCCAACTCTCACATCCATACATGACCACTGGAAAAACCATAGCCTTGACTAGATGGACCTTTGTTGGCAAAGTAATGTCTCTGCTTTTGAATATGCTATTGAGGTTGGTCATAACTTTCCTTCCAAGGAGTAAGCATCTTTTAATTTCATGGCTGCAGTTACCATCTGCAGTGATTTTGGAGCCCCCAAAATAAAGTCTGACACTGTTTCCACTGTAGTCTAAAAGAAAATAATACTATACAAATACACAGTCACTTAAAATTCTGTCCCTCTTACTTTACTTATATCTGGGGCATACCATCTGGCATCTATGCCTGGGTGTTAATTTGAACACAGGTAATATATTTTGTAATTAAAATAATAGTCTTACATTTACTGGATATGAAAAAAAAATAAAATGTTAAGAAACATGTTCAGTGCCAGCTCTTTGGATATTCAAATCAAATTTCAGTGAAATCATAATGAATTGTGCCTTCCTCATCTACTTATGGTCCACCCAAATGTGACATGCTAATTGTCTAAACAGTGCGGGAAGCAGTCATCTTAACAAAACTATGAGGTACTTTGCATAAATCTAATTTGTACTCTTTTTTGTTTTGTTTTTGGCACTGATGGCTAGTTTCATGAATACTATCTTAGATAATATAAAATATATAATATAGGCTAGGAATAGATTTCTTTTATATCAGGGTTGTGAAGGTAGAAGATTAATAAATACAGTGAAATTTTGGGTACTGCTATCTTCCTTTATCATCTTTGTAGACTGCCAAAGCTAAGTTGTGTGTATATAATCATCCAGGCATCCAATAATACATTGACTTGTGTGATAATATTTGTACTGAAGAGGTGGAAGCACCACAAAATGAAAAAATGACCCTCTAAATCACTGAAGAAAAACCCAAATGTATGAATGCGTTAAGCTTATTGTAGCATACTGCCCATTTTTCGTGTAATACTTCCATATTAATCAGAAGTCTATAATAGTCCAGTGATTTCATTGCTTTCCAGAGTAGGAAAGCAGATTGGGAAGACTTCATCAGCCTGTGCAGGGTATTCAGACTCACTCCCTCAACTTTTTTCCTTTGTGTGCTCAGCCGCGTCTGACTCTGTGATCCCATGGAGTATAGCCCACCGGGCTCCTCTGTTCACAGGATTTCCCAGGGAAGAATACTGAAGCAGGTGGTATTTCCTCCCCCAGAGCATCTTCCCGACCCAGGGATCAAACCCTGTCTCTTCATCTCCTGCATTGGCAGGTGGATTCTTTACCAGTAGTGCCACCTGGGAAGCCTTTACTGAAAGACAAATTGAGAGACTTATTCATTTGGAGAAGGTGTTGGAGGAGTGTGTGTATTTTGTCTGCATCTGTAGGCTTTCATTCAGAGCCATCCCTGTGTCTTACAGCCAGGGATTCAGAATACTGATTTTCTGCTTCTTTCTGTTTGACCATCAGAAAGTTATAAATAACTATAGCACATGAGTTATGATTTAACCCTTCAAATTACTTTAACATGGTTGATGTTAAATTCATGTTCCTGATCACCTGGCCTTCAAAATTATGTGAGGAGGGAGCAGATGGTAAGTTTGTTTAGTAGTTCACAACTTCAGAGAAGGCACTGGCACCCCACTCCAGTGCTCTTGCCTGGAAAATCCCATGGACGGAAGGGCCTGGTGGGCTGCAGTCCATGGGGTCGCTAAGAGTCGGACACGACTGAGCGACTTCACTTTCACTTTTCACTTTCATGCATTGGAGAAGGAAATGGCAACCCACTCCAGTGTTCTTGCCTGGAGAATCTCAGGGACCGGGGAGCCTGATGGGCTGCCGTCTCTGGGGCTGCACAGAGTCGGACACGCCTGAAGCGACTTAGCAGCAGCAGCAGGGTCTTCTGAGTAACAGACTTAGCAAATGAAAGCATGAATGCATTGTGTGTGATGGACCACATACATTTTAAAGTTGTTACCCTTTCATGTTCAGTTCCGTTTATATAGTGTGAATGGATTTTGCAGAGGCTCAAAATTTTACATGTAGCTATCCTTGAAGTATACTTCTGTTAATTTGTTCATGTTAAAGCCACTATCATCACTATGTATTTGATATTTTTAGTGACAGTTGAATCAAGGAACAAAAGGGACAGCTGCAAAAACTGACTTCAAGTAAAGAATATATCTGTATTTATGTTTATATCTGTATGTTTTTTTTTTAAATGGGAAATGTGTCATTTCATTGCCTGTGGAAGCAGTAGGCGTTGCCTAAGAACATATACATTGCCTGTGACAGAGCCAGTGCCTGGATTCTTGAACCATGATGAGTGTGGTTTTCTTGTTTTGGTTTCAGGCACTCTCTCACACAAGTGGCCTTAGCAGGGAGAGAAATGGTGATGACTTAGAAGAAAGCATCCTTTCTTATACTGACAGGGAGACATAAGGTTGGAATGCTACTAATTTTGCATAGAAGAAGAGCTAGACATGTGTGTCCTTGATATAAGGTGTGTGTGTGTCTTAGTTGCTTAGTCGTGTCTGACTCTTTGTGATCCCTTGAATTGTAGCCCACCAGACACCAGGCTCCTCTGTCCATGGAATTCTCGAGGTAAGCAGATAGAGTGTGTTGCCATTCCCTTCTCCAGGGGATCTTCCTGACTCGGGCTGAACCCCAGTCTCCCACATTGCAGGTGGATTCTTTACCTCCTGAGCCACCAGGGAAGCCCTTAATTTGTTGTCGTTCAGTTGTGTCCCACTCTTTGTGACGCCATGCACTGCAGCACGCCAGGCTTCCTGTCCTCCACCATCTCCTGGAGATTGCTCAAATTCGCCTCCATTGAGTCAGCCATGCCATCCAACCATTCCGTCCTCTCTTGCCCCATTCTCCTCCTGCCCTCAGTCTTTCCCAGCATCAGGCCTTTTCCAATGAGTCGGCTCTTTGCATCAGGTGGCCAAAGTATTGGAACTTCAGTTTCAGCATCAGTCCTTCCAATGAATTGATTTCCTTTTTCTGGTGTGTATATCTAAAATGTATCTTCTCTGAACCATGAATGGACTCTGCTTTAGCCAAGCCTGTTTACTTGTTTTACTTCTTGTCACTGTCTTTTCTGAAGTTGGGTGACCAGGAAATGATTTGTGTACAGCAGCTGGCCCGTTTTGGTAGCCTATGCTGTATGCTTTATGTTACATGTGAATTTTATAATGTCAATTTCCAGATAGATAACTGCTGAAATTTGTAGTTGCTCCTTAGTCACAGATAAATAGTTTTAGCAAAATCATTTATTTGTGTATTTATTTTGAAATTCACAAAACATTTCAAAACTTATGTCCACTTGAAAGCTTTTCTGCTTTCATTTCCATACTGCACCCTGTATGCCAATACTTAGAAATATGTGTTTAATGTAAATTACGTATTGATTGCCTGTTAACATTCTATCAGATTTCAATTTCTTATAAAGTTATGGAACTGAAAATTTGACAGAAAAATGTGTTTAGCAAGTGATGTGAATAGTAACAAATTTTACCTCATTTCTATCAACTGTGTATGCTCCTGTTAATATTACAGTGCATGGTTCTTGTTCTCTGCAGGTATGTACATTGGGTCTTTGGTCAAAGAGCACATTTGCTTATACTAAGAGATAAATGATTGGTTTGGAATCCCTAACAGTTTAATGAAGAGATACTTTGAGATCTCAAAATACAGATTTAAATATCCCCAAACTAGAGAGGACAAAATAGGAAAATCAGACATGGACTGAAAGAATATCATCTTTATATAAGAGAGAAATTATTTTATTCAAAGTCACATCCTGCTTTGTACAACAAGGAGTGGATTTATTCTGTACAAGATTACGGGGAAATGACATAAAAGTACATACTGATAAAGATTGTGCCTTCTGGTGTGTAAAGCCGGAATCCAAATATGTGTCTATTTGTGTCTATATACAGAGTTAAAGGACAGTTTTCCATGAAAGAATGCATTCCTTTAGAATTGCTATAGATTTTCATAATTTTTAAAACATTCCTATTGTAACCTACATCAAAAGGGCAGCCAGGGTTTTTGTGTCTGACTATACATATGCATTATAAAAAAGTGAGTCTGCTGTAATTACCAGTTTGCAGAGCGAATTCCTGCAGGGTTTGTACTCTCCCCATTAGTAAAAGAGATAAGTTGAAATGTATTAAAATTTCACTGTACAACTGGGAGTTTTTGTTCACAGTAAATGTGTTAATGTTTCTTCATTGCTTGACTGTTTGTGTTTAAATTTAGGCAGCGTGCCCAACAGGGACAAAATTATAGGATAAAGCTATGTATAAAAGAAAATCCTTCAGAGAGCACCAATAAGGCTTTTTTAAAAATAAGCAGTTATGTATAATAGTACATGGCCGTAGCCACAGAGAAAAGTTTTATCTGTCTATTTCAGAATTGTTGGAATTTTTCTTTCCTTTGTGTGGAAGTTAAGAGGACCAAGCTTATGTCAATAGCTAATATACTTTGACGTAAAAACATTTATTATTTTATTCAGTGTTACTTCTGTAAAAACCAAAAGAAAAGAATCCTTCTTGTTGTCCTTATGACGAAGAGAGGCTAATAGCATTTTGAGAGACGGGTGATAGATCACATTTTCTTCCCTAGTAAAGGAATTCTTTCTTGTTAGGAATTCTAATTTCAGTCTTTTATACTTTTGGAGCATTTTCCTTTGCTTTTCTTCATTGCTATGAACTTAGTAAATACAATTATTCACATATCGGAGCTTACATTTAAAAAATTAATCTGCAGCCACGATCACCTAGTGTGAATATGTAATGAAAGCACAAACACAGGATAAAGGCTGGTATTTCTCTGCAGCCTAGAGTGAGCAGAAGTTGCAGTTATCTCTAAGTACTGGCTGTATAAGCTTTAGTCAGCCTGTGCACTGACCCTCTCTCTCTCTCTCTCTCAAATGCTGAAAATATATTGGCATTCTTACCGTTTACCTTTTATAGTTTCTTTGGCCTGCTTCTCCATACGTGAAGATGGAAGAGTTTACCGGTGTCCATGTGCTGACCCATGTGTCTCTGTAGACTACTTGCAGCAGACCCACAAATATAAACCACGTAAAGAAATAAAAATAAAATGTAAATCTTTATTTTTAAATGTTGCTGTCCTAGAAATGGTGTTTACAGTGTAGTTAGAGGTATTATCTGTAGGTGTGTGGAGGCATAGAGAGAGAGGAAATGAATGTGTGTATGCATGCATGTCATTTCTTTGGATCCATTTATTCAGGTACCCTGAGGAAAACGTGAAAAGCCCCTTGAACATTTCCTATTGTATATTAGCTTTCCATCATAAAGTGTATTTTTCCCCTTTAAAATAGGTTGGTTCACCAGTAAGGAAGAGAGGCATTTAATTCTTCCTCCTCTCTACTGTTCTTTAAAAAGTAAATTTTTAACTGATAGACCTTAAAGTCCTTTAGAGCTATTACTTTCTTTTGGCTAATTCGGAGAAAGGCACCATATGAAAATTGGATTTTTGATCTGATGGAGTGATTCTTGAGTTCTTATGAACCATTTATAGTCTACCAAGTAAATCCTTCTTAGTTCACGGATTATTGACCCAATGGACCATATTAGCTGCTTCGAAGCTGTTATAGCCCATTATGTTGATTCAGCTGACACAGGTGTGAACCCAATCCACATACCCAAGATGACATTAACATTGTTCTGGAAGACTCCCTTTTTCCCCCACAAGCTTTCTGTTTATTTCTGAATTTACAAGAGTTAGCTCAGAGTTCCTGACAACTATTGCATCAGTCTCCCCATTTGCTCAGTGATGTCAAAGCATTTGATAGCAGCTGGATGGTCTGTTTCTTGCTGTCTTTCTCTATGTCTCTCTCTCTGTCCTTTAATCCTTAAAAGTAAAATGAGAATCATGTTTTTGCAACACTCTAGGGCACCTTTACCTCAGATGCTTATAGAGTCCTTAGAAATTTGTGGGATTTCTGTGAGCATCTGAATGCAATGCATACAATTTGAGAAACCCACCTTTCAGAAGAAATGATAACGTGTTTTTAAAAATGTTTTTATCTGAGTGGTTCCACTTAAAAATTCCAGTGACTCTAGCCAGTGGTGAAATCAAGATGTGCCTTTAGTGATTTATATGATGCTCTAATGAAGCCCGTCCAGGTCTCAGCACAGACCCCTGGAGAGTCTATGACCTCACATAAATAACGTATAAGAGGGCACTGTAGACTGTTCATCATATCATTATTAGTAGTAGTAATAGGTATGACTCCTGAGGTGATATCTGCTCATGGGCAAAGAAGCATTCTTTCATAATCAGACATAGTTATGATGCATAGACAGATACACAATGGAAGGTATTAAAATGTATGCTGAGATATTCTATGAATGGACAATCCCAAGACAAGTTGAAGCAAGATGGTGTAAAATTAGTGTGCTTGGCAAATCCTTGTCTCACTCCCCACCCCCTCCAGATTTTTGCTTTCTTTTAAGGTAACCATTGACAGATTCCATAGAAAGCCGTTGAGAGTCACTTTCTGTGTCTAAAAATGTGCCACTTGGTTTGTAGAAAATCCTAGTGTAAATGGTTAACAGCTTACTTAGCAGTTCCCCTCATCTTTTCAAGTGGCTTAAAACCTTCCCCCACCCCTCTCCTGCTATGGGTAGTTTCACGCGCATCCCCTATTCAGTCTCAAACTCCTCTTGGAACTGGAAGAATGTCTGAGAAAATCTCACTGTGGAGGAGGGTGGCAAGGGGATTATTCAGGGCCTCTCCTCTCTTGCATCGGCTGGGTGGAAAGAGCCCCGGATTACTAGCTGTGGCCATTTAAGGGCATCTCACAGCCTCTTTTTTCTGCTGTTTGAAAAATCTCTAATTTGGGGGATTTTGATGATTAAATACAGGAATGTATTTGAAGTATTATGCAAGCTTCATGGCACTGTCTGATGCGAGATGTTAAGTCTCACACAGGCTGCCTCAACTGGCCTGGGTAATCAGAGCTGTCATTTGAAATGATACATTCGAAAATGCAGCGACCTGTCTCCCTTGTTGCTTCACTGGGATAAATTCTTCTCACAAACCTAGAGGAGTAAATTTAGTTAAAAGGTCACCCACCTTATGCTCTTGCTTGGTAAGTGGATTGATTACTGTGCTCTGGCATTTGAAATAACGGGGCTGGCTCCTTTTAAAGAGGAGCAAGGTTGAGAGGGAGTCCTTCCCTTCAAGAAGTCCTCCCCATGCTGTCTGGGAAGGGGAGGTGCCCTGAGTTTTGGATGCTGTCCTCTGTGGAGGATGTCGTTCATGTGGCACACTGTGGGACAAGTCTTGGGTTCCTCCTGCGCCTCTCTGCTTGGCCACCAAAGTAGGGGATCATCATGCGATCAGTCTTCCCCAGAATGGAAGCTGCTTCTGAAATACCCGAACTTAGGCTTCATCTTGTCTTACTTCTTGCCTAATGAGAAGTATTTCTTTGTAAAGCTTTTGAAGGTTGATAAATCTCCTCGCATCTCATTATAAATCCCTTCCTTATTAATGGCTTCCCTATCATATTATATTAGTAATTGTTTTCATGAATGCCACAGAGAAATGTAATCACATTACCACCTTTCAAATTGCATTAGCGAAAATGAATAAAATGTATATATATCAATGGAATACAAAATTGCTGATTCAACGTTAAGGTGAAATGAGATGAGTATTACTTATCATTCACATGATATCAGAGGTGCTTTGGCTCCTTATATAAAGTTAAGTAATTCTGGTAAATGTAGAATGAACTTAGTTAAAATGTGGTTATTCTTTTACAGTGAGCTAACTCCTTATTTTCATTTAGATGCTAGGTGTACGTTCATGGGTAGAGTATGTCTTTTCTCATTATGTTATCACAGCTGCCTAAGTAGTCTATAAAATTTCGTAAGCAAACAGGCAATAAATGAGATATCTTAATTGTTAACTGTTAGGTAAGAAAATAAAATGTTTCTGCCCAAATTGAAATGCCTTTTCATTTCCTGTTTCTCTAATATTACTAATTGCCTAACAAAATAGCTTGTATTACCATAGACTTAATTTAATTGGGGGAAAAAAAGCATAACAGAAGCACTGTGCAGGCTTTGATGCCATGGAAGCAGGGATATTTTCCTTATATAATTGGCTATATCCCGCTGTTGATTTTTACTCTGAACTCCTACATTATTTAAATGGGGTCTTCCTCATGTCGATTGATAGTAGGTTATAGTTGTAAGGTAATGACTGCAGATGCTCATTGGATCCATGTCTGTGAAAATTTATGTGCCTCGGTGTATGTCCCTTTCTCCCAGTTTGTATTTATATATTCACACATAGTCATAGAAACATTCACAGTCATACACAAGCATCTACTCAGAAGTATACGCTTTCTGTCTTTGCCGCCTCCTCCTAAACCATGTTCATTTCTTAACTTTTGCAGAGATAATTCTTTCATCCCAGTAAGTTGAGCAATGGGGCTTCCTTGGTAGCTCACTAGTAAAGAATCCGCCTGTCAGTGCAGGAGATGCAGGTTTGATCCCTGCATTGGGAAGATCCCCAGGAGAAGGAAGTGGCAACTCACTCCAGTATTCTTCCTGGGAAATGCCATGGTCAGAGGAGCCTGGTGAGCTACAGTGCCTGGGGTCGCAATGAGTTGGACATGACTTGGCACCTAAACAACAACAAAATAGAGGAATGCTTTTACTCGTACACGTGACAGGATTCTTCATTGTCCATTTAAAACATGTATATTTTCCCGTAAGAAACGAAACGCTAATCTATGTTCAATGTAGGATGCAGGATGCATGGGGCTGATGCACAGGATGATTCAAGTAGAGGATGGGGGTGGGAGGTGGGAGGGGATTCGGCATTGGGAGATTGTGTTCACCTATGGCTGATTCGTGTCAATGTATGGCAAAACAAATACAGTATTGTAATTTTTAAAATAAATTAATTAAAAAAAAAAAAAACAATTCCTTTTGAGTTTTTCTAATATCTTAGTGTTAATGTGCTGAACATTATGACTGAGAGGCCTCCTGACCCCCAATTTGTTGGAGGATATAAGGATGTCCTGGATTTTCCTGGTAGGAAAAATGGCGTTGGATTTAAAAGTAATTGTCATTTTAACATGGACCTACTAGTTTTTACTAAAGCAGCGGAAATTCTTTAGTTGGTCTGCCTTCTGTTCAGTCATTTTGTTGTTGTTCAATCGCTCAGTCATGTCTGACTCTTTGCGACCCCATGGACTGCAGCACACCAGGCTTGCCTGTCCTTCACCATCTCCCAGAGCCTGCTCAACTCATATCCATTGAGTAGGTGATGCCATCCAACCATCTCATCCTCTTTTGCCCCCTTCTCTCACCTTTAGTCTTTCCTAGCATCAAGGTCTTTTATAATGAGTCAGCTTTTCGCATCAGGTGGCCAAGTATTGGAGTTTCAGCATCAGTCCTTCCAATGAATATTCAGGATTGATCTCCTTTAGGATTGACTGGTTTGATCTCCTTGCCGTCCAGGGGACTCTCAAGAGTCTTCTTCAACACCACAGTTCAATCATTTAGTATTTGTATATTGACCTTCTAGGTTAAAGAAGGATATTATGCTACATTATGTCCCCTGAGGAATAGTATCTCATGAATTAAATGATTTAAAACCATTAAAAGAAATTAGGTGGTTTAGTGGGTTTGCTCTCCTCACTTTTAAACAGTTTTATTGAGATAGAGTTCACAGGTCATACAGTCTACTCATTTAAAGTGTACAGTTTAATGAATTTTAGTATGTTCAGTTATACACAACCATCATCACAGTGATTTCTGAAGTTCTTCGTCACTTTAAAAAGAAACCACTACCTACTCTCTATCTGTACACATCTCTGTGTTCTGCATATTTCATATGAATGGACTTACGTAATATGAGATCTCTTGTGTCTGCTTTCTCTTACTCAGCATGATAAAGTTCATCCATATTGCGGTATTATCAAGTGTTCTTCTCTTTGTATGAGCCAGATGAATATTCCATTGTGTAAATACACATATTTTGTTTATCCATTTGCCAGTTGTTTGGGGAGAAGGGAGCACACCTTTTAAGAGAAAATTAAGGTGAGGTTTTAAGTCTTCTGCTTTTTAGCAGTAACTGATATTCAGTGGCTGCCTTTTCACAGTGAATCTCTTTCAGGTATTTTGGATGTGTTTATTGGGAAGATAATATTTCCTTCATCAGTAATGTTGTTTTTATGATGTCTTGTTGAAGTCTGCCATTTTCAGTCGCCCAGCTTTCTGTCTTTTTTTTTTTTTAAGTTTATTTTTGGCTGCGCTGGGTCTTTCTTGTACACGCAGACTTCCTCTGGTTGCAGAGAGGACTGCTCTTTAGCTTCAGAGGATGGACTTCTCGTTGCAATGGCTTCTCTTGTGGAGCACAGGCTCCAGGGTGTGTGGGCTTAGTAGTTGCTGCTCACGGGCACTAGAATGAAGGCTCCACAATTGTGGAGCACAGCCTTAGTTTCCATGCAGTGTGTGGGATCTTCCAGGACCAGGGATCGAACCGGTGTCCCCTGTATTACAAGGCCGATTCCCAACCACTGGACTAGCTGGGAAGCCCCCAGCTTTCTGTCTTGACCTTGTTGTCCACTGTTTACATCAGTAGCATCTACACCTGGTAGTGGCTGTGGACTGACCATGTCTTTGTAAGTCTCCTGACTCAGCTACAAGATTGATAAGGCATCTTTTATTGAAGGCTCAATAAACTTTTTTATTTTTAATTTATCTTACCACCAGCTAAGATATATACTGTTGCAGTCCTATTGTGTGAATTTGATGATGGGTTTGGTTAAGCAGACAGGATAACTTCATTGCTTATTTGCTGTTGTGACCATTGTATTAGGAATACTGGCATTTACATTGTAGTTTAACACTCTGTGCACCCATACACCCTATAATCACTGATAATCACTTGTGAAGTCTGTGAACATAACTCATTTAAACTCAGATCTGTACATTTCCTTGCATAGTGCAAAAACATACCCACCTTACTATAAGTATTTATTTATATTAAGTCTCATAGAGTTAGATAAGACTTTTCAGGTTTTTATAATACTTCTTTATAGGATATTTAAATTCAGGGGTCTCTTGCTCAGTGTTATGTGTCTATCCTGCTCACATCTTCTTGCCTTGTTTTGATACCTGATTATAAAACCCTGAAGCACAGCAGGTGTAAATACCTTTCCTTTTGTCCTATGTTTTGTAATCAAGTAAAAGTAAGTTTCTCATGTAATTGTCTAGTTCCTGTTAGTCACAAGTAAGCTCAGAAGTCTTCTATCATGCAAAAAAAATGTCATTGTTCGAGGTTCAATGACTTATGCAAATTTCAGACACTGTGTTCTTCTACAAAGACAGTAATGTAGAGATTTTCCATGTCTTCACCAAAACTCAACGTACTTCTCTTGGAAGTTGTTTCTTTTCAGTTAGATCATGAATCAGCCATGTGAAAATGGAGGAGAAAAACTGTCCTGAAAAGTATTCAAGGGACTCTTTTCTGACTTAATCACCATTACTATCATGCGAGTTCTTTAGAATCTTTATGGCAGTGCCTGAAGTACTATATTGGGTTCTCATATATAAGATGTATTCAGGGGTGTGGAAGTCCCATCTTTTTTGGTCATATATATATGATTACTCTTTTCATCCATAGTGTTGGTAGCTGTTACTTTGTAGTTACTGCAGTGTATTCTGAGCCAATCATAGAATAATTAGTTTCCAGATTCATTGCAGGTACTTTTTTATTCCAGATTTTGTATTTTTAAGATAAATGTCTTTGAAGGACATTTTTATGCCAAGTAAAAGTTTTCTTGATCTTTGGCACCATACATACCTTTTCTTCTGGTACTTGTGTGTATGTTCAGAGATGGGTGATGTATGCAGTGATGATGTAATGAGTTAATTATAACATAGACTATGTTATATGTATCCTCATAGAAAGTTGGCTGATCTTACCTATTTATTGTACCTCCATGTGATTTCCAAACTAGAAAATTCATTTTATTAAAAAATTTGTTTTTGTTAAAGCTAAGAGAGGCAAACCATGTCACTGATCAGCATTATAGCCAGTTAACTTGTGTGCCTAGATTGTACCACCCAAGTTTATGGGAGAAACTGCTGGGACAGATGAATGCTGAATTAATGACTGAGTTTTTCAGTAATTCATTTTTAGGGCAGGTAATGTACTTAACTCTTTAGCATTTAAAAATCATTCTAGTAAAACTTCATAATCCAAGTTGTAAATCTTGGTATTCTCTCCAGAGATGAATAAGGAGAAAGTGGATTTTAAGAGGATTTTTAGTTATACATGGGCAGTATGTATGGCTAAGTTAATGAACACTTGAGGAGATCTTATGGCAAATGGGTTTTTAGTGTGAAAAGACAAAGCCCAGAATGGAAGTTAGTCTTACTTTTAGTGGGGCTTTTTTGAAGGGGAGGTTCTCTGTGATAGCTCCTTCAGAATGTGTCTTACGTTTCTACATGCCCCGTGACCTTATTTTACCTTTTGTTATTTTGTACTAATAGGTAACTTCTGTAAGTGTTCCCAAACAAGGAACAGCTAATAGGAGATGTATTAATTAGCCTCGTGTATAGTTCTTTTGTGGAATACACTAAATATTAATATTAGCTGAAGCCCCATTCTCTGCTTTCCTGAGGAATGTCATTTGGTGAGAAGACTGATGTTCAGTTCACATAAATTTGCAGAGTTCAAGCCAGCTACAAGTATAATAAAGCTAAGATACTTTAGTTTTAGTGATTACAGAATCTCTTATTTGAATAGGTCTTTGGAACTCATCCAGAATACTTGAAAATGCACTCTTACTTAATATTCAAATATGAGAGTGTTACTGACTGAAAGTTGATTAAATATTTTTACAGTAAATTGGTCTACTTTATTAATTTTAGATATACTTTTGAACTTGAATATTTATAATTTACTGGTTTCAACTGTGTATCTTTTTTAACAACTTAAAAGGTATTGGAGTATAGTTGATTACAATGTTGTATTAATTTCAGGTGTATAGCAAAGTGAATCAGCTGTAAGCATACATATATCCCTTTGTATATCTTTTTCTATAGTTAATGGAAATAAACTGATTAATAACTGGGAAATCCACCCTATCATTTAAGAGATGTGTAACACCTATAAAAACATTTTTTAACTCCAGTATTAAAGCAAATAATGATCCCTGTCATGCCCAGTTTAGAGGATTATAGTATGAAGAAAGTGGCATCATATATGTCAAAGTGTTCATTTACTCATTAAGACTAAATATGTATTAAGCATTTACAAGGTGTGGAAGAAATACATTGGGAAGAATCATAAGGGAAAAATAATTCAGAGGTAAAATGTGGAAAGTTTGTTGAGGTCATAAATGGTTTCCATCTTTTGAGCTTTTGTTATCACTAGACAAAGAGCCACATGCTTTATGTTATTTCATTTGAATCTATTGACAAAGTTGTGTTACTGTTATCATTTTATAGATGGAAAAGAGTCTAAGAGATTGATGAAATTCTTTAAATGCCTTTTGAGCACCTTTATTTGCCAGTGTACATTGTAAGCCCAACACATGTCACCCTGCCATTAAGGAGCTTAAATTTTAGAGGGGAAAACATATCTTAATCAAATAGCTACCCAGATACACACACACACTCACATATATATATATATACACGTGTGTGCATGTTCAGTCACTCAGTTGCGTCCAACTCTCTGCAACCCCATGAACTGTAACCCACCAGGCTCCTCTGTCCTTGGGATTTCCCAGGCAAGAATACTAGATCGGGTTACCATTTCCTTCTGCAGGGGAATTTCCTGACCCTGGGATTGAGCCTTTGTCTCCTGCATTGGCAGGCATTTTCTTTACCACTGGTATATAAACTAGGTTATGAATAAGTAGTATAGATAAATATATCTTCACAACTGTGGTAAGTGCTGTGACACTTGTGAAACAGGAGACTAATGGGAATTTTGCCTTGATCAGATGAGAGCAGCTGCTCTGCAGAATGGAAGTAGTGTTTGTGTTGAAAGCTTGAAAGAGAAACATGAGTTAACGGTATAGAAAGGTGGTGGATGGTGGGCAGGTGGAGGGGCTCTGCCCATGGCTACCTGACCGAGTGGGAAGGAGAGCTCCCACATACCTGGATCTGATTGCTGTGACTTCAAGTAAGATCCTGAGTTAGCTCCACTGCAGTTTCCTCCTCTGTGAAAGAAAGGAGTACTAGTATGGACCTCATGGTATTTTCATGGAGAGCTGATATTTGTAAGTATCTGGAAATAAAAACTATCCAGCAAACCTTTGCTGTTAATAATAAAATATTAATATTACATTTATTATAATATTGCATTAATTGTATAAATATTATTATTAATCATTCATGGTTTGCTGTTGTAGATAAATTTTTATGTCCTGCCTTTCTTTGGTGGAAGAAAAGACAAAGTTGTAAAGAGCGAGAAACGATCCTTCTCCAAACCTCCTCAGGGGCCTCCTTCTGTTCTCAGGGTGTCTCCTCGGAACCCACTGCCCAAGAGCTCTGACTGTCAAATCCTTGAGCATAGTCACTAGGCATTTCCTTCCACTCAACACGGTACTTGGCTCTGCAGTGATCGATTTTGCGTAGTGATGATACTTGAAGCTGTAGGAGGGGATGAAATTGCCAAGTTAAAGAAGGAGAAGCCTGCCTGTGAGAAACACCTGTATTTATTTACAGTGGAGAGAGAGTGAGAAGCTGCTGCCAAAACACTGAGGCAGTCTGTCTCTACAGTCCAGGAATGAAGGAGAGTTATGCCTTGAGCTGCCTTGAGGACTCGGAGAACAAGGAGACTAGAAAAAGAGACCAGAT
This sequence comes from Nanger dama, assembly GCA_917880005.1. Taxonomy (NCBI): domain Eukaryota; kingdom Metazoa; phylum Chordata; class Mammalia; order Artiodactyla; family Bovidae; genus Nanger; species Nanger dama. The sequence continues at coordinate 4,692,174 of CAKJTW010000017.1, forward strand.
GTGATGAGACTATCCCTCTTGGAGAAAGCAGTTTTAGGACCATGTGTGACAGAATCCAGATTATAAAATTAAAATGTAGTTAGAAGCACTGAGTGGTGGGTGCATGGATTTTTCTTTCAAGATATCCATGGTAAAGGTAAGCAGAAAATTATTCCTTTTATTAAGATGTAGGCTTAAGAACTTTTGTTCTTGTTCTTGGGCTGTTGGAAAAGCTGATCATATTGAAATGGAGGAAGGAGTTTCAGGGCACTGGATGAGGTAGGATCCTGGAGGTGTAGAGGGGTTGCTGGCTTGAGTTGGCCAGACCTGCATAAGGTCCTGAATCTATAAGGAGGAACAACCTGATCAGATCGTCTCTCTTTTCCTGCTGTTCCCTTTCTGTCACTTCGCTATCATCCCTGATTTTTCTGTAGTTGTGGGTGCCCAGCAGTGAGTGGGAGACCTAGTGTATTATTAGCTCCATAACGAAACGGGTGTGATCACCAAAATGAAGGCTTCTCCATCTCTGTTCTTCCCAGCTCTCTCCTCGTAAAGTGTATACGTTTTGAGGCTTAACTGGCTTGGATAGCTTTATGATAATTTATGTTTTTGAAGTGTGGGTGAGTTGGCAAGTGATCACATTGGTTCTGTTTTGTTCTGAATAAATAGTATGTCAAACTTTTATGCTGTTTCAAAAATGTTATTTAGAGTAAAACTTCCTTTGAAGCCACAATAGTCTCGTATTCAAAATATTTATTTAGACCATATTGTTTAAGTATATATAATTCCCTTAAGGCACAATTGTAGTCTATATAAATCTGGATTTAAAACAAATAAACCTTCTGGAATTCATAGAAATACAAAATGGATATTCCAGTGCTTAAGTGTTTATATACAAAATGAGTTGAGGTGTTCCAATGTTTGTATGTTTAGGTACAAAAGGAGTAGAATTCATGAAAAAGGATGATGGTACAAAAAGTTGTAATTCCCAAGTGTGGTAGACGTATAAAGTTATTTAGGAAGAGAAAAATATTTGAATCATAAACTAGTTCTGAGTAAATGAATGAATAGTTGAACCAGTAAATAAACAAATATACCAAAAATAAAGCAGATCTTCAAGTCTCTTTTAATTTGTTTTGTCCTGAATATAACTATAATTAAAATTGAGGAAAGTGTATTTTAAAACACAATGTAAAATGAGGCTATTTTTGTGAAATAATAAAATGTTATCAAATTAACAATTTAAAAGATGTATGTCTTTGATGCCGGATTTAACATATAGTTCTTGAGAAACGGTCATTCTTAGTTTTGGTCATTCTTTATTTTCGTAAGCAGAGTTATTTATTTATTTATTTATTTTTGTGTTTATGAAAGATTCTGTTATCATATCTCAGATTATATAAATATTTTAATGTCAATCTGGTTGCTGTATCTGAATTTATAACTGAATAGTGTACAGAGTGCCCTGTTTTTCATAGAAACACTGCCCTCTAAAAAACTGTTTGGGGTTTGTTTTACTGTAGTACAATCAAACTGAGTTTCCTAATGAACATGCCGTTTAAAGAAGCTCTTTCTAATCTGGAAGGTTCTGATGTATTGCTCAGTCAGTTAAACTACTGAATTTGTTATAAGAAGTTTGGGGAGAAATAGTTTCCCTTCTAACCTCCAGATATATTATTCTTGCTATGTCAGCATTTCCTTTGCTCTCCCTGTGTCTTATTACTATTTCCTTTATTCACTCATACATACAGCAAAGTTGTACAACCTCCTAATATGTAGTTGGACTGTTGACACTGGAAGAAAAGACCCTGAGACATCAGATAGATGGTACCCTTGCCTATTTTTCTTGCAGTAATAGAGGAGCAAACTAGGGTTAGAGGTGAAGCAAGAAAGGAGGCTACGGCTGCGACTCTTAACACTGAAAACTGAATAAGGACCTATAGATTTGATGTTCTTTAGCAAAAGAGAAATATTTTAAATTTGCTTGATCTAAAGCATGGGGAACGGTAGAAGCCCATTCAGTCTTATTCTCTGTAAATGGAATTTGGCTCAACCATGTTAACAATATCTAAAATACTGCCTGTTACAAATGAGACAGTTTATATAAAAACCCAACTGGTTCCAGGAGTATGAGCGTCTGAAGCTGTGTAAGTGGGCAGAGCTTTCAGGCCCAGCACTGCAGTTTCACGTAGCCTCATGCCTCTCCCCCCACCCCCGCCCCACCCCCAAATCAGTAATTATTGATTGCATCTAAAGCTGTAGAGAGATCTTTTCCTGGCAGTTCAGGTAGTTACAGTAGATTGTTAATCTGTGAATGGTTGGACAAAATCCCTTCTGTCTTCAGAATTTCCATGCAAATTAGGACTAAATGTATGAGATAAATTTATTAACTGTAGTCCTGGAGCATAGGTCAGCTTTAGCACAATTCTTCAGCCTAGGTTTTTAATCTATAAAAGTTACACTTCATTAATGTTAATTTCCTAGGGATTCACTTTAAAATGTAAACTGATGAGATGATTTTTAAAGGTACTTGTAAAGAAATAAAACGTTTTTGAGTGTGTCTTCCAGCATTGTATAATATAGGTGAATTGTTCCAAATACTGAATATTCACATAAATGTCTTTTCCTATTCTACATCTGATCTAAAAGCAAATTTAAACTTATTTTCTTACATCATTAAAATAAAGAGAGGGTTGTTTTGCATTTTTCAAAATAGGAATGCAAATGGAATTAATATTTCAAGGATGGAAAAAATCAAGGAGTTAGGAAGTGAAGAAAGATGCCAGAAATATGATGGACGTTATTGGACCAAAAGGAGTGTCTTTCAGGAGGTGTCTGAGAGATTGATAAAGCATTTCAAACACTGCAGAAGAAAAGTCATAGTCTGTTAATATTCTTTGTATATCGTGTTTTATTTTCAGCATTTCACTTGTTATTATATAAGAGTCTATATCTTTTGCACTCTTGTCAGTGAATATTTGGTAGTAGCAATCTTTTCTTTCTCTTTCAGATCTCTGGTATTACAGAGCCAGCATCTCATAGAATAAGAGTAAGGTTCACTATTATACTATTTAGTCTATGCTTCCAATTTAAAGCTCATCTATGAATGGCAAGAAACATTCTATTAATGAATCAGCTTTGTTTTCTAATATGTTTTGGTAAGAAAGTTTTGATGGTTTCAAAATGCTTCTCTAAATCTCTCCAGGCCCCTAAAGCTGTTAAAAATGGGAAGAAGGTGTTGTTTCTTAAAACGCTGAAGCAGGAGGGTCCCTTCTGAACAGACGCTGACCCTGTTTTCCTCCTCTCACTCCCAGGCCATCCGCTGCACACTGGTGAACTGCACGTGCGAGTGTTTCCAGCCGGGGAAGATTAACCTGAGGACTTGCGATCAGTGTAAACATGGCTGGGTGGCACACGGTGAGGAAAATCTGGACTTTTCTCCTTGCTCTTGTTATGTTCGTGTAAGCGTGTGTTTTTTTTTTTTTTTTCCTTTTAGAGCCATCACTGGCCTGGAGAAGAGAAGGGTCAGCTGTACCCCAAGTGTTAGCGCCCATGTAGCCTGCAGCTCCCAAATAGCATAGTCTTGGCTCCCAGAAGCAAGGCCAGGCGGGCAGCTCTCAGCAGAAGGGCTAGATGTTTATAGCACAGTTGGGTTCTGAGTGAATGCAGCAGCAGCCAGCAAGCACCAGGCCCCATGGAAACTCAAACATACCACAGTTGGCCTTTCAGGGCCGGGACCTCAGAGGCGAGCTGGCAAATCCTCTTTGCTTGAGGAAAACTCCTCCGTGACTGCTCACCCTTGTCATCTGCTTTCGGGGCAGAGTTGATCCTCCCAGATGTTAAATTTTGTATGGTCTTACGGTGAGTGAGGGAGTGAACGGGAACATTATTTAACTGGTATCTGAAAAAGAATCCGTAAATACCCCCTTTGAGCATGCCCGGGATTGAAGGAGGTTGGCCCCCCGGTGGAGGCTGAGCTCTGCATAGGTGTTGTGTTCCCGGGCGAGGGTGACCCCGGGCCACGGCTGGAGGTGCAGAGGCTCCTTGCCAGATGCACAGAGCTGTCCCATCCTTGGGCCTTGACCAAGCATTTAACTGTCCTTCTGTCTGGTTTATGTTATTTATGTTGAGGCCAGAGGAGACTTGGGAATAAGCAGAGACATTTTCTTTACTTCCTGGACAGTAGACTCTTAAAAGATAGGTAATGTTTATAGAAGAAATCCTGGCTTGAGATTTTTTTGACAGCCTTGGGGGATTGGCTCTTAAGTGGACATATTCTTCATTCCCAAGCAGTGCCAAATATCCAGTGGGTTGTATTTTTATAAATGTCATGTTATTCTAGCAAGATCTGAAGAAAGGACACCGGGCCATGCCTTGAAATGCCTTCAATTTATCATGTATCTTGCTTGCTGGGGGTGTGTGGGTTGGCATTGTGGAGACATTTCAGCCCTGTGTCTGTGAGAGAGAGAAAAGAGGTAGAAAGAGTGGTATGGGGGAACATACTAGAAGGCGTGTGCCTGGCAGACAAGTCCTCCAGCACCTCCAGGGAGGGAACTTGTTCCTGCTTCATTAACAAGGCCAATATCTGTAACAACTCTCAGTCCAGTTCTGAACCACGTTTAAGCTGCTGTCACTTTTGTTTGCAAGTGACTGTTCGATGATTTCTTCTTTCCTACAGTCGTCTGCTTGCTAGGACTGCTGTAACAAAATGCCACAAAGTGGGTGGCTTAGACATCAGGAATTTATTTCCACACAGTTCTGAAGGCCAGAAGTCCAAAATCAGGATGGTTTCGTTCTGAGGATTCTCCTCCCAGCTTGCACACAGCTGCCCTCTGGTTGTGTCCTCTCGTGGTCTGTGCTCTGTGGGGGCACACCCGTGTTGCCTCTGTGTGTCCAAGTTCCTCTTCTCATAAGGACACCAGTCATGGGCCCAGCCTGATGGCCTTACTTGTCTCCAAATACAGTCACATTCTGAAGCACTAGGGATGAAGCTTCAACATATGAATTTGGTGAGAACACAGTTCAGTTCATATCACTAAGTATCCTTTCGCACAAGATGTTTTGGCTCTACCAAGTAATAGCTTATGTCCCGAGCCCGTTAAGAATCTTGGAGACTAAAAAGAAAAGTAAAAACGAAAAGAATCTGGCAGGCAGTCTGGGGTCAAATCTTGGCTCTGCAACTTTGATGGCACATAGGTCAAAATCTCTGCGTCTGAATTTTCTTGTCTGTAACAGAAGGTTAATAATACCTGCCTTGTAAGATTATTGTGAGTATTGAAGATAGAATATATGAAGTCTTTAAAATAAATGATACATGTTAAAAGTAACAAACTGGACAAACATGAGCTATAAGGCAGGGTGGGGGGCAGTCATTAAACAAAGGACTTTTCATTCATTCCCTCTCATTTTTTCCAAAGCCATCTTGCGTTACCATCATCTATCTACTGTGGTAGCCTTGTGAGTATAAAAGTTTACTGTGTCACCAGTTTATTTTATCTGTCTAACTTCCACATGCATATTACATTAGTAGTGTAATGGGGAGGGAAAAGCAATATTTCTTGCTTCTTGAACAACATAAATTATCCCCAGCCACTGGTTGTTTCTAAGATTTTCTGAGGGATGTGGTTTTTTCCCCAAACTTGAATAAGGTTATTTCTGTTACATCAGACTGGGCTTTTCCTAGTGTGCCATTAGTAATCTTGTGTTTCTGGTATATTGGTTTCAAAGCTTCTCAGTTCTAACATTTCCTCACCACTATTATCACCTTGACCTCTCCCTCCACAATAGCAACGTGTCTGTATACAACTCACAATATGTACACACAGATCCATATCCCATTCTTCCCCCATATAGTAGGACATATATGACAGCGAGGGTTTGGCTCTTAGCTTTTGAGCTGGCAATGAAATGAGAGCATCCACTCTTTTTGCCCTTAGCGTTTCAACTAATTGCTTCACTCTCTTCCCCTGCACAGAAAACCTTGAAATCATGTCTTCAGTTATTTCTGTTCAGAGGTGAGACACAGCAGTCTCTCTGGCTGCCTTACTCAGGACATTATTCTTTACGTGGGACAAGGAGAAAGTGACTTATTTTTACTATGGTGTCATTTTTCTGTGAAAGTGGATAGAACAACAAGCAGTAAGACTACCAAAATACATCTCTCATAATCATTTCAGCATAGTACTGAACACACTCCACCAGTAATTGTACCATAAAAAGTTAACATTTGCCATTAAAAAAGGCTAAATGCCAAAATCAGAGGTTCTTTACAAAAAGATGAATTTTTAGAAATTTGTTGGCCTCTTTTGAATTAATGTCTTGCTAATCTTCTTTGTTATCAGCATCTTCAGTTTCTTCACAAGATTGTGGATTTCATAGGTTATTTACAAGACATTACTCACACACACACTCTCACTTTATAGCCTTATAGATTGTATCTTAAATCTACTTGAATTAATGACTTTAGTTGCTTTACAAAAATTTTAAAATGTTTTAAAAATTAAAAGGCATAATGAATTCATCATACCGTAACACCTGAACTTTGAAATTACTCACTGGGCATGGCGCTATTCACAGCTTACTTCCTTGGAATCTTAGCACCATTGAGTTGAGAGGGGGGAACCCAAAATGATTCCTGGACTACCAGGAGGCATTTCCCACTGAATTAATGAAGGATTCCCTGCTCTTTTTCCCCATTAAGGAATTTCAGCTTGTGCATTTTGATAATAAAAGCAGGGCTTTATTGATTTTTAACATTATTTAAAGCAAGTTCTTGTGGGGTATAGGTAGTCAGTACAGACAGTGTATAATAACCTGGCATTTTCTAATTCTGCCATATTTCACAGTCTTTGGTTAAAGGACTCCAGCTTACTGCTACTTAATTTACTTAACAACTGTATTTTTTTTCCTTCCTCTCTTTGCATTGTCTTTTCTGTGTTTTTCCTTCATTTGTTTTAAATTACCAGAATGAGTCTTGCAGAAGATTTTAAATACACGTTTTCTGCAAGTTTAATTTTTCTTGGTTTAACATTATCAGAATAATGTATCAGTGTCAGAGCAATAATGGACTTCTTTACTGATGACATAAATGTTTGGGTTGGTCAAAATTTAGTACATAACATTTTGACCCTTATCCACCATACTAAGATAGTAATTTTGCTGTTCACAGCACTGAAGCTTCAAGCAAAGAATTTTTAAAAACACTCATTTATTTATTTGGTTGCGCTGGGTGTTAGTTGTGGTACTTGGAATCTCTAGTTTTGGCGTGTTGGATGTAGTTCCCTGACCAGGGATCAAACCTGGGCCCCCAGCATTGGAAATGCAGAGGCTTAGCCACTGGAACCCCAGAGGAGTTGCTCAGCCAAAGATTTTATATTGTTGTTGCTGTTGTTTGGTCGCTAAGTCATGCCCAGCTCTTTGTGACCCATGGACTGCAAGCTTCTCTGTCCTTCACTATCTCCTGCGGTTTGCTCAAACTCATGAACATTGAGTTGGTGATGCCTTGCAACCATTTCATCCTCTGCTGCCCCCTTCTCCTCTGTTTCATACAGTCTTACAAATTAGCAAGTATTACTAGTATATACCAAGTAGTGGGCAAGCGGGAGTGGAAAGAAGAGTGCTTTATATCATCAGTCTCCTCTGAGGAACCTGCTCCCAGCAAGAAGTGTAACTAATCAAATAAACTCTGTTGCCTTTGTGATAAACTAGAGGTGGGACATACAGGTTGAGGGCTACTGTAGTAAATGAATTTTCTGTTCAGTTCAGTTAAGTTGCTCAGTCGTGTCCGACTCTGCGACCCCCGTGAATTGCAGCATGCCAGTCCTCCCTGTCCATCACCAACTCCCCGGAGTTCACTCAGACTCACGCCCATCTAGTCAGTGATGCCATCCAGCCATCTCATCCTCTGTCATCCCCTTCTCCTCCTGCCCCCAATCCCTCCCAGCATCAGAGTCTTTTCCAATGAGTCAACTCTTCTCATGAGGTGGCCAAAATACTGGAGTTTCAGCTTTAGCATCATTCCTTCCAAAGAACACCCAGGTCTGATCTCCTTTAGAATGGACTGGTTGGATCTCCTTGCAGTCCAAGGAACTCTCAAGAGTCTTCTCCAACACCACAGTTCAAAAGCATCAATTCTTCGGTGCTCAGCCTTCTTCATAGTCCAACTCTCATATCCATACATGACCACTGGAAAAACCATAGCCTTGACTAGATGGACCTTAGTCGGCAAAGTAATGTCTCTGCTTATCAATATGCTATCTTGGTTGGTCATAACTTTTCTTCCAAGGAGTAAGCGTCTTCTAATTTCATGGCTGCAGTCACCATCTGCAGTGATTTTGGAGCCCCCAAAATAAAGTCTGACACTCTTTTCCACTGTTTCCCCTTCTATTTTCCATGAAGTGACAGGACCGGATGCCGTGATCTTTGTTTTCTGAGTGTTGAGCATTAAGCCAACTTTTTCACTCTCCTCTTTCACGAGGCTTTTTAGTTCCTCTTCACTTTCTGCCATAAGGGTGGTGTCATCTGCATGTCTGAGCTTATTGATATTTCTCCCAGCAATCTTGATTCCAGCTTGTGTTTCTTCCAGTCTAGCGTTTCTCATGATGTGCTCTGCATAGAAGTTAAATAAGCAGGGTGACAATATACAGCCTTGATGTACTCCTTTTCCTATTTGGAACCAGTCTTTTGTTCCATGTCCAGTTCTAACTGTTGCTTCCTGACCTGCATATAGGTTTCTCAAGAGGCAGATCAGGTGGTCTGGTATTCCCATTGCCATCAGGATTTTTCAGTTTATTTTTATCCACATAGTCAAAGGCTTTGGCATAGTCAATAAAGCAGAAATAGATGTTTTTCTGAAACTCTCTTGCTTTTTCCATGATCTAGCAGATGTTAGCAATTTGATCTCTGGTTCCTCTATCTTTTCTAAAACCAGCTTGAAAATCAGGAAGTTCACGGTTCACATATTGTTGAAGCTTGGCTTGGAGAATTTTGAGCATTACTTTACTAGCATGTGAGATGAGTGCAGTTGTGCAGTAGTTGGAGCATTCTTTGGCATTGCCTTTCTTTGGGATTGGAATGAAAACTGACCTTTTCCAGTCCTGTGGCCACTGCTGAGTTTTCCAAATTTGCTGGCATATTGAGTGCAGCACTTTCACAGCATCATCTTTCAGGATTTGAAATAGCTCCACTGGAATTCCATCTCCTCCACTAGCTTTGTTCATAGTGATGCTTTCTAAGGCCCACTTGACTTCACATTCCAGGATGTCTGGCTCTAGATGAGTGATCACACCATCGTGATTATCCAGGTCATGACAGTCTTTTTTGTACAGTTCTTCTGTGTATTCTTACCACCTCTTCTTAATTCTTCTGCTTCTGTTAGGTCCAGACCATTTCTAGCCTTTGTCGAGCCCATCTTTGCATGGAATGTTCCCTTGGTATCTCTAATTTTCTTGAAGAGATCTCTAGTCTTTCCCATTCTGTTGTTTTCCTCTATTTCTTTGCATTGATTGCTGAAGAAGGCTTTCTTATCTCTTCTTGCTATTCTTTGGAACTCTGCATTCACATGCTTATATCTTGCCTTTTCTCCTTTGCTTTTGCTTCTCTTCTTTGCACAGTTATTTGTAAGGCCTCCCCAGACAGGCATTCTGATTTTTGCATTTCTTTTCCTATCATTTGCAAATTAGTTTTAATGTATATAGTCTAGATGATGATTTTATTTCTAAATGATTAAGATAAGGTATTCTAAATGATTTTCAGACATTTAATGATAATCTAAGGCAACTGGAAAATTATTGTTTAAAATAAAAACTTGATGGGGGATATTTGATTTGATAAAAGAAGTGGGCAGATTTTAGAAAAGTTATTTATTTAGAAATTTTTTCCTTCGTGATATCAGTAATTTTTACTTCTGACAAAACTCACTTGTTAAAACTACCTTTAAAAAAATCCACTGTTTCTTGGTATGTTCAGTAAAAATTTTGAAGGGTAAGAGGCTTGATAAAAAAGTAAGAAAGGTACTACGTAGCTTAATGACCCCATAGTAGCTTGCCTAATGCAGATTATTTTCTTTATAGAATACTTTGACTTTAAATACTTTAATCATTAGCTCAACAAGCCAGCTGTTTTCCTGCCAATATTGAAACTATTCAGAATTTTTAATTTAAAATGAACAGGCTTGGCCTGTGTCATCTGGACATCAGTGAAGAGATATTTATTGAACATATATCATCTCTAAAGTATTGGGCCAGGTATGCTTTGATTCTTCAGTTCTGTGCCACAGGAAATGATAAGCAGTATAAAGTTAATTTAGTGTCATCTACCAACCGTCTTTATGGTTTAATGTACTGTAAGACTTAATATTCATATAATCCATTAATTTCAAGTATTTCTTTTTTTGTAATTCACTGGAAGTAATTTTTTTTTTTTTTTTTTTCTCAGCATCATTGAATTTGAATTCCCAGCTCTTTACTAGATATGTCTTATCAGAACAGGGGTATTTATAGAGACATTCACCCAAATAGAAAATATAGGACATCCCATTAAATTTGAATTTCAGGTAAACAGTGAATAATTTTCTAGTATAAACACATACCTTGCAAATTTAGCTGAGTGGTCCTGTGTTTTTGCTAAATCTGGCAAGCATACACCTAAAAAAAAAAAACCCTAGTTAGGCTTAATTTGCATAATTAAGTCCCAAATCAAGGCCATTGGTTCTGAGCTTTCTGTAATCAAAAACCTTTGATTATGTCCGTCCTACATTTAGAATCACGAGATCACAGTATTCTGTTTACGGACGCCTCAGATTTGTTGGCTGCACAGTACTTTATAAGGATTTAAGCAGGGTGGATCAAAACCAGTAATTTTTCATTTTATTCCATGAAAGGTCACATGTCTTTATTATTTGTCCCAGTCTGTGCTCTTCTTATGAATTGTCTAAACATCTGTGAAAGTAGTTTATCCCCAACTGGTAGCTCTGTAATATTCTCCCTGACTTGAGTCCAGGAGCCAGTGTAACTAAGTATAAGCTTTCCTTTTCCACCCTCTGTTCTTTGCTAGCCTTCTAGAAGTCTTCTATCAAAGGCAATAACGCATGACACTTCTGTGACCTCATGCTCACTCTGGGTAACGCAGCAGCAGTTCCTGTGTGATCATTTATAAATTTCAAGACTAAGAGAGGAGAGTGAGTAAAACAGTGTCCTCTGACAAAGGAAAATAATGCTTGCAGATACTAACCAGCAAAGTGCTGGCCTCCTTCTTACAAACCTGAAGACCTTCCCAGCAAGACTGAATTTTGCTTTAGGAGAGAATTGTTGAAGAGGAATATTTAGGATTAGATGAAGAGAGTAAGAAAGATTCTAGCTTGATACCTCAGCACAGAGAAATAAATGCAGGCTTCCAGCATGCCAGTGACAACTGATCCTTTGGGAGGAAGGAGGTTGCCGAGCCTCTAGGACTTTCCTTAGAAACACTAGGATGGAAATCCCACCGTTCTTTTCCCTTGGAGCACTAGGTGGGAATTAGTGGAATATCTGCTAAAAACAATTTGTCTTTGTAGAAGACTTGGTTCTTCCCGATGGTGACCCTGAAACCTGGCTTGCCTAGCTGAAGGATTCTCTTTCAGTCAGGGAAACTAGCTCTTAGGTGCCTCCTAGCTCTGCCTCCATCCCTCTCTTATGGACAAAGTCCTTGAACATCTCTCCACTTATTTTTATTTTAGAGAGCAAACACAAGGCCGCTTTCCTGCCTGGCACGTGAGCCATCTTTGCATGACCTGAGGGCACCGTGCCCTCTTGTGCTTCTCCCCTTCACTCCCTGATCACAGCTGATAAGCTTGAAAAGGAGGACACCCTCACAAATGTGGCAGTTCGCTCCTTGATTTATGGCGTTAACTATATTCTTATTGCGTCCCTGAACTGCTTGTTTTGATTTGTTTCTCAGCCTGCCCACCTTTGGAAGAGTGCTTTGAACTCTGATTTTTTTTTTTTTTTCAAATCACAGCACAAACAGTGCCTCCCCTTCAAAGTCCTGGGCTCTCTGCCTGTTAGCTCTCCAGATGTTTTTTTCTAGCTCCATTTTATTCAGACAGAAACATAAGGTGGATCTGATAAATCCTGACCTCTAAAGAGTGTAGTGCAGGTCCCCTGCTAAGGACTTTCCAGGAAGGAAATGGAGATTGAAGCTACAGAGCTGGAGCCCCAGGGTCTGAAGAAGCTTCGGTGCACAAATGAGGGGAGTGGAGCTGAAGACAAAAGGAGGTGAAGCTGCAGCTCTGTATAAGTTCTCCTGCTGCTCCACCACCTGCTGTCAGTGGGACCCAGGCCAGGTTACATAACCTCTGTTTTCTCATCTATGAAATGTGGATAATGATAGTGCCTGGTTTGCAGGGTTCTTTCTGATATTAAATGAGATAATCGACTTACTGTTAGTTGTTTCTAAATTCTTACAGAAGTAAAACTTCAACCGTGATGACACAACAGGTGTTTTATCGTGGTTGACGGGGTTAAAAGCTGAGTGTATTCAGACCAGTTTTCGAATCCCATCTCTGTCTCTATTTAGTAAGCCCCAGTTCTTTTCATCTGTAAACTCAGATAATAATAGGAAGCTACTTGAATAGCACAGTGACGTTTTGAGGAAGATTAAATGAAAAAGTGGACTGAACAGTAATGATAATCTCTAGGGCCCCATGCAGGTTTTCTGTGGTGCCCAGTGCTAGAGTAAGGTCATCAGTTTCTTTGGTTGTAGGGCCCAGTTTTCCCAGGGTGATCTTGTATTCCCCAGCAAATCCAATTTAGCTTCATAGTGTCCATTTCTCCTAAAATGTCATGTGAGCCCTTACTTGAAGTCTGAAACACTTCTTTTTCATATTTTAAGAGCTGCGCATCAGTTGAACTGAACTATAGGATTGCTTATTTGTTGAAAATCCAAAAACCAGAAGGAAATGAATTTTAGGCAGGATGAAAGGCTACTTTTGCCTATTTTCATACCTGTATTCTTGCATGTGAAGTGCTTTGATGGGCTAACCACTTTATCATTTTATTGCACTTTATTACATCATAAATTTTTATATCTTGCTAACGATCCTACAGGAAGCTTAATTGTTTATAGGAACATCTTAATTAACTGGAGTTCAGCAGGTTAAGCAGAACACAAATTGAAGGGGTTATAAATGAAACATACTCAGCTCCTCTCATTTTACTCAGGATGCTCTGTTCAGATAATGAGGAGATGCTTCTGGGTCATAAGAATCCAAAATGCCTCAGCAAAACTCTCAACTGTTCTTCCTCCTCCTATTGTGTCATAGTGAGGACTTCTTCTAAGTGTGGGTCCCCCACATACCCATCCTCCACCCCTCAGCCCTGCACTTGAATAGTAAAATCACCAGATGAGGTACTTGTGATGTTTAGAGAAATTCTGACTTGTGTTCTGGGAGGCATAAAATCTTGTCTGTGTGACTCATTCCTCACCAGAGTTTGCCTTTCAGGAGGGTACAAATCTGTAACTCTTCAGAAGCTTGAGTTAATCTGTCATTAGTGAGCATATACCTAAAGTGTTGAATTTGTTGTTGTTTAGTTGCTAAGTCACGGAGAAGAAAATGGCAACCCACTCCAGTACTCTTGCCTGGAAAATCCCATGGACGGAGGAGCCTGGTGGGCTGCAGTCCATGGGGTCACTGAGGGTCGGACACTACTGAGCGACTTCACTTTCACTTTTCACTTTCATGCATTGGAGAAGGAAATGGCAACCCACTCCAGTGTTCTTGCCTGGAGAATCCCAGGGCTGGGGGAGCCTGGTGGGCTGCCATCTATGGGGTCACACAGAGTCGGACATGACTGAGGTGACTTAGCAACAGCAGCAGTTGCTAAGTCATGTCTGACTCTTGGCAGTCCCTTGGATTTACAGCCCACTGAGCTCTTCTGTCCATAAGATTTCCTGGACAAAAGGATACTAGAGTGGATTGCCATTTCCTTCTCCATGGGATCTTCCTGACCCAGGGATTGAACCCACCTTCCTATTGGCAGGCAGATTCTTTACCACCGAGCCACCAGGGAAGCCCAAGGTATTGTATCAGTTCAGTTCAGTCGCTCAGTTGTGTCCAACTCTTTGCGACCCCATGGACCACAGACCTCCCTGTCAATCACCAACTGCTGAAGTTTACCCAAACTCAAGTCCATTGAGTTGGTGGTGCCACCCAACCATCTCATTCTCTGTCTTGGGCTTCTCCTCCTGCCCGCAATCTTTCCCAGCGTCAGGGTCTTTTCAAATGAGTCAGCTCTTCACATCAGGTGGCCAAAGTATTAGAGTTTCAGCTTCAACATCAGTCCTTCCAATGAACACCCAAGACTGATCTCCTTTAGGAGAGAGGAGACTTACTACTGGGCTTCTCAACAGATTGCTTACAAATCTATCCAGCTATGGCCATAATTCTTTTAAATATTTTCTATACAATATAGGTCAAGAAGCAGCAGTTAGAACTAGACATGGAACAACAGACCAGTTCCAAATCCAGACTGTGTCCCTTGATACACAATACAATCCCTCCTTTTGCCTCAAGGTCTCTCAGCCTGCTTGTATGGTCAGATGATCCTACAAAATCAAGTGCAAACACATTTAATTGAAAGAAGAGCTTTTTGGGGCCTTAAGTTCAATTGGCCAAGGAACACAAGGCAACACTAGACCTGGGTGTCCAAAAGGGAAGCCACTATTTTCAAACTGAGCACTTGAAATATGGTTAGTCCCAGCTGAGGTACGCTCTAAGTATGAAGTGTACACTGAAATTTAGAGATTTAATCTTAGAAAAAAGAATGTAAAATAGCTCAATGAAAATGATTTTTATGTGGTCTACTTGTTGTTCAACCGCTCAATTGTGTCTGACTCTTTGCAACCGCATGGACTGCAGCACACCAGGCTTCCTTGTCCTTCACCATCTCCCAGAGCTTGCTCAAACTCATGTCCAATTGAGTCCATGCCGACATCTAACCATTTCATCCTCTGTCATCTCCTTCTCCCTCCTGCCTTCAATCTTTCCTAGCATCAGGGTCTTTTATAGTGACCCGACTCTTTGCATCAGGTTGCCAAAGGATTGGAGCTTCAGTCATTCCAATGATTATTCAGGAGTGATTTCCTTTAGAACTGACTAGTTTGATCTCCTTGCTGTCCAAGGGACTCCCAAGAGCCTTCTCCAACACCACATTTCAAAAGCATCAACTCTTTGGCACTCAGCCTTCTTTATGGTCCAACTCTGACATCCATACGTGGCTGCTGGAAAAATCACAGCTTTGATTATATGGACTCTTGTTGGCAAAGTAATGTCTCTGCTCTTTAATATGCTGTCCAGGTTTGTCATAGCTTTTCTTCCAAGGAGCAAGCATCTTTTAATTTCATGGCTGCAGTCACCATCTGCAGTGATTTTAGAGCCCTAAAATATAAAGTCTGCCACTTTTCCCACTGTTTCTCCATCTATTTGCCATGAAATGATGGGACCAGATGCCATGATCTTTGTTTTTCTGAATGTTGAGTTTTAAGCCAGCTTTTTCACTCTCATCTTTCACCTTCATCAAGAGGCTCTTTAGTTCCTCTTCAATTTCTGCCGTAAGGGTGGTGTTATCTGCATATCTGATATTTCTCTCGGCAGTCTTGATTCCAGCCTGTGCTTCATCTAGCCTGGCATTTTGCATGATACACTCTGCATATAAGTTAAGTAAGTGGTCTACATATTGGTGAAATACTTTATGTATTGGGCTAAATAGAAAATATTTTTGAAAAATTAGTTTCATTGTTTTGTTTTGTTTTGTTTTGTTTGCTTTTTAAATGAGATTGGCTTCCCAGTTGGCACTAGTGGTAAAGAATCCACCTGCCAGTGTAGGAGACGTACCAGACATGGGTTCGATCCCTGGTTCAGAAAGATCCTTTGGAGAAGGAAATGGCAACCCATTCCAGTATTCTTGCTTGGGGAATCCCATGGACAGAGGAGCCTGGCAGGCTACAGTCATAAGGTAGCGAAGAGTCAGACACGACTGAAGCAACTGAGCACTGAGAGAGATTTAAGATTACACATGTGACTTGAATTGTTTATGTTAGGCATGGCTGTTGTGGCTCTCAACGTGAGATCATGTGTTTGATTAACCTGGTTTGCTGGTAGAGTAGTTAAAATCGGTGTGAGAATCCTAACAGCCCTTATCCTGGCCCCTGTCCTTCCTTCACTCAGTCCTCTGTGCTTCCACGTGTGCTGTGCTGTTGATGGTTGCTCTTTCCTCTGCCCTGGTCATCGGGCAAGCTGGACCTCCTTGCCCCCAGACGCAATTAAGTCTTCCTTCTGTATTGTTCTTGTTCAGTCGCCCAGTCACGTGAGACTCTTTATGACCCCATGGACTACAGCATGCCAGGCCTCCATGTCTCTCGTCACCTCCCGAAGCCTGCCCAATTTCATGTCCGTTGCTTCGGAGATGCCATCCAGTCATCTCATCCTCTTACACACTCTTCTCCTGCCCTCAGTCTTTCTCGGTATCAGGGGCTTTTCCAGTGAGCCGGCTGTTCCCATCAGGTGACCAAAATACTGGAGCTTCAGCTTCAGCATCAGTCCTTCCGATGAGTATTCAAGGTTGGTTTCCCTTCAGATTGGCTGGATTGATCTCCTTGCTGTCACGGAGACTCTCAGGAGTCTTCTCTAGCACCACAGTTTGAAGGCATCAGTTCTATGTAGTATCAGTATATTTCACTGAGACCAGAAAGGTAGTTTCTATAATACCAACTGATCCACTAGCTTGGGACCTCAGGAAAAAACACTTCTTCATTTCTGGGTGCTAATACCCACTGCAGTATCCCACACATGAGGGAGTGAGGTAGCACATGACAGGAAGGATTATGGGCATCTCCTGCATGTACCTAAACGTCTCTGATTTCTGATTGCCAATTTCTTTCCCAGCAGCCTCAAGCACAGCCTGCAAAGCACCCCACCTTGCCTTTAGTTCTGTTTTTGTGTTTCTTTATCAATCCTTACTCTTGTTTTCATCTTTGTTCCTCTGTGCATCTTCAAGCAACAAAACAGGTGAAAGGTAGGTGGAAGGTTTCAGTAGCCTACCCAACCAAGAAGTAAATTTTAGAGAAGTTAAATTTGTTTGATCATTAACAGATATTGGCATTTATGTTTTATTCAGAAGATCTATCTTGAGCTAAATATCTTTCACTTTTTATTTAGTAGCACTTCAGTACTCCTTTGCCTGCAAAAATCTGAGGGTAAGAAATTCTCCCCTCCCCCGCTTTTGGCTGTCCATGTTTTCCACTATCAGTAAAAATTAAAAAACAAATCAACCTCTCACATAAAAGAAAACACCTGTTTGGCTTGGAGAATCTGGCCAGGGAGGTCTTTTTCCTGACGGGCCAAAAGCGACCATCACAGAGCCCCTTATTAAAAAAAAAGTCATTTTTTCCTTTATTTCATATGAGCATTGGCAGAAACTCTGACAAGCAGTTCTTCATATTTTATTATGTTCTTGTCTGCAGAATCTCTGTCAGGCAAAAACCTTGTCAGCGGAAAACCTGTCGTGGGATCAGAGGAGACAAAAACAGGTGTCACATAGGCAGTCAAAACTGAAGGAAAAAAAGATTAGGCTAAAGAGAGAGAGGCAGACAATTACATTAATGCCATTGCTTTTATCTTATAGATGTGTGTTATTATCTCGGGGTGCTGAGTGCGCAATTGCCTCAAAGAAAAGTAGACAGGAGACAAGGGGAAACTTGATAGTTATTAACTGAAGAGGCAGTGTGTCAAAGCTGGATGGGGTTCAAAGTTTTGCAAGGGGAAAAAACTGCAGGCAGCCAGCAACGGCTGTGTGGTTCTGCTTTCGGCTACATAAACCTAGTAGCAATCTAACATTTTTGACTTGGAAACAGATCATAGAGAAAAAAAATTAATGAAAGATTTCATTTGGAGGTTTGAGGGGGTGGTTAACATTTATCCTATAGACATGTGACTGAATCATAGTCGTTTCTCTCATAAAATCTTGCCTCGATGTGAGACATGAAGACAGGCATTTGTCAGTTCAGCTTTGTTGTTTGGATATGTTTAAAACACCTATTATCAACACACTTTTAATTAAAAAAGCTATTAAGAAGCCCTTTTACTAAGTGTGAACATCTGTATGTGCAAGCTGAAAATTAGGAGATCACATATGTGTGCCTCAGTCAGAGACTAAATGAACTTGGCAAGTGTTTTCTATTACTGGTTTTTAAATACAGTGAAATATCTACAGGAACAATGGTTACACTTGAGATTTTGGATCTTCAAAAAAAAAAATGTGCCTGTTGATCCTGATGAATAGACCTTGTCTTCTAATTAGACGTTAGAGTCATTATGATGAAATTGGTAACCAGGATTCACCAGGCTAACCAGTGTCTCCCCCATTTCTTTGTTCATGTCATTTCAGGAGACTTATTTTTCTCAAAAGTTGGTCTCCATGAAATATTTGTGATGGTAGAAAATAGTTTCACTTTGCAAGTGGCTTAAACTCTGAATGCTATTTTGCCTTGTTGATAACTCAGGTGTCAAAGAGCCAACTGATAGCAAATGGGATGGGAACTTTTAAGGCTTCCTCTCTGCTCAGCCATACATCGATGATATTAGTGAAAAAAATCAGCAAGCATTGCTTTAGTCCTTAACATTTTCTGCTCATGAATTTAAAAATTGGTTAGTTTAGCCTTTTCCTAAGACAGCCTTCTTAGCCCTTTTTATGAGCAAATCTGTATAGAGAGGTCTTTTATCCCGCCAGTCACTGATGCAAAGCAGTTTGATACTTGATATATGCATTAAGCAAATCCAGCAATCCAGAAGAAAACACACGTCAGTGTCAAAAGTGTGTGTGATAGCCCAGAGTTTCAAGGGATTACAGTGGGGGAAAGAGATTGATTATAGATTTAGAGTGAGATTTCAGACTGACTTACTGGGAGAGGGAAGGAAAAATACTTGTGACACAAAGGTGACGTTCAAAAAAAAAAAAGACTGAATATAATCATTTCTTTCTTTTAGGTGTTTTCTACCAAGTGCTGGCTTTTGTATAACTGTTCTCTCTAGGTTTTGAAATACTTCTTCACTGCTGTGGTAGAGTTTAAAGCACATATTCTATCAAAAATAAATATGACTTGTATTTGCAATATTTCCATAATGAAGTTTCTGACACAGATCTGTGCTACTTAAGGAAAATTAAGTCTTTAAAGTTAATAAATTGAGAGTAGGGTGATTATTCTCTTACAGGATTCATTTTTTTGTTTAATAGAAGGATATTCAGCAAACAAAATATGCTTATTTCAGTAGTTACTTTTAAAGGGGTATGTTTTGTAGTCAGTGTGCATTTAATTCATTGATCTGTGAATTATATAAAGCAGGGTTTTGTGTAGTCAGCTCTCAGCTCTCCTTGGTAACTAGAGACTGGATAAAGCAACAGCGGGAATAATAATAATAATCCCCAAACCTGATCACAGCAGGCAGATTCAGTTATTCGATGTCTTCCTAGACTTACTGTCAAGCTTGCAGATTGCATTTCCCTCTTTCTGCTTAACCACCTACTCATGGAGATGCAGATGAGGAGCGACATACCCCCAAAAGTGGGCCTTGAAAGGAAAAGGAAGAAGGAAGAGAAGCACAACCAAGGATCTGTTTAGTCTCCTAGCCGAGAGATTGAGCGTTGATAGTCTACTTCTATGTGTGCCTCAGTCAGACTTTAATGATTTCCAAAGTCTGTTGTGAGGACTGTATTATTCATAAGGCCACAGGGGGAAATGCCAATCAGTTTGAAATATTACCTATATAGTCTCAAGTGGAGCTCAAATTCTACTCTGGACTAATTGTGAGTGTGTGTGTGTGTGTGTGTGTGTGTGTGTGTGTGTGTGTATGTATGTATGTATGTGTGTGTGTTCGCTCATATCCATATACACTCAAAGCTGCATGTCAAATAGGGAGCAATTAAAATCGGTGGGACAGTTGGGGCTCACTGGAACTCCTTCTGTCCCCCTTTCCTCCCTACAGTATGGGTTCCCTTTCCTAATGGACCATAAGAGTATTCGTCTACTTATCCCTCATGTATTAAGAGAAAAAAAAGATCAGGGACTCTTCACGTAAGGCATTGAGGGTATAGTAATGTAATCAGGGGTTATGATGACTCAGTAGAGGTGTCTTTTTTTTCCCCTTGTTTTGACTTAAAACCACTGACACACTATTTGTTCAAGTAAAAAAATAAGCCTTTCACATATAAGGACTGACAGTTTTTATCACCAGGCTTGGGGATCAACTCTTTCAGCTCCGTATCATTCCTTTTCTTCTTTCCTTAAAAAAAAAAATTCTAAAAGCAAGCTTCTCTCTCTTTGATATTAAATATCCTAATTAATTCAATCTTGACAGTTACAGTTAGAAAGTTGTGACTTAAAGGGAACGTGAGTTATTTTGTACTTAATTTGCTCCCAGTTTGCACACTTGTGTCCCCCCAGAGTAGTGGGTAAAATGTGCAGATCTAAATATTACTTCAAGTCTGAGGAGTTTTTCTCTTAGTAACGGTCATGGTCCACCTTCCTCATCGATCGCCTGACTCACTGAAAAGTTTTTAATACGTCATCATTGCCATTTGTTGCTGTTCTCCTCCAGTGTGACAGCTATTACTAGGAACTGGCTCACAACCTATGGTAGGTTAAGCCTTTGCCTTGCACTCTGATGATCTTGCCTAGTAAGAAAGCTGAGTCTTATAATGGGAAAGGATTGATGTTCTAATGATTCCAGAGGGCCCCTTTATGATGAAATTCTAAATACGCAAAATCCCATTAAACCTGTAGAAGTTCATGGGCTAGCTATATTGAAATGACATATCATTATATTGGGTATAGTGTGCATATTATAAAGTGTGGTATAATTGGAAATTATTGGTCATATTAGCAACAGTGAAGAGCCACCCACCCTCATAAATTCAGAGGTTATGGTCTGGGTACTTGAAGTAGGAAAGGGAACAATATTCTGATTATAAGTAATCAAAACTTAAAAATCTGACCCCAGAAATTGCCCTAATAAAATTCTGTTGCGAACAGCTGTTTTTATTTGACTCTTAAAGTAATTGTGGAAAGAATTCTATAAAACAGCCCTTTAAAGACACATTGAAATGTTAACCTCTTAGAGATTAAAATAGTATTCTAGGACCCAGAGCTCCTACAAGCTGACCACTTGATGCTATTATAATTTGGATCCTAAGGGGAGCTGGGGCAAGAGACTGGAGTTCTCAAAACAAATAGCTTTGCAATTTAGGGCTCACTTGGCTTTCTCCCAAAATCAAAGTATAAGGCTTCTTAAATTTTTTTCACTTGTAAAATTGTTTCAAATTAGTATTTGAAATTTTAAAAATATCCAGGACAGGACTGGAAATTAGTAAAATAGAAGGCTTTCTTTTAGACTGTTTTCATACAAATTTTTAACTGTCTTACTCTGCGAAGTAGGTGGCTTTGAACCATTCCGTTTGGCTCGTTTTTCATTGTATTGAATGGCTATAAGCTTCATACCACCATGCTCGAGCAGCTATTTGGTGGAGTCTCCTGGACACCAGGGCCTGGAGTGTTAGAGCATATTCCTGTGGAAACCACCTAAGTCACTTGAATTTGGCTTTTAAAGAAAGTTATGTTTAAAAAAGTTGTGGAAAACTAAGAACTATAAACTATCACTGAGAGCCAATTTTCTAGGATCAGTGAAAAGCACTTTTATACTCCAACATTAAGGAAAAAAAAGTATCTGAATATGTTCTTATTTCTATGACCTTCACAGAAAATATTGGAAGTGAAGTCTGTAGAATTACAGGTTTACATTTATTTTAATTTATTTGAAGGTTTGGGGAGTAATTCCTGTTATTAAAAATTGAAATAAAAAAATAGTTATTCACATTTCATTTGATAGATGCAAGTTCTTTTATAACCACCCTCTCACACTACCAGTACTATTTTATACATTTGAAAACTGAATTTTATAAAGGGCATTACTTTGTTCTTTAAGTTAGCAATGTAGTTAAAAGTATATATTGCTTCACATTTATTACATATTTTGCATTACATTTTACACTTATTTTACATTTAAATTACATACTTCCATTAATGAACCACAAATATGCCGGCTGTTGTCCTTATGGTGATTCTGTTCTTGTCAGAAATGAGTTTTCTTCACACTGATTTATGTGTCTTGTGGCTTAGCCACCACTTTCCTTTGAAAAGCTACAGATTCTATCAAAGTATTTATTGAAATTATATACAGGACTTAATTTTTCCTTTGTCTTATAGCCAGAAAATTACCAGTTTAAGCTTCTGTTTCGGGCATTTTAAAGAAATCCAGGTAAATTATGTTTCCTCAATAACCTAATTCATAGTTTAAGAAGCTCTTATAGTATGAATTTCACCTCCCCCCTTTTAACTAGAATGCCTGTTGAACCCCATGGACAGAGGAACCTGGCAAGCTACGGTCCTTAGGGTCACAAGGAGTTGGACACAACTGAAGCAAGTTAGCACGCACACACATCCATATTGTGTAGTTAAACCCTATTCTTTTTCCCAATAAAATTCTGTATACTAAAAAGAGGTTAATTTACCTGTTTGCTCTTTTCTTCCAGACCTTTTACAAAAGAAAAATAGTATTTTCTTTGTAGATGCTCTTATAATATTATTCTGTTGGCTGTTCTCTGACCCCCCTTTCAAAGTCTATACACTTGTCCTTGGTATCCAAAGGGATTTGGTTCCAGAACCTGTACAGATGTCAAAATCCATGGATGCTCAAGTCTCTTATATAAAATGCTGTAGTATTTGTGTATAACCTGTGCTGCTGCTCCTGCTGCTGCTAAGTCGCTTTAGTCATGTTCAACTCTGTGCAACCCATAAACAGCAGCCCACCAGGCTCCCCCGTCCCTGGGATTCTCCAGGCAAGAACATTGGAGTGAGTTGCCAATTCATTCTCCAATGCATGAAAGTGAAAAGTGAAAGTGAAGTCACTCAGTCAGTGAAAGTAAAGTCACTCATAGAACCTATGCACGTCCTCCCAAATCTGTCATATATTTTCATCATCTTGTAATACCTAATGCAGTGTAAATGCTATGTAAATCATTGTAAGTGTAATGTAAATGCTGTGTAAGTAGTCAAAGTATGGAAAATTCAGGTTTTGCTTTTTTTTAAATTTAGGGAATATTTTGTATGTGGATATTTTCCATCCATGGTAGATTGAGTCCTTGGATCAGTACCCATTGATATGGAGGAGGACTGGTACTACCGTATCTTTTCCTATAGTTAGGAGACCCTAAATCTAGCATATGTATCACAAACTTAGTGATCTGTACTATGATTCTCATAATGTCTGTTCATTATGATCCAGTCTCTGCACCTTGATATTAAGCTAGTTTTCTTTAATATCACTAGATCTCATACTGATTTTACCTAGAAATCCATTGGATGCCCCCAAATAATACTTGAAGTTGTAGAAATGGGAATAAATTATGCAACTTCAGTCAGTGCCTGCTCAACTAGCAGCCCCACCTCACTTCTTAAACTGCCATAATTACCTTCCCTCACTGTTTTCAGAGAAGTATAAAGAGCAGAACATCTCCTTTGAGAAGACTGACTTGAAAACTGACTGTTCTTTCTTTGTTAGGCCAGAGAGAACAGAAGCAGGCCACACCACCCCAGACCAGCCAGGAGTCACTTTCACTAGTGGACTTAGGAGAGTCTAAAAGTCTATGCTACCATGGTAGAAGTTAGTCCAGAGAGGAGGGATAAATTGGAAACGTTCAGTCACTCATTTTGAATGTTCATGATATGTAAAGGTCAATGTAAAAGCAACAGCAAAATAGAAAATTTTAACTCTAGCATAACCTCAACTATATAGAATTACATAGTTGAACTATAAAGAAGGCTGAGTGCCAAAGGATTTTGAACTGTGGTGTTAGAGAAGGCTCTTGAGAGTCCCTTGGACTGCAAGGAGATCAAACCAGTCAATCCTAAAGAAATCAGTCCTGAACATTCATTGGAAGGAGTGATGCTGAAGTTGAAAATCCCAATACTTGATGCAAATAACTTACTCATTGGAAAAGACCCTGATGCTGGGAAAGATTGAAGGTGGGAGGAGATGGTTGGATGGCATCACCTAGTAGATGGACATGAGCTGGAGCAAACTCTAGGAGATGGTGATAGACAGGGAAGCCTGGCGTGCTGCAGTCC
Source organism: Nanger dama (assembly GCA_917880005.1). Taxonomy (NCBI): domain Eukaryota; kingdom Metazoa; phylum Chordata; class Mammalia; order Artiodactyla; family Bovidae; genus Nanger; species Nanger dama. The sequence continues at coordinate 4,716,363 of CAKJTW010000017.1, forward strand.
ATGGGGTCGCAAAGAGTCAGACACAGCTGAAAGACTGAACAACAACAATATAGAATTATGGATTGAAGAAAATAGATGCATCTACATCAGTGTGTAGGCAAATAGTGCCTTTGGTTGGTGGGATTATGTATATTGTCTTTTGCTTGTTTTTTTGATATTTTTTCATTGAGCATCTGTGACATCTTCATTTAAAAAGATACAACGGGAAAGGTTTGATTTTTTAAGCATTTTGGCAGAGTTTCTTAGGCTTCCCTTTCACAGCAAAGGGGTCAAGGACATGTTTGGAGTTTAGGGCACAGAGCTTGGGTAGAACTCAACTTACAGGTTAGGGGTGGCCTGTGTAGTGCCAGAGTAGTTGGATTGTTAGAGGCAGATGATCTCAGGTGGACAGCTGGAGAGGTGGTGCCTCTGGAATCCTGACGGGTCCCAGGCATCTTAGTTGATTTCCCGTGCAAATCCTCCAGACTCAAAAATCTCAGTCATCCTGTAACTCTGACTCATCTTCACTTCAAGCATCTGTTTTCTTCCCCATACTTGTTAGCTTGGTTTCGATTCTTTGTTCTCCTTTTCTTTCTCTTTGTACTGTGGTGGCGGTCTTCATGCTGTTGGCTTGCTTGCCCCCAAAAGAATTTTGAAAAGAAAAAGCCATCTTAACATTTTCGTACATTAAGTAACTTGCCAAGGTCATAAGCAAGTTGGTGGCACAGCTAGCGTTTGAACCCTTGGTGTCTGGCTTTAGAAACTCTGTTCTCAGTCTGGAGGACAATGAGCACTCTTTAAACATCGGGAACTTTAAGTCATTGCTCTAAGTCATTATTTTTTCTCCTTAACTCTTGTTTCCAGTCACCGTCTCCAAATAACATGACCAAAAATGAAATCATGTGTTCATTGGAAAGTCTTTTATCATTCATGCCTGCAGGGAAAATTAAGAAAATAAGATAATGTATCTATAAGTGGAAATTGTATTATTTACTTTTGATCACGAAGAGGAATAAGATCAAAGTAATATAAATATTACAAATTTTCCTAACTTATTAAATGTAAAGTGAATTTTTGTCAGAAATGGATCTGTCAATAAAATGGATAGGGCAATGAATTATTTTCTTCCCGATTAGTTCATGTGTCAGTAAATGAATGGATCTTATTGGAAGAAAGAGAAAATGTACACACTTGGCTCCTTCCCCATTTTTGCAGATCTAAGTGCTTGGCCACCTGTTCACATGAATAGGTGCGACTGGAAACTATCACATTGTCATTTAGTTCTTAGGAATCATTTCAGATAATGTACCAGCAATTACAGAGTAATCAGTTAGTTTTGTTAAGAGGGAAGAAATGCAAGTCATCCAACTTATTACTCAGATGTTGTTAGTCATTTACTTTCTCAGTTTCTGCACTAACAAGACATGATGAATGCCTGTTTATAAATTTAGCCATGAATATTTCATTTAGAGACATATCATTTATTATTGTATACACCAAAAGATTGAGAAAATAAAAATACTATGTTATTCAAATGGCTTCTGCAATATATCTTTTTAAAGGAGATACTTTGATTACTGCAGATTTAGCTATCATAATTGATGGAAATTTCCACCAGTGCTCATGGTCAAATCAGCCTGCCAAATCAGACTTAATTATCATTGAAAAAAATGAACTCACATTTCAATTCAAATGAATGTATTAATATACATTTTGAGAAATATTAATAAGAATCAATAAATTATGGGCTGCATGTCATAGGATAGTTTGCTAAAACAGTCCAGAATAAAATGTGGAGCTAGTAAAGTTAACTTACTAAGTACACAATAGAAATGCTATTTCTCATTACTTAATTACTAATGATATGCTATAAAGTATAACTTTTTTATGAAGTGAGGAATATGTTAAAATTTAAAATATTACTTTGATAATGCAATTGGTTTCATCTGTGTATCACTGTCTGGTGTTGGACTTTAGGAACGAGATAAGACTCATTTTGTAAAAACAAATTTATGTATTTATAAATACATTATAATTTTTATGTCAAATTTATAATGTATTTAGTGAAAGGAGTTATACATTGCTAAAAATGAAGTGCTTTGGCATTTAGATCATAGTTTATTGTAATTTTATCTCTATTAAGAGGATGTGGATATTCAAAACTTTATAAGATGCAAATGATGCTTAATAATAACCAAAATAAACATTTTGACAGTACTTGATTAAATGAGTAGTAATTACCTTATTAAATAATAAACATTGTTTCTGAAAGACATCATGTAAAATTCATATCCACAGGTTTTATTCAGTATCTAACAGATTTCATAGGTCTGAGAAAATATCCAAACTGAATTTAAAAAGTGGGCATCACATGTGCTTGGGGGCTTTACTTCCCAGGTGGTGACACCTCCTAGGGGTGCATATCAGGAATAATTGAAAAGAATGCAGGGAAAAGCCGTTTTCAGCATTGGACATTTTTGTTTTGCTCTCATAGGATACTTTCTAAAGAGTGATACATTACCATCTATAAGAATTCAAGAGGTGACTGCATGACTGTTGCCCCATTTTACATAATGTCTGAATTCTGAATATTTCAGCAAAGACCCAAATACCAGGTTCTAGTTACCCTTTACTTGCATAATCAGGGAAAGAGAGCCCTTGCCTAGGTTCTTGGTGCTTTTATTAATCATTAAACAAGGCTTCACAAAGCAGTTCAAATTGGCCATTATTTTGGCACCCAGGAGAGCTTTACACCCTAGGCCAGTGCACTAAGTCAAGGCAGAGGGTGCCTTTATTTGGTCAAGAAGAAAGGGTATAGTTTTCAAAGGAGGATTCGGGGTGGATAATCTGCATGGATGGGCCTCCCTGGTGGTTCAGTAGTAAAGAATCCACCTGCCAATACAGGTGACGTGGGTTTGATCTCTCGGTTGGGAAGATCCCCTGGAGAAGGGAAATGGTAACCCACTCCAGTAATCTTGTCTGGGAAATCTCATGGACTGAGAAGCCTGGTGGGCTACAGTCCATGGCATTGCAGTGAGTCAGACATGACTGAGTGACTAAACAACAGTCTGCATGGACAGGCAGGTCTGTTCTCAGGGGGATTCATTTTGGGAAAGAATAGATAACGGGATTTCAGGATCTGGAAGCTGAGTCCATGTGTCTGTATATCTCTGAAAGGCCCATGCATACCCCAAGTTTATGCAGATCATCATTTGAAGTCCAGGGGCTTCCCTGGTGGCTCAGATGATGAAGAATCTGCCTGCAGTGCAGGAGAGACCCAAGTTTGATCCCTAGTTTGGGAAGATCCTAGAGAAAGGAATGGCTATGCACTCCAGTAGTCTTGCCTGGAGAACTCCATGGATAGAAGAGCTTAGCGGGCTACAGTCCATGGGATCACAGAGTCAGACACAATTCAGCGACTAACACACACACACACACCTACACAAGGCATCTCACCGTAGAGCACTGCAAACATTTCCTACCCTGTTCACTTAGCTCTCGGTCATCTTGCCCTTTGACTCATCTCTGTGGTTTTCAGTGATGTGTCTGTGTTAGGGGTGTATGTCAGCATCACCTGTGGTAATTTTTCTTTTTTAAAAAATATTATTTATTTATTTGACTGTATCCAGTCGTAGTTGTGGCACGCAGGATCTTCACTGTAGCGTGCAGGAGCTGTAGTTGCAGTGTGCAGGCCTCTCTCTAGTTGTGGCATGTGGGATCCAGAGCACTTGGGCTCGGGAGTTAAAGGGCGCCAGGCTTAGTCACCCCGTGGCCTGTGGAATCTTAGTTCCCTGACTAGGGATGGAACTCACATCCTCTGCATTACATGGCCAATTTTCAACCCCTGAGCCACCAGGGAGGTCCTAGTAGTTTTTCAAATGAACCTTGACCATCTCCCTTTCAACCCTCCTCTTTAGGGGTTGTGGCTGTGAGCCAAGTTGCCCCAGCTGACAACTGTTCCTTTAAACAAACCTCTGGACTCTCACCAGAGTTTTACATCTAAAATTATGTCATTTGAATCTTATGAAATATTTAGTATGTTCTATAACCAACCTAGATAGCATATTGAAAAGCAGAGACTACTTTGCCAACAAAGGTCTGTCTAGTCAAGGCTATGGTTTTTCCAGTGGTCATATATGGATGTGAGAATTGGACTGTGAAGAAAGCTGAGCGCCGAAGAATTGATGCTTTTGAATTGTGGTGTTGGAGAAGACTCTTGAGAGTCCCTTGGACTGCAAGGAGATCCAACCAGTCCATTCTGAAGGAGATCAGCCCTGGGTGTTCTTTGGAAGGAATGATGCTAAAGCTGAAACTCCAATACTTTGGCCACCTCATGCTAAGAGTTGACTCACTGGAAAAGACTCTGATGCTGGGAGGGATTGGTGGCAGGAAGAGAAGGCTGAGGATGACAGAGGATGAGATGGCTGGATGGCATCACGGACTCGATGGACTGGGGTGAACTCTAGGAGTTGGTGATGGACAGGGAGGCCTGGCGTGCTGCGATTCATGGGGTCGCAAAGAGTCGGACACAACTGAGCGACTGAACAGAACTAAACTGATATCCTATTAACCGGAAATAAAATTATAACCTTTCCAGTGGTTTTGGCTTGCAGTGTTAAGGTTTCTTTCAGACTGCTTGTCTGACTTTTCTGTATCGATCTTCCAACTGTTGGCTGCAGGTTTGTTACATCCATTGGATATTCGGTTCTCTGATATTCGGTTCTCTGACACACATCTCATTAGTGCTGTGGTTCTCAAAGTATGGTCCCTGGCCAGCAGGATCAGTGTCTTGTGGAGGCTTGTTAGAAATCCTGTTTCTTGACCCCCACCCCCTGACCCAGTGAATCAGAAACTCCAAGGGAGGGTGACCCAGTGATCCGATGTAGGTTTTAACAAGCCCTTTCTGCTGATTCTGAGACACACAGTGTTTGAGAATCCCTATCTTAGTTCCATCTACCTGGACTGCCACCTTCTTTTCTTGCTTGCCAGTATCTTATAAGACTTTCCTTCCCCTGCAGAGTCGCCCTTTCTTCTGTGTCTGTCAGTACTTCATCACATCTCTTTTTGTAGCATAGACGACGAGAGCGTCTGCATGCAGCACCTGCCTTGGGGATGAGTTGTTAAGTGCCAGTGAGTAAATGCATGTATGCATGAATGAAGGAGAAGAGCGCATTCGGAGGAGTGGTGATCAATAAGGTCAGCTGCTATGGCGAGATCATGGAGAATAATGAAGGGAAAAGCGATCGGATTTTGTAGGAAGGCAGGTGATGGTGACCTTTGAAATGCTTGCTTCAGCAGAGTGATGGGCAGGAAGCCCAGACTGCTGGCAGTTAGGGACTTCCAGCATGATGAAGATTTGCACGTTACTAGAGTTGCTTATTGACTGTTTATCTGAACATGCTGTAGCAACAGAATTTCTTGGGAGAAAGAAGTAAGTGACCTTAGGCCAGTTACTGACCCTCACAGAACTTGTAGGCAGTAATAGTAATGTCTTGTGTTCTTAATCTTTTTAAAGGATTAAACAAGATCATTGTAACCTTAGAGAATGATGCCTGCTTGACATTTAGTTAGTACTTAAATGGTCATTTCCTTTACTCCCCACCCCCATACAACAATTATTTTTATTTATTAATGTTGCTGATGGTGTCCATCACCCTTGGCAAATTTGTGTGAGATATAAAATTGTTAGGGGATACCCTCATTCCAGTCACTGGAGATCTTGTGAATTGCCTTTGGCCTGGAACTAACATACCTTTAGTTGAACTGCTGACAGCTTCTTTGAAATACATGTTATCTAGCGGAAAGAATACCCCCAAAAGGTAGTTGTCTAGTTAAGGCTCTTAGATATAAATTACAGAATCCTACTTCTAGCAGACATAGGAAGAGAGAAAGGGAGAGAGATTTTGTTGGCTCATGTAACTGAAAAAATAACTGTGTCTTCTGCAACTGTATCTTCTGGCTCAAACAGCATTGTTAGTCCTTAGTTTTTCTCCAACCACTCTGGAGCCCACCTGTCCTCCACGTGACTCTCATTCCCCAGCATATTTGACAACTACCGATTTCAAGGAGGGAAAACTCCCCACAGTTCTAACTGAAACCCTGGATTCAGTATTGCTCTTCAGACTTAGGTTACTTGCCCTTTCTTAAACTGGTTTTTATGGCCAAGGAACTGGGAGGTACTGGTTTTCCAGGCCTGGCTTCAGGAATATTCCATTGTATGAAATAAATTGTACTGAGTGTACAAGAAGAAGGGCTCCCTGAAGGCGAATGTGGTTTCTGTACCCAGAATGAAGGGGAAGCACAGCTGGAGGAACAATTGATATCATCTCATTGTATAGAAGGGTGCTTTTCAAACTGCTTCTGAGAACTCTAGGGGTCCAACTGAGATGCTTAAACAGGAGGGAACAGATAGTAACTCATATTGGGAAGTTGTCAAATTCATGTCCACTCAAGCGTTACCAAGAGTAGCTTCACCTTCATATATTTTTATGTCCAATTTCTGGTAAAGATTTCATTTGAAAAAGGAATTTTGGCAAAACAATTGATATAGGACAATCTTAACAGAGGGTTGGCCCATAGCTCATAAAGGTAGGGGACCATCTTTCCCATTCCATCCTGCTGAGCAAGCTCCTGCCCTGCCTTCCCTTCATTCCCATTGGCTCAAATTTCTAACCTGCCTGAGCTCCAGTCTTGTTTCCCCCACAATCAGACATAGGAAGAGCATAACCTTAGGCAGAGTCTAGTTCTCAGCTTACTATGACAATTTTATTTTATTTTATTTATTTATTTATTTATTTTTTACTATGACAATTTTAAAAATCATTACTGAACCCTTTGCTGACCAAGGAGACATCCCCCTAAAGCTGTTGACAACTTGGTGACTCAGTACCATCCAGCAGTTATAAAGCAGAAAGTTTTTATTTCATTTAAGACATTTGAGCATAATCTTTGATGATGTGTTTATGCTGAAATTTGCAGTTGACATCAGCAAGCTGGGCGGTTTAATTTTTCCAGCCTTCCTCTATGGCTCATCTCCATGATAACTGCTGCTTAAATCACACACTAGGAGCTTTTTCTGTATCAGATATTGACTTTTTAAACTGTTTGGCCCACCCTTTTATTTTTCATATCAGAACCCAAAATGTAAGCCAGCCACTTATTTGTGTAAATAAAATTATATTGGAACACAGACATGCCCCTTAGTTTAAGTTTGCTTTTCCCTCTATAATAGCAGAGGTGAGTAACTGTGAAACTGAAGGCAAGGCCCATAAACCTACTGTTGACCTCTACTGTCTGGTTACATGGCTTACAACAATTCCTTCTTCTGGACATGTGATGTGCTAAGCAATCAGTAATGTCCTTTTATTTTCTTAAAAATATTTGTTCAGTTATTTATGACTGCATGGTCTCAGTTGCAGCACACGCACTCAGTAGTTGCAGCGCGTGGGTTTAATTGCCCCACGGCATGTAGGATCTTCGTTTCCTAAGACCACAGATGGAATCCACACGCCCTGTGTTGGAAGACAGATCTTAACCGCTGAACTACCAGGGAAGTGCCCAGTCATGTCCTTTGAATACCCTTACTCTCTGATGGTCTCATAAGCGTATCTAGGGATATACTTCTGCCTTATCTGTTCTACCTGTGCTTTTTCAGTTCTTTGAACAGCCTCTCTTTGTATCCTCAACAGTTTAGTCCTCTTCATCCTCTAAAACTGCCAGCCCTTTTTAAAGAGTGGGAAGAGAGAGGGTGAACTTTACACCTGGCCCTAGAACACACTGGTACACACCCCTACATATACTCAGGGTGTAGATAACAAGGTGCCAGTCACATGGACAGAAAGCAGGTTCGTTTGCACTTTATGCCCGCTCTACCTGACCCTCCCAGATTTCATACTTGTTGTGGTCTCCGCCGTGTATCTTGTGAAGAAGAGTCTGATACGAGGAGTCTGATAAAGGGGAAGGGAGGAGGAGCAGATTCCACCCAAGCTGGATACTGGATTCTGTAAGCAGAGCAGCCACTGCACAGAAGATGAGTAGTTAAGCTGTACTTGAAGAAGAACAGGGATGATAATGCCTCTTTCCTGCCATCTAAATGCCCTGCGGAGTGAGAGAAGACTTCAGTCCCTAGGCTTGTGAATCCCTTATCTTTCTAAAACGTTAAATTAATTTTTAAAGCTATTTATTCAAAGTTGACTTAACCACTAGAATAGGAAAGATCAGACAAATCAGCTGCAAGAAATGAAGTATGAGGAAACCCGAACTCTTTGACAAAGTATTCCTGGGAGTAAATGTGTTGAATGAAGCCAGCGGGTAAATGATAAGGGCCTTTTACACTGTGGATGTAAGAAGGCAATTTATCAAGAGTACATGAACTCTCCAGTGACCACAAGTCAGGAGGAAACGAGAGTGGAGGAGGAGCCCTGAAAAAATACATTTGAAACACGAAAAATTGTGTGTGTGTGCGTGTACTTTTAAATACTTGTATTAATATGCAGAAATACCAGTGTATTAAAAGAGGAGCTGCTCATTGTGTGCACCCTATGGTAGCCTGCACTGCTCAGGGAGAAGGTTATTGGGAAGAGTGATTGAGGCATTCAACCAGACAGTGGTTAGAACTTGCAGAAACCTTGGGTATTTACAGGTAGAATTAGGTAGGTTTGAGCCCAGTAGTTGTTGTCTGATGCCCATTTAGGTGTGCATCTTTCAGGCTCGTGTGTCTCTCTTTAAATCTCTAGAAGGTCATATCTGTATAATTCTGGCAGGTGATCTAGTGCTTTTGCCTTCTCTTCAAAGGACCTCTTATTCATTATCACAGTCATCTTTGCAGCCTCTCTTTGAGCCCTGTGGATGGGACAATGCTGTATCTTAATGGGTCACTCTAGAGAAACTGAGTAAAAATGTCGTTTATCTGCAGTAGGGTTCTCAGTAACTCAGATAAGGATGGGGATGAGAATGAATAGCCTTATCTGGCTTTCAGAGCTAGGGCAGAAATATGATTTCTCAAATTTGAGGAGAAAAAGGCCTAATTATTGAAATATTAGTTCCACTGAACATATTTACTCTGAGAATGGTCATCCTCAGTTTTCTATGCTGAGATGATGTATCTGAAATACACAGGAATTCTCATACTTTGATTTTTTGTCATTTTTTTTCTATTTTCATCTCATACTAAACCCTTTATCACAGCTGTTAGTAAAGTACCTATTTATGACCTGAATTTCTTTTTTGTTTATTTCTTCTGAATAACTTATAGAACACTAAACCTAACAGGTAAACAGCAAGAGGGGATTTTGGAGAACTGAGTCTTGGAATAATTCCTCTTAGCTAATTCAGCTTAAGGTAAATGACCAGTGCCCATCTGGCCCCCAGAGGTCAGCTTTCCTTATTCCCTCTGGATTAACCTCTTACCCCTATAAGTCCAAAGAACACCCTCCTCTTCCTCTTCAAGCCATCCAGGTATCTTAAGGGGTGAATCTTACTCAGAAAAGTGATGCTGGTCGAACGTGCAGTTGGGGCCTTAGTTGGCAGCTGTGTGTATGTGCTCCTCCTTTTGATGCAGGGACGGGGGACACCATGGTGACTTGGGTTGAGCCGTAGTTCAATTAGCAAATTAATTGGGTTTTTAGTGCCAGCCACAGTCATTTAGAAGCCTCCGCAGTGGCTCTCTTCCTGCAAACCAAGTGTGTTTTGTGTCTGCTGTTGTCTGGACTTTATAAACACATGGAATACAAGAACATAACTCGGGAGGAGGTGGGATGAGCGCTGTGTACGTTACACCGTCCGGTTTCGATTATCATCCAGGTATAGAAATGGAGACCCAGTCCCCCGTAACTTCCAGTAACTGGCTTCTCCTTTCTCTTATCTCCGCCCTCTCCTTTTTCTCTCTCTGCCTTCCTGCTGCCCCTGGACCTCCGGCGGGACCACCACAGCCTTGGATAAGCTCAGCACACAGCACCTGTACCACCCCACCCAGGTGGAGATTGTGCAGTCCAACGTGGTGTTCGACATCAGCAGTCTGATGCTCTACGGCACGCAGGCGGTGCCCGTGCGGCTCAAGATCCTTCTAGACCGTCTCTTCAGTGTCCTGAAGCAAGAGGAGGTGCTCCACATCCTGCACGGCCTGGGCTGGACGGCTGCGCGACCACGTCCGGGGGTACATCCTTCAGGTAGGGGAGGCGCCAGAGTGGTGTCTTGGGGCCAACTGGAGGAGGGCTGGGGTAGGAGCCCTGGGCCAATGCTGCCCTCCCACCCCACCGCAGGCCCAGGCATGCATGCCCCATTCTGGTTAACGTGGTCCTTCCGGCGGGCTGGGCAGGGGATTGGAAAGCAGGAACTGTGTGCCAGCCGGCCAGTGCCCAGGCTCCGTGGTGAACGTTAGAAGGGAGCCTGTTGCTTAGGGTTGCTCTGTTCGCATTCTTCTGAATTCAGCTCCCTCTCCCTACAACATGGGCCTCCCAGCTTCGCTGAGTCTTCTGGAAGCCTCCTCTGAAAGGGAAGGCTCAGAGGTGGGTGATGGGTGTGCGGCAGTCTGAGACTGCTCTTCCTGTGGGTTTAGCAGAGTTCGTTCTCACACTTAACCTGGTAGGTTTGGTACTTCCCTGGTGGTCTCCACACCCTAACCATTTATTGCTTCTTCATCCAAATTAGAGGAAAAACTGTGTAACCTCTGTAGTAAGCTCCCTGCTTTTGTAACCAGTAAACCCTCGCATTCCAAAACCTGCACACCTGGTTATAGACTTGGCCTTCACAGCAGCTGTTCCTCCAGCTTGAGCCCCTTCTTTGTGTCAAGGGCATCTCCGGTCTGGTAAGAGACTTTTCTGAAGGCCGGCAGCCTCCACTCCCCATACCCCTAGGCTCCTCGCCTTTTTCTGTTTTTTTTATTTTTATTTTTTTGCCGTATCTCCTAAGTCGTTATGCATTGTGTACTTTGCCTCTGAAATGTTTTTTTATGGCCATCTGTCTTCCTACGACCCTTGAAGGGTAAATGTTGAAAGCAGCATGTTGGGAGACCCCAGGATCCAAAAAGACCACACTGGATGATGAAGAGATACTCCCTCTTGCCAAAGGAGATCGCAGTTGGAGAAGGTAGAATCTGAAGCAATGTTTTGAAATTTGTCATGGGAAACAATACCAGGAGAACTGACCCCTTCAAAAAAAAATGGTTTTGGCTCTGCTAGGCTTGTTGATCCCCCAAACCAGCCTGTGATGTGTGTAAGGCTGCCAGCTTGGTGTGTAATGAGTGAGGGTTGAGGGGGGTAGAATTTCGCCCTTGCTTTAACCAGGCATGAACACACACACATTCCTGTCGTTCTCCAGGTATTAGCCAGGGCAAGTGAGCAGACCGGGGCGCTGTGTGGAAGTAAAGAAAGAGGGAAGATAGGAGAAGGTAGGATCACCTGTCTGCTCCAATGACTGCTTGGTTAGCGTAGAATCATTTTGTAGTGAGATGTCAACTTGGAAGGCATGGGGAATTTGGCCCTCAGAAGACGAGATGATGCTGATAATAGGAATAATTATATATTACGTTTTCAGTTTGTAGAAGACTTTCACACGCATTATCTCATTTGCCTCAGGATGGGGACATGTCACTGGGGTGAGTGGAGAGTTAAGTCTGGGTGGTCAGGGGCCCCTGAGGAGACCCAGGGTCCAGCAGAAAGAGGCCAGAAAGAATGAAGCGTGGAAGCAGTTTCACAGTCCCTGCTCCTGCCAGCCTAGAGATGCACACAGTGCCATGTCTTTCTCTAGTGGTTTCTCATAGGATTTTTAATGTCCGTTTAGGGTGGATTTTACCCTACAGGAAGGAACAGGCCTCCTGCAGCGTTTTGAATGGAACTGTCAGCTTGGCTAAGCACTCTTTCCTTTATTAAAAAATTAGAGTAATATTCCCCAACCTGTTCCCATTTGACTGCCTCCACTGTGATGCTTACTTCCGTCACCAGTGCTTTACTTTTGTTCTGTGTGTCTGTTTTTGCCTAAGTTACGTGGACTATACGTATGGCCTCTTATGGAAGCACGTAGATACGTGCATGACTGTGATGATTCGCCATCATGACAACCCAGTGTACCATGGCACTTTGATGGCAATAAATACAGAGTCTGCTAGTTGTTCTTGGGTATAATCCTATTGTTCTGCCTTGAACACTGCCTGTTCTGTGTTTTATTTGAAATTACTATTTAGGTGTTAATTTTTTTCTCAGTATTTCAACATAACCTCTAGGGGAGGCATAGACAACATGCTCCACATTTTGTTCTGTATGAAGGCCTCAGATTTAAAAATACGAATTATAAGAGAAATGAAATTTCAGAGGAAAATTCAACAAAGCCATTAACTAATATTTATAGTCTCTAATTTGGAAGTGAAGTACTACATAGAAGAAACACGTTCAATTACTGTGATTCCTAAATTATAGGTAATTTTCATTAATTTCATGGCAATTTTGACAAAGTCTCAAATTTAATATAATATTTTTTCTCAGAGTCTAAAATTGACATTTTGAGAAAATTGTAGATGTTACATTAGAGGAACACTATGTTTAGTTTCTGTCTTTTTTATTGGTAGGATTGATATAATAAGAATTTTATTTAAATGATGCTTTTTGTTATTCAGCATTTATCATCTACTTGTTTCTTGTGAAAACAATTCTCAGTTTAAGAAAAAAGCAAAAAGTTGAAGCACATAACGCTATTACTTATGTAGTGAGACAATGATCATTTCATTTAAAAAAATATGCTATTTAGAAATAAAACCTTTTTATCTCAAGCCATGTTGTTTGATTGTTGGCCAGTATTTTAAAAATTATATATAGTAATGATAAGGTATGCTCAGAAGACTTTGAATATAATTACATGTAACATATTTGAGCAGGTAGACTAAAATGTGCATCCAAAGGTTGTGGAAACCTATAATGCACTATTAGTGAACAAGTCATTTTATCTGGCTAAAACTCAATTGCCTTGTAGCCCTCAAGGCATCAATTTTAGCATTATTGCTCTCAACAACAGTATATTGAATATTATGTCAGTTAAAGGAGAATAATTATCAAGGCAAGTTAGGGTGGCTGTTAGTCTTACCACATATTGACTTGGTTAGCAGTTGGCTATAGATTGTGTTACTGGGCAAATGAAGATGTACTGTAAGTTGAACTGGTAAAGCCAGGATATTAATTTAACTCTCTGGGTCCAAACCTATATCCCTCATGTATAAACACAGCCACTTCTGGTTTCAGAAATACTTTTGAATGGGTAAAAGTATCTATCACAGTATCTGATCTGATTTTTAATTTTTGGATGTGGTGGAAAGAGGGGCTGGCTGTTTGAAACTATCCTTTGCAAGCATGATTTGAAGAGGTTATTAAAAGAGAAAGGGAGATGATAGTGGTGCCACAGATTTATTTAAAAGACTGGCAGTTGTTTTTTTTTTTTTTAAGAATCCTGTACTGTTTCTGTAAAATTGCTTTTTACTTATATGATTATCTGTGTGATTCATAAGCTAACCGGCAGGCTGTAAACTGCAGAGCATGACGTGGATTACAGTGAGTTAAGAATCCAGGTAGTATCTTAAAGGTGAAGAACCCAATATTCTCCAGTGTACCAATTAAAGTGTTCATTCAGAAAGTGCCAGAAAAGTGAAGCAAATTCTAGGCATTTTCCCATACAACAGAAAAAGGAAGAAACAGGCAATCTGATCCTAAAAAACAACATGAGTTTTTGTGTTTTTTTTTTTTCCTGCTGCTGAAGAGTCCTTCTTATTTCAAGTCTGTATCTCATGGTAGATCTATTGACAAGGGCTAAAAGCAGTATCCTGTTCTTTCCCCATTTTCCCTGACTGTGACCCAGGAAGTAAGAATATGGGTGATTATCTCTGTTGAATTTAATCATTTAAAAATCAAGTGTTCACACAGTCTCTTTGGCAGTTTGAACATGTAACTGACTTGCCTGGGCTCATACGCCAGCCCATGTGTGGAAATCTCCGCCTTTGCAAAATGAGTGCTGCCAGGATTCAGGGAGCCATATCAGATACTCCAAATAATTAGCTGAGGTGTCAGCAGCCTGGTGAGAGAACAAGCAGTGATGCCCATTTCAAGTCACCTGTGTCTTGAAACAATCAGAACTAACAGAACAATCAACCCTCTAGGGAACATTTCCTCGACTATCTGGGCCCATTGATCTTGGAGGTCCAGCTTAAACACTGGGAGGACCTCCACTCTGGAACCTTTCCTTAGAGCCTTATAATAGTTCAGTTCACTTCAGTCACTCACTCGTGTCCGACTCTTTGTGACCCCATGACTGCAGCACACGAGACCTCCCTGTCCATCACCAACTCCTGGAGTTTACTCAAATCCATGTCCATTGAGTCGGTGATGCCATCCAACCAACTCATCCTGTGTCGTCTCCTTCTCCTCCCACATCTTTCCCAGTATCAGGGTCTTTTTAAATGAGTCAGTTCTTCGCATCAGGTGGCCAAAGGATTGGAGTTTCAGCTTTAACATCAGTCCTTCCAATGAATATTCAGGACTGATTTCCTTTAGGATGGACTGGTTGGATCTCCTTGCAGTCCAAGGGACTTTCAAGAGTCTTCTCCAACACCACAGTTCAAAAGCATCAATTCTTTGGCACTCAGCTTTCTTTAAAGTCCAACTCTCACATCCATACATGACTACAGGAAAAATCATAGCTTTGACTAGACAGACATTTGTTGGCAAAGTAATGTCTCTGCTTTTGAATATGATGTCTAGATTGGTCATAACTTTTCTTCCAAGGAGCAAGCGTCTTTTAATTTCATGGCTGCAATCACCATCTGCAGTGGTTTTGGAGCCCAGAAAAATAGTCTGTCACTGTTTCCACTGTTTGCCCATCTATTTGCCATGAAGTGATGGGACCAGATGCAATGATCTTCGTTTTCTGAATGTTGAGTTTTAAGCCAACTTTTTCACTCTCCTCTTTCACTGTCATCAAGAGGCTCTTTAGTTCTTCTTTGCTTTCTGCCATAAGAGTGGTGTCATCTTCATATCTGAGGTTATTGATATTTCTCCCGGCAGCCTTGATTCCAGGCTTTGTGATAACGTTAGCATAAGGCTCTGAGAAGTTCTAGAGCAAGTGATATGCGAGGTTAGATAAGTAACTTCCACTAACCTTGCTTCATAGCCTCTTTCTGTGAAGCTCATCAGAAATCTTCCATTCCTGAACACACTCAGTTCTTCATCTTGGGGCACCTGCACATGTGGGTTCTTCTGCCTGGACTCTTACTCATTAGTTGTCCACCAGAGTCCCACTTTTCACAGAGACCTTATTCAATACGGCTTAACCCATGTAGGTCTTTTCTCACATGGTTATCTCTCAGAATTCTGTATCCCTCAAGCTCCAAAACAATTTGAAATAAATCAAGTCAACTGTTAAAATGTTTTTTCCTGGCTTCCTCACTCAGAAATGCCATGAAGCCAGGGTACTCAGTACATACTTGTTAAATGAATGGGTAAAAAATTCTGCTTCACTTGGCATAACTTGGTGTTTCACTGTGGAACCCGTGACATATCCAATGACTTCACTTGGTCCAGTGGCCCTTCATCTTTCTTTAGATGTCCTGGGGACCAAAGGCTGTAATAGCAGCTGAGCTACTGAGGGCAGGGAAAAGAGAAACAGAAGCTCTACCCCCCAACACCTCCTAGCTAGTGGTCTGTGTACAGTAAGTGTTTTGTGGTATCCGTGTGGTAGGCAACATCAATATTAAGCAAACACTTGGATTTAAACAGCCCTTTTGTGGAGCAAGTTCACATACATTTGCTCTTCGAATCCTCTCTGTCATACCACCCTCTTGTAGGAATTGCCAGTGAATTAACTTTTGTAGTTGTTGAAGCTCAAAGAGGTCAAGTGACTTTTCCTTGATCACAGAAACTGTTAATTAGCAAAACTTCCAGAAAATTAAGAACCACTTACCTCTTGTTCATCACTGTAACCTGCCTCCTAGCCTGGCACGTAATAGTGCTTGCTAAATACTGGATGGAGGAAGTTTTGAAATCTGATTCCAATGTGAGTCTCTGACTCTGTGAGCAGGAAGACTATCAAGCTGTGATATGTGACTGTCTTGTAGATCAAAGTGGTGTGGTTTGGGGAACATAGAAGGCTGGAGAAATATTCAGTAGCAAAATTATGTGAAATTAGTTCCTGTTTGGGGTTCCTTTTCTTGCCTATTTCCTGATATTCCACCTGTATCAGCTTCCCTTTGTTTTCTGATTTCCATGACCCAAATTTTCCCTCTAGATCTAATGCTTAATAATGCTTCATTGTCAATGCTCATCTTTGACTAACCTTTCCAGGGATACATGCCTTTTGTAATTGAGTGTAAAAACTGAAGGTTTTATACCTAGTTAGTAAGATTTCAACTATATCATGTGCAAGAGTAGAGCAGAGACGAAGTAGCTTTTTCCTGGTGCATAAAAGGATATCAGGTTGGATGGTAATGGAGGAACTAAGTGCTGGGTAATAAGATTGGGCCAAAGTCTTGGTCCTGCCACCAATTATTTATGTGAACATGGGGAATGTGCTGTTCTTAGCCATGGTTTCTTCATCTCCAAGTTGAGATAACCCTTTATACCTCTCTTGCTTTTTGGATGGTGAAATGATGAAATAATGTGGATAAAATCATGTTGTAACTCTAGTTCCAGCTGGTACTTTCATTTACATCTGTACATAGAGTTGGGTTTCTGTAGTTAAAGCAGGACAGTGTCCATTCCAGGCTCAACATGTTTCTCTGTAGATGTCAGATGCTTAGTAAAAGATAGGAAGTACATTTTAGCCATTAGTTAATATCACTAGGATAAATGCTAGTTCTTATTGGACTGCAAGGAGATCCAATCAGTCCATTTTAAAGGAGATCAGTCCTGGGTGTTCTTTGGAAGGAATGATGCTAAAGCTGAAACGCTGGTACCTTGGCCACCTCATGGGAAGAGTTGACTCACTGGAAAAGACTCTGATGCTGGGAGGGATTGGAGGCAGGAGGAGAAGGGGACGACAGAGGATGAGATGGCTGGATGGCATCACTGACTCGATGGATGTGAGTCTGAGTGAACTCTGGGAATTGGTGATGGACAGGGAGGCCTGGTGTGCTGCAATTCATGGGGTCACAGAGTCGGACACGACTGAGTGACTGAACTGAACTGATAGTAAATAAACTGTAAAGTCCTAGTGGGCTAACGCAGTAGAAATTTCTTTCTCCTTCGCAGCCAGTGTCCTGTGTGGTGAGTTCTTTCCTCCTTGGGTTGATCTGAGGGCTAACTTAGAGCCACTCTGGTGCCTCAGATAGTAAAGAATCTGCCTGCAGTGCCGGAGATGGGGGTTTGATCCCTGGGTCTGGAAGATCCCCTGGAGAAGGGAATGGCAACCAACTCCAGTATTCTTGCCTAGAGAATTCCATGGACTGAGGAGCCTGGTGGGCTACAGTCCATGGGGTCACAGAGTTAGACACGGCTAACACCTTCCCTTTTTTTTTTCTTTTTAAGGCTTCTGCCATTTTATGGCTCTGCCTCTCTGTGGGACTACAGCTTCCTCTTCCTGATGGCAGCCCCTAGAGAGTGTGGGTGGAGGGGCGGTGGGGAAGGTTTTCACAGACCAGGCCTGAAATTGGGTCACTTGGCACCACATGTCACTAATGAGAGCTTACGTCTGATTAGGGCCATGTGACTGGGGGAGCTGGGACACTAGTCGCTCCCAGTTGCTCGCAGTGGCGCCTCCGCCCCTGCTGAATGCCCACAGGTCAGTGCCCCTCTCACGTGTGGTGCAGCAGCCCACATTCTGCCTGCTTTTTAAACAGTTAGGCCAGGAAACTTTGGGCAAAGATGAGTGTAGTTAAGGCAAATGTGTGAGTTTGCATCCTGGATCCAGTTCTTACTAGCTGTGTGAAAATAGAGCCCAGACTGGGCTCCCTCACCTGTAAAGCAGGGATACTCACTACCTCATGGGTTTATTGTGAGGATAAACTAAAATGATGCACATAAAGCATTTAGTCATGCTGCTTGCTGAATGTCCATAAATGCTAACTGTTAACATGATGATGAAAAAGATAGTGATATAGGCTGCTCTAGACTGTTACCAGCCTGACCAGTTTAGAGCTGTGTGTATAAAGCAGATTTAAATCCTGAATATTTTGCATTCCACCATGACTCTTAGAACAGGGTGTCTTCCCAGCCAGTCAGGTGAAAAGGTAGATACTATTCAATTGTAGATAAATAGTACATACATACCTGTGCATATACATATGTACACACTAACTTGCATGTATATATGTGCATAGTACATGTGTGATTACAAGTAAGAGACAGGAGAGGATTGTGACAAAGATTTTGGACTTTGGAGTGAATCAGACATGGGTATGAACCTTGATTTACCTCCTGATAGCTCTGTTACCTAAGACAGATTATTTAACATATTTGTATCTTAGTGTCTTCATCTATAACGGTTGATAAAATGATATGTATAAAGTCCTTAATGCAATAAGTAGACCAAGGCACTCTTATTGATATTAACCATTACTACATTGTGTGTGTATATACATGTGAGCTTTTTTTGAGTAAAGACTTATTCCATTTATGACTATTATTTTATTACCTTTGCATTTCTCTGTTTCATCAGCTCTTTCAATACCCTTCCAAGCACCTGGCACAGAATGAATGAGTACTTGATGAATTTATTTAAATGGTTAGAGTCTCTGGGCTTTCACTCCATTGCATGAAGTAAAATTTACTTAAAATAGGCACCCTTTTAAATGGCTGTTATCTGACCTGAGAGATTTCTGAGGAAATTTCTGAAACAGAAAGAAAATGGATCTAGGTATACATTCATTTAGATAGTCCTTCAAATAGCCAGTTGTATTGATAAATTACTCTCTGCTAAGTACACAAGATAAGATCTCTCAGGAAGCCTTCGTTCACATGGAAGAAACATCTTTTAATAAATCATAGGCATTAAGCTCAAAGGTATAAGAATGTACAGGTAGGAGGGATTATTTGACTTCAACTAAAGATCAGATTATCACCATCATCATGTAAGGGGTCTTTGCATCATTTCCACAATATGTGAATTTTTCAGGCAAGAAGGATTGCAGGTGTGAATGGTCAAGATCCCTCTGTCTTTGGCAAGGATATACAAAAGTAGATGGTTCAGGACAATGTACTATATTTATAGTGTCTGATTTCCTGACTGCTTTGACTATTCTACAGACATTATCCCAGCGATCCTCCTAACCTCCCTATTAGAGAGAGAGTTTCAGAGACTATTATCCCTGGTTCTAAAGTTATCGTGGCTAAAGGCCTCTCAGGCAGGGTCAGAGCTGGAAAAAGAATACAGGGATTTTTGAAACCCTGGCCGAAGCTCTTAACTATTTGAACAGCAATGAAAATAAACACCTTATATCCAAGGACATAGCTTGATGTTTTGTACTCAGAGCTAAAATAAAAATATTCCTCCCTTTACCCTTGCAAAGTAGAAATAGATAGCTCACCAAATTCTAAAGTGGAATGCAGCAACTACCAGAAGAGGATTTGTGTCCATGGGAGGAGGAGGGAGGGTTTGTGTATTGCACAAAAAGAGCAGAATTGAGCCCAAATCTCACTGGCTATTTGCCATGGTGAGAACCAATTCAGATTTACTTGAAATTTATAGTCTCTGTGATGGCATCAGTTAAACCCTATGATCTCCAGAACAACGTTCTTACATGCTCCTTGTTGAATCTAAAGTGGAAAGTTGTTGGGTTTTCTTAAAATAGAAAATGTCGTCTGAGCGTTGAGTCCAGACCTCAGTTCTACAACCAATTAGTTCTCTAGTCTTGCAGAAAGGAAATAATTTCTGTAAGCCTCATTTTCCTGATGATACCTTCATGATGGAGTTTTGAAGATAAAAGGTTAAATTCATCTCCTCCAGGGGATCTTCCCACCCAGGGATCAAACCCACGCTGTTATGTCTCCTACACTGGGGCGGGTCCTTTACCACTAGCGCCACCTGGGACGCCCAGTGCTCAGTATGCTGTTGCTGTGCTTAGTTGCTCAGTCATGTCTGACTTTTGTGACCCTGTGAACTGTAGCCTGCCAGGCTTCTCTGTCCATGGGGATTCTCTAGGCAAGAATATTGGAGTGGGTTGCCTAGATCCTCCTCCAGATTTCTTCCCAGCCCAGGGACCGAGCCCAGGTCTCCCACACTGCAGGCAATTCTTTACCATCTGAGTCACCAGGGAAGCCCAAGATCACTGGAGTGGGTACCTTACCCTTCTCGAGGGGATCTTCCCGGCCCAGGAATCGAACTGGAGTCTCTTGCATTGCAGGTGGCTTCTTAACCAGCTGAGATACCAGGGAAGCCCCAGTACTCAGGATAGTATGTGTTAATTCCTTAAGGCAAGCAGTTTTCCAGTTCCACACCCACCAAAACTCCTTAAGCTCCTAGAGCATCAGAGCTTTGTCATTCTTCTGTATGTCCATGCATTTTCTTTGAGCTACAGTGTCCTCTAATGTTTTGCTCAATTTGACAGAAGGGGCTGGTGGAGAATGAGAGGGGCTCGCACAGAAACTGAGCTCTATCATGACTATAGCAGAAATCGTGGGCAGGTTCTCAAGACCCAGTTGTAGACTTACATCTGTTTCTTTGGAGTGACCTACATTTCAGATGCTCATATGTGAGATCACAAAGAGCTATGAAAAATAGAAAATAGGATGAGGATCTGTGCAGGTTTCTGGAAGCTTTTGTTATATCTCCGCAGATGGGACAAACATAAATAAAGATATACTTATTTGATTCATGTATGATAGCTGTGGAGGTATTGCCAGCAGCAGCTGGAAAGTAGAATGCTGGCCAATACATTTGCTAGCAGAATTAAAGTGACCACTGCCAAGCTGAATTACTCTAGGAAGACCTGCTGAAAGAAGAGATTCTTCAGAAAGAAGAGAGATATTGTTACCTAGTAGAAGGGATGGAACAAACCTTTTTCCATGCAGGAAGAGTGCTGTGTTGTAGAGAACTGTGAGAGAGAGCTCTATTGAGCTGAGGTGTTGGTGAGTGTGGTTAGACCAAGCCTGGACCTGTTGATCGAAAGCTCTTTTTCATTCACCTGGTGTTTACATCCCCTTCTGTTTCTAAGGGGAGTGACTGGTGATTCTGTTGGTTCACAAACCTGACATTTGTTGCTAATAACCCTCCAATTTTAAAAGGTGGATCACTGACTAGCAGCTTCCAGAACAGTTGTTTTAGAAACTCCCCACTGAGGTCCTGTTGCTACTGAAGAAGTATTATCATTTGTTGGTGGCAACTCAGTGACCTCTTGTGCCCCGCTCCCCTGCCCGTCTCTCTGTTTCTCAGTCAAGGTAGGTCTGGAACAAGGGGCTTGCAGTGTGTAGTTCTGCGTTTCAGTAGCGCAGTGCTTTGCATGGCCACAATAGACCATATTACATAAGACCCCAAACTAAGAAAAGGGAATATTGACTGGCACGCATTTACTGTCCAGAGCTTGTCTGCAATTTACCGTGTATTTCTCACCTCTAATCCCCAGAAAAGCATTTTTTAGAGACTGAGAACTGAAGGTCCTGCCTGTAAGGAGAGGTTTCCTTGTTCTCGTGTAATTTTCTCTCTTTAACAAAGCCATAATAATAGTGTCAGAGGCAGCTTTCTAGTTAGTATGAGTAATGTGGTTACTGTATTTTCTATTTTTATTTTAATATGTTTTTCCTGCTGTGGATTTTTTTTTTCATTTTTGGTTTTAAAAATAGCAGTTGAGTAAATGTGGTATTTCGAGACTGGTGCTCAGTGCATGCTCTTTGGGAGGCAATTCTGAAGGAATACTGTCTACAACAGGCAGTTTTTTTCCCAGATCCTTAGTTGAATAAGTAGGAGAATGTTTGGAGTACAGACCACTGAAGATATTGGCTTACGGTCAGGTTAGGCCAGGCTTCAGAGACATTGACATTTAAACCATAGAGTATCTATTCCAGAGGTTCTTGCCTCTAGAGTATCCGTCAATATTAAGCCTGTTTATTTTATGGTGTGTTGATAAGACACAGAATTAGGTAGCTGGGGATGCTCCTTAAATTGGTTCATTCATTTGCTCCTTTTTAAAGTATGCACGCAGGTTTAGAATTTTAAATTAAGAACAAAGCACTCTTAAATTCCCCTTGAAAGAGTAATTAAGAGCTCCTTGTCTCTATGTCCTGTCGTCTCTGCCAGAATAAGAGTTCACGCTGAGTATATTCCATTGAGTCAGCCATCATTCCATCACCGGCAGGAATTGCTTTTCCACGTATTGACATGTGAGGGAATGTCTGCTTGCAGTAGCCATGGGCTTGTGCCAGATTGTGAGATCCATAGGGGCAGAGCTGGGAGCTTTTCAATTCTGAATCAGAGATCCAATTCATAATAGCTGAGCCAGGGAAACCGGGTTGAATCTGTGGCCAAAACCACGGCAAAAAAAAAAACACACACACACACACCTCCTTTTTTTCCCCTTTCCCTTTTTGCAGTGCTTTATTGCTTTAAAATATGAGTGCCTCTGTCCATTGATTCTCCGGTGACTTTACATTGGATTCAAATTGTGGTCTCTTAGGTGAAAAGGTCAGTGTTTTATTCATGCAGCCCCACATCGATGGAGTTTAACGGAGAAGCAGTACAAGACAT
Source organism: Nanger dama (assembly GCA_917880005.1). NCBI lineage: Eukaryota > Metazoa > Chordata > Mammalia > Artiodactyla > Bovidae > Nanger > Nanger dama. The sequence continues at coordinate 4,738,986 of CAKJTW010000017.1, forward strand.
TTGGATCCTGCCAGACCTAGGGCACCTGAAAGAAGTTTCTTTCTTTTATCCCCAGCTTTCATTATGCCTGCTACAGAAGAGGATGGCCCTGTCTTCTGGGAGTGGGGGAGGGTTTGATTGGCTGTATTAACTGCCTCAAATCCCTGGCCATAGGGTGAGTGAGAACCCCTGAGAATCAAACATGTCATCCATGTGGCATCACCTGATTTAGTGCTTTTCCTCAAGTCTGAGGTGTCTCCAGGGGCCTTGCAGCACTGATCTTTCAGTGAGGTGCTAGTGTCTATCCTGAGCAATAACAAGGAAAAACCATGAAGTGTGAACAGCTCTGATTAGGGGGTAAATGTCATTAACGCCTTTGTGGCCTTCTCTGCAATCTGAATGCTCTTGTCAGGAGAGTGACTTACTGAAGCCTCCTGTAAAATCGTATACGTGGAATTTAAGAGGCTGAAGTTTCACATTTTAATTAAGCAAGGTCATTAGCTTCCTTTGCTTATGCATTTTTGTAGTCGATTAAGCTTGTGTCTGGACAACCGTCTCCAATAAGGCTTTCAAAAATGCCCCTACAAAAATTATTTTAAAAATTAAAGAAATACTCGATTTACTTTAAATCAAAGTTTTAGGTAATTCTTGGTGTTTGTTGGGAGTAGATGCTTCTCTCTGTTTTAATTTTATGGAGACTCATGCATTCATGTACCTGATCATAAAATGCGTGTTTTCATGTATGGTGTGAGAAATATTGGCATTTTAACTTGATGAATAGGTCAGCTGGATTAATAAAAAATCTTGACACATATAATGTTTAAACAATGATTTTATTATTTTCAATACTTAAACAGAAATCTTTCTCCAACCATGTAGTTCCCTTATGTAAAAGTCTGAAACTAAAATTTTCCTGAAACTAAAATTTTTATAAGCAAAGTTTGCTTCTGTAAACCACTTCTGCAAGTTTGAGAACTTCAGATTAATTTTTGTTACTTTGAATTGGGTCTTTGAGTTATAAGAGAAAAACATGTTGAATAGTTGTATGGTAGGAGGGTCAGATACAGAAGGAAAATTATCTCTTTTACTATGGCTACTAATTTTTAATACAGAAAAATTAATTAATACATCTGGCTAAAACTGTGGGTAAGTAAATCCAGAAAATTTATAGGGAAGTTGGGGGTGGAAAATGGAAATTAATTAAACAGTAGTTGTTTAGTCACTAAGTCGTGTCTGACTCTTCTGTGACCCCATGGGCTGTAGCCCACCAGGCTCCTCTGTCCGTGGGATTTCCCAGGCAAGAATACTGGAGTGGGTTGCCATTTTCTTCTCCAGGGGCTCTTCCCAACCTAGGGATTGAACTAGCATCTCCTACATTGGCAAGCGGATTGTTTACCAGTGAGCCACCACTAATTTAAGGTATATAGTATAATGTGTCCTCTTTACTTAGTGTGTACTTTGTTTCAAATTTGATCCACCATCCCTATTTAAACATTTCACTAGGTGGCAATTTTCCTTTATGCTGGGTGTGTTTCCTTTTGTTTTTCTATTTTGAGGGTTCAGGAAAATATATTCATTGAACAAATATTTACTTGAGTGGTGGCTAGTTTCAAGTGGTGAAGAGAGAGGCACCATGACCCTCTGTTAAAGCTCTCAGTTTAGTGGAGATTGGGGCTCCGATTAAACTAAAGGAAAGCAGATGCCATTAATGTACCTTTTCCAATGTATGTATATGCATGATCTGCAATCAGTACAATAATGAGTTTTATGTAAATAGACTCTTTGGACATATTTCCCACTTAACCTGAAAAGTTAATGCTTTAAAGGATTTTAAACATTTCCTAGCTGTCTTGCTTGTACTGTTAAACTCTGCAATTAATAACTGACTAAACCAAATTAATTAACAATCCAGCCCCTACTTTTCTGAATTAAAAACATTTAGTTTGAATGAATGAAGTTATGCTCTTGGAAAACTCATCTGTTTATTAGATCACAGAAGTTAAGTAGCAAAGATGCATTTCCTTCCAATTCCTTAACTCAAAAGTGTTTGGACAAGTTAATAAAAACTTATTTTCAGAATTCCCCTTTCCTGAGAATCCAAAGATGATCATTTAAAGCCCTATTAAGATCATTTCGCAAAAGCTACCCAGAAAGTCACTCACTTAGAACCAGAAAATCTCCATGGAAGTACTTTTGCCGGCACCACTTGGGGAGTAAGTGGGCCAGTTAAAATTTGATGTTCTATATTAAAGTATGTTGTCTATTAAAATAAGGAGCATCAAGTTTGAAATTAGTCTGTATTCCATTTGTTAGTTTCCTTTATAGAATTTTAGTTCATCTGACTGCTTACTTGATAAATTTTATATGTATATAGTTAAGATGGTTATAGTCTGGTGCCAATAGTTCCTTCTTATGGAAAGTAGTCTCATGTTTAGTCGCACAATAACAAGGATCCATCTGACCATACCATCTGCTTTGTCCTCTCTTTTCTCTTTTGCACCTTACACTTGGATCCAGGCTATTAGTATAAATTATGATTGCCATGGTTCACATTTTAGGTTGACTCTGACAAAGAGATGTCTGGAGTATCAAGATTATCAAAAGATGTTCAGTAAAATCTCTTCCTAAGTGTTTTTCAAGGCTCCAGATGGAAGGAAGCTTTCCTGTGTTATATTTCCCATATGGAAAAGTGTCTAGGACCTGAAAGGGGAACACCCTTAGAAGGGGAATACTCCTTACAAAGGAACTTTATAAAGAGTGCTCTAGTATAGTGTTTTCATGGGTGATTTATTCACTTGGGCAGATTGCTTTGAAGGCCCAAACAGCATCTTGGATATAAGTTCCCAGACCTGAAAAGTGTCTGATAGGTTAAATTTCACAAACTTTTTAGATTTGCTTATGCCACAGGTCAAGTATGGATTGCTTATGAGTCTGGTTGCCATTTATTTTAGTCAAGGTTTGACTTTTGCTAAAAACATCAGATTGGGTTTCTTCATGAAAGATAAGTGTACCTTCTCTTTCTCATGTTATTTTATATTAACAGAAAGTCAAGATGGTAGAATTTAAATGTCAGCATTATATGTTGACAATAGGGAAAATGTTATTTGTCTATGGTGTTCTTTTTCATTTTTTAAGAAACAGATCCTATAATCAGTTTCACTTAGTAAATATTATCTGAATGTTGAAGAGGGCTTTGAAGATTACGGTTCTTTTGTTGTTACTCACTTACTTACAGCAATACTTGTGAAAGAAAACTATGCAGATATTAAATATAAGAACACTTTATGAAGTTTTGCAAATAATACTTTTACAGTATTTTAAGTGGGATGGAAGGAGACTGAATGTACTTACGCATTGAATAACATCAGACTTTCATAGAAAATATCAAGAAGGCAGACCTTTTAGTCATTGCATATGTATTCTTTTGGAAATGACATTCACAGAATTAAAGCAAATTTTCCTCCAGGGCAAACATGTGAGTGGTGTATCCATCTTCGCTTATCTGGAGTAGGTAGTTGAGAAACCTAAGTAATTATGTGACATCTAGAACCTCTAAACATGTTTCAGGAGTATTTTTCTGCTTAGGATGAGCTCTGCAAGATGCCATGTAATTTTTACTTTGTAGTTCATGTTTGTGTGCAGCATAGTTTGTGAGATTGGGAGATGCTAATAGGTTAAGTGTCATACTTGAAATACTTAGTTTAGAAAAAAATAATATATTAAATAGAGGAAGTTCCCTCTATAAAGCTGAAATAACCTGGCAAATCCCATGGACGGAGGAGCCTGATAGGCTGTAGTCCATGGAGTCTCTAAGAGTTGGACACGACTGAACGACTTCACATTCACATTCAGCCTTGAGGGACATGAAAACCAGTGTGTAAAACAGACAGGCAATATAAGCAGATTAAAAACTGCTTTTGTTAATAAAAATTTAGTTGAGGACAGAACCCAAACTTTGGCTTCAAAAATGTTTCCAAATTTTTCTCTTATTTCATTCCCAAATAAATCTTTGGGGGAAAGAATAAAAATGTGAAGATTCATCTCTTCATTTGAACTAGAATATTAGCTTGAGTTAGAATTCTGTGAAGTATTTATGGAATAAAAATAGAGAGCTTTATTAATGTTACTGTTTCTGTGGACAGGGCTTAAAAACAAGACTCTGAGAGAAAAAGAATATTTTTTTTTCTCCATGTCAAATAGGCTGTGCAATTCATGATTATGAAAAGAAAGGAACACAAAGGCAAAAATTTGTTTGCATGAGTTTTAAATGAGGCCCAAAACACTGATTGAAATATAATAAAAATTCACGTACTTATTAATGTTTTCTTTTAAGACTTTCTGCAAAAAATAAATTGCCAGACTTCACAATGGGAAAGTTTACCTTGGGTATTTTAGATGGCCTTTATAAACATCCACATTCTATACTGTCACACAATGTTACATGCCTTTAATGAAGTCAGTGAAATAATGGAATTGTGGAGAGGAATATTGGGAGAGTTTTGAAAAGTAGAATGGAACCAGAGTACGAAGGGTGTTGATCAGCAAGTGAAAGTGTTTCGTTTCATTGGAAGTTGATTCTTGTTAAGTAAGTTAGGAGATATATTAGTTAGCCACTGCTGCATGACACACCACCCCAAACTTGGTGGCTTAAAACAATCTCTATGTTATTGTTGTTCACAAGAGTGTGGGTCACCTGAAAATTCTGCAGTCAACTGGTACATTGACAGGTTGGAGGGGGTAGTGGGTTGGTTGGTGTTGGGTGGCCTCATTTGCACATCTAGCTGTTGGGTTGGTACTGGCTGTCTGTTGGGACATGGAGGTGGTAATTGGTTGTCGTATAACTCATCCTTGAGCTGTTGAGCCTGGTCTTATTCATGTGCAGATAGTTACAGAGTGCTGAAGAGCTGCAGGAGAGGGCAAGTGCACATGTGCAAACACTTCTAAAATATCTCTGCTGGCCTTATATTTTTTAGTACCCCATTGGCCACAGCAAGTCACATGGCAAAGCCTAGGGCCAGAATAGGAGGTGATTATTTTCAGACATGTGCAGAAGGAAGCCTGAACCACATGTACTGCAATAATTGATCACCAGACTGGTGCCTTAGGCAGCTTCATTTTGTAGTGGTATCTTTGTAGAACTAAGGAGTGGGGAGCCCTGAGCCAGACTCTCTAGTTGGAAGCTGTCACAGTAGTTCAAGTAGAAATAACCCTGGCATTAGGGTGGTGGCAGAGAGAGTAAACAGGAGGATTAGATAAAACTACTTGCTGACTGAATTTGGTAGGCGAAGGGGAGAAGGTGCTCTTCGATTGATTCCAGGCTTTGAGGTTGAGTAAATGGGAATCTCAAGAACCGGTGAGATTTTGGACCTAACTATGTGTGCAGTGAGCATAGGACATCTGTGTAGCTTCTTAAACAATTCCCCCTCCTTTGTCCAGAAACATTAATATGAAATGAGACTGTCTTTGAAATTCCTGTTTTTTACATCTATTGCTTTAAAAGTCATGACCTAGTCGCAGTGACTTCTTGACCCTAATCCTTGTGAAGATGATTAAGTAACTAGAAGTATTTCATCTCTTTTAAAAACATGTGGACAACTTCACTGTAAGCAAAATGTTTCAAAGTTTGGATTTCCTAGTTTCATCTCTCAGAATTTAACATCTGCCTAGGATTTTTGAGAATTTAGTTTTATACGTATTTCTTTGAAAATATTTTTATATTTGAAAGTATGTCAGTTTTGATGAAAAGAAAAAATTTGGTAATATATTCCTTTCTGAAGTATTTTATGCTCCAAGTTTCAGAGCCAGAGCATGAAAGTTTTGCATCTTTTTAATCATTCAGGTCATAATCTGGGATTTAACTCCTCCACAATGTAATTTATTTTTAGAAATCATGTCTAGATTATTTATGAAAATAACAGGCCATCCTCCTGTTAAATGAATAGAAAATGAGTTTGGCCGTGGTTGAACAACCATTTTGTTGTTGTTGTTGTTGTTAAGGGCATGTAATTTACCTACAAAAGAAAATAATAAGAAGGACTTGGAAAAAGCAACTTAGTGCATGGTTTTATTCTGGAAGAGAAATATGGAATTTATCATTTAAATTAAGACTAGTTTATATAAACTTATATAATGAATGACAAAATATATTTCAATTTTATTATAGTCAGTTGAAAAAGAGGGGATATGGAAAGGGAAAATAATGGAAAGAGAGATAGGTGCATTTTTAAAAATGATCTTCTTAATTTTATTTTTTTACAAAGCAATGTGGTTTTACAACTGTAGGTATAAATCGGATTGAATTCTATGGCATAGTTAGATGTTCCGTTCTTGCATTCCTCTCGTGTGATTCTTTTATTCATGGTCATCTCAATTCCTGTGAAGCTAAAACAGGAAGACTTCCACAATCTTAGATCAAGGAGGAAGTGTTGTTTCCTAACTCAGAGTACATTGCCCTGCCGGCCACTAAGCTGATGAATAGAGTGACAAGGCGTGCTCATTGGCTCTTGGGGCTCAGAGCACTTGAAGCCTACAAAAGAATCTCGCTTGTGCTGATGGCCTAGCGTGGAGGTCTGCTGAGGTCTAATAAAGCAAGTATTATTAATTTTGCTTCACATGTTGTTAAACTAGAACTTAGAGCTGGTGATAGTGAAAAACTTAACAGTGTTCAAAACTGAGTACTCAAATTTAGATATTCTGATATCACATCGAGAGTTCTTTACATTGTGTACTGTTTATCTTTAAATAAGAATTATTTATTCAGTATACAGCTAAAAATTTAAAAAGCACTTACATAATTATTGATTTATTTAATGGTCACAATCAATGTCTGTGTTATGTAGATTTAGATGTCTTTAAAAGCAAATTTTAGAAGTCAGACATATTTTTTATTGTTACATTGTAATGTCCTATATTACTCACAAGAGCAGCTGTTTAAAATTTGATTTTTAGACTGTGTTTCTCTCTAATAAAATTCACTTCTATAAAATTTTGCAAGCTCCTATCGGAAGATCTATAAAACATTCATTTTTAACTCTAGTAATATTTTCCTGCCTTTCTTTTCCTTGTTGGCATTTGTAAAATTTCTGAATGGTCTGCTCTTTAGTTTCAATATATTTCCTTTTAGTAGATGATTTACAAGTAGCTGCAGTGTTGAAAAATGTAATGTTTATTTTAAGTTTATACACCAGAGATTGAAAAAATGAGATTGTGAATGTACCATATAATACAAATAGGCAGATTTTTATTCTTATTCAGATTTGCTTTTAAGAATATTTGATTCATCCTGATTTCCATCTTAACAGACACTGCTACATGTTTAAGCAAACATAATTTAGCTCTCAACTTTTCTTAAACCTTAACAACTATAAGCTGCCTTTTTTCATTGGCTTTGAATCAGAATTATTTCAGTCTTCTATACTTTAGTCCTTAGGTGTATTTATATCATAGATCAACAGACAGATTTTTAAAAATATACAAAAAGAGTTGCAGTGGCTAGAATCTCATTTACTAATTTATTATAAACACAGAATAATCCAGGCATTAAATTTTTTTTTAAACCTGTGTGCCTGGGACTTTATAATCTTTATATTTGTTTCTAGAGGCTATGTAGGGTGTTTCCTGTCCAAGGCACAAATCATATATTTCATTTGTCATATCTAATGTTTTTCATATCCGGAAAATGCTCCATGTTATGTTTTACAAGACTTCATAAAAATAAGTGATCCAAATAAAATTTATAGTTATTTAAAAAAATCTGTCATAGCAAAATTATCTCCTCCTCTTCTCTTTCTCCTTCTCAAATGGGTACAGATGGGATTATAAAGTTTAAACAAATGTATGTTTTCAAATGAAGTCTTAAGTTTTGAAACTAGACAGTCATCTATTATTCAGCAGAAACTAGTTGTATGTTGATAAATGCATTACAACAGCTCTCTTAATTTAAAAATACCCAAATTGCAGTGTTGGCTGATTCCTATGATGAAAATAGCCCACCATGGCTGATTTCAGCCTCTATAGGCACAAGTCTCTGAACACAGGGTTGGGAAGAGGCGTGTAGTAGCACATTTTTATATAGGATTTCCACCATCCAAAACATAAAGAGAAGTAAATAATCTCAAGAGCACAGATAATAGTAAAGTGTCGATAAAATGACAAGTTCTGGGTATGTTACCTTTATTTTTAATATCATCTCTAATTATAAGTTTATACAGTTTTACTTTTAATAATGTCTGTGTTTGACAGCCAGCCTAGAAACATTCCTAAATCTCTAACAGTCAGCCCTTTTGGGGTGGTGCTATCTGGCTCCAGCAACACCACTGCAAGAAGCCGTTTCCTGTGATTGGTAGGACTGGAAAGATAGGTTGTGGCCGGTACCCTCTCTGGAAGAGGACGCCTTGGGGTTGGGGTGCCCAGGAAGCAAGGCAGCCATTTTCTCTTGCAGCTGAAATTACTAAGCACCACCTGGTCCCATAAATATTGGTATTTATATTAATATGTCTTCAGTGGGAAGAAAATATTAGAATCTTTTCATAAAAAGAGCTGGGGAAAATTTAAGATTTTTATTGCAAGAACTATTGTTAATTCTTGCTTTTTCTGTTTCGATGTCTCTTGACTGTTATAAACTTCTCAGTTAAACATGTAAAGGGAAAAAAATCCTGTTGTGATGTCCCATTTGGCAGATTCTGTAATCAGTACCTCCAAAAGCCATTCCAATAGCAAGGATAAGCTGTTTACATTAGTTTTTCTCAACAGGATGTATCGATAATGAATGTGTATTGTAAAGCAGAGTAGCTGTGTTCCTACAGAAGAAAATAAACTGGGATCTTTTAAGCTCGTTAATATATATTAATAGCACCAGCTGAGATAATGAAGTGTACAGTGAAAGAATCTGATGCAACTAATGGCAGGGTTTAAAATGCATTTTTTGTCAAACTTCCCTCTTACTTAAAAAGAGAGATTGAGCTTCTTCCTGTCTTGCTACTGGCAGCTTATAGGTGGTACTTACTCAAGCCTTTTGAATAAAATAATATGTTAAAAATATAATTGACTTCTTTAGGGTAATCCAAGAGCTCTCTAGACAAATTCATTTAGGTGGGTTGACAGAACTGCTGGCGTGCATGGTTAAGAAGAAAAATTGGGCATATTTTGTGTATAACCCTTTGAGTATTAATTCTGACCAGATCACACTGTAAATAATGTTAACTGTCATAAAATAAACACAGCCGGGGTTTGCACCATATGTTTTATAATTATTTTTTGCAGCTTCTTTTTTTTTGTTTGTTTTTACTGAAATGGAACCTACTGATAGCTCTGTGAAGTTATGTTTATATAAAAGTAAATTACACTTGTACTTTAACAAACTTGGCATCGCACACCAATGTCTGTAGGCAGTTTTTGTTTAAAAAAATAATGAGAGCAGAGCTTTTCTCTTCCTTCTTTCTTGCTCTTCCCCCTAAAAACCGTCTCACACAGAAGCCCGCTGTACCGTCCTTCTTGTTATTGCCCATGTGAAGGAGATGCCTTTGGAATGCCACCCAGAGGACAGACTCGCTTAACCACTGAAACTCACAGAGGGTGTTTGGCTTAAGTAGCCCTGGAGTGGCCTTTCAGACTGAGGGTCCTGTGGTCTCCCTGTTTGTTTTTGTTTTGTGCCTTCCTCTTGCAAGTGTTCAACACCATCACAAGCAAGAGCTCAAAGCTCCTTTAGAACATTTAGGTAATTTTTAAAACTGTTATTATTTTCATAATCACCATATCCTCTTGATCTCAGGGAGGCTGGGAACCCTTGATTGCCTTTAATAGAGCGTATGAAACTGATAGTGCCAATCAGAGGTGGGTGGCACGTTTTGTAATCTGCCTGCGCACACCCCCCACCCCTGCCCCCTCCCTGGTCATTGCTAAATCCATCTCTTAGCAAATCTGACAATATCCGTTAATTGTCAGGCACCCAGAGTCCCGACTGCAGAACTGCTCCTGGGTGGCATATGTCCAGCTCATGTCCTCTTCCTGCCCTGTCTCGTGCCTTGGCATGCTGGTGGGCCTCAGAGCAGCAAGTCTACCCTTAGTAAACTTGTCACTTTCTCTGACCCCGAAAGTTCCACCCAGACCATGCTGCACACGAGGGTTGGCATTGTGGCCTTTGCACAGAGGCGTTTTACAAACTTTTGGGAGAAAAATGACAAAAATTAAGGCAGACAGTTCTCTTGGCCACGTGGTGGGAAGCGTGTGGGATTTTAGCTCTCCGACTGGGGATGGAACCTGTGCCCCTGCAGTGGAAGCATGCAGTCTTAACCACTGGACCACCAGGGTCCAGTGCCTTTTCTGCCTTTGACTCCTGTGCTTAGCATAGTATCATTTTTGTTGTAAAAACTCACCTTGACCATCATCTTTGGGACAGAGAAAACTTGGCTCAATTTTTATAGAGGTCTGAGGAAAGAGTCCAGGGAACCCCAGCTGACTTTGATAGTGCTTTGCAGTTCTCAAGAAAGGGGGAAAAAGGGAGTAGAGAAATGTACAATGATTTGAGGAACTTTTGTTCCAGAATAATTCAGTATAGTGAAGATACTGTTACTGAATGTTGCAAATGGAGGAGGACTTAGACGTGAAAGTATATTCACAAAGAAAAACCTGCAAAGAGGAGAGTGAGGTAAAAGGAAAGATAGACCCTTAACCCCACTCAGTGGCTCATGCCTATGCATGGTCAACCTGAGCAGTGCTTTAAAATCCTTTTGAGGAAGAGGTCATAGAATTGGGGTTTGAGATTTTTAATGGGATAATTGTCAGGTGTTCATAAGAGGTCTGATTAAGCATAAACCTTTCGTTATTAGAAACTGGCAGTCTATTTTATGAATATTGTTCTTGGAAATTTTGATCCCTAATTGTTATAAAAATTTATTCTGCTAAATAATTGGTAATTATCTTCTGTTACAAAGGTTTGACTAAACCTTTTCTTCCCTTAACAGGGACCAAAAACATGACAAAGTTAGGTAAGATATTTTGGGAAAATGTCAAAATACATTAAAGCTTCTTATTAAATAAGTGTTGTCATTGTTTGCTTATGAAAGTAGTTAAAAATTGATAGAGAAATTCAAAGATTGCAGTAATATATAATGTAAAAATATGAAAGCTGTTTATAACCCCTTTCCCCAGGGACAACCCCTATTTTAATTGTTTGGTTATAGTTCATTTTTATGCATATGTAGTAATAATTGTATGCATCAGTTCAGCTCAGTTCAGTTCAGTCGCTCAGTCATGTCCAACTCTTTGTGACCCCATGAATCGCAGCACCCCAGGCCTGCCTGTCCATCACCAACTCCTGGAGTTCACTCATATGTAGTAATAATTAAATTTTACTGATTTTATCAAAGTCGTTATATATGTGTGTATGTATATATGTACACACACTCTCTCATAGCTTACTGTTTTAAATTTTAATGGTATATCTTAGTCTTTGTGACAGAGCAATAGATGGCTCTTGGCCCCTGCTCCCCATCTGGACCAAAGAAAGTTAGTCACACAGTCATGTCCAACTCTGCTACCCCATGGACTGTAGCCCACCAAGCTCCTCTGTCCGTGGGATTTCCCAGGCAAGAATACTGGAGTGGGTAGCCATTCCCTTCTCCAGGGAATCTTCCCCACCCAAGGATGGAACCCAGGTCTCCTGCATTGGCAGGCAGATTCTTTACCATCTGAGCCACCAGGGAAACCCCCCATCCCCACCCCACCAATATTCCTGCCAAATACCTGAAACCTATAAATGTTACTTTATTTAGAAAAGGTTCTTTGCAGATGTGATTAAGGATTTTTGAGATGAGATAATCCTGGATTATCTGAGTGGGTCCTAAATCCCATCATTTGCGTCCTTTTAAGAAAGATAGGGACAGATAAAGAGAACACACACAGAGGAGAAGCTGATGTCAGGATCGAGGCAGAGATTGTAGTGATGTGCCTATAAGCTGAGGATCGCCAGCAGCCACCAGAATGTAGGAGAGAGGAGTGGAACAGATTCCTTCCCAGAGCCTCTGAAGGGAGCACCACCCTGCCAGCCTGGTTTTTTTTTGTTGTTTGTTTTTTGTTTTTGTCTTTTTATACACGGCATGGCGTATAGGACCTTAGCTCTCCAACTAGGGATCAAACCCGTGCCCCCTGCAGTGGAGACACAGAATCTTAATCACTGGACTGGCAGGGAAGTCCCCCTGTTAGATTCTTGATTTTTGACTTCTGACCTCCAGACATATAGGAAAATAAATTGTTTTTTTATTGTTTTTAAGCTATTATGGTTGTGGTAATTTGTTACAGCAACTTTTGGAAACTAATACAGTCCTCTTTTCTTATTGGTATCTATAGATCTTACCCATTCTTTTTAACTTCCATATAGTTTTTCCATTGTGTGGATATACCCTAAATTTGTTTAAATAATCCTTTATATATTTGATACTTGGACTGTTTCCAGTGTTTTAACTTTACGAACATTTTTAAGAGAATATCCTTGTACATATGTATCTTTGCAGTTGAATGTTTGTAGACTAAGTATTTGGAAATAGAAATTTTAGGTCTGTACATAGGTATTTATTAAAAAGTTATATTTGAACAGGTAATATATACACCTCAGTACTCCTACCATCCAGCTCAGATGCAACCTCTAAATTCACTTCTTATATTTGTATGCCTTACAGAGATAATCTATAATGGTGTGCATATAAGTATTATTTTTCTTTATTCACACAAATAATACCATACAGTCTTAGCATTCTATTCCTTGCTTTTTTCACTAGTTACCATGGAGAGAAGGTATGGGTAGTTCATTTATCATAGTTTTTGTCAGAGTGTATCTAAGGTATTCTATAAAAGCTCATACAAATATATATACTCCATTAACAATATGTGACTTCATTTATTTTCTAAAATGGGACCAATTCCTGAATCACCTTTTTTTTCCTTTTCCTTCTCTCGACAGCTCTTATAGTGATAGAAAAATACATATGATCATAGGAATTTTTACATCCTATAAAAAGGAAAATATAGAAATTTGTTCAGGATATTTATTCTCATAGACTTCTAACTCAATATATATTGAACTTCCAGGCTTCTCAGAACATTGACTCAAAGAATACTTCCACTGTTGAATTTCTTACTATTAGTACATGAAACAGTTTCCATAGAATGTAGTTTATGGTTCAAAATCATGATAGAGTAGCATTAATATTAGTTCATATCCAAGTGGCAGATGTTATACTTATCATATAGAAAATACAGTAAAACTATCTCCAGTAATAATTAACCCAGTAACTTAAGTTTTACCCAACTTCTATACTTTCTTTTTCTCACTGAGGTTCTAATTTTGCTATTCCAACATGACTTTTTTATCTTTCCACGTTTCCAACTTGGGTTCACTCTTGAAAATACAAGATGCATTTGGCATCTGTTCTGTTGCTAAAGCCCTCAGGAAAAATTAGAAAGCTGTTTTTGCAAGTTCATCATTATTATTAAGACCCATAATTCACCTCATGGTTATCTCTGCCTTTCTCCACATCTTATCTGAGTTCCAGGATGACAGTGCCTTCCTAAGGCGAGGCTGCGTTGCAGAGTCTCATCTCTCCCACCTTAATTTGTAGCGATGCCTTGCATTTGGGTGACAGGCAGTTGTTCGTGCTTGAATAACCCAGGATTTGAATTCTACAGTTTGTGGCATCCATGTAATGCTTAGCAGTAGGTACAGCTGTTAACTATTCGCTTATAAATAATCTTTTTGCCTTCTCAACCTGTCTCCCCAGGTAGTGTACCTGTCACCATTAATAACTCTTCAGCAGCTCCCTGGCGATTTGACCCATCAGTTGTCTTTCACGGAGGAGTGGTGCTCTGGCCTGCTATTGAAGCTTGTGTACGTTCCTGTAGCTGTTCAGTCACCCCAGCAGCCGTCTTGTTGCAAGTCCCCTGACTGCAGGGGAAGTTGTGTTTTGGGGCTTCACGTACAAGCAGCCACACACCTCATGCAATTTGAGAAAGGTGGCATTACATTTGGGGCTGGAGGTGATAAGAGCTCTCGCTTAGACCCCATAGCAGGGCCACGGTGTGGATGGGGCAGCAGGTGATACATTTCTGTCTCTGATGCTTTATGTACACGTACCTATTATGCCATCATCTGTCATTCTCTGATATTTAGAGGCTTGTGGTAGGCATACTTGGTCTGGTTAGTGAACCCAGCAGATGTGGTATTCTGCCTGTACTGAACATCAGAATGAGAGGCTAGTGGCTATAATTCAGAGGATGGGATCTGCCTCTTATATCCTCTGGCAATTTTGTGGTTCCGTCACTGACGTACACTCACTTGCCTCCGTTGTCTCTGTCTGCAATGGACTGCTTCCTACAGTTCTCAAGGCTGATACCTACCTGCCTATAGGTCTCAACTTAGCCTTCACTTTTCCAGGAAATTGCTACTTTTCTCTGTATTTGGTGTTTGGCTGTACCACCTCAAGCACCCATACGGAGTTTTATTTACTCTGCAGTAATTGCCTCTTGTCTGTTTCTGCTACTAGATTGTAAGTTCTTTGATGGATGGTTCTTAGTGTTCTTTGCTATATCCACATTCTGACTGAGTCATAGAACCTCAATAAATTAATGTTGAGAGGATGAAAGAGAGTTTATTTTTTATGAATTCACTTTGCATTGACATATCATGGTCATATCAAGGGAGAGTTCAAGCAATAAATTACAGGCATATACTATCTCCTGTACACTGTGGTACTACCACGGGTATAGACAGGAAAATGTTTTGATTACTTACTGCCTTTTAGTGAATGACTAATGGAATACATTTCTTTGTCTAGGAATGTCTTAGCAGTACAGGATTTCTTCAGACATGGCTTAGGAAATGGCTGAGAGTAAGACATCAGAAGGCAAAAAAGCATTAAACTGTATCTGGGAAGTAATCCCAGTATTTGTGAACACAGACAATGATTTTAAAATAAATCCTCTAAAGAAGTAAATTAGTTAATTATATTGGTTAGGTTATCAGAAATGGATTCACTCTCCAAATGATCCTTACAGTCATTAGCTCACTGAATGTAATGAAATCGAATATGGTAAAATTTCTAATAATCAGAATTATCATATATATATATATTTATATAACTTGGGTATAGAAATACACACATACACCCTATAATTTATAACGTATGTGCTTGTTTGTCAGTTGTTGTTAAGCACTAAGTTGTTTCTGACTCTTTTGGGATTCATAGACTTTAGCCGGCTAGGTTCCTATGTTCATGGGATTTCCCAGGCAAGAATAATAGAATGGGTTGCCACCTCCAGGGAATCTTCCCTCCCCAGGGGTTGAACCTGTGTCTTCTGCATTGGCAAGCGGGTTCTTTACCACTGAGCCACCAGGGAAGCCCCGTGTGTGTATTTATTATAGCTAAATGCAATAGCAGTCTGAAAAAAACAAAAAAGTAAAAATCTTAAATTTTCAAGGAAATTCAGAAACAGCAACCCAAATTAAAATCTTTAATTTACTTTGATAAGGTCAAGGATAATTATGCCTGTAAGAACTTATACTGTCTGGTAGGTCAAGTGACTGAAAATACTAAGATAAATAGAAAGGTATTAGTTATAAGTTCCAGGATGATAGACTCTTGATTCTGCTATATTTTTAAGTAATAACATTTTAGAAAGAAATAGATAACTGTAGTCAAAAAATAAATTATGCAAAGGACTATATAGTTGAAAGTAAGTCTTTGATATTAGAGTAGAGTTCTGGAAATAGTCTATGCATATAAAGCACACATATCCTTCTGTTTGTTTAATAAAAATGGTGAGGGAGGCTACAATCAGCACATTATTCCACACTCTTCATTTTCACTTAATAGTACATCTTGTAAACAATTTCATTTCAACACATAAAGCACTGCCTCACTCTTTCTAAACAGCTGCATTGTATGGATAGATCGTAACTTATGGGCCTATTCCCTCAGGCATTGATAGAATAGGTGTTGAAACAAATTTTTTGATCTTTGACTTTCTGGTAGTTGATAGGGGATAAATGGTAGTGTGCTGCTTTAATTTGCATTTCTCTTAATGATGAGTAAGGTTTACTCTCTTTTTGTGATTGTCAGTCATTTCCGTTTCCATTTTTCCAAAATGTCTTTTCAGTTCTTCATACATTTCTAATCTCATGGTAAATCTTTTTTCGTATTTATTCTTAGCCTCTTTGAAGTATCTTCTTAGTCATAGTTGGTTTTTAGCTCTTTGTTTTTGCTTTTTTGTTTTCCGAGTCTGAGTTTCTTTTATTTAACTATAGCTGATTCATAATGTTGTTAAAGTATACAGGAAAGTAATTCAGTTATATATATGTATATATATATTTTTTTCAGATTCTTTTTCCTTATAGGTTATTAAAAATACTGAGTCAAGTTCCCTGTGCTATACAGTAGGTCCTTCTTGCTTATCTATTTTATATATGTTTGGTTTTGCCTTGCAGTTTTTTTTTTAAGTTTCAAGTGGTTTTATTAACCTTTGATTGACTTCTCACTCTTAAATCAAGCTTAGAAGGCTCTTCCTGTCTTCAAGACAAATAGAAGGAGCAATTCATGTTATCTCCTAGGGTTGTTCTGTTGTATTTTTATTCAATTAATTTCAGTCTTACTGAATAATTTTTCAACCAGGATTTCTGTGTTTCTTGAGGTAGTAAAAGTATGTTGTTTAGAGGTGATCTTTTTTTTTTTTTTTTTTACCCAGTGGGTGTCATTTTAATGACATTTGATTATTGAAAGTATGTAAAACATTTCCAAAAAATCATTACATATACAAACAGCAGAGTTCAAATTAACAAATCTGTTACTTAACATGAACTTTTAATTATTTTCAGGTACAGTAGTGAATGCATGTTTAGAATAAGAGGTCAACCCCAAAAGAGAAAATTACTATAGTCTTGGAAATTCAGGCATTTATCTCCTAAGAGAATTTAACAGAAATGCACACATAGAAATCCTTGGTTACAACTTGGTTTTCCTCCTCCACCTAGAACTTTCTACAGCTCACTGAAACACCAATGGCCTGGTCAGATGAGAGACCTGAAGCTGAAACCTCTTTAGGTCCCTGGTAAATCTGCCTCTGCTTCTGGTAGTAGATGCTACTCCGTTCTTCATAGTTTCCTGAGTCATCAGCGCCCATTGTGATGAGGATGGACAGCTTAGAGGGTATCGTCAGCTCTGCTTCTACTGACTTCCTTGGCATCCTGTTTAATATTACTGTCTTTCTCATGATTTGCTTCTCTTACCGTGCATGGTGTGCTCACCAAGTGATAAATAGAAAAGGAAGAAGTGGAAAAAGCAATTTAATTCACAGCACAATTTCATATAGCAATGTTTCTGACTACCTTTTTTTTCTTTCTATTTTTAAGTGACGCTCAAGTCAGAATTCTCAAATAGTACACTTGTTAAGAAATCCTTTTAATCTCTTTTCTGTTCTTGGCTGAAAAGATTATACATTTCTTTGTCATATTTTGAGGAAGACTTAGCAAGATTCATCCTCACAGTTGTTTCCCAAAACAACTTTATGACCTGACCTAAACATTAAAAAAAAAAGACACTCTCTATGGTATACTTGTCAATGGAGCCATTCTCACTGTTTCTAATTTGTAAACATGCAAATAACAGATAACTGAAAAAGAAAAATGGATACCCATGTTCTCTTACCGCCTCTGCTTCCATGTTTCTTTTTATATCCCTCAGCCTCCTGATCAAGTAAGTGAATAAATGACAACCTCAGAGTAAGGTGGCAATGAATTCTTGGAGCCTTCAGCCTTCATCATGGGGTTTAAACTAACTGTTATTTGCCCTATGGTTTTAGGATTCATAGTGACTTTATACTTTTCTGGGTAGCTGAGAGTTAAAAGAGAGTTGGTGGTTTCGAGTTTTGGCATTTTTCAACTCTCCTCGGGAGAATATAAAGTGCCTATGGAGTGGGTCCAAACCAGTGGATGTTTAAGAGAAAGGAAAAAAATATTAGCTGAAAACATTCTTAGACAATTTAGTTGCCTTCTGTTGCATTAAATGGACAGAAAAGGGGGTAAGTGTTATGTGTTGTGCTTTATAATTTTCAACATTAAAACTTTCAAAAATCCTACACCCTGGAAAAACATGAAATTACCTTCAGGCCTATTGGCTCCCACTATTTCATTTATCGAGTCTTTGTGACAGCCTTTCCCTTCCATGTAAAAAAAAACAACAAAAAACAGAGAAGTGTGAAAAGCATCAGAAGTCTCCTTTATGCCAGTTCAGCCTTTAGTTGCTTGCCAGCACCTTCATCTCTTCATATGTTTCTAGCTAAAGTCTAACATGGAACAAAAACCCGACAGCAATGGAGACCAGATGCCGGTATTTCTTCTCTGTCACTTGGCTGCTGAGCAGATGGAATTTATATCAATCGGGCATGCTAGGAGGAAGAGGCCGTGGCAGCCAACATGTGGAACTGGGGCTGAGTGACATTTCTGCTAATGTTTTGTCCTTGTAGAACATTATGCTTCCTCTTTGCTTATGAGCTGTGGTTTTCCTGACTCAGACGAGGTTCCAGCTCCAGCTGGAATGGCTGTCGCTCTTCCCCTCTCCCCTGCCCCGCCCCCCTTTTCAGGGAGTGCTGGGAGCTATGGAGGAGTAGTGGGGCCTGCACAATGGAGCTCTTTATTAAAATACCTGACATCTGCGTGCAATGCACCCAAATCATCGGAGCTCGCGCGGAGGAATGCGCCAGGCACTGCGAGTCACTTTTTGTCTAGTGCCGTGCGCTTGTTTGATTTATATAATGAGTGAATGCCTCTGGCAAAAGAGGACGTTGAGTATGTTATTGGAGGGAGGGAGCTTTTAATTTTTTCCAAGAAGCATTGTCACAGACAGACCTAAAATATGAGTATTTAAAGGCAGTTGTAGCCATCATGTGGATTTCTTGCTATGGTTTAAAAACATTTGCTCAAACCTACTCTTCCCCCATCACCCCACTTGAGGTAAGGTCAGAAAACTCAAAATCCAGTTTAACATCATAGGGAGTTTTAATGTTGGCATCTACTATTGATAAGAAGTGGTACTTTAAGGAATTTCAGGTTAAAAAGACTCTAGAGGAAAAACATAAAATACATGTTTATAAAAGCAAGGCCATACAGATAAAGAATAGTTGTGGAGTTTCTAATTCTCGTCTCCTCCCTCAGAAAAGTACACGACCCTTTCCAGAGTAGAAGATATGTATAGATACACAAATCATAATACTTTCTATTTGAATAATTACATTTACCTGTTTATGGCAAGTAAATAGGAAAATGCTGCCATGTTAAAACACTATTTCAGAAAGCAATGAAGTGGTCCTGAAATTGCTGCTTACACTGCAAAATCATCAACTACTGCTCCGTTCCTACTTAGTCAGATGCCTGATTTCTTGGTGGAAATTCGCCTTGAGGTTTTGATTCGGTTGCCAAGGGATGCAGGGAAGGACACTAGTCAAGTGAGTTGGAGAGAGGTGGCGCTTCCACTACTTTTGTCTCTTATTTCAAAACGTAGCTTCGCTGGATGCACAGGATGATTCAAGTAGAGGATGGGGGTGGGAGGTGGGAGGGGCTTCGGCATTGGGCGATTGTGTTCACCTACGGCTGATTCGTGTCAATGTATGGCAAAACAAATACAGTATTGTAATTAAAAAAATTAAAAAAAACGTAGCTTCTGGTAGATCTTTTCCAAATATTTTGGCCATTTATATCATATCTTGAATCTTCTAGAAAACAGCTAGGGAAGCCTGGCCGTTCCTCTCCCCTCAGGAAGGCTAAAACCCTGTGCATTTGGCACTTGGTTTTGAATGGTTCTCCTGCCTGGGGAGTTCCTCCTACATCTCGCTGGTTCCTGTGATGATGAATCCCACCGCCGCGCTGGGATTGACGTGAACCCGCTAGATTGGGTAGATGATAGAGTAAAATGCTAAGATTAGTATGTCTGGAGAGAGTCCCAGTTCATGTGTTTTTGGAAAAATTCTTCGAAATTGCCATGGACCTCTGTTTTTTTTTTTTTTTTTTTTTTTTCCTTTGCTATTTTCTTACCTATGTTTGGACTTCTTAGCTATAGAGTCATTTAAGTAGCCTGGTGTAAGGAACCTATATTAATACATCATATACCTAGTATATGCATGCCTGCTAGAATCTGGAGTCACAAAATAAAATCATTCCTCAGTATGCAAACCTCAACCATCTGGGCTCAGAGACAAAATAAGTTCAGATAAATTATTTAGATTGGTCTGTCTGAATAAAAGGAATCTCCCTTTGTCTATGCTGTCTTATGTGCTATTCAGATAATATCTTACCTCTTGCCTTCCAAACTCTTGCCTCCTGAACCATGATTGTCCAAACACAGGAACAAGATAGATATCCAGCTACATATGATATTCCAATAGAAACGGAATCTCTTGCTCCCAGTTTAGGTTGAACTTTAATCAGTTCTTGTCTTGCTCAATTTTATACTTAACCGTTAGTTTTTAAAATCTTAAGCTCCATTGTTCTTTTCAAAATTTTCTCCCTTGTTTCCTCCTCCCTCAAAATCATTTATGTCACAGAGCAGAGACTCATGTTGCCTTTTTTTTGTGATGTTCTTTTCAAGCATATACTTCATCTGGAAAAGCCCAGGTGTCTTCCAGAGGTGTTATTTTGGGGCTAATATTGAATAGTCCAGGGTGATTGTTACCCGCTTGGTTCAAGGTCCCACCAGCATTTCAAGCATGAGAAAATGCTTCCTTGTGGGCCTCCTGGCACTCATATGTTTGAGCATATTTAACTAGAGGGGGAAGGAACTGATTCCATCCTATAGAAGAATGATGGTAGCCATAGTCTTTGCATGTCTGACCTTAGATGTCCTCAGGGAGCATTCTTGAAGATAATTTGATTCGGTCCTTGGATTTTGGCCCCAGGGGTTTGGAGCATCGCATCCTGCCACAGTGTATACTGATAGAAATCATCTGCCCTCTTCTGAGATGAGGGTCGTTTAGTTCAGTCTGGAAGGACACTGGGCACAGTCATGGGTATTAAGCGTCAAAGCCCAATTTTGTTTCTTCCTGGACCCATGAATTTGAGCAAATGACTTCATCTTGATGAACCTCACTTTTCTGTAAAATATTGATGGTAAATATCTAACAGGGCTGCAAAACAGCAACAACAACAAATAGAGATAATGGTAAAGTGAGTGCCTGACACAAAGCAGGAACTTCAGAATTGGCAGCTATGGTCGCTTGCCATTGTTGTAACGGCCACGGCACTCTTGGCTGGCCTTCGAATTGGTCCTCTTTCTGTTTGTGTGGTCAACAGCAACCCAGCTACAACTGGGATGTGCTGCCTCCTGAGTCTAGCCACGTCTTCTAGAGCTCTTTAGCCACTACAAAGCAAGAAACGCATGTGGATGTGATGTTGCCTATTCTAGTCCAAAGGGATGCTTCTTTTCTTTGAATCCCTACATCCTAAGAAGTTACTTTCTTAATATGCTGTGATTTATGGCAAAAACTTCAAACTCCTAGAAAAAGTGAGTTCCTATCTTCTGAGAGTTTATATTTGGCTACCTGCAATATAAATTTGTCCTTGTTGCCTGCCCTAGATTCCTTCATCCAGGGTTGTAACTGGGGAATCACCCCCGTGATTCCTCTCCTCCCTTTGTGGATTGCATAATGCACTGGGATTTATTATGCAAATGAAGACTCTGAGAGACAAAGAGACCCTCTTCACTACTCTCTGCTACATCTTATTGTTTTATTTATCTAGGCTATACTGGGTCTTCGTTGCTGCCCGTGGGCTTTCTCTGCTTGGAGCGAGTGAGGCTACTCTAGTCGGGATGCATGTGGACTCAGTATTTGCTGCTCACGGGCTGTGGAGCACAGGCTCAGTAGTTATGGTGCATGGGCCCAGCAGTCCCATAGCCTGTGAATGACACCCTCTTCCCCGGAACAAGGATCGAACCTGCATCCCCTGCACTGGCAGGCAGACTCCTCTCCCCCACCGGGGAAGTCCTCTGCTACATTTCAGTGGCAGTTGAGAAGGGGACTGGAAAAAGGGAGCATTCATCGCTCTTTATAAGGAAGTGGGGCAAGGCTGTTGTTTCTGTCTCTTTAAGGTTAATCTGACAATCCTGGCAAACCATCTTCTCTTCTTAACATGAGGATATGTTTGTTGGTCATGCATCTATGTGTTTTCTTTTTTGACCCATTAAACTATATGATAGAGATATTTGGTTTCCAGTTTTATCGGCGTCTGGCTCCTGTTTTTATGTCAAATCACACGTAACAGATTGTAAAGAATAAAATGAATAGTAAAGTGGGGGCATTGCCTTTATGTGTAAAAGGTATGTTTTCTATTTTATATGTTAGTTTTTATTATAATACTTTTATAAAGAATTCAAGCTACACAGAAATACGGTAGTGGATGAATATTATCTTCTCTTGCTCCTCCCCCAAATTTCACTCTCAAGTAGTAACTGGTAGGCCCTGTTACCCAGTTATTTAGTCTTTCCAGACCAGCCAGCTTTTAAAAAGATTTGGTTGAAATCCTGGCATGAGATATTTATACCATTTAAGGTTGGTCTACAAATCTAAGCTGTGGTTGAGGATTACACAGTTATTTTGTACAGTGATCAGTTTAGAAAACAGAACTGGACAACTCCATTGTTCCCTTTTAGATGTCAAAATTTTTATGGTATCGACAAACCTATACTTCACTTTGTTTATATAAACACCCCAGACTGACTTTCTTTCAAAAATGAGCTAAACGACATAATTTTTTGTCTCCTATTAAATTTTGGAGGAAGGAAATAAGCTAATGAACTTCATACTACTATAAATAACAATAAAATGAAGTTGGCTTTCCTTCACAGGACATCAGATCAGGTGTGTCCATTTATCTATGTCTTTTTAAATTTTGGTGTCACTAAAATTAGTTTGTCATTGTAAATTCCAGCATATAGGATTTTCCCCCATTTCTTTCTGGCAAGGAAAAATGTAAAACACACACTCGTGATTAGGACTGGACTAAAATTTCTGGCAGCTATATTAATATATCACAAAAACTTTAATACAGTAATGCAAATATTACGATAAATGCCAGTATATCAGCATATAATAGCATATCCCTCCCTTTCATTTTGCTAAGATTGACTAACATTTAATTGCCTTGCCTATGTTAAAAAGGAAAGAAATTACCTTATAGGGGTATGCAGACTCCTGAGGTTTCTCAGCGGTGAGCTCAGCCAAGTTGCCCCCTCCAACTCATTACTTTACTCCTTAATACACAGATCCTTATACACAACAGTAAAGAACCCTCAGTAAATTTGAATCTTATCGCAGTCTAAAGACACCACCATCATTATGGGGGAATGTAGTTAGTCTGCAAAACCTCCGTTTAGAACAACACAGCAGTATCCAAACTTCTCGGCTTCGTCTGGATATCGTTACTTCATGAGTTGCTGCTGCCTTCCTGGGTGCATTTATAGAGTGATTTGTTAAACACTGGTGGTGTCACCATGTAACTGACCGGTTGAGAGCAGTTTTGTCATTTTCCCTGAGAATCCAAACACATCTAGCTATCATTTACTACTCCATTTAGAATTGGAAATCACCCGATTATCTCACTGTGTTTGACATAAGTATAAAAGATGCTTCTCCCTTGTCAAATTTAGCATATTAAAACCACCTGGGTGAATACACTTCTTTCCCACTTTTTGTGAAGGTATAATTCCAAAATCTTAATATGAAATTATTTCAAATTACTTTGTATTAAAACATAAAGGAAAAGCAGCACACTTAAGGACCGAGCTTGTTTTGTGTGCTTTTTCTGTGCAGTAGGACTGTGTAAACTGTAAGAAACTGACTGCTGCATATAAAGAATCTTTAAGTCTTCACTGTTTGCTGGGATCTTCCGGAAATGTAGCTGTGTAATACAGACATTGATAATAAATAAGAAATGTTTATCTCTGTTTAAATACGATCTCCTGCGTTATCTTGAGACCTGCTTGATTGTTACCTGTGCTAGAGTCACTTCTTTAGAAGACAGGATTAGTGAATGTATTGTGATCTTTCTTTAAATTCCTCATAATCTAAGAGGAATTTTAGCATTTAACTTGCAAAGGCTCCAGACAGTAGAGATACGCTACATAACATCACAAGGACATTGCCCATACTAGCTCTGTCTTAGTAGGAATAAAATACACTCCCCGACACCACACACTCACAAAGAAAAATGCATGTTAATGTGACTGAATATTCAGTAGAACCCTGCGGCCTGGGGCTGGAAGCACAGTGAAGCTGTGTGTTTACCACACCACCCAAAAGGCAAGAGGGCAGGAGGCACTCATGAACAGTGGCGCAGCGCAAGCAGTGTTGTCTTTGAAAAGTTTTCATTTTCCCTTGAATCAGCTACAGTCTCTACTTAAGGTCACTGCAGTTTGCAATCTTTGGCAGAAGGCTTCTTCCTTTTTTGGTTGTGGCAGTCTGGCTTTTTTTTTTTTTTTCCTTTGGAAGTGTTTTCCTCAAACTGCCATTATCTCCCAAACCTGTTTCATGTTATCATTGTCAGATGCCTCTTCTCTGAGTTTCTTAGAACAAAATGTGATGATATATATATATATGAAATTTTTAAAGCATAGAATTGAAAGTCATATGGTTATGATTTGAGAATGTCAAGCTTGATTTTTTTTTCAGAGTTTAAGGGGGTAAAAAAAAAAGAAAACCTCGTACCTTTTTCTCTGGGCAGTGAACTCGCTGTAGAAACATCAAAGAGAATGTGTACTGGATCAAGGTGATTTTTTTTTTTCAACCACATCATTGCCAGCTGTGGTGTTTATGATTAGAGGCAGGCGTTCCAGACACCCTCCGAGTCCTCACTAAGCGTCAGATCTTTAACAGGATCCATCCCAACTGAGTGACACTAAACAGACAGCCAGAGGGGAGTTGGTGGGCTGGAAGGCGGAAGGCAGTGGGGCTGAGGGAGGCTTTGGTGCCTGGTACACTCCCCAGCCTAGCCGTATAATAGACTCTGCTAATGCCAGGCTGCAAGCTGCCCAGAGGCCCCGTAGCATGCCTTTCAGTCCAGCTTTCATTAGCCAGGGGGATGACTAGAGCCCAGCAAACACAGTCCTTGATCCTTCGCTGAGCGCAAGGATGTGCAATGTTCAGGTCACAGCCCAGTCAGCTTTGAAGCAGCTCCATTTCATCGCTGTCAGCCACTGACTTCTAGCTTCCAGGAGCTCACACAATTCTCTCGGATCTCCATGCTCTGCACCACGCAGCTAACTACATTGAATTCCCTCTGGATATTGGCTCCCCTTGCAATATTAACACTTGTTTACTGGTCCTGTTGACATAAGAATTCTGCAAATAGCCAACAGTTCTGATAGCAGTCCTTGGAAGGGAGTTTTTTTCGCCTCCTGTTCCCTTCTAGGTCAGAGTAACTGCCAGACGGTTTTTGCTAGATTTAAATCCCAGAATATGCTGCTGGAGTCAGGAATCAATCCTACGAGTTTGGAGTTGAATATTTGGGATTATTCATCTCAGGATGATAAGTTTTTTTCCAATGGTGGCCAGTAACAGTGAAGAAAGAAGTGGTTTGATTGACAGCTACTTCTTTTTCAGTGTGGAAGTGTTATTTTGAATTTCCAAAAGTGTCAGGTACATCCCTTGCTGAGAGAGCCTTGTGATTATAGAAATTAAGATCCTGTAAAGCAGAGACATTACTTTGCCAACAAAGGTCCGTCTAGTCAAGGCTATGGTTTTTCCAGTGGTCATGTATGGATGTGAGAGTTGGACTGTGAAGAAGGCTGAGCGCCAAAGAATTGATGCTTTTGAGTTGTGCTGTTGGAGAAGACTCTTGAGAGTCCCTTGGACTGCAAGGAGATCCAACCAGTCCATTCTGAAGGAGATCAGCCCTGGGATTTCTTTGGAAGGCATGATGGTAAAGCTGAAACTCCAGTACTTTGGCCACCTCATGGGAAGAGTTGACTCATTGGAAAAGACTGTGATGCTGGGAGGGATTGGGGGCAGGAGAAGAAGGGGACGACAGAGGATGAGATGGTTGGTGGCATCACAGACTCGATGGACGTGAGTCTGAGTGAACTTCGGGAGATGGTAATGGACACGGAGGCCTAGTGTGCTGCGATTCATGGGGTTGCAAAGAGTCGGACATGACTGAGCACCTGAACTGAACTGAACTGAACTGAAGGGAAAAAAGTTACAATTAAAAAACAAATCTTGCTTTCCTGTTGGTGGGAGGACAGTGAGATTTTTAAATTAAAACATCTAAGAAAGAGGGGAAAAAGGGAGTTGATGCACCTGATTTTAAAGAGGTAGACAGATAATTGATAGTACGGAGATGCTGTGAAGAACCTCTCCTTGATTATCAGCATCTTGTTGTTGTCGTTGTTATTTTGGCATCTTCTTAGCAATTAGGTATCAGGGCTGAGCGAATGCAAAATGAGGGAAGTATGTAAGAGTCTGGCTTCAGCTCCTCAGTTGACTCTTCCCACTCTGCATCCCCACGTCCTCCTTCCCTTCTAAATCCTCCAAACTGACTCTTAGCTGCTCATATCACAGCCAGTGGTATTTTGGAAGCTCTCCTCCTTGAATGGTAAAAAGTACATGGGTTCTTTGCACAGAAGAAGTGTAAAAGTTGGTCTGAAACTTTGTAGTTCTCAGGCTGTGTGGTCCGGGGGTAATAGATGTGGTGGTAACTTGTCCCTTGAAAACAGGTGACTCCAGAGTGATCAGGTTGGACCCATGCTGTCACTGTGGTACTTTGATGAAGGAAGGGTATATAGTTGGGACTCAACGTTGGTAGGATTTCAATGGTACAGGTTTCCACTGGAAAACTGATGTCAACTATCATCTTACAGAAGAAGGCTGTAGGAGAAGTCCACATGTATAGATGATCCCTGCTCATCTGGCTACTGTAATAATCTTTCAGAGTACCTGCTTTGGACCTTTACACAGCAGAGGCACCAGTGTGAAATGTGATGATAGCCTTGCATTTTGAACCCCTTGAGTTGGCTCATCCTTAGAAAGTTTTCCTGAGGGAAACCCTTAGACCAAGCCCTAACCATTAACATTCCTTACTATCTTTCTCTTGTCCAAGTTGCCTCATTGTCTTCAGTATACTGCCTTTTCCAACCAGTGAGTCTCATACAACTTGGAATGAAACTAGTCTTTCAAAGAAGACTAGTTTTCCTCCTGCCTACTCACCTCTCTATTTCATCATACTTGAGCAATCTCTTGATTATTAGAAACCTTTTCTTAAGTCTTAGACCTTCTTCTTCATAAAACTTACTTCCATTGATAAGATTCTAGAATTTTAAGGAGAAAACAATAATGACTAAATAATATTTTACATCATTCATTTGTGTAAACACCTTCTATCATCAATCAACTTTTTTTTTTTTTAAGTGTACCTTATAAGAAGAAAGTTAATTAGGCTTTCTGCCAGGGGTATACTCTCAGGCATATATACTCACTAATTAATGTTTAGGATGCTTTTTTGTCTTTGATTTAAAAAATCTTATGCTTTATTTCTAAAACTATTCTTAATAGTTTTTATAGAAACCTTTAAAGTATCAAAGTTTTATAGTGTATTTAGACTATGTAGTTGCCCATGTGTTAACATTATAGGTAAATGTATAAAGTCAGTTGCTTATTTAATTACATCATTGCCCAGGTTCTGGTTTACTGTTTCTTCACAACTGCCATATGTCAGCATTATCCCATTTTACAGGTTTTACAGTGGAGGCAGAAAAAGGATCTTATTAGTTTGAGAGTTTTTGGCTGGACACAACTCAAGATATTCTAGTATCCTCAGTAACAACAACTTTTTAAATTGCTATGACTTGTTCATATTTACATGTTCAAGTGGTGTTGTTTTTAAAAGTGCTAAGTTCTGTTTGAGAGGATGTAGTTAATATCAGCCATTTGACGAACAAGAAAACTTTCACCTCTTTTCCTTTCCCATCACTTCAAGGAAGGAGAAAATGTTTAAAATAGTGAGGAAGATATTTGTCAAGTTTTCATCAAAGGATGAGGTCTGTGTGTACACGCACGTGTGTAGGCAGATCACCAGATTGATCTGAACAGAAATAAAAGTACTAACAACCTGGTGTGTGTGTGCACATTCAGTTGCTCAGTTGTGTCTGACTCGGTACGACCCCATGGACTGTAGCCCGCCAGACCCTCTGTCCATGGAATTTTCCAGGCAAGAACACTCGAGTGGGTTGCCATTTCCTCCTCCACAGCATCTTCCTGATCCAGAGATCGAACCCACATCTCCTGTGTCTCCTGCATTGGCAGGCAGATTCTTTACTACTGCGCCACCTGGGAAGTCTCACGTTAATCTTTGATTCTGTTGTGAACGTTTACATTAGTATCATAAATAACATCACAACAAATAAATCGTTATGGAGAGCACCGCTAATAGAATTTAAAATGCTTGTTTTAGCAGGTTCTTGGCTGGCATAGACAGGTAAGAACACAGATCCTGGAGTGCCGTTGCCTTGTGCTTGTTCATGTGGGAAGAAATACCATTGTCTACTAAAGCAGCCAGAAGACTTGATTTTTCTGCTGCGGGAGTTGTGCTATGCTGTGTGCAGTTGCTCGATTATGTCTGACCCTTTGCAACCCCATAAACAGTAGCCCGCCAGGCTCCTCTGTCCATGGGATTTCCCAGGCAAGAATACTGGAGTGGATTGCCATCACCTTCTCCAGGGGATCTTCCAGACCCAAGGATTGAACCCCTGTCTGTTGTGTCTCCTGCATTGACAGGCAGGTTCTTTACCACTAGCACCACCCCAGGGGTTAGATTGAGTAAATTTAGTGACACCCATTAGCATTTCCCAGAATACAGTTAAGTAAAAGCCCAGGTGCTGTTAACTCCTACTTTTGCTCTTCCTTCTCTGTTTTTGGTGGTACAAATGGGTGCTTCCTGACAGCCCCCAGGTATACGTCTGAAAAAGTCTTTTAATGAGACCTTCACTCTTGGGGTTAACTGGGAGGA
Source organism: Nanger dama (assembly GCA_917880005.1). Lineage (NCBI taxonomy): Eukaryota > Metazoa > Chordata > Mammalia > Artiodactyla > Bovidae > Nanger > Nanger dama. The sequence continues at coordinate 4,767,994 of CAKJTW010000017.1, forward strand.
AATGTACTTTTGCCCGTGTGAAATCCCACAGCCACTACCCAATTTGAGGACAAACTGAAGCTGACTAGCTCAGGAAATTTGCAGTTCTGTCGTTAGAGCACCAAATACCGCCTCCTGCAATGAATCACCTGAAGATTTTATCCATCACCCATTGCTAAAACTTGATAACATATGTAGGCCAATTTATTCCCCTGGAATTTCCTCCCTACCTTCCCCAGCCTGTAATGTGTATGGTTTGAAGAGGAGGAAATGATTCAAAAAATCTGTGAAGACTTAAACACGTATTGAGTTCCAACCTGGAGGAAAAAAATATGAACTGAGTTTTCAACCTTGTATTTGAAGAGCTGGTGCAAACATATATGTGATATGTAGCTCTGTTGGGACGCAGTGAATTTCCCTAATGTTGTGGCATGATACATGGAATCTGGAGAGTGGGTGAAAGGAGATCAGATGCCTCTGGGAAAACTGTTTCAATATCCAATAGCTGTACTTCCTGCCTTTTTATTTCCTAATTTCATTGCATAGTGGTGTTAAGTGGATCTCCTTGCTTCCTTTCATAACCAGGTAGGAGACTTGCCTTTTAGAAGCAGTTGTACACCTCTAGAAAAATCACCAGCCAAAAAGAAACCAGGATGAAGGCCTAGCAGGACGCTCTTCGCCCAGTGAGGAAGTTGAACGTTTTCTCTTCTATAAAGATGATTGATGACTTGTGGATTAAAATGAAACATGGGCACAGAGGCCACTTTCTCTAAGACAGCCTGAGTTTGTGGCTAATACCGCCTTGGTTAGCAGAGGTCTTCCTGACCTTGGCAGTATGTGGTGACTTGTAGACTTGCAGGAATGAATTGTTCCTGAACAATTCCTGCAACATCTGAGGGACAAACAGGTCTATGGAACCATTTGTTAGACACCAGAGAGCAAAAGGTCTCACCCACTGAAAGCCTGAAACAGACTTGTATATTCAAAAATATTGGGCCCTCACATTTACCTTAAATTCAGAACCCCAAACCTGTACTGTAAGAGAAGTGCCGCCTGATCGTTACAGGTTAAATACTGAGCCAGTTCATCTCTGTTTCTTAGAATTGTCCAAAAGACTTCTTCATGTTTCTTCTTTCTTTGTTAAGTGGCATTAAAGGAACGCTGAGCTTTGGAGGCTCTCTTAAAAGAGCCAGTGATGCTGCTTTCTTTGGCCAGATACCAATTTTCCTGCTTTCCTGAATAGAAATGTGATCAATTTTGGAACCTCATCCTTTAGCATGGAACCAGTTCTCCAGCAGCCTGCAGAAGGCCTCTTTACCCAACTTAGTAACTGTGACTTATTCTCCTTTTAAATTAAGAGTCTAATTCGGTTCCTGTTGCTACATCACCCTGGGTTTTGTAACTTGCATGGTATCTGTAAAGGAATCTGATGTTCCATTTTAAAAATTTTGTGAGGTGGTGTGCGTTACAGACGGGCCTCCTGTCAGTGTTGTCAGTGGAATTCACTGAGTGATTATGTCTGCAGGGCCCTTTCTACTAAAGATTACAGGCATTGATGTGTGTTTCCTGTCCTCAGGGTCTGTAGAGCAGTGGTCCTAGGTGACACGAAGTACATTTTCCAAAATTTGCACTTAACAGGAGTATTAAGTTTATAGATTGGACTTGGAGGACTTTAGTGCAGAGGTGACTTAAAAGATAGCAGGGCCAGGTGCTTCCTTCAGAAGGTAGCTTCCCAGATGAGGTATGAGTTCTTCAAGCTAATTATTCAAGGTGCTAATGGAAATTGATAGGTGAATGTGAAGTGGGCATCCTGGCTGACGTTTCAGTTTAGTTCATTCGCTCAGTCAGGTCCGACTCTTTGCGACCCTGTGAATTCCAGCACGCCAGGCCTCCCTGTCCATCACCATCTCCCAGAGTTCACTCAGACTCACGTTCATCAAGTCCATGATGCCATCCAGCCATCTCATGCTCTGTCGTCCCCTTCTCCTCCTGCCCCCAATCCCTCCCAGCATCAGAGTCTTTTCCGGTGAGTCAACTCTTCGCATGAGGTGGCCAAAGTACTGGAGTTTCAGCTTCAGCATCATTCCTTCCAAAGATATCCCAGGGCTGATCTCCTTCAGAATGGACTGGTTGGATCTCCTTGCAGTCCAAGGGACTCTCAGGAGTCTTCTCCAACACCACAGTTCAAAAGCATCAATTCTTTGGCGCTCAGCCTTCTTCACAGTCCAACTCTCACATCCATACATGACCACAGGAAGAACCATAGCCTTGACTAAACGGACCTTAGTCGGCAAAGTAATGTCTCTCCTTTTGAATATGCTATCTAGGTTGGTCATAACTTTTCTTCCAAGGAGTAAGTGTCTTTTAATTTCATGGCTGAGGTTTAAGAAGTGCAAAGTGTATACAGATCGGAGAAGTAACTAGACTCTTCATGAGCCAGAAGGCAAAATATCCTGAATGGAAGAAAAGCTGATGGTTAAGAAATGGCTTTGTTTTGTTGAAAGGGAGCTGGTACAGTATGTGAAAAGTTTCTTTTGGGGCCCCTGGGTGGCAAAGAACCAATCAGAGTTTTGAGTTGTGGGATGATATGATGCCCATCTCATGGCAGGGAAATTATTCTGATGAAAATGTGTTCAATAAATTTAGGTGTGAAGAAACTGGAGGAATTCAGCAATCCAGGTCAACACACACATAGCAGGAATAAAACAGAATGGATAGGAGTTTGAATTACTTGTAGTGAGAGAATCTACAAAAATTGTGTTTTTTGGATTGAGTGTTGGTGGTGAAAGAAAACCATGTCTCTTTTTGCGTTTTGTTACTAATTGCAAAATGGTGATTTAGTTTACAGTTGTCCAGTGGTGTGGCAGGAATCCTACATACTAAAACCTGTTGGGATGTGTTGAAAAAGGTCCATAGTGATCAAGTCCAAGATGTCTTTCACCAGAAATGATAGGATGGTAATGAGCAGAAAGAAAAGTAAAGTTAGGTTTTCGTAGCTAAATTTTTAAATTTGTTAATGTGTTGATCTACAGTCAAAGAAACAGTGGAGACTTTTGTTAGAGTAAGTAAACTTTATTTACTGGTATTGTCTTATATTTTATCTATTTCACTAGACTTTATATCCCTTAGCAGCAGAGAAACTGTTTCTTCCTTATATTGCTATCTTCTATGCCCAGGAAAATGCCTGACGTGTAATCAATACCCAGTGATTGAAAGAATGTGTGGCATTTGCATTCTCATTGGAACTGTTATAGTAATGAAGCCTTGGCATGCATTATTATATAAGTGTCACTGCCTTGGAAAGTTTTCATTAGTTTAGTCTCTTTGAGTGAATAGGAAGATAATCCTCAAATTGTCTTTTGAGTTACACTAATGCTATAGAGATTAAGGGCCATTTATGCACCCAGTAGATGGTCATCATGGGCCTACTATGAAAAGCATAGAGGAAGGAAACAGATACCCTACCCCCAAGAAGCTTATAGGCTAGGAGAGATGAGATATCTCTCTATAATTAACAGCAACAGTAGGTAGAAAATACTGGTACAGGATGGAGTGTCTGGATTCTTTTTAAAAGCATTATAGAAGTACTGTACTTAAAAAGGGAAAAGATTCTTTTCATCCCAGAAAGTTGGGAGACCTTTATAGAGAACTTAACTTTTAAAAAAATGTGATCTAGCAAGGAGAGGTGGGATTTCAAGTTGTGCCAGATGGCACAGGTTCAGAAATTGATGAGATGGGTGTAGGAAACTTCAGCAGGTAGTTAGTTTGGTTTGAGTGTGGGATTAAGAAGAGTCACAGAAAAGAAGCTAGTTCTGCACAGGATCTTCCCTGATAAATGGTGACTGTCTTCCTGAAGGTCTTTTGAGGTCCCATCCAGGGCCTAGTGGGTGGCCTCTGTTTGCTCTCATGTAAGTTCTTTTCCAAAAACTTGTTATTCATGTACGAAGTTTGTGAAATTCAGTGTGAATTTTTTTTAATCTACACTTGACCATTAAAAAGATAAACATTTCTTCAGCAATTTTCATCCAAGTTTTAATGCAAAAAGTTTGTGATAGATTTTTAAAAGCTTTCATGGGCCAGTAAAGCTTTCTTAGCCAGTTTTATTTAACTGGCTTTTCAGAGTCCACTTCTTACCAAGTCTTTGGAGTAAGTGAAAAGAGCTACCAGAAAGCTACAATTATGCTGTTTATTTGGGGAAGTGTTTCTGCTTTCAGGGCTCCAGGATTTTTGCAAGAGATTGTGGTTAATGAGGCTTTGTGTACCTGCAACCATCCTACAAATGTGCTAAAATGAGACCTTGACCTCAAGCTCAAGAGACTGGTTTGTTCTCCTTGGGGTGATGCTGAAATGAATTTCAAATTACATTTGAAGTTTTGGGGTCTGTGAATAAGGGGTGAATTTAGAGGAGGGAAATATGTAAGTTTGGGATCTTTTCTGGGGGATTCTAACAACCATTTCTGATATAGGGCTTAGAATTTTCTGATTACCTTTTTAAAATTTTCTTGTAACTTAAAACACTGTTTTCTTTCAGAAAAGCTTTAGTGTTTCAAGCTTCAAACCTTCTCTCTTTAAATCCTTGCTGCATGCTCCCCTTGCCTCCCTTCCCCTTCCCTCCTCCCCACCAGGCACAGTTTTCTCTGGATCTTGGTTGGTTCTGAATCCCAAGAGTTAAGACAGCCTAGCTTCTATAAATCAGGAGACAGCTTCATTATCAAAGTTATGTGTTTTCACCTTAATAGATCGCCAGTCCTGGCGTTGGTGCCAGGCCCTGCCTTATCATGTAACCATCAGCACTGCATACTGGAATGTTCTTTGTTTGGATTATTTACTTCTTCTATAAACAAAGATTAGAGTAAAATATGTGTCAGCGCTGGGGCCCCAGTGGAGCTGACGGTTACTAGAGAATCACAGTAGTGTGGTGTGAGAGGGAATTTGAGTCCTGCGCTGAAAGTAGCACATGCATTTGATCTTCCCAGTAGTCCTAGAAGGTAGGTCCTGGGCTTCCCATTTGGCGGATTAGCAAACTGACAGAACGATTCAGGATATTGCCCTAGCTTCTCTTACGAATAGCAGGCATTTGGCCTTGAAACCTAGGCATTTGACTTCAGTGTTGTTTCTTTTACTAACTGCACTATAAAGAAGTTCCAAAGACTGTACTTAAGAAAATAGTGTTACCTGGAATTTGAGCTGCTTATAATGGTTTTATGGTTTTCACTGGTGTTACTGGTGCTGCTTGATCAGGAGGGGACATATTGTTAGGGTTGAAACTTTATTCTTAGTTTTGTGTAAAGGGCCTAAGGATCAGTGACTCTTAACCAAGTCTCTGATACACCTTCAGTATTTTGAGAGTTTGTATCTTCTGTACAGTTTGCAAGATCCCTTATGTAAGGATCTGCATTTTAATTGAAATTCAGGGAAGTAGCTCAATGATCATAGACCAAACCAATTTGGAAGTAAATATATCCCAGAAGCTCCTCTGGCATCTTAAATGGTTTGGATGTAATTATGAAAAGAGGGAGACTGTTCTTTCAGAATATTTGGACTTGATACATCTAACCCAGAATTAAAACAGTTATTTCTAGAACTTCTGAGGAGTTTGATTCTCCATAAATTGCACAGATTACTGCTTTTTGTGGGGGTAGGGAGGACATGATTACTCACCATTTGTTTTTCTATTTCTGCATAATAAAAGTGCAAGCAAAGAATCATTTTGTGGGTGAGGAAACTCTGACCTAGAGAATGAGTGATGTTGCCAAGGAGACGGCCAATAGACACTGGTGGTGTGTTATTACAGTACTTACAAAGTTTCTTTATGGATTCTGACTTGCTCGTAGGTGCAGAGTATGTTTATAAGGTCAGGGTATCTTCATTTCTTGACTGCAATAAATTTGTTTTCTGATTAACTACAAGGTTGTTTTTCTTATTGAACTATATTTCCTGAACGAAACCCTTTGAACTTAATAACTATCACCATAAATAGGTTTAATGGGCTTATTGGCATGTTAAAAATTGTATAGTGTTGGCACATGAAGAGGCTCACATAATTGCTAAATAATGGTACTTAAAATATTTATAAAGGTACTATTGATTTGTAGTTTGTATGTCTATATATATTTATAACATTCTGGTGACAAATAAAAACTTGAATAAATAAAGCCATGTCTATAGATGCTAGTCATAGTAAAAAAGTTGGCAGGCATAGAGATGCCTTATTTAAGTCAATTCTGCCAGACTGGTATTAATCAGGTTTTGTGTGTGTGAGAGAGAGGCTGCTTGACCCTACTTTCTGCATCGTGAATTTGTCATGTCACCAGGACCTGGTTCCCAGAGAACAGTACTGTGTGATGCTAACTGACACATGACTGTGTTTGCGTCTTTTTTCTCACTGTCTTTGTGCCGTATATTTTTGTTTCTGATTTAAAAAGCAGTCCCTTAAAAATAAGTGCTTAGATGGATTCGTTAAAGTATAAATTAGAATGGGCACATGTGTTCCTCCCCATGAACACGTTCATGGTATATTATTTGGAGCTGAGTCCTGAGAGAGGAATATTTTGCTTTATTTTTTGATCCTCACGATGTCCTCAGTCCTAGCCATACCAATTCTTTTTATAAATGGTGTTTGTTGTAATGTTTTGGGACAGAAACACAGGCAATGTAACATAAAGAATCCGCCTACAATGTAGGAGATTTGGGTTCGATCCCTGGATTGGGAACAGCCCCAGGAGAAGGGAAAGGCTGCCCACTCCAGTATTCTGGCCTGGAGAATTCCATGGACTATAGTCCATGGGGACGCAAAGAGTTGGACATAACTGAGTGATTTTCACTTTCATGCCATGTATATATTACATTTTAATATTTGGGGGTTTATTTCTTGCCTTTTCTACTTTTCTTTCATATACTCTCTAAAGGAAACTCTGCACTATTCCACTTCTTCATGTAAAAATTATCTTGGGGCAACAAATCCATGTAGCTGTCATCGCAGTTCTCACCTGTGGTTTTATAAGTCTTGCTAGTAATATTTCATTGATTCCATACATCTAGGGTGAATTAGCATATGCCTGTTCTAACTCTTTGAGTTCGTGAGGCTATGCCGAACCATGTTCTGATATCTGTGTGTCTGTATTGTCCTCTGTGGGGTTATCCTCACCTTATTGTCAGCTGAGAGGTGAATACCAATTTAGTCTTTCTTTTCAGCAGAATGAATCTTAGTACTCATAGAATTCTTAGGAAATAGAGGAGTATTGTGTTTTTCTGTAAAGTAGGGGTTTCTGGCAATTTTAACTGAAGTTTTAGTTCCATTTTCCTACTTCATTCTATGGCATCTTCAGCTCTGTGGAGGGCCTTGATTCTAAGTCTTAGGGAACAGAAAGTCAAGTGCCAGAATGATATTCTTCAGGAGAATTGTTCAATCCAGTGATGAATAAAAGGGAGAAGAAGATGAAAAACAAAACAGAGTGGGCACTTGTGTCTAAACCAGTATTCCCAAGTGCTCCTGTGGCTCAGCTGGTGAAAAATCTGCCAGCAATGTGGGAGACCTAGGTTCAATCCCTGGGTTGGGAAGATCCCTGGAGAAAGGAAAGGCTACCACTCCAGTATTCTGGCTTGGAGAATTCCATGGACTGTATAGTCCATGGGGTCACAAAGAGTAGGACAAGGCTGAGCGACTTTCACTTCCCACAAAGCACATATGCTGTGGGGTATATGTTACACTGTAAAAGATAGCAAGGTCTGATGAGTTTGAGAAAGCCTGGGTTAGAAAGTATTAACCCAACTTTTTATTAAAAACCTTCGCAAAATCTTTCAATATGCTGATAAGCACTGTGTATGTTCCCCGCTCTCCTCTACCTACCCTCAAAAATAAGCCCCGTAGAATATGTTACATTTCCCAAACCCATTTATCCAGGGAGACCTTTTTTCTGGAACTAGCATTTATAAAATACATATTAAGGAATGTAGTCAAACAATGCCCTTGCAAATAAGAAATGCATTCTAAATATGCAAGAGAGTGGCAAAACATCTTGATATTCTTCTAGTTTACTTACTTTTTCTGTTCTTATTTAACTGATAAACCCAAAGCCTGTGGATAATTTTTTAACTTTTCCCTTGTTTGTGTTTGACCTAAATGCTTTTTGAAAAATTAAAGTGTAGTTGGTTTATAATGTTGTATTAGTTTCAGGTATATGGCAAAGTCTTTCAGTTTTTTATATATTTGTGCGTGTGTATATAGATGTGTGTGTGTATGTATATACACACATTTTTTTTTTCAGATTCTTTTCCATTATAGGTTTTTGCAAAGTATTGAATATAGTTCCCTGTGCTATATACTAGGACCTTTTATGTATTTTATATATAGTAGAATGTATCTGGAGGAAGAAATGGCACCCCACTCCAGTACTCTTGCCTGGAAAATCCCATGGACGGAGGAGCCTGGTGAGCTGCCGTCTATGGGGTCGCACAGAGCTGGACATGACTAAAACGACTTAGCAGCAGCAGCAGCAGTATGTATCTAATCCCATACTTCTAATTTATCCCTTCTCCTTTTTCGTTTTGGTAACCATAAGTTTGCTTTCTACATATGAGTCTATTTCTGTTTTGTAAATAAGTTCATTTGTATTTTTTTTTAGATTCCACATAGAAGTGATATCATATTATAATTGTCTTTCTCTGTCTGACTTTACTTGGTATGATAATCTCTAAGTTCATCCATTTGTTGCAAATGACATTATTTCATTCTTTTTATGGCAAGTAATATTCCATTGTGCCATATCTTTTCATCCATTCATCTGTCGACAGGCATTTAGGTTGCTTCCATGTCTTGGCTGTTCTCAGTAGTGATGCTATCAACGTTGCAGTCCATGTATCTTTCTGAACTAGACTTTTCCTTTTTTCCAGTTGTATGCCTAGAGAGCCTAAAGTTGTCTGCAACAGTCCACAAGAGTTCTGGCCACTCCACCGAGTTCAGAATAACACAGACCTGCATTTTCCTACCTTCCTTTGAGTGTGGGTTACATGTAGCACAGGAAAGAGTAATAAAACTATTTAACCCTTACCCTGCCGCTATGGGCAAGATCAGTGTTTCCATCAAATCAATCATAGAGGGTCCTATTCATACTTCTCAGATTTGTGTGCACCCCAGAACAAGAGAAACCGTCAACTTGTGTAGACATTTGGATATAGATTTAAAGCAGGTATTGAACAGTGTGCTAGACAGTTTTTACTTGACCCTAATCAAGCTGTTTAACTTCCCTGAATCTAAGGACTTCCTTACTCTCTTTTCATCCAACATCTGTACATCCAGCCATCTATCCATCCATCTCACTGAGTGGTTGTGAGGATAAAATGTGTGAAAAGTGTTAACAGTTGGAAACTTAAAGAGCATTACCAAAAAAAAAAAGGGGTGATATTATCATCATTGGTCAAGAGATATGTTCAGGAATGGTTTTCATCACTGACTCATGAGGTAAGATATTTCTCTTGTTCCACCAGATTTTTAGTGAAAATAATAAGCCTTATACATTCATATGAATAATAAAACTTCCTTTAGCTGACTGTGTGGGAAGCTAATTAAGTTTCATACATATCCGTCACACGGAACAGAGACCATGTTGTAAAAGGATAAAGCAAACATTCTAAAGCACGCCCACCGTTCCAAGTGTTTATTTGCTTGTTTTATCCCCACAACTCTATGTAGTGTCATTTCTAACCATATTCCGCAGATGAGAGTTCTGAGACACAGATCAGTTGAGTAACTTGCCTGAGGTCACACAGTTAGTAAGTGGCAGAGCTGTGATTTGACCTCAGATGATCTGGCTGTGGAGCCCAGGTTGTTAACCGCACTCTCCTGTTGCCTCAGTGATTTATACTGGAAGAGATACCATCTTGTAGATATGGATTCAGATACTGACTGTCAGTTATTGATGCAGGACCCTGGATAACCTATGAACTGTCTATCTCATTCCTCCAAAAGCATTTTATTAGATATAAAGCACCAAAGAGATATTAAGTACTAGTGTGATCTTACAACAGAAGTGACAAGTGTGTCCTATTTTGTCTCTAGATAAGCTCTTTCTAATACTGCATTTAATGATTAAGTGAAGATAATTATTTTTCTCTCCCCTGTGCTGCTGCCCCATTCACCCCTCAACACTAAATCCTTTTACCACGATTTACAAGCATATGTAAAAAGATGGGCTAGCATAACACAGACCTGCATTTGTGACCAGATTGGTGGGAACAAAACAGACTCTGTCATTGCTCAGTCACACATGAATTACCTATTTTAAATGTACGATTTTGAAATTCTAGAAATTAAAAAAAAATTATCTGCTTTAACTTTGACCCCTGGAAAATCACCAAGTAATAATGCTCTTCTTGCCATCTGCAGACTTTCATATGGTTACAAGACAAGTTATATGCATTTAGAAAGTTAAAAGTATACTTATCAAATAAGAATGCAAGAGATGGCAAAAGTCAAGTGCACTGGATGTTCATTAAACGCCCCACATTTGGAGACAAACAAGGTCACTGAAGGCTAGAGGGAACTTAATGAGGCACTTCAGAGTTGAGTTGAGTTTTGGCAAATGAATGAGATTCTAAATGGTGAGGAGAGTCTTCTTGGAAGGCAGGGGATGGGGGAAGAACTATAAGACAATGCAGGTACAGAGTCAGCGTGAAGGCAGTTGGGGACGAGCTTCAACCAGGGGGCTGGTCTGGAGGGCTTGTGGAGACAAGGAACTGTGGGGCTGGCACAGCTGGCTACTCTGTGAGTTTGAGCATCAGTTCAGTTCAGTTGCTCAGTCATGTCCAACTTTGCAACCCCACAGACTGCAGCATGCCAGGCTTCCCTGTCCATCCCCAACTCCCGGAGTTTGCTCAGGCTCACGTCCATTGAGTTGTAATTAACCAGGCAAGAAAGGTGCCCCTCTTATTATAGGTAGTCTGATCATAATGCAGATTCAGAGTGCAAGTATGACATCCAGACAGCTAAGTTCTGAGAACCTTGGTCTGACAGCAGTTAAATTGGGCAGTTGGATTAGAGTTTAAAGATACTATAGGCAGTATTAGATTGATATTCAGAAAGGAGGCTATCTATATATGATGGCGGAGGAAAAGGGTCACGCTTGCCCTATGTCAGAAAATAGCCAGGCAGATTTAGTGTGCTATAGTTAAAATGTAGGGTCATGTTTTAGTCATTGAATTAATAAATGATTCAGCTCAGTTCAGTCTCTCAGTCGTGCCTGACTCTTTGTGGCCCCATGAGTCGCAGCACTCCAGGCCTCCCTGTCTATCACCAACTCCCAGAGTTCACCCAAACCCACGTCCATTGAGCTGGTGATGCCATCCAGCCATCTCATCCTCTGTCATCCCCTTTTCCTCCTGCCCCCAATCCCTCCCAGCATCAGAATCTTTTCCAATGAGTCAACTCTTCGCATGAGGTGGCCAAAGTACTGTAGTTTCAGCTTTAGCATCATTCCTTCCGAAGAACACCCAGGACTGACCTCCTTTAGAATGGACTGGTTTGAGAGTCCCATGGACTGCAAAAGAGATCCAGTCTTCTCCAACACCACAGTTCAAAAACATCAATTCTTCAACGCTCAGCTTTCTTCACAGTCCAACTCTCACATCCATACATGACTACTGGAAAAACCATAGCCTATTAACAATAAATTAATTAAAAATAATAATCTCTAGACGTAGACTCTGGAATCTTCCAGAATTGAACACTGAGCCGTACTACCAGATAAAGTTATTTAAGCCATCTGAGCCTCAATTTTCTCTTGTGTAAAATGAGAATAATAATATCCACCTTGGAAGAATTACAGAAAAATTAAATGAGATAGCATCTTAAGGCCTTGACATCTTATGCCACCAAAATAGTAAAGTGCAGAAAATTTTAACTATAATTATTAGTATACATATTTTTAAATTCTATTTTGTTTACATAGTGCTTTTAAAGAGGTGAACATACTTGTTTTCCTCTTATGACATAATTTTATTAACTTTTATTAACTAAAAATATTTTAAATGTGTCTAGCATTTGCAGGTTCTGTGTTCACATTATTTTCCCATCTGATATCCAGCAACCCGAGGTGGATGGTTTGCTTCTCCCCTCCCCCACCCCGACAGATCTGCTCACTTCCTCTGAGGAATAAGGGGGATGGGGGGACAGAACTGGAACAGGATTCACAGGACTCGAAGTGTTACTCGGATTTCTTCACTCGGTAAAACACTCTTTCCAATACCAGTCATCATGTTTCAAGGTGGGAGGCTGAAGAAAACAGAAGCGCTGGACACCTCTTCACTCGCTCATCGGCGTGAGTGTCCTAGCCCTCTGCTCCTTCAGGGGTACACACCAGACCCTGGATTGTGGCGGCTGTTTGTAGCCCAGACTCCTCTCCTGGCTACTGCTTCACTTCCTCATGTCTCAGCTTGAATGTCACCCAGTCTAAATGACTTTTTCCCTTTTGTTCTCTTCTCCTGGCGCCTCTACCTTTCTTTCATGGCACTTTTTACGATTTGTATTCCTGTGTTTGTGGACTGGTGAGTTCACTTAATATTCATCTCCCTCGCCAGAGTGTAAGTCCCTTGAGACCAGAGACCATTTCTGATTTCTCATTTGGTGTGCTTAGCCTCTGTACTGTGTGGCATATAATAAGCCATCAATAAATACAAATTTGAGGATGAATAAATAATACTCATATATGTCAGCGGATATGGTCACTGCATTTGCCGAGAAACTTGATTTTAATAACCATCATTAAAGTTCTCAATTCTATGCTTTCATCATCTAAAATGGACAGAATAATAACTGTCTGCATCTACTTCATGGACATGATTTTAGAAAATATGAGATATTAAATAATGTTCTCTCCAAAATCCCAAAATTAAGCCCAGGTCATAAGATAGATCTTTTAGGGAGTCCCTTCCCTCCCTCACGTTTTGAGATGACCAGGAAACCCCTTTCGGACATTGCAGTTCCAAAATACAGGTGCTTGGAGCACTGGGGCACTGGGGCAGCACTTGGGTGACCAGGAAATGGGAAGCTACTAACCAGCAAGGCTGAACAGGCTTCCTGAGCCCCTTACCTCCCTGTCAGGGGATGCCAGGCACAGGGAGCATCTGAGTCATAGCTAATCTGTGGGATTTGTGTTACCCTCATCAGAAAAAGAGCATCATGAACAGCCTCGTGATGCTGGTAGTGATGCTGAAAGGCTGCGGTGTGATGGTGGACATAAAGTTCATTAGGGAGAAGACACTTCAGAAGATCACACTCTAGAGGTTAGTTCTGCAAATTGCCCTTCAGGGCAGTGACTTTGCTAGGTGTCTGGGAACTACAGCAGCAATTTGAACAGAAATGTTTAAATAAGGTTTTCTCCTCAGTTTCTAGGACTCTGAGGAGCTTGGTAGGACTTTTTGGTTGCTGAGGCAATGCTCCTCCTCCCCACCTTTGTAAAGGATATGGATCTCCCAATTCTTGACAAAAGAGAATAAAAATGTACCTGGCACTGTTGTTGCCATAAATATTTAGATGATGAAAATTCTCTTAAATATTTAAAGAAACTGCTGAGCACTGCTTAATCATTTTATTGAGAACCCTTGATTTAAAACTTAAATGTCTGTTCTTAGCAGTGAAACAAGTTAAACTGCCTTAAAAATAAAATGTCTCATAGTTGTATCATAAAATCTCAACTGGCATTAAGGTAATTGTGCTTAAGTACAATGTAGGGTCCCTTTTGAATGTTTGTTCTACATGCACTAATGATACTATTTTTAATAGTCCAAGGCTAGTTCTAAAGAAATAAGCCTGTTTTCTTTGTGCATGTGTCCTAAATAGCATCATTGGAGGAGGTCTGGACTCTGAATACTTTATCTTAGCAAAACAGGACAAATATATGCCTGTGGCATCATTTTGTTTAAAAGAAAGGAAAGAAATGAAATATTCTGTAGTAAGAACTTGGATAACCCAGGGTGAAATTAACACTCTAAAAGTAGAATGTGGTACTATGGAACAGAGTAAGGTAGAAGCTTCCTACCACGGCCTGTCTGACTCAGTCTTCTGGGACCCATGATTAAAATGCAGATTCCCTAGCCTGTGATGTGTTCATAGAAATTAGAAAAAATGTTCTTCTTGGACAGATGCATCCAAAATCAATGTCCATGGCTCAGTCCTGGTGAGCCTGGCCTCAGCTGAATTCAGCCTTTCCTGCCACTCTGGCTGGTGCCTTTGTGCGCTGCCCTATTGAGCCTCCTGCCCCTCAGGTTTTCTAGATCTGGATTTCGGTGCACGGCATGTCCAGTGTTAGCAGGTGCCCTGGGGGCCACATTGTGTCTCTATTGGCGCTTTTGAGTATGTCGTCTGATTAGGTCCACAGTGGTCTCTTGACCTTCAAGCCCCAAATCCTCAGAGCTGATGGTGTGACTTCTAGGGTAGGAATGAACCCACTCTAGAGAACAGAAAAGTCATTTTATTTCATCTTGAATTTAAACAATAATGCTGCTGACTTTTTTTTCCTTTTGCGGCTTTCTATCATGTTGGACCAAGAAAGCACAGTAGGTTGAGCGACAGTCATCCTTTTTCAGTATCTGTTAATGGTTTAGATAAGAGTTGATGTTCCGTCACCACCTTGTTCAGGCCCTAATCATTTTGTCCCCCTTGGGATCTCTGCACCAGGCTCTTAAGTGGTCTTCCAGCCTCTCATCTGTTCTCTCCTCCAATTCGGGAAAGGTCATGCTTGCTAATGATGCATCAATGACTTTCTCAGGGATTGAGGAAAAGTCCAAGCTTTTCAACATGGCATGCCAGATCTTGCTCTCAACTCAGAGAGGTCCCTCCGTGCATAAACCTAAACCCTACAGGACTCACAGTAACTTCACTTCAGCTACACTGACCTCCTTATGTTCTCTCTCCCTAAGTGCTCTTCCCCCAGCTATCGGGTCTTGACTCTGAAATCTCCCCAACAAGGCTTTCTTTGGCTACAGTATCTGAAATGTCAGCTTTGCCCCACCCCAGGCATTTCACATCCTCCTTCCTACATTGTTTTTTGCCTCCTGAAAAGTTAACATCTGACCTAGTCCATATTTTACTTAGCTGGCTTATTATTTTTCTCTTCCGCCAGGATTGAAGATCCGTGACGGTAAGGATGGGTGTGTTTTGTCCCCTCTCAGATCCCCAGTACCTGGAATAGAACCAAGCCCGCAGCAGGCAGGCAGTTAAGTCGAGGACTGAGAGAATGTGGCCCCTGCCTGCCTCTCCAGCCCCATGTCTCGTTGGTCTTCTTCCTCTCCTGCTTGCGCTCATCTTTCCAGTCTTCCTGCTCTGTCTCATCAACCCACACTCTCCTGCACCCCCGGTGCCTTTTTTCTTGCTGCTGCCTCTGCTTAGGGTTTCATCCTCACCGGCTTTCCTGGGTCCCCCTCTCGGCACAGTACCAACTGTCAGTACATGGCCCTTTTCCGACCCTTTGGCCTGGCTTTTCCATTAAAAACCAGATAAGCTTTTTGGGAGCCTTGTTTGGTCCTGTGTTCTCAGTCCCTAGCCTAGGGTAGGCATATCTTTAAAAGTTTGTTAACTGGAGACAGGAGGAGAACAGAAGAGTCACTGCAGCCTTTCATTCATCCTTATCGTCTCCCTAGAATGGTGCCATCTTTACAGTAGCTGCCCAGAAACACTCCGAAGGAACCAGTTGTTTGCTCCTTCTTATACACCCCCAATGCCTACTACAATTACAAAATACTTGTGTTTTAACAATAAACTTTGAAGAAGTCTTCTGAATTTAGAGCATTTAAATGCAGGGTGTGTTGGCCAAATCTGGATGTGGTCAGACAGGGCAGGCAAAACCTCTTTCTGACTCTAAAATCTATCAAGATGCACTGCCTGGGAAGTGGCTATCTCAAGGACCTCAGTTTGTATGTTGTCTGAGAAACATAGATCAGTGGCTTTGCTGACCTATGTCGGTGTCACTGGTAATGAGTGGTCTCTCCCTGAGCACTCTGTTTCCTCAAAACAGAACTTAACATGAAAACAGAATGATTTAATCACTCAATTACAATTTCCTCTATGAAACTTTTGAATCAAAGTGGAAATAAGAGCTGGAGAGTTCTCAATCTGTTTAATGATCTGTAGTATAGGGAGTGTCAGAGAAACATTAATATTGTGAATGTTATTTGTACTGATGATAAAGAGTGTCATCTTAGTCATGATGGTAAGAAACTTGCTGCTAAGTCACTTCAGTCGTGTCTGACTCTTAGCGACCCCATGGACTGCAGCCACCCAGGTTCCTCCGTCCATGGGGTTTTCCAGGCAGGAGTACTGGAGTGGGTTGCCATTGCCTTCTCCTCTACCCATATGTTAAGTTGAATTAAGACTAAACATTTCAGATAGCCCTTAAAGATTTTAGCAGCTGTTTACTGTGACTGATTTGTAATGATGCTCACTATTCATGATTAATTGAGGTGACTTTATGGATAGCTATAGAGGAGAAAAAAATTGGACAGGACTTTGCCATCACCAAAGGATGGAGCTTTTGCTAGTTTTTGGATGCATGACATGTATTCCTAAAAGATCAGAGGTACAACATGTGATTTCTCAGTGGACCGTAACTTCTCAGCAGGAACATCTTTACAACCTGCCAGGTAAATACATATTAAAGTAATTCTCAGTATGTGCTTTTGTTGCTTTGAGGGAACTGTGTGCAGTGGCATAGCCCTCTTATCTTTTACAACCAGCTCGAATAGTTAGCTAGTTAATCAAAATGGTAAAACCTTACCAAAACAAATAAACCACATGTATTAAGCCTTTATCTTTAATGTAAGATAGAGAGCACTTTCATTTTCTAAACTGAGGTTAACCAAACTTGTGAGGTATGGATGGTTGTATTCACTGGATTTCTAAATTGAATTCTTATATAAATGACATCTTAGTTTATCACTAAGATTTTTGCCTTTGATTGCTTTAAAATAAACCTAGAACTTAGGAATAAGTGGTCCTGTGTGCAGAATCCTTCAGTAATTTCCAGATGCCTTGCCCACACCAATCTGGAAGCTGGATTTTTTTTTTTTTTTTTAATAGTGGCCCATCCTTGTCAAAACCGTAAACACAGGGAACCCAACTCTAGGATCTTTGGTGACTTAAATGGGAATAAAACCTAAAAAGGAGTGTGTATATATAACTGATTCACTTTGCTGTACAGCAGATGCTACTACCATAATACTGTAAGGCAACTATAGTCCAATTTAAAAAATAAAAGATTTTACAAAGCATTCAGCTAGTTTCTGTAGAATGGACTTTTTCTTTTACAAACATATTTCATTGATTTTTACAGTATTTCATAAATTATAAGACAGTATTTATAGATGGGTGTCCAATCAGATCTGAAAGAAACAACTGACTTGTAAAATAAGTCAGTAAAAACAGAAATGCATGGGCACACTAGAATGTAGTTTACAAGTACATTTTCATTTAGCATGCTGTGGCTATTGAGGTATACTATAGAAAGAATAGTGATACTGATGAATCTGGTAGCATAAGCACACATGGTCATAATATTTTCTTTATTCCTATTTCTGTATAACTGAAAAGATAGATTTCAATTGCAGTGTCTCTGAAATCACTAATACACCCTTCACACTTACATGCATGCGTGTATATGCACACATACGCGCATAGACAGGTTGCAAGTGAAAAGTTAAAATATATATATCTTCAGCTGCTACCTTGCAACA
The DNA here is from genome assembly GCA_917880005.1 of Nanger dama. Classification (NCBI taxonomy): domain Eukaryota; kingdom Metazoa; phylum Chordata; class Mammalia; order Artiodactyla; family Bovidae; genus Nanger; species Nanger dama. The sequence continues at coordinate 4,785,694 of CAKJTW010000017.1, forward strand.
TTTCTTTCATTTTCATATACCACAAATGAAGTTCATTGTCTTCCTTCTTAAGCCTTATTCCAATTTCCCAGTCTCTCTAAGAGTCACTGGAGATACATTGCACTGAACTTGCAAGGTATTCAGTAGAATCAGAAAAATATTTGTCCAGTCAGCTACCAGATCTTGCCATTTCTGGAAAATGCATTTTCCTCTCTATTTGAGGATCAGCTTGCTTCATGAGACCCTTGCCACCTGCTGAATATATTCTTGTTGTTTGATTGCTGAGTCATGTCCGACTGTTTTGCGATCCCATGGGCTATAAAACTTGCCAGGCTCCTCTGTCCTTGGGATTTCCCAGGCAGGAATACTGGAGTGGATTGCCATTTCCTTCTCCAGAGGATCTTCCAATCCAGGGATTGAACCCACATCTCCTGCATGGGAGACAGGTTCTTTACCACTGAGCCACCTGGGAAGCCCACTGAGTATATTAGTGAAATGGAGTTGATTTTCCTGTTTGTCTTCAGACTTGTGCCTCCTGGAAGCTGTGGCCAGATCCTTCTTCCATAAATCTCACTTTCATCATTTCACTTGCTACTCAGAATTCTCAGTGGCTTTTCGCTAACTGCAACATAAAATAAGGAATATTTGTCTTAGCTCTCTGTGCCATTCATAACATGGTCCCAGTTTCATTTCAAATGTCCTCTCTTATACCTGTGGGAACCTGCTGCAACCATGTGACCACCCATTTCTTGGTCATCCAAACTTCATCTCCATGCTTCTGCTCATACTGACGGACTGGCCTATAGGATCTTAACTCTTATACGCTGCTTATTCAAGTCTTAAAAGATCTATCTTGACTTTTTCTTCCAAGTAATCCTCCTCCACTAGATGGTGAGCTCCTGGAGGTTAGAGACCATTGGTTCTGTGACTAAGCTAGTCATACTACATTTTTGTGTTATCTCATTGTATTTATCTTCTTGATTTGAGACTAAGTCCTTTGAGAGTCGAGACTAGCTTTTCGTGTGTTCTTTTCTTCTGAGAGCCCAGAGCTCTTTCAGTCTAGCACCTGTACTAAGCACCTGAGTTAGGAGACAAGTATAGAAAGACTACATCCTGGTCCCTGCCCTCTAGGTGCTCCCAGTGTTATAGAAAAGAGATGAGTTCTTAATTAAGTACATACTCTCATACCCCTAACATCAATGAAATAGTCGCTAAACTTTGTTCTAATGAAGATATGTATTATACTTGGATGAGCATTTAGAAGATGAAATTTCACTGATAGTGGGGAGAAGAGCCTCTGACTTAGAGGGGTAATACTTGTATTAGATATTAAGTTAAACATTTGAATCTGAGTGTCATTGGAAGAAAAGAATGATTTGCCTATTTATTTTCTCATAAAATAACTTTTTCAAGTGAACAATAAATAGTACGTATAGTTAACCAAGCAGGCAGTAGAAAGCTTAATAACTCAATCCAGTTCACATAATTCATAAATTGCAGACACTTAAGGGCTCTTATCACGAGGCTTTCTGAGCCTGTTGCTGGGGAAGATTGAAGGCAGGAGGAGAAGGGACAACAGAAGATGAGATAGTTGGAAACTGGCATCACCGACTCAATGGACATGAGTTTGAGCAAACTCCAGGAGATGGTGAAGCACAGAGAAGACTGGTGTGCTACAGTCAATGGGGCTACAAAGAGTTAGACACAGCTGAGCAACTGAATGGAAACAAAGGCTTTCTGAGTAGTAAGTTCTGCTGTTCTTCTCAAGTACTGTTAAATAACATTCTTTGGAGTCACCTGAACATACAGAGGGATGTGAATTTTTAGAGGGAAAGAAACTTTTAACACACCCCCACCCCCATGTAACACTCAAATCACTCAAGAAGTTTCCTTTTTAAAGTACTTCAAACCTGCCATGAAGTTAGCCTTTGGGGAGGAGAAAGGCATGTATCATAAAATATCAGCCGAGAGCCTTTGAAGATGGGTGATGTGTTTTTCTCCTTAGGATGCTAAATCACACATCACCACACATGTGCACAGAAAATGAAAAATGTCAGAGACACATTTATGTAAACCATGGATCATATTTGCATATACAGCCCTTCAGCTTGGCCCATCTGCCCTCTGACCAGCAATGATTGATGCTTTGTAGTTTGCTTTTTCAAAGACTTCTCTAGTCCTAGGATTTTGCAGTATGTTAAGACTTGTTGTTTCAGTGCAAAGTGAGCTAGGGTTATTAAACTATAGACCTGAGCTGTCCAATATTGTAGCCAGTAACCACGTGTCTACTTAAACTTAAGTAAACTTTTAAACAGATTCCCATATTTGTATAGCCAATTTCAGGTATTCCATACCAAATTGAGATGTGCAGTAAAAGTAAAATAAATAAACTTACCAGATTTAAAAGATTTTGTACAAGGTCCCATTGTAAAATACTATGAATTTTTGTATCAATTATATATTGAACTGACAATATTGTGGACATGCTAAAATAAAATATGTTATTAAACTTAAAGCTCATTTTACCTGTTCTAACTTACTGTCACTTGAAAACTCAAAATTATGTCTGTGGGTCACATATTTGTATTTGAGAAAATTTGCTTTAAAAATTCATATGTTATTTTCTAATCCCATTGTTGTAGTGTGAAGGTTTATACTGAGTGAGTTTACTAACATTTTGGGAAGAGGGTTAACTAGTAATGACTAAAACATTAGATGATTTTGTGGATTCCTTAAATTTTTTGCTTATGATTTTGACTAGATCTAAAAATCAAATTTTTTTTTTTTTGGTGGTGGGTTCTGGCTTTGTTTTGCCAGAAATGAATGTTTTTATCCCTGTTAAGTACTTTATCTTTTAAATTGTTTTTTGGTTTTAAGCTAGTTTGACTATAACCTTTGTTCCTTGATTGGCTAGTGAGTAAGGCTCACTGATGATAGGAATTAGGATTCAAATATTTCATAAATGTCGCCATGATAGTATTTTTTAATGGGAATTCATAATCAATACAGTATGTAAGGCAGCACACTTCATCTAAATTATTTGTAGGCTAAGCCCTGAATTCACATATTTTACTGCATGAAAAAATTTCAGACAGAACCATTTATTTGCCAATTAGAAAAAATTTTGTTTCCCTCTAAATACTTGACTCAGTAGCTCACGTGTAGAAACCCTGAATGTTTCCACAAAGTTGCTTAATTTATTTATGTGAGTTCAAACTAGGTTCAGTATAATTTTTCAGTTAGCTTAAGCGTAGGCATGTTAGTGTTATATAAATCCCATTTGGCTATTAGTACTGTTGTCGTGTGTTTGATTATTTAAAAAGAGGCATCTCAGTCTGAGAACAGGCTTCCTAACTTAGGGGTTGTTACTATTTTATCTTCTATGTTATTTGAAACATCAAGATATAGTATAGCTTTGGGGGCGGGGTACCAACCCTCGCAAATTTAATAGAAAATTAGAAAGCTTTCAAAGAAAAGGCCATTGCTGTGGTTTGAGGCTGACCTTATTGAAACTGTCATGACACATGGGGAAATAAGTATCAAGAGGACATGGTGTTTTTTGTGCCATATGGAGTGTGTGATTTGGTAGGACAAAGACAGAGCTGAAGATAGGGCCATAGGGACTTCCTTGGTGGTCCAGTGGCTGAGACTCTGTGCTCCCAGCGCAGGGGTCCAGGTTTGATCCCTAGTCAGGGAACTAGAACCCACACACTGCCCCTAAGACCCAGTGCAGCCACGTAAATAAAAGTAAATATTAAAGAAAGAGATAGGGCCATAAATTGCATTTTGCTGAATTGAATCACACTGACGTTTGAGTATTTTCCAGCTTTGAACTCTCTCTTGTAAACCTGAATGTGTCCACATTGGTTCCTTACTGGTCCTTCATTGAAGAACTGAAGTGATGTCGCTCAGTCGTGTCCGACTCTTTGCGACCCCATGGACTGTAGCCTACCAGGCTCCTTTGTCCATGGGATTTTCCAAGCAATAGTCCTGGAGTGGATTGCCATTTTCTTCTCCAGGGGATCTTCCCGACCGAGGGATCGAACCCAGGTCTGCCACATTGTAGACAGACGGCTTTACCATCTGAGCCACCAGGGAAGTAGGAAAGGCCAAACAGGCCTGTGTGGAGGAGTCAGCATGTTTCACGCAGCTGCTTTCTCAGCTCAGGGAGACCCAGAGATATGTTTTCTTTCTGAGCAACCTCTTTCACTGACTTCCCTGGTGGCTCAGTGGTAAAGAATCCTCCTACCAATGCAGGAGACACAGGTTGGATAGTTGGGTCAGGAAGATCCGCTGGGGAGGAAATGGCTACTCACTCCAGTACTCTTGCCTGGAGAATTCCATGGACAGAGGAGCCTGCTGGGCTACAGTTCATTGGGTTGCAAAAGAGTTGGACATGACTTAGCGACTAAACAGCAGCAGCAGCCTCCTTCACTCAGGGTTTCAGCTTTTGTGCTCATCTTGCAGTAGAAATGTTCTTGGAGGCTCAAGAGTGACAAAGTACTGTCTCTGGAGATAGGGCTTTGCTTTTTTCTCCTAGGACGTGGTTGGGGTTCAGTGCTCTCTTTGGTCTTATTTGAATGGTATTTTATCAGTCAGACAAAATAATATTCAACTATTACTATCGTTCTGCTAAAACAGTTAAGGATAAAGATTTAATGTTCTCTTTTCAGTGCAGGGCTTATGGCCACCGTGCAGGATGGTAATAAAAGAGAAACAAATGAGGCAGCTCAAAGTTATGGCTCTCCATGGCTTTTAGGTCTCTCATACATTTTTATAAAACATATATCAGAACTTGTGAATTGTTAAATTGGGTTATTTTTAAATGCAGTTGTACTCAAATACAGTCCTGAGAGTAACCTGTTAGGTTTCAGTGTTCAGAACAGCCTCTCTCCTGGCTGGCAGACTTCTTATCCTTATTATGTCCCCTGGTCTGTAGCCAGGAAGACAGCAGACCCCAAAGCTCTGCTCCCCCCACTTGCTCTTCAGATCCACTGCACCCCCAGCTCAGCCCCTAGCTCCCCTTCTTTCCCATAGGCAAACAGGTAACTGTCACCCATCTCTTTTCTCATCTGTAAAGGGGAATACAAAAGGGGTCGTTGGTGGATTCTCTTGTGGATTTTAAAAGCACAGATGAGATTAAAGAGGAACGTGAACTTCTCATGTTGCTACTGTTTAATATTTACACTCCCCTAGAAGCCCAGGAGAGCTTTAAGGAACAGGAAGTAAATTTCAGCTCAGGTATTCCAGAGCCTGATGTACTATTAAATGTTTGTGGGAATGTACTTTTGCCAAAAAGCTGATAATTAAGGTTCGATTAGGGAAGCATCACTCAAAATAACTTTATGGAGAGACTCTTTCATGTAACACTGTCCAGCTCTAGTCCTGGCAGGGTAACAAAGTGGCTATATATTGATTTGGATGTGGAGGAATGAAGGTCAAGTGCAAGATGGGCTTCAGCAGTGACTCTTCCTGCCCCAAGTTAGAAATGGACCCCGGTCTCAAATGAAGAAGGAATACAGAGTCCTGCAAAGCCAGGAATGGTATTATTATTCTGGGACACTGCTGTCCTAACACTTAGAAGGGACTGAAATCCAGCACTCAGGTCTTGAGCTCTTCCCTCCCAGGCTGAAATAGGAGCAGCGCGAGAGGCCAAGATCATCCGAAGTAGATGGATTGCCAGGGCAGGTTGTTCCGACTTAGTGAAGTTCTTTGCATTAAAACAAACATCCCTAAAACACATTAGCCTCCAGCCCAGGAGTGGGAACACATGAAGCAGGAAGCCTGCTGGAGCCTTTAGGGAAATCTTGAGTGCTTTAGGCTGATTTATTTTCAGAGAGTTTGAACTAGATCAGCTCAAGAGAAGATGGAAACATTCAAGATGGTGGGAAATAACTGTCTCCTTTCCCCTCTCAATCAGTGGTCTCCTTGGAAAGACATCACAAGTAAACATTTTCTCCTAATGTCATGGGGGTTGGGGTAGAGTTAGGGATTTCACAGAACATGTTTTTGTTTTTTTTTAAAGCTCCAACTACATGAGATGAAGCCAGTGGGATATAGGACCAGCCCAGACACACCCTATGTGATGCCTGGGCTGGGTTAATGCAAAGTCGGTCCCTTGTCAAATTCTGCAGAAACTGGAGAAGGCTTGTACTTTTGAGGTAGATTTGGCCTCTGCATCTCAAATAACCCCCCAAAGCAGGTCTTTGAGTAACAGATGCTTAATGTGCATTCCTGACCCAAGGTTTCAAATGCACAAACTGGGCTCAAAAAGATGTACCAGAGGAGGAGGAAAGGCCAATTAGAGGGAGATCCAAGCGATCTCACATACCCAACCAGAATCAGCTGCTTTTTCTAGCTTAGAACATCTGTATTAGGTGTTATTAGGAAGAGTCATTCAGACCAAGGCTGAGCTCCCTGGAACTCTCACAACGAAAATGAAATTATTATGCAGTTTGAGGATTAAAAAAAAAAAAAAAAGGAAATCAGAAATACTCTGTGTGTGCATTTGAGGAGTTTGTCAGGAAGCTCAGGAGCAGTGAGTTCTTCTTTGTTAAGGGATGTTGTGAAACTACCTCAGTCCTCTTTGGTATGGTGGTTGTAATTATAACCACAGGGATATTGTGTTCTCAAACAAACAGTCAAGCGCTGTGATACCAGGTTGCCTGAAGCCAAGCTTCACATATGGATGCGCGTAACAATGCCTCTTAGTAAATCTCCCCATCGCTTGTCATTGGCCTTCCCCTCTAACAGTGGAAATGTCTTTATAGTCTGTGCCTGGCATATTGCTTTTGTTCATCTTGGGTTCATCGTGTCAGTTTCAAACAATGAGAATGTTTTGTTCTCGAGATACAACACCTGGAACTCTCGGGCTGGATAGGGTGTGCCCATGTCTCGGGAAGCGCTTGCTTTCAGAAATTTCTTCGTGGTGCGGCTGTATACCATTAACACAGTGGGAACGAGGAAAATTAGATCCACTTGCACGCCAGCCAGCTCAGTTTTTAACACATAATTATTTTATTGGGGCGTACATTAATTAATCCTGAAATAAGATCCTGTGTGACATTCAAAGTTGTGTTGAGTAGCTCAGAGTTTAAATATTTTAGTTTTACAACTCTGTTATGCTGGCAGCCAACAATGGTGTCTCAGAGAAGTCAGCATATGAGCCCTGCTTGTGATGACATCTGGAAAGCTTGTTTTATCTATAAGCACAGTTGTAGACAAATGAAAGCAGACAGATGTAAGGCTGGGGTGGCATCTTCGCCTCCAGCACTCTCTGGCTGTACATTTTCCAGTGTGTCAAAAACAGGGAGCTTTTTTTTCAGGGGTGGAATAAAAACGTTCTGTCACATCCATACCCCAGCGACTATGCTGCCTCTCCAGAGCTCTGAGGTGTAAAATGGCATATATTGTTCAAAATTTAACAAGAGCAGGAGATGGGAATTGGGAGGAGGTGCCTGCATCTTAAGGCTACTTGACACAGAGGCAGAAGAAGGCACGGTGTCGTGTTAAGTTCATTACAATCCCTCTCTCCCAGAAGAGCCCGGGGAAGTAGAAGAATTGTCATAAGGGGATTTGAAGTGCCAGGTATATTTTTTTCTCTTGCCATTATCTTTATCTCTGTATCATCACTGTGTATAGCACCCACTGTGTGCAGAGGTGGTAGCTACATAGTGGTTTGTGGGGGTGGGTCAGAAGTAAGTTTTAGAGTGGGCTTGCACTTGAAGATGAAAATTCAGAAGCCTGAAAGCCACTGACATCGTGCTGGTTGGCTTACAAGTCATTTTGCTCTGGGTTCACTCTCCAAACAAATTTTATACAAGGACAGTTTGCCTTTTATCCCTGTCTTTTTTGTTACTGTAGAAATCAGTAGTCCTCGATATATACATACCTAGGTATTTGCTGAGATCTGGGTTAGAGCAGAGACTTTTCAAAGTTCCTGACCCTCCAGCAGCAGTAGAATTGACTGTACCTGCTGTGGGCATCAAGTTCCTATTTTCATCTCTAGCGACTTAAGGTGCCGTATTTAATGTTATATACCACACGTACCATATAACCTTTGCTAATGATTGCTAGACATGTTTTACTGAAATTTTAGGAAGTCTTAATATAGTCTCAGTAAGCATCTGTTGAAGGACTGGGTTGCCCACTTGCACCGCCCCCAAAAAAAAAACATATCATTTTAGAGTATTGGAGTCTTGTATCTGAGGAAACCACTCAGATTCATGTAACTCGAGGGCAGTGAAACAATGGAAATGAAGGGTGCAGTGTGGCTTAAGGAGGTGAAATACCTTCAGGTACCTAGGCCAGGACCCAAGTCTCTCATTTCAGCAGCAAGTGCCTTTTCAGTGGCTCAGAGTTGTTGAAAACATCCTCTTTTTTTCTTTCTTCCTTTTTAGCAATACAGTTGCATTATGTTATTAACAGGGGAAAACACAGATGTCCATTTCCTGTCCCATTCCCACCACACCATCATCAATCCTTTCAAAGTGCATGGTGCTGAGGGCCGGTGAGCCCCTGATAAGTGCCTTTGTGTGTACAAAACGGTGCTTTTTTGTTTTACATGCTGTTAGGCATGGTGGAGGAAATACACATGTAGTTGAAAATGTACAGCAAATTGCCATTTGGACCTGCAAAGACTAAATGGTCTGGTCAGATGGGTGGTTGAGATTTTAGTAACACTTGGTTGAACTGATGAGCTGGCTAAGGAAAGCCCCTGGACCTTTGCATGACTTTTCACTTAAAACCATGTGTGGGTCCAGTGACCCCCATCAGTGTTCTTAGAAACCCAATCTGCCCTCAAGGGTCCTGGATTTTAAATGTTGCAGTGGGTGACACCTCTGAGTTTACAAACTGGAAATACAGAGGGGAGGGAATATTTTCTTGGTTCATGGCTTCCTGGATTTACCTGATAACATTAGTGTTACAGGTAGCAGGCCTATAAATTACCTGCAGGCCACAGAGTTTGATAACCAGAAACATTTCATGTCTCATCATCCTTTCAAAACGGAGAGCCATGAGTCAGTTTTTACAGCCTTTTCCTTGGTGGTAGCTTATAATTTAAACTATTAAAATAGAGACTGTAATTCCTTCTTGTGTCATTCAAGAGAATAGGTTTTTTCCCCTCTTGGTCTGTGTTTCCATAGCTGAAATATTTAGTTTTTAAATGTTTGCTAACCATATTGGATTGACACACGATAGGCAGCAGGGACCTTATGCTGATACCAGTTTGATTTGTTGATAAATTAAACAGCTCTGCTAAATCCACTATAGTACTATTTAGTCATCTTGAATTAATCAGATATTCCTTTAAGATGCCATCTCCTAGAAGGCTGTGTTTGGTCAAGATTAAATTTTTCTTTCGGCAACATTAAAGCAAAGTTATGGCTCCACTCATGGTGTTAGTAAATATTAATTTTATTGACATATGTCAATCTTATAGTATTATCATTATTATTATTGATAGCACTTTGGGAGGCTACTGTGTATCACATATGCTAAGTGTTTGACACGTGTTTATTGAGTGGTTATTATATCATTACAGGCACTTTGGAACTCCAGTTATCCTATGTAATGTCATCGTGATCCCATGAAATTGGTTCTATATTATTATCCCATTTTGTCAATAAAAACACACATTCAGAGAAGTTACTTAACTTGTTCAAGATCACACATCTTTGCATATTGGGGGGTGTGTGTAGGTATGTAGGCATGGATTTCATTTTCAGTGTAAAATATTTACTTTCTGGTCCAAATATATTATACCAAAATGGGCTTTGTACATGTATTTGTTTACTTGGAAACAACCTAATAATTTACTGATTTCAGAAAAGACGCATTGAAATCGAGCAGTGGTTCAATTTCCCAACTGAAAATAACTGATCAGTTCCTAGGCTGACTAGAGCATCAGTGACAGAAATACAAGTTTTCTGTCCAGCACAGACTATTCTCTTGTTTGATAGAGAGGCAGTGTGGATTGGCTGGTCAGAGTCTGCAGGATAAGTTCCTGGACCTTGATCCCACCTCTGTCGCTTGTGAGTTCTGAGGCTCTTTGTGCCTCATGTTTCACATCTTTAAAATGGTGCTAATCAGTATTAACAGTACATAGTCAATGAAGATACAGCGTGTATTGAATGAGCTCAGATATGCCAAGCACTTAGACTGATACCTGCCACATAGCAAATAATGTAAGAGTATTAGCTGCTTTAATTATTTTGTGGCTGTTATTGTGATAATATAACTTAAGCTGACCCACAGGAGACTATAAGCAGCTTGCAAGATAATTTTCAAATTTTTAGAAACATTTGGAGACTGTCAAAGGTAACTACGCTTCCAAAGGTTAAGCTATTATAGATAACATTTTACTATCTTTCTGTTGAGCTGTTAAAATAAACAGATAAATAACCTAACAGATATTCTACCAAGAGTGCATAGAGAAAGAATTTAGAGCTCAAAGGCAAGTAAGATTATGTTAGTCTAAATTAAGCATTTGAAATGTTTTATATCTATCCTTTAAAAATGAGTGCTGACCCAGTGGTATCAGGAATTTTTCCCCCTGAAATTGTAAATTACGTGACTGTTGCTCATGCTGATCAATGATACATAAAAAGATCCTTACAAGCAAATGTAATAAAATGATAATTGTAGAATTTAAATGGTGGATATATGGATGCTTACTCTTGAGTTCATTCAGCCTTTCTATGTGTTTGAAGATTGTAATAATAAAATATTGGTAGGGGAGACTCTCCCAACATTGCTTCTCAGTCACTGAAAATAAACCTCCCTGAAGCTTGAAACCCTTCCCCAGGCCCTGTGTTCTTTGGCATAATGATAGATGGCAGTCCTAGTGGTGTGGCACACACACAGAAACACACCCTATGAAATCCCGTTCCAGTCAAACTGGGAGATAGATTTTCCAACCACCAACCTTTTCTTTTTGAGTGGTTTTTGTGTGTGTGTGTGTGTGTGTGTGTGTGTGTGTGTGTGTGTGTGTGTGTGTGAATTGGATTCCCATTTGCATTTTGGTCTTCTGTCTAATATCAATGTCATGCTGCTTTTCCTTAGTCAGAGCTGGAAGGTCTTGGAGAAGGAGCCAGGAACGCAGGGAACCACAAAATAGTTATTTCAATTTAATGACACTCTTGCACAATGACATTTCTTTGTAACCTAGCAGAGTTGGCCAGGAGCTTTATGGTTAATATAGAACTCACATTTTTGAAGCTAATAAGCATCTGTACATTAGATGATCTATACTTAATATATCTAACAATCCTTTGATCTTGTAATCTGTGTTAAAAGATGGTTTTAGGACAAATATTCTGTGTTACGCTAAGGCCGTTCATTGAAGAGAAAGATCAGAAATTAGGTTACAGATGCTGCTCAAGTAAAAGGCACCGTTTTATCACCACACAGAATTTAAGTGTTAAGTTGAAAATATTTGTATCCTGTCGTGTGCCTTTTTTCCCGCTCTGGTTTGGAGTTAAAATTTCTTTGCACAACTTTTAAAGGTTATTTTCCATTTACTTTTTATAAAATGCTGGCTATATTCCCGTGTCATGCGCCTTTTTATGAAAAGGTACATTTGCTCATTAACTAGAGAGCTGGGACGATGAAATAAAGAATCCCCTTCTCTGTGCTGCTCAGACCACATCCGGAATTTTGCATTTAATTCTGAGGATCACGTGGTATGAAGAGCATTGAGCAATCGAAGTGAGACACCCTCCCCCTGTCCCCCGCAAGAGTGACCGGGATGGTGAAAGGTCTGCAGACTAACCATTGGCAGATCAGTTGAAGATGCTGACAGCGTTTGGTCTGGAGAAGAGCCTGCAAGCGTGGAACCTCCTCCCCTAGCTATAAGGGCTTCCATGTGGACCAGGAAACACACAGACTCGGCTGATGCCTCAGAGGACCATATTTATAGGAAGGCAGACTTCAGCTCTCTAGAACGAAAGAAGTGTAGGATTCAGAGCCATGAGACGATGCCTCCCAATGTCATGAGCCAGATGCAGCTGGGTTTTTTTTTCTTTTATTTCTGCCAGACACTCCTGTCACACATTTATAATATACAGAAGGATGCAAGTGCCCACCCTAAGCTGTTTCTAAGGGGAATGATACTTTCTGAACACCTGTGAGAATATGTGCTAAGAAGTTCAAATAAGGGGTCACTATAACCCCCACCCAAAAGCAGAGCCGCTTCTTTGTTCTGGGAATCAGTTCTCGAGGAGGAGGTAAAGAAAGTTTCTTTCTGGGTCTCTTCTGGAGTTGACTGTCTCTGGGGGAACACTGAGCAGAAGGTACATATGAAGTCAGGATTCTGATATAAAGAAGTAAATGCATTCAGTTTTTATTTAAAGAAGGCAAATTCTATCCTGTTAAGGCTGACATGAAAATATATAGTATTTTTTCTCCTCCACATAGTTTACACTTTGCATTGTTTTAGGGTTATGGTAAAGAACCCGCCTGCCAATGGAGGAGATGTAAGAGATGCAGGTTTGATCCCTGGGTCAGGAATATCCCCTGGAGGAGGAAATAGCAACCCACTCCAGTATCTTTGCCTGGAGAATCTTATGGACAGAGGGAGGCTGGCGGGCTGCAGTCCATAGAGTCGCAAAGAGTTGAACATGTCTGAATTGACTTAGCATGCAAGGACATAGTCTAGATCTATCAGATGTCTCCCGAAGAAGGCCTTAGTTTTTCAGTAGATTTGAAACTACAGGCAAATCATGCGTGCAACGTTGTTTTTCTATGTTGGGGAGAGAAACAGAAACAATGAAAGATTAAAGATAAGATGCTTACATAACTGATCAAGAGAATAATATAAGAATAAGCCTTGCCTTTAGGGGGAAAAAAATGTTTAAGATTTTTAAAGAACTGTCTACCACAGTGAGATGGCCGTGGCTGCTGCTTATAGGTTTTAAATTGTTGATTTGTTAAGAAAATTAAAGGGAATTGGTTTTGTGGAGGTGTGTGTGTGTGTGTGTGTGTGTGTGTGTGAGTGAGTGTGAGTGTGTGTGTGTGTTTAAACTCTTGTTACATTTTTATCAAGGAACTTTTGTCTTCAGAAGTAAATACTAGAAACTGAAAGTAAGCAAAGGGGACCCAAAGCCATATGACTCTATGCCCATTCGTGAAGCGGTATATGGTTTCTTCATCTTGCGCTGCCTCTTCCTTTTCCATCCCTGCAGAGAGATATGGTGGTTTGGGACATTGCTGAGTTTAAGTTCCAGTTGAGTATCGAGAGCACTCTTGAGGGGGTTCTTCTACTTTATCGGTTTTTCCGAATCCTACATTACTTTCCATCATCTTCACTCTGTTCTTTTCCTACTGTGCATGCTACGTTGCTTTAGTTGTGTCTGACTCTTTGTGACCCTATGGACTGTAGCCCGCCAGGCTCCTTTGTCCATGGAATTCTCCAGGCAAGAATACTAGAATGGGTTACCATTTCCTACTCCAGGGGATCTCCCAGACCCAGGGATCAAACCTGCGTCTCTGACATCTCCTGCATTGGCAGGTGGGTTCTTTCCCCCTGTAGATACATGTAAAACCCACCAATTGTAAAGTTCGGGTGCATTTCAAAACCTTCACTTCATTATACTTATTTAACCTATGCTTTCAGAAACAGCCACCTTGTAAGGTGAAAGTTATGGAAAATAAGAGGACCTTGGCATGTTTAGGAAGACTGTCAGGGGACCATGGTGGATTAACTTGCAGCCTTCAGCCATTTAACAGATACTCATTTATTTGTCTGTGCGCTGGATAGAGCTGCTCGATTCTAGGAGTCAGAATGACGAGCGAGACAGATGCGGTCCCTGCCCTCATGGAGCTTACAGACCACTGGGGAAGGTGGGCTCAACTAATCACATAAGCATATTACATGTAAATTACCATAAAGTCTTTAAATAAAAGTGCGTGTGCACACACACACACACACACACACAGGCAAGGCTTAAAAAGCCAAGTATTTCTGGAACTGCTTCCTTGATAAAGTGAGTTTTGAGTAGAGATCTGAAGGATGAGTTGCAGTTCTTAAGAGGATGGATGGTGCTGAGGGATTACAGGCAGGAGGAAACCCGGCCTGCTGGGAGAACTGGCCCAGTTAGAGCATCGCTGGTGTGTTAAGGGGAGACTCAAGGGCAGTATAGGGCCTCGCTTGGGATACACACTTCCCTTCTCCTCTGCTGCTATTTTCTTCTGGTCCTCCCAGAACTTTCCTAGGATCATCACCCACAGGGTAGATGGTGCTCGTTTTATTCTAATGAAACCTAATCCTCCATTATTTCAGATGATGACCACTTCTCGAAGCACTGAAACTAGCAATAGTGTCTCAGCTCTCATCGGCAGATCTTTCTGGCAGAGCTCTTTCTTTCAGTTTTTAATGGTGGATAAAGCAGAACTCCTCTTGCTCATTGGCTTCCCCTCTAGGCTGCCCTGGGTAGGGAGTTGATAGGAGATCTTTGGACATGGGAATTGCTTCACTGTTGACAGAAAGACATGGTGAATTTGATTAAATTAAATTAGGAGCATGTGTATGCTTGACAAAGTAAGCTAATGAAGGAAAATGCATCAAAAGGATTTATGGTGAATTGATTAAAATATTTCTCTGCAGAAAGCCCTTCCGGCTTAACGCTTGAAATTAGAAGGCTATCGGTGCTTCTAGGCCCTCCAGGTTCTCACTTGCCTTTACAGTAGGCAGTTTGGGGACTTTTCTTTCCTTTGAGCAGCCGCTCTGTCTGCAGCCTTCTCTATCGCAGGCAAAAAGTATTCCCAACCTGCACTCTGAATTGCATGGAGGAAAAGAGGATAAAAGACACTATTTGATTTATTAATTTCTAGTGGATTAGAACTACAAATGTTTGCTGTGTTTTTAATTTGAGAAATAGAGAGAATCACAGCAGCTTTTAATTATGCATTTTGTATAATGCAGCTCTGAATAGAGCAGAACAAAATTAAAATTGTGGATCAAATACTAAATCTGAGTGGATGCTAAAGTGAGCTGTAGTGTGATGCTAATGGTTTTGCGTCTTCCTGGCATTATGTCAATAATGGCTCTAATCACATTAAGTAGAGAGCCCATTAGCTTTTTCTTTGCAGCAGCATGCACCATAGCAACACACTGAGTTCCGAAATAACTTTTGACATATTTTTAAAAGCCTTGCCATGTTCAGGCTAAGAGGCAAGTACATAACGTGCGTGTGCAGACACAACTGTATTCAAGGTGCTGTGTGCAATGATGTTCTCTTGTTAGTTTAGGCATATTAACCCTACCTAACATTGTCTTTGAAAAATTCAACCTAGTAGCCTTATCTTCATAAATATAATAGATTACATGCTGTTTTTCATGAGACTAAAGCTTTCGTGGAATTTGCTAGGGTATAATATCTGATCTCCTTATACAGCACTGTACCTAGAGGGATGGAAGTTCTTTGCTATTTTCTTTCTTTGCCCTGTTCTCAAAGAACCTGGCATTTTCTTAAATCCCTGTCTAGTTCTGGGGTTAAAGCTGGAACTGAGAAGTCTGCTTGAGGTTCTTCTGTGTGAATGCCATTTCAGGTCCATTTTGGTACAGTGCTTTGTGCTCCCACAATTACCTTCCCATGGGTGTTCTTAGACGAGGAGGCTGGTAGTGTAATAGTACAGTGTGTGACTAGTTCTCTGAGTAGTAACTTTGGGAGAAATACTGAGTATTTTTAAATTTTCGAACACTTAAACTTTCAGAGAAAGTTGCAAGTATAACCCTTTGGGTTTACTGTATGAAAATAAACTGGGGAGT
Organism: Nanger dama; assembly: GCA_917880005.1. NCBI lineage: Eukaryota > Metazoa > Chordata > Mammalia > Artiodactyla > Bovidae > Nanger > Nanger dama. The sequence goes on from CAKJTW010000017.1 coordinate 4,801,442, forward strand.
TGATGAAGGGATCTGTCAAATAATAACATGGCAGAGACGCTTTATTCTCAATATGTATATGACCTGATGACTTACCCTTCTCCCCAAACCTTCACCCAGCTGATATGTATCTCGACAACCAGGCTGGCAATACTGAGGGCCCATCTTTGATGCTTTCTTCTTTCCCATCTCTTCCATCTCATTGCCTTCCACCCCACAACACGTGGTTGCCTCTAAAAAGCCCAGGAGCTTATTCCCTCTTCTCCACCTCTCACCATCTCTTGCCTGTTTACATGATAATGTTCCTCTTGGTGCTACATGAGGAATGACTTTTAAGAAAGCAACATATCATGATGTGTGGGGTTTCCCTGGTGGCTCAGTGGTAAAGATTCCACCTGCAGTGCAGGAGACACAGGTTCAATTCCTGGTTCGGGAAGATCCCCTGGAGGAGGGCATGGCAACCCACTCCAGTCTTCTTGCCTGGAGAATCCCGTGGACAGAGCCTGGCAGGCTACAGCCCATGAGGTTGCAAAGAGTCGGACACGACTGAAGTGACCCAGCACAATATGATGTGTGAGCAGAGTGAATTTCTTTCCGAAGAGGTATTCTTTTAAGCTGGGTTGCATCTTCCTAACTTCTATTCAAGATGCATAATCAGGGGTAGTAAGCAACATTAAATTTTACTGCTGATGACTGCATTCTATTAGTGCTGTTACAAAGTATAATTCTCTTAGAACTTGAAAGCAAGTGCTAGCTACTTCAGTCAAGAGTCAGGTATCTTGTCTGTTTATCTTTGATATCAAAGACCCAGAGAATTTGGAGAAACATCACACAGCTTTTAAAATTATTCAGACAAGCCATAGTATCACATGACTGCTCCCCCAAACGGTAAGACATTACTCACTGGATCTTAAGACATTTTAAGTACTTAATCATCATAATACCTTAATGAGATAGTCAGGAATGAAATTTAAATCACTTTAAATTGGGACGAGGAGAGGTGAAATGACTGCCCAAGTTTGCTTACACAGTGGTTGGACTAGGATCAACTCCAGAAATAGTTGCCTTTTATTTTTATATGTTAAAGGATATGTCCACTTAGCCTTTTAATTCAGAAGAGTCAACTTGAGCTCCTTAAAGGCATTCATAAGTGTGACAGTCCTACCTTTTCAGAGCACTTTCAGATTTGTTTCTTGTTAGAAGCCCATGAGGGGAAAAGGTAGGGTCCCATTTGAAAGATGAGGAATATGACATGTGGTTTGTGTTTACAAAAGTGAAATCTTTTGGACTCTCCGCCCATGTGATTGCATTACATCATGCCGCCTGAGTGGCTTCATTTACGCACAGAGATGAGAGTGTTAGTTCCATGGGGACAAGCTGACTACACACTGGGGACATTCCACCGCACAGGGAGAGGTAGGAGCCATTGGACTTGCCCATCTAGTAACTTGCCCAGCTCCAGGCTTTTCTCCTAGAGTCTGTCCTCCCATAGGATTGTCTTTCTCTCTAGATCTTCCTTAACCATCTCCTGCAGCTCCCACTGCTGCCTTTAAGGGAGATGACCCAGAGCTGGTTTCCCTGCATCCACCTTCCTTCAGCACCAGAGTTCCACATTTTCAAATGTCTACTCACCTGAGGCCTGGTGGTACTATCAGCAGATCCATATCAACATAATTAAAACTGAGTTTTTACCCCTTTCCTAAGTAGGTACTCCTCATAACTATCCATATTGACTTTTGTATCAGTCAGTAGAGCTTCCAATGGCTGGGTTCTATGATGTGTCTCCTGGTGGTTCCATAATTTGGTAAAATGGTATTTGCTTCCAAGAGATTTAATAGGGAAGAAAGATGTGGATCCTATTTGTGTTTCAGAAGTTTCAATATGTTTGAAGGCTTGAGACTGGGTTAGGCCTGATGGGATAGGAGACCCAGTCTGGTAGGAGTAGAAGGTGATTGAACCAGGTGATGTCGTCTGAATTTTTCTCCTCAGAGTGCACAGTTGAGTAAAGGGGAGTGGATACACACACAGGACTTCCCTGATATTCTGCCTGCAAAGCAGGAGACCTCAGTTTGATTCCTGGGTTAGGAAGATCCCCTGGAGAAGGGATATACTACCTACTCAGTATTCTTGGACTTCCCTCGTGGCTCAGAAGGTAAAGAATCTGCCTGCAATGCAGAAGACCTGGGTTCAGTCCCTGGGTTGGGAAGATCCTTGGAGTAGAGCATAGCAACCCATTCCAGTATTCCTGCCTAGAGAATCCCCATGGACAGAGGAGCCTGGCAGGCTGCAGTCCATGGGGTCACAGAGAGTCAGACATGATTGAGCACCTCAGCACAGCCCACAACACACACCAAAGTCTAGGTAAGGGTAAAGTAATCAGGACACGTTTAGAAAGCTGAGGTCTCAGTTTTTCCTAGTTGGTATCATTCTTTCTGTCAGACAAATGCAAGGCAGCATTTCCCGTGAGTTGTTACTGTACTATCTTTTCTATCTTCATCCCCTACCCCAGAGCTCACTCATCCCTTCAGTCCATCTGTCCTTCCTTCCTTCCCTCCAGGAAATGAGAGGAGAAAGAGAAGACAGACAGAAAAAGGTTATGTACTCACATTGTTCAGAGAGTTCTCTGCCCTTTTGTGTCAGTGCAGCACAATATAGTGTTTGTTGGGGCCTCTAGAATTTATCTTCATAGACCTAAGAGAATCAGTGATACAATTTGAACATCCCCTCTTTCAGAGTTTCTTGTTCTTGGAAGATGAATGCAAGATTTACTGTTCATAGGCTAAATTTTGGGCTCTCCTGGTAGCTCAGACAATAAAGAATCTGCCACAAGAGACCCAAGTTCAAATCCTGGGTCAGGAAGATCCCCTGGAGAATGGAATGGTTACCCACTCCAGTTTTCTTGCCTGGAGAATTCCATGAACAGAGGAGCCTGGTAGGCTGCAGTCCCTGTGGCTGCAAAGAGTCAGACACAACTGAGCTACTTTCACTGTCATAGGCTAAATTTTGTTCACGCATATTACCTAATCCAGTCCAGTCACTTCATGGCAAATAGATGGGGAAACAATGGAAACAGTGAGAGACTTTACTTTCTTGGGCTCCAAAATCACTGCAGATGGTGACTGCAGCCATGAAATTAAAAGATGCTTGCTCCTTGGAAGAAAAGCTGTGACCAACCTAGACAGCATATTAAAGAGCAAAGACATTACTTTGCCAAGAAATGCCCATCTACTCAAAGGTATGGTTTTTGCAGTGGTCATGTATGGATGTGAGAGTTGGACTGTGAAGAAAGCTGAGCACCAAAGAATTGATGCTTTTGAACTGTGGTGTTGGAGAAGACTCTTGAGAGTCCCTTGGACTGCAAGGAGATCCAACCAGTCCATCCTAAAGGAAATCAGTCCTGAATATTCATTGGAAGGACTGATGCTGAAACTTCAGTACTTTGGCCACCTGATGCGAAGAACTGACTCACTGGAAAAGATCCTGATGCTGGGAAAGATTGAAAGTGGGAGGAGAAAGGGATGACAGAGGATGAGATGGTTGGATGGCATCGCTGGCTTGATGGACATGAGTTTGAGCAGGCTTCGGGGAGTTGGCGGTGGGAAGCCTGGCGTGCTGGAGTCCATGGGGTCACAGAGTTGGACACGACTGAGCGACTGCACTGAACGCTACCTACCTTGGTAACAATCTTTAAAACATAAAGAGCTCACACAGAGGTAAAATGTAATATTCCACATTACACATAGGCACATGGGCTCATAATTAATTTAAAAGTACAGGATTTGTAAGCAGATATACAGTTTCTCAGCAAGCATTTTTCATAAGCTTACTGTGTGCCTAAGTGCTTTGACTATGAAGCTAAAAAGTTTTGTTGCACAAACCAGCAGTTAGGTTGCCATGTGATGTTTGTGTTATTGGAGGTATGGCGAGTGGAGGAAGAAGAGTATGGACTTTGGTGTCTGTGTCTGTGTGTGTGTCTGTATCTGTGTGTTAGTTGCCCAGTCCTGTCCTCCTCTTTGCAACCCCATGGACTGTAGCCTGCCAGGCTCCTCTGTCCATGGGAGTCTCCAGACAAGAATACTGGAGTGGGTTGCCATTCCCTTCTCCACGATGTCTTCCCGACTTAGGGGTCGAACCCTGGTTTCCCCACTGCGGGCAGACTCTTTGCCGTCTGAGCCGCCAGGAAGCCAGACTTGAGCCTAAATACCTTCCCTACCTTCTGTTAGCTGTCACGTGAATAAGACTTTCAACCTTTTTAGGCCTTAGCTTAGGGTTAGTACATACCGTGTGATGATGGTTTGGGAAATTATTGAAGATAATGAAGTTATAGTAGCTAGCAGAGTACTTGGTGGGAAGCAAATGCTCAGAGCAATGTTAGCTCTTATTACCATCACACTAATAAAAAAAGGAACCTCACTAAGTTTGTCTTGGGAGATCAGAAGACATCACAAAAGAGGTAGGTAACAATTGAGGTGACGCTAAAAAGACGAAAGTAGGAGATTCTCAGGAACAAAGTATTCCATCCACGCTAAAGAACAGCATCCTCTAAAGCATGGAATTGTGAGGAGCCTCTTCCTGAATTTTGTGAGTCCATACTGCTAGAGCGTAAAAGATTCACAGGCAGTAAAGCTGGATGGATAACCAGAGGCCAGATCACAAAGGGCCTTGTCCTGAGAAAAGTGTTTTGAGTTTATACTCTGTGCCAGTCATCTTCTAAGTGGCGTGCTTATGGTATAGACCTTGAGAAATGGGAAGATAATGATAACGTTCTGTGTTTATTTTTTCTTGTCTTAAATTTGCCTTATAATTTGTTGTTTTGTTGTTTAGTTGACAAGTCATGTCTGATTCTTGGTAATTGCATGGACTGCCAGGCTCCTCTGTCCTCCACTTTCTCCCATTGTTTGCTTCGTGTCCACTGAGTCAATGATGCTATCCAACCATCTCATCTCCTGGCACCCCCTTCTTCTGCACTCAAACTTTCCCAGCATCAGGGTCTTTTCCAATGAGTTTGCTCCTCCATCAGGTGGCCAGAATACTAGAGCTTCAGCTTTAGCATCAGTCCTTCCAATGAATATTCAGGGCTGATTTACTTTAGGATTGACTGGTTTGATCTCCTTGCAGTCCAAGGGACTTTCAAGAGTATTCTCTGGCACCACAGATGGAAAGCATCAGTTCTTCGCTGCTCAGCCTTCTTTATGATCCAGCTCTTAAATCTATACATGACTACTGGAAAATCCATAGCTTTGACTATATGGACCTTTGTGGGCAATATGAATATGTACACATAATACATTATATAAGGCATTGTGTATTAGTATAGAGTAGTACATATAGATGGTGTGAGCATGAAATTCAGACCGTATACAAGTGTGTCCATAATAATTATTTTTGTGGCTGGTGTTTTCTGATTGGTTATGGCAGCCATACAGATGGACTGTTACCTAGCCTTACCAGTTATTAAGGAGTTTTTATATCACTCCTTCAAGTCAGTATATCAGTGTTGGGCTGTGTACTCAAAGTTTCATTATTGATCATGAGTCTGTGGACCACTGCTGTGGGATATGGGGAACCATTGGAGGGTTGGGGCAAGGAAGTGAAATGATTAGAATCATCACTGGGGCAGCATCCCTCGGGGCTCTTAGCATTGAGAAAGGTTAGAGGAAGAGCTGTCATCTCCACACTTACTGAGGTATAAGCACATAATTCAGAGTTGAGGCATAAACATCAGGTCTCTTCATGCAGGACTTCTAAAAGAGGAGGGCATGATTGGTTTAACTTTTCAAGGGTTGATGCATAGAAAAGATACTGTTTAAATTTTGTTAAACACTATTAAATCATAGCATATAATGATCTAGTTACGAAACAAGAAGAACTGAAGTTACTCAGTCGTGTCTGACTCTTAGCAACCCCATGGACTGTAGCCTACCAGGCTCCTCCGTCTCTGGGATTCTCCAGGCAGGAATACTGGAGTAGGTTGCCATTTCCTTCTCCAGGGGATCTTCCCAACCCAAGGATCAAACCCGGGTCTCCCGCATTGCAGGCAGACACTTTAAATCTCTGAGCCACAAGAGAAGTGAGAGACAAAAATTGAAGACTTCTTTCAAAATATTCAGAGAAGAAAGGAAAAGTAGACACGTGGAAGAAAACACTGGCATAGTATTTACATACTTTGAATAACTTGAATGGCACAGCCCCTGTAACAATAAGAACAGATGTCCAGTCTTGGGCCCATATTCCATACCAGTCTTAGCTTATCTCAACTTATCCTTGGCCTGGGGGAATAAGTAAATATATAAATACATAAATACTTGAGGGTCTTAAAGCTTTGTTAACAATGATTAGCCTGTACTGTATGCCCCTTTCCCATTTTAAAACCATTCATCTTTATCTTCTCTTTTATATGTAGTTTTATCTATTTTGACTGTGCTGGGTCTCTCTCTAGTTGCAGCAAGCAGGACCTACTCTCTAGTTGTGGTGTGTGGGCTTCTCATTGCAGAGGCTTCTCTTATTGCAGAGCACAGGGTCTAGGACATGCAGAATTGCATACTTGTGGTGCATGGGCTCAGTAGTTGCAGTCGCCAGGTTCTAGAAAGAGCACAGGCTCAAGAGTTGCGGCACATGGGCTTAGCTGCATCAAGGCATATGGAATCTTCCTGGACCAAGGATCAAACCTGTGTCTCCTGCATTGGCAGGTGGATTCTTCATCACTGAGCCACTAGTAGTGAAAGTGAAGTCCCTCAGTCATGTCTGACTCTTAGCAACCCCAGGGACTGCAGCCTACCAGGCTCCTCCATCCATGGGATTTTCCAGGCAAGAGTACTGGAGTGAGTTGCCATTACCTTCTCCAGAGCCATGAGGGAAGCCCTTAAATTTTGTCTTTAGTTATAAATTTGGTAGTCCAAGGAAGACTTAGAAAAGAATCTCTTGTCAGTGTCTATGTAACCTTCATTTGTGACAAATGGAATTTAATTCTGATTTTATCAGCACAGTGAAATGGCACTGGGCATGCCTTCCATTTGGGTAGATCGTCCCAGGGATTCTGTAGGTCTTCTGTGCTCACAGTGGCACCTTTTCAATGTGGTCACTGTTCTCTACTTTCCAGAGCGATCACAGAACATCTTCTCACTCCTCCTGGTTCAATCTTCTGAACATTCTCTTTGCATTTGCCATTGAATGGTTGGTGTTTCATATTACACAAGCTCCTAGCTTCTATCAGTATGACTACATGCTTTTGGCAACAGCCCTCCTTTGTCTAAACCAAAATGGGAGGAGTGATCAGGGAAAGGAAAGTTGCTTTCAGAAGTGAAAATGGAGAGAGGCCAGAGGAGCTATCTGGGGAAAGAAAGGAACAGTCGAGCTCTGAGTTAGGGAAATGGTTCAAGAGAAGAGGGAAGGTGGGACTATAAATTTGGGAGTAAAATCAGGATATCAGAGGAGAGTGAAAAGGAAGAAACTTTAAGCACAGCCTTTGGGGATCTGGAGAAAGATGAAACAACCTGGACAAATGGATGAATACAAAGAACGAAGGGAGAGTGGGGGGCATTTTCTCTAGCAAAGGAGGTGGATGGTGAACACCAGGAAGCAGCAGTGATGGAGCAGATGACCTTGTCTTTGATTCCCCATCACAGTCTGATGATACATTCCCTCCCTTCGCTATTTTCAGGGTGAGAGAGTGATGAACAATGTAGCTTGAAGACCTGTAGCTTGAAGACAGATTGGGTCTTCACTGTCATACAGCTAAAGCCCTTTGCATGTGTTTGCCACTTCCTCTTAGGTTGAATCTTAGCAGACGTTAATGAAGTGTTTTCCTTCACTTTTCTCCAAACTTAGTTTTTGATTCTTTGTGTCAAAGAATCAAACATGAGATCTTGATCTTGGTTCCCATTGTCCACCATTTGCACTTATAAGCAAAAATTTAATTCAGACGTTTGAGTGGCTAGAGAAGATACAGGTGTTGGTGAAAGTAAAAGTTGGGGGCAAAAATCTCAGGAGATTGATTCTGAGATGTTTTAGATGGATCACGATCACGAAGTCGCTCAGTCGTGTCCGACTCTTTGCGACCCCATGGACTATAGCCTACCAGGCTCCTCCGTCCCTGGGATTCTCCAGGGAGGAATACTGGAGTGAGTTGCCATTTCCTTCTCCAGGAGATACTTTATTAATTCTTAGAGGAAGGCCAAATTTCATTTACATCAGCATGCCATGTTTCAGCAGACATAAATAACTTTTTTCTTTGGCTGGTGAATGAGTTTTGAGCTGGTTTTGAGTTATTTAAAAAAAAAAAAAAAGGAACGTTAGTGAAGAAATCCTGTGTTAGCTCAGAGACAGCAGGAGGATCTCTGGGGTGAGGGGGAGAGCAGTCCACAGACTTGCCAGTGGATACTCATTAAATGTTAATAGGAACTGCATGTGATGAGAAGCAGGCAACTGTGAATGTATCTTGAGCTAAATGTCTACAACTAGAAGTATGCGAATGAAGTCAAGGAGAGGCATTACAAAAATCATTTGTTAGGAAGCACAAGCGAGACTGTGTTTCCTTTAACGTACCTTGAAGAGCACACACCCAACATTAGTGACCTGGAAGTCCAGGAGAAGCCAGTGGCTGTCCAGCTCAGTGGCAAGTAGGAAGATGCTGTTAGAAAAGCCAGTACTTCTTCTATCGGAATAAATTCCCAGGAAGGCTGAGAGCCCCTGTCATGGTAAGTATGTAAAACCATGTAGCTGACATCAAGGCCTGCTGCCTCCTTGATTCAAGGCCTGTAACCTCCTTGAATCACTGGAGCAAGCCATCCCTGGTGGGGGAGGCTGTCACTGGGTTCTCTGTCTTGACAGGTAGTTGTACCTGAGACACCCAAAACCGTGTGCACTCCCCTCTCTAGTCCTGGGTCATTGGAATGCAGGCACTGGGTTGTAGCGTTTATTCATAGCAGATTAAAAATATAAGTATCTGTGAGGCCTCACTTAGGAGGCTCTTAGAGGATTAATAAAATATTTACAGAATCACCTATATGGTTGCTTCATTTGTGAAATATTTGGCTCTCATCACATCATAAATCCTCATTCAAGTGGCATCTCTGTTCTGTGAAAGAAGTTCCATTCTACTGGAGAAGCAGAAGCAGATTCCTGCCATACTTTTTATTAAAAATGAAAAGGACCCTGGTTTCTCTGTATACACGTGTTCTCTTTTACACACGCGTACAGCGAACACCCAACAAGCCAGTAAACAAAAAGGATAGAATGATCATTTTTTAGAAAGACTTGTCATGGATTCAGTGAATGACATTCATGTGAAAAATGTTCGGAAAGATCCTGTTATCACAATAAGAATTTCCTCTCTACATGTTTTACATGGCACCTGGAACCTGGAGACTCTTAAGCTGATCAAAGTAGAGTTTTTCCAGTAATTAAAGACCATTAATGTAGTTTATGAAAAATTTAACCTTTGTCTTAAAAGTCTGTTGTGTCACTTATTGTTTATTATTTTGTATGCAGTCTCAGTAGGTCATCTTGTACAGATTTCTGGATGTAAGGTCAAGATTTCAATTAATCCTTGGATTTATGCTAAAGCTAGCAGTATATCTGTGAGCAAGTATTTACTGAGAGCCTGCAGTGTGCCTTGGAATTCAGCAAAGCCTGTAATGAGTCTTTGTACTTAACTCAACCCTAATAATGACTAATAATCCTAAGGATAATGGTAAAAGTCAAGTATGACCATCTACTTTCATAGCTGGGAAGGAGGCTCGTTGTGATCATATAGCTTGTGAGGAAACGGCTTAGCGTTGCTGCTCAGACCTGTGACTTCACGCTCTACACTGTATCTTATTTTATTTCTATATGATGTGATTTGTTTCCTACTCCATTCTGCTTCCCCTTCCTTCTGGGGAGAGTGTATTTTAGGATTGTTACAACCAGAGCATATCCATTTTATCCCCCACATTCAGTGATCTCTTCTGCTCTTTTACTGAATTTCCCCTCCATCGTAAGCTAGCTATCTTTTTAAACTGTGACTTCTGTGATACAACATGGAGTTGGCCTCTTGTTCAGTGTTATTAACTTTAATAAAATATTTATTCAGTGATTAAAAGTTTTGCCAGAAACCCATGTTAAAATGTTCTTGAAGGCTAAAAAATACTTACCTGGCAACAATCCATTCCATATATAATGGAAATATTTTTAGCCCATTTCCTTCCCTCTTCTTTCTCAAAACCCTTAGAGCTAGGGATAATGGAGCAGGCAACTGTGGCCATAGGAAGTCTGTGTAGCCTGTGGTTTATGTAAATGAAAGATAACATGCCAGAATATATGTGTTTGCCATGATTTTTTTTTTCTTTTTATTGTGGATAGATGCAGAAGCCTCAACTTGCCACTTGTCTTCCTTGCGATTAATGGGGATGACTTTGTTCTCTCCCGTGTAAGATCTACAAACCAGCCTCCGTCTTCCCGTGTCAGTGCAGCTGCTGTTTGCATGCTGTTTGCTTTGTTGCTGTGTAGGGGGGGAGCCTCAGGCCCAGGTCCCGAGTCCCCCTTCTCCTGCCCGCGTGTTGCCTGTGCTTCTGTGGAGAATGGTAAATGTTCTTGGATCAGGGACTTTTACACATGGGTGTGTTCCTCCTTGTTGGCTTGGAGTGATCAAAGACCTCCATGTTTCATTTTGCCCAGAGCCTCGCGTCCCACCCCCTAAGTAGAGTAAAATCCATGGCAGAGCTTTACCCTCAAGCCACAGAAAACAAATCCAACACCTGTGGCCTGAGAGAGTTACTTACAAAGGCCTGGAAACTCCCAGAATGTTGTTTATGAAGCACACTCTCGTCTCTTGCGTCTTTGCGAGCTTCTTGTGAGCATCAGACCATTTTGCAGAGGGAGAGAGGCATGCATGTTCTAGAACACAATCACACCTTCAGGACAAATTCTACCTCATGACACTAAATTCTGACTAATATCCAAGGGAAGAAGGTAATACATGCATATGGGTGTATTTTAGCTTCCATTTAACTCTAATTGTTTTTCATTTTTAATTACTTAAATAAGGATTTCAGTCTTGATTGGTGGTATTATTCACAAGAGATTGTGAGGATTTTGCACTTGCCTCACCTGTGTGATGTGGAAGGAATGTGTCTTCTTTCTCCATCTCCCCACTCAGCGGGGATGCTCATACCAGAACCAGGAAACTCCACGGGAGGACAGTGCATGTACTTGCTCCATGTTCTCTGCTTGCTCTGGACTTGAGTTGCAGTACAGTTTCTAACCCTCATGTGTGCACTGAGTGATGGGGTAACTGAGGGGCAGTGCAAGTGAAGGCTTCCCTGGTAACTCAGTGATAAACCGCCTGCCAATGCAGAAGACGTGGATTCAGTCCCTAGGTTAGGAAGATCCCCTGGAGAAGGAAATGACAACCCACTCTGAAACTCACAAAAATTCCATAGACACAGGAGCCTAGTGGGTACAGTCCATGGGGTCGCAAAGAGGTGGATGCATCTTAGTGACCAAACAGCAGCAATGTAGGTGGAGTGCTTTTCTTTCCCCTTAGTGCTGGCACATAGTGAGTGCTTGGTGAACAGTGGTCATTACTTTTCACTGAAGTCAAGTCCACATTCTACTTCTCTCTTTAATGCACATTTCTGAGATCCTTTTAGTTAGATCTGACGGTTAGTTCATTCCTACCTTGGAAATTTGCTTCAGGAAATGTTGACTTGAAATTAGAATTTTGCAACTTTCACATATAGTTAGTGGATTGCCTTGATTTCCTTCTCCTAAATAATCTTACATTTCTAAGAGATTTCCATAAATAAGTTGGATGTCATGATGGTAGACGTACTGATGAACCAGTTTTAGACAACAATGAAGACTCTCCTCCCTATTTTAATATAAAATGAAAACCAAGAGATTTGTAAACATCTCCATACTGATTTTTGTTATTAGAAGTGAATGGAAAGTGCCCACAAAAGCTGATTTTCCAGCCTCTATTGGACCAGAGGCCTTTTCTGGGGAACCATTAGTTGCATCTTCTAATAAATAACATTTGATACATTAAATACTCATTTGAATGAATACTCTCTAAAGGAAATGAAGCCAACACAGTCCCTTGGCTTCTTGAACCTTTAATCTCGTGTGTATTGTACAGTTTATAATGGTAGGGTTTTTTTTGCTGTAGGGACAGATGACGTTTTCAGTACTCTCTCTTAAAAATATTTTTTTAGTGTTTTTGGCTGCACTGGGTCTTCGCTGCCACCGTGGACTTTCTCCAGTTGTGGCGGGGGTGGCTGGCGGCAGGGGCTACTCTCTCGTGACAGTGTACAGGCTTCCCATTGCGGTGGCTCCCTTGTTGTGGAGCGTGGGCTCAGTAGTTGTGGCACATGGGCTTAGTTGCTCCACAACATGTGGGATCTTCCTGGACCAGGGATTGAACCGGGGGTCCCCTGCATTTCAAGGTAGATTCTTAACCACTGGCCCACTAGGAAAGCCCTCATTAGTGTCTTGACTCCCCTTGAGGACTGAATCCGGGTCTCCAGCATTGCAGGCAGATTCTTTACCGTCTGAGCCACCAGGCAAGCTGACACTGTAGAGGGCACCAATAAATCATACTTAACTGTGTGCAAATGAAGACAGATTTCTCCCTGTCTCCCACCTGTGCACCCTTTCCTGGAGCAAGTACCAGAGCTATGGCCATCTAGAACCTCAGTACTAGAATTCATTTTTGGGTGGGGTGGCAGGTGGGGTACAGCTCTGAAACAATGTTGGATTTGAAACAATAATGGGTATCTGTGGTGCTATCCTTAGGAAGGCCTGCATACAAAATTTGCCCTTGGCTAGAAGGAAATGGCTGGAGAAGGCAATGGCAACCCACTCCAGTACTCTTGCCTGGAAAATCCCATGGACAGAGGAGCCTGGTTGTCTGCAGCCCATGGGGTCACTAAGAGTCAGACACGACTGAGCGACTTCACTTTCACTTTTCACTTTCATGCACTGGAGAAGGAAATAGCAACCCACTCCAGTGTTCTTGCCTGGAAAATCCCAGGAGCGAGGGAGCCTTGGTGGGCTGCCATCTATGGAGTCTGACACGACTGAAGCAACTTAGTAGCAGCAGCAGCAGAAGGAAAAGGAGCCTGGTAGGCTACAGTCCATGAGGTCACGAAGAGTCAGACACTACTGAGCGACTTCACTTTCACTTTTCACTTTCATGCCTTGGAGAAGGAAATGGCAACCCACTCCAGTATTCTTGCCTAGAGAATCCCAGGGACAGAGGAGCCTGGTGGGCTGCCATCTATGGGGCTGCACAGAGTTGGACGTGACTGACACGACTTAGCAGCAGCAGCATCTAGGGATTTGGGTTTGAGGGTGTTTCCACCATTCTATAATTGATGAGAGGCTTACTGTTCTAAGCTTCCCTGATAGTTGGTGAAGAATTCATTTGCAGTGAAGGAGACCCCAGTTTGATTTGGGTTGGGAAGATCTTCTGGAGAAGGGATAGACTACCCACTCCAGTATTCTTGGACTTCCCTTGTGGTTCAGCTGGTAAAGAATCCACCTGCAATGTGGGAGACCTGGATTCGATCCCTGGGTTGGGAAGATTGCCTGCAGGAGAGAAAGGCTACCCACTCCAGTATTCTGGCCTGGAGAATTCCATGGACTAGACCATGGGGTCACAGAGAGTCGGACATGACTGAGCGGCTTTCACTTTACTGTTCTAAACTATTTGTGCAAATAATTGTGGTTTATGCCGAACACTTACTTTCCTTCTGGAAGTCTGGAATTTGGAGTTTTAGTACATACACCACAAAGGGGGACCATGTCACCAACCCCCAGTGAAAATCCCAGCCACTGAGTTGCTAAGAAGCTTCCCTTGTACACAGCATTTCCTATGTGTTGTCACAGTTCAATGCTAGAGAGTAAATGCATCATGTGTGTCTCCTTGGTTTCTTCTGGACTTTGCCCTATGCCCTTTTCCCTCTGCTGGCTTTGTGTCCTTTCACTATAATAAATCTTAGCTGTGAGCATGGTTATGTGCCGAGTCCTACAAGTCTTACTGATTGGGGTTAGCATTGGGGAAGCCCCAGCACAGTCGTTAAAACCTAACTTGTATAGGATTCCATACAAGGAGGAAGGCAGAAGGTGTGCCTGAGGCTTTGCTTTATGGATCATAAGGATCTATATCATTTTCCTCCTAAACACTTCTTCATTTTGGTGTTACACTCAGTAACGATATTTAGACTGCAGTATAATGAGGTGGGCACATCTGGCACGTTCAGTTAGCCACGTGAATCCACCCCTTGTTCCTTACTGCCTTGGAACTGAGGTGTAAAGGAGAGAGAGACAAAACACATTGTCTTGTCTTTTCCTGTTACACACATACATACATTTCCCCCGTTATCTCTTCTGCTAATAATCGGAAATCCATACTAACTAGAATTCTCCTCATTGATGGGATACAGTGGCAGTTGCCCCTGATTTAGAAATCTGAGTCAGCAAAATAAAATAACAAAAATTACCTTCAATTAAGGTTAAATCTGGGTGCTTGTAACTGCCCTGTTCTCCATCTTGGATGTGTGTCTAGAATCTGCCTTTCCTTACAGCACAGAGAATTTGCTAGAGTTTTCAGTCTCTCTCTCCATTTGGAAGGCTTCTTTACTTGCTTACTCCTTGGGAAAGAAGGAGGCAAAACAGAAGTGCTCCTGAGAAATAATCCCCCAGGAGAGCATTTGGGGAGAACGTAAGACAAATAACTGGATTCAGTGGTGGCTGCCGTCAACAGTGTGCCTGCCGCTGGCTGGCCTGGCCCTGCTCCTCCTCCATTGGCAAGAGTTTACACACTCTTTGCCTTTTTGGCCTGATTGGATAACCTCCATGCATTCCTTCTGAGACAAGTGAACATGAGCAAATAGAGCATGTAAATTTACAGACAGTGTCTGTTTTAGACTTCGTGAAAATAGACACTTGAATGAGAAGATGGATAAGAGGACAAAAATCTCATTTCCTGCCTTGATAGGTGGCTCTGTAAAAAGCAAGATGTGGCATGCAATGCTCTCCATGAATAACAATTTTTCTTTATTAAAGTGACTTAATTCCTTGATGATTTTTATTTAATGCTACCTTATTGTCCTCAAATAAACATAAATAAAGAAAAGAGTCCTCCTGGTGATTTAGCAAATCAACAAAGAGTTGATTTTCTTAAAGGAGGCTTCCACTGTTTTATTGCACAGTGGTTCATGGGGAGCAGTTCACTAGTTATTAAAGTTAGTACATTTCTAAGACAACCAACTCATTCCTTTGATATTCTGTGGAACCATCCCAGTCAGTGTTTAGAAGTAACAACTGATAATAGGTATGAAAAGTAGAATCAGTGAAGGCTTTTAAATTTTTTTAGTTTTTATGAAATACTTTATATTAAATGAAGTTCTAACAGTTTTTTTTTAATTTTTATTTTATATTGGAGTATGGTTGATTTCCAATATTTATTAGTTTAAGGTGTACAGGAAAGTGTTTCAGTTATACATATATCCATTCTTTTTTAGAGTCTTTTTCCATATAGGTTATTACAGAACACTGAGCAGAGTTCCCTGTGCTATACAGTAGGTTCTTGTTGCTCATCTGTTTTATATATACTAGTGTGTATATGTTAATCTCAAATTCCTAATTTATCCCATTTTCCCACGTTTCCCCTTTGGTACCCATCAGTTTGTCTTTGAAGTCTGTGAGTCTGTTTCTGTTTTGTAAGTTCATTTTTATCTTTTTTTTTTTTTTTTTAAGATTTCACATATGAGCGATATACAGCATTTTTCTTTCTCTTCACTTAGTATGATAATCTTCAGGTCCATCCATGTTGCTGCAAACTTTAATGGCTGGGTAATATTCCATTGTGCATATACACCACATCTTTTTTATCCATTTCTCTATTCATGAACATTTAGGTTGCTTCCATGTCCCAGCAATTATTTTCAACTAAATAGTACTTCAGTGAACATTGAGGTGTATGTATCTTCTCAAATTATGGTTTTCTCTGGATATATGCCCGGGAGTGGGATTGCTGGATCATATGGTAGTTCTAGTTTTAGTTTTGTTAAGAAACCTCCATGCTGTTTTCAATAGTGGTTGTACCAATTTACATTCCTACTAACAGTGTAGGAGTGTTCCCTTTCACCTCACCCTCTCCAGTGTTTCTGGTTTGTAGACTTTTTGATGATGGCCATTCTGACTGGTGTGAAGTGATACCTCAGTATAGTTTTGAGTTGCATTCCTCTAATAATTAGTGACACTGAGCATTGTTTCATGTGTCTTTTGGCCATCTATATGTCTTCTTGGGAGAAGTGTCTCGAATCTTCTGCCTATTTTTTGATTGGGGTTTTTTGTTCTTGTTTTTGTTTTTAAAGCTGCGTGAGCTGTTTGTATGTTTTAGAGATTAACCTCATGTCTGTTGTATCATTTGCAGATATTTTCTCCTATTCTGTGGGCTGTCTTTTTGTTTTGTTTATTGTTTCCTTTGCTGTGCAAAAGCTTTTAAATTTAATTAGGTCCCATCTGTTTATTTTTGCTTTTATTTTCATTAGGAGGTGAATCTAATAAGATATTGCTGCGTTTATGTCAGAGAGAGTACTGCCTGTGTATGCTTCTAAGAATTTTATAGTACCTGGCCTTACATTTAGTGCTATGATCCATTTTGAGTTTATCGTATGGTGTTGTTAGAGAATGATGTGTATGGTGTTGGAATGAAATTAGAAATTCTCTTTTACGGGTAGCTGGCCGGTTTTTCCAGTACCAATTTTTAAGAGACTGTGTCTTTTCTCCATTTTGTATAGTCTTGCCTCTTTTGTTGTAGATTAATTGACCGTTCATTTAAGTTCAGTTGCTCAGTCGTGTCCGACTCTTTGTGACTCCATGAACCGCAGCACGCCAGGCCTCCCTGTCCATCACCAACTCCTGGAGTTCACCCAAACCCATGTCCATTGTGTCAGTGATGCCAC
This sequence comes from Nanger dama, assembly GCA_917880005.1. Classification (NCBI taxonomy): domain Eukaryota; kingdom Metazoa; phylum Chordata; class Mammalia; order Artiodactyla; family Bovidae; genus Nanger; species Nanger dama. Next base: position 4,818,373 of record CAKJTW010000017.1, read on the forward strand.
GCAACCATCTCATCCTCTGTCGTCCCCTCCTCCTCCTGCCCTCAGTCTTGCCCAGCATAAGGGTCTTTTCAAATGAATGAACTCTCCCCATCAGGTGGCCAAAGGATTGGAGTTTCAGCTTCAACATCAGTCCCTCCAATGAACACCCAGGACTGATCTTCCTTAGGATGGACTGGTTGGATCTCCTTGCAGTCCAAGAGACTCTCAAGAGTCTTCTCCAACACCACAGTTCAAAAGCATCAATTCTTTGGCACTAACCTAGATAGCATATTCAAAAGCAGAGACGTTACTTTGCCAACAAAGGTCTGTCTAGTCAAGGCTATGGTTTTTCCTGTGGTCATGTATGGATGTGAGAGTCAGACTGTACAGAAGGCTGAGTGGCGAAGAACTGATGCATTTGAACTGTAGTGTTGGAGAAGACTCTTGAGAGTCCCTTGGACTGCAAGGAGATCCAACCAGTCTATTCTGAAGGAGATCAACCCTGGGATTTCTTTGGAAGGAATGATGCTGAAGCTGAAACTCCAGTACTTTGGCCACCTGATGTGAAGAGTTGACTCATTGGAAAAGACTCTGATGCTGGGAGGGATTGAGGGCAGGAGGAGAAGGGGACGACAGAGGATGACATGGCCGGATGGCATCACTGACTTGATAGATGTGAGTCTGAGTGAACTCCGGGAGTTGGTGATGGACAGGGAGGCCTGGCATGCTGCAATTCATGGAGTCACAAAGAGTCGGAAATGACTGAGCAACTGACCTGAACTGAACTGAAGCTTTCTTTATAGTCCAACTCTCACATCCATACATGACTACTGGAAAAACCATAGCTTTGACTAGACGGACCTTTGTTGGCAAAGTAATGTCTCTGCTTTTGAATATGCTGTCTAGGTTGGTCATAATTTTCCTAACAAGGAGCAAGCATCTTTTAATTTCATGACTGCAATCACCATCCACAGTGATTTTGGAACCCAGAAAAATAAAGTCAGCCACTGTTTCCACTGTTTCCTTATCTATTTTCCGTGATGTGATGGGACCAGATGTCATGATCTTAGTTTTCTGAATTTTGAGCTTTAAGCCAACTTTTCCACTCTCTTCTTTTACTTTCATCAAGAGGCTCTTTAGTTCTTCTTCACTTTCTCCCATAAGGGTGGCTGCTGCTGCTGTTAAGTCGCTTCAGTTGTGTCCGTGTCATCTGCATATCTGAGGTTATTGATATTTCTGCCGGCAATCTTGATTCCAGCTTGTGCTTCCTCCAGCCCAGCATTTCTCATGATGTACTCTGCATATAAGTTAAAGAAGCAGGGTGACAATATATAGCCTTGAAGTACTCCTTTTCCTATTTGGAACCAGTCTGTTGTTCCATGTCCAGTTCTAACTGTTGCTTTCTGACCTGCATGCAGGTTTCTCAGGAGGCAGGTCAGCTGGTCTGGTATTCCCATCCCTTTCAGAATTTTCCAGTTTATTGTGATCCACACAGTCAAAGGCTTTGTCATAGTCAATAGAGCAGAAATAGATGTTTTCTGAAACTCTCTTGCTTTTTTGAGAATCCAGTGAATATTAGCAATTTGATCTCTGGTTCCTCTGCCCTTTCTAAAACTAGCTTGAACATCTGGAAGTTCATGGTTCACATATTGCTGAAGCCTGGCTGGGAAAATTTTGAGCATTACTTTACTAGCGTGTGAGATGAGTGCAATTGTATGGTAGTTTGAGCATTCTTTGACATTGCCTTTCTTTGGGATTGGAATGAAAACTGACCTTTTCCAATTCTGTGGCCACTGCTGAGTTTTCCAAATTTGCTGGCATATTGAGTGCAGCACTTTCACAGTATCAGCTTTCAGGATTTGAAAGAGCTCAATTGGAATTCCATCACCTCCACTAGCTTTGTTCGTAGTGATGCTTCCTAAGGCCCACTTGACTTCAAATTCCAGGATGTCTGGCTCTAGGTGAGTGTGAGTGATCACACCTTCATGATTATCTGGGTCATGAAGATCTTTTTTGTATAGTTCTTTTGTGTATTCTTGCCACCTGTTCTTAATATCTTCTGTGCCTATTAGGTCCATAACATTTCTGTATTGACCGTAGGTGCATCAGTTTATTTCTGGACTTTCTGTTCTATTCCATTGATTTATATTTCTGTCCTTGTGCTAGTACCATACACTGCTCTGATGACTATAGCTTTGTATCAGTAGTATAGTCTGAAGTCAATGAACCTTATTCCTCTAGCTCCCTTTTTTCTTTCTTAGGATTACTTTGACTGTTTGGGGGTCTTTTCTGTTTCTGTAAAGATTTTAAATTTTTTTCAATAAAATAAAAAATGAAAGCCTTTTATATTTTACAATTTAGACTAGCTGAATAGGTATTCTGTAATATTTCCTTTTTAAAAAATACATTTCATGTTAATTCAATCCACATATATTTTCTATGCTTTTTACTCCCCATCCTGTGTATTTTACTTTTGGCACACAACCAGAGTTCCATAGTAAGAATTTAATTGATATATTCAAAATTGACTACTGCAGCCTCTACTTTCATATACCTAGGTATTAATTTTCTCTTTGCCCTTTTAGCTTTACCAAATCTTTCTATAGTTTTGTGTCCTCCTCTTCTCTACCCAGTCTGCTCATACTGATATTCCTAAAACCTTGGCCAGAATTCAGCTACTTACTATTGCAATCAAATCATTTTAAATATTCTGATATTCAGTTTTAACATTGAGTAATTCACTGTTGGCCACATGTGGAAATCATTTCTAGTCTGTCAAATTTTAAATGTATATTCATATTCTATATATGCACTTTCGAGCTCCCTTTCTAATACTTTGTTTCTTATTCCCAAATTTCCTTCCCCCACGCCCCAGCTTACTTTCCTATGACAGTCACTCTTTCTGTATTGTCATTTCCTGTTGCATTTTAGGAAATTTACTTTTTGTCCCTAAACAGTAAATAAAATGATGTTGGAAGCATAGAACCAACCAAGAACTTAAAATATTTTGAGAAAAATGAATTATTTACTTGTGTTAAAAAATATATTTTTATTTCTTAAGTACATAATATATAAGTTGTGGATATCTGGTTTTGCATATGACTGCCTAGCCAGATATTAGACAAGTTAGGTTTTGGACTCATACTGTTTTTAGATATCTAGTAAGCATCCATCTAAAGAAAATAGTGAGTTTACAGAAGTTACAAGTGATCAGTTGTCAACAGAAATGAATCGGTATAAAGCCAAAGTCATTTGCTTAAAATGCGTGAGGTGCCATGCCACCCTGGTTGCTACAGGGATATAAAGATGAGTACTGTGGAGCCTTTCTACTCAAGGGCCTGGCTACACTGCAAGTTGTTATTCAGTTGCAAAGTCGTGTCTAACCTCCTTGTGACCCCATGGACTGCAGCATGCCAGGCTTCCCTGTCCTTCACTATCTTCTGGAGTTTGCTCAAACTCCTGTCCATTGAGTCAGTGATGCCATCCAACCATCTCATCCTCTGTCACTCCTTCTCCTCTTGCCCTCAATCTTTTCCAGCATCAGGGTCTTTTCAATGAGTTGGCTCTTTGCATCAGGTGGCCAGAGTTTTGGAGCTTCAGCTTCAACATCAGTGGCCAAAGTATTAGAGCTCCAGCTTCAGCATCAGTCCTTCCATTGAATATTCATGGCTGATTTCCCTCAGGATTGATTGATCTCCTTGCTGTCCAAGGGACTCTCAGGAGTCTTTGCCAGCACCACAGTTTGAAACCATCAGTTCTTCAATGCTCAACATTCTTTATGGTTCAACTCTCACATTAATACATAACTGCTGGAAAAATCATAGCTTTGACTATATGGACCTTTTTGTCCATATCTCTGCTTTTTAATACACTGTCTAGGTTTGTCATGGGCATCCTTGGTGGCTCAGACAGTATAAAGAATCTGCCTGCAGTGCAGGAGACCTGGGTTCAATCCCTGGGTTGGAAGATCCCTAGTGAGGAATATGGCAACCTGCTCCAGTATTCTTGCCTGGAGAATCCCATAGACAGAGGAGTCTGGTGGACCACAGTGGATGGGTCTCAAAGAGTTGGACACAACAGAGCAACTAAGCACACACACACACACACACTAGGTTTGTCATAACTTTTTGCCCAAGGAGCAAGCACCTTTTAATTTCACGGCTGTGGTCACCATCTGCCCAAGAAAATAAAATCTGCCACTGTTTCCATTTCTTTTCCCCCATCTATTTGCCATGAAGTGATGAGGTTGATTGCCATGATCTTAGTTTTCTGAAATTGCATGTAACCAATATAATGGAATGTGGTTAAAATTAAAATCCAGGTTCAGTACATGATACTGGATGCTTGGGGCTGGTGCACTGAGATGACCCAGAGGGATGGTATGGGAAGGGAGGGGGCAGGGCGCTTCAGGATGGGGAACATGTGTATACCTGTGGCGGATTCATGTTGATGTATGGCAAAGCCAATACAGTATTGTAAAGTAATTAACCTTCAATTAAAATAAATTTATAAAAATAAAAACTAAAAGACTTAAAAAAAGAAAAGCAAATGGGAATTCTGGGTAGATGATAGAATTTATGATAGAAGTAATATTTGAAAAGAGGGCCTTGGCTGATAGTGGGCCTCTCGAAAATTGATGCCAGCCTTCCAAGTGGAAGAGACGGTGTAGACAAATATGTGGTGTGGTGAGAAAACATAGTGTGTGCACTGATAGTTGATTGCTCCAGTTTCCAGTGACAGAGTGTGCACAAAAGAAGCAAGACTTAAAAGCTAGATGAGGACAGTTCTTAAATACTAGCACGAAGAATCTGTGCTTAAGTCACTTAGTGGGGGAGCTGTTGAAGTGTAATATGGAGGGAAAAGTTGTAATGTGTCCAGAGATGTACTTTAGGGAATGCAACTTGACATCAGAATGTAATCAAAATGTGAGATAAAAAGAGTAAATGGAAAGTATGAGAAATGGTTAAAATAATCCAGTTAGGAACTAATGTGGGACATCACTAAGCTTGAGAGAATAGGTATAAAGAGACAGGTATGTGACTGGACAACTAAGTTATCAAGCCTGGATTTCAGTTTGGAGAGAACATTGGGAAGAGAAAACAGGCCCTGCTGGAGGCTGGCGTGGGGGCGGCAAACAGGAGTGCCTTCTGTCTGTTTCAGTGTACTTCTGGACTCAGATCACCGACTAGCATCCCAGCTCCAGAAATTGCTAGCTGTATGACTTTAGGCAAGTTAATGAACTTTTATGTGCCTCAATTTCCCCATCTGTAAAGTGGGATCTGGTAATAGTACTTCAAACCTGATTTGAGTGTATGAACATAATACATGTATGCTTCCTAGAAGCCTCTTTGGCTCGTTGTAAGTGCTCAAAAAGTGTAGGCATTATTAATTTTCTTTAACCCTCAGAGCCCTTTGTTGTTGTTCAGTTGCTAGGTCGTGTCTGACTCATTGCGACCTCATCGACTGCAGCACACCACCAGCACGCCAGGCTCCTCTGTTGTCCACAATCTACCAGACTTTGCTCAAATTCACGACCATTGAGTCAGTGATGCTATCTAACCGTCTCATCCTCAGCCGCCCCTTCTCCTTTTACCTTGAATCTTTCCAGGCATTGGGGTCTTTTCTGAGGTGTTGACTCAGAGCCCTAGCAGGTAGCTATTTTTATCCATTTCATATATGAGAAAGACAAGCTCAGAGTCTACTGCTGACCCTTGAACAACACAAGTTTGAACTGTGTGGGTCCCGCTTACACTCAGATGTTTTTCAGTAGTAAATACAACAGTCTACATATTCCAGAATTTGTTGAATCCTCAGATATGGAGCCACAGATAGAGAAATCAATTCTTATATATGGAGGACTAGCTATAAGCTATATGCTGATTTTTGACTGTTCAGAGGGTCAACTATGTATTGTTGACCCATTGTTCAAGGGTCAACTATGTATTATTTAAGCAAACTCAGAGCCTGAAAATAGCATTTTTCAGTTGCCTCCATGTCTTAGTGTATTTCAGATTTTGTTTTGTTTTCAAAATTCAGATAACAGTTTTTCTTGAGCAACTGGGTTTAGAGGCAGAATCCCTAAAGAAACCCTCAGACGTAATATTTTTCTCAGGAAAGTGATAAAGCAGATGCAGGTTAGAGATGAAAGATGGCAGGCTTGATGGGAAGGTGGATGAGGATTCAGGAATTAATAAGTACAGTCATTTGCAGCAGACAAAATGAAGAAAGAATGTGCACGCACACACATCTCTAACTGTAGTGGTTTGTCATTTCTGTGTCTAATATTAAACTCACTAATTTAATGCGTATCTTCACTCTGTAGGCAAATACATAACATCAGCCACGTATAGGACACTGTTACATTTGCCTTCTAGTCCTTTGTATGCCAGAATTTAAAACTGATCCTGAAAATGTCCAACATAAATGTAATGCCATTGCCAAAAGCATTTTCCAAATGCAACAGATAATTTTCTGGTACTTTCAGAGGGGAAAAAAACCATATTAATATGGCTCAAGTTGCCATTCTTAACTTTTTCTCACCCCCAGCACGCTATAATGAAGCCACCTCCCTGCACCAGTGGTCTTAGGGAATGGCTTCACATTTTTGTTGGCCTTCTTCTTGATGGTCAGCAGGGAGTCCAGTCCAGGGGAAAATGGCTTCCAGGTAGGGCTAGTCTGGGGTTGAAAAGACTCCCAGTTGAGTGGAATCTGCTCACACCCAGTGCATGGAAGTACAGTACAGTCGGTGTTCTCTGTCCTGAGTCAAGAGTCCTTATACCAGCATAAAAGAAAAGGACAGTATTGTGAGAAAAGCCCTCCACTGGCTCAGAAGAGCTGGACAGATTCTCTCAAGTCAGCTCCTCACACTCTGGCTTCCTGATCTTGGGCAAGATACTTGTTAATTTTCTCTTCTATAAAATTAAAAAGTGGCATTAGAGGACCTCTAAATTGCCTCCCAACCCCTGCATTCCTAATACTAATGAATTCACTCAGTACTGATTCATCCTAGCAGTTGGGATATAAAGTACAATAATCTTGTGATAAAGAGATACACATGACATAGAAATATAAGCAGATCGCTGAAGGGGCAGGTAATTCTTGTTGGGAGTAGGGAGAAGGAAGGAAAAGGGTAGGACAGGAAATATAGGTTAATTTCAGTTGGACCTAAGGATGGAAATGTGTCAGAAGCACAGGGTTCAGAAGCAGGTGAGATTTTACTGCACTTGGTGTTTATGGTAAGAAGATCTTTGCAGTTGGAGTTCAGAGGTCCTGGCAGGAGATGATGTAGGAAGGGTGGATTGGGTCTGTATTGTGCATCTGTGCTAAGTCACTTTGGTTGTGTCCGACACTTTGCGGCCCTATGGACTGCAGCCTGCCAGGTGCTCCTCTGCCCATGGGATTCTCCAGGCAAGGATACGAGAGTGGGTTGCCATTGCCTCCTCCAGGGGATCTTCCCGACCCAGGGATGGAACCTGTGTCACTTATGTCTCTTGCATTGGCAGGCAGGTTCTTTACCACTAGCACCTGAAGGGATTTCAGATGCCAGATAAGGGAATTTTTGCTCTCTGCACAATAGGAAGCCCCTGAAGGTTTGCCAGGAAGGGGAATGAAATATTCTTAGTCTCAGTTTTTGGAAACCTGATGAAAATCTGTAAAGAGTGGATTACAGTGAGCAAGGAAATCTGATTTGTTTTCTTAATGGCTGTCTTCATCTGTTACTTTACACCCAGGTACCTTTGGGCATTTATATCGATCCCTCCAGCACTGTCTCCCTTTCTGTAGCCATCATTGACTTCACAAACTCAAGAAAATACTGTTTGTGCTCCTCTTCTCTGAGATGACACCAAGAACTTATCTCCCCTAAGTGCGGCTCCCCCTATCCCCAACCAAGCAGAGTGGCTGTACCATTAGCAATGTGTTTGTTTTTTTTTTAAGCAAGAAAATCCAGTGTTAAAAGAAAAAGGAAATGAATGATTTAGAAATGTACTTCCCAAAAAGAAACAAAATGAAAGAAATCTAGTTTGCTCAATATCCATAGGTAGCTTAGTTTTTTGTTTTTGTTTTTTTTTAAGGTCAGGAAAAATTAAATCCCTAGTGACTGTCACAGTGATGTCAGTTTTAACTGCTATTAACTGATGTAACCCTTAACTTTAGCTTAACACGCTAAAAGCAAAGAACATTGTATGGCATTTTCATATTTGATTGCAACACTTGCTTGATTGAAGCTGCATTGACTGAACACAGGACAGACACTAAGATCAATTTTAGGGGATCACAGGGAGCCCCTAGGGGTTTATTTGGGATCCCTGAGGCCCGTGGGTCAGGCCATCAACTCTGGCTTTCATGTTTTTCCTTTTTCTCCGCTGCAACCTTTTTCCCACCCTTTTTAGTGAATGCACCAGAAGGTTCTGTCTGTGCACGTGCGTATGCTTCCACCAAATAGCTTTATCATCAGTGCTGTGGGCCCTCCTTTACATGCTCGTGGCTTTCATAAGGCAGATTTGATGCAAGCTTTCTACACACCCAGCTTTCTACACACCTATCCTTCAGATGGCTCTGTCACTTACGCTTGTCAGTTGTCAGCCAACCTGGTGTCATTTAAATGGAGGCATTTTGAATGTTTCTCATTTCACGATGTTTTAAGACACTCATTAAATGACAGTCATCTTAGGAAACCAGCTGTTTCTTCCCGTTCTCATGCAAACATTTGTTCACCTGATAATCTTCAGAACTGCAGATTTCTGGTTAAAAACAAATTCTTCTAAATTACTTGTAGTTGGCTCAATATGGCTTACATTTTTAAATTTAAAGATACTCAGACTGTCCTGTTTTCCGTGTAAATTAGAGCAGATACAGTCACCCTGAGGCAGTAAAGGGGACTAAACTAATTTCACTGATGTAATCATTGTTAAACAATTTCCAGTGCAACTTTGGAAGCAGTATTTGTGAGCCTGTTTAATGATGTTTAAAAATGCATCAATGAAATTGGCTTAGCCTGTGGCCTTTATTACAGTCTCTCTTCTCAATTACACAGATTCCATGTTTTATGTCTGGACTGATTATAAGTAACCCTCCCCCCGCAAAAAAAAATTACCCTAGCTGAAGAGTGTAGCTTATCCCTAACCCATGGAATTTGATTTGGAATTGAAAAATCTTGGAAGATAGTTCAAGAGTACCACATCAGCTGTTAGAATGATAGGAAATGCATTCAGGAGGTTGGGCAGGCATTTCTGTTTTCACCTTTTTTTTCTTTTACTTCCACTGCTCTTTACCTTCCACTTACCCCCAGTGCCATCATGAATTCACTATAAATTCCAAGCCATCTGCCTTGAAATATAGCAGAAACATTAAATATGTTTTTACTAATGATCTGCTAAAATCGCAATTCAAGCTCTGTGCTGAAGCTGCTTTTTTTTTTTTCCTCCAGTTTCAGAAGCAGTATTTAAGTGATGACATGCAGTAATTTGTTCATTCTTCTGTCAGTATAATTTACAAGGCAGTGGCAGATAAACATAGCAATACAAGATTCATTTACGGTGACACAATGGCAGATACACAGAGCAGAACCCTGCCTATGAGATAAAGTGGACTGAGTGACTTATGCAGTAATTAGGGGATAATTGTCATTAACCTCACAAACAGTAGTTTACCCATATTGTTTAAAAGGCTCCAGGATGCGTAATGACAAGGTAATCTGTCAAAGCGCTAGGGGAAATATTAATAAGATTTGTGCAAGCCTGGATAGAAAATATGCAGAAAGCGGCCACATTAAGCTAATTGGTGGATGAATATACACTTGTAAAAGTGCTTCTAATGGCACGTTTGCTGCTCTCCAAATGACTACCGTTAATGTGGAGAAGTGGGCTGCTTCGAAAGTCAGGACTGCTGGGACAAGAGGGTATTAAGGCATGCAGACGCAGTTATTACCTTGTGCTCCGTAATGCATGCTTCCCCCTCCTCTATTTTGGAAATCTGAGTTTGGCGTTATAGTACCATATGTTGATTATTTACTCTGATGATTACATTTTTTGATCTTCTATTTCTTCAGTCAGCCGCCAACCCCCAATCACCTCTGTTTTGTGGCCAGATAAAATGTCTAATAGCTACACTGATAGCTTAGAAATACATAGAAATGCAAACGGATAACGCATATGTAGATTGATAATTACACACACACGTGTGGGGGTGCCTTTATAGGAACACATTTAATCTGAGCAATCAAAGGAAAGTATATCCATCAACAGCCTCGTGTATGTGTTACAAGTAATAATGTGTTGTTCCCTGATGAATGCTAAAGCAGGAAATTAATCTTTGTGTTCTACTGCCATTCTTATACCCAGAGAAGAACAAAGTTAAATCTCCCAATACATCTCTCTGTTCAATCACACACTCCGTCCTCCTCGTGTTATATTGGATACTGCTTAGTGAATGTTCAGTTCTTTTCTCCCCCTGCTCCCCCACATCCTAATGAATATGTTAAAGTTCCTTAGGGTTGTTGAATCAGCTTCAGTTGTGGAGCAATTGATTCAAAGTATAATATGTGAGCTAGAATCAGCCTTTCAAGCTTTGGAAGCTGGAATATGAGTACTGAGGATCTTGGCTGTACACACTTCATACAAAGATTGAAGGTTGTGACCTTGAATTCATTCCAAGGTTTTGACCCTTACCTAATGTGGAAAATCATCCTCATCGTGAAAAAAAAGTGGGTTTTTTGCACCCATTTTTGCTGTTTATCAGACATCATAGGAAAGCCCATGAGGAAATGCCAGGGTCTCTCTGGTGTTTGTGTTTAGATACGTAAAACCTCAGCAGAGACCCCTGGGTAGACGGAAGCTTTCTACAAGCTTGGTGGCAGAATATTGGTTATGGAAAGAAAAGTAAACTAGAAGATGTAAAGCTCAAAGCAAAAATGCTAGCACAGGCTCTGGTGAGTGGTGTTTATTGCCAGGCAAGCAGATTTATCACTGTCCAAGGACTCAGGTTTTATCTTTATGTCTGAGGGGAGAAGAAAACAAGACCACTTGCAGGGCCCATCCTTCTCTTTCCTCCTGTTTCTAGTGTTTTCTCTGAGGATTTCAAACTGTTCCTTTGCTGTCCTGAACCATAAAATGACTTACCCCTAGCATCTCATGGTGATCATCTCCAAAAGAGTAATTTGTGTCGATTTAAAAGGTTTAATTGAGGCAAGAGTCTTATATACAGATACTGCTGTTTCTCAGAACTCCAGAGATCACAGGAGAACTACAGATATTTATTTATATAGCTTGATTGAGATATAATATATTTATTTTGGAATGGCTGAGCCTTATGTTTTACAGGATTTCCACAAACTCTATTGATAAAATGATATGGGGGCTTCAAAAGAACTTCCTGAGCAGTTTCCCTATACAAGCGAAGTTTTTACTTGAACAGATCATTAAATTGACCAGGAGTAAAAGGTAATCCACAGGAATTACTACCTCTAATCACATTACTGATAAAGCATCAAGAGAAGCATGCAGATTACGGAACCATACAGTAACTCATACTGGCATATTTTCAGTCATAAACACATATCTTCTGAAAGTAAGTTGTACATACACAAGTTGGTTGAGAAGAGAAATTTTAGCCTAAGATTGGAAACATTTTAATTGAAATGTCTTGTGTGTCCAGATTCTAGGTATAAATAGTCAAATACGGGAATTTGACTTTTTTAGTAAGGCTTGGAAGGTTAGTGGGTCCTCCCTGGTGGCGTGGTGAAGAATCTGCCTGCCAGTGCAGGAGACCCAGGTTTGATCCCTGGGTCAGGAAGATTCCCTGAAGAAGGAAACGGCAACCCACTCCAGTATTCTTGTCAGGGAAATCCCTTGGAGAGTGGAGCCTGGTGGGCTGCAGTCCTTAGGGTTGCAAAAGAGTTGGACACAATAGCAACTAAACACCACCAACAAGAAAGTTTAGTAGGACTCTTACTTACATGTAAGGAAATGAGACAGGGTCCTGGTTACTTCATAGTCACACAGCTGGTCATTGGCAAAACGAAGACTGGAATTCAGGTGTCATTTGCTTATGTTCTTTATTTTCCTCTGAGGCTGAATATGAGGAAGTTATATTAAGCATAACCAAAATTTGAAATTTTAAGATCCAAATTCTCTTTTAGCCTCTAAGTTCAGAGTTAGATACTCTGTGCTTAAAGATGCACGGGTAATTTTATATTAAAGGTTGATCTTCTAGGAATAAAGATCTGCTGGATTTGAGATTTCCTATTTTGAAACTTAGATGATTCTTAAGATACCATTGTTAATTATTAAAATGTATTTTGTCTTTAAAAGTTTCTCAGATTTGATTTACAGTGGAGTTAGGTAATGTGAAAAATAACTTTGGACTCTTTGAAGTGCAATTCTAGATACTGTGGAAAGTAATTTACACCTCTGAAAATTCTGTAGATGGCAAAGCAAGGCACTTGCTTTATTTATTTGTAAACAAATACCCACAGAAGAAATGCATGGACCTGGTTTAAAGCCAGACAAGCTAAAATTCCTGGGTACAGGGAAGATATCCTGACAGGCCTTTAACAGAGCTTAGCTGGAGTTTCTGTGATTAAATCTGTTGTAACCCTGGAGTGATCTATCATAATCACAGATTTTAAAATAAAATTGCTGTACAGATGGTTATTGAGGAGAAAAGCAATCGTCCTCTGTGAATTATATGTTCTCATCTGGTCCATAATTAAGAACATTCTATAACAAAGTAAATTTTTATATCAAAAGTCAAACAATATACTTTAAAAAAATCAGAAGAGCCATTTAAAACTAATGCCTTGGCATTTTGATTCCTCTTGGTTTGAGAAGTGGTCATTTTGGAATGGTGTATTGTTCGATTTCTCAATAATTTGTTTCTTCTTCTAAAAGATACCTTCTTCACTGAAAAGTAGTTTCAAATATGGATCAGAAACAGAAATGCTAGGGATTTATCTCTTGAAAACTCTGCCAGAGCCATACCTAAAAATCACATAAAATTACCACGTTGTCTTTTCCTTCTGCTCCCAACTGCAAGTCAAAGGCCATTTCCTTCAAACTAACAGTTTCATCCAAGGAGATGAGTTCCTTAATTCTGTACTTTTTTTTTTTTTTTTTTGCTAGTAATTTGATATGCCTTTCCTTAGTATACTACCAATTCTTCATGATTGAGCATTTTTTATCTTATAATAAGACTGATTATAATGAGTTGTGCAGTGACCAGAGGATAGTAGTCTCTCTATAGGTACACGTTTGTGTATATGCACATGTACATGATAAGTAACTCTTAAAGTCAGTCCCTAATGTGCAATGGTATTTATAGCGAGCCGACCTGTGTTAGCAAGGACTAATAAGAGTCTCACCTTGACAGAGAATTCTTTAAGGCAAAGTTTTTTGAGAGCTCTGTCATTCTAACCAGTGGTGGATATTCCTATAGAGTTCATTTCTCCTTTGGGGGAAAAGGAGGAATTGGAAAGATACTTCAGACAGGTCCTTTATAATCCACGCACACTGAATTTAGCACCAGCTTCTGTAATCACAGCCAGCCAATATATACATAGCTCTGATGTCTGTGCACACATTTTATGACATCGATGGGCTTGGGTTGATGAGGAAAGCATATTTGTTTCTCAGAAGGGATAAATGTGCATGAATGTTAACAAAGTCCAGTCTTGATTTTTCTTTGCAAGTTTTCATTTCTTTTTGTACCACACCCTGTTGATTCTTTCTCATGGAACCCTTCTGTCCTGGGGAGGGGCAGAAGAAGCAAGAATGGACTGGTCAACATTGTATTTAAAAGGTAAAATGATGCCCTTGAGAAATTCTGCAAAACACAAATTTCCAAATGATGGAGATCAGATAGTTTTTATTACCCAAAACGAATTTGATTTTTTTCTTATCAAGTCTAATTTGAACCATTTGTTGCAATCATGGTATAAATGAGCGTGCCTCACTCTGCCTACAGATATTACAGTTGTTTCAACTGGCCTGGAAATATTAGCCTGAAACACTGGAAAAGCACACTCACTTGAAAGAACTCGGTGAATAAAGAAGAGTATAATTCTGTTTACTTACACAAGCAGACTGTTTCAGTGTAAACTGTATATGGTAGTGGTTCATCTTTCTCGGTCGGTGCCCTCCCAGAAATACGTGTTTAAATGTAAATTTGCTAAAACAAATAAGCATGCCAAGTTGTTTCCCCACATAATTTCAAGTGTTTCTCAAAAATTATCACAATATTGTTTACAAAATTTTCCCAAGTGCTTCCCAGAATCTGTTATTTTCAATAAGAATTTGTTGTTGTTAGACCATTTTTCTTCATCTGCCCCCTCCTGCACACCCCCACCCCCTCTACCCCCACTTCTTGCTTGCTTACACACACACACACACACACACATGTGCAGGCACACGGACACAAAAATTTTAACCCATGCCAAGTCATGTAAATTAGATAAATAATTAGCCGTTTCTACCCCCGCCCCCGCCAACAAAAAGAGGGGAATGGCTCTGATATATGTGGAGAGCACCCAGACCAGTTAAACTTTTCGGCTGAAGAGAAAGTTTAAAAGTAACTTGACTTTTAGAGGAACAATTGAAAATTGGAATACCTGCTTATCACTTATGGACCTACATGAGTTCTAAAACAGGTAGCTTGTAGGTGAAAAGGAGAGAAGAGGACTTCCGTAACTTCTGTAAGATTTTTTTTGGGTAAAGCTATAGGTAGTGCTTTCAGCCCTCACCTGCAGCCCCGCCCAGCCCTCAGGTGGCATACATGAATGAAGTTTCCTTTGCAGCACCCCCTACACCCCTATATGAAGTTGAGGGAATGGCCCTGTTCATGACATCTGAGATAATAGTCCAAGCCCACCACTTCCCCCTGAAGTGACCTACCAGTTAAATGATAAATTTCCTTATTTCTGGGTCACTTCCTTGACACACGTCCACCTAACCAAGAGGCCAGCACAAAGGCAGGTGAAGGGAGCTTCGGTGAATTAACAGACTGCTCTTCAACTTCTTCCAAAGTGTGTGTGAAGATGTGTGTGCGTGCTCCGTGTCTGCCACATGTCAATATTAGCTCTGCAGTGACGCAGCCTAAACTTTTTATGACTACACATCCTTTTCATAAAATACATGAGCGTGCACCCCAGTACATGTGAAGCTGTTTCCAAGTTAGTAATATATTGTAAACTTACATATAAAAATGTAACACATTTTTCTTTTTAGGTAAAAAAAAGAAATTCTCATGTTTACTCACATCAGTGGACTTTTGTGTACCCCCTACAGATAGAGAATGGAGAAAGGTTATGTGTTTTTCTGTTTACAACAGAATGCAGGGAACACGAAGATGGTCTATATATAAATGGGGAAAGTTGTGAATGTTGAGTTCTGAGTGAGAGTTCATGCAGTTTTCATAGTTTAATGTTTTGTGTCAGCTTCACTGAGGTATACTTTACATGCCAAAAATCTAGGAGTTTTTAAGTCTACAACCTAGGTAGTCATATATACATCAGCCTTAGGATATAGAACATTTCCATCACTGCCTAAAGTTCCCACTGTTCTTTTACAGTCAGTCCTTTCTTCCACCCTTGGGCCCTAGCAACTACTGATCTCATTTCTCTTCTTGTAGGATTACTTTTCAAGGATGATTCCTCTGACTGGCATAGTAACATCTGTTATCTTTTAGGTCTGCCTTCTTTCATTCTTAAGATTATGTTTCTATCAATAGTTTATTCATTTTTATTGCCCAGTAGTATTCCTTTGTGTATATCTCCCATTATTTGTTTAACTAAGACTTTAACATCAATAAAACCTGGAAAAACATGTTTCAAATTTTGCATAGCATGGTTTCATCAGTTTTTAACTCTGCAATTAATAGTTAAGTTTTGATAGAGTACCAAGCTGGATTGGCTTGGGATCATTTCTCTACCTTCTACCCAAGTCCATTCCTCTTGCTTTAATACCTGAACTCCTCCTGAACGAGAAAGCAGTTCAGTCACTCAGTCGTGTCTGACTCTTTGCAATCCCATGAATCGTAGCACGCCAGGCCTCCCTGTCCATCACCAACTGCCAGAGTCCGTTGTGTCAGTGATGCCATCCAACCATCTCATCCTCTGTCATCTCCTTCTCCTCCTGCCCTCAATCTTTCCCAGCATATGTGTCTTTTCCAATGACTCAGCTCTTCGCATCAGGTGGCCAAAGGTTTGGAGTTTCAGCTTCAACATCAGTCCTTCCAATGAACACCCAGGACTGATCTCCTTTAGGATGAACTGGTTGGATCTCCTTGCAGTCCAAGGGACTCTCAGGAGTCTTCTCCAGTACCACAGTTCAAAAGCATCAATTCTTCGGCACTCAGCCTTCTTCATGGTCCAACTCTCAGATCTATACATGACTACTGGAAAAGCCATAGCCTTGACTAGACGGACCTTTGTTGGCAAAGTAATGTCCCTGCTTTTGAATATGCTGTCTATGTTGGTCATAACTTTCCTTCCAAGGAACAAACGTCTTTTAATTTCATGGCTGCAGTCACCATCTGCAGTGATTTTGGAGCCCAAAAGATAAAGTCGTCACTGTTTCCATTGTTTCCCCATCTATTTGCCATGAAGTGATGGGACTGGATGCCATGATCTTAGTTTTCTAAATGTTGAGCTTTAAGCCAACTTTTCACTCTCCTCTTTCACTTTTATCAAGAGACTCTTTAGTTCTTCTTCACTTTCTGCCATAAGGGTGGTGTCATCTGCATATCTGAGGTTATTGATATTTCTCCCAGAAATCCTGATTCCAGCTTTTGCTTCCTCCAGCCCAGAAAGAAGAGAAAATCCCAGTAGGAAACTGGTCATGAAAATAAGTTGCTGATGGAATGGAATAATACCTTAAGATACCACACTATGCTTGCAAATCTAGACATGATATCAGAAAGTATGCCTCGTAAACCTCTCATTTTGTTTTAGGTGGATAGCATTTCATTAAAAGCTTTAAAATTAGATCAAAGGGGAAATGTTTTTCGTTTTTAGCTATTCATTTTTTGATTTTTTCCTTTAAATTATGCCTTAAATTTGACAGAAAGAAATTCATGAAATAGAGTAGAAAATTATTCTGTGCTGGTCTTTAAGCTGTTTGCTGATTTCTTCATAATGTGAATACTGCCTGAGCAAATAGGCCCTAGGCCTCTGCTGTGTTTAGTGCTCCAGTCTCATTTCCATGTGTGGAAGGAAAGGCAGTGTTACCCTCTATGCTCTAGCATGCTAGTAGCCTGCCATGAACACAAACAGGTTTATTCTTGGCCTTCAAGCAGATTCTCGGGGCTTAAGGTCAGCTGACAGTCGAGTAATCCCAAAGTCTCTATCTGATCTCTCTCCAGTCTCTTTACATCTTTCCTTCTCTATTCTCCCTTTCCATCACATAAGAAAAAACAGTTGATCTTACTTGACTTTGGTTGTAAAACTACGCATCATGTAAGGTGTTTTGATATGAAAAGGGGCTCAAATAAAACTGCTGAAGCCATGATCGTTGACCCTACTGGCAAAGATTTTAGAAAATCACTCTGGACCCATATTGAACTGGGTGCCAGATTTCTCCCTAAGTGATATAAGCACCAGTTCAGTGAATATAAAAGGAAGTCTTTTCATTTAAAATGTTTAGGTGGAAATATTTTTAGTGTTTTATACTGTTTCTGAACCCAGTAAAACTAGTTTATAAGTCTGGATTATTTCCTTACAAATCTTCTAATCATATAGCCAATTATTATCATAGGAAATCAATACTTATCCTAGGGACTTCACTGATGATCCAGTGGTTAGGACTCCATGCTTTCATTGCCAAGGGCCTGTGTTTGATCCCTGGTTATAGAACTAGAATCCCACAAACTGGCATGGTGTAGCCAAAAATTAAAAAATATTTATCCTAATGCTTTGCATTTCACTTAACAGGACAAATCTTATCATCCTCATTTTGTAAATAATAATTTCCAATGAAATGGTCATTGAGCTTTGGTTACAAATGGGGGAGCCTAAACCATCTCACATGCTAGTAAAGTAATGCTCAAAATTCTCCAAGCCAGGCTTCAGCAATACGTGAACCATGAACTTCCAGATGTTCAAGCTGGATTTAGAAAAGGCAGAGGAACCAGAGATCAAATTGCCAACATCCACTGGATCATGGAAAAAGCAAGAGAGTTCCAGAAAAACATCTACTTCTGCTTTATTGACTATGCCAAAGCCTTTGACTGTGTGGATCACAATAAATTGTGGAAAATTCTGGAAGAGATGGGAATACCAGACCACCTGACCTGCCTGTTGAGAAATCTGTATGCAGATCAGGAAGCAACAGTTAGACCTGGACATGGAACAACAGACTGGTTCCAAATAGGAAAAGGAGTACGTCAAAGCTGTATACTGTCACCCTGTTTATTAAACTTCTGTGCAGGGTACATCATGAGAAACACTGGACTGGAAGAAACACAAGCTGGAATCAAGATTGCCAGGAAAAATATAAATAACCTCAGATATGAAGATGATACCACCCTTATGGCAGAAAGTGAAGAAGAACTAAAGAACCTCTTGATGAAAGTGAAAGAGGAAAGCGAAAAAGTTGGCTTAAAGCTCAACATTCAGAAAACAAAGATCATGGCATCCGGTCCCATCACTTCATGGGAAATAGATGGGGAAACAGTGGAAACAGTGTCAGACTTTATTTTTGGGGGCCCCAGAATCACTGCAGATGGTGACTGCAGCCATGAAATTAAAAGACGCTTAGTCCTTAGAAGAAAAGTTATGTCCAACCTAGATAGCATATTGAAAAGCAGAGACATTACTTTGCCGACTAAAGGTCCGTCTAGTCAAGGCTATGGTTTTTCCTGTGGTCATGTATGGATGTGAGAGTTGGACTGTGAAGAAGGCTGAGCGCCGAAGAATTGATGCTTTTGAACTGTGGTGTTGGAGAAGACTCTTGAGAGTCCTTGGACTGCAAGGAGATCCAACCAGTCCATTCTGAAGTAAATCAGCCCTGGGATTTCTTTGGAAGGAATGATGCTGAAACTGAAACTCCAGTACTTTGGCCACCTCATGCGAAGAGTTGACTCATTGGAAAAGACTCTGATGCTGGGAAGGATTGGGGGCAGGAGGAGAAGGGACGACAGAGGATGAGATGGCTGGATGGGATCATGGACTTGATGGACGTGAGTCTTAGTGAACTCCGGGAGTTGGTGATGGACAGGGAGGCCTGGCGTGCTGCGATTCATGGGGTCGCAAAGAGTCGGACACGACTGAGCGACTGAACTGAACTGAACTGAAAGTAACTCAGTCACCAACTACAACACGAATGGGAAGGACATGAATCCAATTACTCGCTCTGATGTGACTTTTCATTCATACACAAGTCCAGCATCCCAGTATGAAGTGGTCAGGATGTTCTTAGTGACCTAACAGACTGAATTTTTTCCATTACTGTTTATTTTGCAACAGTACCAATTCTTTCTATGGCTCTCAATCACTGGTAAAGTGTAGTTGACATGATGAGGAGGCCTAGGTTTTAGATTTGTACTTCTCTATCCGTGAGGAAGGACCAGTTTTCCCCCAGCTGATCTTGAGCCAATACTTAAGTTAAATAAAGTAAAAATCAGTTAATTTTAAAAGAAATGGCCATGTCTTTCATTGTACAGCAGTGTCACATTGTCTTCAAAGTTACCAGATAGCTACTCTCGATTCCTTGCAGAGTGGTCCTTTTGATAGCATATAGGCCAGTCGTGGTTAGGACTTCCCCAGTGGCTCAGACGGTAAAGCGTCTTGCTTACAATGCGGGACACCTGGGCTCAATCCCTGAGTCGGGAATATCCTCTGGAGGAGGAAAGGGCAACCCACTCCAGTCCTCTTGCCTGGAAAGTGCCATGGACAGAGGCGCATGGTGGGCTACAGTCCATGGGATTGCAAAGAGTCGGACACGACTGAGCAACTTCACTTTCACTTTCTTTCAGGCCACTCATGGCAAGTCTTAACAGAGGAGTCTTAAGCCATGGTTTAAGAATCACTGCACCAGATCCTGATTACTTCTGTCACAAAGATCTCCAGGCAAACAAACCTGGGCCTCCCTTGTTTTCCTTTGATCATTTCTAACTCCCTTCAACTTAAAGTTGTTGAAGGATATGCTAAAACTGATAGTCATTCCTTGCATTGAGCTTTCAGACCCATTTTATTACATGAGACAATCAACTTTGTTCCTTGTTGCAGTTTCTCTGTTTATGAAAGAGATGGTCTTTAGATGGTCTTGATGAATGATGGCTTCTTTGGAAAGAACTTCACATTGCCTGGAGGCAACTATCAGGAGGATTCTAGTTGGATTATGTCATATAGATACTTGACCTGTCCCCAGGCACATTCATTTACAAAGATACTATGTTGTCCTGCTGCTGCTGCTGCTGCTGCTGCTAAGTCTCTTCAGTCGTGTCCAACTCTGTGCAACCCCATAGACAGCAGCCCACCAGGCTCCGCTGTCCCTGGGATTCTCCAGGCAAGAACACTGGAGTGGGTTGCCATTTCCTTCTCCCATGCATGAAAGTGAAAAGCGAAAGTGAAGTCGCTCAGTTGTCCTTCTAGGTAAATATAAATGGATGCTTCTGTTACCATGATAAATAAAGCTTCTCTTTTACCATTCAGGCAACCAGCAAACTTCTAAACCTTGCTTACCTGGATCTCTTCCACCAGAAGTAAGTAGTTTAACAGAGCAGTCTCCATTTTAGTGGAGACAGCCACTCAGGACTAAAAAAGAATCTGAAAGGCAGTAGATTTAGAAATAGCAGCAGGCATTCATGGCGGGCCAGGAGAAAAGAGAAACCATATGGGACTGCTGTGTACCATTAGGGGAGGGAAGACAGAAGGGTGATGGAAAGGAGATGCCTCAGGTGGGTTTGATCAGTTGCTATGGTTTCTGAGGCCTATTTTAATATCAGAGGCTGCCAGCTCTGTAAGCACGGTATCAACATGCACATTTAGGTGCAGGCTACCTGGGAAGAACCTGAGGTAAAAATGGCTGTACACCACTCAGATTGAGTTTCCATAGTGAATGCTTTCATAAAAAGAGTAATCAAGAAAATGGATTTGATGGTAAAGGAAAAATGGTGTAGAAGAGGACATGGCAGTGATCTGGAGATCAGCCTTGTTCAGGAGAGGTCTTGTCCCTTGTTATCACAGACTCAGTGTGCCCACCTGGGAAATGGCCTCACAGATGACAGTAAGTTCAGTGAACCTGGAGTCAGAATTTCTGGGTTCAAGTCCTGGACCCCACTTAGCATCTTTGCAACCTTACGTAGTCATACCTCTGGTGTCTCATCTGTTAAACATTTGCCGAGCTCTGGAAGCTATTATAAGACTCAAATGAGATAATCTCTGTAAATTCACAATTTATTTCTCTGCTTATTTACAATACCAACAGTCTCCTCTACTTCCCTGTCCCAAAAGGACGTAAGGGAAGGGAGACCATTGCTACAAGTGATACTTTTAAAAGCGGCTACTTCACAACTCCAGGATTATCCAGTCAGTCACTGTGTCGACATATCATGGTATGACTGTTGTGAACAGAAGACTGCATGAGAATGTTTAATCTGAAGGCTAATTTCTCCTACAAGTGAGAGAGGGACATCTGTATTTGCCAGTTTACGTGGTTCAGTTGCTCAGTCGTGTCTGACTTTTTGTGACCCATGGACTGTAGCACACCAGGCCTCCCTGTCCATCACCAACTCCCTGAGTTTACCCGAACTTATGTCCATTGAGTCAGTGATGCCATCCAACCATCTCATCCTGTATTGTCCCCTTCTCCTCCTGTCTTCAATCTTTTCAAGCATCAGGGTCTTTTCCAGTGAGTCAGTTCTTTGCATCATGTGGCCAAAGAATTGGAGTTTTCAGCTTTAGCATCAGTCCTCCAATTAACATTCAGGACTGATTTCCTTTAGGATGGACTGATTGTATCTCCTTGCTGTTCAAGGGACTCTCAAGAGTCTTCTCCAACACCACAGTTCAAAAGCATCAATTGTTCGGAGCTCAGCTTTCTATATAGTCCAACTCTCACATCCATACATGACCACTGGAAAAACCATAGCCTTGACTAGATGGACCTTTGTTGACAAAGTAACGCCTCTGGTTTTCAATATGCTGTCTAGGTTGGTGATAACTTTCCTTCCAAGGAGTAAGCGTCTTTAATTTCATGGCTGCAAGCACCAACTGCAGTGATTTTGGAGCCCAAGAAAATAAAGTCTCTCACTGTTTCCACTGTTTCCCTGTCTATTTGCTAGAAGTGATGGGACCAGATGCCATGATCTTAGTTTTCTGAGTTTTGAGTTTTAAACCAACTTTTTAAAAAATATATAAATTTATTTATTTTAATTGGAGGCTAATTACTTTACAATATTGTATTGGTTTTGCCATACATCAACATGAATCCACCACAGGTGTATACATGTTCCCCATCCTGAACCCCCTCCCTCCTCCCTCCCTGTACCATCCCTCTGGGTCATCCCAGTGCACCAGCCCCAAGCATCCAGTATCGTGCATCAAACCTGGACTGGTGATTCGTTTGATATATGATATTATAAATGTTTCAATGCCATTCTCCCAAATTGTCCCACCCTCTCCCTCTCCCACAGAGTCCAAAAGACTGTTATAAACATCTGCGTCTCTTTTGCTGTCTTGCACACAGGGTTATCGTTACCATCTTTCTAAATTCCATAAATATGCGTTAGTATACTGTATTAGTGTTTTTCTTTCTGGCTTACTTCACTCTATAATAGGCTCCAGTTTCATCCACCTCATTAGAACTGATTCAAATGTATTCTTTTTAATGGCTGGGTAATACTCCATTGTGTATATATATCATAGCTTTCTTTTTTTTTTTTTTAATTTTACTTTACAATACCATATTGGTTTTGCCATACACTGACATGAATCCGTCACTGGTTTATACGAGCTCCCAATCCTGAAACCCCTCTCACCCCATATCATCTCTCTGGATCATCCCCGTGCACCAGCCCCAAGCATCCTGTATCCTATATCGAACATAGACTGGCGCTTTGTTTCTTACATGATAGTATACATGTTTCAATGCCATTCTCCCAAATCATCCCACCCTCTCCCTCTCCCTCAGAGTCCAAAAGTCCGTTCTATACATCTGTGTTTCTTTTGCTGTCTCGCATACAAGGTCATCATTACCATCTTTCTAAATTCCATATATATGTGTCAGTATACTGTATTGGTGTTTTTCTTTCTGGCTTACTTCACTCTGTATAATCAGCTCCAGTTTCATCCACCTCATTAGAACTGATTCAAATGTATTCTTTTTAATGGCTGAGTAATACTCCGTTGTGTATATGTACCACAGCTTTCTTATCCATTCATCTTCTGGTGGACATCTAGGTTGTTTCCATGTCCTGGCTATTATAAACAGTGCTACAGTGAACACTGGGGTACACATGTCTCTTTCAATTCTGTAAACCAACTTTTTCATTCTCCTCTTTTACTTTCATCAAGAGGCTCTTTAGTTCTTCAGTTTTTCTGCCTCAAGTGTGGTGTCATCTGCGTATCTGAGGTTATTGATATTTCTCCCAGCAATCTTGATTCCAGCTTGTGTGTCATCTAGCCCAGCGTTTCTCCTGATGTACTCTGCATATAAGTTAAATAAGCAGGGTGACAGTATACAGGCTTGATGTACTCCTTGCCCAATTTGGAACCAGTCTGTTGTTCTATGTCCAGTTCTAACTGTTGCTTCCTGACCTGCATACAGATTTCTCAAGAGGCAGATCAGGTAGTATTAGACACCAACACACATATAAAAGCATAAAATGCCAGAAGTAAGCCTTATAAGGAATAGCTTATAACTATTAGAGCTTCTTTTTTAAGTAATTTAAATAAATGACAAGTATCACCTTAATACCAAATTAGGTGTTGTGATTCAGACCATACAGATGTGGTCTAGAGAGAATTTCACATCACAGCTGAGTAGAACTGTCTATGAGAGAGAATTCTCTCTTGCAAAAATAATACAGTTCCCTTTATCCTGTTTGCCCTAATGTAACATCTTACATATGCATAGTACAGTTGTTAAAACCGAGAAATTAGGATCGATACCATGCTGTTCACTAACTGAGAGACTTTCCTGAAATTTTGCCAGTATTCCCACAAATGTTCTTTTTCTGGTCCAGGATCCCTAGAATCTTACATTCATTTGTGCTGTCTTAGTCTCCTCCAATCTCTAACCAATCTTTGATCTTTCTCTGACTTAAAAAAAATCTTTTCCAACATTTACACTTTGAAGAATACTTGCTGCTGTTGTGCAGAACACCTTTTAATTTTGGTTTATCTGATGTTTTCTCATAATTAGATGGAGGTATGCATTTTTTTTTGGCAAGCTTGCCACAGAAACCACAGTGCATCCTTCTCAGTATATAGATCACGAGGTCTGTGATGATCCTTCATTTAGGCATGTTGGTTAAGGTGGTGTCTGCTAGGTTTCTTCCTTACAATGTTATGGTTTTCCTCTTTGTAATTAATAAGGTTCTTGTCTTGTATTTAAGATGATTTTGTGCTTCCATAAATTGACTGTCAAGGGTTGGAACAAGTGCTGTTCACAGAGGGTTGCCAAGTGTCCTGTCCTGGTGGGAAGGAGCTGTGCCCTAGAAGATGATGGAGTCATTAAGTGTTTGAATAGGTTTCTCTCAATCCATACTGAAATGGATTGCCTGACATTACATTGCAGGATTTTTAAGTCCTACCTCCAGGCATATCTCCTAGTTACTAGCAAAAATGAAAGTGTGAAATGCTTTTTAATGTATATTTAACAACACATAGTCTGGTGATTACTGATGTGTATTCTCTGTGGACGCTCTCTACTATCAGAGCAGGATGTTAAGAGACAATATTTTTACACATTCTTATCTAAATCCATCATGTGTTTACTTTCTGAATATCTATAACTGTCATTTATAACAAGATCATAAGAAGTCAAATACTCTTAACTCAAACTTTGAATCATAGAATTGCAATCAATTTTCAGGAAAAGTACAACTACTGTGTTTCCTTACTCTACCTTATGAAATTGCCTACCGTAATGTGACACTAAAATTCAGCCACTTAAAGGGGGAGAAATACAGCATAGCAATGTGAGTATGGGGGTGATGCTACTTCATTCATCTTCATGATTTAGAAATTCAGATACTAGCTCTTATTTAAAAGAAGTTTCATCATTGAATCCAGTGTCATGTCTGATTGTGTTAAAGAAAATTTGAAAAGAAAAAAAAATAAAATTTGAAAAATGTACCTAATTCCTTCCTGTGGTGTCACTATTTGATAAAGATTAAGGTACCATGTTATGTTTTGCTTTTGCATACACTGGGTTGCACAGCAAGAGTTCGCATCTTGTACTAATATATGCTAAATACTTGCATAGTCTGTAGACCATTGTTGTTAAAAGTAGCAGTAGAATGTAGGCATTTTAGATCACAGAGCCCCAGTGGTCTACGTTTTGTTTGCTTTGACATTATTAAACTCAATCTGTTTCTCTAACTGTGACTCTAATGACTGCATTTGCATGGCAGAAAAGTTTGCTTTGTGGATCAACTTGTATTAACAGAGCTTGCATGTTGTTTTCTGCTCTTGCTCGCGGTGTTCCGTGAGCAGACAGAGCACCTTCAGCTGCACTGAATAATTATGCACAATCAATAAGTTTCTGTGTTTGTCTTTGTCGTTTCTTTGATGTGGCCTCCAGGATGCTGCCGGCAAGGTGCTGGACCGCTGGGCCATCATGTCTCGAGAAGAGGAAATCATCACCCTTCAGCAGTTTCTGCGGTTCGGAGAAACCAAATCCATCGTGGAGCTGATGGCGATTCAGGAGAAAGAAGGGCAGGCCGTAGCTGTACCATCTTCAAAGACAGACTCAGACATCAGAACTTTCATTGAGAGCAATAATCGCACCAGGAGTCCCAGCCTCCTCGCCCATCTAGAGAACAGCAACCCTTCCAGCATTCACCACTTCGAAAACATCCCCAACAGCCTTGCCTTCCTACTGCCATTCCAGTATATAAACCCGGTCTCAGCTCCGCTGCTAGGATTGCCTCCAAACGGGCTGCTGTTAGAGCAACCAGGATTGAGGCTGCGGGAGCCCAGCCTTTCGACCCAGAATGAATATAATGAGAGCAGTGAATCTGAAGTCTCCCCCCACGCCCTACAAGAACGATCAAACGCCCAATAGAAATGCCCTGACCAGCATCACTAACGTGGAGCCCAAAACCGAGCCAGCCTGCGTGTCCCCCATTCAGAATTCCGCCCCGGTCAGTGATCTGTCCAAAACTGAACACCCGAAGAGCTCATTCCGGATCCACCGGATGAGAAGGATGGGAGTCAGCCTCCCGGAAGGGAAGAGTGTTCTGTAACGCGTGTGGGAAGACGTTCTATGACAAAGGTACTCTCAAAATCCATTATAACGCTGTTCACCTGAAGATAAAACATCGGTGCACCATCGAAGGCTGCAATATGGTCTTTAGCTCCCTCCGCAGCCGGAACCGCCACAGTGCGAACCCTAACCCTCGCCTTCACATGCCTATGCTAAGGAATAACCGAGACAAAGATTTAATCCGGGCCACATCCGGGGCCGCCACCCCCGTCATAGCAAGTACAAAATCGAATCTCACACTCACGAGCCCTGGCCGGCCCCCAATGGGTTTTACCACTCCCCCACTAGACCCCGTCTTACAGAACCCTCTCCCTAGCCAGCTGGTGTTCTCTGGGCTAAAGACTGTCCAACCAGTTCCTCCGTTTTATAGAAGTTTACTCACTCCAGGGGAAATGGTGAGTCCTCCGACCTCCCTCCCAACCAGTCCCATCATTCCAACCAGTGGTACCATAGAGCAGCACCCCCCACCCCCCTCTGAGCCAGCAGCGCCAGTAGTGATGATGGCCACTCATGAGCCCAGTGCCGACCTGGCGCCCAAGAAGAAGCCCAGGAAGTCCAGCATGCCTGTGAAGATCGAGAAGGAAATTATCGATACCGCCGATGAGTTTGACGATGAAGATGACGACCCCAATGACAGCGGGGCTGTGGTCAACGATGGGAGCCATGACAATCACTGCCACTCCCAGGAGGAGATGAGTCCGGGCATGTCGGTGAAGGACTTTTCTAAGCATAGCAGGACCCGCTGCATTTCAAGGACAGAAATAAGAAGGGCTGACAGCATGACTTCTGAGGACCAAGAACCTGAGCGGGACTATGAGAATGAGTCTGAGTCTTCGGAGCCCAAACTCGGTGAGGAATCCATGGAGGGGGATGAGCACATGCACGGTGAGGTGAGCGAGAAAGTCCTGATGAGCAGTGAGAGGCCGGACGAGAACCACAGTGAGCCCTCTCACCAGGATGTCATCAAGGTGAAGGAGGAGTTTACAGATCCCACTTACGACATGTTTTACATGAGCCAGTATGGACTGTACAACGGCGGGGGGTGCCAGCATGGCAGCCCTGCACGAGAGTTTTACATCGTCTCTGAATTACGGCAGCCCTCAGAAGTTCTCCCCAGAAGGGGACCTGTGTTCTAGCCCAGACCCTAAAATATGTTATGTGTGCAAGAAGAGTTTCAAAAGCTCCTACAGCGTGAAGCTTCACTACAGAAACGTTCACTTGAAAGAGATGCATGTCTGCACGGTGGCTGGCTGCAACGCTGCCTTCCCCTCTCGCCGAAGCAGAGACAGGTCAGTAAATCTCCATTGGCTGCTGCTGCTGGGGGGTGGAGGGTGCCAGTCATGGTGGACTTGACACTTTAAAAAAATCCAACTTCGATGTTTTCGATGCACTGTAAAG
The DNA here is from genome assembly GCA_917880005.1 of Nanger dama. Lineage (NCBI taxonomy): Eukaryota > Metazoa > Chordata > Mammalia > Artiodactyla > Bovidae > Nanger > Nanger dama. Next base: position 4,846,170 of record CAKJTW010000017.1, read on the forward strand.
ATTGTCCACAGTGACCGCGTGATCCCCAGGCTGCCATGCTCGTGAAGGATTGCTGCAGTCGGTGCTTGTTCTGATTAAGCATGCAGAATCATACGCCATCTTACTCAGTAATGCACGCCATTTTTCTCTGTGCTCTGTGTGTATGTGTGTGTGTGTGTGTGTGTCTCCATGCATCTAGGTGTGAATAAGTTAACTGTGTACACAGTTCCCTGCTTTCCCGTGAACCTTCACTTAGAAGCTGCAGCTTCTGTTATATATATTTCTGCTTTGCCTTGTGGCTTTATAATTAAATCAATATATTATCTTCATACACACGTATTTATCCAATATAGAAACAGAAATTTACGGATGGAAAGAACCATAGGTCCAGGACATCGAGACAGCCTGCATCTGCGTAGGTATAACCAGAAATGTTATCGTTCTTACATGAGTATTTAGTGTGTCCATGAATTCTTTAAGAGTCGTAGAAATATCGGAAGAAAATGGGACCAAAGTAATTGTTGATATGGGGAAATGTTATGACGATTGTGGGTTACTTCAACTTCACAATGTCTTTGAGCACATCTCTAAAATATAGTCATGGGAATTATGCATAGAAGGGGAGGCATGCATATACTTTGAGGATCAGTTAGAATATATTATGTCCAGCCTTCAGATGACATCACACCTTAGGTATGTAGCTGTGGCTCTGAAACAGTTGGGCTTAAACAGAAGCAGCTGGTCCTAAACCTACAGTGTTCTTTTTCAATCTTAAAGAAAATGTAATATAAAAGGAATGTGTTCAGGTGGTCATTGGTGGAGTAGCACAGTTGTTCTCCCCTTGTGGAGATAAGCTTATGAGCAGAGTATTATACACCAGCCTAACTAGAGTCACACGGTTAGTTCATCCCGTTATAACAAATGCAGTTTGGTTTTACGTTGTCTTTTAATAAAGTATCTGGAGAAAATTTTTACATGGTAAAAATCAATATATGTAGAAGAAACAATATTAACTAGGAAGTTTCCAAATAGCTACCCGCCAAATTCTAGTGTTTCCTGGTGGGTAGAGTTGTTTGATAAAGTAACATACAATAGAAGTACCCTGAAAAGTAGTGAACGGCCTCTAGAATGTTCAGTTTTTTCCATATTTAAAAGTTCAGTCATCTTAAAAATAAAAGAAGAAAATACCTTTTTTAATACTAAAATACATGGGACCCAATGCATGAAAAGCAAAATCTCTGAGAAAAAATTCAGTGGCTTTCTTCATACAATTCAAAACATGCTTTGAAGAGAAATCTATGTTCTTAAAAAATTCCCTCCCCCAACTCCATTTACCTTGTTCTGTAAAAATGTTTTATGGTCACAGAGTTCTTTTCAGTTCCAGGTTATCATTAACAGTCCCAGAATACAGCAATTAAGATAGCTAGACTTTGAATAATAAAATGTAATACTATATCCATCCCCCCACGTTTGTAAGTAATATTCATTCTTTTACATTTGAAATAGTGCACTTGTGATAATGAGGTTAATGCATTGGATTTTTTTAACAAAAATAAAAGACTTATGAAAAACTGCATAAAATATTTATGGAAATGGAGTGTTTGAAGAGAAGCCAAAATTTAAGCTTATTTGCATGAATTCCTATCACAGTTTTAGTTGTTTTGCTGAAAATACTGCAAGTCAGAACACTCAGATAAATGGCTCTGGGACCAAAGACTACAACACCCAAAGCTTGGTGCTTTCATTTACATCAAGCCACTAGAAAACACAAGCCCTGTTTTTATGCCTCAGTGTATAAGGAAGTACTGTGCAGAGGGTGGTTTGTCTGAGGAAAAACATTTATTGATAGAAGCAGAATATTTCAGTCTCTAATTTTATTCCAAGGATTGAGTGTTCCATGGGTGACCATCCATATACAAGTTACATTTCATATGGGTGAAATAGCACGTCATGCCGAAATGTTGTAATTCTGGATTTTGTCACACACAATAAAAGCACATTGGAAAAAAAGTACAAGAAAGTCTTCTGATTCTCACTTGAAACTTTGCTTTACAAGAGTCCTCCAATCTTTTGACCCCAGGGTAAACACTTAGCAGAAACTTTGATACTTCAACTTTTTTATAAGAAGAGTGTTCATCCTTGTTGAGTCTATGACTTGAGTTAATATGTGAGCATAGCTACCACCAAATAAGCAAAAACAGGGATGCCATTAAATGTCATCCTCTTCTGCATCTCCAGGAAACGCAACTGCTCTATAATTGTACCCGTTTCATTGTCATCAACTAATGTTGACCTGTAATTTGATCTTATTCACAAAGCCTCTGCCTCACATCTCAAACCTACCCCATAGACTTTTCTTCCCTTGTCTCTTCACTTTTCCTGTATCAGTCACAAGAACCCCAGGAATTTTATGTCCCTGCTTTTTCCTCTTCAAGTCACTATGAAGCTAGGCTAAGTTTTCTTACCTTTCTCTGCACCAACACACCTTCCCAAGCAGAAATCCCCCTCTGTCTTTAACCCTGCTGTCCCTGTGTCCATTTCTCTCCTCTCCCCAGCGTCTCGATTCATCCATCCTGGACTCTGCAACATCTTCCTTGTGCAAACAGAGCATTAGAAGGCATTTTGAGTTGGGGTCGAAGTATGCAATGGGGTTTACCTGTGATAAAACTAACAGAATAAACCCTCTTCCTTCTATTTATGAAAGCAGCCTTCTTGTCTTTGGGCTTAGAACACCTTACCAGAGGGAGAAACAGGTCTTCCTCGGCTTCTTCCAAAAGGGTTAAATTTGAGGGAGTTGTGTGTGTGGTCTCAGACAGGCAGTTAGCGGGATGGAAGTAGCGGGAAGGATGGTAAATGCTGTATTTTACATTTGGCGACTAGTTAGCAGAGATGTCCAAGTCTTTGCTTAGCATCTCTCTAGGTCTTGTAAGATCAGATTGAAGGCTTTTTGAAAAACAATATTCTTTGTGCAAAGTCACCAAAAGGGACATGAGAGAGAGAGAGTGGGGCACAAGCAAGGTTTGTGAGGGCTGAGGATTCTGAGTGAAGTATCAGAAGTGTCCTTTCTATACATTTGTGAATCAGTGGGAGTTTAATAAATTGGAAAACAAAGAGGACCATTCCACTCTAATGACACAGAGCAAGCTAATATACACAAACTCCAATTCGTCTGGTCATTAGGTGGCTGTTAGGGTACTTTTTATTCTGAGTTTCTGAAGCACAATGTAAATTACTTTCCCTGTAAAAAACTACAGAACTATAGGGCGATGGCTGATAGTTAAGTGTTTAAGTGTATACAGATAGTAGTGTGTAGTGTTACACACAACAGTCACTAGACACCTGTACTTCTTTCTTGTTTGTCCCTTGATTTTTCTGCTAAGATGCTCTTCTGTCAGGGTACAGCAAAGCTGACTCTAGGTTTTGAAGTATACCTATGAAAATACTCCCTGGGAAGAATTCTAACTGGCCTAGAACCTACAGTCTTCAGAAGGGTCATTTCCTTGAAGAGTGTCATAGAATTGGTGGGCCCTGGCTTTCTTTGGTCATTTCTTATCCTCTGGCTGGTATTTTGATCCCCAGGAGGGCTGAGCGGCCATGGGTCATCTATATATTAGGGAAGCCCATTTATAAATTACATTTGGTTTTTATTCCGAAAAATAAAAACCCCTGTGTCCTCTTCTACTGAATTCCTTATCATTTGCTAGCATGTTAAAAATCTATTTATATCTGTTTCAGTGATGGGCTGTTTTAAAACTCCCTCAACTATCATGAAGACTTTGTCTATAGAAACTAGGTGGTCTACATAGAAAGAAATACTTAATCTGATTGTTTTTCATCTTAACATGAATTTTACCATCTTTGTTCCTCTCTTCCCTCTGAGAATAGTGGCCACTCATTGCTACAGTTTGTCTTGAATTTTATCAGAAAGGTAAGCATTATGTCTGATCTTCAAGGTGTAGGAAAGGTGATTCAGCCCCCTGAATAAATTTAGAAACAAAATAATATTTGCTTAGGGTGATTTATAAATAAATATGAGGCAACCATTGGTGCCAAGTGGAAACCTTCTCTTTGATTGCTACTTAAATCCGTCCAGATTTAAACATGTAAACGTCTTGATTTGTATGAAGTAAGACATCTGTATTTGGTTTATTAAAACCTGCTGATGTCTCCAGAACTAAATTTGTTCCTATATAGGCCTCTGGGTAGCCGTAGCTAAAAAGCAGAGATGTATAGTTTTTGCTTGTTTGATTACCTGACTTCCAGCCCTGTACAGGTGTGCAGGAATAAATTAACATAAGCTACCTCTGACGAGCCACTGCATACATTAACAGCAGAGGTGAAGATGCGAAACCATGCTACTTGCCTCCTGTTTTCACCTTCCCAGCAGCGACATCCATTTTTCCCATTATTCTTGTTTAGAAAAGTTCTCTGTAAGTTTCCAACAAGAGATTTTCAATAAATGCATATAATTTCACCAGGTACTACCTCCAAGAAATAAGCCACTTAGCACCAGTTTAAGATAACTATTAGTGTATTTGTCCTAATACAATTAGCTGTCAAACAGTGTGTTAATCTTCTCCAAGTACGAGAAGAGAACACTTTAAGGCATCAGCTTTTCATTTCCTATATCTTTTGCCATCCAAACTGCAGCTCTCCTTTACCAGAATTCTTTTAAAAGGTAAAGGCACGTTGGTCCTCTGACTTTTAAAGGAAGACATTTTTTTCTCCTCTGTTACTCTTTTTAGTTTCACAATACAGCCAGGAGATCAATAGGTCTTTTGTACTTATCTCCATTACTTTCCATCAAAGGCAAACAAAATAAATTCCCCCTTCTGAGTAATTGCTAGTTGTGCCCTCCTCAAGTGAAACTTTGGTAGTAAGATAAACTTCAGTGTCATTCCTGTCTCTGGGGTTCTTTTTATATCCTGGGAGAAGAGCAGTGAGCAAAACGGCCTCCCTTGTATCATGGGGAGAGACTCTGTCAAGCCTACCATGAGCCTCGGATCTTCCTAATGACCTCCTGCTGGCCCAGCTGGATATAAGACAAGCTCATTTAAGCCTCTGCTGACCTTTCACTCCTCCAGCCCAAGAAGTACACCAATCACTTCCACCAAACTGCCTACCAACTAGACAACAGAGCTTAATGGTGAGCAAAGGACTTCCTGTCCATGATACAAAGAAGTTCTTACAAATTTCTCTTGATAGGAGTACCATTAAATCTCTTGTGGCTACATAACTTCCAGTGCGTAAATGCAATGCTTCCATATACCCTGTATTCCTACCTTCCCTCAAAAGGAATGAGCTACTACTCTGTCCATCGGGAACTTGAAAATCCAGGCAGAAATAGCATTTAGATCAGCATGTTCATACTGCATGCACAGGTGGTAATTTTCAAGATGGCACTACTTTGAAAGGGTCATCTTCATGATTTCTGTCTCCCTTGGGTTTCCCATCATCTATCTGATCCCCTGATAGACTTTTTTGGTCTCATTCTTTCTCATAGTGATTCATTCTAAGTATTAGTTTTTGTAGATAGTTTTTCTTTTTTAAAACAAATAAGAAAGGCCATTTCTCACCTGGAAGCAGGTTATGAGACTTCACATACATATTAGTATTTGCTTGTATACTGCAAAAGTAGGTTCTCCGTAAGGTAAGAAGCTTCTACCAGCCCTTTCTTGCTGAGTGATTTGTTGTTGTTGTGCTAAGGGGACAGACTTTTCTTTCTCTGTTGAAATTTCATTGTGAAGATTGGGCTAGAAAGCATTTCTTTTTCTCTTTTTAAAAGCCTTCTCAGAAATAATTTAATGTTTTTGCTGTAAGACTCCCACAAGCTTCAAATAAATGAATGTGGCAGAATATGAAAGGAGTTTACACTTGCCAAAAAATTACAATGTCATAAAAAAGGATTTATTAACTTTGATTCTTGAGTGCCAAGATGTGTGTGTGTGCATGTGTGAGAGAGAAGCAAGCTGAGCAAGAGGAAAAAGAATGCTTTTCAGGAAAGGACAATTTTTCTTCAGTTACTTTAACAGAAAGCTACACTTTTTAAAAATACCTAGATTTTATGTCCTAATGCAAGCGGCTTGAATTAAAACAGGAGTTGTAAATTCCTGGTAGAAAGCTGTTATGCCTGAAGTGTTAGTGATCTTAACTCTAGTACTTTATGGAGTTTATTACTTCTTTTATTAACTAGGGGGAAATGTTACCTACTTCTGGTTTAATTCTTTTTCTTGCTTGCTCTAATTATTTTGACTTTACCTTAGGAAAAAAAAAAAAAGCTGTGTTTCTAACCTGAACATATGTAAGTGATGCCTCCAGTTTGCTATTGCATATATCAGTTGGAATTATTGCCAGCTATTCAAAAATTATGCTAACGTTCTCATGTAAATGTGTCCACATAAAGTATATGTGTTTATATGTGAACAACCACATAAATAAGAATATCAAAAGACAGATCATCCTTAATTGCCAGAATAGACATCTTCATCTTGGGAAATGATGTATGAAGTTACTTTAGCACGTGGATGGGAAATAAGATTTTTTTTTTCAGTCAGAAGAGACAGATTTGGGCAATGGGAACGACAGACCTTCAGAAGTAAGCCTCCTGGGTCTGATGGCCAGCTAAGGGGAGCCGCTCGAACTCTGCTGGCTTTTTAGTCCGCTCTGTCACCAAGGGGGCACTGGGGGGGTCAGTCCGCTCACTAGTAATTGTGTTTTACAGACTTCTAAAGCAATTGGCTCAGTCAGTCCCAATTCAATAAAAGTGGAGAGCAGAGAGAGAGCACTTTTGTTCTATTTTTTACTTGAAATTATTTCATTCAGCAGTCTGTCTTTTTTATTACCAGGACTTGACATTAGCACTCCAAGCTATATTAGCATCCATTTCAGCAGTTCAGTAATGGTATTAAAAAAACACTTAACTTCAACGGTGAATGGTTGTATGACAGTACCATAAAAATCCACATTAAAAAAAAAAACTTATGTATTTGTCCCAGCAAATTATTTTTCACTTGTTTAACCACTTCAAAGCTATGTTCTTGAGATGGGTTTTCAGGAAGAACCTTCTTGCTCTGAGAAGCAAGCAGTCAGCAGTGCTCTGTTGATTAGGGAATCAGGAGAAGAGGGAAAGAGAGATCCAGTGGGGAGAGGGGAAGTAAAGATGCTGTTTACCCTTTAGTTAGATTACCTTCCATTCATCAGCAGAGATGGAATTGGCAACCTCAGAGCACCCAAGGTGAAATTCTTGGATCCTCATGCCTGGCTGGGATTTGATTTTTAACCCAGCACTCCCCAAACTTGGGAGCAGAGCCTAACTACTTTGGCACTGCAGTGTGCTCATAAATGACTACATTAGGTTCTAAATTTTGATTAAACATTCAGTAATTAATCAATGGTAGACATGAAGCAGTTGGCAAGGTCCAGAGCTGCAAAATGTTTAAGACATAAAACATTACGAAGTAATTAGAATATGCTCCTTCAAGAGAAGGATTGCCTTCAATAAAGAGGTAAATGATAGCATCCTGCTTATTGTGGACGTAGGCAGCCAGAGCAATATGATAAACTGCTGGAGATACACATATCAGTAATCATCCACATTATTAGTGCCATTAATCATAATTCCAAAAATATGACAGCAGCAGCCAACTTTTTGACCAATTTCGCTTCTGCCCGTTGGCCATTATAACTTCGCTAATAGACTGCAGAGCTCCTGTGCGTGGCAGTTTGCATTGAGAATGGAAGGTTAATTATATTTGAGCTGCTGATTTCTTCTCTCCTTGGAAAAGGCTTAGCACTTTGACAATCCCAAGAGCTCACTGTTGTTAAACCAGTAAAAGTACCTTATTGAAATTTTCTTTGTTGGTCAGGAACGAGGAGATGTTTCAAATGAGAGAGATGCGCCAGGCTGGGAAAGCTGCTAATGTTTCTTGCTTCAAAGTGATCCTTGGGTAACAAGATGAAGTCAGAGGTTTCTTTAGCTTGGTTTGCTCTCGTTTCTCTTCGGTAGACGGGTAGAAATTTTCTATGGTGATAACACCAAGTGAATCCCACAAGATGCGTGGTGGTCTCAGTATGTATATATAGGACTAAGAAGTTGGGGGAAGTGGTTAATGGTATTGGAAGCAATAAGCACCTCTTTCATACAGAATTCTGCTTCTATGGCTATGTTTTTGTGAATCAGGAGTAAAAGAATTTCCGAAAAACCTGAATGTTTCTAAACATTGGAAGGTAGCATAGTTGTGTTGCTGGTTGCTTAACTGACGTTTTCCTGTTGGTAGTTTTGACACCATTTAACTAAAGACATAAATTAGATTTTTGTGCATTCTTTTTGTTCATGTGTCTTAAATAGTTTCATTTTCAACACAGAATTCTAGATAAGGCTGTAGCTCAATTATAATATTGCCTACAAAATCCTGTCCCCTGGGAAATTCACACATCCCTAATGCTCTCTTTTAAAAGATCACAAATTGTTTTAATGATATAAAACCTTCTTGGATAGTTAGGAAGTATTTCCTTTGAAAAAGACCTCAGAAAGAAACTGATGTTCCATGTTGTACACATTAGAAAAGAAAGCTTATTTTTAAATAGAAGAAATTTGAATGTCAAGAGAAAAATACATTCTTACTGCTTTGGAAATAGATATTTGGAATTCTTTGTATAAGATGACAAAACATGGGATGGAAAACTGGAGAGTTAGTTCATCCAGCAGAGAAGGCAATGGCATCCCACTCCAGTACTCTTGCCTGGAAAATCCCATGAGCGGAGGAGCCTGGCAGGCTGCAGTCCATGGGGTCGCGACTTCACTTTCACTTTTCACTTTCATGCATTGGAGAAGGCAATGGCAACCCACTCCAGTGTTCTTGCCTGGAGAATCCCAGGGACAGGGGAGCCTGGTGGGCTGCCGTCTATGGGGTCGCACAGAGTCGGACACGACTGAAGCGACTTAGCAGGAGCAGCAGCAACAGTTCATCCAGGGTAAATATAAATCTCAAAATTGTAGCTCAGATTTTATTCAAGTCCTTAAAAGATGCCAGGATGAATGGCTTTGCTTTCTCTTACCCAATAGTAGTAGTAAGCTGAGCACCATATGAGCTGCTTGATTAAGAAATTTTCCAAATGCTGTGAAAACATAATCCTATTCACAGTGTAACACACATCTCGCATTACAGCGCAACAGGTTATCTGTTGAATAATCAGCACCCTCGAGAAGCCTCGATGTGTCAGATACAGCTCAGAAGTAAAATGGATAGGGAACAGCGTTGGATATCAATTCTGCACTTAACCTGAGCATCCAGCATAGACATTTTCCATCCACCAATCTTCCTTCCCAAATGCCATCACCACATTAACATTTTTAAGCATTCCACAGCAATGACAAATTGTTTTGTAGCCGTAGTGCCAGATTTAGTATGCGAGAGACACGTTCGCCTCTGCCAACAAACCAATAATTCTCACTAACATCTTCAGAGTTACAACATTTATAAAGTTGCAAAGTGGAGTAAACAAACCATCTGTTTGGCTTTTCCATATATGTCATGCTTTCTTATTAGCATATTACGATTCATTTAGTAAACAAATTTGGTGATTTCGTTCACGTCAATGTTAGGTTGGAAGCTTGAAGATGATTAACATTCCTGGGACAGGCACATTAATACATTGCTTCCTCGGCAAAGTTAAATGGCTTCTCAGGAGAATCACCCCTTGTTGACAAGATGAGACTGTCAATTTGGTTTGCCTGCCACATTAGGGGCCGTAAGGGGATGGCAGGCTCTGAGAGAGGGGAGTCATGTAGGCAGCATAATTCACTGTGAATTGAGAAAAGAAGTCTAATTCTGATAAATGGTCGACCCCAATACATCCTACCTGTTATTACAACAGACGTGCCGTATCTGTGCAGTAAATTAGCTAAACCCCTAAAGAGTTTGGTGGGAGCTTATCTTCAAGTGAATAATTTGAATGGAGAGAGAACTGTCTGCGTGACCAGTATGGATGATTTGTTTTATATTGAAAGGGATTGAAGGGACTGGATTTCATACTTTCAATTTGCAAGAATTTGCTTAGCTTTTGTTTCTTGCATTTATCATGTACTTCTGTACTTTTGGGGGGGTGCGAGGGGGTTGAGCATTGTTCACTAAAATTTTATATTGAGTTTCCTGAGCTGGGGATGGTTTTCAGATCTTTTGGAGAAAATCTTTAAATACTACCTTAGAGAGCACCTGCTCATTTTGCAAAAATGTATATACTAGCAAAAATACCATGACTTCACAGGGCTATAAGTATACCACCATCAATAAATGGGAATACAGATATATTTGAGGCATTCAGGATAACAGGTAGTGTCATGGCAATCTAGATAAAAGAATAAATAAGGCACAGAAGTTTTAACTTTTGTTTCTGTGGATTTGGAGAGCAGATTTACATTTCCGATCAGGAATATTGACTCAGTGTCCAACAATACACTCAAACCCAGCATCCAGATTTTATATTTTATATTACAGGTTGAATATAAATTTATGTATGCCCATATACATACATAAAAACACATGTACACTATATGTGGTGGTATCTGCTGTATATACTGCACTGTGATCACTCTGGACAGTTTGAGGTGTGTGCATGTGTGTGTGAAGTGGCAAAGATAAGCAGAAAAAATAAAGGCAAAAGTTAGGCCAAAACGGAGCCTCAGTTCCATTTCACCTGGGGCACTGCAATTAATTATCAAGTATTTTGCTTCAGTTCAGTAAGTTTAGGATGGCTCAGAACTGATTAAGAATTAAGGTTAGACTGGGCTTATGTAACCTATAGCCTGATACAGTTTGATGGCCACATTTTGATTTTCTTAGTCATGAGATTCTTATTTTTAAAAAAGTTATGTGTATCTCAAAACCAAAGTTAAAATCTCAAAACGTTTTTTCAGTGTGCTTAATTTTTTTTTCTTTTTATGGTTAAACATTGCATTAAGTTGAACTAGGTATTTTGAACAATCTTGGAAAGGAAATGTGAGGAAAGAAAAGCTCAAGACAGGACGGACTTTCTCTAAAGGGTGTTTGCATTTATTTGATCGTTGAATTTGCTGTCTTCTGTTGTTACATGGTAAAATTTTCTTTTTTTAACTGAGATATAATTGACTTGTTTTTGTTAAAGAAACCAAAGAGTGGTAGTCCCTTTAATCTAGTTAGAGTGCTCTCACCAAGCATTTCAAAGAGTAAATCTGATTTCATGACCTCTTCTATGTCGTATAAGCTTCATTACCTTTTGCTTTTAAGGGTGCTCTTAGTTTTCGAGAGGCTTTGGTAAACTCAGTACAGAAATAGTAGGAATGAGTTGCAGAGGTCAGAAGAAACATTTGTGGTTCTAAGCATCACCCAAGTTATAGGACTACCATGCCCTAGTTATGTAGCATTACCTTGCACCATAGTGGGGTGTGAGAAGGTCAGGATTATCCTCTGCTACATTATCTGTGTCTTTTCTTAAATCTTTAGGTGCATGTTTCCAATCTTGGGATCATTTTTTTTCACTTCTATAATTCGCTTTAGGGAAAGTTTCTCTAAGACTCTGCCTATTACTGATTGAAGTCAAATAAACGTACTTTTAATTATGTGTGTTAGCCGCTCCAGTCGTGCTGACTCTTTGCGACCCTATGGACTGCAGTCCACCAGGTTCCCTCTGTCCATGAGATTTTCCAGGCAAGGATACTGGAGTAGGTTGCCATTTCCTTCTCCAGGGGATCTTCCCCAACCCAGGGATCGAACCCGGGTCTCCTGCACTGAAGGCAAATTCTTTACCGACTGAGCTGTGCAAAGTATTGGGTTGATCAAAAGTTAGAGTGTTTCCATCAGATGTACTGGGGAAATCCGAATGAACTTTTGGTCAGCCCAGTATTCTGTTTGAGCAGCAGGAGACTTGAGGTTGAATAAGATATAGTTTGTGTTCTTAAAAGTGACCATCTTGGAGCTACATTTTGGCCGACTGTCTTGGCGAGATCCCCAGTAAGATCAGCTCCTTCCTCCCTCTACTTATCAACTTACCTTCTGTTTTCATCCGTCTTTTTTTTCTCTAAGAGAAAGCTGCCTCCTCATACTGGTATTACCTACCTAATACCCAGTCAACGCAAATAGAAACAGCTTTTGTACTCTGACATTCTTATAAAGTATAGTAAGTTCTCATACAGTTTTAGTTCATAGTTATTTTTTCCTCTTTTCTGGAGACAAATATTCAGAACATTAGGTTCATTTTCTAGAAAAACTCATCTCTGGAGAACTCAAAATCTGTTCCTTTCTGGAGTCCTCCTGCTCCTTATTACAGACAGTTGCCCCCTGCTTTCCAGCGGTCCTCCCATCTCCAGCACTCTCTGGTCTTCCGCTTTGTGGAATCCTCTTCCTTGTATACCTGATAGTCTCTTGGTGACTCTTCTTTCTCTGTCTCTTCATCTTCCTTTTCACCTCTCCAGGTTTTGCTGGTCCATGTCAACTTGTAAGTTGCTGTTGACTCCTGGTCTTCGTCTCTTCTCCTGGGTAGTGTTCTGTGGCAGCTCATGGTTTGGATTGACTGAGTCCAAGTCTGTTAACATCAAGCGCTGCATTTTGTCCATTCTGTAGAGGCAAAGCTAACCTCCTGAGGTACAGGATCAGGACTGTCTCAAGAGTCTATCTCCTCTCCCTCGTCTTGCTTTGCCTCTTTCCACTCCAGTAATACTGGGAGTTAAGTTAGAATAGCTCCAAGCCCACCATCATGAGAGTGAACCCGTAAGCTTTCCACCACACGTTCTTCCTATCCCTACTTCTGGTATTTTGCATATGGCATTTAGGAGGATTATTACACAAAAATGAAATAGATTAAGAAATGAACATAAAAGAATCAATTCTCTTGAACTGTGGTTGCATAATGGAAATCGACTACCACGAATGAACCCGTGTACTGAAGTTATGAACAGCAGAGCTAATGCAGTGCCGTGAGTTCATCTTTATTATTGCATTACACCTGAATCAATTGATAAAGTAGCTTTTTTTTTAAAGGCAAGGATGGCACTTAATTGAATAAAAGTCAATGTAATTATATTAGCAGAGGCCAACGGTACTGCTGACAGCAGAAAAGGGACACTGTTGAACCAAGTGCCAGAGCTGGTCTACACATTTCTGCACATCATTTGGTTGACAGATATTGAGGGCTGGTACCTCATCTAATTAGATTACAGTTTCTATTGCTGTAAGTGAGACATGAAGAGAAACATCTCTTCCTGGTAACACAACAGTGGGGATGTGTAATTTCACAAGTCATCTCAGGGAAGATGTGTCCATCTGGGGATCAGTGTGTCCTTTTGTCAATGTTAATTTATTCTTCCTTGTGTCTTGATGTGACTGCTGTGTGTCTGGCTGCTGTTTTCTCCGCAGCGAATCTAGGAAGCGGTAACTGCAGATGTGTGAGAAGCAACAGAGTTCTAGATTAAAGTCATCTCCAAAATGTGTGTTTGTGAAATTAAGAAAGGGAGGGAGGGTGTTAAAAATAATGCACAGAGGGGTAGCATTTTGCGAGCTGCTTATGGTTGGCAGGTTGTTTTATCAATGGAGTAATAGTACCTACAGTAACTCTATTTCCACATTCTTGTAATAACTCCAGTGGTGTCATACTCACATGTCAGGGGAAAGATTTCAGTAGGCATTTCCTGCACTCTGCTTAACAACCTGCATTTGGAATCATCTGCCATCTGACACCAAGGAGACGGGGCGCGACTGTCAGAGCAGGGACCCTGGGGACCACTTCTGTTTATCATTCACATATCCGCAACACTGCATGCATCTGTATAGAACTCATTTATGGATGACGATGATGCTGTGAATTTGGTTTATCTTAATTTATGATTTTTGGATGATGCGGCTGATCTGAAAATCATCAAGACAGCATATGAGATGATCGTTTATGACAGAAAATGATTTTTGATCAGAACATTTTAAATCCCTATGTTATTGTTTAAGTTTTTTTTTCCAAACCAGATGTCTAGAATGTGAATTTGTTTTCTCTCTCTCTCCTTCTTCTCTCTCTTTCTCTCTCTGTCTCTCATTCTTGCTTTCTTTTGTGATCGATTTAGCAAAAGATTAGAAAGCTGATCTTATTATCACAAGGTAAGCTCAGCCGTTCTAAGTGCAGTGCAGAGGGGCCGCCACCCCTCTGCCCCTTCAAACCCAGAGTGCTATATATTGTCTTGTGTGGAAAGGTGGACTGTGTTTCCCACCTTTCTTGTCTCTGAGGCACATACCTCTCAACCATCTCTAAGAAATATTAGCCATGCTCGTCACTGAATGGTGTGACTCATTTTGTATTTTCCATACTTTTTAATTATAATCAGCAGGTCTGTCAAACTTGATCCAGGCCATTCTAGGTCATTTCTATTACCACAATTAGCTTCTCCAAGATTTAGAGCTTCCACCATTATTGAGAAGCTTTTATGTATCTGTATTTATTTATTGGTTTGCTTTTTGGAAGGGTAGCCTTCAATTTAGACACTTGTCAAACATAAGCCTTTGCAGGTGGAGAGGTATATGCCCAAGGGCACTTTAAAAATAAATGGGGGATGTAAATACTAAGGCAATGTTTTCAGATAGATAATAACCTATCAGGCTTTGTAAATCATGACATCCCTATGGATGCTCTGGAACAAATCTTTTTTTTTTTATATATATATGTATATATATACAAGCAAAGCACTCAGTGAATACAGTATAAGTTTTGCTTGCCTAAGAAGTATGGATTCCAGTTATTAAAATGGAGGGACCATGTGTTAATTATTGTGCTTGAAAATTTTTTTGTATTTATTGTGTGTGGGTTCTTTTTCTTTTTGGTCCCTTTTTTTTTCCTGTTGGGTGTGATTTTTTTTTTTTTAATGGAGGGGTGGATTTATTTACTAAGCCAACTTCTGTTTTTCACTTTTTTAAGATTAAAGTTTACAACTTGGAATTACTTGAAATATTATTTTTAACTCTGAAATATAGCAGCTTCTGAAGATAAATGTATTTTACTATTAGATTTAGCTGAGATCCCAAATCATTTTTAAAGGGATTTACATTAAAGATAGTGTATAACCCTATTTTTATTAAATAAATTACTAACCTTTTAAGCTAAATTTATTTTCTTAAATAAGATGAGGAAGATGAGGGGAACAAGTTATTATTTTGTCAAGTGAATTCTAAATTATCTAAACCATTTACTTAAAAAAAAAAGGAATCCTTTTCATACCTCTAAAGTGTTTGCTGTAGAAAAAGGGGGTTTCCTTTTGTTTTTAGGTAAATTCAAATTATTTGGTTTGGACAAGCAGAAAGTCTCCATTCGTTTATCATATTCAGTATATTTTTTTCAAATCTCTGCTGTGAGATTCTCTGCAGCTGATGCTGCTACAGAGTGAAAGAACAGAACAATCATTCAGAAAAAGGTGCGTGGGTTTGCTTTCATCCTTCCATTGAGGACTTTCACTCTTAAAGAAATTATGCTAATGAAGAGCTCCCCTTATTGCACTCCCCACTGCCACTTACTCCCTAATCCTGAGGATGTAGGAAAATGCTTGCTTTTACAATAATGTCATTTAGCAATGAATGCGCTTAGGTGATGCCTGGTGGAAACTGAATCAATTTTAAAATGCTCTCTTTTTCTCGCCCTCTCCACTCCCTGTACACCTCCCCCCACCCACCCACCCCTACCCTCTTGTTTTCCTAGACACAGTGCCAACATAAATCTGCATCGTAAACTGTTGACCAAAGAACTCGATGACATGGGCCTGGACTCATCACAGCCCTCCCTTAGCAAGGACCTCCGGGATGAATTTTTGATGAAGATCTATGGTGCCCAGCACCCTCTGGGGCTCGACATCAGGGAAGACGCCTCCTCTCCCGCGGGGACGGAAGACTCCCACCTGAACGGGTATGGGAGGGGCATGGCGGAGGACTACATGGTCCTGGACCTGAGCACCACCTCCAGCCTCCAGTCCAGCAGCAGCATCCATTCCTCCAGAGAATCCGATGCCGGCAGCGATGAGGGGATTCTCCTGGACGACATTGACGGGGCGAGTGACAGCGGGGAGTCGGCGCACAAGGCTGAGGCCCCCTCCCTGGCGGCCTCGGGGCTGACGTTTCAGGGTCTCTGATGTTCAACAGCTTGTCCGGGAGCACTGGTGGGATCATGTGTAACATTTGCCACAAGATGTACAGCAACAAGGGGACGCTGAGGGTGCACTACAAAACCGTGCATCTGCGAGAGATGCACAAGTGCAAGAGTCCCCGGTTGCAATATGATGTTTTCCTCTGTGCGAAGCCGGAATCGGCACAGTCAGAACCCTAACCTCCACAAAAACATTCCCTTCACTGCAGTAGATTAGTCTCAGAACGGACACTACAAATGCCAGCTCTCACCAGACGGCCTGTGTATCTGAACTGCCATAGTCAGTGTGTGCCTGTGTACTTGGGGGAGAGTGTGTGTGCGTGTACACACATGTATACCTGTGTGTACACACACACACACACACATTTTCTTTTCTTTAGATAGAAGATAAACACTAGGTGCTTTTGAAATTTTTGTCTTTTTCCTTTATAGTTTTGAGAAAGAAGTCAGATCTTTAATTTAGAGGTGAAACAAAGTACCCTTTAAATACACATGCGCACACACGTAAAGCGTGCAACTAGCCCAAACTTTGACAGAATAACAATTTTTGGTCCTCTCCAAAGAGACGATTTGTTGTACCTATGACTGTTGCCTGCAAAGAGATAAAGGGGGAAACACAAAAAGGAACTTCTTATAGTTGTCTTTTGTGAACTTTAAGGTTTTGAGAGAATCTTCATTTAAAGCATGGCAGATTCACCTGTAAATACTTAGCCTTGAGAGGCCAATGATGTAAAACAATTGTATTGATGGTTGTTTAACTCTTTTGTTTAATTTTTACAGTTACATCCAGCTGTTAGATAAACAGGAAAAAAATAGTTTGCTGGCTAGCTCTATTCATTTATGTTAGCATTAATGCACATTTTTAAGGAAAAAAACATGGTCTTGTTTTTACTACCTGCTAGATATAGTGATAAAGAGGTGCTGGCATGCCTTACAGCACAGATCTGATTTTTAAAATGTCCTGTACTAGTACATAAATCCAGTCATGCACTTTTTTCATACACTACAAGGGGATGTGTAATATCCATGCTTCTTTTTTATCCTTAAACTATTGCCATACTTCAAGTAAGTGTCTTTTTAAAAATTCACTTGTATAAAAATGGTCTGGTCAGTATAGGGCACAAATGCCAAATAAAAGTATTAGTGTTAACACAAAACTGCCAACTTTGCACAAGTTTCCAGAAAAGAAAATACAATTAGTCACTCAACATAACCACAGGCCAATTTGTCGGCCACTAGAAAACCGCTTTAAAAAAAAAAACACTTGGTGATGCTTTCAAGTGCCGAATGTTATTACAATCAACATTGTATCCTTCTTGCTTATATGTTAAGTTACATAAAAAGGAAAACAAAGTGATGCGTGAGAAACAGCCAAGGCATTTATTCTTTAGAGGCAGGATAATATTTCAGGATACAAAAGCCCAAATTACTCACTATGGAGCAAAGCTGAATACAGTGAAAGAGCTGAATGCTCATGCGCAAGGACCTGACCCTTCTCCATTAAAAAGAAGGAAAAGTCTGAAATGAGTTGGTCTATTATGTGGCTGTGTAATTTGTCCCAAGTACTGCAGTAGTACTATGATTCAGGCTGGTTTGATAGACAAAATCAAAAGACATTTAATGGTAGAGGCAGCAGTACTTGGAAGCTTTGCAAACATGTGCTGAACTTGAACTAAGCAATACTCCTTTCTGAGCAGCCAGAAGAAGGGGGTTTAAAATAGGATCTCTCACTGTTTAGTGTTTTGCGTTTCCCCACGCGATTTGTCAGAGAGAAATGAAAGCAAGCCTGAAACCAAGCAATCGAGAGTGAGAAAGAGCAGGGAGAGGATTCTCCAAACCTTTTTGTTTTGTTTTATTTTGTTTCCGATGTTTACACATGTTGCCTGAGCTGGTTAACCACATCGGCAGCCTCAGCTACCACAACATACTGACTAAATGATGATATTTACTCAGATTCAATCTGCAGCCAAAACCATTAGGGTGTGCATTGCAGACAGTGTTTTGTTGTCTTTTTTTTTTTTAAGTGGAGGGGGAAAAAAGATAAACAAGGCATATTTTGTCGAACAGGACACAATAATTTAAAGAGCACGTATTTCTTTTCTGCATTTAAGGGCCTCAAACGTTTCTTTCATCAGTCTAAAAGGTAGAAATACTCTCTTTGTCTTAACTTTTTAAACGGCATTTCCATTTTTCATATATTTCGTAATTATTTTTCTAGGTTCACATCAGCATTCACTTCCGTTAAATTTGCCAAAGGAAACTGTTAATATGTTTCTCTTGTTATTATTCCTGTAGGATTTATTGTACCTCAGTATTTATTGTTTCCAAAAATAAGCATCATTAGTTGAGGCTTCAGTATTTTTGTGTGAAAATTTCAGAAACAGTGGAATCTTAAGCTAGATGTATCTAGCAGCTTTATCTTTTCATCTCCTTCAGAGGATGCTATGGGGTTCATTTAATCTTTCATTTGTTCTACAGTGAGGAGAGACCAAAAGTATCTGCAGTACAAAAGAAACTATATCAAACACTATGTTTTAATGACAAATGTTTACGGTAAAAAAGCTGAGGAATTAGTGCTAACCGTTTTTGTTTTTCTTGTACCTTTGAATTCCCCAAAGTCTTAATTGCTTTATTTCAGTGTTGTTAAACTGAATAGACAGAGATGTTTTCCTTTGTTTTATACCATATAAGACTCTGTACAGTATGTTTGTGGAAGATTGAACTAGAATAATGAAAATTTGTTTGCAAACATTTTGGTTCTCTTAGCCTTCTCTGTGTTGCGCTATTGCCCCATGAACCAAATGATTTGATTCCAGAAGGGCGGAAAAATATTTTGTTGGTATCCCAGCAAAAGATTATGGAAACACTAGCTTTACAAGTGTACATAGACCAAATGACACTTTTAAGAAATAACACATTTTCAGCGATTTTTAACAATTACACTCTCGGATGAGATATTAGAACTCAGCTTGTACAAAATCAGTGCTTAGTCTGTTTAATGTCAACTGAAAGGTCAAAGAGCCCTAATGAGTGAATTACATAGCTGTCAGCAGGTCACAACAAAGGAACCAGGCTTTGAACAAGTGTTTGTTACTCGCCAAAACCAGGCTGATGTGGATAGCCAGTTAGAATAAGCCCAGAAGTAACGAGAGTCTCAAGCAGAATTTCCATTGCTCAGAAGCATGAATGTGTTCACCTGCCTTTTGTTGGAGAAATGACAGTGAGTCCTGGACAACCTGCCCTTTTTAAGTCTGTCCCCTCTTTGCTACTAGTTTTGTGCCTCAAGTGCCCACATGTTATGGTGGCCTTTTGAGTGGGTGTATAATATTTTCCAGTTTAAAGCCTAATTGCTTAAAAGGGACAGGGGAGTGGACAGAAGTGGTCCATAAGATGTAGAATCATGAAAACATACATTTCTTCTAGTCCCAGAGTGTTGCTTGTTCTTGGGTGTGTGCCTGAGTGCAGTGTTTTGACTTAACTCTAAATCTAGTTAAGATGGTGACCCCAAGGCTTATTTGCAAGTCGGAAAGATGATGTGATCACTATTTTAACCATTGAGCCCTTCCTCTCTGTCCACTCATACTCATTTCTTTTTCCATAGGAGTTTTCTGTTGTAACATAGGCTCTGTCCAGCTGCATCCATGCTAGGGCAGCTGAAAAGGAATAGGATGCAGCATTTCATCCAAGCAACCTTTTTCCCCCACTTGATTCATTTTAAGCAGCATTCTGTCACAGGTACAAAGCTGGGCAGTATTATTAACATGCATGTTTGCTAGGTGGTATTGAAATGTTCTGTTTTGATCATTTTAAGCTGTGTGTTTGTAAGGATCAGAAAGGCTTAGTCTCCTTTAAGGATTGTCTGTGTGTTGTGGAGGGGGATGACCCGGAGCAAGAATAACAAGAGATAATAAATAATTTGGTGTTTAAAATGTGATAAAAAGCATGACATTCTTCGTTCTGCTATTAATTGTATAGAAATAAGTCTGTGCATCTCAGATCTTGGTCCAGGCTGATGCCTTTTAAAGCTGGCAAACATCTCTTTTGAAATTGTTTTTAGCACAATGGCACCACTGTCCTTATAGTGTAATTTCTTTGGTCATGAATTCCCAGGCCCTTCCAGTATGGGGAGAAAGGCACATAACGGGTTAATAGCCTGTTTGTGTGTGTGTGTGCATATATAATATATACATATATTATATATATATATATTGCTATTTTTTAAAAAGGCAAGCTTTGAATATATCAAGAAGGGGCTGTTGCAGAGGCATTCTCCTCATTTTACTCAGGGGAAACCATGCACTAGGTTCCCACCAAATAAAAAGTGACCTTTTGTTCCTTTTCCTCTGTACACACCCCTCATGTGTGCCAAGCAAATGAGAACAGAGGCCCTTGGGAATTAAAACAGAAAGAAGCCAGTAACCAGATTGAGATGGACATGCTGCTAACTGCCAGCCGTTGACCTGAGCAGTCCTAACTTGCACTTGGTCTTTAGTGTTGGGCTAGATCGTCTAAGTAAATAAGTGTCAACTGTCATAAGACACACTACATCTACTGTCATACGAAACAAATCAGCCAGAAGATACTTTCTTTGATCTTATGGACACATTCCTCTTGAGCTTTGCAAAAATTATGACAAATTTCGAGGTTTAAGAAAATCACTTACATTTCACCCAGACTTGGAATATTTAGAGGAGTTTGCTTGTCTTTCTCATTCTCTGTTTCTAATGGGAGGGGTTGAAATAAGTATGGAGGGCATTCAGAGACAGGTGCCACAGAGACTGGAGGGAATCACAGTTTTTACAGTGAAGTGAGGGGTGTTAAGTAGAGGGCTCGTACCTGTCCTGGTTTGAAGATAACTAGAAAGAAAATAGTGGACACAGTGAAAGGAGGCAGTCAAGAGAAACGTCCGGTGCAACTCTGCCTAGCAGTGGGTGGGAGCAGATCCATGCAGTGCATCCCAGAGCACCCCATGACCAGGTGCCCCACTGAATCCTAGTCTGAGAAGGGAGGAGGAAAGCCAGAGGGCTGCCTGGAGTAGCTCAAGTCCCAGCCAGGTCAGGAAGTTAGTGGCGGGGTGGGGGGGGTGTTCTTTTTTTCTTACTTTTGGAGTGGAAGTGATGCTCAAGTCCCTTAGGGAACTAAGAGATCCATTGGGTCTACCAGATCCTAGAAAAGGCTGGCGGTCAGACCAAGCCCTAGGTGTGCTGAGTGGAAAGGCGTGATTGCCAGCGCAGGTCTGTTCTTCCTCCGTCGTGACTGTGGCTTGCCCCTATAGCCGCGGTCGTACTGCTCTTTGGCTGCAAAGATCTCTTGATCAAAATGTGAGCTCATTCACCTTTCTACAGAACATAAAAGCAACTTTGCTGCTTTCGCATTTTCCCTCAGGCCAAACCATGTGTGGTAGGGTGCTTTCCTCATGTTAGCATCAGGCCACATCTGCTCTGTCCCAAAGGCATTTCCCGTTCCTCTAGTCAGGACTCGCTCACTGTACATGGCACTTTTCCATTAGCATTGTGTAAATCCAGCTGTACAGCTGACTGGGGGCTAATGCGACATCACCGTTGCCCAGACACCCATCCTCTCCTACACCCTCCCATCGTCCTTATCCTTCCCACATCTCGCACAAGATGATGTTTATGGTCATTCGGCAATAACTGGACATCCACTGCTATCTTTTGGTATTTGTCGAAAAATCCAAATGCCGGATCACAGGGGATTTAAAGAAAAAAAAACTAAACATTTTTACAAGTACACTGAATTGGATCAGCATTACTGTTCATTATAATGCTATATATTTTTTGAAGTAACATATTATAGTTGTCATAAAACTATCTTTATTCTTCTCCTCTGAAGTGTTGTTGTAAATTCACTTGACCTTTACTGCAAGCAAAAAAAAAAAAAAAATCTTTTCTATATAGAGTATCAAGACAAGGCTCAGTTTGTAACAAATAGTGGACCATTACAAAAGAGGAAAGGGAAAAAGCCAGGCTGAGCAGCGAGAAGCTTCAGTTCAATTTCACCTCATATCTTTCTAATAACTTACTTGTCACTTTATTACCTTCCAGTAATGTGAACGCTGCTGACAAGACTGTCACACTAACAGCAGACAACACCCTGTCTGCTTCAGCCCCAGCTCTCCTGGCTACTTATTGCCCTGGCCCTGAAGGGACACAAACTAATAGTGTGCTTTCCAGTTCAGCACTTGGCCATCAAATATAAAAGGATGCGTAATTGCCTGTTTATCCCTTGTGAAGGGGAAATTGAGTACAAGGGCTAGGCTTTCCCACTGAGTTCCCCGATCCACACACATCCACAGTCAGTCTCTCCCTCCCTCCCTCCCTTCACCTCCTCCCAGCACACGAGCACGTACACACCCCCACTAAACTGTATCTCTGGTAAGCCCATGGCTGCCTTGCGGTGCCCTCTCCAGCTATTAAGTGCACAGTAACAAGACTACTTCTTAAATAAAGGGTCAGTAGAGAGATTCTGGCTTTGACAGCATCCTCTGGGTCTTTGGAAACTTAAGTATTGCAATTCTAAGCCCATGTATTTTGGGAGTATTGGGTACGGCCCCATAATTAGAACAAATTTTCTACAAGTCAGTGGCAAAAGTGGGATTAGATTGCCCCATGTTCTGTAAATAAAGAACTAAGATGTTTTTCCTCTCCTTCAAAAAGTGCATGTGCTGTAAACAAATTGGTGGTGCGTGGTGATTTGAAAAAATTTTTATCTTTGGCCTCCAACCAGTAGTCTAGATGTACCCAGGTTTCTTGCGGTGACAACCTCCAAATCCATAGTGTAACAAGACAGATTCCCCTTTAATTGGACTGACAATCTGAAAAAAAAATACTAAGGCACAGGGACTTTGAGTTTAATCACTAAAACAGGGACTATCCTATATGTAGAAAGTAAATTCTCCACTTCGGGAGAATTTGGGTAATTATAAGCACATTAGCTTTACAAAATCAAGTACGAGGGGACAAGGTACAAAGAAAAATCATGTGAAAATGTGATCTTCCCAAACATCTTGAGCCCAAATATCATATATAAGTATTGGCTGCTATTTTTGTATGCTGAACTACTTAAAGGATCATAAAGGTGGCTAGTTAGTAGCTAAATGAAGTATAAGGTCTCAGTGTGCCTCTTCCTTGGGGAATTAGGGGACACCCTGCTTCTTTCTAAACCCTCCTGCAGCGGGTCTGATAGACGCTGTTGATCCCAACCCCTTCCCCCTCACTGACTTTAAACAGTCACATTTTAAATCTATGTCAAAAAAATAAGACACATGGAGGTGTCATCTTTGATGCAAACTTTTGAAAAGAGAAGAGTGGCAGATTAAGAGAGAGACAAAGATCTATGTAGACAAACCCGTGCTAAAATAATTGTATTAAGCAATGTGCAGACTGGGCAGAAAAGCACTTTGAGTAACAATTCTTGGGGTCAGGGGAAAAGCAGTTGATTTTTTTTTTTTTTAAGTTCTCCCAGTATGTATATATAACAATCATTTAGCAAACATTTTAAGAGAATCTTAATTAAAAATTCAGTTGCCAAAATTGCACAGATTATTCAATATTAACTGTACCCCCACCCCTGCACTTAAATAACAGGGATGCTTAAGGACAGTTTTAATTGTTTTAGCATATTTTTAGCTTCCTTTTTCTAAGATTCTTTGAAGGGAAGGAAGAGTGGGAAAAGGTATTTTAACAAAAATGGAAGGAAATAGTATAAAACTATATTTCTTAAAGTATGCAAGCGCTATACCAAGACTTTATAAGGCTTCCTGTTGCCAAAAGCGATGCTGAAATAATGCACAAGAAGGCACATCAGTCCAGTACCAACTGGCTCTGCCCCCTGCTGTTACAAAGTGCAGGACTGAGAGGCGGCCTCAGGGGTGAAGGGGCCTATCTGGGTCAGACAGCTCCATTCCTCTGGCCCTGGAAACGTTTTCCACAACAAGGGGAGAAAAGACGAGCCCTCTTGCTAGACCTACCCCAAGGTGAGCTGACCTAGCCCTGTTTCCGCAGGAGCCACGTGACCTGCCCTCCCCCCTCCAGGAGACAGAGCACCCTGGCCTGCCTGTGAATCAGTGCCGAGGCCAAGACAGCAGCGATTCATGAGGCACGATGCTCTTGAGACAACGTGCTCAGCTAACAGGCTCACTTGAGATGCATAAACCAAGTTGACTGTTTTTAAGTCGAGTACTCATATTTGAAGTGTTTTTGCATGTCTTTGTACAGATCCACTCCTCTCGTTGCCCATCTTAATCTCCCCTGACTTCTCCATTATCTTTCCACTACTGCCCTTTCTTCTTCTGATCTCACCCACCCTCTTCAAAGAAAATCTTTTCTGAAGCAAGAAGGTAGAACACTCCCTCCTTCATCTGGATTTTGATCGCTCTGGAAACATCTGTGTGTTCCACCTGTCTGGGGTTTACATAACGTGAATTAAGTGAATGAGATGTTCTAGTATTATATATTAACCTGATATGACTACGATTTATAATATATGGTGCTCTCCCTTTCCTGTGCAAACTTTGGTTCTGCTGCCCTGCAGAAAAGTCTCAACCATTTTCCTACCAATGCCAGTATGAGCAGGGCAGGAGAGCTAAACATGGGTACCTGGAGGTCAGAGGGGTGAGGGAGGTGGAGAAATCAGAAGATGTGAGTCTGAGGCCTCCATGGGCCTTTCCTCAAAGGTGGAGGTGAGTCAATACTTCAGGAAAGCAAGCTCTCAGATCTCAAATGCTCTTCATTCACTAAGCCTTTTAGAACTAGCAAGATTCCCTCACCTGGTTGAGAGAACACACAACTTTCTTACTCACCCCAAACCCAATGGTGTGTCTTGCTAACAAAAACACTGGACACAACCCTCCTATTTGACAGCAAAATTGGCCAAAGGGAACTGAAGTATCTTAAGGAAAAGGAATTTTCCCCAAGATAGGGTCCTCTTCCCCACCCCCTACCCTGGAGTTTGTTAGGGGCGGCTGTGCTTTTTGTTGTTTCTGTCCTCTGCATCAAACCAGCCTCTTCTGCCCAGCCTGTCACAGAACCAAAGTCTGCACTACGAAAGGGGTCAGCACCCAGGGACGGGCACAGCTTACATCACCCTTGATCTGATCATTGTGACGTCGGTAGCTTCATAAATACTGTATGTACCTTGAACAAGGGTTTTGTTTTTGTTTTGTTTTTCTTAGTAGTTTAAGGGAATTAAAAGTTTTTATTTGCCGTTTCCTTTGTTGTATTTTCTGTACTATAACTGTCTACAGTATGTCTTTTTGCATAAAATGCATAAGGGTTTGGGGATGTAAATGGAATTTTATTCATATTTTGTCCAAATACCTCTTGTAATTTGTATCAAAATTCTTGTACAATTTTTATATTAAAGATTTATCAGTCACTGATCTCTTCTTACCTCCTTGATTTGAAGAAACCTCAACCAACTCCAAGAGACCACTATAAAATACACCAAGAAACACTTTAGCTTACATTGTGATTCACCCTTATTTAAGCTCCTGTGTTAGATAACTTGGTGTCCTTTTTGGACTGAATCATGCTATTATTGAACACATTTCTTAGGAAGATCATATTCATCTTATGCTCAGATAGCCAAGCTGAGTCAGAGCCCCAGTCAGTCAGTCCCAATGGAGCCCAGCAAACACTGTCTCTTTTATCACTAAAGCTATCCCTTTGGGAATGTTTTTCCAGTGTCTCCAGAATTTCCTTTCCCAGAAGCCTTGGCCCAAGACCTTTTAAGGAAAGAAGACCTTAATTTTCTTTGCACCTTGGCCTTCTGTAAATAGCTTCCACCCTGACCCTGGGAAACTTGTGGACAGCAGCTAACATGATAACTGTATAGTTTTTCAAACTAGATGTCTGTGTTTTAGTTTATATTCTCTTGACAATGGTTTTCTGCAGGTTGGGCTTTCATCATCTGGAAATAAAACTAGCAGATGAAGAGAGGGCATCATTGGCCACATCTCTGTCACACTACGTGAGGCCACTGGGAAGAAGCATACAGGCTGCTTCTGACTCCACGATTGTTTAATATCAACCCCGCCTCTTAAGCCAATTCTACCTTAAGGCTAACCCAGATGGTAACTTTTCCTAGAGTCTCCCTTTCCATTTAGTATTTCCTCTTCTCCATCCCTGGAGCCACACATATCTAAGTCTCCCATCTTGTGGCACCTCCTTCTCCCATTGCCTCTGATCCAGAGAAACCAACAGCTACCCAGACTCAATCTAGCAGCACCCTTGGCCCCAGACCTCTGGCAGCAAGGAGTTAAACAGGCTGCTTGTATCTGCTGGCTGTCATCAGACTCACGGTAAAAAACTGTCCAGCCAGCTTCAGGTACCACTGACTGAGGGTCCCTCCCCAGGTAGCTAAGGTGCCAGCCACCAGGCCTTGACACGCCTCCCCCCATCCCAATCTCCTTTGAGCACCCACAGACTGGGGGGTAAGAGCAAAGAAATGAAAGATTAAACAATTGGGGGAAGTCAACCTTGGTTCAGGCATGTGGTTATTAAATGTCATGGATATGTTAACGCACCCCTACAGGGAATCCAAGCATAATTATGATCTTTTCATCTGTCATAACACGTCTGTAATTGGCAAGAATCCTCCCTCAAACAGCTCCTTCTTAAAAAAATATATTCTTAAGTGTCGTTAAATGATGGAAATCCTCCTGTTTAGTGAAGAGGCACCCATGAATTCAGCTCTCAACATAAGGCTAATCCACACTGCCTGGGCTACAGCCCTTAGCTCTTCTGAGCCACTGAAAGACTTGCCATCTGCTAGTCTGCCCCATGTCATTGACGATAGGACAGCAGATTAAGTGCTACTAATTTAATAAAGCTGCTCTGAGGACGGAGCCGATTTATCAGTAAAGACCAGAGAGGCTAGCATGGGTAGGGGGCTCAAGAGGGGCGGCGGCGAATATCGAATTGCCTCAAGTAATACTGGGCAGGGGTGGCAGGGAGGCTGGGAATCTATTGATCCTCTGTACAGCGCAGTTATTTTTAGTCACCTGACTCTCAGGCACCCAATCATTACCCATATTCATCAGAGACATATAATGAACTGAGGTATCGATTAGCAGGGGCAGCTGAAGAGAGCTCCCAACAGTGCCAGTTCACATTGATAGGTCTCCAATGGGAATACTGGCCACGCAGCCCTGGAACATAACTTACTCTGTTCTAGGTCCTTCCATTGATTTTGCTTAGTGGGGAGGGGAGGGTGGAGGGAGAGACAGCTTTGTACACAGTGGTGCTCCCTTGACCTTTCTCTGAAAACTTCTTTGAAAAAAAGAGAAAACTGACCCACTTACAACAGCCAACAAGTCCGTAGCCCTGCTCCAGGTTGCCTGCTCCTGGTTGCCTGCTCCTCTCCAGGCTGGCAGTCCCACCTCATCTCTGATTGCCATTTGTGTTATCTTGATTTATAGAAATGTGCTGGAAGCTGGGACATGCCAGTCAGAGCTCAGAGCCATCAGGCAGATGAAGCCTTCACTCCCCTAAAGATCAACATATGGCTTCGGGAAATTATCGTGTTAGGCTAATTGCACCAAGTTGGCATGGTAGGAACATAATGAGTCCCGGGTTCAGCACGCTGACCCCAAACCCAGTGATGCCAGTGCAGAGTAACTTTCCAAGCGTTTTGCCTCATGGCAGGAAACCTCATTGAGCTGCTGTTTGCAAAAGGTATTTGGTTCAATTTCTAGGATGCGCCCAGAACCTGCTCAGTGTGCTCCATTCATACAAGGGATTTTGCTGTGTGGTTGAGGCAGGTTCTTGTCCTTCCAGAGAGCTAGTGGTGACCCACACACCACAACTATCAGAAGCCATGTGCTGCCTGGAGGTTGCCAGACTGTGTAAAATGCTGATAGGTAACTAGAAACCACTGAACCCCAGGGAGAAAAAAAATGGAAAGGATTAAGACAAGGACAGCTGTAAAAAATAAAACTCAAATGCATCATTAGAAACCAGAAATTCACAAAGTCCAACTGCCTGTCATCCACACTGGATGTTAGCAACACTTGACTTAGATATGAATGAAATGCTGTAAGAACATGAAGTCACCCCGTAACCCCTGAAGCTAAAGGCAAGTTTCTCTTTGCTCCAGTCTCTCCTTACCTCAGTCTCGGGTTTTGATGATGTTTAATGTCATTTGCCTCCAATTTTTCTCACCAGTATATCTTTATTTGTCTTACCTTGGTCAGCAGACGTGTTCACCTTCAGGTCCAGCCTCTCCTTAGACTTCAAGAATTTTGTGTATGTACCACCTTCAGCCTTTTCTCCTCCTGTCTTTATTTTCTTCATTATAATGTTCAGCTCAGTTTCTATTTTCTTAGCCGAAACCAAAAAACAACAACAAAAAAGCAGTTCGATAAATTCTGATCCTCTGGGATTAAATTGTACCTTAACTTCTTTCCAAATGTCAGAGCTTATATGGAAAAAAAAATCAAAGATTTCAATAATTTTAAATCCCAAGCTCTGTGCATTGTGCAGTAACTTCAAGTTTTTGGAATGCTCCAAAAATAAAAAACAAAAATGTGGTTATGAGCAATTGAATTTGGAGGTTATCAGGGTTTGGGGCATATACTGTGTGAGGTGATTTAAAGTTATTAGGCCACTTCCAGGTTTTTAGAGATTCATTTTTACAAATGTAAGTGCTATTAAGAATTCAAAGCACTCTCATAATTCCCCATCTTTGTTCTTCCCCATGATCTCAGTTTCAATTTTTATTTTTTTCTTAAGTGGAGAATTTCCTTCCCAAGTTTCACAAAGTCATTTGCAGACTGAAAACAAGACACTTATTTGATTATTTTCAGATGTCACATCAATTGGTCTTCAGCAGAAAGTAATCCTGCAAGATGTTATGCTTTATGCTTTCTGTTCTTTCAAAACCACAAACCTGTGTGTTTGAAAATATGTCTCTTTCCAAAGCCCTCAGCCGCACCCACAGAGCACACATATGAGAATGGTTTCAGGCTCATATACAGACATGCCTTTTCAAGGAAGCAACAAAGCCCACTCACTTCACAGATCTACTGTGAATGTAAGCAAAAAGCAGGGAAGAAAACCAGGGTGAAATCCAGGAAGTTGTGTCTAGCAGGGAACTGTGTCCTCAACACTTTAAAGATGGGCAGATTCTTTAGCCTTCATAGTTTGTGATACGTAGTAGGTGGTCAAGGTGCATCCACAGAATAAATGGGTACTGCAAATGGGGATGAAAGGTGAATGGATGGAGCCCTTTGTTAAATGCCAAGGTCAGAGCCAGCATAAGGCGGAGGCTGTCACACCTGCATAGAATGCAGGCATCAGCTATTTGAGGACTCTGCAAAGCAAATAGCAGCAGAAACACTGAGGAAGCTGACCAGGATTCACAGTACTGCTGAAACAGCCAGACTTTGCCATTTCCCCTCTCTGTGTCCAGGCCTGAACTCCTGGAAACCTGAAACCCATGAGTAGTCCTCAGGGCTGGACAGAGAAATCTCCAGGAGAAACCCTCAGGTCAAGGAGCCAGGAAGAAAACAGTGGATGCTCAGGAGAGTGGCGAAGATTCCCTATTCTTTTCTCTTTTTGCTTTTTCATGCCTGCCTTAAACCCAAGCAACCCTATGACAAAAGGAGCGACAGCAGCAATAGGAACCAGAAGGCACCTAAATTCTTGGGAAGGAAGCCACTTGCCTGAACTGGGGGAGCTCCTGTCTAGAGAGGGTGGGGAAACCCCTTTGGCTTTTTCTCTCAGTCTGTCCACCCACTTGGTCTGAGCATAGCCCCAGGAAGTAAACTGCAGAGCAGGAGCTTTCCAGCCAGAGGACTGAAAGGGCAAGGCTGAAAAATTCCAGGGAGATGGTAGACAGAGAGGTCCTGGAGAAAGTAGCCCCTTCAGATGAATTTCTGAATCACCCCTGATCCCCACATAGCACATCCTCGCATGGGCCAGATCCAAATAGTGCTTCAGGGTTTTTGAAAATTGAACTGACACCGGAACAAAGACCCACAGAAGGCTGATTGGGACTTGCAACCTGAATTAAGGTTGAAGACCTTGCTAAAAATGTGAAGATGTTCTCCACAGGAATTAAACAAGATCCAAAACCTCATGGAGAAGGCAATGGCACCCCACCCCAGCACTCTTGCCTGGAAAATCCCATGGATGGAGGAGCCTGGTAGGCTGCAGTCCATGGGGTTGCTAAGAGTCAGACATGACTAAGTGACTTCACTTTCACTTTTCACTTTGATGCATTGGAGAAGGAAATGGCAACCCACTCCAGTGTTCTTGCCTGGACAATCCCAGTGATGGCGGAGCCTGGTGGGCTACCATCTAAGGGGTCACACAGAGTCGGACATGACTGAAGTGACTTAGCAGCAGCAGCAAAACCCCGTAATATGCATTGTAGGCAAACTTCTTGATTTTTGTCTGCTTTTCAACTGTGGTAAAATATACATAACAAAAATGTCTTGTTAACCATTTTAAAGTGTACAGTTCAGTGGTGCTGAGTATCATGCACATTGTCAGGCAACCATCACCGCTCTCCATCTCCAGAACTCTTCATCTTCCTCAAATACAACTCTGTACCCATGAAACACTGACTCTCCACTGCCCTTCTCCCACCATTCTGCTCTCTTTCTCTATGGATCTGACTACTCTAGCTGCCTCATCTGAGTGGAATCTTATCATCTTTGTCCTCTTGAGACTGGCTCGTTTCACTAGCATAATGTCCACAAGGTTCATTCATGTTGTTGCATGTGTCGGGAGGTCCTTCCTTTAAAAGCCCCATAGGTTTCATGGTGTGTATACACCACATTTTGTTTATCCATTAATCTGCTAACAGGGAGTTGGTTTGCTTCCAACAGTAGGCACTAGGCAGACTTCTAAGATGGTCCCTAATAAGTCAGTGAAGGTTTAGATACTCAATAAGAACCAGTGTGTTCTCTTGGCAAAACTCTGACAGTGGGACAACCAGGGCACCAGGCATGTCATCCAGCTACGTGGAGTGGCTGAAGGGCATGTCCCTGCTTATCAGACCCTGACAAACGTGGCCCACTGGAGAAGGGAATGGCACACCCCTTCAGCATTCTTGCCTTGAGAAGCCCATGAACAGAATGAAAAGGCAAAAATATGCGAATCTAATAAAGAGAGCCCCCAGGTCGGTAGGTGTCCAATATGCTACTGGGAAAGAGCATAGAAATAGCTCCAGAAAAAAATGAAGAGGCTGAGCCAAAGTGAAAACGATGCCCAGCTGTGGATGTGTCTGGTGGTGAAAGTAAAATCCAATGCTATAAAGAACAATATTGCATAGGAACCTGGAGTGTTAGGTCCGAATCAAGGTAAACTGGATGTGGTAAAACAGAAGAAGGCAAGAGTGACCACTGACGTTTTAGGAATCAGTGAACTAAAATGGATAGGAATGGACACATTTAATTCAGATGACCATTATATCTATGACTGTGGGCAAGAATCTCTTAGAAGTAATGGAGTAGTCCTCATAGTCAACAAAAGACTCCAAAATGCAGTATTTGGGACAGTCTCAAAAATGACAGAATGATCTCAGTTCTCCACGGCAAACCATTCAACATCACAGTAATCCAAGTCTATGCTCCAACCACTAATTTCAAAGAAGCTGAAATATAAATATTCAATAAAGACCTACAATAAAGAACTAACACTAAAAATAGATGTCCTTTTCATTGCAGGGGACTGGAATGAAAAGCAGAAAGTCAAAAGGCACCCAGAATAACAGGCAAGTTTGGCCTTGGAGTACAGAATGAAGCAGGGCAAAGGCTTACAGAATTCTGCCAAGAGAGCACACTAGTCATAGCAAATGCCCTCTCCTAACAATACAACAGACAACTGTACACATGGACATCACCAGAAGGTCAAAACCAAAATCAGATTGACTATATTATTTGCAGCTGAAGATGGAGAAGCTCTATAGAGTCAGCAAAAGAAGACCTGGAGCTGACTGTAGCTCAGATCATGAACTCCTTATTGCAAAATTCAGACTTAAATTGAAGAAACTAGGGAAAACCACTAGACCATTCACGTATGTCCTAAATCAAATCCCTTAGGATTATACAGTGGAAGTGACAAATAGATTCAAGGGATTAGATCTGAAAGAGTGCCTGAAGAACTATGGATGGCGGTTTGTACCACTGTATAGACGGCGGTGATCAAAACCATCTGCAAGAGAAGAAATGCAAGAGGGCAAAGTGGTTGTCTGAGGAGGCCTTACAAATAGCTGAGAAAAAAAGAGAAGTGAAAGGCAAAGGATAAAGGGAAAGATATACCCACCTGAATGCAGAGTTCCAGAGAATAGCAGGGAGAGACAATAAAGTCTTCGTAAGTGAACAATGCAAAGAAATAGAGGAAACAACAGAATGGGAAAGACTAGAGATCTCTTCAAGAAGATTAGAGATATGAAGGGAACATTTCATGCAAAGATGGGCACAATCAAGGACAGAAACAGCAAAGACCTAACAGAAGTGTAAGAGATTAAGGAGAGGTGGCAAGAATACATAGAAGAACTATACAAAAAAGATGGTCATGACCTAGATAATCACAATGGTGTGATTACTCACCTAGAGCCAGACATCCTGGAGTGCTAAGTCAAGCGGGCCTTAGGAAGCATTACTACCAACAAAGCTAGTGGTGATGGATTTCCAACTGAGCTATTTCAAATCCTAAAAGATGATGCTGCGAAAGTGCTTCACTCAATATGCCAGCAAGTTTGGAAAACTCATCAGTGGCCACAGGACTGGAAAAGATCAGCTATCGTTCCAATCCCAATGAAGGGAAATGCCAAAGAATGTTCAGACTACCACACAACTGGACTCATTCTCACATGCTAGCAAAGTAATGCTCAAAATTCTCCAAGCTAGGCTTCAACAATATATGAATCAAGAACTACCAGATGTACAAGCTGGATTTAGAAAAGGCAGAGGAACCAGAAAGCAAATTGCCAACATCTGCTGGGTCATAGAAAAAGCAAGGGAATTCCAAAAAAAAAAATCTATTTGCTTCACTGACTATGTGAATCCTTTGACTGTGTGGATCACAACAAAATGTGGAAAATTCTTAAAGAGATGGTACTACCAGATACCTCACCTGCCTCCTGATAAACCTGTATGCAGGTCAAAAAGACAGAACCAGACACGGGAAAATGAACTGATTCAAAGTGGGAAGGGACTACATCGAGGCTACATTTATCATCCTGCTTATTTAACTTACATGCAAAGTACATCATGTGAAATGCCAGACTGGATGAAGCACAAGCTGGAATCAGGATTGCCAGGAGAAATATCAACAACCTCAGATATGCAGAAGACATCACCCTAATGGCAGAAAGCAAAAAGGAACTAAAGAACCTCTTGATGAAGGTGAGAGAGGAGTGAAATACTGGCTTAAAATTCAACATTCAAAAAACTAAGATCACGGCATACAGTCCGATCACTTCATGGCAAAACTGATGGGGTAAAAATGGAAACAGTGACAGACTTTGTTTTCTTGGGCTCCAATATCACTGTGGATGGTGATTGCAGCCATGAAATTAAAAGATGCTTGCTCCTTGGAAGAAAAGCTATGACCAACCTAGACAATACACTGACAAGCAGAGACATCACCCAACAAAGGTCCGTCTAGTCAAAGCTATAGTTTTTGCAGTAGTCATGTATAGATATGAGAATTGGACCATAAAGAAGGCTGATCGCCTAAGAATTGATGCTTTTGAACTGTGGTGCTGGAGAAGACTCTTGACGGTCCTTTGGACAGCAAGAGATCAAACCAGTCAATCCAAAAGGAAATCAACCATGAATATTCATTGGAAGTACTTATGCTGAAGCTGAAGCTCCAATACTTTGGCCACCGGATGCAAACAGCCAACCATTGGAAAAGACCCTGATGCCGGAAAGATTGAGGGCAGAAGAATGGGATGACAGAGGATGAGATGGTTGAATGGCATCACGGACTCAATGGACATGAGTTTGAGCAAACAGAAGGAGATAGTGAAAGACAGGGAAACCTGGCGTGCTGCAGTTCATGGGGTTGCAAATAGTGAGACACAACTTGGTGACTGAAAAGCAGCAACAATAAACCTCTACAGGAGTTTTCATATCCTTACACGATCCCTTCCCCTTAAGTATAGGCTGGACCTAGTGACTTACTTTTAACAACTTGACTGTGATAAAAGTGGTGACATACAGTCAGAATATAATCCATAATTTTTCAGCCTATGAAGAACTAGGAAAATCTTTCACATAGGAGAAGACAATCAATAGATTATATTACCAAGATGACAAAGGTATAATTACTTTAAAAAGACTTAAAAGGAAGTATTATTTAAATGCACTAATGCACTAACAGTAAGGTCAAACTCTGTTGAAACAAAAAGCAAACTAGAAGTTCTCCTAGACTTCTAAATGGAAATTTTAGAACCAAAAAATAAGATTATTAAAATAAAAATTCACAGGATCCATTCAATAGTAAAATGGAGATGACAGAGGAAAGTCAGTGAACTTGAAGGCAAGTCAACAGAAATTACCCAATCTGAACAACAAAGAGAAAAATACTGAACACAGCCTCAGGGACCTGTGAATGATAACAAAACATCTAATGTGTGTTATTAGAGTCCCAGAACAAGGAGAAAGTTCAGTTAAAAAAAAAAAAAGGTATATAAAAAACTGATCACTGAAAACATTCTAAATTTGGCAATAGACACAAACCTCCAGATTCAAAAGGCTGAGCAAACCCAAACAAGGTAAAACCAAAGAAATGCACATCCAGATGGGCAAAATCAAATTGCTAGAGTCTAAAGGAAAAAAATACCCCCAAAAGTAACAAGATGAGAAAAATGGTACTTCTAGGGTAACAATTGGAATGACTATGTTTTTTCCATCAGAAACTAAGAAAGCCAGAAGGAAGTTGAACAACATTTTGTTAAAGAGTGAAAGAAAAGAACTTTCAACCCCAAACTCTAAATCCTGGAAAAATATTCCTCAGGAATGAATGTAAATTAAAGACCTTGTCAGATGAAGGATCTCTCAATCCCTCTCCACCACTATATATGTTCCAAAAGAGCTGCTAGAGGAAATTACTTATAAAGAAAAGAAATTACACAAAAAGAAAATTGGAACTTCAGGAAAGAAGACAGAGGGCTTCTCTGGTGGCCTAGTGTTTGAGAATCCACCTTGCAATGCAGAGACACCCGTTCAATCCCTGTTCTGGGAAAATCCCACCTGCTGGGAGCCCCAGGCCTGTGCACCACAACTATGGAGCCCGTGCCCTAGAGTCCATGAGTTGCAACTACTGATCCCACATGACCTACAGCCCATGTGATGCAACAAGAGAAGCCGCCACAATGGGGAAGCCAACACACGGCAGCAAAGAGGAGCCCCCACTCTCTGCAACTAGAGAAAGCCTGCATGCAGCAGTGAAGACCCATCACAGCCAAAAAATAAAAATAAATAACTAGTTTTTTTTTTTTTAAGAAGAGCAACAAAAATTATAAATATATGGGCAAATACAATAAATTATTTTTCTCCTGCTAACTTTCTAATGGTTTGAAGACAAAAAAATATGACTGTCTGGTGGTGTTTTAGCATAGGTTTAGTATATATATAGTATATGTAAAACTTAAGACAACTATGATATAAGATTATACCATGTACACTATTATATAACACTCTATAGAAGACAAAACTGTGGGAGAAGGAAACAGCACCCCCACTCCAGTACTCTTGCCTGGAAAATCCCATGGATGGAAGAGCCTGGTGGGCTGCAGTCCATGGGGTTGCTAAGAGTCAGACAAGACTGAGCGACTTCACTTTCACTTTTCACTTTCATGCATTGGAGAAGGAAACGGCAACCCACTCCAGTGTTCTTGCCTGGAGAATCCCAGGGACGGGGGAGCCTGGTGGGCTGCCGTCATGGGGTCGCGCAGAGTCGGACATGACTGAAGTGACTTAGCAGCAGCAGAAGACAAAACTGTAGCAGTAGAGGAAAGATAAGTGGTTGACAGGGCTTAGGAAGAAGGTGGAATATATGACTATGTAGAGATAGTAGGAAGGAATTTCTGGAGTGGTGGAACATTACTATGTCTTGTTTGCAATGGTGGTAACCACTCTATGTATGTCCTGAATTTTATAGAATACAGGGGAAAAGTAGATTTTGCTATATATTAATTTTTTAAATGGAATTAGAGCTAGGCACTCTGATTTCAGAGAGAGTGAAATCTGCCTCCCTCTCACCCTCAGTTCTAAGTGACACATCCCTTTCTCTTACTTGTTTGCTTTTACAGGAATGTCATTTAAAAAAAGGACAGAGTCCTTCACGTCAAAATGATAAGGCTTAAAATAAAATCCTTTAGGGAAAACTCATTGATTTAAATTCACCTGAAGTT
This sequence comes from Nanger dama, assembly GCA_917880005.1. Lineage (NCBI taxonomy): Eukaryota > Metazoa > Chordata > Mammalia > Artiodactyla > Bovidae > Nanger > Nanger dama. The sequence continues at coordinate 4,882,686 of CAKJTW010000017.1, forward strand.
TTAAATATTCTTCAGCTTATTTACAGCAGTGTGTTCTGATTAAATGGAGCCTGCAAAGGGAGGCACAGGACATTTTGAAAGGAGATGCCACCAGTGAAAGACTGGAGTTATCTAAGAGCCTTCATATTGATAGACAGGTCTTGGAGAACACTTCAAATATTTGTGATGGAGAAGGACAGAGGCAGAATGTTTATGATATTAACTATCTGGAGCCCTTCCCTCTAGCCCAGTAAGCAGCTCCTAATTGCTGACCATTGCCCTAGAGTTCTTCAGTACCCTGCAGTCACTAACTGGAAACTGAATCTCCAGCTACTCCCTCCACATTTCTCCTAATGCACATACAGGCTGCAGTACCACAAGGCAGCAAGCATGTAGATAGGAAGGATGTCTTAGGTGTTATGTCTCCACTGCAAAGTCCATGGACTAGCTGCTTCATCAAAGTTAGCAGTGAGTGAAGTAGAGAAATCAACAAGGGAGATTGACAAGAATGGTAAGGAGAGAACCAGACTCATGGAGGGGAAAGCAGGGGACTTAGAAGTGTCAAAGGGTAAATGATCAGCTATATAAAACACTCCAGAGAATCAGGTAAGATGAAAATTGGGATGCATTCATTGGATTTGGCGATTAGGGAAACTGTTAATACGTTGGTGCATACGGAGCATGTCCACAAGGTATGCATTACAAGCGTCTATCAAGTCCAACTTTCCTCGCTAGTAAACAGTGCTCCACCCTCAGCCCCGACACAAGAAAGCCATGCTCGTTTGACTGTTGTAGGACAGTGGCCAGAGACTGTCCAGGCATGAGTGACAGACCAAGAGCTGCCTGTTTATAGGCTGGTAAGGTAAGAGTATTGCATAGGAATCTGGGATGTTAGGCCCATGAATCAAGGTAAATGGGATGTGGTGAGGCAGGAGATGGTAAGAGTAAACATCAACATCTTAGGAATCAATGAACAAAAATGGATAGGAATGGGTGAATTTCATTCAGACAACCATTGTATCTACTACTATGGGCAAGAATCCCATAGAAGAAATGAAGTAGCCATCATAACCAACAAAAGTCTGAAATGCAGTACTTGGGTACAATCTCAGAAATGATCTGAGGTTCCTTTCAAGCAAGCCATTCAACATCACAGTGATTCAAGTCCATGCCACTACCAGCAATGCTGAAGAAGCTCAAGTTGATCAGTTCTATGAAGACCTAGAAGACCTGCTAGAACAAACACCAAAAGAGATGTTCAATCTATTCCTCACTGGGGGTTGGAATGCAAATGTAGGAAGTAAAGCGATACCTGGAGTGAAAGTAAGTTTGGCCTTGGAGAACAAAATGAAGCAGAGCAAAGGCTAACTGAATTCTGCCAAGAGAATGCACTGGTCATAGCAAACACCCCTTTTCAACGACACAAGAGATGACTTTACACATGAACATCACCAAATGGTCAAAACCGAAGTCAGATTGATTACATTCTTTGTAGCAGAAGATGGTGAAGCTGAATACAGTCAGCAAAAACAAGACCTGAAGCTGACTGTGGCTCAGATCATCATTTTCTCATAGCAAAATTCAGGCTTAAACTAAAAAGAGCAGGGGAAAACCACTAGGCCAGTCAGGTACAACTTAAATCAAATCCCCTATGAGTATGAAAGAACCTGTTTAAAACTAAATATTAAAAAACCTAAGATCATGGCATCTGGCCCCCTTACTTTATGGCAAATAGAGAGGGAAAAGGTGGAAGTACTGACAGATTACCTCTTTGGGGCTCTAAACTCACTGCAGATGGTGTCTGCAACCATGAAATCAGAAGATGTTTGCTTCTTGGCATGAAAGTTATGACAAACCTAGACAGTATGATAAAAAGCAGAGAGATTATTCTGCTGACAAAGGTCTGTATAGTCAAAGCTATGGTCTTTCCAGTGGTCACATACAGTTGTGAGAGCTGGATTGTAAAAAAGGCAGAATGCCACCTTCGAGCTCTGGTGCTGGAGGAGACTCCAGATCAAACCAGTCAGTCATAAGGGAAATCAACCCTGAATACTCCTTGGAAGAACTGATGCTTAAGCTAAAACGCCAGTATTTTGGTTATCTGACCTGAACAGCTGACTCCTTGGAAAAGTCCCCGATGCTGAGAAAGATTCAGGGCAGAAGAAGAAGAGGGTGTCAGAGGATGAGATGGCTGGATGGCATCACCAACGCAATGGACATGAACTTGGGCAAACTTTGGGAGATGATGAGGGACAGACAGACCTGGTATGCTTCAGTCCATGGGGTTGCAAAGAGTTGAACATGACTGGGTGACTGAGCAATACAATGAATATGCAGTGGAAGTGATGAATAGATTCAAGGGATTAGATCGAGTAAACAGTGTGCCTGAAGAACTATGGACAGAGGTCCATAATACTCTACCAGAGGCAATGAACAAAACCATCCCCCAAAAAAAAGAAAAGCAAGAAGGCAAAGTGGTTATCTGAGGAGGTTTTACAAATAGCTGAAGAATGAAGAGAAGTGAAAAGCAAGGGAGAAAGGGAAAGGTATATCCCAACTAAACACAGAGTTCCAAAGAATAGCAAAGAGAGACAAGAAAGCCTTCTTCAATGAACAGTGCATAAAAATAGAGGGAAACAACAGAAGAGGAAAAACTACAGATCTCTTAAGGAAAATTGGAACTATCAAGGGAACATGGGCACAATAAAGGACAGAAATGGTAGAGATCTAGTAGATGCTGAAGAGAACAAGAAGAGATGGAAGGAATACAAGGAAGAACTGTACAAAAATGTCTTGAACCAGATAACCATGATGGTGTGGTTAGTCACCCAGAGCCAGACATTCTGGAGTACAAAGTCCAGTGGGCCTTACGAAACCCTGCTGTTAATAAAGCTAGTGGATGTGATGCAATTCCAGTAGAGCCATTCAAAACCCTAAATGACAATGCTATCAAAGTGTTGCACTTTGCAAAGCTGGAAGACCCAGCAGTCCCCACAGGACTGGAAAAGTCAATCCTTATCCCAATTCCCAAGAAGGTAGACTAAAGACTGTTCAAACCATTGGACAATTGCACTCATCTCCCATGCTAGGAAAGTCATACTTAATATCTTGCATGCTAGGCTTAAGCATTATGGGAACCAAGAACTTCCAGATGTCCAAGCTGGGTTTAGAAAAGCCAGAGAAACCAGAGATCAAATTGCTAACATTTGCTGGATCATAGAGTAAGCAAGGGAATTCCAGAAAAACATCTACCTTTGTTTCATCAACTACACTAAAGCCTTTGACTGTGTTGATCATAACAAACTGTGGAAAGCTCTTAAAGAGATGAGAATACCAGACCATCTTACCTGTCTCTTGAGAAATCTGTATACGTGTCAAGAAGCAACAGTAGAACCCTGTATGGAACAACTGAGTGGTTCAGGATTGAGAAAGGAATATGACAGGGCTGTCTGCTCTCACCCTGTTTGTTTAACCTATATGCTTAGCACATCATGAGAAATGCCAGGCTGGCTGAGTTATAAGCTGGAGTCAAGATAGAAGGGAGAAAAATCAACAATCTCAGAAATGCAGATGATATCACTAATGGCAGAAAGCGAAGAAGAACTAAAGAGCCTCTTGGTGAGGGTGAAGGAGGAAAGTGAAAGAGCTGGCTTAAAACTAAATATTAAAGAAACTAAGTCATAGCATCTGGCCCCCTTACTCCATGGCAAATAGAAGGAGAAAAGGTCAAAGTACTGACAGATTTCCTCTTCTTGGGCTCTAAAATCACTGCAGATGGTGACTGCAGCCATGAAATCAGAAGACAATTGCTTCTTGAAAAGGAAAGCCATGATAAGCCTTGACAGTGTGCTGAAAAGCAGAGACATTACTCTGCTGACAAAAGTGAGTATAGTCAAGTCTATGGTTTGTCCAGTAGTCATCTATAGATGTGAGAGCTGGAACATAAAGAAGGCTGAGTGCCCAAGAACTGATGCTTTCAAACTGTGATGTTGCAGAAGACTCTTGAGAGTCCCTTGGACTGCAAGGAGAGCCAACCAGGCCATCCTAAAGGAAAACAGCCATGAATATTCATTGGAAAGACTGATGCTAAAACTGAAATTTTAATACTCAAAGAACCAACTCATGGGAAAAAAGACCCTGATGCTGGGAAAGATTGAAGGCAGGAGAAGAAGGGGATGACAGAGGACAAGATGGTTGGATGGCATCACTGACTCCATGGACATGAGTTTGAGCAAGCTTTGGAAGATGGTGAAGGACAGGGAAGCCTGGCATGCTGCAGACCATGGGGGTCACAAAGAGTCAGACACCACTGAGCAACTGAACAACAACATTGGTCTTCCCAGTGTTCATGTATGGTTGTGAGAGCTGGACTGTAAAGAAGGCAGAGCACTAAAGAATAGATGACTTTGAACTGGAGAAGACTTCTGAGAATCCATTGGACAGCAAGGAGATCAAATTAGTCAATCAACCCTGAATACTTGTAGGAAGGACTGATGCTGAAGTTGAAATTCCAGTATGTCGGTCATCTGATACGAACAGCCAACTCATCGTAAGAGTCCCTTATGCTGGGAAAGATTGAAAGCAGAAGGAGAAGAGGAGGTCAGAGGTTGAGATGGCTGGATGGCAAACTTCGGGAGATGGTGAAGGACATGGAGGCCTGGCATGCTGCAGTCCATGGGGTTGCAAAGAATCAGACACAACTGGGCAACTGACCAACAAGGGGACCTATGAGAAGGTCTGGTACAAAACAAACATAATAAGAGCTATTTAAACCAGCTCTGTCTAGGATTTGGACTCTGATATATAAAGTAGATCGAGCAGTTGGGTGATAGAAGAAAACAGAGCAAACATTAAAAGAGAGAGAAAGAGACAGACAGACAAAGGCTAGGATGCTGAGAGATATGGATAAAGAAGAAGGTCCCTACTGCTGCTCTGGACTGCAAGAGGGTGTGTGGGATCAGGATGTGTGGGGGCTTTCTTAGGAAGCTTGATGGCAGAAAGAAGAAAGCTTATGTCAGATTGCAAAGAAAGGTCAAGGGCATGTGTGTGTGTGTGTGTGTGTGTGTGTGTGTGTGTGTGTGTAAAATAAGAGGAAAGACTCAAGCATGAAGGAGGATGTGAGGAATACCATTATGCTGACTCATTTAAGTCCCACCTCTCGATCGACCTTGACAGTCAGAAGGTGTTATGCTTCTGCTACAAACACCCAAGGGGCCAGAAATGCCTAGAGATGACCACTTACCTAGCAGAGAAGGAGCTACAGAAGACTCAAAGAAAGAAGGTGAAAGAAAGAGCACCATGTACAAGTGTGAAACATCCACCAGCTTCCCTCCTAAGCACTTGACCTACCTTTTCTCATGTTTGCCCCACCCCCATCACACCTGTAGGATAAGCATTATCCTACTTTACAGTTGAGAATGTGAAACTCAAGGAAGTTCAGTAACAGAGACCATTGAAATTGGACTTGGAACTCGGATCTGTTTGTCTGAAGTCCTGCTCTTTTCACTTTTCATTGTTTTTCCTATTCAAGGATTTTATATGCTTATCAATCAATAAGAAAACTTTTGTGGAGTTCTTTTCAGTGCAGCTAAAACAAAAACAAAGAAATTTCCAATATAGTTGAGAAATAAAAATATGTATAACATAAGTGACAGCTCATGGTAGGCCAGCTGGGGTCCAGTCAGGAAAGAGAAACTTCACTGTGTACTTCACAGTGAAGATAGAATTCAATATGGGAATTGTTAAATGGGTGTTGGAAGCCTGAAAATGGTAAAGGAGAATATTGAAGGAAAACAGATAATAGCTACAGGGAGTAGCTACTACTCCCAAGTCTTAGGAGTCAAAAGGGAGGAAGTTGTTGGGTCTTCACAACCTTCAGGTTCAGAGGAGGGGCCTAATTAACTGGGTCTGAGAAAGTATAGAGCCTCTGGTCCTCAGAGGTATGGACAAAGTGTCTTATGGAGCTGGGGCTGAAACATGGGGAAGTGGGCTTTCAGGCAAAGACTTTTATCTCAGGAGCTTGAGGTAGGGGGGCCTGAAGAACTGGAATTCAGAATTCTGAGGCGAGATTATTGCTTGCTACTGGTGGTACCTCTGAGGTTGTTCAGTGAAGCTGGTCCTGGATATAGGCAAGGAAGTTGGAGGTCAGAACCAAGCTCTACTGCCTGGGAGCAACTCTGACAGGAATAGCAGGCATGCAGGAAGAAGCAAGCCCATTTCCTCTCCCTCCTGCCTTCTAATCTCTCTGGAATTACCAGTTCTGGCACCATGTAACAGGAAGTCAATTGGCAAAGGAGAAATGGAGGTGGAAGAGTACCAGCCTCAGCATCCCAGACCAGAATCTAAAAGAATGTATTTAGGGCTGAAAGACAATAGCATATGAAGCAACATATACTAACAGCCAAACAAGGTGCAGAAGGCCAGGATGGAGGGTGGAAGTCATCCCTAGGGCTGCGGTGGTTGAGGGAGGCCTCACAGAGGAGACGGGCGCTTGGGCTGAACTCTAAGAGTTGGCCAAGAGAGGATGAGGGACTCCACAAGCTGAGGCAGAGCTACAGGAAATCTTGAGGCAAGTGTGAGGACAGAGTAGAAACAGGATGGAAAAGTGGGTTTAAGGATATTTTTAACAATTAAAATAAATGAGTAAATGTCAGCGTCATTTTAACCCACTCCAGTACTGTTGCCTGGAAAATCCCATGGACGGAGGACCCTGGTGGGCTGCAGTCCATGGGGTCGCCAAGAGTCAGACACGACTGAGTGACTTCACTTTAACTTTTCACTTTCATGCATTGGAGAAGGAAATGGCAACCCACTCCAGTGTTCTTGCCTGGAGAATCCCAGGGACAGGGGAGCCTGGTGGGCTGCCATCTATGGGGTCGCACAGAGTCGGACACGACTGAAGCGACTTAGCAGCAGCAGCAGCAGCAGCAGCATTTTAATGGAACTTGTTAAGCTGACAGAATGAGGAGTTTGGCATTTGTCTCTTTAAAATGAAAGAGCTGAGCAGTCAAGGAGCTCTCTCCTAATGACTCCATTTCATGACCAGCTCACTGTCAAGGATACAGAGGTTACCACAGTAGAGCGAGTTCTAGGAATCTGACTTTTGAAGTCTGAGAGATTACCCAGGCCAGGGATTTTCCTGTGTGTGTATGTGTTTCTTATTGCATGAACACTTTTTCCAAACAAAATTTAGGTACAGCCATAAGGCATGAAACAAACAGGAGGAGAGGTTCTCTGGGAATGTCAAGAGCTTTTCCCACTTGGCCTCCTCTTTTCCTCGTTGCAGGGTACTCTGAGATAGTTCTCGAAAACTGGAACATGATTTGCCAACCAGTGATCTACATGAACTCCTCCACTTTATAGATGAGGAAGCTAAGGTTCAGAAAGTTTATTGGTCACTCCATAGATTAGTGCTAGGTTATTACACTAGGTTATTGCAATGCAGATCTTCTGACTTCTGGCCCAGCACCATTGCCATTACAGTTGGAGTGGTCATATAACTTATTGTCTAAGCTAGAATATGTTTTAGAATGAAAGAAGACAATAAAAATAATTGATATGCATGAACAGATTCACAAAAATAGTAAATTGGGACTGTCCAGAGCAAACAAGAATATTTGGTCATGCTACTGAAACTTTACTTTCTAACTGTGGTGTTGGAGAAGACTCTTTGAGAGTCCTTTGGACTGCAGAGAGATCCAACCAGTCCATTCTAAAGGAGATCAGTCCTGGGTGTTCTTTGGAAGGAATGATGCTAAAGCTGAAACTCCAGTACTTTGGCAGTCTCATGCGAAGAGTTGACTCACTGGAAAAGACTGTGCTGCTGGGAAGGATTGGGGGCAGGAGGAGAAGGGGATGAAAGAGGATGAGATGGCTGGATGGCATCACTGACTCGATGGACATGAGTCTGAGTGAACTCTGGGAGATGGTGATGGACAGGGAGGCCTGGCGTGCTGCAATTTATGGGGTCACAAAGAGTCAGACATGACTGAGCGACTGAACTGAACTGAACTCAAGATTATCCCAGTCTCCACCTAACAAAATCCTTCTCACATTTATTTTTTGACCCTCAGTGCCTCTCAATCTAAAGAGTGCACAGAATCCAAGACTGACCTGGGCTCCTCCCAGCCTTTCCTATGCAATATATTTTAGTGTAAATTGCTCTGATACTTTCCTAGACATTCATTTGTACAGGGGTAATGGGGTTTGGGGCAACAATCACATGGTGATCAGAAATTGGAGAAATGTTTGGGGTGGATGAAAGCCTTATGGTATTAGTCAAGTTTTTAACTGAAAGCAACAGAGAATGACTGACTTATTTATATAGAAAAGATGTACCAGATACTACTGGGTGGCTCAGAGAAGTGCTAAGGAGATTGGATCACTAAAGCTTAGAAGTAGACAGAAATGAAAGAGGCTAAAAATAAGCAAACAACCAAAATCATATCACAGAACTAGTCCAGTGCGAACCTGGATGTCACCAGCACTGGGTGTTGGATACTTCAGCTAGTATTGCAGCCCAGTAGACCCAGAATGACTTCTCCATTGATCCTGCTCCTTTGCATAGCCAGCTCGCAATCAGAGAGTCCAAGTGGGTTAATCTGATTGGCCAGTCCTAGACCATCCCTGCAAGTCTATTCTTTGAAAGTTTTTATAGTAGAAAGGCTCTGTGTACTATACTATACATTTGTTCCCAAATGTTTGCTGTGCCTCCCTGGGGGGAGGACCATACTTCCTTGTCTCTTTGACATCTGGCTTGACCATGTTGCTTATTTTGACCAGTAAAATATAAGCAGAAATTGATGCCAAGAATGGCCCTGTGGCGCTCTTAGGCAGGGAGGCCTTTCTGTGCCCCATTACTTGCAGTTTAGTTCAGTTCAGTCACTCAGTTGTGTCCGACTCTCTGCGACCCCATGAATCCCAGCACGCCAGACAAGACCCCAGTCTCCATGACCTTCTCTGAGTTCCAATGGGAAGAATCAAACAGTTGCTAATCAAGGGAGGAACAGCCATGAAAGCACCTGAAAATTGCTCAGTCTTGTCCAACTCTTTGTGACCCCATGGACTATATAATCCATGGAGTTCTCCAGGCCAGAATACTGGAGTGGGTACCCGTTCCCTTCTCCAGGGGATCTTCTCAGCCCAGGGATCGAACCCAGGTCTCCTCCATTGCAGGCGGATTCCTTTCCAGCTGAGCACAAGAGAAGCCCAAGAATACTGGAGTGGGTAGCCTATCCCTTCTCCAGCTGAAAGCACCTGAAGCAAGATTAAAGGGAGCAGAGAGGCTCCTTAGGTTTAGGAGACCATCTAAGACCCTGCACATACCCTAATCTTGTCAGAATACCCATCCTCTTGAAACTTGGCAAGACTGTTAACTGCCTTGATTCTTATTACATACCCCTTCCTGATTACATAATCTCTCCTTATTCATCAGAGAGTGTGGGCACAGTTCTTGAGGCATTAGCATGCTATGTTCTCCCTTTGTCTGGCAAAGAAATAAAGTCACTCTTTCCTTGTGCTCCATAACTATCTCTGTACTTCTGTTTGGCATTGGTGCAGAGTTATGTGGCAGCCTGGATGGGAGGCAAGTTTGGGGGAGAATACATGTATATGTATGGCTGAGTCCCTTCGCAGTTCAGCTGAAACTACCACATTGTTAATCGGCTATACCCCAATACAATAAAAAAAAATTAAGAACTCAAAAAAAAAAATATTTTGGCAGAAAAATGAGATGAATAACTTCCATGCGGAAACATTAAGAGCCAGTCTGTACTTTCAAGATCAGCCAAGATGGCAGAGTAGAAAGACCCTGTCCTCTAATAAGCATCTCAAAAATCGCAACTATTTGCAAATGAAAAAGACTAGAACCTATCAGAAAATATTTTCTACAATGAAAGACATAAAGAAGGAACCACACTGAGATGGGTAGGAGGGGCAAACACACCATGTAATCAAATTCAACATGCTCTAGGTGGATGACCCACAGATTGGAAAATAATTACATTGTAGAAGTTCTACTACAGAAATAAGAGTTCTGAGCCCCACATCAGGCTCCCAGCCCAGAGAGTCTTGCACTGGGAAGATGAACGTCCACAGCATTTGGATTTGAAGGTCAGCAGGGCTTAATTTCACGAGTCCCAAAGAACTGGGAGAAATAGAGACAGCTTTTACACCATGAACAGTATGAAAAGTAAAAAGACATGACACTGAAAGGTAAACAACCCCAGGTTGGCAGGTGGCCAATATTCTACTGGAGAAAAGTGGAGAAATAGTTCCAGAAGGAATAAAGAAGCTGAACAGCTAAACCAAAGTGCCCAGTTGTGGATGCGTCTGAAAGTAAAAGTGTAAAGTCCAATGCTATAAAGAACAATATTTCATAGGAACCTCAAATGTTAGGTCCATGAAACAAGGTAAACTGTAAGTAGTGAAACAGGTGATGCCATGCGTGAACATCGACATTGTAGGAAGCAGTGAACTAAATCTGACATAAACCACAGCAGGATCCTCTATGACCCACCTTCCAGAATACTGGAAATAAAAGCAAAAATAAACAAATGGGATCCAATTAAAATTAAAAGCTTCTGCACAACAAAGGAAACTATAAGCAAGGTGAAAAGACAGCCTTCGGAATGGGAGAAAATAATAGCAAATGAAGCAACTGACAAACAACTAATCTCAAAAATATACAAGCAACTCCTGCAGCTCAATTCCAGAAAAATAAATGATCCAATCAAAAAATGGACCAAAGAACTAAATAGACATTTCTCCAAAGAAGACATACAGGTGGCTAACAAACACATGAAAAGATGCTCAACATCACTCATTATCAAAGAAATGCAAATCAAAACCACAATGAGGCATCACTTCACACCAGTCAGAATGGCTGCAATCCAAAAGTCTATAAGCAATAAATGCTGGAGAGGGTGTGGAGAAAAGGGAACCCTCTTGCACTGTTGGTGGGAATACAAACTAGTACAGCCACTATGGAGAACAGTGTGGAGATTCCTTAAAAAACTAGAAATAGAACTGCCATACGACCCAGCAATCCCACTGGTGGGCATACACACCAAGGAAGCCAGAATTGAAAGAGACACGTGTACCCCAATATTCAATGCAGCACTGTTTATAATAGCCAGGGCATGGAAGCAACCTAGATGTCCATTAGCAGATGAATGGATAAGAAAGCTGTGGTACATATACACAATGGAGTATTACTCAGTCATCAAAAGAACACATTTGAATCAGTTCTAATGAGGTGGATGAACCTGGAGCTGATTATACAGAGTGAAGTAAGCCAGAAAGAAAAACACCAATACAGTATGCTGCTGCTAAGTCGCTTTAGTCGTGTCCGACTCTGTGAGACCCCATAGATGGTAGCCCACCAGGCTCCCCGTCCCTGAGATTTTCCAGGCAAGAACACTGGAGTGGGTTGCCATTTCCTTCTCAAATGCATGAAAGTGAAAGTGAAGTCGCTCAGTCGTGTCTGACTCTTAGCGACCCTATGGACTGCAGCCTACCAGGCTCCTCCATCCATGGGATTTTCCAGGCAAGAGTACTGGGGTGGGCTGCCATTGCCTTCTCCGCCAATACAGTATACTAACACATATATATGGAATTTAGAAAGATGGTAGCAATAACCCTGTATGAGAGACATCAAAAGAGACACAGATGTATAGAACAGTCTTTTGGACTCTGTGGGAGAGGGAGAGGGTGGGATGAGTTGGGAGAATGGCATTGAAACATGTATAATATCATATAAGAAACAAATCGTTGATCTAGGTTTGATGCAGGATACAGGATGCTTGGGGCTGGTGTACTAGGATGACCCAGGGGAGGGAGGTGGGAGGGGAGTTAAGGATTGGGAACACGTGTACACCTGTGGTGGATTCATGTTGATGTATGGCAAAACCAATACAGTACTATAAAGTAAAATTTAAAAAAAAATTTTTTTTAATAAATAAAATGGACAGGAATGGGTGAATTTAATTCAGACGACCATTGTATCTACTACTGTGGGCAAGAAGCCCTGAGAAGAAATGGAGTAGCCCTTGTAGTCAGAGTCTGAAATTCTGTACTTGGATGCAGTCTCAAAAACAACAAAATGATCTCTGTTTCCAAGGCAAACCATTCAATATCACAGTAATCCAAGTCTATGCTCCAACCACTAATTCTGAAGAAGCTGAAGTTGGACAGTTTTATAAAGATGTACAAGACTTTCTAGAACTAATGCAAAAAGAGAGTTCCTTTTCATCACAGGGGACTGGAATGCAAAAGCAGGAAGTCAAGAGATACAAGGAGTAACAAGCAAGTTTGGCAAAAGTGAAGCAGGGCAAAGGCTAACAGAGTTTTGCCAAGAGAATGCATTGGTCATAGAAAACACCTTCTTTAAAAAAAGACAGACAGAAAACACCTTCTTTCAACAACACAAGAGATGACTCTACACATGGACATCACCAGATGGTCAATACCAAAATCAGATTGATAATTTTTTTTGCAGTCAAAGATGGAGAAGCTCTATACAGTCAGCATAAGACTGGGAGCTGACTGTGGCTCATATCATGAACTCCCTATTGCCAAATTCAGACTTAAACTGAAGAAAGTAGGGAGAACCACTAGGCCATTCAGGTATAACTTAAATCAAATCCCTTATGATTATACAGTGGAAATGACAAGTAAATCTAAGGGATTAGATATAATAGACAGAGTGCCTGAAGAACTAGGGACAGAGGTTCATAATATCATACAGGAGGTGGTAACCAAACTATCCCCAAGAAAAAGAAATGCAAGAAGGCAAAAGGTTGTCTGAGGAGGCCTTATACATAGTTGAGAAAGAAGAGAAGTGAAAGGGAAAGAAAAGAAGGAAAGATAGATCCATCTGAATAAAGAGTTCCAAAGAATAGCAAGGAAAGATAAGAAAGCTTTAAGTGAATCATGCAAAGAAATAGAGGAAAATAATAGAATGGGAAAGACTAGAGATCTCTTCAAGAAAATTAGAGCTGCCAAGAGAATATTTCATGCAAACATAGGCACAATAAATGACAGAAATGGTATGGACTTAACAGAAGCATAAAAGCTTGAACAGCAAGAAGAGTCCCTTGGACTGCAAGGAGATCAAACCAGTCAATCCTAAAGGAAAACAACCATGAATATTCATTGGAAGGACTGATGCTAAAGCTGAAGCTCCAGTACTTTGGCCACCTGATGCAAAGAGCCAAATTATTGGAAAAGACCCTGATGCTAGGAAAGACTGAAGGCAGGAAGAGAAGGAGACAATACAGGATGAGATGGTTGGATGGCATCACCGACTCACTGGACATGAGCTTGAACAGGCTCTGGGAGCTGGTGATGGACAGGGAAGCCTGGTGTGCTGCAGTCCATGGGGTCACAAAGAGTCAGACACAACTGAGCAACTGAACTGACTAAACAGAAGCAGAATAGATTAAGGAGAGGTGGCAAGAATACACAGAAGTATTGTATAAAAAGGTTTTAATAACCTGGATAACCATGATGGTGTGATCACTCACCTAGAGCCAGATATCCTGGAGTGTGAAGTCAAGTGGGCTTTAGGAACATTACTATGAACAAAGCTGGTGGAGGTGATGGAATTCCAGCTGAGCTGTTCCAAATCCTAGAAGATGATGCTGTGAAAGTGCTGCACTCAATATACTAGCAAATTTGGAAAACTCAGCAGTGATCAAAGGACTGGAAAAGGTTAGTTTTCTAATCCCAAAGAAGGGCAATGCCAAAGAATTTTCAAACTACCACACATTTGCACTCATTTCACATGCTACAAGGTAATGCTCAAAATCCTTTAAGCTAGGCTTCAACAGTAGGTGAACTGAGAACTTCCAGATGGACAAGCTAGATTTAGAAAAGGCAGAGGAACCAGAGATCGAAAATTGACAATATGCATTAGATCATAGAAAAAGCAAGAGAATTCTCCCCCAAATCTACTTCTACTTCATTGACTATGCTAAAGCTATTGATTGTGTTGATCACAGCTGAAAAATTCTTAAAGAGATGGGAATAACAGACCACCTTACCCTGCCTCCTGAGAAACCTTTATGCAGGCCAAGAAGCAACAGATAGAACTGGACATTGAAAAATGGACTGGTTCAAATGGGAAAGGAGTAGGTCAAGGCTGGATATTATCACCCTGATTATTTAACTTCTATGCAGAGTACATGATGCAATATGCTGGGCTGGATGAAACTCAAGCTGGAATCAAGATTGCTGAGAGAAATATCAATAACCTCAGATATGTAGATGATACCACCCTAATTGCAGAAAACAAAGAGGAACTAAAGAGCTTCTTGATGAAGGTGAAAAAGAGAGAAAAAGCTGGCTTAAAACTCAACATTCAAAAAATGAAGATCATGGCATCCAGTCTCATTACTTCACAGTAAAGAGATGGGAAAACAATGGAAAGAGAGACAGACTATTTTCTTGGGCTCCAAAATCACTGCATACACTGACTCTAGCCATGAAATTAAATGACACTTTCTCCTTGGAAGAAAAGCTATGACAAACCTAGACATCAAAAGCAGAGACATCACTTTGCCAACAAAGGTTGATCTAGTCAAAGCTATGTTTGTTTGTTTTTTTTCAGTAGTCACATATGGATATGAGAGTTGGACCATAAAGAAGGCTGATCACCTAAGAACTGATGCTTTTGAACTGTGGTGTTTGAGAAGACTCTTGAGAGTCCCTTGGACAGCAAGGAGATCAAGCCAGTCAATCTTAAAGGAAACCAACCCTGAATATTCATTGAAAGGACTGATGCTGAAGCTGAAGTTCCAATACTTTGGCCACCTGATATAAAGAGCCAACACACTGGAAAAACCCTGAGAAAACTTGAAGGCAGGAGGAGAAGGGGGCAACAAGGGATGAGATGGCTGGATGGCATCATCAACTCAATAGACATGAATCTGAGCAAACTCCTGGAGACGGTGAAGGACAGGGAAGCCAAGCATACTGCAGTCCACGATGTCTCAAGCTGGCACAACTGAGTGGCTGAATAATGACACTTTTGTTTTATTTTTGTTATTGTTGTTGTTTTTGGCACACACAAAAATCTCAAATGCTCAGGAATCCTGGACAAAAGCAGTAATCTGATAGGAACCTGGGCCAGACCTACCAACCGGTCTTGAAGAATCTTCTAGGGAGGCAAGAGTCATTTGTGTCTCACCCTGTGGACAGACAGTGGTGACAACCATCAGTGGGAACTTCTACCACGTGGATACTGGTGCTGCTGAGCACCATTAGAAATTTCCTCCTCTAGCTGATTAGCACCAAGACCTGGCCCCACCCGAGAGTATGTGATGATCAGGGCTTGGTAGCCCCTGGTCAAGCAATTAACTAGATGGGCGCAAAGCCCCACCCACGAGCAGACAAGTTTCCAAAAGATTTCCTAGGCCCACAGTTACTGTAGTCATGCCTCTAGACACAGCGCCACCCACCAGTGGTCAGGTACTAGTCCTGTCCTCCAGGAAGCCTCCATTAACTTCTGGAGCAGTCTCAGTCACCAGAGGGCAGACACCAGACATAAGAGAACTACAAACCCACAGCCTGCAGACCCAGCCTGCCCACAGGAGGCCATACCCTACCCTGGGATCAGATGGGCCCCAGCCCCACCCCTTAGTAGGCTAACACAAGCTTTGGGACACCCCAGGCCCTATACTTAGTTTTGTCGGGAATTCTCCCCCCACCCTTGTGGTGATCTGATTCCAACTCTGGGATCCCTGGTCCCTGCAATCAGACTCCAAGATCTGGCTTTCCTTTTAACAATCTGGCATTAACCCTAGGACTTGGCTTCACCCACTTCTGGGCAGGCAATAGCCCTGGTGTCTTCTAGACTCTGACTTCATCTACAGGTGAGCCTGCAATAGCACCAGAACCCTCAGGTGTTTTGTAATCAGATGCCTTGGTTTTCCAGTAGTCATGTATGGATGTGAGAGTTGGACTATAGAGAAAGCTGAATACCAAAGAATTGATGCTTTTGAACTGTGGTGTTAGAGAAGACTCTTGAGAGTTCCTTGGACTGCAAGGAGATCCAACCAGTCCATCCTAAAGGAGATCAGTTCTGGGTGTTCACTGGAAGGACTGATGTTGAAGCTGAAACTCCAATACTTTGGCCACCTGATGTGAAAAGCTGACTCATTTGAAAAGACCCTGATGCTAGGAGGGACTGGGAGCAGGAGGAGAAGGGGACGACAGAGGCTGAGAGGGCTGGATGGCATCACCGACTCAATGGACATGGGTTTGGGTAGACGGCGGGAGTTGATGATGGACAGGGGAGGCCTGGCATGCTGCAGTTCATGTGGTTGCAAAGAGTCGGACACGACGGAGCAGTCCATTCTGAAGGAGATCAGCCCTGGGATTTCTTTGGAAGGAATGATGCTAAAGCTGAAACTCCAGGACTTTGGCCACCGCATGTGAAGAATTGACTCATTGGAAAAGACTCTGATGCTGGGAGGGATTGGGGGCAGGAGGAGAAGGGGACGACAGAGGATGAGATGGCTGGATAGCATCACTGACTCGATGGATGCGAATCTGAGTGAATTCCAGGAGTTGGTGATGGACAGGGAGGCCTGGTGTGCTGCGATTCATGAGGTCGCAAAGAGTCGGACATGACTGAGCGACTGAACTGACTGACTGACTGAGCAATTGAACTGAACTGAACTGTGACAACAACCGGCTGGCAGCCTTTGCACAATGCAGGGTTTGGCAACCAACCGGACTAGGAGCCATTCAAGCGTGTCAGACTGCCCACATAGTCATCCCACTATAACTGAAGGACCCACACATGCTTCATAGGGGTAGCATAGCTTGGGTAATAAGCTACGTCTCCTACAGAAGGACACTTCTCCCAGGTCAGGAAATATAACTAACCTACCAGATACATAAAAATATAAACAGTAACTTAGAAAAATGACGTGGCAGAGGAACATGTTACAGATAAAGAAAACAGATAAAAGCCTAGAAGAACTAAGTGAAGGGGAGATAGGCAATTCAGTTCAGTCTCTCAGTCATGCACAAACACTTTGTGACCCCATGGACTGCAACATGCCAGGATTCCCTGTCCACCACCAACTTCCAGAGATTACTCAAACTCATGTCCCTTGTGTCAGTGAGGCCATCCAACCATCTCATCCTCTGTCATCCCCATCTCCTCCCACCTTCAATCATTCCTAGCATAAGGGTTTTTTCAAATGAGTCAGCTCTTCACATCAGGTGGGCAACAAGTTAGAGTTTCAGCTTCAGCCTCAGTCCTTCCAATGAATATTCAGGACTGATTTCCTTTAGGATGGACTGGTTGGATCTCCTTGCTGTCCAAGGTCTTCTCTAACACCACAGTTCAAAAGCATCAATTCTTCGGTGCTCAGCTTTCTTTTTAGTGCAACTCTCACATCCATACATGACTACTGGAAAAATCATAGCTTTGACTGTATGGACCTTTCTTGGTAAATGGATGTCTCTGTCTTATGCTGTCTAGGTTGGTCATAACTTTTCTTCCAAGGAGCAAACTTCTTTTAATTTCATGGCTGCAGTCACCATCTGTAGTGATTTTGGAGCCCCCAAAAATAAAGTCTGACACTGTTTCCCTAGTTTCCCCATCTATTTGCCATGTAGTGACGGGACTGGATGCCATGATCTTAGTTTCCTGAATGTTGAGTTTAAAGCCAACTTTTTCACTCTCCTCTTTCACTTTCATCAAGAGGCTCTTTAGTTCTTCTTTGCTTTCTGCCATAATTGTAGCATCATCTGTATATCTGAGGTTATTGATATTTCTCCTGGCAATCTTGATCCCAGCTTGTGCTTCAACCAGTCCACCATTTCTCATGATGTACTCTGCATATAAGTTAAATAAGCAGGATGACAATATTCAGCCTTGACATATTCCTTTCGCGATTTGGAACCAGTCTGTTGTTCCATGTCCAGTTCTAACTGTTGCTTCTTGAACTGCATACAGATTTCTCAGAAGGCAGGTCAGGTGGTCTGGTATTCCCATCTCTTTAAGAATTTTCCACAATTTGTTGTGATCTACACAGTCAAAGATTTGGCATCGTCAATAAAGCAGAAGAAGATGTTTTTCTGGAACTCTCTTGCTTTTCGATGATCCAGTGGATGTTGTCAATTTGATCTCTGCTTCCTCTGCCTTTTCTAAAACCATCTTGGACATCTGGAAGTTTACAGTTCACGTACTTTTGAAGCCTGGTTTGCAGAATTTTGAGCATTATTTTGCTAGCATGTGAGATGAGTGCAATTGTGTGGTAGTTTGAGCATTCTTTGGCATTGCCTTTCTTTGGGATTGAAATGAAAACTGACCTTTCCTGTGGCCACTGCTGAGTTTTCCAAATTTGCTGTCATATTGAGTGCAGCACTTCCACAGCATCATCTTTCAGGATTTGAAATAGCTCAGCTGGAATTCCATCACCTCCACTAGCTTTGTTCATTGTGATGTTTCCTAAGGCCTACTTGACTTCGTATTCCAGGATGTCTGGCTCTAGGTGAGTGATCACACCATCATGATAATCTGGGTCATGAAGATCTTTTTGTATAGCTCTTCTGTGTATTCTTGCCACCTCTTAATATCTTCTGCTTCTGTTAGGTCCATACCATTTCTGTCCTTTACTGTGCCCATCTTTGCATGAAATGCTCCCTTGGTATCTCTAATTTTCTTAGAGAGATCTCTAGTCTTTCCCATACTATTGTTTTCCTCTATTTCTTTGCACTGATCACTGAGGAAGGCTTTCTTATCTCTCCTTGCTATTCTTTGGAAATACTCTTTGGAAAATTAAAGAGAAAGAGAAAATATTTAAAGCAGAAGGGAAAGGCAGCAAATAACACACAAGGAAACTCTCATAGAGCAATCAGCTGACTTTTCATCAGAAGTTCAGCATGCCAGAAAAGAGTGGCAGGATATACTTAAAGTGATGAAGTAAAAAAACCTATAGCCAAGAATACTCTACCCAGCAAGGTACTTGTTCAGATTCAATGGAGAAATCAAAAGCTTTACAGACAAACAAAAGCTAAGAGAATTCATCACCACCGAACCAGCTTTACAAATGCTAAAGTAACTTCTCTATGAGGAAAAGAAACAAGAAGAAAGAAAATTATGTATGGGAAAGCTCACCAGTAAAACCAAATATACCATACAGATAGGAAATCAACCACATGCAGATACCAAAATGAGCAATAGGGGGAAGGCCCTGACCCCTGTGTGCATGCTCAGTTCTAACTCTGTGAGCCCATGGACTGTAGCCTACAGAACTCCTCTGTTTATGGGATTTTCCTGGCAAAAGTACTGGACCAGGTTGCCATTTACTCCTCCAGGGGATCTTCCTGACCCAGGGACCAAACCCATATCTCCCGAGTCTCCTGCTTTGCAGGCAGATGCTTTACTGTTCAACCACCAGGAAAGCCCAAAATAGTGAGGAGAGGATACAAATGCAGGGTACTGAAAATGCACTTGAAATTAAGAGAACAGCAACTTAAAATAAGCATATATATATATCATATATACTCACATGTATATGTATATATAATATATATATGTCATATATACACACATGTATATGTATATGTAACATATATATATCACACACACACACACACATATATATATATGGTGCTGAAGTTGTGGCTGCACGGTGGTGGAGCTGCTCTGAGCAGATACCCCACATTCAAGGGCAAAGGAGAAGCCCCAGAAAGATGGTAGGAGGAGCGAATTTGAGTTTAGAATCAAACCCAATTCCCACCAGAGACTCTCAGAGACCTCAAACAAACCTGTGCACACCTGGACCCAGAAACCCCACAGAGACTGAGGCAGAACTGTGTTTGAGTGTCTCCTGTGGAGGTATGGGTCAGCAGTGGACTGCCACAGGGGCAGGGGCTCTGGGTGCAGCAGACTTGGGCATGGCATAACCCCTCTTGCAGGAGGTCACCATTAAACCCATCATCAAGCTGCCACAACTTACATAGGACTGGGAAATAGACTCTTCAAGGGCACAAACAGAACCTTGTGTGCACCAGGAGCCAGGAGGAAGGAGCACTGACCTCACAAGAGACTGACCCAGATTTGCCCAGGAGTGTCCAGGAGTCTTTGGCGGGCGTGGTGGCCCACTGCAGGGTTGAGGGCACTGAGTGCAGCAGTGCATGCATGGGACCTTTTGAAGGAGGTCACCATTATCTTCATTACTTCCACCATAGTTTGGCCCCAGGTAAATAACAGGAGGGAACACAGCTCTACCCGTCAACAGAATATTGGATTAAAGATTTACTGAGACTCAGTTTCAAACCAAGACTCAGTTTCCCCTCAGTCAGTCTCTCCCATCAGGAAGCTTCCATAAACCTCTTATCCTTCTCCATCAGAGGGCAGACAAACTGAAAATAACAATCACAGAAAAGTAACCAATCTGATCACATGGACCACAGCCTTGTCTACCTCAATGAAACTATGAGCCATGCTGTGTAGGGCCACCCAAGATGGATGGGTCATGGTGGAGAGTTCTGACAAAATGTGGTCAACCAGAGAAGGGAATGGAAAACAACTTCAGTTCTTGCCTTGAGAATCCCATGAACAGTATGAAAAGGCAAAAAGATAGGACACTGAAAGATGAACTCCCCAGGTCGGTAGGTGCCCAATATGCTACTGGAGATCAGTGGAGAAATAACCCCAGAAAGAATAAAGAAATGGAGCCAAAGCAAAAACAATACCCAATTGTGGATGTGACTGGTGATAGAAGCAAAGTCCGATGCTGTAAAGAGCAATATTGCATAGGAACCTGGAATGTTAGGTCCATGAATCAAGGCAAATTGGAAGTGGTCAAACAGGAGATGGCAAGAGTGAACGTCGACATTTCAGGAATCAGCGAACTAAAATGGACTGGAATGGTTGAATTTAACTCAGATGATCATTAAATCTATTACCATGGACAAGAATCCCTTAGAAGAAAGAGAGTAGCCATCATAGTCAACAAGAGTCCGAAATGAATACTTGGATGCAATCTCAAAAAAACAAAAACAAAAACAGAATTATCTCCATTTATTTCCAAGGCAAACCATTCAATATCACAGTAATTCAAGTCTATGCCTCGACCAGTAATGCTGAAGAAGCTGAAGTTGAACAGTTCTATGAAGACCTACCAGACCTTGTAGAACTAACACTCAAAAAAGATGTCCTTTTCATTATAGGGGACTGAAATATAAAAGTAGGAAGTCAAGAAACACCTGGAGTAACAGACAAACTTGGCCTTGGAGTACAGAATGAAGCAGGGCAAAGGCTAACAGAGTTCTGCCAAGAGAATGCACTGGTCATAGCAAACACCCTCTTCCAACAACACAAGAGAAGACTCTACATGTGGACATCACCAGATGGTCAATACCGAAATCAGATTAATTATATTCTTTGCAGCCAAAGATGTAGAAGCTTTATATGGTCAGCAAAAACAAGACCAGGAGCTGACTGTGGCTCAGATCATGAATTTCTTATTGCCAAATTCAGACTTAAATTGAAGAATGTATGGAAAACTACTAGACCATTCAGTTATGACCTAAATCAAATCCCTTACGATTATACAGTGCAAGTGAGAAATAGATTCAAGGGATTCGATCTGATAAACAGAGTGCCTGAAGAACTATGGATGGAGGTTCATGACATTGTACAAGAGACAGGGGTCAAGCCATCCCCAAGAAAAAGAAATGCAAAAAGCAAAATGGCCGAATGAGGAGGCCTTACAAATAGCTGTGAAAAGAAGTGAAAAGCAAAGGAGAAAAGGATAGACATGCCCATTTGAATGCAGAATTCCAAAGACTAGCAAGGAGAGATAAGAAAGCCTTCCTCAGTGATCAATGCAAAGAAATAGAGGAAAACAATAGAATGGGGAAGACTAGAGATCTCTTCAAGAAAATTAGAGATACCAAGGGAACATTTCATGCAAAGATGGGCTCGATAAAGGACAGAAATGGTATGGACCACACAGAAGCAGAAGATATTAAGAAGAGGTGGCAAGAATACACAGAAGAGCTATACAAAAAAGATCTTCATGACCCAGATAATCATGATGGTATATGTGTATCTATATATATAACATATATATCATATATACACATAAATATGTATACATAATATATACATATATATAGATTGCCATATCAAAACCTCATGTCAAAAATCAACAGATACACACACAAGAAAGAAAAAGCAATAAAGAAAAAGCAATCCAAACACAACACTAAAGATAGTCATCAAAACACAAGAGAAGAAAAAGAAAGAGGAAAGGGAGGGGAAAAATCTACACAAACAAATCCAAATCAATTAACAAAATGGCTATAAGAGTATACATATCAATAGTTATTTTAGTATAAATGGATTATATGCTCCAACCAAAAGACATACTGACTGAATGGATACAAAACCAAGACCCATATATGTATTTGCCACCTATAAGAGACCCACTCAGCTCTAGAGACACAAATGGACTGAAAGTAAGGGGATGGAAAAAGATATTACATGCAAATGTAACTCAAAAGAAAGCTGGAGTAGCAATACTCAGACAGAATAGACTTTAAAATAAAGACAATTACAGGAGACAAGGAAGAACACTATATAATGATCAAGAGATCATTCCAAAGAGAAGATATAACAATTGTCAATGGTTATGCACCCAACATAGAAGCATCTCAATAAATAAGGCAAATGCTAACACCCATAAAAGAGAAATAGACAGTAACACAATAATAGTAGATGACTTTAACACCCCACTTACACCAATGACAGATTATCCAGACAGAAAATTAATAAGGAAAATCAAACTTAAAATAACACATTAGAACTGATAGACTTAATTGATATCTCAGGAAATTCCATCCAAAAGCAGCAGAATACACTTTCTTCTCAAGTGAACAGGAATAGTCTCCAGAATAAATCATATCTTGGGTCACAAATCAAGTCTCAACAAATTTAAGGAAATGGAAATCATTATCAAGCATCTTTTCCAACCACAACACTATGAGATTAGATATCAATTACAGAGGAAAAAACTGTAAAAAAACACATGGAGGCCAAACAATACACTTCTAAATAACCAAGAGATCACTGAAGAAATATAAAAGGAAATTTTAAAAAAATCTAGAAACAAGTGACAATGAAAACACAATGACCCCAAACCTGTAAGATTCAGCAAAAGCAGAACAAAGAGAGACATTTATAGCAATAGAATCCTACCTCAAGAAATAAGAAAAATCACAAATCAATAACCTCAACTTACACTTAAAACAGTTAGAGAAAAAGAAAAAAATACCCAGTGTTAGCAGAATGAAGGAACTCATGAAGATCACAGCAGAAATACATGAAAAAGAAATGAAGAGAACAATAGCAAAGATCAATAAAACTAAAAACTGGTTGAGAACATCAACAAAATAGGTAAATTATTAGTTAGACTCATAAAGAAAAAATACTCTAATCAATAAAATTAGAAATGAAAAAGAGTTGCAATAGTCACTGTAGAAATTCAAAGGATCATAAGAAACTACTATAAGCAACTATATGCCAATAAAATGGACAACCAGGAGGAAATGGACAAACTCTTAGAAAAGTATAACCATCAAAGACTAAATATAAACAGAACAATCACAAGCACTGAAATTGAAACTGTAATAAAACATGTTCCAACAAACAAAATCCTAAGAATGAATGGCTTCACAGATGAATTCTAGCAAACATTTAGGCAAGAACCAATATCTACCCTTCCAAAAAACTGTAGTAGAAGGAATACTCCCGAACTCATTCTACAAGGCCACTAACACCCTGATACAAAACCAAGGATATCACAGAAAAAGAAAATTACAGGCCAATTCCACTGATGAAAACAGATGCAAAAATCCTCATAAAATACTAGGAAACAGAATCCAACAATACATAAAAAGGATCATTTACCATGACCAAGTGGGGTTTGTCCCAGCGATGCAAAGATTCTTCAGTAGACATAAATCAATCAATGTGATACACCACAATAACAAAGCGAAGAACAGAAACCATAAGATAATCTCAGTAGATGCAAAAAAAAAAAAAAAGCTTAACAAAACTCAACATTCATTTATAATAACTCTCCATAAAGTGAGCATAGAAGGAGCCTACCTCAACTTTGCCAAAAAGGTCCATCTAGCCAATGCTATGGTTTTTCCAGTGGTCATGTACGGATGTGAGAGTTGGACTATAGAGAAAGCTGAGTACCGAAGAACTGATGCTTTTGAACTGTGGTGTTGGAGAAGACTCTTGATAGTCCCTTGGACTGCAAGGAGATCCAACCAGTCCATCCTAAAGGAAATCAGTCCTGAATATTCATTGGAAGGACTGATGTTAAAGCTGAAACTCCATTACTTTGGGCACATGATGTGAAGAGCTGAGTCATTTGAAAAGATCCTGATGCTTGGAAAGATTGAAGGCAGGGAAAGAAGGGGATGACAGAGGATGAGATGGTTGGATGGCATCACCGACTCAATGGACATGAGTTTGGGTAAACTGTGGGAGTTGGTGATGGACAGGGCTGCAGTCCATGGGGTCGCAAAGAGTTGGATACAACCAAGCGACTGAACTGATACTGATGACAAACCTACACCAAACGTAATTCCCAGTGGTGAAAAAATGAAACCATTTAATCTAAGATTAGGAACAAGACAGAGGGACCCATTCTTGCCACTATTATTTATACAGCTTTGTAAGTCCTAGCCACAGTAGTCAGAAAGAGGAAAAAATAAATTATCCAAATTGGAAAAGAAGTGAAATTGTCATTGTACACAGAAGACATAATAGTAATATGTAGAAAATCCTAAAGATTCCACCAGAAAACTACTACAGCTCAGTGAATTCAGAAAGTTATAGGACACAAATTTAATACAGTACACAGAAATCTCTTGCATTTCTATACACCAACCATGAACAGTATGAGGCACTGAAAGATGAGCTCCCCAGGTCAAAAGGTGTCCAAATGCTACTGGGAAAGAGCAGAGAAATAGCTCCAGAAGGAATGAAGAGGCTGACCCTAAGCGGAAACAACGCCCAGTCATGGCTGTGTCTGGTGGTGAAAGTAAAGTTTGATGCTGTAAAGAACTATACTACACAGGAACCTGGAATGTTAGGTCCATGAATCAAGGTAAGTTGGGAGTGATGAAACAGGAGATGGCAAGAAAGAACACTGATGTTTTAGGAATCAATGAACTAAAACAGACCAGAATGGGTGAATTTAATTCAGATGAATGTTATGTCTACTACTATGGGAAAGAAGTGATTAGAAGAAATGGAGTAGCCCTCATAGTCAACAAGAGTCTGAAATGCAGTATTTGGGTACAATCTCAAAAACAACAGAATGATTTCTGTTTATTTCCAAAGCAAACCATTCAGTATCACAATAATCCAGCCACTAATGCTGAAAAAGCTGAAGCTGAATGGTTCTATTAAGACCTACAAGACCTTCTAGAATTAACTCAAAAAACATATGTCCTTTTCATCATAGGGGACTAGAATGCAAAAGGAGGAAGTCAAGAAACACTTGAAGTAACAGGGATATTTGGCCTTGGAGTACAAAATGAAGCAGGGGAAAGGCTAACAGCTTTGCCAAGAGAACGCACTGGTCATAGAAAACACCTTCTTCCAACAACACAAGAGACATCTCTGCATATCTACATCACCAGATGGTCAATACCAAAGTCATATCGATTATATTCTTTGCAGCTGAAGATGGAGACACTCTATAAAGTCAGCAAAAACAAGACTGGGAACTGACTGTGGCTCAGATCATGAACTCCTTATTGCAAAATTCAGACTTAAATTGAAGAAAGTAGGCAAAACAACCAGGCCATTCAGATATGACTTAATCTCTTATGGTTATAAAGTAGAAGTGACAAGTAGATTCTAGGGATTAGATCTGACAGAGTGCCTGAAAAACTGTGGACAGAGGTTCATAACATGGTACAGGAGGCAGTGACCAAAACCATCCCCAAGGAAAAGAAATGCAAAAGGACAAATAGTTGTCTGAGGAGGTCTTACAAATAGCTGAGGAAAAAAAAAAAAAAAAGAGAGAGAGAGAGAGAAGCAAAAGGGAAAGGAAAAAAGGAAAGATACATCCATCTGAATGCAGAGTTCCAAAGAACAGCAAGAAGGGTTAAGAAAGCCTTCCTCAGTGATCAGTGCAAATAAATAGAGGAAAACAATAGAATGGGAAAGACTAGAGATCTCTTCAAGAAAATCAGAGATACCGAAAGAACATTTCATGCAAAGATGGGCATAATAAAAGACAGAAAATGGTATGGACCTAACAGAAGAAGAGGAAATTAAGAAGAGAGAGCAAGAACACAGAACTGTAAAAAAGGTCTTAATGACCCAGATAACCACTACGATTATCAAACCAGTCAGTCCTAAAGGAAATCAATCTTGAATATTCATTAGAAGGATTGATGCTGAAGCTGAAGTTCCAATACTTTGGCCACCTGATGCAGAGTCAGTCAACTCATTTGAAAACACCCTGATGCTGGGAAAGATTGAAGGCAGGAAGAGAAGGGGATTACAGAGGACAAGATGGTTGGATAGCATCACTGACTCAATGGACATGAATTTGAGCATGGTCTGGGAGATGGTGAAGGACAGGGAAGCCTGGCATGCCACGGTCCATTGAGTCACAACGAGTCAGATATGACTGAGTGCCTGTACAATAGCAAGCCATGATGGTGTGATTACTCACCTAGAGCCAGACATCCTAGAGTGTGAAGTTAAGTGGGCCTTAGGAAGCATTACTACTAACAAAGCTAGAAGAGGTGATAGAATTCCAGCTGAGCTATTTCTAATCCTAAAATGCTGCTGGGAAAGTGCTGCATTCAATATGTCATAAAATTTAGAAAACCCTGCAGTGTCCACAGGACTGGAAAAGGTCAAGTTTTCTTCCCAATCCCAAAGAAGGGTAGTGCTAATGAATTTTCAAACTACCACACAGTTGTGCTCATTTCACATACTGGTAAGGTTATGCTCAAACCCCTTCAAGCTAGGCTTCAACAGTACTTGAACCAAGAACTTCCAGATGTCAAAGCTGGATTCAGGAAAGGCAGAGGAACCAGAGATCAAATTGCCAACATCTGTTGGATTATAGATGGAATAGGAAATGGCAACCCACTCCAGTATTCTTGCCTGGAAAATTCCATGGACAGAGGAGTCTGGCAGGCTATACAGTCCAGGAGGTCACAAAGAATTGGACAGGACTGAGTGTATATGCATGTAGGATCATAGAAAAAGCAAGGAAATTCCAGAAAAATATCTACCTCTGCTTTATTGACTATACTAGAACCTTTGACCGTGTGGATCACAACAAACTGGGAACATTCTTCAAGAGATGTGAATACCAGACCACTTGACCTGCCTCTTGAGAAACCTATATGCAGGTCAGGAAGCAACAGTTAGAACTGGACATGGAACAAAAGACTGGTTCCAAATAGGAAAAAGAGTAAGTCAAGGCTGTATATTGTCACCCTGCTTATTTAACTTATATGCAGGGTACATCATGAGAAATGCTGGGCTGGAAGAAGCACAAGCTGGAATCAAGATTGCCAGGAGAAATATCAATAACCTCAGATATGCAGATGACAGCACCCTTATGGCAGAAAGTGAAGAGGAACTAAAAAGTCTCTTGATGAAAGTGAAAGAGGAGAGTGAAAAAGTTGGCTTAAAGCTCAACATTCAGAAAACGGAGATCATGGCATTCAGTCCCATCATTTCATGCCAATGAGGTGGGGGAAAAATGGAAATAGTAACAGATTATATTTTCTCGGGCTCCAAAATCACTGTGGACAGTGACTGCAGCCAAGAAATTAAAAGGCACTTGCTCCTTGGAAGAAAATTCAAAAGCAGAGACATATCACTTTGCTGTGAAGGTTTTTCTAGTCAAAACTATGATTTTTCCAGTAGTTTTGTACAGATGTAAGAGTTGAACCATAATGAAGACTGAGAATGAAAAAGTTGATGCTTTCAAACTGTGGTGCTGGAGAAGACTCTGATCTCCTTGCTGTCCAAGGGACTCTCAAAACTAGCCAATCCTAAAGGAAATCACTCCTGAATATTAATTGGAAGGGCTGATGTTGAAGCTGAAGCTCCAATACTTTGGCCACCTGATGAGAAGAGCCAATTCATTGAAAAAGACCCTGATGTGAGGAGCAACTGAGGACAGGAGAAAAAGGGAATGACAGAGGAGGAGATCGTCAGATGGGTATCAATAGACATGAGTTTGAGCAAACTCTGGAAGATATTGAAGGACAGGGAAGCCCAGCATGCTGCAATCCATGGGGTCACAAACAGTCTGATCAACTGAACAACAACACAGAAATCTCTTGCATTTCTATACACTAACAATGAAAAATAAGAAAGAGTAATTAAGGAACAATTCCATTCATCATCAAATCAAAAAGAGTAAAATGCCTAGGAATAAACCTACGTAAGGAGACAAAAAACTGTACTGTACTCTGAAAACTATAAGACGCTGATGAAAATGAAACTGGAAAAATATATATATATATATATTCTTGCATAGAAAAAAATCAATATTGTCAAAATGACTATGCTACCCAAGGCAATCTACAGATTCACTGCAATCCCCATCAAAGTACCAATGGCATTTTTCACAGAAAGAGAACAAAAATTTTTAAATTTGTATGGAAATGCAAAATACCCTGAATAGTCAAAACAATCTTAAGAAAGAAAAATGGAGCCAGAGGAATCAAGCTCCCTGACTTCTGACTATATTACTAAGCTACAGTAATCAAGACAGTAGGATACTGGCACAAAAACAGAAATGCAGATCAATGGAACAGAATAGAAAGCCCAGATATAAGTCCATACACCTATGGTCACCTTATCTTTGATGAAGAAGGCAAGAATATACAATGTGGAAAAGACAGTCTCTTCAATAACTGGCACTGAGAAAACTAGACAGCTACATGCGAAAGAATGAAACTGGAACACTTCCTAATACCATACACAAAATAAACTCAAAATGGATTAAAGATCTAAAGATAAGGCTGAAAAAAATAAAGATAAGGCTGGATACTGAAAACTCTTAGAGGAAAACATAGGCAGAACATTCTTAGATATAAATCATACAAGATCCTTTTTACACACGTCTTAGAGAAATGAAAATAATAACAAAAATGAACAAATGTGACCTAATTAAGCTTAAAATCTGTTGCACAGCAAAATCCCCTGCATAGATCAGTGACTTGGTGTGATGAAGGGGCTGTGTAACTCTATGAACTATAAGCCATGCTCTGTAGGGCCACCCAAGACTGATGGGTCACAGTAAAGACTTCTGACAAAATGTGGTCCACTGGAGGAGGGAATGGCAAATCACTCCAGTATCCTGCTGTGAGAACCCCAAGAACAGTATAAAAAGGCAAAAAGATATGACTCTGAAAGATGAGCCCAGCAGGTTAGAAGATGTCCAATGTGCTACTGGGCAAGAGCAGAGGGCAATTAGTAATAGCACCGGAAAGAATGAAGCGGCTGGGCCAAAGCAGAAACAATGCCCAGTTGCGGCTGTGTCAGTGGTGAAAGTAAAGTCCGATGCTCAGTTCAGTTCAGTTGCTCAGTCGTGTCTGACTCTTTGCGACCCCATGAATTGCAGCACTCCAGGCCTCCCTGATCATCACCATCTCTCGGAGTTCACACAGACTCACATCCATCGAGTCAGTGATGCCATCCAGCCATCTCATGCTCTGTCGTCCCCTTCTCCTCCTGCCCCCCATCCCTCCAGCATCAGAGTCTTTTCCAGTGAGTCAGCTCTTCGCATGAGGTGGCCAAAGTATTGGAGTTTCAGCTTTAGCATCATTCCTTGCAAAGAAACCCCAAGGCTGATCTCCTTCAGAATGGACTGGTTGGATCTCCATGCAGTCCAAGGGACTCTCAAGAGTCTTCTCCAACACCACAGTTCAAAAGCATCAATTCTTTGGTGCTCAACTTTCTTTCTTTTTTTTTTTTAATTTAATTTTTTAATTTGTTTTTTTAATTACAATACTGTATTTGTTTTGCCATACATTGACATGAATCAGCCACAGGTGAACACAATCTCCCAATGCCGAAGCCCCCTCCCACCTCCCATCCCACACCATCTACCTGAATCACTTTCTTTACAGTCCAACTCCCACATCCATACAAGAACACAGGAAAAACCATAGCCTTGACTAGATGGACCTTAGTCGGCAAAGTAATGTCTCTGCTTTTGAATATACTATCTAGGTTGGTCATAACTTTTCTTCCAAGGAGTGTCTTCTAATTTCATGGCTGCAGTCACCATCTGCAGTGATTTTGGAGCCCAAAAAATAAAGTCTGACATGGTTTCCCCATCTATTTCCCATGAAGTGATGGGACTGGATGCCATGATCTTCGTTTTCTAAATGTTGAGCTTTAGGCCAACATTTTCACTCTCTTCTCACTTTCATCAAGAGGCTTTTTAGCTCCTCTTCACTTTCTGCCATAAGGCTGGTGTCATCTGCATATCTGAGGTTATTGATATTTCTCCTGGCAATCTTGATTCCAACTTGTGTTTCTTCCAGTCCAGTGTTTCTCATGATGTACTCTGCATGTAAGTTAAATAAGCAGGGTGACAATATACAGCCTTGATGTACTCCTTTTCCTATTTGGAACCAGTCTGTTGTTCCGTGTCCAGTTCTAACTGTTGCTTCCTGACCTGCATACAGATTTCTCAAGAGGCAGGTCAGGTGGTCTGGTATTCCCATCTCTCTCAGAATTTTCCACAGTTTATTGTGATCCACACAGTCAAAGGCTTTGGCATAGTCAATAAAGCAGAAATAGATGTTTTTCTGGAACTCTCTTGCTTTTTCCATGATCCAGCGGATGTTGGCAATTTGATCTCTGGTTCCTCTGCCTTTTCTAAAACCAGCTTGAACATCAGGGAGTTCACGGGTTCAGGTATTGCTGAAGCCTGGCTTGGAGAATTTTGAGCATTACTTTACTAGCATGTGAGATGAGTGCAATTGTGCGGTAGTTTGAGCATTCTTTGGCATTGCCTTTCTTTGGGATTGGAATGAAAACTGACCTTTTCCAGTCCTGTGGCCACTGCTGAGTTTTCCAAAGTCCGATGCTATAAAGAATAATATTATATAGGAACCTGGAGTGTTAGGTCCATGTATCAAGGTAAATTTGACATGGTCGAGCAGGTTATGACAAGAGTAAACATTAACATCTTAGGAATCAGTGAACTAAAATGAATGGAAATGGGCAAATTTAATTCAGATGACCATTGTTATTTACTGGACTTCCCTGGTAACTCAGCTGGTAAAGAACCCACCTGCAATGCAGGAGACCCCAGTTCAATTCCTGGGTCAAGAAGATCCCCTGGAGAAGGTATAGGCTACCCACTCCAGTAATCTTGGGTTTCCCTGGTGGCTTAGGTAGTAAAGAATCCGCCTCCAATGCGGGATACCTGGGTTTGATCCCTGGGTTGGGAAGATTCCCTGGAGAAAGAAAAGCTATCCAATCCAGTATTCTGACTTGGAGAATTCCATGGACTTTTCCACGGGGTTGCAAAGAGTTGGACATGACAGAGTGACTTTCACTTTTCATTGTATCTACTACTGTGGGCAAGAATCCCATAGAAGAAATGAAGCAATGCTCATAATCAACAAGAGTCCAAAATGCAGTACTGGGGTGCTACAAAAATGACTGAGTGGTTTCAGCTCTCCAAGTCAAACCATTCAACATCACAGTAATCCAAGTTTATGCCCCAACCACTGATGCCAGAGAAGTTGAAGTTGAATGGTTGTATGAAAACCTATAAAACCTTCTATAATTAACCCTCCAAAAGATATTCTTTTCATCATATAGGACTAGAATGCAAAAGTAGGAAGTCAAGAGATACCTAGAGTAACAGGAAAGTTTGGCCTTAGAGTACAAAATGAAGCAGGGCAAAGGCTAACAGAGTTTTGCCAAGAGAATGCACTGGTCACAACAAACACCCTTTTCCAACAACACAAGAGACAACTCTACATATGGACCTCATCAAATGGTTAATACCAAAATCAGATTGATTATAGTTTTTGCAGTCAAAGGTGCAGAAGCTCGATATAGTCAGCAAAAACAAAACTGGGAACCGACTGTGGCTAACATCATCAGCTCCTAATTGAAAAATTCAGGCTTAAACTAAAGAAACTGGGTATAATCACTAGGTTATTCAGGTATGATCTTAATTAAATACCTTATGACTATACAGTGGAAGTGACAAATACAAAGGATTGGATTTGGTATACAGAGTGCCTGAAGAACTATCGACAGAGGTTCATAACATTGTACAGGAGGTAGTCATCAAAACCATCCCAAAGAAAAGAAATGCAAGAATGCAGAGTGGTTGTCTGAGGAGGCTTTAAAAATAGCTGAGAAGAGATGTGAAAGGCAAGGGAGAAAGGGCAAGATGTACCCAACCAAATGGAGAGTTCCAGAGAATAGCAAGGAGAGATAAGAAGGCTTTCTTCAATGCACAATGCCAAGAAGTAAAGGAAAACAATAGAATGGGAAAGACTAGAGATCTCCTCAAAAACTGGAGATATCAAACAGACATTTCATGGAAGGATGGGCATGATAAAGGACAGAAATGGCAAGGATGCAACAGAGGCAGAAGAGATTAAGAGGAGGTGGAAAGAATACACAGAAGAACTATTTTAAAAGATCTTAATGACCAAGAAAACCATGATGGCATGGTCACTCACCTATAGCCAGACACCCTGGAGTGTGAAGTCCAGTGGGCCTTAGAAAGCATTACTACCAACAAAGCTAGTGGAGGTGATGAAATTCCAGATGAGCTATTTAAAACCCTAAAAGATAATGCTACTAGCAAGTCTGGAAAACCCAGCAGGGCCCACAGGACTGGAAAAGGTCAGTTTTCTTTCCAGTCCCCAAAAAGTGCAATGCCAAAGAATGTTCAAATACCACACAATTGTGTTTATTTCACATGCTAGTAAAGTAATGCTCAAAATTCTCCAAGCCAGGCTTCAGCAATACCTGAACCCGTGAACTCCCTGATGTTCAAGCTGGTTTTAGAAAAGGCAGAGGAACCAGAGATCAAATTGCCAACATCTGCTGGATCATGGAAAAAGCAAGAGAGTTCCAGAAAAACATCTATTTCTGCTTTATTGACTATGCCAAAGCCTTTGACTGTGTGGATCACAATAAACTGTGGAAAATTCTGAAAGAGATGGGAATACCAGACCACCTGACCTGCCTCTTGAGAAACCTATATGCAGGTCAGGAAGCAACAGTTAGAACTGGACATGGAACAAAAGACTGGTTCCAAATAGGAAAAGGAGTACATCAAGGCTATATATTGTCACCCTGCTTATTTAACTTATATGCAGAGTATATCATAAGAAATGCTGGGCTGGAAGAAGCACAAGCTGAATCAAGATTGCCGGGAAAAATATCAATAACCTCAGATATGCAGATGACACCAACCTTATGGCAGAAAGTGAAGAGGAACTAAAAAGTCTCTTGATGAAAGTGAAAGAGGAGACTGAAAAGGTTGGCTTAAAGCTCAACATTCAGAAAACGAAGATCATGGCATCTGGTCCCATCACTTCATGGGAAATAGATGGGGAAACAGTGTCAGACTTTTTTTGTGGGGAGGGGGCCTCCAAAATCACTGCAGATGGTGACTGCAGCCATGAAATTAAAAGACACTTACTCCCTGGAAGAAAAGTTATGACCAACCTAGACAGCATATTGAAAAGCAGAGACTTTACTTTGCCAACAAAGGTCCATCTAGTTAAGGCTATGGTTTTTCCTGTGGTCATGTATGGATGTGAGAGTTGGACTGTGAAGAAAGCTGAGTGCCAAAGAATTGGTGCTTTTGAACTGTGGTGTTGGAGAAGACTCTTGAGAGTCCCTTGGGCTACAAGGAGATCCACCCAGTCCATTCTGAAGGACATCAGCCCTGGGATTTCTTTGGAAGGAATGATGCTAAATCTGAAACTCCAGTACTTTGGCCACCTCATACGAGGAGTTGATGCTGGGAGGGATTGGGGGCAGGAGGAGAAGGGGACAACAGAGGATGAGATGGCTGGATGGCATCACTGACTTGATGAACGTGTTGAGTCAACTCTGGGAGTTGGTGATGGACAGGGACGCCTGGTGTGCTGCGATTCATGTGGTCACAAAGTGTCGGACATGACTAAGTGACTGAACTGAACTGAAGGCATATATGTGGAGTCTAGAAAGATGGTACTGATGGACCTATTTGCAGAGCAGCAGTGGAGATGCAGACATTGAGAACAGACTTATGGACAGGGCTGGAGGGAGGAAGGAGAGTGTAGGATGTATGGAAAGAGTAAGATGGAAATATACATTATCATATGTGAAATACATAGCCAATGGCAGTTTGCTGTATAGGGAACTCAAACCAGGGCTTGGTAACAACCTAGAGGGGTGGGATGGGGAGAGAGGTGGGAGGGATGTTCAAGTGGAAGGGGACATGGGTAAACCTATGGCTGATTCATGTTGATGTTTGGTAGAAACCAACACATAACTGTATTAAAAATAAATGATTTTTTTTTAAAGAGTGAAATGCCTAGGAACAAATATACCTAAGGAGGCAAAAGACCCATTCTCTGAAAACTTTAAGACACTAATGAAAAAAATCGAAATAGAAACAAATGGGAAAAAACATGTTCTTGCATAGATAGAATCAAAATAACCATACTACCCAAAGCAATCTACAGATTCAATGCAATCCGCATCGAAGTACCAATGGCACTTTTCACAAAAAACAGAAACAAAATTTTAAAATTTGTATGGAAACATAAAAGACCCTGAGTAGTCAAGCAATCTTAAGAAAGAAAATAGAG
This sequence comes from Nanger dama, assembly GCA_917880005.1. Lineage (NCBI taxonomy): Eukaryota > Metazoa > Chordata > Mammalia > Artiodactyla > Bovidae > Nanger > Nanger dama. The sequence goes on from CAKJTW010000017.1 coordinate 4,917,552, forward strand.
CTGGAGGAATCAAGCTCCCTAACTTCAGACTACAAACCCTAAAAAGCTATAGTAATCAAGACAGTAGGGTACTGGCACAAAAACAGAAATATAGATCAGTGACACAGGATAGAAAGTCAGAAATAAACTCATGCACCTACGGTCATCTTATCTTTGATGAAGTAGGCAAGAATATACATTGTAGAAAAGATAGATGCTTCATTCATTAAGGGGTGCTGGGAAAACTGGACAGCTACATGTAAAAGAAATTAGAACATTTCCTAGTATAAGACACAAAAATAAATTCAAAGCAGATTAACGACCTAAAATGTAAGGCCAGTTATTATAAAATTCTTAGAAGCAAACATAGGCAGAAACTCTTTGACATAAATCACAGCAATATATTTTTGGATCCACCTCTTAGAGTAATGAAAATAAAACAAAAATAAGCAAATGGGATCTAATTAAACTTAAACACTTTAACACAGCAAAGAAACCACAAACAAAACTGAAAGACAGCCCACATAATGAGAGAAAATATATGCAAATGAAGCAAACAGTAGGCGATTTATCTTCAAAATATACAAACAGCTCATGCAGTTCCATGTCAAAGAACAAACAAGCAAGCAACCTAATCAAAAAATTGGCAGGTCTAAATAGACATTTCTCCAAAGAAGACATACAGATGGCCAAAAAGCACATGAAAAGATCCTCAACATCCCTAATCATTAGATAAATGCAATTCAAAGCTAAAATAAAGTATCACTTCACACCAGTCAGAATGATCATCTTAAAAATGTCCACAAATAGTAAATGCTGATGACTATGTGGATAAAAGGGAACCCTCCCACAATGTTGGCAGAAATGTAAACTGTTACATCCACTATGGAGAACAGTACGGGGTTTCTTAAAAACTGAAAAGAGAGCTACCATATGACCCAGGAATCCCATTCCTATACATATATATAGAAAATAAACATAATTAGAAAAGAGACACATACCCCAATGTTCACTGTAGCACTATTAACAATAGTCAATGTCCCAAATCTCCATTGACAGAAGAATGGGTAAATATGTGGTACATATATACAATGGAATGTGACTCAGCCATATAAAAAGAGTGAAATAATGCCATTTGCAGCAACTTGGATAAACCTAGAGATTATCACACTAAGTGAAGTCAGACAAAGACAAATATTATATGATATCACTTACATGAGGAATCTAAAAAAAAAAAAAGATACAAATGAACTTAATTACAAAAAAGTAAGTCCCTCAGACTGCAGAGAGATCCAACCAGTCCATTCTAAAGGAGATCAGTCCTGGGTATTCACCGGAAGGACATGTTGAAGCTGAAAGTGTAATACTTTGGCCACCTGATGCAAAGAGCTGACTCATTTGAAAAGACCCTGATGCTGGGAAAGACTGAGGTCAGAAGAAGAAGGGGACAACAGAGGATGAGATGGTTGGATGGCATCACCAACTCAACAGACATGAGTTTGGGTGGACTCTGGGAGCTGGTTATGGACAAGGAGGCCTGGCATGCTGCAGTTCATGGGGTCACAAAGAGTTAAATATGACTGAGTGACTGAACTGAACTGAATTGAATAGAGTCACAGACTTCAAGAAGAAACTTAGAGTTACCAAAGGGGAAAGGCAGGGAGTTTGGGATTAACATATACACACTACTATATATAAAACATATACACATTACTATATATATATATATATATATAAAACTATATATATAAAACTACTATATATATAGTATATATAATCAATGAGACCTACTGTCTAGCACAGGGAACTATATGCAACATTTTGTAATAACCTATATGTGAAAAGATTCTGAAAAAGAATTGATATATGCATATGGACAATTAAATCACTGCTGTACACCTGAAATTAACACAAGTATAAATCAGTATACTCTAACATAAAATAAAAATAAAACTAACAACAACAACAAAGGAACACTCATACATTGTTGGTGGGGAAGTAAATGGGGCAGTCACTATGCAAAATAATATGGAGTTTAAAAAAAAACAACTAAAAATAAAACTATATCCTATCATATAGCCCAGTATTTCCACTTTTGGTTATCTATCCAAGAAATACGGAAACACTAACTCGAAAAGATACTTCCACTCCAATGTTCATGGCAGCATTATTCACAATAGCCATGATAAGGAAGCGACGTAATCATCCATCAACAGATGAATGGTTAAAAAGACGATACACACAGACACATACAATGGAATACCACTCAGTCATAAAAATAATGAAAATTTACCATTTGCAACAACATGAAGGATTTGGAGGATATTATACAAAATGAAATAAGTTAGAGAAAGACAAATACTGCATGATATCACTTCATTGCAAAATCTAAAAACTATAACAAACTGGTGAATATAACAAAAAAGAAGTAGACTCACTGATACAGAAAATACACTAGTGGTTACCAGTAGGGACTGAAAAGGAGGGAGAGGGCAATTTAGGAATAGAGGCTTAAGAGGTACAAACTAATATGTATAAAACAAGTTATAAAGATATACTCTATAACAGGGAATATAGTCATTATATTATAATAGCTGTAAGTGGAGTATAGCCTTTAAAAATTGTCAGTCATTATTTTATATACCTAGAACTTCAATATGGTACAGCAACTATATTGTTGTTGTTTACTCATTAAATTGTGTTTGACTCTTTTGGGACCCCATGGACTGCAGCCTGCCAGGTTCCTCTGTCCCAGGGATTTCCCAGGCAAAAATACTGGAGTGGCTTGCCATTTCCTTCGCCAGGGTGTCTTCTCAACCCAGGGATCAAATTTGTTCTTCCTGCATTGGCAGGCAGAGCCATCAGGGAAGCCATTATAATTCAATTGAAAATAACAAGAACATCAATATTCTAGACTGGTACTGCTCCATCTGCCTGGGTATAAGAGAAGACGATGAAGAGCAGAGCTATAGCCAACCTATGACGTGTATGCAGCATTAGCATGAATTAGACTTCAAGCCACTATGATATGGGGAAGCCTGTTATGACATATTTAACTTGATCTGACTGACACATGCTTGACCCAAGATTCAAGATTCATATGACAGACCATTCCAAACACAGAAACAGATAATTGACAAAAACAAACAAACAAACAAAAAACACCAAACCAAAACCCAGGAAAACAAAAAATTTGGGAGAAAATGACTCAGACTTCATTACAAGATAAAAAATTTATCCAACGATATAATTTTTAAAGTATCACCTTCTTTCTTCAAGGTCTTGTTTAACCTTGAAGCTCTCCCAAGCACTGCCCTAAGGTCCTCATAATACCTCAAATACAAAGTTTGCTTGAGTAGAACCCTTGGGGTCACCTCAGCAAATTCTTCACAATCTCTGTTGTACATATGTTAGAGAGATTATTTAGATTGATCTCACCTTTAAAAAAAAATCAGTGAATGTTAAAATTGATCAGGGAAGTCTTCCACTGGGACATAATTGTTTTTGAAAAACACACAGATTTAGACAATAAGTGCTTGGACTCCCATCATAGCTAAGTCAGTAAAGAATCTGCCTGCAATGCAGGAGATCAGAGTTCAGTCCCTGGGTTAGAAATATTCTCTGGAGAAGGAAATGGCAACCCACTCCAGTATTCTTGCCTGGAGAATCCCATGGACAGAGGAGCCTGGCGGGCTACAGTCCATGGGCTCACAAGAGTTGGACACGACTTAGCTACTAAACCATCATCAACATTTCTAAAAAAATTAGTTACATATTTTAATATATTTTCTGAAAATAAGGAATCCATTATTTTTCTAGTTATATTGTATAATCAAAATGGTTCTGTTTACCATAGAATTATTTTTCCTCTCCTAAGGAAATTAAGTTCAGTACAATTCCTGGCTTCACCCAAAGTTTTAAGGTTCCACTAGTTCATTCACATCTGCTCGTGATGTTACAGTCCTTTAGGATTCAGTGCACAGACTGAAAAGAATCTTTACTTTAAAAAGCAGGTCAACCAGCACACTCCAAAGTGAATTTACCTTAGAGGCTTTTCAGAGTAGTCTGAGCAGAACTTGGTGATGCCAGGTGTTAGCTAACCCAAGGCATGGAGATAATTTTGGGATTCAGCTTCTTGTTACCTTGGACTGAGAAAAGCAATTTATGTCCTGAGAAGTCATCTAAAATAGTATGAAATTTCTGTAATTAACTTTCAAGATGGGATATACCCATTAATTTATACACTTCCTTCTCTTTACTCCTGAATCCAGTCTTTTGGCTATTTTTCTGCTACCTGCTCAATCCACATTTAAGTATCTTAAATGTGACCGTAGGGTGCATGTCAACTTGATTTTTAAGGAAGAATATAGCTATCTATTTCAGGGGTGAAAAATATATTACCTTAATCACTAGCATCAGTGTTCCTCAAAAGGAGAGGCAAGTCTTTGTATTGCACATAATTTTCCACGTCTTTTTGTGGAAATAGAGTGCAGAGGGCACTATGCTTCCAAAATACATGGAAACAAGCAGACAAACTACTCTCGTTAACAAGTTAAAAGGAAAAACTTCCTTGGTGGCCCAGTGGTTGAAAGTCCACCTTCCAGTGCGTGGGTTTGAGCCCTGCTTGGAGAACAGGGATCCCACATGCTACAGGGCAACTAAGCCCACAAAGAAGAGCCCACATGTCACAATTAAGACCCAATGCAGCCAAAATATTAGTTAAGTGGTGGTTTAGTCGCTGAGTCATGTCCAACTCTTGTGACCCCATGGACTGTAGCCTGCCAGGCTTCTCTGTCCCTGGGATTCTCCAGGCAAGAATACCGGAGTGGGTTGTCATTTCCTTCTCCAAAATAATTAAATGAATACTTTTAAAACAAGTATTTTTAAAAGAAGACATTAAAAGTAGAGGGGAAAGGTAGGCAAAGGGTATTGAGCAACAGGTTGGCAGAGAGATTGCCAGTGAGAAATTTCCAGGAACAAATGTATGCAAGGATGCCCACTACAAATCAGTACTAAGACTCAAAATTTAGTTAGAATGGGGAGGAGGAGATCAAGATGGCAGAGTAGAAAGACATGGAACCACTTCCCTCTACAAACACATCAAAAACTCATCTACATGTGGAACAAATCTCAAAATACCAACTTAAAACTGGCAGAAGAGTGCTTATACAACCAAAACTGCAAGAAAGTTCCTTATGTAACATGTAAGATGAAAGGAAAGAAAAATAAAAGAAGGGATCAGGCTGAAACCTGTACCTCTTGGAGGGAGCTGTGAAAGAGGAAAGGGTCCCTCAACCTGGGATCCTCTGCTGGCTCAGAGGTCTGCTGGAGCATACAGGAAGATGGGGTGGCTTAGAATTTGCTCAAGAGGAGGGTATGAGGAGGGTATGGGAGCTGCCAGGCAGTGTACAGAGGGGCTGGCACAGACGGTCCCTGCCATGTCACTGCCTTTCCCAGCTCATGATGCACTTCTGCTAGTGGATGCAGTGGGTAGGCAGCAAAACTCACGCTTCAGTGGACAGACTCAGCTAGAGGCCTTGGTTTGGTTGTGTGGAGACAGCTTAGACTATAGTCTGTGCTGCAATTATGGGTGCACACAGGATGGAGGGCAGGTCTGCCATAGTAGTTCACTATCAGCATGCTCATGGTGGGACACTGTTGGTCATGCTGGGCTTTGGGATCATGTATGTCCCAGAGCAGGACAGATGTCCTAGCCTTAAATTTGGGATCAAAAATAGAATATAAATGAACTTACTTACAAAACAGATTCATAGACATAGAAAAAAAAAATTACAGTTATCAAAGGGGAATGGAGGGAGAGATATATTAGTTTGAGATTAACACAAACACACTACTATGTATAAAGCAAGTAAATTACAAGGGCCTACATCACTGACTCGATGGATGTGAATCTGAGTGAACTCCAGGAGTTGGTGATGGACAGGGAGGCGTGGCGTGCTACAATTCATGGGGTCGCAAGGAGTTGGACACGACTGAGCGACTGAACTGAACTGAACTGATAACACAAGGAACTATATTTAATATATTTTAATAAACTATCATGGAAAAGTATCTTTATAAAGAATGTATATGTATACATAACTAAATCACTTTGCTGTACAGCAGAAACACAACATTGTAAACCAACTATACTTCAATTAAAACAAAAAAGAATTATGGCTGAAAACTTCCCGAACTTAAAGAAGAAAACACATATCCAGGAACAGGAAGCAAAGATGATCCCAAACAAGATGAACTGGAACAGCAGACATTCCATAAATAAAATGTCAACTGTTATAGATAGGGACTTCCCTGGTGGTTCAGTGGTAAAGAGTCTGCCTGTCAATGCAGGGGACACAGGTTCAATCCCTGGTCCGAGAAGATTCCACATGCGGTGGGGCTACTAAGCCTACGTGCCACAGCTACTGAGCCTGTGCTCTAGAGCCCAAGGGCTGCAACTAATGAGCCTGCACACTCCAGGGCCCATAGGCTGCAATTACTGAAGCCTGCGTGCCTAGAGCCCATACTCCATAATGAGAGAATCCCTTATAATAAGAAACCCATGCACCACAATCAAGAATAGCCCCTACTTGCCCCAACTAGAGAAAGACTGCAAGCAACAATGAAGAACCAGCACAGCTGACAATATATAAATAAATAAAGATAAAGAGAGGATTCCATATACAGCAAGAGAAAAACAAAGAGTCAGTTACAGCTTCTGGTTCAAGATGGCAGAATAAAAGGACATGCACTAATCTGTGAGAGCACCAAAATTGAAACTAGCTGTTGAACCATCAACAGGAGGACACTGGAACCCACCAAAAAAAAAACAGACACCCCATAACCAAAGACAAAGAAGAAGCCACAACAAGACGGTAGGGGGGACACAAACATAATCAAATCAAATCCCACACCTGCTGGCTGGCTGACCCACCAGAAAAAAAAAAAAAAAGGCAAAGAGAGACATTACTTTGCCAACAAAGATCTGCCTCGTCAAAGCTATGATTTTTCCAGTAGTCATGTATGGATGTGAGAGTTGGACTATAAAGAAAGCTGAGTGCTGAAGAATTGATGCTTTTGAACTGTGGTGTTGGAGAAGACTCTTGAGAGGCCCTTGGAGTGCAAGGAGACCCAACTCTCAATCCTAAAGGAAATCAGTCCTGAATATTCATTGGAAGGACTGATGATGAAGCTGAAACTCCAGTACTTCGGCCATGTAATGCAAAGAACTGACTCATTGGAAAAGACCCTGATGCTGGGAAAGATTGAAAGCAGGAGGAGAAGGGGATGACAGAGGATGAGATGGTTGGATGGCATCACTGACTCAATGGACATAAGTTTGAGCAGGCTTCGGGAACTGGTGATGGACAGGGAAGCCTGGCGTGCTGCAGTCCATGGGGTCACAAAGAGTTGGACATAACTGAGCGACTGAGCTGAACTGAACTGGGTGACCCACAAACTGGAGAACAATAATACCAAAGAAGCTCATTCACAGTTGTGAAGGTTTTGAGCCCCACATCAGGCTTCCCAGCCTGGGGTCCAACAAAGGGAATGTGAATCCCCAGGGAATCTGACCTTGAAGGCCAGCAGAATTTGATTATAGGACTTCCATGGGACTGAGGGAAACAGACTCCACTCTTGGAGGACACAAACAAGGTCTTGCATGCACCAAGACCCAGGGGAAAGGAGCAGTGACCCCACAGCAGACTGAACCACAGAAGACCTAAATGCTGGTGTTGGAGGGTCTCCTGTGGAGGTGTGGGTCAGCAGTGGCTTGCTACAGGGATCAGGGCACTGATAGCAGCAGTCCTAGAAGAAGCCCCTTGGAATAAGTCCTCTTGGAGGTCACCACTAACCCTACCACAGAGCCTGTAGACCCCAGGGTTGAGTCACCTTAGGCCAGACAACTAACAAGGAGAGAGCACAACCCCACCCATCAGCAAATAATTCGATTAAAGCTTTACTGAGTAACGCTCTGCCCACCAGAGCAAGACCCAGTTTTCCCCACTACCAGTCCCTCCCATCAGAAAGGTTACAAAAGCTTCTTAGACTCCATCATAAAGAAGAGAGAATAAGCAAGAAGAACCACAATCCCACAGCTAGAACTAAAACCACATCACAGAAAGTTACTCAGGATGAAAAAGCAGAAAGTTATATCCCAGATGAAGGGACAAGATAAAACCCTAGAAAAATAAATGATGTGGACATAGGCAACCTTCCAGAAAAAGAATTCAGAATAATGATAGTGAAGGTGATCCAGGATCTCGGGAAAACAATGGAGAAGATGCAAGAAATGTTTGCCAAAGACCTACAAGAACTAAAGAACAAACAGATGAATAATTCACTAAAAGGAACCAATAGCAGAATAACTGAGATAGAGCAATGGATAAATGGCCTGGAAGAAAAAATGGTGGAAATCACTGCCACAGAACAGAATATAGGAAAAAGAATGAAAACAAAAAATGAATAAAGCCTAAGAGAGACCTCTAGGAAAACATTCAACACATCAACATTCACATTATAGGGGTCCCAGAAGGAGAGAGAGAGAAAGAGAAAATGTTTGAAGAGATAATAGGTGGAAACTTCCCGAACATGGGAAAGGAAATAGTCAACTAAGTCCAGGAAGCACAGAGAGTCCCAGGAAGGATAAGCCCAAGGAGGAACACACCAAGACATATAGTAATCAAACTGACAAAAATTAAAGACAAAGATAAAATATTAGAAGCAACAAGGGGAAAATGACAAATAAAATATAAGGGAACTTCCATCAGGCTATCAGCTGATTTCTCAACAGAAACTGTAAAAACCAGAAGGGAAAGGCATGGTACATTTAAACTGATGAAAGAGAAGAACCTACCTAGCAAGGATACTCTACCTAGCAAGACTCTTATTCAGATTTGACAGAAAAATCAAAAGCTTTACAGGCAAGCAAGAGTTAAGAGAATTCAGCACCGCCAAATCAGCTTTACCAAATCAGCTTTACAACAAACGCTAAAGGGACTTCTCTAAGCAGGAAACACAGAGAAGGAAAATACCTACACAAAATAAACCCAAAACAAGTAAGAAAATGGTCATAGGATCATGCATATCAATCACCTTAAATGTAAATAGATTAAATGCACCAACCAAAAGATATAGACTGGCTGGGCAGATGAAAACATGTGCATAGATGTACTTCCACTTTACCACATCATTCTACTTAATGCCCCCAAATTGTATGTAATTATTTTACATTGTTTCCACTATGGCTTGTAATTGTAATGATCTTTTTGATTTGGCTATTGATTGTGAAAACTGATAAACATCTACTATTGTGTTTTTATTTAATACAATAACTGTATCATGATGACCAACAGAAAATAATAGAATTCTATATCACTAAAACCAGCATTTAATATAAAAACCTGTAATCACTTTTTAAAATCCAGATGCATATCAGAAATATCTTAGAAGTGTTTGAAAAATACAAATGCCCAGGTATTCTTTTGTTTTGCCAGAGCTCCAGATAGGTTTCTAATGAGCAGTCATGTTTAAAAACAACTGGACTATATAAGGATCTTTTACCTAGTTTGTTTCATTTTTCTATTTCATATTCAGTGCTCCCATTTCATTTAGCTTATGTTTTTAAATTTCTCCATCTCTTTTTAAAAATGTTCTTTCTCAAGCCTACCAAGCATAGTAGAAAATCTTTTGTATACATACATAGTACATATATTTCAGAAAACTTAAGAATTTTTGCCCAGCTAAACAATTTTTGACATTTTGATTCCACTTGTTAGACTTAGTATGACTATAATGCTAGATTTCTAATTTATATTCATTCAAAATTTTTATATAGTTCCATGTATTTTGGCATCTAGTATTACTACTAAAAGTCTAGAAAGTTTATTGTGAAGTTGCTCAGTCGTGTCCGACTCTTTGTGACCCCATGGACTGTAGCCTATCAGGCTCCTCTGTCCATGGGGTTTTTCCAGGCAAGAGTGCTGGAGTGGATTGCCATTTCCTTCTCCAGGGGATCTTTAAAAATATGAGTGAGGCTTGAAACTTCTAATCTAATTCGATATTCTAATTTGAGAATATAGAGAAATACTATGTTGTAAAAACAGGAAGTTAACATGTAACACCATATTATTAACTGAAGTACAGATTTTGTTCTGATCTCACAAAATTTTATGCTATTGTGCATTATTTGCTTTCTTACCTTATTCAAGACTCCACATTATATTTAATTGCATTGAGCAGCTTCAGCTGCCTTCAACAAATTCTGGTAAATTCTCTTTTCATTTTTATTCTACTACAAATATTTTCTAATTTTCCTTGTTATGGCTTCTCATATATATCCCTCATTTAAAAGTGGACAATTGATTTCAAAATACATGGGCTTAGCTAAAGTATCTGTGATATTAATTTCTCATTTAAATGTTTTCTTCTCTGCAATCTCCTTCTGGATTTTTTCAGTCTTCTAACTTTATTGAGACTTTCAATAGCTAAATCAAAGATCTTTTTTGGTAAATATCACACTGCACTTGAAAACATGTGGGTTATTTTCAAATATCTTTTGACATTGATCTCTAACAAAAGTCCACAGTAATAAGAACAGAATCTTGCATGATTTCATTACCTTTGGACCATGAAATTTCTCTACCTGGTCTTATGTCTCTGGGTATGTTCCAGTGTCTCCTAGTTTAAAGGCTATGGAAACTTGAATAGAATTTGTATTCTACTGTTGTGTGAAAATAGTATAAATTTTAATTACGTCAAATTGGTTCATATTGCTTTTCAAGTCTACTATACTCTTTCTACTTCTCTGTACATTCATTCTATTAATTTTTGAGAGCCTGATATTGAAACTCCAACTAAAAATCTTAATTTATCTATTTAAAGAGCCTCTTGATGAAAGTGAAAGAGGAGAGTAAAAAAGTTGGCTTAAAGCTCAGTATTCAGAAAACTAAGATCATGGGATCATGTTTCCCATCACTTCATGGCAAATAGATGGGGAAAAAATGGAAACAGTGGAAGACTTTATTTTGAGGGGCTCCAAAATCACTGCAAATGTTGACTGCATCCATGAAATTAAAAGATGCTTACTCCTTGGGAGAAAAGTTATGACCAACCTAGACAGCATATTAAAAAGCAGAGACATTACTTTGTCAACAAAGGTCCATCTAGTCAAGGCTATGGTTTTTCCAGTAGTCATGTATGGATGTGAGAGTTAGACTGTAAAGAAAGCTGAGCACTGAAGAATTGATGCTTTTGAACTGTGGTGTTGGAGAAGACTCTTGAGAGTCCCTTGGACTGCAAGGAGATCCAACCATCAATCTTAAAGGAAATCAGTCCTGGGTCTTCATTAGAAGGACTGATGTTGAAGCTGAAACTCCAATCCTTTGGCCACCGGATGTGAAGAACTGACTCATTTGAAAAGACTTTGATGCTAGGAAAGACTGAGGGCAGGAAGAGAAGGGGATGACAGAGGATGAGATGGTTGGATGGCATCACTGACTCAATGGACATGAGTTCGAGTAAACTCTGGGAGGTGGTGATGGACAGGGAGCTGGCATGCTACAGTCCATGGGGGTCACAAAAAGTCAGACACAACTGAGCAACTGAACTGAACTGGTCTACTTAAAAGAAACAATTATAATATATAGTGGAACTATATGTAAATTTGCTCTGTATTTTCCAAGTCTCCTGTAAATGTGTTATATTTTCAATAATTAAAGAGTCAATTATAAGGGAACTCCCATAACACTATCAGTTGCTTTTTGTACATATATCTTGCAGGCCAGAAGGTAGTGTCAAGATATGTCCAAATTTCTGGAAAAACAAAAACAAAAACAAAAAAACCCTGCAACCTAGGATACTCCACCTAGCAAGATTACCATTTAGAACAGAATTAGATATAGGAATTTCTCAGACAGTCAAAATCTAAAAAGAGTACAACAATACTAAAACAAATCTAAAAGAAATATTGGAAACTTTGTCTAAATAGAAGAGAAACAAGAATCTATAGCAAATGGAAAATTATAAAAGGAAAGGTAAATATATAAAGGGATTGAATATCACTTAAATAAGCCAGTACATAGATTGAAAAACAATCAAAAATTTTTGTGAAAGTGATTGTAACAATAGTGAGTTGTTGTTGTTCAGTTGCTAAGTTTTCTGACTCTTTTGCGACCCCATGGACTATAGCCCACCAGGATCCTCTGTCCATGGGATTTCCCAGGCAAGAATACTGGAGTGGGTTGCCATTTCCTTTTCTAGGGGATATTCACAACACAGGGACAGAACCCGCATCTCCTGCATTGGCAGATGGGTTCTTTACCACTGAGCCACCAGGGAAGCCCAATAAATATATGCTTAACAATAATTACTTTAAACATCAGAGGGCTAAATGTCCCAATTAAAAAATATGGAGTGGCAGATTGGATAATAAGACAAGAATCTACAATATGTTGCCTACAAGAGACACAGTTTAGTGTGAAAGATAGTTCAGTTCAGTCGCTCAGTCGTGTCCGACTCTTTGCAACCCTATGAATCGCAGCATGCCAGGCCTCCCTGTTCATCACCATCCCCCGGAGTTCACTCAGACTCATGTCCATCGAGTCCGTGATGCCATCCAGCCATTTCATCCTCTGTCGTCCCCTTCTCCTCCTGCCCCCAATCCCTCCCAACATCAGAGTCTTTTCCAATGAGTCAACTCTTCGCATGAGGTGGCCAAAGTACTGGAGTTTCAGCCTTAGCATCAGTCAGAGCACCTAAATACATACAGGGGAAATTGACAGAAACACAATAATAATAGTAGGTGATTTTAACACCTCACTGACATCAAAGGACAGATCTTTTGGACAGAAAATCAATAAGGCAACAGAGATCCTAAAATAACATAATAATCATTTACTTAATTCATTTCTTCCAGATATTACATTAAAAAAAAAAGAAATTATTTTCAAGTGCACACAGAATGTACTCAGGAATAGACTACATACTAGATCACAAAACAAGCCTCAACAAGTTTAAGAAAATAGAAACTACTTCAAGCACATTTTCTAACCATAAATACATGAAATCAGAAATCAAACATAGAAGGAAAAACTGGAAAAGAATACATGGGGACTAAATATTCTACAAAAAAATGGACCAATGATAAAATCAAAGAAATAAAAAAATACATTGAGACAATTGAAAATGAATCCACAACCTTACAAAATGTAAGAAATGTAGCAAAAGCAGTTCTAAGAAGGAAATTCAAAATGATATAGGCATTCTGCAAAAAAATTAAAAAAACTCAAACAACCTAACTACCATACAAACGAGTTAGAAAAAGAAGAACAAGCAAAATGTAAAGTTAGCAGAAGGAAGAAAACAAAGATCAGAGGAAATAAAATGGAGATTGAGAAAACAACAGAAAAGAAAAATCAACAGCTGCCTTTTTAAAATGATAAACAAAAATTGATAAACTGAAGAGAGGACTCAAGAGAAAGGAGAAATAACAGATATAGCAGAGATGCCAAAAAGTATAAGAACATACTGTGAACATATGCCAGCAAACTGGGCAACCTAGAAGTAATGGAAAAGTTTCCTGAAGCACAGCTTGCCAACAAGAGTCAAGAAGAAACAGACAATTTGAATAAATGATCACTCTATATGAAATAGAATCTAAGACAAATAAGCAAAAAGAAAACCAAATATCTCCCCTGCAAACAAAGGTCCAGGATTGGATGGCTTCACTGGGAAATTCTACCAAACAAATAATTATTTACATGTATCCTTCTCAAAATGTTCAAGCTGGTTTTAGAAAAGGCAGAGGAACCAGAGATCAAATTGCCAACATCCGCTGGATCATGGAAAAAGCAAGAGAGTTCCAGAAAAATGTCTATTTCTGCTTTATTGACTATGCCAAAGCCTTTGACTATGTGGATCACAATAAACTGAAAATTCTTCAAGAGATGGGAATACCAGACCACCTGACCTGCCTCTTGAGAAACCTATATGCAGGTCAGGAAGCACAGTTAGAACTGGACATGGAACAACAGACTGGTTCCAAATAGGAAAAGGAGTATGTCAAGGCTGTATATTGTCGCCCTGCTTATTTAACTTATATGTAGAGTACATCATGAGAAACACTGGGATGGATGAAGCACAAGCTGGAATTAAGATTGCTGGGAGAAATATCAATAACCTCAGATATGTAGATGACACCATCCTTATGGCAGAAAGTGAAGAAGAACTAAAGAGCCTCTTGATGAAAGTGAAAGAGGAGAGCGAAAAGCTAGCTTAAAGCTCAACATTCAGAAAACGAAGATCATGGCATCCAGTCCCATCACTTCATGGCAAATAGATGGGGAAACAGTGGAAACAATGGCTGACTTTATTTTTGGGGGCTCCAAAATCACTGCAGATGGTGACTGCAGCCATGAAATTAAAAGACACTTACTCCTTGGAAGAAAAGTTATGACCAACCTAGACAGCATATTAAAAAGCAGAGACATTACTTTGCCAACAAAGGTCCATCTAGTCAAGGCTATGGTTTTTCTAGTAGTCATGTATGGATGTGAGAGTTGGACTACAAAGAAAGCTGAGCACCGAAGAATTGATGCTTTTGAACTGTGGTGTTGGAGAAGACTCTTGAGAGTCCCTTGGACTGCAAGGAGATCCAACCAGTCCATCCTAAAGAAGATCAGTCCTGGGTGTTCGTTGGAAGAACTGATGTTGAAGCTGAAACTCCAATATTTTGGTCACTTGATTCAAAGAGCTGACTCATTTGAAAAGACTCTGATGTTGGGAAAGATTGAGGGCAGGAGGAGAAGGTGACGACAGAGGATGAGATGGTTGGATGGCATCACCGACTCAATGGACATGGGTGTGTATAAACTCCAGGAGTTGGTGATGGACAGGGAGGCCTGGTGTGCTGCAGTTCATGGGGTTGCAGAGTCAGACACGACTGAGCAACTGAACTGAACTGATCCTTCTCAAAATTTACCAAAAAACTGGAGAACAGACTACTCCTCAAATCATTCTACAAAGTTACCATCAGCCTGATAACAAAACCAGACAAAGCCACTCAAAAAAAGAAAATTGTATGTCAGTATCTTTGAAAAGTATAGATGCAAAAATCCTTAACAAAATACCAGCAAACTGAATCCAACAACAAAGAAGAATAATATTGTACAACATGATCAATTTGGATTCATCCCAGGGTCACAAGGTGGTTCATTATGCACTAATCAATGTAATATACCACATCAACAAAAGACAAAAACTACATGATCATCTCAGAAGATGATAGATGCATTGACAAAATTCCATAGCCATTCATGATCAAACTCTGACCAAAGTGGGTACAGTGGGAGCATGTCTCAGCATAATAAACATCATAGCCAATGCAATACTCAGTGATGAAAACCTTAAAGCCTTTCTGCTAAATTCTGGAACAAGAAAAGGATGTCCAGTCTCACCACTTCTGTTCAACATAGTATCAGAAGTTCTAGCTACAACAATCAGACAAAAAATAAAAGATCTCCAAACTGGAAAGGAAGAGGTAAAATTGTCATTACATGCAGATAACATGACATACCATACACAAAATTCTAAAACTCCACACAAAAATGACTAAAACTGATAAATGAGGTCAGTGACATAGCAAGATAAGTATATAAAAATGTTTCATTTCTTTATACTAACAAGAAACATCAAAAAGAAAAATCTTATTGTGTCTAAAAAATAAAATAGGAATAGACCTAGTCAAGGAGGAGAAAGACCTATGCACTTAGAACAATAAAACAGTGATAAAGGAAATTACAATGATTAAAAAAATGGAAAGATGCCCCATGCCCTTGGATTGGAAGAATATTGTTAAAATGTCCATACTACTCAAATTTATAGATTTAATGTGATCCCTATCAAATTATCCATGATATTTTCCACAGAATTAGAATAAATAGCCCTAAACTTTATGTGGAACCACAAAAGACCCAGAACTGACAAGGAAATCCTGAGGAAAAGAACAAAACTGGAGGCAAAACCCTCCCAGACTTTGGACAATACTACAAAGCTGCTGCTGCTGCTGCTGCTGCTGCTGCTGCTGCTGCTAAGTCGCTTCAGTCGTGTCCGACTCTGTGCGACCCCATAGACGGCAGCCCACCAGGCTCCCCATCCCTGGGATTCTCCAGGCAAGAACACTGAAGCAGGCTGCCATTTCCTTCTCTGATACATGAAAGTGAAAAGTGAAAGGGAAGTCGCTCAGTCGTGTCCAACTCTTCGTGACCCCGTGGACTGCAGCCCACCAGGCTCCTCCATCCATGGGATTTCCCAGGCGAGAGTACTGGAGTGGGGGTGCCATTGCCTTCTCTGACTACAAATCTATGGTAATCAAATCAGCATGATACTGGCACAATAATAGACATATAGCCCAATGCAACAGAATAGAGATCCCTGAAATAAACCGACACACCTATGGACAACTAATCTTTGACAAAGGAGGCAAGAATAAACAATGGAGAAAAGACAGTCTCTTCAGCAGTTGGTATTGGGAAAGCTGGATAGGTGCAGGTAAATCAGTGAAGTTACAATATTCCCTTATATCATCCAGAAATAAACTCAAAATGGTTTAAAGACTTTAAGACATGATACCCTAATATTCCTAGAATATAGGCAAAATATCAATCCCCCAAGGCAATAGAAATAAAAGCAAACATAAACAAATGGTATATAATCAAACTTAAAAGCCTTTTCACGGCAAAAGAAACCATTAACAAAATGAAAAGTAAACCCACACACTGGGAGAAAATATTTGCAAATAATTTGACCAGCAAGGAATTAATTTCTCAAATATACAAATAATATACAAGTAAATAACAACAAAAACAACCCAATCAAGAAACAGGCAGAAGACCTAAATATACATCTCTCCAAAGAAAACATACAGATTGCCAGAAGGCACAGGAAAAGATGCTCATCGTTACTTATTAGGGAAAACTACAAATGAGGTATCACCTCATTTGGTCAGATTGGCCATCATTAAAAAGTCTACAAATAAACGGTGGAGGGGGTCTGGAGAGAAGGGAATCCTCCTACACTGTTGGTGGGGTTATAAATTGGTATAGTCACTATGGAAAACAGTATGGAGGTTCCCAAAAAACTAAAAATAGAGCTACCACATGATCCACCAATCCCACTCCTGGGCATATAACCAGACAAAATTATACTTTGAAAAGACACATGAACCTCAAATGTTCATAGTCGCACTATTTACAGTAGGCAAGACATGGAAACAACCTCAAGGTTCATCAACAGTTGAATGGATAAAGATGAGGTGTATTTATACAGCGGGCTAACTCAGCCATAAAGAAGGATGAAATAATGTCATTTTCAGCAACATGGTTGCAACTAGAGGTTATCATACTTAGTGAAATCAGAAAGAATACCATATCACTTATATGTGGACTCTTAAACAGGACAGAAATGAACCTAAGTACAAAACAGAAACATAAGGATACAGAGAACAGACTTGTGGCTGCCGTGGGTGGGGTGGGTTGGGGAGGGAAGGGTTTCATATTTCAGCTTCCTCCTATTCCAATTTTACTGAATGTGGCTCCTTCAGCCCTAAAGCTGTTCTTCTGAAAACCTACAAAAGTATATCACTTTGAATAATTACACATTTATAAAATGTTGTTATTCTTTCTGGAGTAATGTGTTGCCATTATCAGCTATTCCTGAATTAGGATGTGCTATCTTGTCTCTTGCAAAGCTACAGGAAAGGAGGTCTTCGCGAGGGCTATCCTTAACCTTTCTTTTCCCTAGCTCTTGTAATTGGAGACCCCAAACAAGTTATTTCATCTCCCTAAACTCTCAAATCCTTTTCTGCAAGGTGGGAATAATATGATCACCTCACCCTGTTGTGAGGATTTACTTTGTTACATGTGGTTATCTAGGTTTATTCACACTATTTGCAAAAGAGACTGTAACCCCTACTGCATGTAGTAGGCACCCAGAAAATACAGTTTTCCCCCACTGTTTCCTGACCAAGCATGTTTGTTTTTCTAACCAGTAAAGCATTGTCCCTTGTTGTTTTTTTCCCCACTTATTTATTCATTCAATATTTATTGATGACTGTGCACACCAAGCATTGTTCTAGGTTCTGGGGGATAACTGAGTGAACCACACAGAGGAAGCCCCAACTTCATCGAGTGGCTTGGTCTTAGCACAGAGGCGGGGCTATGTTCTCCTCTAGCTACATTTGAATGAATCTTTCCCAGTGTGAGCTCCCAGTTGGCACAACCTTGTTTCATTTCTCCATTTCCTTTTACTTCGATTTCTGGTACTTTCCTCCAACACTCATAGCTTGTGGCAGTATATGATTCGGAGGGAAATAACTTGGAAAACTAGACTAATGCTCAAAGATGCATAAAGGGTTGCAAAAGTACCCCTATGGTGTTTGACAACTACCAAAGCTCCAAGATAAACAAGGCTAAGAAATATTCGTGTTTAATGAAACCCAGCATTCCTCCCCGGCAGAAGTCCTCGGTGCAGACAGCATGCGAGCTGGAGGTGCTTGGATCAAATTGCTGTACTGACAAACTTGCTTTCCTCCACATTGCTACCAGACAAATTACAGCCAAATGACTCTCAAATAAATTTGTTCTCATTCCTCCAAATCTGCAGGATGAGGTTCTGCGCTTTTGTGAGTCTCTAGCATGGAGCTCAGTGTCTAGTACCAGGCAGCCTATGTGTTCTCGTTTGTCCCCTCCTGGTATACTCTCAGCTTCTCAAAGTCTGGGCCACCAGCCTGTTTGTTTTTGCATTCTTAAGCCATGCACAAGGCTTGGTACACAATAGCCACTCAGCACACATTTGATAATCAAACAAAGGAATGAACAAAAGGATGGAAGGGTGTTAGTGGAAATTTTTAGAAGCTGGTGCTCAGCACACAAGCTCTGACACACCAGAAAGGGAGAGGCTGGGCTGCGTGGGGGTCATGACTACAATCTAAGGGCTGGGTCCCTTCAAGAACTGGGGACCCAGCGTCAATGCCCCTGCCCTCCTGGTGACACAGGGTCATGTCTGTGCAAGACTGCTCCCCTCCCCCATCACATAACAGGAGGCCTCCTGTGATCAGCCTGCTTTGGAAAACTGCTTGCACCTGGCCTGGAAGAACACAATTAAAAGACGCCGTAAAAATTGACAGATCCCAGTGCGGAGGGCCGAAAATACATTACAATTCCAATCGAACTATAAATAAAGCCCCTAAATTAAATAAATCTCGCACAATTATGGATTAAAACATGTTTAGTGTTAATGGCCTTGCACATGGACCCTGACTCCCGAAATTGTTGCTGAGGCTGCATGGCTGGGGGATTGCATCATAATTAACACCAGCCCATCCCTGGAGGGGCTGGCCTGAAGTTCAACTGCGGGCCTTCAGGACGCGAGGTGGGTACCAACCTGGCCCCCACTTTCTGATGCTTACCCAGCCCCTTCTTGGTGACACTGACTTTTTCCTGGAAGACTTTGAGCTGGAGATGGTCATTAATGCACAGCACCTGACCTTGGACACAAAGGCTTATTTGGGGCTGAGCTTTCTGTCTCCCCAGAAACCTGGGACCCACAGATCCAAGTGCTCCAAATAAGTGAGTCAACGCCAAAAAGGGATTGTTGAAGAAACACCTGGATGGTTCAGCTATTTGCTCACACTACCCTGTTGCTTTGGAGCCCTTAAACTGCAATACATTTAACCAGAAACAATATCATGCATTAGAATGTCCCATGTTTCCTCTAATATAGAGGCCCCCAATCTTTGGGGCACCAGGGACTAGTTTTGAGGAAGACAATTTTTCCATGGACCTGGAGGAGTGGGGTTGGAGCTGGGGAAGGTTCAGGTGATAATGTGAGTGACAAGCACCGGCAGATAAACCTTCGCTTGCTGGCCCACCACTCACCTCCTGCGGTGCAGCCAGCTTTCTAACAGGCTATGCATGGGTAGTGGTCCATGGCCTGGAGTTTGGGGACCCCTGCTTTATTAATACTCCAACTTCAATTGCTAGAACCAAGGAGGTCAGTAACACCAGGAAGGAGAATTAAAGGTGCACAAGTTCTAGCTACCCCCAAAGCAAGTCTGAGTCCTAAAATTTAGGAAACTTTACAGGAGAAAACCATTTTCTGTTTTCATTTAAAACAAATGAAAACCATTTTCATTTAAGACAGATTCTTACCTGTAACCGCTGTTGAACAGAAGGAAGGAGGCCACAGGCCCTGTGTAAGCGCTCCGAGACACAGGGTGATGCCACGGGTGTCCGAGTCAGCATAGGAAGCAGCCTGGTGCCCGCTGCCAACCCTATGATGGACTGAGTACATGCTCATCTCAGTTTCAGTTTCAGGTCTCCAAACTGAGGATAATAATAGTACTTACCTCTTGGTCACGAGGATCTGGCACACAGCAAGCACCTGTGAATGCCTGCTGCTATTCCGATCATCATTGTAATGCAAGCCCCTTTCTTACTCACCTGTTCCAACTCTGGAGGGCATGGGCCTTGTTCCCCCAAGGAAGGGGCCACAGGCTTGTTTGCAGGCTTGCAGGACTGCAGAGGGAGTACACTCAGATGACTAGCTTTTATGTATGTAAAAATCTATATGAAGATTGATTTCCAGGACTTGGCTTATGTGATTGTGAAGTCTGTTAGGCAAGCTTGAAAACCACAGGGCAGGCTTAAGAAGGGCAACCAGAAGGCCCAGGCGTGATCTGAAACTGCATTCCACAGGTGGAATTTCTTCTTCTTCAAGGAAGACTTGGTCTTGTTTTTAAGGCTTTTCTACTGATTGAGCCAGCCCATCCAGATAATCTAGAATAATGTTCCTTAAAGTAAACTGATGGTAGATTTTAGTCACAGGTACAAAATAACTTCATAGCAACACCCAGAATAATGTTTGATTGAATAACTGAGGGTTATAGCTGAGCCAAGCTAACGTGTTAAACTGATCCATCATACCTGAGGTCGTAAAGAATGGCCATGCAATGAAAATACAGGTCTCCTGCCTCCTGCCCCATGAACTCTCTTCCTTGTTGTGCCTTCCAACTGTCCGAGGCAAAAAGAGTAGTGTATGCTAATGCCTGCTCTGAATGTGACCACAGGAAATTTCCAGACAGCTTAATCTCCAGAAGGATGCCTTTTCTCTTGTAATGAACTAAAAGCCTCTGGAAAATAGTGAGTTCACTGTGTGAGGAACCATATTCAACCTCCAAAAGAGGAATGAAGGAAGCCCTTCCTTGTGGACCATGATCAGAAGATAGATGGAGAGAGGGCTCATGTTTCGTACAGTATGCCTGTTGGGTTGTTTGGGGCTGGCTTCCAGCAAGATTGTCAGTGCTGGGCCATTCTGGTTGTTATTTAGTTTGCCTACCAACACTGGACAGAGGATGGACTTCCTTAGGCTGGTGCAGTTTAGAGAGAGTAGCCACTTAAGATACATCTGACAGCGTAGACAGAATCTCTAAGACACAATCCCTTCAGTGAACCCCAACCTGGATGTGGGGAAATAGTCATATCCTGGGGGTGGCAAAGATTGTTATCATTAGTTAATGCTGCAGAAATCCTCCCAGAGGGCTGCCTGGCCCCACGGAATTCCCTCACAGCTGAGCAGAGTCACAGAGAGACTGTAAAAGTAGATGGAGATGGTTACTTACAAAATCAGAAGCACGATAGACGGGAAGGCACAGACTATGGAGTCCAGCAATGGCTAAGGTCTTCTCACGTGTCAGATCTTTAATCTTTCCTCTTCCTTATCTACCCTCTGCTTTCTTTTTCTACCACATCTCTCAGCATCCAGTTCCAGAAATTTCTCTGATTTATGGGCTCAAGTGATTCAGTTGGGCTGCCTTCTTTTTATTTTATTTATTTATTTATTTAAAATATTTTATTCTACGTTACAATACTGTATTTGTTTTGCCATACATTGACATGAATCTGCCACAGGTGTACACGATCTCCCAGTGTCGAAGCCCCCTCCCACCTCCTGCCCCATATCATCTCCCTGGATCATCCCATGCACCAGCCCCATGCATCCTGCATCCTGCATTGAACACAGACTGGCGCTTCGTTTCTTACAAGATAGTATACATGTTTCAATGCCATTCTCCCAAAACATCCCACCCTCTCCCTCTCCCTCAGAGGCCAAAAGTCCGTTCCATACCTCTGTGTCTCTTTTGTTGTCTCACATATAGGGTCATCATTACTATCTTCTAAATTCCATATATATGTGTCAGTATACTGTATTGGTGTTTTTCTTTCTGGCTTACTTCACTCACTTTGGCCCATTTTTTGATTGGATCGTTTCTTTTTAAAGGTCAGCTAATTAGTAAGCTTAAGTATATCTGTAAAACCCCATTCACAACAGTACCTAGGTTAGTGTTTGATTAAATCACCAGGGACAGGCATTGTAGCTGGCTGTGAAAATGGAGGATGCAGAGCAGGAGCTGGCTTTCTCTAAAAGCTGAGAAGCACCTCCAATGAAAGTCAGCAAGGAAAAGGGGACCTCAGTCTATAGCCTCATGAAACTGAATTCTGCCATGATCCTGGAAGCAGATTTTCACCCAGAGCTTCTGGTCTTCACTATACAGCTCTACTAATTTCTTGATTTTAACCCAGAGAATCCCTGTCAGACTTCTGATCTATAATCTTCAGATAATAAATTTGCATTGTTTTAAGCCACCAAGTTTGTGATAAATTGTTACAGTAGCAGTAGAACACTTATATTCTCTCTTCCCACTTTGGGTTAGACCCATGCTGGTGGCCTCACCCCACCACTTCCCTGAAGAACAATTTGTCTGCCTAAGTAGGCCACCTTTTGTTTATTAGGAAGAATAAATTGGCTTTTCCGTATGTCAGCTGAATCCTAATATATCAAGGAACAGACTGGAATAGTGTCTCACTGTGGCCTCTCAGTAAAAGCCTCATTCATGTTGAATTCTCTCCCTCCTAGAAGGCAGAAATGGTTGCATTAGAAGTACTCCACCTCTAGCTCTATTCGCAATAGCCAAGCATGGAAACAAATGTCCATCAATAGATGAATGGAGATATATATATACATATATATACCACATCTTCTTCCGTTATATATGTGTATATATATATAATGGAATACTACTCAGTCATAAAAAAGAATGAAATAATGCCATTTGCAGCAACATGGATGGACCTAGTGATTGCCACACTAAGTGTAGTAAGTCAGAAAGAGAAACAATTATTATCTTAGGTCCAACCATCTTACCTTGAAGAATGAAGGCAAAAAAAAAAAAAAAATCATAGGATGGATTAGCAGGAAAAATGATGCTCCTATAGTATTCTTGCCTGGAGAACCCTATGGACAGAGGAGCCTGTTGGGCTAAAGCCCACGGGGTCACAAAGAGTTGGCCACGACTGAGTGACATGCAGGGAGAAGGCAATGGCAGCCCGCTCCAGTACTCTTGCCTGGAGAATGCCAGGGATGGGGGAGCCTGGTGGGCTGCCATCTATGGGGTCGCACAGAGTCAGACACAACTGAAGTGACAGCAGCAGCAGCAGCAGCAGCAGCAGCAGCAGAGCAACATGCACACACACACACACACACACACAGTTATACAATATAAGGTGTGTGTGTGTGTGTGTCAGGGCTACTCTTGTCTCTGAAATCCTGATAGCACCTGCAGCCTGAACCATATACTAGCTTGAAATCATATACTAGTTCTACAAGTACAACTTACCTCCACAGCAGAATTGTATTCTTGCAGATAAGGACCACATTTTCAAAAAGAAAAATCTGGAAAACTGTCTTACTTGTTTTTAACCCAGTTGCACAATGCCCTATAGTATGTTTATTGCATAATATAGTCAGCTGTTCATCTACTGAACACTGCCGTTCTATTTGTTTCTTTGCTATTATGTAACATACTACCATGAGGATGTACAAGACATTTTGTTATTTATTCTCTATTTCCCTAGGAAATATTTCTGAATTAAGACCAAGAGGTGAAAACCCCTTGAAAGGAGTTGTATATTTGCATGTTGCTCCCTCCCAGATTAGGAACATTTAACCTTCTCACCAGCCAGATGTGAAAAATGCCAGGTTCATGCTCTCCAGTGCTATTATTACATTAAAGTCTTTGTTGATAAAACAGTAGAGAAAACAACTGAGACATTATCTCCTTGTGTCGTCTTCCTTTTGTAAATTACCAATGAGGTAAACATACATTGCTGCTGCTGCTTCTGCTAAGTCGCTTCAGGCGTGTCTGACTCTGTGCGACCCCATAGACGGCAGCCCACCAGGCTCCCCCGTCCTTGGGATTCTCCAGGCAAAAACACTGGAGTGGGTTGCCATTTCCTTCTCCAATGCATGAAAGTGAGAAGTGAAAGTGAAGTCGCTCAGTCGTGTCTGACTCTTAGCGACTCCATGGACTGCAGCCCACCAGGTTCCTCCATCCATGGGATTTCCCAGGCAAGAGTACTGGAGTGGGGTGCCATTGCCTTCTCTGAAACATACATTATGAACATATTTATCACCTCTTATGTTTCTCCATTTAAAATATTGAGTTCATAGTGTCTCTCCTAACATTTTCAGTGAGTTTTTGTATATCAAAGGCAGTAGTCATTATCTCTTTGTTGTGGAAAATATATTTTTTCCAGTTTTACTCATGATGATTTTTGATGTTCAGAAGATAGTTTCAAACTTTTGACTTAATTAAATACACAAAAATGAAATTCCTTTGTTAGTTCTTACTTTGCTTTTACATTTAAGACATTCTTTTCTCTACAGAGATTATTCAATATTTGGTCTCTTTCTGGTTTTTATAGACTGCTTTTATTAATTTATTGGTAATCATTTTATTTTTCCAATTATTATTATTAGTTTTTATTGGAATATAGTTGCTTAACACAGACTGTATACCTAACTCTAATCCAGCTAGAATTTAGTTTGGTTAATGATAAACTAATTTGAAAAACTTCCTCCCTCAAAGCTTTCTCATTTATGAACTTGATTTTTTTTTTTCAGTACAGAATATTTATTTATTTTTATTATAAAAGTGATATTTGTTTAGTGGAAAATTCAAATAATTAGTAAACAGAAAAACAAGAAAGGGAAGGTTGCCCACAATTACCTCCATGCTGGTTTCCTTCAAGATTTTCTTCTATGTATAAACTTTTAAAAATAATGGTAATATGTGATTTTGTTTTTACTTATCTAGATATTGATAATATTTTTTCCATACAGAGATTTAACTCACTTTTAAAACAGTGATTTGATATTCCACTACTTAAAATAATTTAATGAGTTCTCTGTCTATAAAATGTAGATTTTCCTGATTTTCATTATTAACAGTTAGCAATGAATAGTCTTGCACATGAATTAATGCTGCTGCTGCTGCTAAGTCGCTTCAGTCGTGTCCGACTCTGTGCAACCCCATAGACGGCAGCCCACCAGGCTCCCCGTCCCTGGGATTCTCCAGGCAAGAACACATGAATTAATAGACCTACCCAATTGTTTTCTAGAATCAGTTCTTCCATAGTAATTGATGGATCCAAGGATATATATGCTTAAAGTTTTAACACATATTTACAAATGACCTCTGTAAAGTTTAAACCTTGTTGCCTTTCCACCGGTAATTTTGTTTTCTCATAGTTTCTTCAACATGAGATTCTCAGTTACCATCCAGGGTGCCATATTTAAGAGGAACCTTTCGCATCTTGGAGGTATACATTTATTACTAAAATTCTCTAACACATGACAACAAAGTGTCTCATTCTTATTGAACTCAAGTTGTCTGAAGATTTCCTGACTGATGGAGCTAGCCTTAGGAGGGCAAGGCTCTGGTCGTCCTGTCACTGGTGGCTCTGGTAGGTCTGGTCACTGCTAGCCCTGTGTTTTGGGGGTCTGCATGTTTTCAGTCCACTGAAGCTGTGGTAGGGGATTATTTGTAGCCTCTATTCCATTCTATTGGTGGTGGTGGAAAGTGTTCATGGTGCCACTGCATAGTTTAACAAAGCATGTTTAAGGCTCTCCCACTCCAAAGATTCTTCTCAGCTGTTTGCTCCTTCCTTGCATTCATGTGCCCACTCACTCAAGCCAGTTCTTCTGTGAGAATCTGGAGGATAAATGATTAAGGTTTGGGGCCAGACAGACCTGCAGTGGGAACCTGCCTCCCCTCTCACAGCTCCACTCTTATGGACAAGAATTTAACCCTCCTATTTGGCTTTTCTCTAAAATGAAGGTAAATAATAACTCCACAGAGTTGTTTCGGGGCTTGTTTATTTTTCCTGTAAAGCACCCAACAGTCCCTGACTCAAATGGGCACTCAGCAAATGATATTCTCACTACTTCCCTCAGCCACTCCTCCTTTCCAAATGCTGGTCCCTTGGGTTCCTTTGCTTTCCCGGCCACCCTCAGCTGGTGATATCGCCCCACTCTGAGTCTCTTCTTTCTAGAGCAATTATTGCTCCTTATTTCTTGTGCTCTCTCCCCTGATGGAGCTTAAGTTCCCTGGAGACACTGTTCCATAAGCCTTTATTTTCCCAAAAGACCCAACAAGGTCTTTTCACAGGTCAGAATGTTATTGCTTTTGGCCAAAGCTATTGGCAGAACTGACAATCACTGGGTCTTTAAAATACAACATAAGATGAATGTATGACAAAATCAATGTAGATATTTTGGGGAAATAAACAATATGTTAGTATTTGTTTCATGGGATAAATCATCAGGCAAATGGATCAGATTTTTCAAGAAGCTTTAGCTCAGTTTTGTTCAAGGGATGAGTACACACAGAGACTTGACTCGTTCTGTTCAGTTGGCAATTTAATTTTTCCTTATGTTTTAAATTGCTTAGGCTTATTGGAATTACATGAGCATTTCCCATAGTGTGAAGGTGTTAGTTGCTCAGTCGTGTCTGACTCTTTGTGACCCTATGGACTACAGCCTACCAGGATCTTCTGTCCATGGAGTTTTCCAGGCAAGAATACTGGAGTGGGTTGTCATTCCCTTCTCCAGGGGATCTTCCTGGCCCAGGGGTTGAACCCAGGTCTCCTGCATTGCCGGCAAATTCTATCTGAGTCACCAGGGAACGGGAAGTAGAGAGGTGAGTGATACTCAACATAGTGTAGAAGGCACTTTAGCTCAGGAGTCTTACCTGTTGAGTAAACTAGGAAAGGCTATGATTCCCATGTTCTCTGATGGCTGTTGACGCAGTTTGGACACAACTTGTTATCACTTCTCCATCGTGTCCACTCATGCACGTTCACTCAGAATCTGGCTGCAGACTCTGCTGATCTGGGCTCTCCTCTCACCCACCCCTCCTTGCCCCCATGCATGACCTGTGCCAGCCTGTCTGGACAGCCTGCCATTTTCCCCACACTGTCTCTCCCTGATGTTCTTTCCACCCTCACTCTCCACCCTCATTTCCTGACAAACTTTCCTCCTTCTACTCCCATCTAATCACAATTATCTCATCCTTCAAGGTTGACATTCAACTTCTGCCATCTCCAGATTAAACATTTCCTTCTGGACTGATCTCACAGCACTTTGTCCAAACACTCACCCACCTCCCTGACCACCCTCGTCAGTCTTCACTGCTGGCTCCTTTGTATCTTTCTGCCGCCCAAATGCTGGAGTGCTTCCAAGCAGAGTCCTTGATCCCTTTGCATGGCTGCATTCTCTGGACTCCTTTTCAAAGTGACTCATCCAGGAATATGATATTAAATATTATCATCATCATCAGTATGCAGGTGACTTCCAAGTTAATCTCTTGAATCTAGAACTCTCATGGAACTCCAGGCTTGAACACACAGCTACATCTTCTAATCTGCTCAGATACTATTGGGCTTTTCAAACTCACCATGCTCCCAAATCATCTCTTGATTTTGCCTGCTCAAATCTGCTCCCACCTGAGAAAGTTCAGTTGCTTAGTCGTGTGTGACTCTTTGTGACCCCATGAATCGCAGCACACCAGGCCTCCCTGTCCATCACCAACTCCTGGAGTTCACTCAGACTCATGTTCATCGAGTCCATGATCCCATCCAGCCATCTCATCCTCTGTCATCCCCTTCTCCTCCTGCCCCCAATCCCTCCCAACATCAAAGTCTTTTCCAATGAGTCAACTCTTCACATGAGGTAGCCAAAGTACTGGAGTTTCAGCTTTAGCATCATTCCTTCCAAAGAAACCCCAGGGCTGATCTCCTTCAGAATGGACTGGGTGGATCTCCTTGCAGTCCAAGGGACTCTCAACAGTCTTCTCCAACACCACAGTTCAAAAGCATCAATTCTTTGGTGCTCAGCTTTCTTCACAGTCCAACTCTCACATCCATACATGACCACAGGAAAAACCATAGCCTTGACTAGACAGACCTTAGTTGGCAAAGTAATGTCTCTGCTTTTGAATATGCTATCTAGGTTGGTCATAACTTTCTTCCAAGGAGTTGGCGTCTTTTAATTTCATGGCTGCAGTCACCATCTGCAGTGATTTTGGAACCAAAAAATAAAGTCTGACACTGTTTCCACTGTTTCCCCATCTATTTCCCATGAAGTGATGGGACCAGATGCCATGATCTTCATTTTCTGAATGTTGAGCTTTAAGCCAACCTTTTCAGTCTCCTCTTTCACTTTCATCAAGAGACTTTTAGTTCCTCTTCTCTTTCTGCCATAAGGGTGGTGTCATCTGCATATCTGAGGTTATTGATATTTCTCCCAGCAATCATGATTCCAGCTTGTGTTTCTTCCAGTCCAGCGTTTCTCATGATGTACTCTGCATATAAGTTAAATAACAAGGGTGATAATATACAGCCTTGAGGTACTCCTTTCCCGATTTGGAACCAGTCTTTTGTTCCATGTCCAGTTGCTTCCTGACCTGCATATAGATTTCTCAAGAGGCAGGTCAGGTAGTCTGGTATTCCCATCTCTCTCAGAATTTTCCACAGTTTATTGTGATCAAAACCCGGTATTTGCTTATTCCCTCAGGCAAAAAACCCTGGCCTCACCCTTGACTTCTTTCTGTCACACACTAATAGGCATCTCAAACTCAATATGCCCCCAAGTCATCTCGTGATTTCACCATTCCACAAAATAATCCTACTACTTCTTATCACTCTCTCCACTGCTGAGTCCATCATCTCTTACCCAGTTTGTCCCAAACTATTTTCATGAAACAGCCAGAAGGATCCTGATAAAGTGAAAACATGTGATGTCAACTTCCCTCTCAAAACTCTCTAATGGCTTCCTACTATTGGGTTAGCCAACAAGTTCGTTCAAGTTTTTCCAAGGAACTTTTTGGCCAACCCAATATAGTCAAGAGAGAATCCATAGTCCTTCTTGCCCAGAAGACCCTATGGGCCCTGGCCCCTGGCTCCCTCCCCAGTGCCATCTCCTGCCATTCTCTCCTTCCTCCTAGCTCCTCCTTAGCTCCCCAGGGACACGCCTGGCCTGCTCAAGACTTTTGCACTTTGTCTTCTCAGCCAGGCCTTGTTTTACAGTTTTACTCAAGTGTGCCTCCTCAACGAGGCCTTCACTGACCATCCTCATTCACAGCAGCAGTTCTCCTTTCATCTCCAGTGCCCTCTCCATCACCTGCCTTATTTTTCCTCATAGAATTTTCCTGAAGCTATGTTCACCTGTAAAATTGTTCATTGTTTGCTGACCCCCTCAAAAGTGTGAGCTCCCCAGGACAGGGACCTTGTCTCTCTCAGTCACTGCTCTACTGCAGCACCTTGAAGAATGCCAGCACACAGTAGGTCCTCAATGTATTTGTTTCCTATAGGAATGAATGAAAGAGACTGTTTCTCAGCCTGCCTGATACGGTAGCCATTTTTGGCCCTTGCCTGTGTCCTTCCTTTATTCCACCAGCAATTTGGGGAAGAGACCATTTCTTATTCTTGGCACCCCACTCCAGCACTCTTGCCTGGAAAATCCCATGGACGGAGGAGCCTGGTGGGCTGCAGTCCATGGGGTTGCTAAGAGTCGGGAATGCCTGAGCGCCTTCACTTTCACTTTTCACTTTCATGCATTGGAGAAGGACACGGCAACCCACTCCAGTGTTCTTGCCTGGAGAATCCCAGAGACAGTGGGCCCCCGTCTATGGGGTCGCACAGAGGCGGACACGACTGGGGTGACTTAGCGGCACTGTCCCTCACCCTTGGTCTATGCTTGTGAACTTGAGGTCAGAAGGCTTGTGTGGGGCTTCCTGGGTGGTCCCGTGGTTGGGAATCTGCCCACCAATGAAGCGGACATGGCTTCAATCCCTGGTCCAGGAAGGTTCCACACGCCATGGAGCAGCTAAGCCCACATGCCTCAGTTACCGAGCCCAGTGCCCTAGAGGCTGTGCTCTGCAACGTGAAGCCACTGCAGCGAGAAGCCTGAGCACAGCTCGAGAGTAGCCTGCAGGGGAGCAACAAAGGGCCAGTGCAGCCGAAATGAACGCAGGCTTGTGCGAGCTCTTGAGAGGTGAGGTTGAATGGGTGAGTGCTCTCCCGGGGCTACTGGGATTCTCCCCCGCTTTGTATCACGGGGCTGTCCCTTTAAGAGGAAGACGGCAAATCTGTGGAGAAAGCTACCTCTGGTAGGTTGTCTCAAAAATGACTGAGCCCAGTAAAGGCTCCTACTGACACTTTCATATCAGGTGACTGAACGTGGCTTCCCTCTGATCACCAGAAGAGGAAAGTGTTAGTTGCTCAGTCATGTCTGACTCTTTGCAACCCCATGAACTGTAGCCTACCAAACTATAGCCCTCTGTCCATGGAATTCTCCAGGCAAAACACTGGAGTGGGTTATCATTCCCTTCTCCAGGGGATCTTCCCGACCCAGGGATCGAACCCAGGTCTCCTGCATTTCAGGCAGGTTCTTTACCACTGACCAGCCAAATGGACAAAGATGAGCATCTGAGTTCATAAGAGTAACAGATCTACTGCATCTTCCTCTCTGCTCGGGTGGCATGTGGGTGACTCAGGTGAAAGGAGAGGAGGAGGGGTGGCCGCGGCAGGGCCTGAGTGCTAAGCAGCCCCTCGAAGGGGAAGTGACCTCCCGTCACTCAGCAGGAGTCGCCCCTGGGAACAGAACAGCAGTATGAGCTGCAGGATTGGCTGGCTTGTGGGGAGCACGGTCCCACAGAGGCTCCCCCAGCCACATGCCTCCCTCCCCATCAGTGGAGTGACCCAGGCACACACCCCCATTTATTTTGCCGTTAACCCCAGTTACCATTTCACTTTTCCCCACCAATCCTGCTTAATGCAAAGCTATAAATCTTAGGACATCTAGGTGTGGGACACCTAAGCAATCCTGACGCTGATTCCTTAAGAAAACTCATTTCTTGTAATGCGAGGCCTGCTGAGGATGGCCACGTCAACTGATCAGACTTTTTACTTGGCCGTATTGATTCTGCTCTACCCGATGTGGCCCGTAATGCCGGCTAATGTTATTGATGAGCCATCAGCCTCAAGGAGGAGTGTGGGGCTGCAGCTCTTTCTGAACCACAAGGACCTCTGGGTGGACAGTGATGGAGAGGAGGAGAGGAGGCCGTGAGTGGGGCTCGTGGGCCGGCTCTGTGCAGGCCAGCATACATTAGTGAAAGACAGACGCTCTGTGGCCAGAGACAGATGCAGTTCTCCAAAAGCCATTTATTTATGAAATAATTATGAACGCACAGTTGAATCATGGATTTTCATTACCGCGTGTGACCAACACTCTTTCTTGATTCATATTTCGTTGGAAATGAAGTGCTCTGGTTGCAGGTGGGGGGCGGGAGGGGAGGAGGACAGCCCCCAGCGGGAGTCCTGAGATATTTCCTCTCTCTCTTCTATCTAACCCGCTGGCTGTCTTCTCTTCCTTGTGTGTCTGTGTGTCCAAGCCGAACCCCACACTGTCTCCAGAGGGAGTTCCATTCTGACCTGTTCTCAGAAGGACTCAAGTTTTCAGCCTCCTAGGTTTACAAATCAAAACCTCTTTCAAAGGAGCTCAGCCTTCAAGGGGCTTCCCAGGTAGCACTAGTGGTAAAGAACCTGCCTGCCAATGCAAGAGATGCAACAGACTCTGGTTTGATCCCTGGGTTGGAAAGATCCCCTGGAGGAGGGCACGGCAAGCCACTCCAGTATTCTTGCCTGAAGAATCCCATGGGCAGAGAAGCCTGATGGGCTACAGTTCATGGGGTAGCAAAAGAGTCAGACATGACTGTCCAACCAACACATGACAACCAGCCCTCAAGGCCTAGCAAAGCTGGGGCTGACTGATTCTGGCATGGCTGTGTGGGAAGGAGACCTTTGATGGGGTATTAAAATAGGCAAGAAGACATAGGGTACAAAGACTCCCCACTTTTCCAAGCTCCTTCTACATCAGATCCTAGTTCTTATCTGCAGCAAATTTCCTACCCTTCCTATAGGCTTCTGAAGCATAAGAACCACAGACTGGGTGGCTTAAACAAGCAGTCCCCAACCCCTGAGGCACAGACTGGTACTGGTCTGAGGCTTGTTAGGAACCAGCCTGCACAGCAAGAGATAAGCAGCAGAGGGCAAAACCAAAACTATCCTGCCCACCACTGCTGGCTTAAACAACAGCCATTCCTCACAGTTCTGGGAAGTCCAAGGTCAAGGTGCCAGCAGACTCAGGCTTGGTGATGGCTCTTCTGGTTTGCAGACAACATCCTTCCTGCTGTGCCCTCACGTGGCAGAGAGAGTGGGCTTCGGCCTCTTCTTCCTCTTAGAAGAGCACTAATCCCACCGTGGTGGTGGGGGGGGTCCACCTTAAGAAAAGAAAATGAAGAAGGCAGTAGGCTCTGCACCCTCCACCCCTGGTCCCTTCAGTGAGGAAACTGCCTTCCCTCTTCAGCTCATCACCTTCCCCTGCCCCTCAGAGTTGCCCTGGCCAGAAGGGAAACCTCTGTGACTATCTATTACTGTGTCTTAGGCTGTGTTTATCTATAGCAATGAACCCAGTACAAATCCCAGTACACTGATGGTGAAAAATGCAGATTACAGGCCGATATGAGGCTTTCAATTCCTTGCATGGGTCCTAGAGAGGCAGAGTCATGGATTGGATCAGTCCTAGGAAAGCTTGAGTGGAGAACTTCTAGAGTCTTAGGGTGAGTGAAGTCAGTTGCAGGATTATTCCTAGCAAGGCTGCTGGGGAAGCAACTGATCAGACCAGGTGTTCTAGCATTTTCACTTCGTGAGGCTTCAGCACCCCTACTCTTGGTCTTCCCAGCACCTATTTCATCCCTGCCTCACGCTCCTCTCCATGTATTTATCTTCCCCCTATCTGAAAAACCCCTGGGAGCCAGGGCCTCATCAGGCCAACTTTGAATCTTAGTTCCTAAGTCCATAGGGTTGCAAAGAGTTGGACATGACTTAGTGTCTGAACACACATGCAGATAACAGGCACTTCATTTCCAAGATGGACAGAGATGTCTATTTCATTACTAAGTTTAGCTCTTTCCCAGACACTCGTAACTTCCAATTGTTGGCTCCAACTTTTTTAAAAACCTGGTTGGTGTAAATGATCCTTACATGAAGAATATGTGTTCACTGATGATTTTTAAAGTTTTTATAAAGTGGCAGAACTCTTTCCTCCCCAACAAGACCTAACCTGAATTCCCAAAGTATAAACAGATCAAACAGGAGCTAGTCTGGAGGAGAAGAGAGGAACCAGTAGCCAGAAGAAGGAGTCACGGATGAAGCAAACTTCTCCCTAAGGCTCCTGTCTCCTGTGCTTGTCTGAAGGCAGAGGTTTCAGGGCAGTGGCTGTGGAGGGGCCCAAGAGACACTGAGGGTG
Source organism: Nanger dama (assembly GCA_917880005.1). Taxonomy (NCBI): domain Eukaryota; kingdom Metazoa; phylum Chordata; class Mammalia; order Artiodactyla; family Bovidae; genus Nanger; species Nanger dama. The sequence goes on from CAKJTW010000017.1 coordinate 4,951,293, forward strand.
TCACCCCATTCCTGAGCCTCCTCATTCCTGTCACACACACACACACACACGTGCACACACGTGCACACAATTACACAATCACATTAAGAGGAAGGGGGAAAACAGTCAGATTTGATTTTGACACATCAGAGGGTGATCTTTGCCCAATGCCCTCTCTGTTCCTAGACCGTGGTAGTGTCACACAGGTCCCTGCTCTGTACCCCTCCAAGCGGATCTCCTCTACTGACTCGAGCCTTTTACAGCAGCTGCTCCTCTGTGCTAGTGGCTTTGTGTATAGTCATCAGTTATCATCTGGGTGATCTTAGGCAGTTTGCTTACCCTTCTGTTTCTGATTTCCTTCCAGTGTAGAATGGGGATCATAATACTTCTTGTTTCAGGGGTTTGTTGAGAGAATTAAATGACTTAATGCCTATAGATGCTTAGAATTGTGCTGGGCACAAAATACACACTGAAATCCTATTCGACATTAATTCATCCCTACAGCAGCCCTGCAAGGTGGATGTTTTTCAGATGAGGAAACTGAGACTCGAGGACAAATGCTTTACCCAAAATCCCTCAGCTACCAAGTATCAGAGCAGAGATTGCTTCCAGCCACACTGCCTCTGGTCTGCTGATACTTCTGAGTCTTCTGAATCATCTCAAGTGAATGGTACTTGCCAGGCTCTTTGCCTGGGGTCTGCCATTTCCTTTGAAGTCTTCAACACCTGTGTTTTTACCCTCTGTGTATGTTTGATCCCTACAGACTGAGCCTCATTGTTCACCATTGTGAGGTCAAGTGCAAGGTGGCATCAGGCTTTCAGGGCAGCCTACAGGTCATAACCTTCACTGAGGTTGGGTGGGCTGCACAGAGCTTGGTGGCCTTGGGGGACGTGCCCCATCCTTAAGGGAAGGGATTTCGAAAGCAGATATAGTCAATATGTACCATTAATAGGAACTGCAGTGGCTGCTTCATTCTTCAAGGTAATGACCTCCCGAGGGCGAGGAGCGTGACTGCTTAATCACCTCCTGTGGACTCATGGGCACATTTGTCTTTAATCGGTCTTTTTAAGCAAATGGTAGCAAAACTAAGGTCTTTCCAACTTGGATGTTTTTTTCCTTTGGTCTGTGGAAACTAATTTTTTCCTATTGCACACACACACACAAAGAGGAACATTCAGAAAAATGTGAGATATTGTCATTTTGCATAAAGAACTTTGGGATAACTGGGGAAATAATGTGAGCATAAATGTTTAAATATTAGTGTGCTGGCCCTGGAGATTATCGCCTTTCTTAAAACACTCAATTCTCCATTCAGTATTGGCAAAATTGATGTAGTTCCTGCCTTTAAAAAGTCCTCATAACTAAATAAAGGACCACAGTCTACAGCAGAAGACATTTAGAGCAAGTAGCAAGATAGTGCTAAGAGAGATTAGGGAGTCTAAGGACTGTAAGCAAAGATCACTGGTGGTGGTCAGAGTGAGTCTAGAAGTTGACTGATGTCTTAGAACCATTGCTACCAGGGAAAAAGGGATGGTACAGACCAGTCACAATCATTGCCCTGGATACAACTACTGTACAGACATGTCTTGGGCCACAGCTAATGACAATTTTTTTTTTTATGGACATGGCCCCATGCTGGGACTGGTGAATGAAGGTGATGCCATCACGGTCCTCCAGTCTTAGGGAAATGAGACCTGAATTCTGGAAATCATTCCATAACCACCAAAGACAGAGTTTAAGTCCAACTAGGGCCGGGGGCAGAATGGAAAGGGAGAGGTCAGTTTGTGATGATCCAGGGAAAAATGTGGAGGCCTTGATGACAGTGACAGCAGGGGAAATGGAAAGACACCCTTAGGGGATGAACCCTGACATCCGAGGGACCTGGAAGTCACTCTGTGCATGGGGTTTTCCAGGCAAAAGTACTGGAGTGGATTGCAATTTCCTTCTCCAGGGGATCTTCCCAACCCAGGGATTGAACCCGAGTCTCCCGCATTGTAGACAGATGCTTTACCATCTGAGCCAGGGATGTCCCTTTTTGGTAATTCCAGATTGCAAGCTGAGTTCCTCAAACACCACAGTAACACTGAAAGAAATACAGATGGAAAATGGGAAAGCCAGTTGGTCAAGGGGCCAAATCACTGCATTTTAGACTTCTGGGTTGGATCTGGTCATCAGATACCAAGTGGAAATATCCTGCAGGCAGCTCTAGATTGGAGAGTTGCTGACATGGATCACTGAAGGGCTCAGGCTTTGGAATAAGCCCACTAAGAACAGAGATGAAGAGCCTTCAGAGAGGCAGGAGAACCAGAGAAGTGAGGTGCTAGGAACCTAGAGCAGATTTTGAAGGAGTATGTGTCCAATTCAGACACGTACTTCTGAGAGGTCTGGAGAATTAAGAATTAGGAAACAGTCATTTAGTTTGGAGGTTGGGGTTTTTCTGACGACTCTTGAGAGAGAACTGTGAGGTAGCACCAGGAGGTGGACACCAGTTGAAGAGAAGGGTTTAGGGAGACAGTGGGAGAGGAGGAGGCTATTGCTGCAAACATAACTACTTCGAGATCCAAAGGTTCGAAACAGAAAAGGAATAATGAACTAAGATGCTGGCTAAACAGGTCAGTGGGGTCAGGGTTAAGCCTCTCAAGTTGGCATGAGTGCTGTGTTTTCAGGCTTCTCTGGTGGCTCAGTCGGTAAAGAATCCACCTGCAATGCGGGAGATCCGGGTTCAATCCCAGGGTTGGGATCCCCTGGAGAAGGGAATGGCAACCCACCCACTCCAGTATTCTTGCCTGGAGAATCCCAGGGACAGAGGAGCCTGGTGGGCTACAGTCCAAGGGATTACAAGGAGTCAGACATGACTGAGTGACTAACACACACATATGCTGTGTATTCATATCAGATGAATGAGACCAGAGGAGCATGAGAGAGGGAAGCCCAAGAGTGCACAAAAGTGAGCCACGGAGAAAATGCTTTCAGGGTTAGGATGGGTGACCTGAGGAGGGACCTCAGCAAAGACAAGAAGACACTGAGCTAGTAGGGATGAGCAGGACGATGACTGGTGAAGGAGAGGTAGGAAACCAGAGAGAGGATGGGACTTCCTGTACCAAGTGACAGTGACTTTCTCAGAAGTAGATCAAAGAGCTCCTGGCAGGAAATTAGGAAGGGGAGAGGTGACCAGCAGGGGTGCAGGACAGGGTGCTTCCAGGGTCCCTCCAAAATGTCAGCCAGAGCTGCCGTTCACCTCCTTTCTCGTCTGCTTGGGAAACCAGAGTACTTTCCTGAAGCACTTATAGGCCACTTGGCTGGAGAGGCTGGAAGCAGCTGAAGTTGATTTTCTCAACGTGACTGAGAGGATCAAAGCAGGGTTCAGTGAGGGTGTCCCGGGAAGAGAGGAGGTGCCTGCAACAATGGAGACAGTCTCAGAGTGGGAGCCTCCAGGCACCACCACAGACTCAGTCTAGACACAGAGCTGAGTGGCATCATAGGAGAGGAGGCTGAGAAGGTGGGAGGCAAGCCGGTTCAGAGAACTGTGAGCTTCAGTTTCAGTCTAATAAAAGTCCTATGTCTAGTAACCCACGGGTCCCTGAGACCACCCCCAGGAGCCTGTGGTGGAGACAAGGTAGTTGATCCTAACGGGAGCAGGTGCTTAATAATAATAATAATAGCTAATACTTTTAGAATACATTGCTTTAAGTCCTCTACATATAACTCACTGAATTTACTTACCCACTGGGGTAAGTCCGACTCCTCTCCTGTCCTTTCGATGAGGAAATAGAGGCACCAGGACATTAAATGACTTGCTCAGGGACCCGTAACCTATCCATGAATCTAGAGTCTTGCCAGGCAGTCTGATGTCTCTTGGGTGGCCCTTTCAACATCATGATCTCAAAGCTTGTGTTGAGTGTCTACTCTGGGAGGGGTGCTATGATGGTTAAGTGATGGAAACCAAAAGGGTGTGTGCATCAGGGTTGGCCTCCTCAGTGGTTAGCAGGTTATAGCAGGGCACTGCCATCACTATGGAATAGTAACTAGTGTCTTTTCCAGGATTTCCTGCTTTCTGTTTATGCCACACACCCCTACCCAACCCTGATTATTTGAATAAGACAATACACAAATGTCTCTGGAGAAGAAAATGACGACCCACTCCAGTATTCTTCCCTGGAAAATCCCATGGACAGAGGAAAGTCTGGCGGGCTACAGTCCATGGGGGGTCACAAAGAGTCAGGCACAACTGAAGTGAATTAGCATAGCAGGCATATACAAATGAAGAGATGGATTTAAAATAGTGGATAATTAGTAAATAATTACCCTTCATTCCTGGCCTATCAAATGTGTAGGATTCATCAGTTTTTCTGAAACAACAGAGTTACCACCAGGAAAACCCGGTTGAATTTGTTCCTCCTTGCCTGTCTGCCTCTTTGGGACACTGTCTTTGGACTCCAGGGCCAACGCTGTTGCAATGTCTGCGGTCAGTGGTCCAGGCAGAAGGACTCAGAGATGCCTCGGCTCAGTCCGACTGCACGTTGACACTGAGCCTGTGGGACTGCTCTGACCCAGGTCTTCTGTCCCACTGTGCTCTCCACGGTGCCTTTCTCAGCGCCCCTAGTTCTGGCTGTTGTCATTTCTCATCTATGCTATTGTAGCATCTTTGAACACAGAGACAAGGGAGTTTTGAGCCACACGGATCTAAATTTGATCTTGACTCTACCACTTATTTGCAGTTAAACTCTGGGGCAGGGCTTCCCTGGTGGCTCAGATGGTAAAGAATCTGCCTGCAATGCAGGAGGCTTGGGTTCGATTCCTGGGTCAGAAAGATCCCCGGGAGAAGGGCATGGCAACCCACTCCAGTACTCTTTCCTCGACAATTCCATGGACCGAGGAGCCTGGTGGGCTACAGTCCATGGGGTCGCAAAGAGCTGGACATGACAGAGCAGCTAACACTCTGTTGGCAGTGAAGTAAAGTGAAACTCTGGGGCACATGTCTAGCTTCCTTTGACTTCAGTTTCCTTATCTGCACAACTCAGAAAGCCATGCATAGCCTTGAAAGTGTGTGAGGATGAAATGGGAGTGATTACCTCAAGTGTCTACTACAGGGTCACATTAGATACTATATAATTCATAGATATTGTTATTAGATCTCTCACCTCCAGACCAGCCTAATATGTTGCTGCCAGATTAATATTCATAGATATTGTTATTAGATCTCTCACCTCCAGACCAGCCTAATATGTTGCTGCCAGATTAATCTTCCCCAAATACAATTTTGATCATGTCACTTCCTATCCTCCTGCAAACTCTGCTGTTGCCAATAGAGAAAAATCTGTTTGTAAGGGGAGTTACTTACCTCATTTTTCCTATCTGGATGCCAGAATCTTGACTACAAGAGGCAGGTCACTCCTACTTAGCCCACTCTTGCTATAAAAATACCTGGAGAGGTTCTTGAACTTAAGAAGACAATACAAGGGTTTGTTAATCATGGTTGAACCCACCCAAAGGGATGAGACCAATATAAGTTTCAGCATATGGTTAGGTTATGCATTCTTACGCAATGGGATAATAATTTCTGGAAATGTCAACAAAATTTTCTCCCCATTATAATTTCTCTGGCCCTTTGCCGCCTTCAATTAGGCTAGTCTTTCTGTATTCATTCCCTCAGGAAAGAATGTGATAGGGGAAGGCAGAGAAAAAGGGAACTTCTTCTTGGCTTTGAGGTCCAAACGCTAGACCCTGTGAGGAAAGAAAGAACTGACAAAAGAGAGAGGAGAAATTTAGGATTAAGAGTAAGATGTTCCTGCCTGTGGTGGTGGCGGTTTAGTCACTAAGTCATGACTGACTCTTGCAAACCCATGGACTGTGCCTGCCAGCCTCCTCTGTCCATGAACAGGCAAGAAGATTGGAATTGGGTGCCATTTCCTTCTCCAGGGGATCTTCCTGATCCAGGGATCAAACTCGAGTTTCCTGCCTTGGCAGGTGGATTCTTTACGACTGAGCTTCCAGGGATTCCCATTCCTGCCTGCCTGGACCCCTCTAGAAAAATCACTAGGATTATGGGATTCTGAGGAAAGGGAAAGCGATGGAGATGTTTAGTAGGGGTGCACCGCAGCCACCCTCATCCCAATCCCTGCAGTCTGCCTACCCTCTGGTTCTCACTGGCCCAACTTGCGACCTCTTCTTCCTGCCATCTACCAAGATCTTGCCTTCACAGCACGTCTGTGACCAGCCCACAGGGAAGCTGTTCTCTGTATTCTGCCACTTCGCTCCAACCATTTGATTAATTCTGTTTAAACTGCCCTTAAGCTCTCCTCCAGGCTAACAGGGTCCAGACAGATCCTGTTACAATTATATGTTATGAACCAAATCACACACAGCTGGGCTCCAGGGTTCAGTAACTAAAGATGTCTCTATTCCACTCAGACATGGATGTATTCTCCAAAGAATGCAGCTATAATGGAGAGATGGCAGAGGGTGCGATTATTTTTGAGATGGGGACCCTGAGGGTGTATCTTAAAAGTGATCCACAGAGGTGATGATACAGAAGGTACATTTCTGATCTGATGGAAAGAGGTTCCTGGCCCTTCCCCACTGGCTCAGAAGCTTTCTAGGGTCAGTCTCCAGGTCAGAATTTCCACAGGGAGGGGTGGGAGCCAGGAACACAGCCAGATTCAGTTACCTGAGAGAGGCTGTTGGTGGGTTCAGACAGCCTGTGAGGCCTTCTGTGGTAGACTTTACCACCTCTGGCCCCCACGAACCATGCCTCCCTGTGTGGTCCCCTCTCCTATGGACTCTAGGCTGGGCCTTGTGACTTGCTTGGTCAATGAGACATAAGCAAGCCAGATGCAAGCAGAGAGCCTTGCACAATGGGGCTCATCCTCTTGGGACTTCCCTCTTGGAAACCAGCTACTATTTGGTAAAGAAGCCAATATAGACTCCCAGAGGGAGAGAGAAACCCGAGGCACAGTAGCTTGCAGCCAGGACTAACTACCAGACCCGTGGGTGATACCTTCATGGACATCTCCCCAGGTGAACACAGCAGCCTAAGAGACTCCAGCAGATACACATGCCGCAGAGTTGAGCCATCCCCTCTAAGCCTCTCCAAGTTACAGAATATGAGCAAATAATGGCTGCTGTCATCTAAAGCCACTAAGTTTGGAGTCGTTATTCATGCAGCCAAAGGTAATAGAAATTCTTTCCAGAGGACATTTTCCTATCCAACTGCAGGGGCTTTCCACAAGACAGGAACCTTGTCCATTCTGATCACTACATCCTCAGCCCCTAACAGACCATAACAGGTGTTTAGTAAATATTTGTGAAATTCATGACATGAAATAAAAACAGAGCATCTACACAGCACCAAGGCTTCCCTAGTCGCTCCAGAGGTTACAGCGTCTGCCTCCGATGCGGGAGACCTGGGTTCGATCCCTGGGTTGGGAAGATCCCCTGGAGAAGGAAATGGCAACCCACCCCAGTACTCTTGCCTGGGGAATCCCATGGATGGAGGAGGCTGGTAGGCTACAGTCCACGGGGCCGCAAAGAGTCGGACACGACTTCACTTTCACTTTCACACAGTATTATGATACATTTTGTTCTGGATAGTTCTCTCCCTTCTAAACCATGAGCCTTGAAGCTTCCATTTATTATAAAGAAATGACTGGCAAATTTCTAAATAGATATGTAACACTCTGTTAAGTGGGACCTTGACTGCTGTCTATAAAGTTTTGGTTCACTGAAAGCTGATGTCAGTGTGTGACAAATACCCACTACATTCCAGAGATTGGTGCTACACACGTTTGCTCACATGCTGAGATGACTAAATTCTTTTCTGACACCTTGATCCATTCTTCACCTCCAGCCTACAAAGAGAAAGATGGAGAGGCACTAGACAACTGTGATCAGGAGCCAGAAGTTGGAGCCAGACAGCCTGGCTTCAAATCCCGACTGGGTCACATCCGAGCTGTGAGACTTCAACCAAGTTACTTAACCTCTCTGTACTTCCATTGGCTTGTCTGTAAAATGAGGGTGATGAGAGCATCTACCTCATGGGGATGCTAAGAGGATTAAATGGTTCACTGTATAGAGACTGGGGAGTTCTATAATTATCAACAGAACCCAGAGAACAGTGCCCAGCTCACTGCAAGGACCTGAGTCAGCTGTCATCACAGGAAGATCTCTTTGAGGAAAGCTGGCTGCATTTCCTGGTGTGTGAACCCCAAGGATGGGGTTGTTTGCCAGAGGGGAAATAATATCTCCTGTATCACCCTGCCCCATGCTCCAGCTGAGTGACTGTTGAAATGAAGAAATGTCTTGACCCTTCTGGAGCTCTGGGGAGAATGGACATGGTGAGAGATTTTAGCAAACGTAACCTATACCCCTTGGCAGTTGGAGGCACTGAGACTGGAAAGGTCCAGAGGAGAAAGGCTGACAGAGTGAGCAGAAGGGGCTGAGGTGGATGTGGTGGATGTGGTGCATAGGCCCAGAGTCCGAGGGCTTCTTCTTCCACAAGGAGGAAGCTTGAGAAGACATTGTCTCTCACACCTTTGCACCAGTGCTTAGCTCCTGCCCCAGCATCCAGGGAATGTCCTCTACTGACTTGTGAATGAATGCATTCTCTCCAGCAGTAGCCCAGCTCTGCCCTCCTCCCAGCCAAAGCCCCCAATGGCTGGGCAAAACTGGACTGCCTGGAGCCAAACAAACTTGGCTTATTGCTCTCTTAGACCAGGGGAGAGCTGCTGTATTTTGCGGTGGCTGGTCTTGGTTCTTCTGATGCACCTCTCACTCCTCCAGACACAAGAACATGCCCTGGAGGAGAGATGGTAGCAGACACTGTGCCAGATTGAGAGCTCAAGCTGCAGGGAGGAAAGCCAGCTTCAGCCACCTTTCTGGAAAGTTTCATAAGACCAGAATTAAGGAGCATCTAGAAATGTCCCCAACAGCCTAGAAGACTTGGATAAATTGGCAAATATGCTTGTCTTTTTCCTTTTTCCTTCTACCCGACGACTGGGTAACATGGAGGATGGACAAAGGTTCCAGGCTGGTGCTTTGGGGGCTGGTGATGTGGCATCTGTAATCTGTATCTCAGGCAGCTGACTGCCCTGGTGGAAGGAAGGCGGGTCCAGGGTGAATAACCCTGAATAGAGAGGGGCCAGGATTCCCAGCACCGTTGGCTCGGGTGTGTTCTGTACTTGCATCTGACCGTGGGTGTGTCTGATGTTTTGGGAATTCATATCATTGCAAATAAAAGCTCAAAGCCACACACTGAGAAGCTAGTCTCTGGAGGTTTGGAAAAACTGTTCATTTTCCTGAGTTGCCCATAGAACAGCTCCTCCCTAGTTTCATTTGCTCTTCCCAAAGCATTTTCACAGATACCCTTTCATTAGATCCTCATAACAAGCCCCCAAAGTGGGTGGGAAAATACTACTATTCTTACTTTGCAGAGTTCCCAGAGCCTCAGGAAGATTAAAACACTTGCCTGGGGTCAAACAGCCATGGGTGATGATGGCACATCACCTATTCTGCCTCTGTTCATCGCTTCACCCCCTCCCCCAGACCATTTCAGAGGAGGCCTTCCCTCTGGCCACCTCTAGTTCCCAAGATCCAGCCTTGGGCCAAGGCCTGGGGCCTCATTTGGTCAGAAAGGGAGGTCAGGTAGCTATGAAAGTTGTTTGGATCTTGCTCCCACAATGTCATTATTTCAAGCTCCTTTTCTGGTAGACTTTAGACCCAGTGTCTTTAACCCAGAATTTTATTTCTAGAAACTCATTTTTAGGTAGTATTCAAACCTGGTCACAAAGACAGATGTCTAAGGTATTCATCATGCTTTTCGTTCGTAAAAGGCCTGAATAGCCTTTGCAAATAGCCTGAATATTCAAGAAGGAGCCTAGTTAAAGAAATGAAGATATGTTCAATCAGGGAATACTATTCAGTTCTTAACAAAAGTCACATAATAGAAGGACATTGAACGACATGGTAAGATGTGAAAGATCTTTTGTTAAATAAATGAAATGGCTTACACCAAAAGTGTTTCAGGATGGTCCCATCTTTTCTTTAACAAATATTTGTATCTCTGCAAATTAGCAAATATCCAGAATGCTTACACCAAAACAATAATGGTACCTATTTCTGGTTGGCAAGATTATGGATTTTTACTACTTCTCTTTGATTCTGTCCTTAAAGTTTTACTCTACATTCACTATGACTTCCTGTTCTAGTGGAAAGCCTTCCTGAGAGTACCCCCATGACTTTTAGGCCCCACCTGTTCGTGCATGGCCCCCTGCAACTTCCCATCCCCCATCCTCATTTCCCAACATCTCATGGGAGTTTCCTCGGTCTCCTGGCTGCTCTACCAGTCGTTGGCCTGTACCTCACAGGCCTATGAGCCTGGTGCTTGCCCAGTCACAAGACCAAAGAAAGGGCCTAGAGTCATCAATGGTTCAATGAGTGGGAGAAGCCACTCGTTACACGTCTGAAGCCAGGTTCTGAAGCGACATCCAGAGTGTGCAGCGGATGATGGGCAGGACAGGGCAGCAGTCTTCATTGCTTCTGGGGGAAGGGGAGGTTGCTAGTTACTGAGAGAATTACTTCAGGTTGGCTCACCATTTACCAGGGAGATCAGCAGAGGGGCAGCTCCTCACCACTCCTTTAATAAGCCAACAGGTGAAGATATTCTGATCTAAAGGTTAGAAGGATCCATGGCTGCGGCAGGTATGTGGGAAGGTAAGTCATGTGAGTAGGGTGTAGGTGAAGCAGGTGCTGGTAGAGCTAGAGATGCACATAGAGCATGAAAACAGTCATCGTGAGTGTCCTGACCACTTTATCTAACTTAATCTTCAATGCCATTGTGCAAGGGGAGCGTTACAACTCCTGTTTTAAAGATGGGAGCCTGAGGTTTAGCGAGGTTAAATAACTTCATTAGGGGTATGCAGCTAATTAGTGGTGGAGCTAGGGGTATGACACAGGTCTGCCTGAGTACTCAGCCCCCTTTTCAAGCCCTGACACTTCTTCACCATGGCTGACCATGAAAGCCTTCATTTCACAAGGAATCATCCCAGGGGCCTCACTGGCTTCCAGTGCCTGCCACGGTCTGAATTTAAACCTGGTGTCAGCAGGACTTGAGGAGGTGGCTGAATTGCCAGTAACAAGCCTGAAGACCTGATTTCCTGAGCTCTCCATCACCTGGGGGCACCCAAGGGGATGAAAAGACACAGTGACCTACACTGTACCTATGTACAGGCAGTCAACTTCCCCGCCTGCTTCCCATATGCAAAGCATCCAGATCACAGACGCCTTTGGGTAAGGACTGAGTCCAGGGAGCCCTGCAGGACTAGAGTAGAGACCTTTTGCTGAAAAAGGAATTTTCGAGTTAGCGTTTAAAAGTTTGAAATCCAAAGGAATGCGTAAAGGAAACAAAAGCCAAAAACAAAATAAAAATCCACTCATGGGCTGAGCTCTGGGTATCAAATATTCTCTTTGTATTGTGCAGAGGAGGCACCCTGCATCTGGGGCTGGGGTTTTCAGCTGGCCATGCAGAAAATGCTCCTGGGCACTCCCTTTAAAAACTAAATCAACATTATTTTAATTTGTGTTCCCTGCTTCCTCATTCACAGTGGAGAGGAAGGTGTGAGGCTGAGCAAGGAGCATATTTCTCTTACAAGTTAACTTAACATGCAATATGCTGGGGATTACTCTGGACTCACTCAATACCACAGCCCAGAGCTTTATAGAATTCTATTGATCTTAGCTAAAGCTGCTTAATTTTTTTTGCTTTAATTTTCTTTCCTTATTTGCTCATTAAGTTAAAGTAAGGAAGGGAGGGGGACTGATGGCAGGCCCCTCTCCCCAGATTTAAAGCCGGCTTGAGGGACCCAGAAGCTGGTCTGCCCTCACCCACTGGCAGCATGTCTTGGCAGTATTTTAACCCAGTGGCTTGGGGAGAGGGGGTGGCTGTAGGAGAAGCAGGTATCGAGTGTCTTGGCCCCCATGGAGTTTCTCTGCTACAAATACTCATAGAATAAGGACCCTTTGTGCACAACTTTGGCCAACTGATGAGAAGAACTGACTCATCTGAAGAGACCCTGATGCAGGGGAAGATTGAAGGCGGGAGGAGAAGGAGGTGACAGAGGATGAGATGGTTGGATGGCATCACTGACGCAATGGACATGGGTTTGAGTAAGCTCCGGGAGTTGGTGATGGACAGGGAAGCCTGGCATGCTGCATTTCATGGGGTTGCAAAAAGTCGGACACGACTGGGCTGAACTGTGCACAACCAAGGGAAAACCAGAGAATGAGCCTGACGTGGATATAACCCACCAGAGCTTACCTTCTGATAGCAGAGAGAAGCACTTTTCTCCACAATGGGACACAGGTGGCCCAGGAAAATGGAAGTTGATATTCATTTTTGCTGTTAGAGGAGGCACAGAAGAATGAAAATGTAATTTTCCCCACTCGCCCCCAAAATGTCTGACTCCAGGCGAGTCCCCACATAGGGTCTTTGGGGACTTGAGAGGACTCGTGAAGTGGCAGGAGTGGCGGCTGGAGCTTGGGCAGGAAGCGGAGGGGCTGGAGAGAGGACCACTGGGGCTGGCAGTCTGAGGGTGAGACTGTGCTGGGCTTCCTTGCTGTCATTTCTGGGCCAGACTGCATCGCTTCTGCAAGGGCAGACCGCGGTCACTGGACTGATTATTAAGCGCCCAGGTTTCAGGAGCCTGGGGAGGGGAGGAGCCGTGGCTGCAGGGAGCTCTGGGGGTGCACCTCTGGACCTTGCCTGCTGCATCAGGGCCACCGGTGGCAGAGGGCCGGCTGCGGCTGAGCTGTGTCGCCCTAGAGCAGGAGGAGCCCGGTAATGGTGCTGGCCACCAAAGATGAGAACCAGGCCCATCTCAGTTCCTGTAGTCCTAAAATTCTTGTTTGACCTAACATATAACAGGAGGGAAGCCGCATAGTAATAATAATATAATAAATAATGCCTATTGAGCTTTACTCTGTGATAGGCACTGTGCCAAGTTTTCTATGTATATTATAATGAATTCCCATAAAATCTCTCCAAATAGGTTCCATTCTCATCCTCTTTCAGTAGATGATAATACTGAAGTGGAAAGAAGTTGGGTCTCTTTCCTAAGTTCTTATAGGTGGGAAGTAGCAGAAGCAGGACTGCTCCTTCTCAATCTGTATGCAGGTCAAGAAACAACAGTTAGAACTGGACATGGAACAACAGACTGGTTCCAAATCAGGAAAGGAATATGTCAAGGCTGCATATTGTCACCCTGCTTATTTAACTTATATGCAGAGTACATCATGTGAAATGCCAGGCTGGATGAAGCACAAGCTGGAATCAAGATTGCAGGGAGAAATATCAGTAACCTCAGGTACACAAATGACACCACCCTTATGGCTGAAAGTGAAGAAGAACTACAGAGCCTCTTGATGAAAGTGAAAGAGGAGAATGAAAAAGTTTCCTCAAAACTCAACATTCAGAAAACTAAGATCACGGCATCCGGTCTCATCACTTCATGACAAACAGATGGGGAAACAATGGAAACAATGAGGCTTCAAAATCACTGCAAGATGGTGACTGCAGCCATGAAATTAAAAGATGCTTGCTCCTTGGAAGAAAAGCTATGACCAACCTAGACAGCATATTAAAAAGCAGAGACATTACTTTACCAACAAAGGTCTGTCTAGTCAAAGCTATGGTTTTTCCAGTAGTCACTGTATGGATGTGAGAGTTGGACTATAAAGAAAGCTGAGTGCAGAAGAATTGATGCTTCTGAACTGTGGTGTTGGAGAAGACTCTTGAGAGTTCCTTGGACTGCAAGGAGATCCAATCAGTCAATCTTATTTTCTTGATGAGTCAGGCTAATGGTTTGTCTATTTTATATGGAGGCTAAACAACACGCTTCTGAAAAACCAACAACAAGTAAATCCTAAAGGAAACCAGTCCTGAATATTCACTGGAAGGACTGATACTGAAACTCCAATCCTTTGGCCACTTGATGCAATGAACTGACTCACTGGAAAAGACCGTAATGCTGGGAAAGACTGAAGGCAGGAGGAGAAGGGGACAACAGAGGATGAGACAGTTGGATGGCATCACTGACTTAATGGACATGAGTTTGAGTAAGCTCTGGGAGTTGGTGATGGACAGGGAACCTGGAATGCTGCAGTCCATGGGGCCGCAAAGAGTCAGACATGACTGAGTGACTGAGCTGAACTGAACTGAGGCTGGCTCCTAGACTCCTTGCCCTCAGCCATTGTGCCAATGCTCAATTTTACAGTGCCTATAGATCCTGAGGCCCAGCCCTTAGTGATCGTCAGCATAGTTCTTTTTGGAGGAAGAGTAAGAATTAAACACACTGTTATTTGCACCTAATATCATGGAACAAATTCATATCTGATACAAGAGAAACAGATAAAATGCTATAGGAGCTTAGTGCTCAAACAGCTTACTTTTGATGGAAAAAAAGCTGGTGTTTTGGGAGGTTACTGTGAAAGGACAAGTGAACATGCAAAAGAGAAGTAAGGAGTTTCTGGAGGGCAGGGTGATTGAAAATTCAGCATCTAACTGGAGACAGTCAGCAATTCCATAGACTATGGCATGGAATTGGCAAGTAATGGAGGTTGTGTTTAGACTGCAAAGGGTTAAAGGGGATTGAATTCTCTGTTGAAGGTCAAGGGTAACAAAAGGATTTCATCTGATGGGCTGTATGTGATTGGCAGTGGCTCTCCCAACTGTTTTGTGTGCAGAATACACAGAGTCAATGGGAAAGAGAATTGGATCCCATAGCAGTGTCCACCATTGGCAGAGACCTACCAATCTCACTTCCTGTCCTGACATTCAACAAAAGACTCTGAGAGAGGACAATGTGGTTGGGCCTTAGTCAGGGGTACGTGCCCCAAATTCTTACTAAACATTTGGTCATTCTGAGGTCCAGAAACTGATTCCTTTATGGTGCCAATTACTTCTATCCCTCTCACCCCATACCAATTTTATTGGAAATGCCTGGAAATAGTGAAACCAAACATATTTGGGGGGTGGCTAGAGAGCGCTTGTTGAATACACTTCTCATCTGGAATTGCTCAGTCTGAGCCCATGTGCAGAACCCTGCATGGGGCCCCAGAGAGGCAAGTTCTAAGCTGGGCTCTGCCAGTAACAGCTGAGGGGCTTTAGGCTCGCACCTGGACCTCTCTGAAGTTGTCTGACATCACAGAACTTTTGTGAGGAGAAAAGGAAGTAATATTTGAAAATACTACAGCAAAGAAAACACACTCTCCTGATCAAACACCATGTTTTATAAAATAAAAAAATGTCATTGTAAGATATCCCATCACTTTCTGCATTATTAAGAAAGAAATGCTGCAACCATAGTCCCGCATCTAGTATCAGTTATATTCTGTTGTCAAGGATGTAAAAATGCTGGAAAAACAACATTTTAAAATCAGTGAACATTATGACAAAGATCTAGCTCCCAGTTACTAACTCCCATATAAATAATTTTAAAATGTGTTTTCTTGGGTTATAGATCAGTTTGTTAATTCATTAATTTCCATGATACCTAACACAAAAATCTTGCCTCCCATTCTTACTTGGTAACTGAGGTTGGAGAGAGATGGTTCTTAAGGGGAGACCGTCCCAATTTACAATGACTATGAAAACACCAGTTTGACTGTTGGTCCAGATATAACTGGCTCTAAATCATATAAACTGTCAAACAGCCTAAATTAAACACTTGCTAGAAATATGTTAAGGTCAGGGAGCCCTGTGATTCTGTGTGTGACACAGTAAAGCTGTGTTGGATGTCAGCTTTGGGCTGGAAACTGTAGAAAATGAGGCCCAAGCTGATGCCCGGAAGCCTGGAATTCACCCTCTTCTCCATCTTACTGTTTGTATAATTCTTGAGAATAAGCTATGTGAACACAAACTATCTCCTAACCGAGCAACCCCCTCTGGAAAACATGTATAAAACATTCCTGGGGGAGCTTCAGGATAATCTGCTTACTTGTGTTTATTCAAAGTGGGGGAAAGATTTTAGAGGAAAGGTAAGAGCATGAACTAGTCAAACCATGTGGTTGCAAAGTGGTGGAAACTCAACTTTAACTGGCTACAGGGGACTCATAAAAGGCCTAAAAGATGCCCAGAGACCTTGGGCCATGATGGTGCCAGGTCTGTGCCTTCTCTTTGCCTCTTTCCATCTCTCATCACCTTCTATACAGACTGGCTGCCTTCAGACGACTGAGTCTGTGGCTGCTGACAGCTCCTGAGGCCCTTATTTAACAATGTTACCACCAAAGATAGCTTGAAGCCCTTTCTTTAGCTCTAGTCTGAAACATCCCAGGGAAGAATTCTGATTGGCCCAGTTTGAATCAGGTACCACACTTAGAGAAATCAACTGGGGTCAAGGGGCTAAGGGACTATGGCTTTTTTTTTGGGAGGTGGGGGACTATGGCTTTTGACCGCAGCTACAGATAAACGATTTGAGAGAGGAGGAGGAACAATGTCCTAAATGGGGTGGATTGTATTGCAGAGAAAGGTAGGGGTTCTGGCAGACAAATGATGCATCTCATTACCATTTTACTCTTAGAAAATCCCTCTCATTGCATGACAAGAGGAAGAAAAGTCCTTTGAGGTTTAGCTAGCAACAAAGCAATCTTATCACTTATCACTATAACAGAACAATTTAATCCATTTATCAATAACAGGATCTCCACAAAACCATATCATATCCACTGTCTTGGTGAGGGCTAACATGCCATTTTACAGACAGCTTACTCTGAAAGGAGATGTGTAACCTCACTGCAGAATTCTGAACCTTCAAAACACTGCTAACTCGAGAACTTAGTCAAGTCCTATCCAACTGCATTTGTACTTTATACAAGTGTAAGATAGATGGACTACAATATTCAGAAAGACTAATTCTCCTACTCCAACCTATAGACAGACCTTGAAAGCATCTTCAGAAGCCCAGTTACTTGTGTGCCCTTGACCAAAAACATAGCCTCCTCTTCTCATAAGACACAGTCTATGAAGCTTATTGCTATGATCACTGGTGCTGCAGAAGATGACATCTATTCTTTCACAAGGACCCTCAGGAGAGCTACGAGATTGGTCTCAGTACCAGCAACGACTGTGTTGCTTCCTTGAAAAATTGGCTTATTTTTACTTTACAGACTGAATTTCCATGGCCTTTCATGTTTCCCTCCTCATGGTGGCTGCTGAGAAGCGCAGAGAAAATTTACAACCACGTGTAGTTCAAACTTGAATGCTTAATTGTGGGTGTTTACACACTTATTTCTTGACGCCACCCTACTACTCTGACCCTATTTTCCCTTGTCTCAAACTTTAAATTTTATGTAACAGTTACTTAATCTTGGAGTAATATTTACATTTTTATAAGCCACTTAAATTTCTTTTAAGGTTAATGTGGGGATATGAGTATTATTTGACCTTGAGTGCAAAGGTTTTGAAGCCCTTCAGGCAGACACATCTCAGTGGAGTACGACACAATGTATACAGTGCTGATCCTTTCAGAACCCAGCTCATATCTCTGGGACATCCTTATATTGTGCCTTTGCAGGGGTTTCTAAACTCACCCGCCACTCTTTGGTTTCAAATTACATTGTGAATTTATTGATTTTTCTTCATAATATTTTTGGTCACAGAAACAGCATACCTGGAGTTATGTTGTGTTTCTTTGCTAGACCTGGGAAGTAAATTCACTTGCTTGTGGTGATGAAGTCCAAAAGAGAACACAGTTTATCCTCCTACAGTATTTGTCTGTGTTCAAAATATCTTCGGGCTTCCCTGCTGGCTCAGTGGTGAAGAATCCACTGAGGTAAGGAGACGTGGGCTCAGTCCCTAGTCCAGGTGGATCCCACCTGGCATGGAGCAACTGAGCCCAGGCCCATAACTATCGGGGTCTGTACTCTAGAGTCCAGGAATCCAAGTACTTAACCCAGGCACCAAAACTACTGAAGCCCTTGTGTGTCCTAGAGCCTGTGCTCCACGAGAGAAGCTGCTGCAATGAGAGGCCTGTGCACCACAACTGGAGGCTGGCCCCCACTCGCTACACTTAGGGAAAGCCCTTGCAGCAACAAAGACCCAGCACAGCCAATAAATAAATAAGTAAAAATATTAAAAAAAATTTCAAACCTTCACAAATCTGCAGTTGCTGAGAGATTTGTAACTAACAACAAATCTTAAATATTCAGGTTTAGGGCTTCTTGGTGGCTTAGATGGTAAAGAATCTGCCTGCAGTGCAGGAAACCTGGGTTTGATCCCTGGGTCGAGAAGATCCCTGGAGAAGGGAATAGCAACCCACTCCAGTATTCTCACCTGGGAAATTCCATTGTCAGAGGAGCCTGGTGGACTCAGACACAACTGAGTGACTAAGACTCTCCCACTTTAGGGATTAGAAGGTCCAACAATAACAAAGACAAAGCAATTACTGTCTGCAGTAAATGATCCATAGCAAGGACTTTTAGAAGAATACTTGATAAGCAACTTTCATTTCCACGAGGGGGTCACATGGAGAGTATGAAGAACTCAGCCAGATGTAAGGATGGGAAAGTGTATTATCTAAACGAGCCACTCATCTCTCAACCGGGAAACAAGGGAAACGCTCCTCAGGGAGACTGGCGGCTCTTCCCAGTCATTTGCAACCCAGTCCTGCATTTCTCTTTGGGGAGTCTTTATGGGCTCATAGCCGCATTGCATGATCCGCACCAGCCCTGGTTTTCTGAAGTTTCTCTATGACATAATGTGAGGCAAACCTTTTCAATGTGATCTGCATCATGTTCTTCTTTGTACAAGTTCATATTTTGGTTCAAACGATAACCATAAATATTTAACATTCTAAAAGCTGTGGCTTTCCAGCCCCACCCGTCCGATGGGAGCTTGCATTAATTTACAGCCCACTTTCATTTCAAGCTGGTCGATAATATTTCATAAGGTAAGAAACCAGACGGCACGATTTTGGTGGAGAGACGAAAGAGCAGAGGGTGGTTTAAAGACATAAGGCTGAATTTCAAAGGGAGGAAAGAAATTGTTCTTTTTTTTTTTTTATCTTGACAACCTTTTCTTTTTCCCAAACTGAAGAAATTAACAGCATCATTTTAAGAAGTGGAAGATCTCTTTCTTGAGCTGACTCCTCCACTCCCCACACTCACCCACTTGCACAGACTCACACATATGCACACACACATAGGGCACAGGATATTCTAATGAGAGGCGGTGCCCTTCTGTTCAAGGACCAACAGAAAGTAAGAGGGAGGGGATCTACCCACTGCAGCTGGACATAGTGTGTCTGGACACTTGACCCAGTTGAACAAAGGTGTTATTTTGAAAAATGACCCTCACTTGACATTTACATGATACCAAATGATCTATTTGAATGTCATTATTTAAGTGATTGCTTTTCCAGCTTGCAGACAGTCTAATTCTCATCAATTTCACCTTTAATTTAGAAGAGAAATGATAACCAATGGAGGGAAGAAAAAATAACCCACAATAGAGGCCTGTGTCTTTATGTTCGAGTGTTTTTTCATTCAAAGTGTTTTCTATACATGTGATTTTGAATAAACCCCATATAGACAATTAAGTTTGTGTAGAAATAAATTTT
Source organism: Nanger dama (assembly GCA_917880005.1). Lineage (NCBI taxonomy): Eukaryota > Metazoa > Chordata > Mammalia > Artiodactyla > Bovidae > Nanger > Nanger dama. Next base: position 4,970,876 of record CAKJTW010000017.1, read on the forward strand.
CTTTTTAGCTGGGCTGTAGTAAAAAAGATGACTAATAAAATATTCTCGTTATGAGAGCCCTACAACAGGATCTGTTATAATACATAAATTTAAATTCCATCTCATGAAAGCAATTGTTATATATCTATATGCTGATGTGTAAGCCAACAACTTTTTAGTGTTTATAATTCAGTGGCTATTGATTTTTTATTTTATATGTGTAATAACATGCTTCTAAGATCAAAAGAATCAAAACACTGATGTTTGGCAATTTTCACCTTCAAAGACCGGTACCAATGCAAGTAATGAAAGCTCAGGCATTACTGCCTGGTGACTCAGATGAGGTCTAGGTGCTGAAAGCAGAGTGCAAGGCTGGCGGCCCAGAGCAAACCACCTTCTGAGACTGACTTCCCCCTGTTTCCTTTCCTCCTGAAATGAACGGCTCACTCCAGGGTAATGGCAGCAGAAGCACCAAAGGAATGAAGTGAATTTATGTGTGCACAGTTAGACAAAGATGGACTCCAGGTGGGGCCTTGAGTCTGCCACTATTTTGTCTGGCCTATGCTAGGGCCAAATACCACTGAATCGCCATCTGCCTTCAATGAACTGGTAGATACGATTCATTTGGTGCTGAATGACTAAAAAAACTAGTTAGATAACAAAGAAAGTGCATATAACTGAATAGTCTAGTGGTAAGATTGATGCTATGTCAGATTTTATCCAGTGGCCCAGATAGTGTTACCTGGGACCCACTTCCCTCTTTCTCGTCTCTCTTTCTCAGTGGTATTGGCATCATCCTCAACTGTTCAGAGTGGCCCCGTAGCAGCTGCAGTTCCTCCTTTTATGGTAATAAAATTACTGTAGCTGGGTCCAGTTTCACACCCTCTTACCTCTCCTCAAGGAGCAAGGAGAGGGTCTTCCTCAAGCTCCCAAGAGTCCTGGGAATCTCTCCTCCATTCCTGCTCCTGGAGAGACAGAATATGCTGCTTGGCCTGAGCTGGTCAGAGCCCACCTCAGAACAGGGAGTGTGGTCACGCCACATCCAGTGGGAACAGAATAGAATGGAGAGGGGCGCGTGCATGAGAAGATCAAGTTGCTGTTGAAGGGTGGGGGGGCAATGGAGGCTTGGATGTAAACAACAAATGTTCACTCCAGCAACTTGTAGCTCCTTGTTGACTGATGCCTTTTATTACACATCTTGATTTTATTTTCTTTTGCCACAAAGTCACCTGAGGGAGTCAATGGCTGATGTCAGTTCTGGTTGCAGGCTGGATTAAGAGTCAGATGATCCTTTGATCTCCATCTCCATGTCCTGGCTCACTGTCTCCAAAACAAGGAGCTGGCAGTGATGGCTGACACCTGGCACACAGGCCGCCACATTTGTTTCTTGGTCCTACAGCAGACATCATCCATCAATCACAGGACTTTTTCCTGTGCAGTCCAGATGTGGCCCTAGAGACCTACTTAAAACAGCACTCTGGACAGCCCCAGCAAATGTATTGGTGTTGACAAGTGAGATAAAGTGTATTTGCCATCCCTGGAAAAGATCGCACTCTGATGACCCAAACTACCATCGTACTTCAGTCATATACTGAGAGCATTCACTAACACGTACTCACACATTTGTATACTTCAGTGTTTCTCAAAATGTGGTTTGCAGATCTCTTGCATCAGAATCCCCTTGTGTCCTTACTAAAATACACATTGTGGAGATCTACTCTAAAGCTGTGGAATCAGAATATTCTCAAAATAACAGTTTTAAATACTCGATAAGCTAGTATACACAGTAGAATAAAGAGCTTCCTTCTACTAGGTCTCTGAGCTATTGGCTCATTCTTTGTAAATTCTTCAGCAGATTATAGAGCCACTGTGAGTAGGCTTTGTGCTAGTGAATTAGATTCACTGTGAATTCGCTAATTCACTGTGAATTCGCTAATTCACTGTGAATTAGATGAGGATGGTGCAAATAAAGAGTTCTTAGACTTTCTCTGTGAAACACAAGTAATACTCTGAGGTAGGGGTTAATTTTGACAGGAAAGGACCAGGTCTTTAGGAATTCAGAGACAGATAGGATCACTTTTATGTGAGGGAGCTAGAAAGAGAGATTATCATGTGCTGTGAAAGAGATTAAAGAAGAGACAAACAGATGGAGAGATATACCATGTTCTTGGATTGGAAAAGTAAAAAATCAAAATGACTACACTACCTAAGGCAATCTACAGATTTAATGCAATCCCTAATAAATTACCAATGAATTTTCACAGAATTAGAACACACAAAAAAATCTTAAAATTTGTATGGAAACATAAAGACTCCAAAAGACAAATCAGTCTTGAGAAAGAAAAACAGAGCTGGAGGAATCAGGCTGCCTGACTTTAGATTATACCACAAAGATACAGTTATCAAAATAGCATTATACTGGCACAAAAATTGAAACATAGGTTAATAGAACATACGTGGAAAGCTGAGGGTAGAAACATAGATAGAGAGCCCAAGATAGAAAGCCCAGAAATACACCCATGCACTTATAGTCATTTAATCTATGACAAAGGAGGCAAGACTATGTGATGGAGAAAAGACAGCCTCTTCAATAAATGGTCCTGGGAAAACTGGATATCTACATGTAAAATAGTGAAATTAGAACATTCTTAAACATCATACACAAAAATAAACTCAAAAGGTGAATTAAAGACCTAAATGTAAAACAGGATACTATAAAACTTTTAGTGGAAAACATGGGCAGAACACTCTTTGACATGAACTGCAGCAATGTCTTTCCAAACTATCTCCCTAGAGCAGTAGAAATAGAAACAAAAATAAACAAATGGGACCCAATTAAAAGCAAAAGCTTTTGCATAGCAAAGGAAATCATAAATAAAATGAAAAGACAACCCACAGAATGAGAGAATATATTTGCAAACGATGTGACTGACAGGGGATTAGTCTCCAAAATTTACAAACCACACATGTGGCTCAATATCAAAAAAACAAACAACCCAATCAAAACATGAGCAGAAGACCTAAATAGACATTTCTCCAAAGAAGACACACAAATGGGCAAGAGGCACATGAAAAGACGCAATGTCACTAATCATTAGAGAAACGCAAATCAAAACTACAGTGAGGAACTTCCCAGGTGGCCCTGTAGCTGAGAATCTGCACAGCCAGCACATGGGGCCTGGGTTTGAACCCCAGTCAGGGAATTAGATCCCACATGCTGCAACTAAGATTTTGCATACTGCAACTAAAAGATCCCAAATGCTCCAACAGAAGACTGAAAATTCTGTGTGGTGCAACCAAGACCCAGCACAACCAAATAAATAAGTAAATAAATATTTTTTAAAAAAATACAATGAGATACCACCTCTTAGCAGTCAGAATGACTATCATCAAAAAAATCTATAAACAATAAATGCTAGAGAGGGTGTGAAGAATAGGAACCCTCCTACATTGTTGGTGGGAATATAAATTGGTACAGCCATTATGAAAGACAATATGGAGCTTCCTTAACAAACTAAAAAGACTTCCCTGGTGGCACAGATGGTAAAATGTCTGCCTACAATGCGGGAGACTGGAGTTCAATCCCTGGGTTGGGAAGATCTCCTGGAGAAGGAAATGGCAACCCACTCCACTATTCTTGCCTGGAAAATCCCATGGACAGAGGAGCCTGGTAGACTACAGTCCATAGGGTCGCAAAAGAGTCCAGACATGACTGAGCGACTTCACTTAACAAACTAAAAACAGAGCTACCATAAGATCCAACAATTCCACTCCTTGGCATATATCCAGAGAAAAACATGGTTCAGAAGGCTACACGTAACACACAATATTCATTTCAGCACTGTTTACAACAGCCAAGCCATGGAGGCAACCTAACTGTCCAATGACAGATGAATGGATAAAGATGTGGTCCATACATAGAATGGAATATTTATCATCCATTTAAAAGAATGAAATAATGCCATTTTCAGCAACATGGAGATTACCATACTAGGTGAAATCAGAGATAGACAAATATGTGACATAGTTTATATACAGAATCTTTAAAACAATGATACTAATGAACATATTTACAAAACAGAAACAAACTTGCAGACTTAAAGAACTTATGGTTATGGAGGGAAGGGTGGGAGAGAGGGATAAGCTGGGAGTTTGGGATGGATATGTGCATACTGCTAAATTTAAAATAGATAACCAGCAAGGACCTACTGTGTAGCACAGGGAACTCAGCTCAATACTCTGTAATTACCTACCTGGAAAAAGAATAGGGGTGTGTGTGTGTGTGTGTGTGTGTGTGTACATATAAAATTGAATCACTTTGCCATATACCTGAAACTAACACAACATTGTTAATCAACTATGCTCCAATATAAAATAAAAATTAAAAACAGAGAGAGAGAATGTCATGGAGGAACTGGCCCTGAAGCCTTTGTCAGGTAGAATGACTGGGGCATGGAATGAGGAGAGGTAAGACTTATGGGGGAAAACGGCAATAGTTGAGGTGGGAAAGTGCAGCGCGGGAGCATGAAGAGAGAGTGATTAATTCAAGCAGAGGCAGGTTGAGGGACCTGAGAAAAGCAGCTGGAACAACAGGATTAAATTTCCATTACAGAAGGGTTTGTGGCTCTGGCTTCAGTGTTTGGACTATTTTGTAGGCAAAGGGGAGCCATTTTGAGCAAGAGAGTGGCATGATGGTAAGCTATGTCTGAGGATCTGAAAATGAGGTAGGAGGAAGGAACAGAGTGGGAGAGGCTGGAGGCTAATAGGTGGTGCAGTGTTCCTGCAAGTGTACCAGTGAGAGGTTGGGTGTGTGAACTGGGAATCTTGGTAGTGGAAATGGAAAGGAGCAGATGTGAGAGCCATCAGCTTTGTTGGTTTGATGGCTTGGGCAGAGGACCAAAGGCATGTTAGTAAGGATGTGCTAGGCTATGCTGCAATAACAAATGATTCTTGAAATCTCAATATGCAATGTAAACAAAGTTTTACTTGCTTATGTTGTACATCCCAGACTCAGAAACCCAGCTTGAAAGAGGTCCTGTTCTGTTTTTCTGTACCATTTGAAGGGTGTGGTCTTCCAGATGCTAAAGAAGAGGAAGAGACCGAGGGACCGAAGAGGCATAAAGACCTTCAACTGACTTGACTGAGAAGTGATCAGTGTCACTTCTCCTCACAGTCTGCTGTACTGAACTAATCATACTGTCCTAATAGTATGCTATATTTATTATATATATAATAATTATATATAAAATATAATATATAATATATAATATATTATTAGGACAATGTGATTAATAACTATAAAGGAGGTTGGGAAATATGATGGTCTCATCTTTTTAGCTACACTAGGGTAATTTCAGGGTTTCACCAAAATCCAGAAATTAAAGTCATATATGAAACTTGCCCCTAAGAACACAGATTAAGTAGGTAAGAAGAGAGACTGGAGAATAACTTTTATTAACTCACCCAGTCACTTGGAGGAGTAGTATGATTTCAGGCAGCTGGGAGGTGGCATCCCTTGAATCTGATTGGGAGTTAGTCCCCAGGAGTTAGTCAAAGGAGTTCCTGACTGTATCTGTAGACATCAACACACTTCGCCTAAGACAGACAGAAACCAGTTCGTGTGTGCATGTGTACACAAACACTTCTGGGTTTTAATGAACACTTTTACATAAACCAAGCACAAAATCTACAATACCAAATCTATTTATCTTTCTCAACAACCTCGGAAATATAAGTATTTTGATGGAGTAAGAAGTTATCTGATAATCCCAAATACAGTAAGTCCCCTATATAGGAGCAAATTCCAATATGAGAGTGCGGAAGTCCAACAAAGTTAGCAGAGGTACCCAACTAACACAACTGGCTATATAGTACTGTATGGTAATAAGTGTATAATACTTTTCATACAGATAATACATAAAAACAAACAGAAAAGTAAAGCATTTTTAATCTTATAGTACAGCACCTTGAAAAGCACAGTATAACAGCTAGCACATGGGCTGGCATCGAGTGAACAGAGTCACTGACTGGAGGAGGGCGAGGAGGTGGGAGATGGGAGAGCTGAAGGATCGCCAGCAATAGGAGATGCAGGGCAAGAGGCCATTTCACTCATGCCTGATGCTGATGGCACAGGTTCTGGTTCCTTGCTGGATTCAATTCTATCTACTCTCTTGAAAGAACAATCCAGCGATGTCTGGGTAGTAACTCTTTATTTCTCCTCTTCGATGCACAATAGCACTGACTGCATTCTTAACAGCTGCTGCAGCCTTCGTGTATCCTTCTACAGCTGGGTTCTTCACCTCAAAAACTAACAGTACCTGCTCAGATAAATAAGATCCCCTTGACATTTCCTGTGCTGTGAACCTCTTCAATTCTTCTGTTACTTCTTCTTCCTCTTGTCTCTCTCCATCCTTTCCCTGGGCCTCCCATCCCATTAGGTCTTCATTAGTAAGCTCCTTACGTTGCACAGCAAGTCATTCAAAGAAGTCCTCCTCTTGAAATAAAGATCTGTACTAGTGTACTCTATATAGTATTGTACAGCAAAATCCACAAAAGCACAACCACTTGTAGAGGGTGCACACACATGACAATGTACACCAGACATTATGAAGTAACTCACGTGATTGGATATGTGAATGCACGTTCGCATCTTTGAAAGTTCATAGCTTGAAGGTTCATATGTAGGGGGCTTACTGTAACTATTTCCTCTGAGAAACTCTACGGCAAAAAAATTCTTTCTAAGTCTAGAATGCCCTTCCCTCCCAAAGAATCACAGCTATTGCTAGACAGACACATTCACAAAGGCAACAAAGATTTACCATGTGCTTACTGAGTCCCAGGCATTCTTTTGGAAGTTACATTCAATGGGGGTAGAGACACAGGTAGTGTGCACACAGCTGGAACTTTAAGTAGGATTTCATATTTCAAATCCTCTGCACTAATATGTCATATTAAAGATGGGCCCATTCTCCAAATGGATCTTGCAGCTTCCTATCACTACATCTCCTGAAGCACTAACTCTTCCCAATTCCCTTTTAAAACACTGGTCAGCCCAGCAGCATGCTGAACTATGCTGCTTTGAGGGAGATAAAGACAGAAAAAAGCTCTCGTTTTCAGAGGGGCTTCTGATCTATTTTTGGGTGCCAATCTATACTTTTCTGAAGTGTCCCCTGAATTCCTATCACCGATCTTGGTTTTAACAAAATTTCAAGCCAAGGCACGAGCATCTGGACATGAACTTGGGCAAACTCCTGGAGGTGGTGGGGAACAGTGAGTGCCTTAGCAACTGAACAGGAGTATCTGAGCCTCCGTGGCTGCATCATGTATGCTTAGTCACTCAGTCGTGTCTGACTCTTCGCAACCACATAGACTGTAGCCTGCCAAGCAACTCTGTCCATGGCGATTCTCCAGGCAAGAATACCAGAGTGCGTTGCCATGCCGTTCTCCAGGGGATCTTCCCAACCCAGGGATCGAACCCAGGTTTCCCACATTGCGGGCAGATTCTTTACCTTCTGAGCCACTGCACTATAGCCAGAAAGAAAAAGCGTCTTTTATCCAACCTTATGGAAGACAGAGAGATGTTCAGAAAAATGCATCCCCAACAGAACTATTCTGTTCATCTCAGAAACATGCTTCTGGGATAAATGCAATGCTGTCTTCCTTTTGCTTTTGGGGACTGCAGCTCCACCAGCAAATACTTGGAATCACTGGGGTCGAAGATAGAAGGCTCTCTGGGAATAAAGTGCTTCTGATCCCAGTCCTTTTATGCCCCCAAGAAAAGAAAAAAGGCCCCTGTGAAAACCCCCTCAGGGCTTCCCAACCAGTTAAACATGAGGGAGAGAAAAAGGGAAGAACATTCTAAATAAAAGCAACGTCTTTGAAAAACTTCAAAGAAACATTTCTCCTGTTCAGAAGTCAAGAGCACATCTGGCTGGCAGTGAAAAGAGAAGTGGTGTCATCTGGGCAGAAATATTCTCTTCAAATGTGTCCTTCAAGGAAAGCAGGAGAAGAGAGGACAAGAGATTGAGAGCGGAGGCAAAATGCAAAGAGGAAAGTTGAAGGAGAAAGGAAGAAAGGAAGGGGGGAAAACACACACACCTCTTCTAAATCTTGTAATGTTTTAGGAGGGCTTATTAGAGCGAAAATTAAGTGTCACACAGAGCCCTGCTCCAGTATTGATGGCCTTTATTCAAAGAGCCATCACCCTGTAAACTCACTTTAACAACTCCCTTCAGATGAAATATAAAAATTAAAGACATTTACAACACAGCTTAGTAGCAGATGTAGTCGTCCTGTTGGGGCTTAGATCAAATAGTGATGCAAACCCCAGCAGGATAACAGGTCTTACGAAAAAGTCCTTAACAACAGCCCCCAAAAATCTTGGAAATCTTACAAAACATGTTTCCCATTCTCTCCCAGCCTCCAGGGTCCCCCATTCTTTCCCCCAACCCTCCCCTGAACTGCTAGACTCCTTTTCCATCGTCATCCTTGTCTGGAGTTCTTACGAGTCACTCTATACTGAGCAACTGGACCAAAAAAAAAAAAAAAATCCGGTTGGGCTTCTGGTTATCTTCTCCATCGAGTCATCTTCCCCCATCATTACCTGTGGGAGCACCAGGGGGACAGATGTGTGGAGTAGTATGGGAAAGACCTGAAATGTACATATAGCTCAAATGGGAATTGAGGTCTGACCTTCACCTTGGTTACTCCTTTCCCATTTGCCTCTGTTCCTCCTCCAACTCTCATTTATGCACCCAGAGGAACCTCAAAGGAGCTTTCCAATTTGATATGAAGGTTGGATCACTCAGTAGGGTAGGAAACTCTTATGTCTGTAACAGTGTAACAAATGCAGATGAAGGACTTTTCCCAACTCTACCCTTTCCAAAGATTATCTTGAAGATCTGTACTGAAATATATCTCCATCTGTCCACTCACTCCATGCACTTATGCACTCACCCCATTCATTAATTCAAAAAATGTATTTGTGGGCCTACAACAGGCCAGGCCTGTAGCAAAATGTTGGTGCCATGCACGTAATCATACTAATGTTTATGATCCTCTCTGAGTTGACACATTGTGAACTGCACCTTCCAGGTGGCACCAGTGGTAAAGAGTCTGCCTGCCACTGTAAGAGATGCAAGAGATGCGAGTTTGATCCCTGGGTGGGGAAGACCCCCTGGAGTAGGAAGTAGCAACCTACTCCAGTATCTTGCCCGGCAAATTCTATGGACAGAGGAGCCTGGTGGGCTACAGTCCATGTGGTCATAAAGAGTCAGACATAACTGAGCATCATGCACCCACAAACACACGTCTGTGAACTGCCTTTGGAAATAGAAAAAGTTTAAGGAAAGGAAGTGCAGAGGAGAATAAGTAAGTCCTGAGAATTCCTGATTGTTAGGTCCAGGCTTGATGTCCCTAAAGCTCCTACAGATGAAGCCAGTGACCTCTTCTGCCCCCATTATGGTGCATGGGAACAGTCACGCAGCCTAGTAGGTCCAAGGTCTTGTCCTTGGACTCTCTTTTTCTGGCAGATAATCATTTAGCTAATAATTTGGGAATGGTGGTGTAAGATGTTTGGCCATATTGTGGCCCTAAGACCAGGCAGAAGCCAAGAGGCTAGAAAAAGGGAAGAATCTAAAGGGATTTCATGAACTAGGGAGCTAGTCCTAACTTTGTAATGAGGTCTATTCCGAGGGCAGGTGGCGGCCCAGCTTTACTGGGAGCAAACTGATTAAAAAAAAAAACAAACTGAAATGAAATGTTATCACCTCAACTGGCTAGACCAAGGCCAATGAGAAAACTGTCCTAGGAAACCCTGAAAGCACTAGATTAGCTTGGATGTCACATGGAGCTTAAGAAGGCTGGAGACATTCCAGGGCTAAGTGGGAGCCTCCTAAGGTCATTCAGTCTAGAGTTTTCCAACACCCAAGCCAACATTTACAGCTTGAACTCATGCCCTCCCTGCCCTCTCCTCCTTTGCTTTTCCCAAGAGATCTGCAATACGACTGGGTTGCAAATAGAGTCTGGTCCATCCCTTTACCTCCCAGCAGGCTTGGCTGGGTTTTATTTCTCACATGTTCTGATCTGAAAACAAATACTGGAAATCAGCTGCAAGAAAGCTCTGGTGATATGACCAACGATCAAGGAAGGGCCTCTTTCTTTCTGTAAGAAATGAATCCAAAGGTATTTTTCTCAGTCATACTCACTTATACATCCTCCCACTCACACGCATATATACAATGAACACTCACATATACACACATACATACACACGCAGATACAGAGGGTCACAATCCCAATGGGTTACTTCATCATGCTCCTGGCCATTTGGTCAAAGATGTGGTAGTATTTACCTCTATGAATGTGAGGTTTAATCCTGGAAGAAAATGTGTGCTTATGTAAAGAATCAAAGAAGATAATAGTTACAGCCTATATCACAGGCGTGGACTAATCTTCGATTAAATAATGATATTCAGATGACATTTCTTGGCAATTGGCAGACCAGCTGGAAAAATAAGTCAGAATTTCCACAGAGAATAGACTGTTTTGCCATCCAAAGCTGGCCAAGTACAAACAGCAAAGGTTCTAAATACATATGAATAAAAGGTCCCAGCACTCTGGCTTGCAAATACTCTCCTTTTTCTCTACACACAGAACTACATACACCAGTTTACAGATGTGTGTGAACTGCAGATATAACTTTAATATCTGCTGTATACATTTGTCTATCTGCTTTCTCTGGGATATCTCACTTTGGAAACTTTCTAGTCTAGTTCCTCATTTTTCAGGTGAGGAAATCAAAGTTGAGAGAGCTGGGATGCTGGAGGAACTTGCCCAAGGTCACACAGCAAGCCAGTTGGATTGACTGTCATTGCAGTGCTCTTCTGAGTTCTAACTTCCAGGGTGTCCATATCCAATCGTGTGGCGCAAACCAACTTATCTCAAACACTCAAAGTCTTGGTTCTTAGGAATATTCTGGATGCACAAGCAGGATGAGGTAGATGTGCTCAGCAGCAGCATTTGTGGAAAAGTCTTGGAAGAGTTGGTCACCAGCAAGCTCTACACCGAGTGTGGCCTGAGATTCTTCCAGCAGCCTGGTAGAACACCCCAGTTCACAAAGTGCATGCTTGAGAGGTCATAGATAGGCCTAAGTGATCCTGGGGCTAAGTGGACCTTGTGGAACGCTGGTACCTTGGACCTGTGCCTGCTTGTGCTGACAATGTTGAGGCCACACCCAGGTGCCCTTCTCCCGGGTCAGTGTGTCCACCTAGATGCTGCAGCTGCTGGCTGTTGACAACTCAGAGCCTCCTGCCTTCTCAGCTGAGTGACCAAGGGAGTGCCCTCCCTCGGCAAGGCTTCTTCAGCCCCGACCCTGAGGATCTGGGAGAAGACTAGACTTCAGCTGAGACCACATTTTTGCTCTATTCATTCTCCTTCCTTGATTTTCTGTCCCTTCTCCCTCCTTAGTTTTCTCTGAAGAGCACCCCTCAATAATTCAGCTGTACTCTCCCCAGATCTCAAGCTCTGCTTCTAGTAAAGAAGACCTGAGACACTCGACTAAGATTTGTGCCAGCCTTGAATTTCTCCATGCATGTGTGCCTGGCACCTGACCTCTGCCTTCCTTTCGCTCCCAGTCTTTAATCCTGACCAGTGTCACCAAGCCCAGTGAGACAGTGAAAGAGAAAATGTATGCAGCATTGGGGTGGGGCTGGCATGCATTCAGGGATGCCATTTTGGTCCTCTTTTGGAAGAAGACACATCTCAAGTGAGCAGACTGGGGTGCTTTTTCTCCTCTGAGTCTGCCTGGCCCTTGGCAGCAAGTGTTGCCTTCCATGTCACATATCTCACACTCTCTTACTATCTCCTGTCTTCCTGTCTCTCTCCCTGACAAGACTGTGAGCTCTGAAGCAAGGTGCAGAGCCTTGGTCTTACTCAAACTCAGCTTGGTGTCTGACCTCAAGAAATGGCAGTGAATATCATTATTATTGATTGGCACACAGATAATCTTTGTTAAATGAACAAGAGAATCTTCAGAGGACAGGCTGGCCCTGCTCAAGGGGCAGTATCATCCTCTGGAGAGAGTGGATTTACCCAGGAGCCAGCTCAGTTACCAGAGTAACCCACAGCCAAGCTTAGGCTGTGAATGAGCATGGATTCTCATTACCTACAAGTCATTAAGTTGTGATTAGAAAAAAGGGAGTAGGGAAGGGATGAACATTTGTAAAGGGATACAACATCTGTACTCCTCTGTGTACAGATACCACATCGGCCCATTGGGCCACCTTTAATGAACAACATATGTCATGGACCATATTGTATACCTGCTTTGTGTTAAGTGTTATGCAACACAAAGATGATTTTATTTGGGGTCCTTGTCCCCAAGGACCTCACAATTTCAAATAAACAGGCCATTATAATAATGGATAATATCTGAGTGTTTGCTATGGTCCAGGCATGGTTTAAAGCATATCACAAATATTAATTCATGTAATCCTCTCTGCCGGGGGTCTGAGATAGGTAATTTTGTACATGTAAAAGCTGAGGCACAGAGAGGTTTTGTTAACTTGCACAAAGTGCACAACTCCTAAGTGGGAGGGTCAGGATTTGAACCCACAGCCTTTTCACATCAGTGCCCTGAAGCACTCCACAGAACAATGAGTGCTGCAAGGATATGGGAATTAATTGCCATGGGAAGCCCACTCTTCTCATGGAAAAACTCTAACTAATTTGCCACTTGTCCATCAGAATCACAGTGTCCAGCACAGAGCAGGAAGGGGAGGGTAGGACAAGTTGGGAGACTAGGATTGACATATACACTCTGCTGCGCTCAGTTACTTACTTGTGTTCGACTCTGTGACCCCATGGACTATAGCTGGCCAGGCTCCTCTGTCCATGGGATTCTCCAGGCAAGAATACTGGAGTCAGTTGCCATGCCGTCCTCCCGGGATCTTCCCAACCCAGGGATCGAACCCAGGTCTCCTGCAGGCAGATTCTTTACCAGCTGAGCTACCAGGGGAGCCCCTAACATATAAACTACTATGTGTGAAATTGCTAGCTAGTGAGAAGCTGCTGTATGGCACAGGAGCTCAGCTCGGAGTTCTACAATGACCTAGTAGGGTAGGACTGGGGAGAGGGAGGCTCCCTAGGGAGGGGATATATGTGTACGTATAGCTGATTCAAGTTGTTGTACAGCACTAACTAACACAACATTGTAAAGCAACTATATTTCAATTAAGAAAAAAAAAGAATTACAGTGTCCTGGATGGAAAGCATACCTCCTTTCTCTTAATCATCACCCCCTTCTCCTCTTTCTGGCCAACCTCGTCTCTATCAATGTATTATCATCCCATTATCTCCATCTAGAACCTCAGAGTTGTCCCTGATCCTTCCTTATCCTATTTTACCTGTAACCTGGGGGCTAAGTCTGCTGAAATCTAGATGGACAGCTTTCTACAACTCAGCCCCTTCTCCCCCACACTTTTGGCCCCGTCCTAATTCAGGCCCTTCACTTCCTGTTTGGACCGCTGCAGTAGTATCCCTCATTTATGCTTCAATACACCCTTCACATCACTGCTTTACTTGCCTAGTCTCCCAGCCACATTGCAAGCCTTCAGGAAGGGCCTGAGATTCTAGTCAAATCCCCCATGGCAGGCCTGGGCTCTGCCTTTTCAGAAGAATTCTGTCTGGGTCTAGGAAGTGACTCATCTCCCCTTAGGCAGGGCAAGAGAGGCCAGCTGCATGGAATGGAAGTCACACTGCTTCTCAAAAGTGAATGCCCATGAGTCACCTGGGAATCTTGTTACACTGCAGATTCTGTTGCAGTAGGCCTGGGTGGGGCCTGAGATTCTGCATTTCTGGTGATTTTCAAGGTAATGCCAATCCTGTTGGTCCCTAGATTATGGTGTGACTAGGAGGGTTCAAGAAGACAGCTTCAAGAACTAAGGCAGGGGTTTCCCCTTAGGCCAGGCCCAGCAGAGCTACAGCAACAGTGTTCTTCATCGAGCACTTGATCTATGCCAGGTGCTGTGCTAAATCCTTGCTTTGCACAGACTCAATCCTCCTAATAACTCCATACACTGAATCCCATTATTATTCCCACTTCCTATGTGAGAAAACTGAGGCTCAGCAAGATGAAGGAGCTGACCCAAGCTTACCCAGCTAGGAAATGGTGGAACTGCAGCTTAAATCTCTCCATCTGCTCCAAAATTAGTTCTCTTAACCTACCTGCCACTCAGAGATGCGGAGGTCTGAGAAGCTGTGACCGTCTGCAGGTGAAGGGAGGCTGGAGAGTGAGCGCGGATTCCTGCCAGTGGGAACTACTGCAGAGCTGGTGGTGGTGGTGGCTTAGCTGCTCCGCGTGTCTGACTCTTTGCAACCTCACTGGACTGTAGCTCTCCAGGCTCTTCTGTCCATGGGATTTCCCAGGCAAGAATACTGGAGTAGATTGTTATTTCCTTCTCCAAAACATACACGAGCTGACATCTCGGGTTCCTGACATACCTTATCTTTAACTGTCGTGTTATTGCTAAAAATAGGTACTATTATCTGAAATGGTCAGAGAGCGGTTGAAAGGAAGAAAGATTGAGCTGAGATTCCAACATCACTGCCTGAACTCCAGCTCCCCTTAGCTGGGGGCTGCCAACAACTAACAACCACCCAGCCGCACCCGTGATGCCATGCCCGCCCAGCACTCGCCAAGGCCTATCTCTGTGGACAGAGCGACGGAGCACAGAGCCTCGGTGCTGAGGAGTCAAGAGTCTGACATTCTTGCCCCAAACAGAGACGAAGGGCAGAGTGAGATTCAGTGTGTGATAGAAGAACAAAGGACTGGGGGTCCATTCAGGTTTTATAACAAACCCCGATGGCTCAGATGGTAAAGAATCTGCCTGTGTTGCAGGAGACATGGGTTCGATCCCTGGATAGGAGAAATCCCCTAGAGAAGGAAATGGCAACCCACTCCAGTATTCTTGCCTGGAGAATTCCAGGGACAGAGGAGCCTACAGTCCATGGAGTCACAAAGAGTTGGACACGACTGAGTGACTAACACCGTCACTACTACTTTATAACAAACAAGGTGTGTGACCCTGAGCAGCCATGACCCCTCTTGGACTCTGCTTCACCTGGAAGGCTGTAGACAGGACTGTCTATATAATTTGCAGAGCCTGGTGTGCAATGAAAATGTGAGTCTTTTGTTAGAAAATTATTGTGAATTTCAAGATGGTAGCAGAGCATTAAACCAAGAGTGGGGCCTTTCTGAGGGTGGGGCCCTATACAGTTGTGGAGGTCACCTGCCCAAGAAGGTGCCCCTGGCCATAGGCTGAGACTGTGCACTGTCTAGTGCCCCTTCAGGCTCCTCTGTTCACTAAAGTTCTAGGCTGTTCCTGCTATTATCCCCACCTCGTTTATTTACAATTCATATGTCACCCCAAAAATATTTGTGGTGACTCTACCTAGCTGTGCCTCTGGCTGGCACCATGTGGGATCATCTCTCCCCTCCCCCACTCGCCCGACCATCCAGACGCCTGGCGAGACAGTGCCCTGAGCGGCTGCCATCTGGAAGAGGCGAGGGGCGGCACGAGAGCCTGTCCTGGAACCTGTCCTTCGCAGAGAGCGCTCTCATTGCCCAGTTCTCTCCTGACTCCTCAAGAATGGGAACAGAGAGATAGCAAGAGAGGATGAGCCAGCAGCTCAAGTCCTGTCCTTGTCTCCTCCCCTGCCCCCAGGGAACGAATACCTCAGTTCCCAAACTCTCTGAGTCAGGGAGGTCGCCTTGAGGACATCAGCCTGTTTATCCCAGCCATGCAGACCGAGCAACAGCTGCTGACATGAGCCCAGGAGCTGTCACTTCCTGTGGCCGGGAGACCAGACCAGGTGGACTCCCTGCCCCTGCACAGCCCCCCACCCCCGGAAGGCCACCACACTGCCCAGGTGGCCCCAGTATAGGGTGGGCACCGGCTGCCTGGTACGGATCCAGGTACTCAGCCAGTGCGAGGGCAGCCCTGCCAGCATCTTCTCTGGGGATGCTGAGAGTCAGGGCTACTAAAGGGTGGGAGGCGACCCCGTGCACAGACCCGACTCTGGAAGGAGAGAGCACTGCAGCGCTCGGGCCTCTCCTGGCTTGGCATCCAACCAACAAACAATAAAATGAGCAAACAAAAAAAAAAGAGTTATCATCACCTTGACTCTCCAGGCCTCACTTTAATCATCCAAAGAGTAGGAAATTCTTTTTGCTCCCAACCCTGCTCAGTCACTTCAGTCGTGTCTGACTCTCTGCAGCCCCATGGACTGTAGCCCACCAGGCTCCTCTGTCCATGAATTTTCCAGGCAAGAATATTGGTGTGGGTCGCCATTTCCTTGGTCCCTTGCTGGGACCCCCAAAGCATCACTTGATCAGGGGACTTAACAAATTGTGATAGTGTTGTTTAAAGGCTATGTGACTCTCCTCTAGGCAAGCAGAGCCTTAAGGGCAGCAAACACTTTCTAATCTTTCCCTGGTGTTCTTTCAAGTTCTAATACTTCATCCTTCTGGATCTTGGATGCACAGATTGCACCGGGGATGCTGGTGTACAGGAAACAGGCACATATCACGCAATTGTTAAGTGACAACATTAGGTAACTACTCCCAGCAATGCCTGGGTACAGACGGAAACAGAGATAAACCCGAGACTTCTGTTCCCAACACAAGACCAAAGAACAGTATTGGAAATCTCCTTGCTCTGCTCCACCCCCAGTGGCTACCACCCCAACCCTATGGGGCACCCTGATCTTAGACTCCTGAACTGTTTAAGCTAGTTGGTCGACAGTACCTTGTTATGGCACAGTTAGCTGGCTTGTTGGTGGGCACAGCGTATCATGCACCCGGGTGGAGGCAGTTGTCCTAGTTCATGCGCTAAGGGACAGGTTTTACAGAGAATGGAAAATTATAAGGAGTCCCGGAGCCAAGGCCCCCATTCTCCCATTGGGCCCATGGGTTTGGGAAGTTTTCTGGGTTGGCAAACTTTTTCACTCCCACATAGGGATTCTGTCCTTCCCGAAGGTCTCTTCTTATAGAACAAGCAAGAGAAAAACTATGTCTTGGGGGCAGCAATCAGACCACTTTAGCTCAATGCAGGCTGGCCCTGGGGTCCAGCACTTACCAGAGGTGTCCAAGGACACCAGCTCCCAGCATCTGGAGCCCCTGAGACCCATGACTCTGGGCAACTGACCTTGGCCCAGGCTCTCCTCTCCAGGAAATTTGGGGCCCTAGGTGCCAGCAAGTTCATTGTCCAGGTAACTGGGAATGAGCACCAAGGTCCTTCCAGACAACCAAGTGTTCTTGTTCAGAGCAATCAGGGGAACAATACTCCCACGGGGTGACATGTTGGTGGAAATGGGAGTGAGCCCAAGAGAAGCTCAAACTCAGGGAAAGTGCACATCACTTGGTCAACCGCCCTTCCTGATAGGGCTTCTCCTTCGCAGAACTGACACAGGAGATTCTTGGTGCTCTCATGGAGAGAGTAGCATTCTCTCCACAGGCTGGACAGATGGGGGAACCAGAGGTCCAAGTCCAGACTCTGGGGGGCCTGCATGAGCATGGAGAACTGAGCACTTCCAGGCCACTGAGACCTTGGGACTCCAGATGCTCCTGAGATGGCCATGGCCTCCTCTGCAGGCAGAGAGAATGCTGAAGGGACGAGACGTTACCAGGGCTCATGTGACGGAGGGAGACGGTCAAGGCGAGACTCGGCAGTTGTCTGTACCCAAGCCTTCCCTAGTGCGTGGGATGAGTCTGGGCTATTTTCTTCCTCATTGTTGGCTGCCTCCATCAAAACGGCTATGTCTGGTGAAATAGAGACTAGGAGGCAAAAGGTATTTGCCTGTGCTTGACTCTGCTTCTTCTCAAAGAGCTTGCTCCCTGAGACAAGTAGCATCTGCAGTGTGTGTACACATGTCACCATGCATGTGTGTGTATGTGGACATGTACACATGTTTGCATCTGTGGGTACACTGGCTCTGGAGCTAAGAAGAATGGAGACTGAATGGACCTAGCGGGCAGGTTGCCACGCACGTCTGAAAACTCCACCTGCGGCCCCAACTCGTCTGGGTGCCTAAGCCCAGGTGGCTACAGTGAGAGCCCAGAGGCTAGGGCTCCAGAGGGTGGCAGATGGATCTGCACTGGTAGGTAGCACTATCTGGGCTTTGGGAGACCACAGGGTTAGCAAGGTTGTGTGGGCATCACCCAGGACTCAGCAAGTCTGCCCTTCTCTTGCATAAACTCGTTCAGCATCTTCAGACTCCCATCTCTCAAAGTCCAACTCAGAGGTTCAGTCATCTCAAGTGAAGTCTCTCTTCCAGATTCTTCTAACACGTTGCACCACACTCTTGGCACATGTCACAGATGGCCCCCTGTGACTCACGGTTACTAAACTGGGGGGACGCTTGAGGGTGGGGATGCTGTTGGAGCAGTTCTCACCCTGCCCACTGCTCCTGCCACACGCTGTGCAATCAAAGCCGCTCGGTGACCCTTCTCGCCCTGCCACAGCTGCACCATCACCTTCCTCTAGCACGGACCCTTCGCCTTGTTCTTCTTTCTGCCTGACGTCACCTGTGGAGGTTTTCTTTCTCTGAAGCCTAACCATGAGCACCAGGCTTTGACCACCCCCTCCCTGCCTTGAGGAGTCTGAGTCTATGGGAAGTTAGTGAAAGTTGAAACATAACTATGTTTGGTTTTACCACGGTCTGTCTTTCCACTAGCCTGGGTCATATCCCAGCTTTGGTAGATTTCATCACTTTATCTTATTATTACACAATGTCAAATAGTGTATTAAGAAGTCCAGTCCAGTCTAATCCCAGAGCTTCACTCTCCCACCCACTTTAAAGCCTCTCCCTGTTCCCAGCTCCACCTGGACTCAGGGGAACATTGTGGCCAGCTTCACTGTTTTTACTTCCGCCTCCTTTTCTATCAACCGTGCAGCCTCTGGCTCCTTGGGGCTGGAGCAGAGGAAGAGGTGTGACAAGAGCGGGAAGATCCTTCTTGCCTGGACTGTTACAGTCTGGCCCCTGTGCAAACATTGGCTCATTTTCTTGTGATGGGCATTTGTGGGTCCTCCTGGGGTCCCTGTTGCGCCTTTACATGGCTGGGGAGATGCGATCTCTAGCTGACAGCTTATGACCCGCCCTTCTCAAGCTCTGCATTCCAGGAGCCACCTCCAGCCTCTTTCTCCTGGGGTTGCCTAGGCCCTGGCAGGAAGCCTGCTTGGTTGGAGGGCTCTCCAAGACAAAATCATCTTGCTGCCTTCGTAGGCTCACCTGGCCCTCAAAGGATGGCCTGCGGCCTCGTCCTTCTGTTTAGGTGGAAGCCCGGTTTTCCCGGCTTTCACTTGCCTTCTCCGCCCTCATCCAGCCGTTCACCTTCAGGCCTCTGCAGATGCGCTCCAGGCATCAACACAGTGTCTCCAGCTCCTGGGTTCATGTCAGGCTCCCTCGAGGGCTCCCTTCCTGAGAGGTTCCAGTTAATTTTGTCACCATGACCCAGATTCCTGTTGCGCAGTAAGCATCTGTCCAGAGGGCTGAGGTCACTCTCTCCCAAGGATCCAGGGCCACAGAGCAGGCTTGCAAGACAGCTCTTGTCTGAGGAAACTGTCCCTATCAGTCACTATTGGCCAGTCCTCTTCTGTGCCTTATTGAAGTGTGAGGGATGGACTCAGGCAATGGCCTTCAACGTTTCTTGTTTGACTACAGGGAGGCCTGGCATGCTGTGATTCATGGGGTCGCAAAGAGTCAGACATGACTGAGTGACTGAACTGAACTGAACTGAAAAGAATTTTGGAAAACCATGTCGCCTTTCAAATATTTTTAAGCATTTTAAAATGCTTTCATGATTAAGCATTTGAGATTGATGTCCAAAATGTTACATCACAAGTTTACATAGTTATAAAGGATAAAATGTCTGGAGTATTGAATATGATGTATACACTTTAAATATTATTCATCAAAACCTTGAAGTTGCAGATCTGGGTTATTCAATTTATGGAAAATAGCCACCTTATAATATAATTCGGCAAAAAGCAAATAGCTAGATCATAACTTTTTGTAAAAAAAGGAAAACTTTGGATTTCATTTTTCAATTCAAATGTATACATTAATATGTACTGGAGACATTTGCATTCTTAGCACAAGATAGATGGGTGGTAGGCAGCCAGGCGCAGAGTTTGCAGGGACTTGTCATTTGTGTGGACCATGCCTGGCCTGGATGATAGCTGGAGTCTGCAGTTCTGTTTGGTACTGAGCACTTTCCATACTGAGGAGATGTACCACAGCCCGATTCAGGATGGGCAAGGCCCTTCTTCGTTTTGTGGGAAAACTGGAAAACACCAGTGTATGCTCAGACACACCGGTTTTAGGAGAGAATACCTAAAACAGAGGGGCTGGAAAGCGATGTCTTCAAAGCTGTCAGTGCTTCTGCACTCTTATGAATGCGTCTGTATGTCCCCAGGGACACCCCCAGGAAGACTGCTGGGCTAACAGGTGCCTGTGTCTTTTGTGGTCACCCCTTAGCAAGTTCTGCATAAATGGTCTGACATCCTTCAGTAGCGTGTGGGGGATTAACATCCTCTGTCTCAGGCTGGAGGTCTCATCCAAGACAAGAAAGGCCAGTCGCATGTGAACACCCTGCTTGGCTCAGGCAGGGCTGAGCCCGGGGTGGGTGTGGATGCCCCGTGAGGCTCTGTGACCAGTGTTGGATTCTGGCGGTGAGTCAGCCCCCGCAACCCCTGCTGCCGCCCCTCCCTGCGTGGGAAGGGGTGTGCAGGGAATTCTGGGCTGAGCCACCATGTCCGTGTGGTCAGGGCTTTGGAGTGGGTGGCGGTGGGAGACGCAGCTGGCCGGCAGGGGCTGGAGGATGCCCCTGGGGGAGGAAGCCCGGGCCAGGGCGGAGTGTGTCAGCCAAGTGGAATCCCTGTGGCCCCATTTTCAAAGCCATTTGCAGGGCTGAGCTGTTCCTTTGTTTGCATGTGGACCCCCACTCTTGGGTGCAGCCTGGGAAAATGTGTGCAGTCAGGGCCACGGCAGCCTCCGGAAGCAGCAGAAGTGGAACCAGCAGCTGTTCTGCACCAAGCCTCCCAGGAATCAGCCTGTCTGGCCCGTCACCAGCCTTGGGCTAGAGCAGGCCTCTGCCTGGGTGGTGAGCCCGGAGGACACGGAGATGTACTTGGTCCAAAATCTCCCACACTAGGCTGTCACAGTGCCTGACAGCCCACTGTGAGAGACACACAGAGACTCAGAGAGACACAGAGAGATGCACAGAGACAGAGGAACACACAGAGATATACAGAGACAGAGAGATACAGAGAGATGCAAAGAGACAGAGAGACGCACAGAGACACACAGAGACACACAGAGACACACAGAGACAGAGAGGCACAGAGAGACGCACAGAGACAGAGAGATGCACAGAGACAGAGAAACACAGAGAGATGCACAGAGACAGAGAGATGCACAGAGAGACACAGAGACAGAGAGGCACAGAGACACAGAGAGTTGCACAGAGACAGAGAGACACACAGAAATACAGAGGCACAGAGAGACACAGAGAGATGCATAGAGACAGAGAGACGCAAAGAGAGAGACACTGAGACACACAGAGACAGAGAGGCACAGAGAGACACAGAGACACAGAGAGACACAGAGAGATGCACAGAGACAGAGAGGCACAGAGAAACACAGAGACACAGAGAGATACAGAGAGATGTACAGAGAGACACAGAGACAGAGAGGCACAGAGACAGAGAGGCACAGAGAGACACAGAGACACACAGAGACAGAGAAACACAGAGAGATGCATAGAGACAGAGGGACACAGAGACAGACACACAGAGAAACAGAGTCACAGAGACACACAGGGACAGAGAAAGACAGGGCAGGCAGCCCTGGGCTGGCATGTGTAACTTCCCTCCCTCATTTTTCAACACTTGTGATAGATGACCCTGGCTAAGCCCACTAACTTCTCCAAACCTCAGTTTCTCTCTGTAAAATGGGGGTAGAATTCAGGGCTCAGGAGCCAGATGGATGGAGAATGTGGAAGTTTCTGGCCTACAGCAAGTAGCCAGGGAAGCCTCATTCTCCAAGCAGAGCTGTCCATCCTCTCCTCCTTGCCTGCTCTGGTTTGCACACTTTCCCCCGACTACTGCCTGCTGTGCTTGCTGTAACCCCGCTGCCCAGGGGTCAGCCTCTAGGCTGCTCTGAACCAGTCAGATTTGCTCTCTTGGGAGCTGGGATGGAGAGTATGGAGGCAGAGGGCTCAGGGATCTGTGGCAGTGGAACAGTGGAGAGCTGGGTGGGGTGGGCCCTGCGGTCTCTGACGCCAGGGCCCTGTTCCTGGGCACCTGCACACCTGGCCTAACACAGTCACAGTCAAGCTCCCGCGGAGAGTTTGGGTCAATGCGGATGCCAGCTTCAGGGGACAGACGGTGAGGCCTGTGAGAGGAAATGGGCCAGGTCACCTGGAAGCAGAGCCTTGCCTCAGACACCTCCCGCCTTCTCCTCAGACCCAACACGACAGAGGCCTGGGAGGCGGCAGGTTAAACTCTGTGAGTCTGTCTTCCAAAAACCCCACTCCGCGGATGATGGCATCTTACAACAAACTACAGGCTGAAGCGGGGCCAGGGCTCTGAGGATACAAGGCTGTGACGGAAACAGAGGGGGAAACTGTGGGGTCAGTACTGGAGGAGCAGGAGTGAGAGAAGCAGGACCCGGATGATTCCTATGGCTGCAGAGCATCCAGGACTCACCTGAGCGTGGGCTCAGAGCATCATCTCTCCCTCCTGGAATCTGGTGAGACGACTCGTGCATTGTGGGCAGAGAGAGGATCGCTGCTTGCTCCTACTGTCGGGCTGTCCCGGCCCAGCTTCTGGCCACACAGAGCTCCTGGCAGGGGAAAGACTAGTTGTTACCAGAAAGACTAGTTGCCACAGACTCAGCCTTGTTGCCTCCCCAGTGCTTAGACATGGCCTGAGGACATGAGAGTTGGGTGAAGGGCAGCTGAGATAGGCATCAGCATAGCCAGCAGCTCCACTTTTCTTCTTCTCTTCCTCCAGAGTGAGATCAAACACCTCCTCCAGGAAGCCTTCCCTAATTACTCCTGCCTCTTCTGCCCCTCCCCCTGTGCCTCCGTTTGCTAATTAGGGTTGTTCTGCCTTGTGTCCTGGTTTTGTCTCTCCCAGGGCATCTCTGCATCTCCAGGGACTCCAGCCTCCCTGTCTTGGGTGAGGACAGAGCAGTCTCTCTGTTCCTAGGGGCCAGATCATGATGCGACAGCTAAGGGCTTGGCTTTGGGGTCTAAGAAATCTAGTCTCAACTCTGATTTGGCTAAGGTGAACCCTGAGGAAATCATTTAACCTTGCTGAGCCTCAGTGTCCCCGTCTGTACACGTGGAGGTATTGATGGCTCTTACCACTTATGGTGTGCTGTGAAGATTAAGAGAGGTAAAGAGATGATGCTAATGAAGTATCAGGACTTTACACTCATAGCAATTAGAATATACGCGGAGCTCCATATATATGAGCTGTCACTATTCACATTATTAATTAAAACCTTACCTCCCCCTCTGAGGTTGCGTGTCTGCCATGGAATGTCCCGCGCGTCAGTGTGCCAGCACTCGGCCAGGTGCTGAGCAGGTGCTGGGGACAGCAGGGTGAGGAAGAGACCTCTCCGCCACAGGACAGCGTATGTGACAAGTGTCATCAGAGATACGGCCAGAGACTAGGAAAACCATGGAGGGTGCTCTTCTGGGGCTGAGCTGAGGTGCAGGGCAGGGGTGGCTTGTCAGGGAGGGTCACAGGAGCCGGTGACTCTGGACAGGGCGCACAGCTTGCTGACATGAGGAGGAAGAAGGGGAGGGGCATTCTGGGCAGAGGGGAGGATAGGAACAGGACATCTCGACTCTTGGGAGGATGGAGGTTGCCAGGCACTGGGGGAGGGAGGGGTGATCGGGGAGGGGAAGAAAGGCAGTTTCCCTCTCTCCCCAGCTGGGATGTGAAAATTCAGTCCCTCAGATGCTCTTTGAAAGCTCTGTGCCCAGCCTGGGAAAACTTGCCCTGGGACCCCATGAAGTGTCAGGTGAGGCTCCGGGAACCTCCGGCCGCCGAGAGCAGAGCTACACAGGTGAGCATCTGCTAATTGACTAGGGTGTCGCCTCACATGCAAGGAACCAGGTCCTAAGCATGATGGCCTTGCCTGTGGACCCCTGGACAACTGAATAGACAAAAGACCAGGTAGGGATCTTAGAAGGGTGGCAGTGACACAGCATGGGGAGGCTCAGGCCACACTTGGGAAACTAGGCTTTGCCCCGAGGTTGTCCCTCCGGCCCACGAGGCTGAGACCAGCTCTGCAGGAAGTGGTCTATAGCCACAGACATGCCAGCTGTGGAGGAGCCGGTAGCCTCCCCATCCCCAGAGCGCGTCTTATTATTAAAACTGATGCATCACACACTGAAGCAAACACCCGGCGTGGGGGAACTGGAATCCTTCAGCAGGGACTAGATCCGTCGCCTTCTGAATCAGGTACATCAGCCCATGACTCAAACGCAGCACCTCTGGATTCGATGGGCTCCCAGTCAGAGGAGATGCATCACCTACTGAATCAAAGGCAACTCTGATTGAATCAGAAGCTGCACTTCACCTAGTAAATCATCTAAATATTACCCACATTACAAGTCTGCAGTGGCTGCCTAACCAATATGCTTTAACAGACGACACGTTAAAGCTGCTGTAACACTTAAACAATTACCTGTGGAAATGAACTCAATATATCACGCCGGTTGGCTGATCAATGTTCTGAGTGGGAGAACTTGCCACCCGGCTGCACAGGCCTTCCGCTTTCCCTCTCTCGCCAGCCACCTTCCTTCCCCACTGGCATCGCTCCTCCTCCAGGTACCCGCTGAGGGGGAGGCAGGCATCACAGCCCCGGGAGGTCGGCATGAAACCAAAGGCACTGGAACAGATGTGGGCCCATCCAGGGGCAGACGTACTCTGCTTAACCTGCACAGTGCTTAAGAAAGAGTCAGTGCTTCAAAAGTCAAAACGTTCACATTAAAATGCTTAATTTTTGGCTTCTGTTAACAAAGTGTGATTTGCCAATAATAGGCCTGCATGCCCACTAACAGCTGAAACGCGTAATGGTAACTAGTTCCAGTTGTGTTTATAGGCACTCCTCTGGGCAGGAATGCCTGAGGGGGACATCCTAGACCCAGCTACCGGTGGGGACAGATGGGGCATCAGGGGTGAGAAATGGGAGGAGGAGGGGCAGACGACTCCCCACAGGAGAGTGCTGGGGGGTGGGCAGGAGAAGTTGGTGACATGCCGGGGACAGCAGCCAGAGGAGACTCAGCCAGCAACCAGATCCTCATCCTGATAAACTAAGCTCACTGAGTCAGGTTTGCCTCAGTGCTTTCTTCTCATACATGATCTCATTTGATCCTTACAATCAAGGATATTGGTTTTGCTTTTATTTGTACTTTTATGTATGAGAAAACTAAAGTGCAGATTGTTTATATGACTTCTCCCCATTTTACAGGGTAAAAACTGAGGTTCAAAGCCATTCAGTTGCCTAACGATGGTCTCAGGATTTGCAGCGTGGCCAGGTTGGGAAAAGAATCCAGACATGTCTGGTGCCCTAGTCTGTGCCCTTCAGGACCCAGGAAACAAGGGTGAGGTTTTGTGGTTGGCCCACGTGGACCACAGACATGGCCAGGAGGGTGCCCCATAGACTAGAGATCACGAGGTGGGGAGCTGGGTGGCCCTTCCAGGAAGAGGCTGTGATGCTCCCCACATCACTCACTCTATCCTGAACACACCCTGTCTGTACCTGGAAAAAGGGACTCATGCCTGCGAGTGCCTGGAAATGGCTCAGGTTGGGTTCCTGACAAATAGGATGATTCTGGCATCTTTCCATGTCCCTTTCTGATGAGCTCTCTGTGAGGCCATGGCTGATGCAGCTGGAGGTTGGAGTGGAGTCTGGGCCAAGTTCTTTTATTGCCAGGTAGTCCCTGCCCATCCTCTCCACTAGCCCTGTCTGATTTCTGCTATAAGCAGCCTTCCCAGCCTAGAGACTCAGCTGACAGCTTGAACTTTTCTGCCCAAAGTATCCTCTGATGCCTAAGGTCCCAGGAGACTCCCAAAAGTTACGAGCAAGAGATGCTTCTGTGGGCTCCCTGCTTATATTCAAGGAGGCTCACTCTTTGAGGCTATTAAAAGGGACATTAAAAGATTGCTGTTGTGTGTGCTCAGCTGTGTCCAACTCTTTATGACGCCATAGACTGTAGCCCACTAGGCTCCTCTGTCCATGCGAGTCTTCAGGCAAGAATATTAGAGTGGGTTGCCATTCCCCTTTCCAGGGGATCTTCCCAACCCAGGGACCAAACCTGGGTCTCCTGCACTGGTAGGTGGATTCTTTACACTGCCCCACTGGGAAGCCCACGTTTAAAGATACCCTGGTCTATCTGAAATGCCCCCATTTGGCCTTGCCATAAGTTAGGTAGTTTCCTTAACTTTCACTAGCTGCAAGATCTTTCATTCAAATAATATCTTATGTAGAAACCCAACTGATAAAATTAACAAGAGCAGACTATCTGATGGAAGAAGGATATATGTTGGGAGACTGGAGACTTACCTGCTGAGCTCTCCCTCATCCCAAGGGCAGGACCAAAGGCCCCTCTCCTGGGCTTCCCCACGCAGTCTGAAGACCACTCATCTAGTTCTAAGCTATTGATTTACCTACAATGGTCTAGGGTAGAACTGTCTGGGTAGAAATTCCAGAAATATCTGTGAGATATTTTAGGGAGACAAGTGGTTGGATTTAGGGAAGGGATGCTGAGGGAAGGGAGAAACCAAGAATATTTGGCTGGTGACCTAGAAAGGCCTAGAAAGAACAGGACATGGACTAGGACAGTGTCCTTGAGAGAGAAAAGGTCTGGAACACAGGCAAGTCAAGGAGGTGGCTGGCTGGGGCCGGGGACCATCAGGAGCAGCTCTGTGTGGCCAGGAGAATCATCAGGCAACAGGGAGCCCCTGGGCCCCACCCCTCCTGCCGGCTCACCCACACACCTGTGAAAGCTGGTCAATCTCAGGCCACCTTTCTCTCCTATTAGTAGGAACCGATGGGAGAGTCCTGGAACCACGGGCCAGCTGGAGTGGGGCCTGCACTTCATACTCACCACCTCAGCATCTCCTAGGAGATGCTCTCTGTGGTCCCCAGATGGTGTCGGCACGCATGTCTCCCAGAGCAGGTGGAGAGAAAGCAGAGCCAGGCCCACAAAGTCAGCTGTGACGTGGGAGGCAAGCTGGCCGCCCAGCACAGGAACTGCCAACTCAGGTCCTGTCGCCCCCATCGACCTCTCAAAGCAAGGGGTTAAACAGCTCCTTAAAACCCTGCAGTGCCTTGGAAATCAGCTGAATGGCCTTTCTGTACATCTCCTCATGTCCCCGGTGCACTACCTGGCTTTCTGACGAGATATAAACGGCAGATTTTATAGGCAGCAGCATGGGCCAGTGGGCTAAGGACAGGCCGGGGAGCCAGCAAGGACGCGGCCTTGGTGCCTCGTGACCGCTTGACTTGAGGTGTGACCTTGGGCTGGTTGCTTAACCTGTTTACACCTTAGTTTCCTTGGCTGAAAAATGGGAGTCCTGATACCACTGGGCCTCACAGGGGGCTGTGAGCAGGAGCTAATTGATGGTTCAAGTGCACCCTGGGTGTCTCCAATGCTAGTAAACCGCTAAGTAATTACGTGGCGCCTCGGAGCGCTGGCAGCCGACACGCAGGGCACTCTTCCCAGGCCGAGGGGGCCGGGAGCGAGGCCGAGAATGCCTGGCTCAGCTAAACGCCAGCCATTCACCTGGCCGACTCCTCCCTGGTGAGCCCCTCGGCAAGGTCATTCTTCATCTCCTGGAGAGCTTTCTCCTCCGGGCTCTGACAATCTCTCCTCTCTCAGACCTGCTTTTAACCTTATTTTCTGCAAGATGTGGCTCTTGCTTTAACTGACAGCCTGGTAAACAAGTCTGTGGAATGGCAGGACACACTGTGAGTGCTTTCTGTGTCTTCTCTCATGGACTCCCCCTCCACAGGCACAGCTTAGGGGGACCCTGCTGTTCCCATTTCACAGATGCAGAAACCTAGGCTCAGGAAATGTAAACACTCATAAATTCTTTTAGCGGGTCCTCTCAATGAAGGTTCTCCATCACTGCCTGTGAGCGTCCATCATCATTTATGGACTCAGCCCGTGTTGTCCTGAAGAGTAAGTAGGATTCAAACCCAGGATTCTCTGGTCTCAAAGCTCAGACCTTTCCATCATTCTGCGCTGTCTTTCCTGTTAGCTCTTCATTCCACATGGAGCTATGGTATGAGAGACAGGACAGAACCATCCCTTGACTGGGGTGCAGGAAACCTGTATAACTTGTCCCATTT
Source organism: Nanger dama (assembly GCA_917880005.1). Classification (NCBI taxonomy): domain Eukaryota; kingdom Metazoa; phylum Chordata; class Mammalia; order Artiodactyla; family Bovidae; genus Nanger; species Nanger dama. Next base: position 4,999,289 of record CAKJTW010000017.1, read on the forward strand.
CTACCACAAATCTACTGGGAGGCTGGGGCAGATTACTTGACCTTTCTGGATCCATGCTTTTCCACTGAAGTGCCTTCTTTTTCTACCATGCTGTGACTCTACACCATGGCTGCCCATCACAGTAACAGGTACCTACGTTCTGTGTGTTCTGACATATAACAGATACTAGTTTACCTGCTGTGCTCAGTGCATGGACTGAAAGTGTCCTTCCCAAATTCACATGTTGACATCCTAAGCCCCAGTACAATGGCCTTAGAAGGCAAGACTTTTGGGAAGTGATTAGGTCATGTGGATGAAGCCGTCCTGATGGAATCAGTGCCCTTCTGAAAGGGACTGCAGACAGCTCTCTCACCCCTTCCCCCACACAAGCACACAGTGACAGGACAGCTGTCTATGAACCAGGAAGCAGCCCTTCACCAATCTGTTGGTTTCCTGATCTTGGACCTCCCAGTCTCTGGGACTGTAATAAATTTCTGCTGTTTATAAGTCACCCAGGCCAATGTATTCTGTTATAGCAGCTCAAAGGATTAAGACACTCAGCTCAGCTAAACGATTCTTATGGCCGGAGCCTATGCAATGTATCTAAGTCTTTGTAACAAAACGCACACCCAGAATGTCCAGGCCTCCAGCTAGAAGGTAGCATGTGTCCCTACTGAAAGGAGCAGAGTTCAGAGGACTATACTGACCTGTGAGCAGGGGATTCTATGCCCCAGTGAAAGTGGCCCTCCTTAGGTCCACTTTGCCTGACCCGTCAGTGGGCAAGAACTGATGATCTGGACCCCAAGAGGCTGTTCCTTGAGAAGTCAAGTAATTCCCACTAGCTCACTGGGGAAGCAGGCAGTGGGTGGAGAAAGAGTTGAGCCTACCTTGAACTATGCCCTGGTACCCATCTTGGGCTTGCCAGGTGGCTCAGTGGTAAAGAAATCCACCTGCCAGTACAGGAGACGTGGGTTTGATCCCTGGGTTAGGAAGATCCCCTGGAGGAGGAAACAGCAACCCACTCCAGTATCCTTGCCTGGGAAATCCCATGGACAGAGGAGCTTGGTGGGCTACACCCCATGAGGTGAAAAGAACTGGACACAACTTAGCACCTGAGCACACATGAACACACCCATCCTGTAGGAAGGTCTGGCTCTGGGATCGCCTCAGTGATATCCAGGGATCCCTGAGCAAGCCAGTGATCTTCCCTCCTTGAGACTGAACAATGACATCAAATCTCTGAGTTGCCTCAGAAGAGCTTTAATGGATCACAAGAAATAACACACAACCTCGTTATCCATTTGAGCCAGCAGAGTGATGGTGAGGCTGTTTAACTGTGTGCTGCCTGAACTGCTGATGAAACTGTGGATCATCTCATCCGTCCAGGCATCAAACTGCCAAGACTCAGATCTGCCCTTGTTTGGGTGACCCCAGAGTAGCAGCACAGAGACCCCGTGTGTCTGCTCTCCACCATTTCTGCCCCTCTGGGAATGCTATACCAGCCCAAGAGCATTTCCGTCCTTTCCAAATATTCCCCCAAACTTTCCCCCTTTTCAGTCTGAATAAAGGGTTTACAGAAATAGAACAATCCTCGGTGAGTGGCAGGGCCAGTGCAGGGCCTGCAAGCCCCACCTCTCCTTCTACTCAAATTGTAAGGCCCTTCTGCATCTGAGTCCAAGCTGCTGAGCCTGGAGCTCCCAGGAGAAGCACCATAGGAATGTGAGCCTCCTTTAAATCCTGCCTTCCTGGACATTTTCTACTAAATGGGACCAACCATCACTTCCTATTAGCACAACCTGGCCTTTCTGATGGTGACAGGCAGCCACAGGCTGCTCTTTGGCTCACTTAGAATTGTAAAGACTGCACTCAGGGCTACACCAGCCTCCTAAAGGGCTCCTGGGAGCAGCGGGAGTAAGGCTGAGGGGAAATGCTGAAAGCTCAGACTCTTCCACTAAATGCCAGCCCTCCCTAACCTCATTCATTGGCACTGGGCACTCTCCAGGGATGAGGACGAGGAGGCCAGGGCCAGCAAGATAAGTGGCCGTCACCGTCGGAGTCTGTGCCAGGAACTGTTCTCAGTCTCACTTAACCCTGCCGTCAAGTCCCAGATACATTTCAACGTGGGGCTCAGATAAATTAAGTGACTTGCTCAAGGTCACAGACAGGGCAGAACTGGGATTCCACAAGTCAGACTCTCCACTTCTGCAAGCCACCTTAGAGATGCTGTCTCCATTGCACCCACTGGGGAGGACCCTGCGGAGTGACTCAGGAGTCCCAGCTTGGCCTGGTCAGGAAGATGGGTTCCTGCCTGACGGACCACGGCAAGTGAACAACCAATGTCAGCTCTCTGGAGGTCACACTGACCCTCCCTTCAGGGCCTGCCCAGTCATTCAGCGGTTAAATGCAAACATGCAGGATTTATTCCTCAACTTCCACGATGTGTGGGGACAACAGGGTAGAAATTCCAGGCTCAGGAAGCTCATGTGATGACCACCTTGCACCCCCCTCCCCTTCCCCCAGCAAGAAGCATGTGGTATGGATGGCAGGGCTGAAGCTTTACGAAAACGAAACACAACTGATCAAAAACCCCAAAGTGGAGCTGCTGTGACCCTTACATAAGTGTGAGCACACAAGAGACGGACCCGCAGCTCAGGCCCCTCACCAGGCTCTACTCCATCATGAACGTCTCCCAGGGTGGCTGGTGGCTGGGCCCCTTCGGCAGAAGCGCACCACGGTCGTGGAACATTCCCAGCTTGGCCAGCATCCCCTCACTTCCCAGAATGACCCTTTGCTCCTTCTTCTTCTTCTTCTTCTTGGTACAAGTTTCTGCCAAAGGAACACAGATGGAGAGAGAAAAACCAGGGCTGGGTTTAGATAGGGAGGAAAAAATTCACCAAATGTCAATTTGTTCATCCTGTTAAAAAAAAAAAAAAACTGAGGCACCTGGCTCACTGTCATGCTTTTCTTCTATTCTAGTCCTGGGCAGTCTCCTTGGACCTTTTCCTTTCTGTGTTTATTTTTTTCTCCCACAAATACTGCCTCTCTGTTTTTCTTCTGTGTCCCCATGTCTTCCTCTTTCAGCCCAATGAAAAATAAGTCTGCAGAAAGTCTCCAAGCTACTCAGATTGCAGGGGACATAAGGAGAGAACTCAATGTGTCCCCTTCCTAGAGGCCATGATCCCAGGACAAATGGCCACAAGTGTGTGGGGCCTCTTGCCTCCGGAGCTAGTGAGGAGCCATGAGTGGGGGGTGGGGGGTGGGCAAAAGACATCCTGTGTGTGTGTGTGCAAAGTCTCTTCAGACGTGTCCAACTCTTTGTGACCACATGGACTATAGCCTGCCAGGCTCCTCTGACCATGGGATTCACCAGGTAGGAATACTGGAGTGAGTTGCCATTCCCTTCTCCAGGGGATCTTCCCGACCCAGGGATCCAACTCACGTCTCCTGTGTCAGCTGGCAGGTTCTTTACCTCTAGAGCAGCCTGGGAAGCCCCACGAAGATATCCTAGGAACAAAGGACCCACTGTAGAGGGTTGCTAACCCCACTATCTCAAAAGGACTTCTCTGAGTACAGCTCTCATCAGGCGCTCCTGGCTCTTTGGAACCACCCCTGAAGGCTGTGAACGGGCTTGGTGGGTCAGTTCAGTCATTCAGTCATTCAGTGATGTCTGAATCTTTGCAACCCCATGGACTGCAGCATGCCAGGCTTTCCTGTTCATCACCAACTCTCAGAACTTACTCAAACTCATGTGCATCGAGTCAGTGATGCCATCTAATCATCTCAACATCTGTTGTCCCTTTCACTTCCCCTGCCTCTAATCTCTCCCAGCATCAGGTGCTCTTCACATCAGGTGGCCAAAGGACTGGAGCTTCAGCTTCAGCATCAGTCCTTCCAATGAATATTCAGGACTGATTTCCTTTAGGATTGACTGGTTTGATCTCCTTGCAGTCCAAGGGACTCTCAAGAGTCTTCTCCAGTGCCACAGTACAAAGGCATCAATTCTTCAGCACTTGGCTTTCCTTAAGGCAATGACACCCCACTCTAGTACTCTTGCCTGGAAAATCCCATGGATGGAGGAGCCTGGTAGGCTGTAGTCCATGGGGTCACTAAGAGTTGGACATGACTGAGTGACTTCCCTTTCACTTTTCACTTTCATGCATTAGAGAAGGAAATGGCAACCCACTCCAGTGTTCTTACCTGGAGAATCCCAGGGACGGGGGAGCCTGGTTGGCTGCCGTCTATGGGGTTGCACAGAGTCGGACACGACTGAAGCAACTTAGCAGCAGCAGCAGCAGCATGGTCCCTCTCACATCCATACATGACTACTGAAAAAAACATAGCTTTCACTAGACGGACTTTTGTCAGTAAAGTAATGTCTCTGCTCTTTAAAATGCTGTCTAGGTTTGTCATAGCTTTTCTTCCAAGGAGCAAGCGTCTTTTAATTTCATGGCTGCAGTCACCACCCACTGTGACTTTGGAGCCCAAGAAAATAAAGTCTCTTTCCATTGTTTCCCCATGTATTTGCCATGAAATCGTGGGACCAGATGCCATGATCCTAGTTTTTTGAATGTTGAATTTTAAGCCAGCATTTTTCACTCTCCTCTTTCACCTTCATCAAGAAGATCTTTAGTTCCTCTTCAGTTTCTGCCATAAGGGTGGTGTCATCTGCATATCTGAGGTTATTGATATTCCTCCTGGTAATCTTGATTCCAGCTTGTGCTTCATCCAGTCCAGCATTTCTCATGATGTACTCTGCATATAAGTTAAATAAGCAAGGTGACAATATACAGCCTTGACGTACTCTTTTCCCAATTTGGAATTAGCCCATTGTTCCTTGTCCAGTTTTAACTGTTCCTTCTTGACCTACATACAGATTTCTCAGGAGGCAGGTAAGGTGGTCTGGTATTCCCATCTCTCTAAGAATTTTCCAGTTTATTGTGATCCACACAGTCCAAGTCCTTAGTGTAGTCAATGAAGCAGAAGTAAATGCTTTTCTGGAAGTCTTTTGCTTTCTCTATGATCCAACAGATGTTGGCAATTTGATCTCTGGTTCCTCTGCCTTTTCTAAATCCAGGTTGAACATCTGGAAGTTCTCGGTTCACACACTGTTGAAGCCTAGCTTGGAGAATTTTGGGCATTACTTTGCTAGTGTGTGAGATAAGTGCTGCTGTGTAGTAGTTTGAACATTCTTTGGCATTGCCTTTCTTTGGGACTGGAATGAAAAGTGACCTTCTCTAGTCCTGTGCCCACTGCTGAGTTTTCCAAATTTGCTGGCATACTTTTTAACAGCATCATCTTTTAGGGTTTGAAATAGCTCAGCTGAAGTTCCATTACCTCCACTAGCCTTGTTCGTGTGATGCTTCCTAAGGCCCACTTGACTTAGCACTCCAGGATATCTGGCTCTGGGTAAGTGATCACACCATTTTGGTTATATGGGTCATTAAGATCTTTTTGTGCAGTTCTTCTGTGTATTCCTGTCACCTATTCTTAATATCTTCTGCTTCAGTTAGGTCCATACTGTTTCTGTCCTTTATTGTACCATCTTTGCATAAAATGTTCCCTTGGTATCTCTAATTTTCTTGAAGCGATCTCTAATCTTTCTATGGTTTTCCTCTATTTGTTTGCACTGATCACTTAGGAAGACTTTCTTATCTCTCCTTGCTATTCTTTGGAACTCCACATTCAGATGGATGAATCTTTCCTTTTCTCTTTTGCCTTTTGCTTCTCTTCTTTTCTCAGCTCTTTGTAAGGCCTCTTCAGATAACCATTTTGCCTTTTTGCATTTCTTCTTCTTGGGGATGGTTTTGATCACTGCCCACTATACAATGTCATGAACTTCTTTCTGTAGTTCTTCAGGCATTCTGTCTATCAGATCTAATCCATTGAGTCTATTTGTTATTTCTACTGTATAATCATAAAGGACTTTATTTCGGTCATACCTGAATGGTCTAGTGATTTTACCTTCTTTCTTCAATTTAAGTTTGAATTTTGCAGTAAGGAGTTCATGATCTGAGCCACAGTCAGCTACCAGTCTTGTTTTTGCTGCCTATATAGAGTTTCTTCATCCTCCGCTGCAAAGAATATAATCAAGGTGATTTTGGTATTGACTGTCTGGTGATGTGCATCTGTAGAGTCTTCTCTTGTGTTGCTGGAAGAGGCTATTTGCTATGACCAGTGTGTCCTCTTGGCAAAACTCTGTTAGCCTCTGCCCTCCTTCATTTTGTACTCCAAGGTGAAACTTGCCTGTACTCTAGGTATGTCTTAACTTCCTACTTTTGCATTCTAGTCCCTGATGATGAAAAGGACATCTTATTTTGGTGTTAGTTCTAGAAGATCTTGTAAGTCTTCATAGAACTGTTCAACTTTAGCTTCTTTACCATTACTGGTTGGGGCACAGACCTGGATTACTGATATTGAATGGTTTGCCTTGGAAATGAACCAAAATCATTCAGTCATTATTGAGATTGCACCCAAATACTGCATTTGGACTCTTTCGTTGACTATGAGGGCTTCTCCATTTCTTTTAAGGGATTCTTGCCCACAATAGTAGATATAATGGTCACTGAATTAAATTCCCCCATTCTGATCCATTTTAGCTCACTGATTCCTAAAATGTTTGATCACTTCCAATTTACTTGATTCATGGACCTAAAATTCCAGGTTCCTATGAAATATTGTTCTGTACAGCATGGGACTTTACTTCCATCATCAGTCACATCCACAACTGGGCATTTTTGCTTTGGCTCAGCTTGGTGGGTAGAAGTCTTTAACATGGGTTCCTTCTTTACATTCTATATAGCACTTTCTCCCCCACACTCATCCCCTTGCAAAGACATGCAGAGAGAATGGCATGGATCTGGCTGTAGTTAACTGTGTTTTATTGGCAACAGGTGTACTGACCCAGGAGAGAGTTGTCTAGTGAGGCAGCCACTGCCTGAGGTGCTGCACTGGGGTCTCCCTGATAAACAATGCTCTGCAGTCAAGGAAAGGGCAAGGAGGAAGGCAGATGCAAGATGCTAAGAGGAGCTAACAGAGGAGCAGGCCTCTGCCCTTTCTTGTCCTAAGTTACTGGTGCCTGGAATTTGAAAATCCTAACTGCAGAAATTGAAGAGGAACTAAAGAGCCTCTTGATGAAGGTGAAAGAAGAGAGTGAAAAAGCTACTTTAAAACTCAACATTCAGAAATCAAGATCATGGCATCTGGTCCTATCACATCAAGGCAAACAGGTGGGGGAAAATTGGAAATAGTGTCAGATTTCATTTTCTTGGTCTCCAAAATCATGGTGGATGGTGACTCCATCTGTGAAATTGAAAGGTATTTGCTCCGAGTTGCAAGAAAACTATGACAAACCTTCAGTTCAGTTCAGTAACTCAGTCGTGTCTGACTCTTTGTGACCCCATGAATCACAGCACGTCCGGCCTCCCTGTCCATCACTAACTCCCCGGAGTTCACTCAGACTCACGTCCATTGAGTCCGTGATGCCATCCAGCCATCTCATCCTCTGTCGTCCCCTTCTCCTCCTGCCCTCTATCCCTCCCACCGTCAGAGTCTTTTCCAATGAGTCAACTCTTTGCATGAGGTGGCCAAAGTACTGGAGTTTCAGCTTCAGCATCATTCCTTCCAAAGAAATCCCAGGGCTGATCTCCTTCAGAATGGACTGGTTGGATCTCCTTGCAGTCCAAGGGACTCTCAAGAGTCTTCTCCAACACCACAGTTCAAAAGCATCAATTCTTTGGCAGTCAGCTTTCTTCACAGTCCAACTCTCACATCCATACATGACTACTGGAAAAACCATAGCCTTGACTAGACAGACCTTACTCGGCAAAGTAATGTCTCTGCTTTTGAATATGCTATCTAGGTTAGTCATAACTTTGCTTCCAAGGAGTAAGCGTCTTTTAATTTCATGGCTGCAATCACCATCTAAAGGGATTTTGGAGCCCCCAAAAATAAAGTCTGACACTGTTTCCACTGTTTCCCCATCTATTTCCCATGAAGTGATGAGATCAGATGCCATGATCTTCGTTTTCTGAATGTTGAGCTTTAAGCCAACTTTTTCACTCTCCTCTTTCACTTTCATCAAGAGGCTTTTTAGTTCCTCTTTACTTTCTGCCATAAGGGTGGTGTCATCGGCATATCTGAGGTTATTGATATTTCTCCCAGCAATCTTGATTCCAACTTGTGTTTCTCCCAGTCCAGCGTTTCTCATGATGTACTTTGCATATAAGTTAAATAAGCAGGGTGACAGTATACAGCCTTGACATACTCCTTTTCCTATTTGGAACCAGTCTTTTGTTCCATGTCCAGTTCTAACTGTTGCTTCCTGACCTGCATACAGATTTCTCAAGAGGCAGGTCAGGTGGTCTGGTATTCCCATCTCTCTCAGAATCTTCCACAGTTTATTGTGATCCACACAGTCAAAGGCTTTGGCACAGTCAATAAAGCAGAGATAGATGTTTTCTGGAACTCTCTTGCTTTTTCCATGATCCAGTGGATGTTGGCAATTTGATTTCTGGTTCCTCTGCCTTTTCTAAAACCAGCTTGAACATCAGGGAGTTCACGGTTCATGTATTGCTGAAGCCTGGCTTGGAGAATTTTGAGCATTACTTTACTAGCTTGTGAGATGAGTGCAATTGTGCGGTAGTTTGAGCATTCTTTGGCATTGTTTTTCTTTGGGATTGGAATGAAAACTGACCTTTTCCAGTCCTGTGGTCACTGCTGAGGTTTCCATATTTGCTGACATATTGAGTGAAGCACTTTCACAGCATCATCTTTCAGGATTTGAAATAACTCAACTGGAATTCCATAACCTCCACTAGCTTTGTTCATAGTGATGCTTTCTAAGGCCCACTTGACTTCATATTCCAGGATGTCTGGCTCTAGATGAGTGATCATACCATCGTGATTATCCAGATTGTGAAGATCTTTTTTGTATAGTTCTTCTGTGTATTCTTGCCACCTCTTCTTAATATCTTCTGCTTCTGTTAGGTCTATACCATTTCTGTCCTTTATCGAGCCCATCTTTGCATGAAATATTCCCTTGGTATCTCTAATTTTCTTGAAGAGATCTCTAGTCTTTCCCATTCTGCTGTTTTCCTCTATTTCTTTGCATTGATTGCTGAAGAAGACTTTCTTATCTCTTCTTGCTATTCTTTGGAACTCTGCATTCAGATGCTTATATCTTTCCTTTTCTCCTTTGCTTTTCACTCTCTCTTCTTTTCACAGCTATTTGTAAGGCCTCCCCAGACAACCATTTTGCTTTTTTGCATTTCTTTTCCATGGGGATGGTCTTGATCCCTGTCTCCTGTACAATGTCACGAACCTCATTCCATAGTTCATCAGGCACTCTGTCTATCAGATCTAGTCCCTTAAATCTATTTCTCACTTCCACTGTATAATCATAAGGGATTTGATTTAGGTCATAGCTGAATGGTCTAGCGGTTTTCCCTACTTTCTTCAATTTGAGTCTGAATTTGGCAATAAGGAGTTCATGATCTGAGCCACAGTCAGCTCCTGGTCTTGTTTTTGTTGACTGTATAGAGCTTCTCCATCTTTGGCTGCAAAGAATATAATCAATCTGATTTCGACAAACCTGGACAGTATATTAAAAGCAGAGACATCACTTTGCTGACAAAGGTCTATATATTCAAAGGTATGGTTTTTCCAGTAGTCAAATATGCATGTGAGAGTTGGACCAGAAAGAAGGCTAAGCACTGAGGAACTGATGCTTTTGAACTGTGGTGTTGGAGAAAACTCTTGAGAGTCCCTTGGACTGCAAGGAGATCAAACCAATCAATCCTAAAGGAAATCAACCCTGAATATTCATTGGAAGGAGTGATGCTGAAGCTGAAGCTCCAATCCTTTGGCCACCTGATGAGAAGAGCTAACTCATTAGAAAAGATCCTGATGCTGGGAAAGATTGAGGGCAGGAGGAGAAGGGGACGACAGAGGATGAGATGGTTGGATGGCATCATCGACTCAATGGACACGGGTTTGAGCAAACTAAGGGAGATAATGAAGGTTAATGAAGGATAATGAAGGCATGGCACAGTTCATGGGGTCATGAGTGGGACATGACTGAGCAACAACAAAATGTGGCATGGCCTTGAGCTTTAGCCTCCGGGTTACGGCAACTCATGGAAAGACAAGAGAAACTGCTCAAACTGAGATCTGTCATAACTCAGACAAAGCATTACTCAGACGATCTCATTAGGTCCTCAAGAATGATGTGGAAAAAAATCATTCAACTCCCCAAGCATCAAACCTTCCTCCTAGGAAATGAGGGTGAATGTCATTGCCAAGGTCACAAGTGTGTAAGTACTGATAGAACCAAGACCAGAACACAGTCTTCTAACTCCCAGTGCCTCCTCCTGTGGATTTCCAGAAGGATGGGAAGTACAGTAGTTCTCCCCACCCCCTTATTTGTGATCTTGCTTTCCACGGTCTCAGTTACCTGCAGTCAGTTCAGTTCAGTTCAGTCACTCAGTCGTGTCCGACTCTTTGCAACCCCATGAATCGCAGCACACCAGGCCTCCCTGTCCATCACCATCTCCCAGAGTTCACTCAGACTCACGTCCATTGAGTCCGTGATGCCATCCAGCCATCTCATCCTTGGTCGTCCCCTTCTCCTCCTGCCCTCAATCCCTCCCACCGTCAGAGTCTTTTCCAATGAGTCAACTCTTTGCATGAGGTGGCCAAAGTACTGGAGTTTCAGCTTCAGCATCATTCCTTCCAAAGAAATCCCAGGGCTGATCTCCTTCAGAATGGACTGGTTGGATCTCCTTGCAGTCCAAGGGACTCTCAAGAGTCTTCTCCAACACCACAGTTCAAAAGCATCGATTCTTCGGCACTCAGCCTTCTTCTTCACAGTCCAACTCTCACATCCATACATGACCACAGGAAAAACCATAGCCTTGACTAGATGGACCTTAGTCGGCAAAGTAATGTCTCTGCTTTTCAATATACTATCTAGGTTGGTCATAACTTTTCTTCCAAGGGCTGTCTTTTAATTTCATGGCTGCAGTCACCATCTGCATTGATTTTGGAGCCCCAAAAATAAAGTCTGACACTGTTTCCACTGTTTCTCCATCTATTTCCCATGAAGTGATGGGACTGGATGCCATGATCTTTGTTTTCTGAATGTTGAGCTTTAAGCCAACTTTTTCGCTTTCCTCTTTCACTTTCATCAAGAGGCCCTTTAGTTCTTCACTTTCTGCCATAAGGGTGGTGTCATCTGCATATCTGAGGTTATTGATATTTCTCCCAGCAATCTCGATTCCAGCTTGTGTTTCTTCTAGTCCAGTGTTTCTCATGATGTACTCTGCATAGAGGTTAAATAAAAGGGTAACAGTATACAGCCTTAATGTTCTCCTTTTCCTATTTGGAACCAGTCTGTTGTTCCATGTCCTACAGTCAACTGTGGTCCAAAAATATTAAATGGGAAATTCTAAAAATAAACAACTTATAACTTTTAAAATGCATGCTGTCCTGAGGAGCATGTCAAAATCTGTTGCCCTCCCACTCCATCCTGCCTTGGGAAGTGAATCTCCCTTTGTCTAGAGCATCCTACCCACTGGTCACTTAGTAGCCTCCTCGGTTATTGTACCAACTGTCATAGTATCACAGTGCCTGTGTTGAAATAAACCTTATTTTACTTACTAATGACCCCAAAGCAGAAGAAGAGTGATGCTAGAAATTCAGGTATGCCAAAGAGAGGCCATAACGTGCTTCCTTTAAGTAAGAGAGTGAATGTTTTCAACTCAAAGAGGAAAGAAGGAAAATTGTATGCTGAGGTTGCTAAGGTCTACGGTAAGAACAAATCTTTCTTAAAAAAATTATTTATATTTAATTGAAGGATAATTGCTTTACAGTATCGTGTTGGTTTCTGCCAAATATCAACATGAATCAGCCATAGGCATACATATGTCCCTTCCCTCTCGAACCTCTGTCCCCCCTCCTGCCCCATCCCACCCCACTAGAGAACAAATCTTCTATCTATGAAAATTGTGAAAAACAAAAAAGAAATCGGCGCTAGTTTTTCTGTTGTGTATCAAACTGTTATAGCCCCAGTGTGTGCTAAGTGCTTAGTTAAGATGAAAAAGGCAATAAATTTGTACAATACTTTGAGAGAGAGACATTCACCTAACTTTCATCACAGTATATTGTTCTAACTGTCCTATTTTATTATTTATTGTTATTGTTAATCTCACATTGTGCCTCATTTATAAATTAAACTTTCTCATAGGTATGCATATATAGGAAAAAAAAATAGTACATATAGGGCTGAGTACAGCTTTGGCAAACACTGGGAGTCTTGGAATGTATTTCCCTGGGGTGAGAGGGGACTATTATAATCTCAAAGGACCAGGCAACGTTTGATGACAAATAGCATCTGACCCAAGTTACACAGAGCTTCTCGCAACAGCTTCTATTTAACCAACCTAGATAACAGCTGCTCTTCAACCCCCTCCTAAATTAACTGATGCCCATGTCACAGGGAACAAGCCTGGCTGGCAGCCGTTCTGTAGCCCCCAGGGCCGTGACTATGCCCTGCCCCTGCACACCAGCACAGCCTTCTCCAGCCTGCATTGCTGCTCTCCCCAGGTGCATGTACCCTTGCATGATAAGCATCAGTGGATTTTTATCCTGGACCTGTCTTATTCTTGCTTCACTTGTCTTTGTGAAAGTCTTATTGCGAATAAGTAATTAAATGAAACCTGCAAACAGATGATACAATGAGAGTGCAAAGAAAAAGAGTCTTTATTCGTATGCAGATTGAGTTAGGTACTTCAAGATGAGCAAATGATGCCGGGCTGCTGAAGTATTGCTGATGAGTTAGGTATGGGTAAGCTACCATTAAGGATTGGGGGAAATGCACACATCTTTAATGATTCTTCACTCAGGACTTGGCAAGTGTAAGTTCTCGAACCACTTTAAAGAAACGGGAAATGGTAGATAATACATTACTGGGTGTGGCTGACTCAGGAAAGGCGGCTGGACACGCCCATCCATGGACCCACACTCAAAGGAAAGGCGCTGGACTTACATCAAACAACAGTGAATGGATGTACGATTATACTTTTAAGTTAAAATAATGTTGACGGTGTGTAGTATAATTTTCTCTGATTTCCCTTTTCAACCAACTTTTTCCATTAACTGACCAACACCAGTGCATATTGTGTCAGATAAAAGGGATCCTGATCTAATAGCTAAAAGTTATTGAGCAATTATTTGGTGCCAGACGTCAACTAAGTGCCTTTTATGTAGCATCTCTTTTAATTCTTGCAATCTACGCCTGAGTGAGAAACTGACGGGATCCTGTGGTGGCTCTTGGGCCAGGTTTACAGGTCCTGGCCTCTCTTGCCTCCCACCTGCCTTCCTTTCTTTGGCCTGCCAGCAGCCCGTGCCTGAATCGCGCCTCTATAAACAAGTGCCAAGCTTCCTCACAGCCTCCTGGTGGAGGGCCTGGAGTTCACCGACTCCTCTGGAACACTCTGCCCTCCCCTGATGGCTCTATGGAGGGGCGAGTGGAGGGCGGGGCACGGGGGCAGGAGAGTGGGGGGAGTTGGTGGTGGTGGCGGCTAGGTGCAGGGGAGTTCGGTTGCTTCAAAACAGTCCAGTTAAGTTCTGGGCTTCGTGCAGAGGTAGGAAGAAGCAGAGGTAAATAGGTGGGAGTGGTAAAGACAGAAAACCAGTGGGAAGTGTTCAGGAAGATTAAGCCCAGCACAGACCCCATGTCATGGTGTGGCTGGGGTGGGGGCTGTGAGAGTAGGACTTTGAGGAGCAAGACCCTGAAAAAGCCCACATGAAGCATTCTGGGGGCTTGAGGGAGAGACAGGAAAGAGAAGGAGGGTGGGAAATATTCCTGGCAGCAGGCAGGCCAGAAGGCAGAGCTCCCTAATCTAACCAGCATCTGTAAAAAGGGCACTGACAGCAAGAATCACCACAGGAAGGAACAAAGAAGAGCGCCCCCTTTAGGTCAGTGGCATCGTGGCATTTATGTCTTTGCAACAGAAATGTACTTGGTGGACTGTTGGGTGTTGAGGCAGAAATCTGATGTCCATGAAGGTCAGTGAGATAAAGATTAGCAGGATGACACAGAAATGAAGATTTAAGGAGCCACACACTTCGGGAGAAAATATTTGCTATACTTGCACCTGGCCAAGGACCTGCACCCAGGACACATAAAGAACTTCTACTACAGCACCAGAAAATAAAGACAAATGTGCAATCCAATTAAAAATAGGCGAAAGATTAGAAAAGATACCTGGCAAAAAAAAAAAAAAGATGTATGAGAAGCCAAAAAATTCAAGTTCATCAGCCATCAGGAAAAGGCAAACTCAAACCACATAAAATACCCTACACAGGCACTAAGGTAGCTAAGATGCAAAAGACTGACCATGCCACCTCTCGGGGAACAGTGAGCAACGGTGATGTGGTGCAAACAGTCTGTCTGGCCAGGACAGTGAGGAGGGACACTGTCTGCAGAGAACTTAAAAACAGTAACAAAGCCATTAAAGTCAGTCCAGTTATCATTATCACCATGCGACACAATGTCAGTGATAACATTCTCCTCCCTGGCTAGGGTGCCCCTGCAACAGCCCCCTCCCCTCTCCCTTGATACCTCACTCTTGGCCAAGAAGGAGAAACAGTCCAAGAGTGGGGGTGTCATAGGGTATGACCACCTGGGAGACCTGCTTGGTAGTTTCTTTTAAAATTAAAAAATTGCACGTCTACATATTTGCCAAAGAGAAACAAAAACACATGGAGTAAATGTTCACAAGCAGCTTTCTTTATAATAAACCCAAAATGGAAACAATCCAAACGTTCATCAACAGGCTGAATGACTCAACAACATGAAACATCCATACAAGGCAATGCTACCCAGAAACAGAAAACAAAGTACCAATACATGCAACAAAATAATGAATATTACAAATATTATGCTGAGCAAAAGAATCCAGACACAAAAGAATATACTCTGTTTGATCTCATGTATTTGAAGACAAAGAACAGGAAAGCTAATCTATAGTGACAGAAAGCAGAACAATGGTTGCCTGAGACCAGGTCCAAGGGTGAGTATTGACTAGGAATAGATACATGGGAACCTTAGAGATATTGCAGATTCTGTTCCAACCACGGAAATAAAATGAATATAAAAATGAACTGAGCCATGTGATGTGCACAGAAAAGTTATATTTACACTATACAACAGCCTATCAAGTGTATATTATGTTTTAAAAAACAATGTACAATCTTAATTTAAAAATTACTTATTGCTAAAAGACACTGTTATCTGAGCCTTTAACCTGTCAGAGTAGTAACATCAAAGATCACTGATATAAGATCACCCTAACAAGTACAATAGTAATGAAAACATTTGACATATTCTGAGGATTACCAAAATATGACAGAGACATGAAGTGAGCAAATGCCGTTTGAAAATGGCACCAACAGACCTAGGATTTGTAGTATTGCCACAAATCTTCAATTTGTAAAAAAATGTAGTATCGTTAAAGCACCATAAGTCAACACATAATAAAACAAGCCTGTAACTGGGGCTTCCCAGGTGGCTCCGTGGTAAAAGAATCTGCCTGCCAATGCAGGAGACACAGTTTCAATCCCTGGGTCAGGAAGATCTCCTGGAGGAGGAAATGGTAACCCACTCAGGTATTCTCGTCTGGAAAATTTCCAAGGACAAAATTTCCTGGACGGCTACAGTTCATGAGGTTATAAGAGAATCGGATACAACTGAGTGCTGAGCATGCACTCATGACTGTAATTGATGGTTGTGGTGGCTCCATGAGTGAACACATTTGCCCAAACTCATCAAAACTGTGTACCAAAATGTATGTATTTTGGTATGTGTAAATTGTGCTTGAATAAGGTTGTGAGATTGATTAATTTGAGAATACATCCCAAGCTGTTCATGGCTGTTCTTGAGTAGGACTCCATCAACATTCCAGAGACATTCCTACAGACCACACTTGGAATTTTCAATCTGGATATATATTGACATTAACCATTATGGAAAGCGGTGTATAGTGTAATCTGTAGACATTTTTATTTCTTCCCTCTGAAGTGTTTTTATGTTTCTCTCAAGTTCTTATATTTTAAATTCCTTTGTGCTCAGTCACTAAGTCATGTCCAACTCTTTGTGACTGCATGAACTGTAGCCCACCAGGCTTCTCTGTCCATGGGATTTTCCAGGCAAAAATACTGGAGTGGGTTGCCATTTCCTTCTCCAGGAAAATTCCTTTAGATGTAGGGAAAACTGCCATTTGGATTATGATGATGATGATGATGATAACAGCTAACATTTACTGAATATTTACTAGGGCCAGATACTCTATATCATTTTATGTAATTGTCACATAGCCCTGATTCTCTGAGGTATTATCCTCATTTTTCAGATCAGGACTCTCGTTCATAGAGGTGAAGGCTTTTGCCAAGGGCACATAGCAAGTCAGACAAGAACTGGCATTCACGTCTGCAGTCCAGGGCCTCTGACACTGGGCCCGTGGTGGCTAGTAAATCAGACCACAAAGTCCTCCAAAGGGGGCACTAGACACGGCCGCAGCTGCAAAGCACTCAGGTTCCCTGTGCTGCCAGCATCCTCAGGGCCTCTCCCTTCCCCAGTGAGCCTTCTTAAACTCCCCTCTTTCCTGTAGTCGCCGTTGTGCCTAGCAGTCAGGCGCTCCATTTATGGCCAGCAACCAGTGGCAGAGGTGAACCGCCCTGTCCTGACCTGACGGGCCTCGGGGATAGGGGTGGGGGGAGTTTCCTCCCCGACCTTCTACTGCTGCCCTGAGCTTTACTTCCCTCCTCCTCCCTCCCCTGGGATGCTGCGGAGTTGATTCTTTTGAACTGTGACCATGACCATATATATCTCTGGGTGTATTCTAACAAGAACCTGCGTTCTTTCCACCACGGGGCTGGCTAAGGAAGTTATGTGAGACTCCAGGGAATCCTGGAGGAATTTGCTCAAGTCTGCTGGGGTTTGCATCCTGACACTCAAGTACATAAGTGTGGCCAGGCCTGTTTGACAATCAAACCCAGGCACGAAACAAAGGAGGCGGCGAGATGGGGGCCAGTACATACCCCCAAAGTGGATCAGCCTCTCGTTTGAGGAGGTCTGTCTAGGGGCCTGGGAGGAGACGGGACAGGATGGGAGGGAGGGCATCTGCAGAAGAGAAGAGAAGATAATGGAATCCAATAGAGCTCCCGAAGACGTGTCATCTTGCTGCTGCCGAAACCCTTTGAATACGTTAAATCCTTAATCAGAGTAGCCTAAGACCGCAATGACTACATGGAGACACGTTAGTCCGGATAAATCCTTGCAGGTTTCAAAGATCTGAAGGGCCTCGGCACTTCCCTGTGCAGCGGCTGCCCTCTGCCCTCTCCTCCATGATGTCATTATTGAAGTTTCGCTCTCACCATGCCTTGTGTAAGTTGACATTGACAGTTGTAGCACTCTCACACCGACTCTGGAGGATTATTAGCTTTGAAGCTATTTGGCCTTGAGCGGTGAATTCTTTTTGAGCTCACACTGGCTTACAATATCTGAGAGGGCTTGCTCCACTCTGGCCCCAGCTTGAATTAGGAGAGGAGGCGGCTTTCCAACTTGGAACTGATACCAGCAGGAACAGAACGGGGAACATTATCCTTTTCTGATGGGCAGCAAAGTTAGTGTTCTCTAATCCCCCTGAGGCCTTCACACCGAGTTTCCATTTTAACATCAGAGTTGGAGCCGCAGTCCGGGCTCGCCTCTGCCTGTACTGGCCATGCAGACTCACAGCTGG
This sequence comes from Nanger dama, assembly GCA_917880005.1. NCBI lineage: Eukaryota > Metazoa > Chordata > Mammalia > Artiodactyla > Bovidae > Nanger > Nanger dama. The sequence goes on from CAKJTW010000017.1 coordinate 5,017,066, forward strand.
ACGCAGAGAGGGACTTGAGGAATACATGCTCCTCTGGCCTCTAATCTGTTTGTTATTAGGCTGTTGGAAACCCCTCAGTGGGGCTGGAAGCTGATGTCAGAAGAGTATAATTTAAGTGTATGTTAAAGAAAAATAGAATGGGGGAAAAAGCTCCTTTCTGTTGTAATTTGCATGTGGTGAATGCAAGTGTCTGGGGGATTAATTAGCTGAACAAAGCTGGGCAAGGGACTGCCAGTGAAACTGGCAAAAGTAGTGACCTGGAGGGCACCTGACCCACTCTTAATTTCCTCTCAGGATTTGCAAATATTTTGCAAAGTTTACTCCAAGGAAAGAGGGAGACCCTCTACCCCATCCCTAGCCTCCACCTGTGGCTTTTTGATAATGAGAAAAAGTGTGTCCATCACTCTGCACCAATACTCTGCCACTGTTCACAAAGAAGCATGGGCATTGTCTCAGTTTCGCTGGACCATCTGCTGGAGTCAAAATGAGGGGTCTTTTCTAGAGTTCTGGAGACCTATGAATAGAGAACGCCCAAGTTTTCAGGTTGCAGATGTTGGGAGAAAAAAAGTTTTCTTGAGATTATCACTTATGTATCTACATGCTCCTATTTGTCTCACTGGTATCACTTATTTATCTGTCTGTGTGAAGGTCCATCTTCCCCCAATACTATTTATGTCCATAATTCATGGGCTGTATCTCTCCTGATATAACGGCTTTTTGGGATGTATCAGCCTAGGAGCTTAAAGAAACCCAAATGATATACCTTCAGATGAGAGATGGCCCTATTTTGGTTGGCTGGAAAAAACTCAGCACCGCTGCCAAAAATAAAGGTGGTAAAAGTAAACGTACCTAGAAGAAGATGCCAACAGAGGTGAAAGCATAACGTTCATGAGAACAGGGGGCTTGGAAGAACAGCCAGAGGGAATGGGGCAAGTGATAGAAACACCAGACACACCTAAACTCAATCCTCTTTGTGGTGGTTCAGCTGAAGAAATTCCTTGCATATTATTTCTCTGATGCTCAGGAAAGTAAACTGTATTTCCTTAACTGCAATGGATGTTCCCACGACTCAACCTTTCTGAAATCTGGAGGCTTACAGTGTATAGCTTACTTGTCCATCAGATATATCAGTGTCCCCTAAAACGTGATGTAAAACCAATGGCCTGCCTTCCAGTCAAGGTGCTTGCAGCAGTGAAATACAAGAGGGAGGAAGGTATTGAATCTCTTAAATACACCAAAGAGACCTATCAATTGTTCCACAGCATACCTCATGGAGAGAAGGTCTGCACACGGCTAGAAGCATGTGCATTGATGATCTGGGTACATGCTGGGGTGAGAGACCACGAACTGGCTCTGTTCACTGATATCCAGACAAAGAATAGATGGTGCCCATATTGACATTCCTGTTTATTAACTCACTTAAGCAACTGATTGGTGCTCACCTCCTCAACGATTACTTATTTTGGCAAAATGATAAATTACACTTACATTTTTTTCTGCTCCAAGGTAAACTGGTAAGCTTTAAAAAAACAACACAAAACTCTTAGGTCTGTTAATAATTTCCAAAGAGAAGAGCAGCCAATGCTTGTATAAATAAACTATTCTTGATGACAATTTAAGAACTGGAGTAACACTACGTGTGCCTGTGTGTGCTTATGTGTATGCAAACAGACACAAGTGGAATCCATTTCCTAATTAATCCTATTGAGAAGTACTATAGCAGCTGATTCTATGTTTTACTGTGTACATTTGTACATATACATATAATATTTTGCAGAGAATAGTTTTAAAAAATTAGCTAATGTCCTGATGCTTTCTTAAAAAAGCATAAAAATTCCAAAGAGCGATTTAATAATTTATAATCATAATTCCAAGGCTAGGATGGGCTGTGTTTGGAAGTAGTGAATCCCTGGTCATTGGAAATGTTTGAAGTTGAAGTGCTGAAGGACCACTTGAGGGGAATGTTTTGGTTGGAATCTTGTTATATGGAGAGTTGGATGTGGTGGATTTTTATTCCCTTCCAACTGAAGAACCTATGATACTATGACGTAAAATATGCAATGTCATCTTAAATGAGGGCACGCTGAAGGCAGGGTCACATTGTATTTTAGCACAGTCCACAGGACATACAATTAATGTGTATGGAAACATGAATGCATTGGATTGAATGACTTCTGATACCCTTTATAGCACAAAGATGGGAGTTTGTGAATTAACTATATTAGAATTCTCTAGAGAAACAGAACCAATAGGACACATGTCTATAAGTCTATAGCTAGATATGGATATCCTAGAGTCTATCTATATATAAATGTGCAAGGAGATGTATCATGAGGAATTGGCTAACATGTTTATGGAGGCCGACAAGTCCCATGATCTGTCACCTGCAAGCTGAAGACCCAGGAAAGCAGGTGATATTTCTCAGTCTGGGTCATGGATGGTATAAATCCCAAGGGCAGGAGAAGATCATGTCCCAGCTGACGCAGGCAGACAGGAGAAAAAGAAGGGCCAATTTCTCCTTCCTCCACTTTGTGTCCCACTCAGATCCTCGATGAATTGCATGATGACTGCCCACTTTGGGGAGGACAACCTACCTTACAGAGTCTACCAATTGCAATTCTAAGCTCATCCAGCAACGCTCTCACAGACACAACCAAGAGCAATGTAAATCTCGGCACCTCTGTCACAGGTGACACACAAAATTAACCATCACATGAATGTACATCAGCCTAAGACAACAATGTATGTGGAACCTGTGACTTCCATCCTCAAGAATATATTTCACTGAACCAATAGTTTCCCTCCCGGCTCCTGGCTTGCAGTCTGTGCTCTCTGAATCAGAGATTTAGTAGCACTCAAGCAATGGGGTGGTTATATTTACTGCTGTGTCACTGTTGACTTGCCTGACCTTTAGCACTGAGTTGACCTTGAATAGAACTGTTGACCACCTCGGTCACCCGTTGTTGTACACTCCTGAGGAAAGATGTCCCACATTTCAGCCAACACTAGTCTATCCTGAACAATGGCTCCTTGTCATGCCTCACCTTGTACACTTTCACAGGCAGGTGATCCCTTCCATACTCCTGCACGGGGCTCTGCTCATCTGTCTGGCAGACATCACTGGAATAGTATACATCCCTGTTTTAACAAAAATCAATTTACACTCTGATCAGAATTTGGTGGCACATGAGTAAAAGGCAGCAGAAGTGCTATTCGAAATGTTTCTGTGCTGCTGAACATCTGATGTTCAGCAATAAAACAGACCAGGTCATACTTTAATCCTCAATGCTCAAGTCTAGCTATAACCTTTAGTTGAATCTTTCTGAGATTCTGTGTGTTTTGTAAGAAGTCAGGCTGCTCTATGTATCCAGCATGATTTTCAGAAACTGCTGAACATCAAGGAGGGCTGGCAGAGGCAGCGGAGGGCAGCTTCTCAGGATGGGTACCTTCATAAAACAGCCTATGACCATAAAGTGGGCATTCAATTACAGTCAAACACCTTAGAGATGACTTAACATGTGCAACCATTTTCCTGATGCAGGTTCAGCTTGCTCTTGAACTTCAGCTTTTAAGCATCCTTTAAAGAGTTCTTGGGCTCTGCCTGAGCCACATATCTACGTGCACACAGCCACACAAGCACTGCCCTGCACAGCTCCAGGGGTGGAGGGAGCAGAGATGCTGATGGAAAATGGAGCTCTGCTCACTAACTGTTACTAGCTACCTCTTATCATAAAATTTAGTCTCTCTCTCATATGCAGACCAGAGTCTGTCTAGTTGGCTTCAACACACTGTGGGTTCAACTGAGACTTTTACAGGGAGATAAACTCTTAATGATTTTTCAGTCCACGTCTCCCACTTCCTCCCAACAAGTTCTCCTCCCCCCGACCCTAAAGAATGCTGACCTCCACTTTTACATGGAGCTCAGTGGGGCTCAGCAAGTCTTCGCAGCAGCTTTGATTTTAATTCAAGTGATGAGAGCACTGAGGACTTCTCAGGAGGATATCTTGCAAACTTCAAATTGCTATTGCCTTTTGGGACATTAAAGAAAGTTTCTCGTGCCCCTAGGCTTCCCAGAGGACACTTCCAAACACCAAATTTGCTTTGACTTGAAGGAAGATGACATGTGTATGCTCAATAGAATGGTAAGGAGGAGGGAGGAATAAAGATGTAGCCGCGCTGCAAACTCACTCACACTCCACTCAGATGCCGATATAGATGGTCTCTCTGCTTCCCAACGCTGGTCTGATCTTCCTCTGACAACCCCCTCCCTACCACTTGCCAATTAACAATATGAGTCTCTTCCAATTTAAATTTTCTCATTTTCATTTAAATATTTTATTTATTTGAAATTCATCTCCTTTCTAGGGTTGGTTTAAATTTTCCCTTTACATACAGAGTGTCCTCTGTATGTAAAAGGACAGTATTTAAGAGGACTTCTTGTCCTCTCTCCCAGTCTTTCTCCATCTCAAGGTGGTTTAAAGGGTGGCTAAAGAGGTTTCTGTGTAATTTGGTGGGAGGGGAGAGAGGGGACCAGGTGGGATCCTCTAGACCCTTGCTGGTCTTTGTTGCAAAGTGGCAGAGCTGGCCTGCTCCCTGTACTGGGATCAGCGTCTACCTGGCCTTTTGGGGTGATGGAACGGTACCCATTTCCGGCCATTCTTTCTGCTCTCAGGGCCTGGTATGACCTTTTCATGCTGATCCTTGCTTTCATCCCTCCCACCTTCTCATCGCTATACCCTGGATCCTCCACGTGACAACCAAGGGCGCAAGGGACCTGGAGCATCACCTGAGGCGCACGGGCCTGGTTCCCTTCTGCTTCCATCGTGTCTCATGGTCTTGTATCCTGTCAGAGGTGACCATACAGGGGACTTCTTGAGGCTCACAGCCACCCCGAAGAATCCCCAAGAAGTGAGCCACAGTCCTCCTGATGTTCTCAGCCTTTCCCACAGTCTTTCTACCGAGGCCCCCAGGTCCAGGACTTAGGACCGGAGAGAAGAGTCCAGGACACTGCTGGTTCCCATGTCTGCCTGCCTCCTTTGCCATCTTTGTCTGACCTCTCTGGCTCAGAGCAGCCAGCTTCCCACTCCGCCATAGCCCATCACGGTGGTGTGGAATAAATCTCTTTAGGGCCTATTCCACCAGGCCTGGCTCTTGATATACTAATGGAAGCTAAAGGAATTTAGAAAATCTCTTTCCTTCTCAACAATGCCTGGCTTTGAGGATGATTTTCTTGCTTAAGAGGTCAAGAAAGTCAGCTTTGAGATTCAAACTGATCAATGGTCTCTTTGTTCTAGGCAGTATCCCTGGGGCCAGAAGCCCCAAGCCTCAGCCTTGGAGGTGGAAGACAGCGGGGGAAGGTGATTTAAGAGAAAACCCAAAACTTAGAAGAGCGTAATATTTGCAAAATATTATCCTTGCTACAGAAATACGATTTTGAGCTTTCAGGGAGCACAGTTACACACTTCCCTTTTAGGAAATGTCCATTTATACAATTTTCCTGTTTGAAACATCCATAATTTTTGACTTCCTTCCTAAAACACTTTCCCTAGAGTCGTATGTACTCTGAAAAATTGTCTTTGAAGGATTTTATTTCACATGCTTTCTATACTTTCCTGGTTAACAAACAACACTGAATCATCAGTGTTATCTCTCTATCTGCTCCCTGCCTATAACCCTAGATTTTTTCCCCATGCTTAGCATGCCCCTCCCTCTGGGAAACTCATAAATTACAATAATAGCCTTGTGCAGAATGGAATTACAATCCTCATGACTAGAGGAAGTAGGATGGTTTGGTAGCAATATACTGGGTGGTTGCTGTGATTATTACTAAGAAAGAACAGCCAACTTGGTTTTCATTAGGGGAATAAATTCTAGTCTTCTTTGCATATCATCTCCACGGTAATGGCCATGACCCCAAAGAAAATGGACATGGCGCAGAAAAGAGTACGTTTTCCTCATGCTTGTCAAAGCCTGTCAATGTTCTCCCATGGATTGTGGTATGATTCTCCTAATGCAATTAAGCAGCACCTTCTTTTTCCATGGAAATGCACTTACAAATGTCAGTCTGGCTTGTGGTCACCAGGCTGGGAAGCACTTTGTTATGGAACCTGAAACCTGGCCTGATTATAGGTTTTGCAACAAAACCCCAAAGTTCACATGAACTTCTCAACTGGTGGGTTTGGCTGGGTAATCATCACGGACTCGCTGGGGTTTCTAGATGGAAGATTTAGGATCTGGTGTCTTGTCAGCCTTCTGTAACCTTCTGGGCAGCACTCTCATCTCCATTCTTTGGATGTGACAGGCAATCACTTTTCCTTCACTAAACTCTGGATAGGATGCAGTCTCCATGAGAGGCTTCAAGGTGAGAGCAGCGGGTGTCTGCTGATCAACCAACCACCAGCTCTGCTCACTGGCTCCTCCCAGACTGGTTCTACCTAGGTCACAATGACAGCCTTCCCTGGGAGTGTACATGTGACAATGGGGGTTACACAACCCTTCTTAAGCCACACACTATAGTTACAAGAATGGAACTTGTCTTAGGAATGTGTAGCTCTGAATAGTGCCAGCTATAGTACTTCCCTTCCAAGCCACCACCGATATTTGGGGGCCCAATGCCAAATGAAAATGCAGGGTCTCGTGCTTAAAAAGCAGGAAGCAAAGCTATTGAAGGTAAAGTGAAATTGAAGTCACTCAGTCGTGTCCGACTCTTTGTGACCCCGTGGACTGTAGCCTACCCAGCTCCTCTGTCCATGAGATTCTCCAGGCAAGAATACTGGAGTGGGTTGCCATTTCCTTCTCCAGGGGATCTTCCTGACCCAAGGATTGAACCCAGGTCTCCCACATTCCAGGCCGATGCTTTAACCTCTAAGCCACCAGGGAAGCCCCCTTTAAATTAAAGTCATAAATTATTAGCAACCCTTTTACCATTTAACTTTATGTCATGGAATTTTAAATGTAAACATAATAGCATTTAACTCACGAGGAATCATCAAAATGACACGTTCCTATTTCATAGCTCACACATGTAGTTCACTGTTGCTAGAACACTAGATACATGACACAAATTTCAGTTGCTGGATCTGTGTGCATTCTAGCAACACTCTGTGTCTGGTTCACTGCTGAGTGCGGAAGGACTGAGAAGAAAACCAAATGTGGACCGACTTCCCTCTCTCTCTGATTCTAAGGCATGATTCTCAGTGTATGGGAAGCAGCAAGAGTAAGAAAGGATATGCTAGGGTTCACTGATTGTTTGTTTCTTAGAATGCCGTCATTCCCTTCCTGTGTTAGAAGTAAGTTCTGGTTCAAATGAAAATGATGCAGGTCCTTAGGGCTGTCAGCACCCTCGTTTATTCAGCCGTAGACATAACAGGCTTACCCTGTACTCACTTGGAGTCTCCCTGACCCTCACATAGGATGGCGCCTCTGAAATTCTATGCCACAGGGCATCCCAAATGCTATATGTAAACAGAGGGAGAAGGACTGGCAGATATATCATGCGCATCTCCTCACGTACCTGCTCTATTGTCCTGTCAGACTTCACTTACACATCCGAGTTAAAGGCAAAATTGCTAGGAATCCCACAGTGGGGACTGTCAAGCATTAAAGCCCGCACTGGGTCCTCCTGAGCATGGGGCCCTGTGCACCTGCATTCCCATGCATCTGCTTGTAGCCCTGTCCCTGGCCTAGATTCATATCATGGTCTTACCACATTTCCACATTTTCACCAGGATATTAGCTAACCTCCTGGCACACCAGATTTCTCACTGGTAAAATAGGAACACAATACTGCTCATTTTCAGTGTTGTTAGAAAGCATTTCATCAGTGTTATATAATACTCCTTCTACGTCCTCTAAACCTCTCAAACATCAGAGATAACATATAAGCCTTTCTTCTAGTATTCCATCCCAGCTGATCACTGGAAGGAGTGTTAACAACTACATTGCCTATAGACCCTTTAAGGAGAAGGAGTCTGTCTTGCAAACTACCATATTCCCAGTGCACAGACCCTGGCGAACAGCTGGTGCTCAGTAGTGGATGCAGAGCTGCATCAGCTGACTGACTGTCCATGACAGGCTGGTGATGTTTGTGGTGAACAAAGCTGAGATTGTCTTTGTCCCCACAAAGTTTATAGTTCAGGTGGTAACACAGACCTTAATCTGAGCAGTAATGATGACCTGTGACCATGAAGACATATTACAGGGAGCCCTGAGGACACAATGAGAAATCTTGACTTTGTCTAAGAGGGCAGGGGAGGTGCTCAGTCGTGTCCCACTCTTTGAGATCCCAGCTGCTTTCAGAATGCTGAGATCATGAAGGAGCAATGGGAGAACCCCACTCAGTGAATCCAGGGTTCTTTCCTGTTCTTATGTTCTAGAAGAACCACTTTCTCCCAGGACTAGTAAGGAGAAATATTTTATCTCAAGAATTAGCAATGGTCAGAATAGGTCAGTAGAGAGACGGTAAGTGCATTCTGGATTCTTCAGGTCTAGCTGTTATTTCCTGTTTTCTAGAGTGTATAAGTTCAGTTCAGTCGCTCAGTCGTGTCCGACTCTTTGTGACCCCATGAACCGCAGCACACCAGGCCTCCTTGTCCATCACAAACTCCCGGAGCCTACCCAAACTCATGTCCATTGAGTCGATGATGTCATCCAACCATCTCATCCTCTGCCGTCCCCTTCTTCTGCCCTCAGTCTTTTCCAGCATCAGGGTCTTTCCCAATGAATCAGCTCTTTGCGTTTCAGCGATAGCATCAGTCCTTCCAATGAATACTCAGGACTGATCTCCTTTAGGATGGACTGGTTGGATCTCCTTGCAGTCCAAGGGACTCTCAAGAGTCTTCTCCAACACCACAGTTCAAGGGCATTAATTCTTCGGTGCTCAGCTTTCTTCACAGTCCAACTCTCACATCTATACATGACCACTGGGAAAACCATAGCCTTAACTAGATGGACCTTTGCTGACAAAGTAATGTCTCTGCTTTTTAATATGCTGTCTAGGTTCATCATAACTTTCCTTCCAAGGAATAAGTGTCTTTTAATTTTATGGCTGCAATCACCATCTGCAGCGATTTTGGAGCCCCCGAAAATAAAGTCAGCCACTGTTTCCCCATATATTTGATGAAGTGATGAGACTGGATGCCATGATCTTTGTTTTCTGAATGTTGAGCTTTAAGCCAACTTTTTCACTCTCCTCTTTCACTTTCATCAAGAGGCTCTTTAGTTCTTCACCTTCTGCCATAAGGGTGGTGTCATCTGCATATCTGAGGTTATTGATATTTCTCCTGGCAATATTGATTTCAGCTTGTGCTTCTTCCAGCCCGGCGTTTCTCATGATGTACTCTGCATATAAGTTAAATAAGCAGGGTGACAATATACAGCCTTGACATACTCCTTTTCCTATGTAGAACCAGTCTGTTGTTCCATGTCCAGTTCTAACTGTTGCTTCCTGACCTGCATACAGGTTTCTCAAGAGGCAGGTCAGGTGGTCTGGTACTCACAGAATTCCCAGAATTCTTTCAGAATTTTCCAGTTTATTGTGATCCACACAGTCAAAGGCTTTGGCATAGTCAATAAAGCAGAAATAGATGTTTTTCTGGAACTCTCTTGCTTTTTCTATGATCCAACAGATGTTGGTAATTTGATCTCTGGTTCCTCTGCCTTTCCTAAAACCAGTTTGAACATCTGGAAGTTCACGGTTCATGTTGCTGAAGCCTGGCTTGGAGAATTTTGAGCATTACTTTACTAGCATGTGAGATGAGTGCAATTGTACAGTAGTTTGAGTATTCTTTGGCATTGCCTTTCTTTGGGATTGGAATGAAAACTGACCTTTTCCAGTCCTGTGGCCACTGTTGAGTTTTCCAAATTTGCTGACATATTGAGTACAGCACTTTCACAGCATCATCTTCCAGGATTTGAAATAGCTCAACTGGAATTCAATCACCTCCACTATCTTTGTTTGTACTGATGCTTTCTAAGGCCCACTTGACTTCACATTCCAAGATGTCTAGCTCTAGGTGAGTGATCACACCTTCATGATTATCTGGGGTCATGAAGATCTTTTTTGAACAGTTTTTCTGTGTATTCTTGCCACCTCTTCTTAATATTTTCTGCTTCTGTTAGGTCCATACCATTTCTGTCCTTTATTGAGCCCATCTTTGCATGAAATGTTCTCTTGGTATCTCTAATTTTCTTGAAGAGATCTCTAGTCTTTCCCATTCTATTGTTTTCCTCTATATCTTTGCACTGATCGCTGAGGAAGGCTTTCTTCTCTCTCTTCGCTATTCTTTGGAATTCTGCATTCAAATGGGTATATCTTTTATTTTCTCCTTTGCTTTTTGATTCTCTTCTTTTCACAGCTATTTGTAAGGCCTCTTCAGACAGCCATTTGGCTTTTTTTCCCCCTTGGGGATAGTCTTGACCCCTGTCTTCTGTACAATGTCACAAACCTCCGTCCATGGTTCATCAGGTACTCTGTCTATCAGATCTAGTCCTTTAAATCTATTTCTCACTTCCACTGTATAATCTTAAGGGATTTGATTTAGGTCATACCTGAATGGTCTAGTGGTTTTCCCTACTTTCTTCAATTTAAGTCTGAATTTGGCAGTGAGTTCATGATATGAGCCACAGTCAGCTCCCAGTCTTGTTTTTGCTGACTGTATAGAGCTTCTCCATCTTTGGCTGTAAAGAATATAATCAATCTGATTTCAGTGTTGACCATCTGGTGATGTCCATGTGTAGAGTCTTCTCTTGTGTTGTTGGAAGAGGGTGTTTGCTATGACCAGTGTGTTCTCTTGGCAAAACTGTATTAGTCTTTGCCCTGCTTCATTCTGCATTCCAAGGCCAAATTTGCCTGTCACTCCAGGTGTTTCTTTTTTTCTTTCCCCAGGTGTTTCTTGACTTCCTACTTTTGCATTCCAGTCTCCTATAATGAAAAGGACATCTTTTTTGGGTGTTAGTTCTACAAGGTCTTGTAGGACTTCATAGAACTGTTTAACTTCAGCTTCTTCAGCATTACTGGTCAGGGCATAGACTTGGATTACCTTGATATCGAATGGTTTGCCTTGGAAACGAACAGAGATCCTTCTGTCGTTTTTGAGATTTCATCCAAGTACTGCATTTTGGACTCTTTTGTTGACTATGATGGCTACTCCATTTCTTCTAAGGGATTCCTGCCCACAGTAGTAGATATAAGGGTCATCTAAGTAAAATTCACCCATTGTAGTCCATCTTAGTTCACTGATTCCTAGAATGTTGACATTCACCCTTGCCATCTCAGTTTGACCACTTACAATTTGCCTTGATTCATGGACCTAACATTCCAGGTTCCTATGCAATATTGCTCTTTATAGCATCAGACCTTGCTTCTATCACCAGTCACATCCCCAAATGGGTGTTGTTTAACCTTTGGCTCCATCTCTTGATTTTTCTGGAGTTATTTCTCCACTGATCTCCAATGGCATATTGGGCACCTAACAACCTGGGGAGTTCATCTTTCAGTGTCTTATCTTTTTGTCTTTTTATACTGCCCATGGGGTTCTCAAGGCAAGAATACTGAAGTGGTTTGCCATTCCCTTCTCTGGTTGACCACATTCTGTCAGACCTCTCCACCATGACCCATCCGTCCTAGGTGGCCCCACATGGCATGGCTTAGTTTCACTGAGTTAGACAAGACTGTAGTCTGTGTCATCAGATTGGCTAGTTGTTTGTGATGTGGTTTCAGTCTGTCTGCCCTCTAATGCCCTCCCTCAGCGCCTACCATCTTACTTCGGTTTCTCTTACCTTGGGCGTGGGGTATCTCTTCACGGCTGCTCCAGCAAGCGCAGCCGCTGCTCCTGACCTTGGATGTGGGTACGTCCTCTCAGCCACTCCTGCGCCATGCAGCCGCTGCAGAGTGTATAACGTTGTGCACATTTGTAAGGGTCTCAACACTGCCTGCAGGGTCCCAGAGTGATCAGGAGATGAGGGCTTCTTAACAACACCCTGGGGAGAGAGTCCATGATATCTGCTTTCAGAGAGGTTGTAGCTAGATTTCAGCTAGCCCCAATGATAGTGGAAGCCAAAAGCTCTATTCTACCTTGTAGCTTTTCAGTGACAGTCCCTGCAGTGATCTCAGGCTTTTAAGTGAAAACCAAAAACACTGCAAAATCCCTGGCTAAGTGAGTATAAAGAAGACAGCTGTTTCAACAGTTATGAAAAAAATACAAGAACTGCCCTATAGTTCACTGCTTTCTCGAAGCAAGAGATCCTTACATTTCCTTCTGCCCTACGGTGTGCTGGGGGCTACCTCATTCTATTCTGGAAGATGAATATATCCCTTTTGTTGTTGTTCAGTCACTCAGTCGTGTCTGACTCTTTGCGACCCCACAGACTGTAGCACTCCAGGCTTCCCTCTCCTTCAGCATCTCCCAGAGCCTGCTCAAACTCATATCCATTGAGTTGGTGATGCCATCCAATTATTTCATCCTCTGTCATCCCCTTCTCCTCCTGCCTTCAGTCTTTCCCAGCATCAGGATCTTTTCTAATGAGTCAGCTCTTCCAATCAGGTGGCCAAAGTATTGGAGCTATTTCTCACTTCCACTGAATAATCATAAGGGATTTGATTTAGGTAATACCTGAATGGCCTAGTGATTTTCCCTACTTTCTTCATCTTAAGGCTGAATTTTGCAATAAGGAGTCCATGATCTCATCCACAGTCATCTTCCAGTCTTGTTTTTGATGCCCCACATCCAGGTGCAAAGGAGAAGCACCAATAAGACAGTAGGAGGGGTGCAATCGTGTTTAGAATCAAACCTTGTACCTGTCAGAGATGCTTGGAGGGTTCAAACAAAACCTTGTGCATGCCAGGGCCCAGGGAAAGGATCAGTTACCTCCACAAGAGCCTGACAGACCTGCCTTTGAGTGTTTGAGTGTCTCCTGCAGAGGCACGGGTCAGCAATGACCTGCTGCAGAGAAGGGGGCTCTGGCTGCAGCAGACCTCAGAGGCACAGCATGTGAGACAAGTCCTCTTGGAGGAGGTCGGCATTAGCCCCACCAAAGAGCCACCAAGTGGACAACCCACAAACTGGAGAACAGTTATACCAAAGAAGTTCTTGCACTGTTGCAAAAGTTCTAGAGCCCACAACAGATTCCCCAACCTGGGGATCTGGCAAAGGAACTGAAAACCCCCAGGGAATCTGACTTTGAAGGCCAGTGGGATTTCTTTGCAGAACTTCCAGAGGACTGGGAAACAGACTCCTGGAGGGCACAAAGAAACTTGTTCACATAAGGACCCAGGAGAAAGGAGCAGTGACCCCACAAGAAACTGATCCAGCCTTGCCTATGAGTACCCTGGGGCCTCCAGTGGAGGTGTGGGTTGATAGTGGCCTGCTGCAGGGTCAGGGCTCTGAGTACAACAGACCTGGGAGCCCCTGAATGCTGGGGTCAGGGCTCTGAGTACAACAGACCTGGGAGCCCCTGAATGTATAGTGTGTAAGTCCTTTTGAAGGAGGTTCTCATTACCCCTACCATAGTTTGGCCTCAGGCCAGACTACAGGGAGGCAGAAAATTGGATTAAAGATTTACTGGTCATGACCTTGCCCACCAGAGCAAGACCCAGTTTTCCCAGCAGTCAGTCCCTCCCATCAGGAAGCTTCCACAAGCCTCTTCTCCTCATCCATCAGAGGGCAGACAGAATGAAAACCACAATCACAGAAAACTAACCAAACTGATCACATGGATCACAGCCTTGTCTAACTCAATGACTATTATTAACCCTATTTATTTTTTTCAGATGAGGAAACTGAGGTCCATGGGATCACATTAATTATTATCCAACTTCTCACTGCTAGTCAGTGGCAAATGCATGCATTGTGCAACTGCATTCTAATCACTAAAATATTAGACAAGCTGACATGGTGAAGCCTTCAGTCTTTTCCATTCCACTATTCTTCCAGTTACTCAGAATAAGAGCCTTGAAAACACCTGTGATATCTTTTTCTTTCAAATTCCACGTCTATCATCAATAAATATAATAACAACCACCATTTATATACATGTAAATGACATTCATACACATGTAAATGACATTCATACGTCAATTATTATCAGAATTATTTCATCACTCACAAATCCCCACAAGGTAGGTGTTATTATAGATCCCATTTTTCCAAAGAGGAGACCAAGAAGTGGTTAAATAATTTTAACCACTTCTGGTTTAAAGTGGTTTAAATAATTTTATTTAGCAGAGAAGTTAAATAATGTGTCCAAGTTCCCACGGCTGGTGTGTGGCAGGGCAAGAATTTGAACCCAGGAAGTTTGGATCCAGAGTATGTGCTTTTAAATCATCACATTTTAAGTATATCTAATTGAATTTACCTCCAAAACCCACCTTGAATTCCTTTTCTCTAACCAACAGCTGCCACCTTAGTTCAAACCACCTTCCTTGTGCCTGGACTTCAGCCAAAGATTTAAAAATAGTCTCTCTTTTTTGTTCTATAATTCCCTACAATTCCTTCTTCATAAAGAAGTCAGAGAGGGCTTTTAAAATATAAATCACTTCCAACCCAGAAACCTCCAGACTCCTCACCCTAACCTGCAAGGCTCTCCATGATCTGCGGCCTGCTTCCCTCTTTGACCTCATACCGTGTTTCCTCTCATTCACTAACCTCCAACTCCACTGGCCTTTCTGCAATCCTTGAATACACCAATTCCTGCCACAGGGCCTTTGCACATGCCAATATGATTTTGTCCCAGACCTTTACACAGCTCAATCTCTGATTTTTTTCCCCATGTCTTTGCTCAAATGTAACCTCCATGAAAAGTTCTCCCCTGACCACTCTGTAATAAGCAACATTCTAAGGTGGCCTCCTAGATCTCCCCACTGGGAAAATGTTCCTGAGCACCAGGAACCTGTACTTTAATAGGGTACAACTGCCATGATTAGGTTACTAATCATTTGACTTTGAGTTAATCAAGTGGAGATTATCTTGGGTGGATCTGACCTAACCAGATGAGCAGTCACAGGCCTTCTCCTTTTGCCTCCATGATTTCTACAGCTGCAAGGAATTAAATTCTGCCAACAAACACAGAAGCTTGGAAGAGGACCCCAAGCCTCAGATGCAACCCAGCCCTGGCTGACCCTTTGCCTACAGCCTTGAGACCTAGGCAGAGAACCCAGCTAACACTCCCTTGATTTCTGACCATGGAAAATATGAGATGATATATTTGTGTTCCTTTAGGCCACAGAGGTCATGGTAATTTGTTAGGCAGCAACGGAAAATGAACACAATGTCTAAGATACCCTCTCCACCACTGTTCTCTTTTTTTCCTGCATTATTTGTCTTCATAGCAGTTTTTCTGCTGCTGAAATTACATTACACAATTATTTACTTGGCTACTATGACTGTCCCACTGGAATATCATCTCTGCAAGGGAAGGGGCATTAGCTTGGTTGCTGAATTCCCAGGTTCTTAGAGCAGTGCCTGGCACACAGTAGGTACTCAGTAAATATGTATTGAATGAAGGCTAAATACACATACATACATTCACTGTTAATATAATTTTTAAAACGATTCTTAGGTATACTTCAGTTTAAGCACACTGGACATGGGGAATCTCAATTTATGTATTAAAAAAAAGATCAGTATTGATCTTTTTTATTTTCTAAAGAGCATAAGAAAATGAAAGTGTTGTTAGCCGCTCAGCTGTGTCTGACTCTTTGTGACCCCATGTGACCCGCCAGGCTCCTCTGTCCATGGAATTCTCCTAGCTAGAATACTAAAGTATGAGAAAACTTTAAAAAATGCCACTTAGGTGTAACTTTTTAGGAGTATACAGATTGCATAAAGTAAACTCAGCTGTCTGTCTCATTACTGTACTTTAAACAAATGTTGCTACTGCTACTGCTGCTGCTGCTGCTAAGTCACTTCAGTCGTGTCCGACTCTGTGCGACTGCATAGATGGCAGCCCACCAGGCCTCCCCGTCCCTGGGATTCTCCAGGCAAGAACACTGGAGTGGGTTGCCATTTCCTTCTCCAATGTATGAAAGTGAAAAGTGAAAGTGAAGTCGCTCAGTCGTGTCCGACTCCTAGCGACCCCATGGACTGCAGCCCACCAGGCTCCTCCATCCATGGGATTTCCCAGGCAAGAGTACTGGAGTGGATTGCCATTGTCTTCTCCAAGCAGCCTCTCCCATTTCTCACATGTTAATATATTTTAACATATAGGATCAGAAAGACAGGCAACCTTGAGAATATGCACTTGTTGAACGGCATCTCAGAAAAGTGTATTGAATGGATGGCATATGATCAAAAGACTACCAACACAATTTAATGGCTGTCAGTAATAAATTTACTTTAAAAATATTCTAATGCTATCAGTGCCCAGAACAATTTAATGGATTATTTTAAATTGTTATAATGGTGAACTGCTTTATGAATTAAAAATTAATAACCAAATGAAAGTGGACAAAACGAACTTGCTAGTACTTGGTACTCTCCCCTATTGTTCATTTGTGATGATAGATGATGACACACTGAGATACGTTTTCACTCTCATTTTTTGAGGGAGGGATTTCACCATTTAAAAGAAACAACAGAGACAGGAGATGTTTGCTACTCTGAGGACAAGATGTTTCCCTTGAGGTGGGGCTGAGGCGTGCTCTGCGTGCGGGCTAGCTGCTCCCTAGGTGTCTCTTGGCATCCATGCTGTTGGTTTGGGGTAGAGTAACTCACGGGTGGGTGACTCCAAATAGGCCACGCGGCCACATCCCCTTTGCCTCCTGCAGCAAAACAGTAGCAATGCTGTGAATGTACAGGTTTGTTTTTGAAATCCTGAGCCATTTCTCACACCTGAGGAGGAGTTTACAAAAGCACAGATTCTGAGGTCTTGGTTACATCTGACATCTGATTGATTTCATGGGGCTGCTCTCTTTGACCTGCAGCCATGGGTGTATTTCACACCTCCAGTAGGGGGCCTTGGGTCAGAAAGTGAGAGGCAGTCCTGGGGCCAGAGAGCATTCATGGAACCCTGACTGTGAACCCTCTTGGTGCTAAGGCACTT
Organism: Nanger dama; assembly: GCA_917880005.1. Lineage (NCBI taxonomy): Eukaryota > Metazoa > Chordata > Mammalia > Artiodactyla > Bovidae > Nanger > Nanger dama. The sequence continues at coordinate 5,034,103 of CAKJTW010000017.1, forward strand.
CAGTGGTGTCAGACTCTTTGCGACCCCATGGACCGTAGCCCGCCAGACTCCTCTGTCCATGGGATTCTCCAGGCAAGAATACTGGTGTGGGTGGCCATTTCCTCCTTCAGGGAACCTTCCTGACCCAGGGATCAAACCCACGTCTCTTGCATTGGCAGGCACATTCTTTACCACTGAGCCACCTGGGAAGATCTGACTGTGCACATTCATCCTATTTCTAAACATGGAATGACATGACTTCTTTTCCTCAGAGAAAATATCTGATAAAATAACTGAGTGTCTTGCAAAGTTATTAGTTGAACAGAAAGTGCTGCTCTATCTGAGCAAAAACTTTTCATCCATGTAAACGAGGGTCCCAGTGGTTCTCATCTGCGTATAGTCCCCTTGAGCTCTGAGATATCAGGGCTGGCCTCCTTGGGCTGTCTGCATTCCCAGCTTACCACCAGGGTTACGTCCTCCACAGTCCCCCAGCCAGCCTTCCCAGCTCTCCTCATGGGCCTGCTTTAATCTGGGTCCTCATTAGCGCTCCTCAATATTAGCACTAAGTTTATTAACTGATTTTCTTACTTCGATCTTGTTATCACATTGCCCTCCCCCCACCCCCACCCCCTGAGGGTCAGCCACATTGAACTTGAAGTTGTCAGAATGTTCCAGGCTGTTTCATGCTAGGGCACATTTGCTCATCGCTGTTTCTCACCTCTTCCCCTTTGTTCCCCTAGAAAACCCTGAGTCAGTTCCAGCTCCCCTTCTCTGGGAAGCGCCTCTTCAGGCTCAGCTCCTGACTTTGTTTTCAGTCCAGTAGAATGCTGACCCTGGACTAGCGGCTATACCTGGGGCAGGGGATGAAACTGAGCAAGGGGGGGTCTGCAGGGTAACCACCTCTCCCACGGCGGTCCTCCATGGGGCTCTGGACAGAGGCTTCCCCGGTGCTCGGAACGTGTCACTGCCTGTCTGTGTTTACTTCTCTGCCTCCCCTCCTTGACCATGTGCTTCCTGAGAGCGAGGACAGCTGCTAATTTATTTTGATCTCCTCAGTGCCTGGGACACCAGAGTTTGCAATGATGTGTAAGAATGAATAATAATAATAATAATATGGGTATTATTACTATTATTAGAAAGGGCTTACCATATGCTAGATTTTGTTCAAAGTGCTTTACGTAAAAAAACTCACAACAGTTTTACAAGGTAGGTATTGTTATGATTATTATTCCTATTTTTCAAGTAAGGAAACTGAGAACAGAGACTTGAAGTATCTTGAGCTGAGTTACGCAGCTGGTAAGTAACAGACAGGTGGCTCCAGAGTTCATTGTCTAAACTGTCCCCAGGTCAGCAATGACGGAAAGAGGGAGAGGCAGGCAGAAGAGAAAGCACAAGCAATGTCTTTTAAGCTCAGTTTCGCCTTCAAATCTGATGCTGAGGGAGGCGCCACGTGCCACAAAGGCTGGTGTGGGGAACCCTGCGGGCCAACCCACCATAATCAAGCCCTGTTTGACTCTTCAAGGAACAGACAATCAACTGGAGGACCTGTATTAGAGGTTCTGTAAAGGGGGTTTGTGTGATAACAAAAGTTGCACCAACAGTTCCCAAGAGCAGCACTGGGGGACACAGACTGCCCAGCGCTCCACTCCAGAATCTGCCACGAAGCTAACAGAGCAGCGCTGGCTCCGTACTTCTTAGACATACCATCTAAGCCACCAGGGAGGCCCCCCGCTATGTGACGGCCTAAAAACCCGTGTGTCAGCCTTAGCTATGCAAATGAGAATGATCATGCCTGCTACTTCCTAAGACTGCTATGAAGAATAAACGTGAAACTCAAAGGATGAAAACAGTCTGGCATCAATAAATACTATTCCTTCTGCTCCCTGAAACTCACACTCCAGTTTTTCCCAGGACTTCTACTGGACAGCACAGGGTGAGTGGTGACAGGAAAGAAATCGACTTTGGTAAAGAATGAGAGTTCAGGCCTACATCTAAGCAAGATGGGCCAGGAAGCAGTAGAAGCATCATTCAATTTGGAGCAACAGTAATCCTAAGGGCACCTGATGATGTCTGGAAGGACCAAAACCTGCCTTCAAAACCATGCAGTTGCCTACAGCTTCCCTCTGCTTCCCCTGCAGTTGAGAGGCCCACAGACAAGGTCAGAGGCCACAGCTGGATACCGCTGTTTGTCTGGGCTGCTGTGTGGGAGCCTAAGAGTTGGTTGTCTGCTTTTCGCAACCTTTACTTGGAGCAGCTTCAGCTAAGCATGTGGTCTCCACCCCTTTGTGAACAGTTCTTATGCAAGTTCAGAGGCAGTGTATCCCCCACAGTTCCTGGGGCCCTCTGCTCAGTGGGCTATAAAACACTATTGCTCTCGGCAAGCCCTGGTCATCAGTAATAATGAGACGGCTTTGAAACTGCCACTCTGAAACCCTAAACTGGGCCCAGGCCTGTGTGTTGGGCCAAACGCTTGGGAAAGGTTGGCCAAGGTTCGAAAACTCTAGACTGGGTTTGAAGGGGGCTTTCTTAGCCTGGGTTTCTTTAGGGCCTGAGCCTGTTTCAGCAGATGTTGGTCTGGGTGGTATGCAAACTGGCTGATTTACTGAGTTTGGGCAGAAAACAGGCAAAGCCTGGGGCTGTGAGCAGTTTTCACTTTGAGGTTTTTGGGAAAGTGATTGAAGCCTGAGTTTTACCTCCTGGAGGGAATGCTGGCCCTCTCTCCCCACGTTCAGTCCTATAAGGCTCATCTACTTTCACCCACAACCCCAACCTTCCAGGATGCAGGGAGTGGGTGAATGGAGGAACCTCGGGCAGAGTGGCTTTTCAATAACCTGGACATGAAAACCTCACAAGAGAAAGGTTTTCATTTCAGTAGAACGTTTCAAGTCAGGCTCCTGATGGTACAGGTCAGTACTCCAAAAGATAGTGTTAGGATCTTCCCAGCTTACTTTGAACAAAAATTTGATAAATTAGATCTGGGTTGAAAACTGCAAATTGGAACACAGATAGACCTTGTCAGTGGTTAGCCTCTGGGTCCCAGCAGTAGGATAAAGGGCTTAGAATAGTCCCATTAGCAAACTCCCTTGAAAGGAACCCATGGTAACCCCCTGAGTGTGAGAGCGTGCCTAACCTCACAGTCACACGTGGCCAGTCAGGGTCCCGAGAGGAAGCAGACTGCACACTTGACTGTTTTCATGGTTTCAAAGGTGTGGGGAGGGGTGCCACCAGGGAAAACGAAAAGGGCTGCTGAGGGGCACCCAGGTTAATAACAACAGAGAAACAGGCTAAAGGGGTGAGGGCGGAAGGGATCCACGACTAGGTGCCTGGTGAGCTATGGCCTCCGGCAGAGGAAGCAGCTGTTGTCAGAGCAACTTGCAAGAAATGCTCTCCTTCGCTTGATCCCCTGCTGGTACTCTGCCAAGCCTGGACCCAGTCAGCAGTCAGAGGGCAGGCGCCCATAGAAGTAGTCTGCACAGGAGTACAGTCTGTAGAGTCCCCCTCCCTGGGTACAAAGCAGGGTGAAGGAGTCCCTGGGCAGTCCTGCCTGCTGATAATCTAGAGAGGTCTGATAGCAAGCAGACTCCCGGGCTGCTTCGAGAAGGTTCCAATTCAGGACACCCACAGTGATCTCAGAGGAGCTGCACCTTCCGCATTCGTTGGGTGGTTCTGCTGCTCAGGAGGAGGGATAACCCCTTAATTCAGTTACGTTCTTGTAAGCATGTGTCATCACCTGGGTCTCAGTTGAGACCCAGGTCTCTGCTGGGTCCTGACACCACGCTCAAAGCCAGCAGAGAAGTTCATTTACCCGCTCACCCCACACACATTATCTGAGCATCCACTGTGCGCCAGGCATGCAGCTAGGTGCTGGGGGTCCAGTGAGGAATAAAGAGATTGCCTCTTCCCTGAACAGGCTTCTCAATGTCTCCCTTACAGTCAGGGAAATTCTATATCCTTCATAGCAGAAAGGGAACCTTTCTGTGAGATCATCTGGAATTACTACAGGAGGGCTTTGAGCCTGTTGCTTAATCTCTATGTGTTTCAATTTCCTTGTTTGGAATACAGAAGTAATAACGGTGCTTTCTCCAAAGGTTATTAGAAGGACTGAGTGAAATACTACGTGTCAACCTTAGTTCAGAGCCTTGTACATCATGAGCATTCAATATGACTGTCATCATTATCAACTTTACCGTTATTCTTAGTAGGCCTTTGTCAACCATCTCCCATATCCCCTGACTCCAAGAAACAAATGTGAGAAAATTCCAGCTCTGGATCCCCACCTTCACTACTTCTGAACACTTCCTTCAGAAGAAATCCTGGCCACATCCATAACATGATAGAGTTTAATACCTATACAACCATCCTATTCCTATGCTGACTTCATACATTTTTATATAATTTTCAAGATAAAAATGAGGTTTGTAGGAATGCAGGGAATTTGGAAACAGTCCCAGGGTAGTGATACTTAAGAGTTGTAAAACAAGACTAATGGGGAAAGACAAAAAGAAGTACAATTATAACTTGGAGAAGAGACGGCAGAGAGGTTAGGGGCGCTATCCCCTCCCTATAGACAAAAGAGAGAATGGGGACTTCCCTGGTGGCTGAGTGGTAAAGAATTCACCTGCCAATGCAGGAGACATAGGTTCAAGCCCTGGTCCAGGAGGATTCCACATGCTGCGGATCAACGAAACCCATCTGCCACAACGACGGAGCCTGTGCTCTCCAGCCTGGGAGCTGCAGCTACTGAGCCCATGCACTCTGACTACTGAAGCCTGCCTAGACCCCTTGCTCTGCAACAAGAGAAGCCACTACGAGAAGCCACAAAACAGGCAGTTGGCTGGATTTGGCTTGCAGGCCACAGATTGCCACCCTCTTCCTAGCTGAGGGCTTCTCAAGCCTTAGTGTGCCTGTGGATCACTCAGGGAACCTTGTTAAACTGTAGATCCTGATTCAGGAAGTCTGTGCTGGGGCCTGAGCTTCCTCATCTTGCATATACTCCCAGGTGCTGGCCAGGAGATCACACTTCAGGGAGCAGGAGCCTGGACATTGGAATTAGAGAGTAGCCCCCAGCTGCCACGACTAGAGAAAAGCGTGTGCAGTCACAAAGAACCAGCACAGCAATAAATAAAAGAGAGTTTTTAAAAGGCAGGGGGAGAGTAGCAACTGATGCTTCTTTAGAAAAGAGAGAACAAACAGAAAGCAGAGAAAGAAGCAAGAGGGATTTTGGTTCTCTCTACGAATCATTTCCTGACAGAGATGGTGAAGGGTTCCAGAGTGGGCTATGAGACACTCTGTTGGTTCAGTAATACAAAGGATTTGCGTGGATCTCTGGAAGTCTTCCCCTGATGGAATCACATTCAAATAGACAAAGAGGCAGAAAGGCAGGCGTAGGAACCTCTCCCAGCTCAGACGCTACAACCCAGTGTGATGCCCCTCGGCCTCTGAGGCTTCTAGTCTCCTCATTGGGTGCCAAGGGGAGGTTTGGGGCCATGCCTAACACTCCAGATCCTCTGTGCAAGCCTGAGGCCCACCTGAAGTTTTCCATCACTGTGGGCTCCCCATGTGGTGAACACCTTGCTGGCTGGCACACCTACTGAAATGCTGAATTCCACTTTGAAGACGAAGAGTCTTTGTTGACTGACTGGTCAGTTGAAAATTCATCATACCCACATATGGAAATTGTGTGGCTCTAGACACTTTTTTGGCTCTAAAACAATTTTACTTTGCAGTATTTCACAGAGTTTTCTACCTCCAGATCAGTAAAAAAAAGAACAACACGCCGCTTCAGGTGGGAAGGCCCCCAGGTACCAGCAGCGAGGGCCTCCCATGGGCCAGTTGTTTCATCAGGTTGCAGGATGAGTTTCTGCTTTGCTCTTTTTGTCTTTTGGGGTCTGTACACACATAGCTGGCATAAGGTAAAGAGATACATGCTTATAGCAAAGTACTAGTGTAGAAGATGAACTATGAATCTGAGGCTTGGTGAAAGGCCTGCTTATCTCACGAGTTATGAACTGACAACTCGGCCTGACCTTCCCATCCTGACTGGCCCAGGGCTGTACTTACCCAAATCATCCAGGAAGAAACCTGGCCTAGTTGAAGGTGTAACAGGGAAAAAAGAAGAAGCAAGTCCTGGGGAAGAGAAGAAAAAGGGGACAAATGCCTGGAAGGCTAAGAGAGAGACAAAGAAGAGGCAGGAGATCCAAATGGAAGAGGCTCCTCTGCCAACGTTAGGGATACAATTTTGTGGTCTCCCTAATGACTGAACTCAGAACCCCAAATCAAGAGAAACCAGAGAAGGTGAAACTAGCAGTTTGTATGAAGAAATGTTCCTGAACAGTTACTCCCTCTGTGGCATCTATAGCACTCAGAATGTCCAATTTGAACCCATAATAAGATATTCTTTTAGAAATGTATTTTTGGTTTTTTTTTGAAAAAGCATTCTTCTAGAGCAGGAGTTGGCAATCTGTTCTGTAAAGAGCCAGAGAGTACATATCTCAGGCTTTGAGGGCATGCTGCAACTACTCACCATAGAGACCATATAAACAAATGGGCGTGGCTGTGTTCCAATAAAACTTAACTGACAAAACAGGCAGTTGGCTGGATGTGGCTTGCAGGCCACAGATTGCCACCCTCTTCCTAGCTGAGGGCTTCTCAAGCCTTAATGTGCCTGTGGATCACTCAGGGAACCTTGTTAAACTGTAGATCCTGATTCAGGAAGTCTGTGCTGGGGCCTGAGCTTCCTCATCTTGCATATACTCCCAGGTGCTGGCCAGGAGATCACACTTCAGGGAGCAGGAGCCTGGACATCTGAATGGCAGTGGGAACAGGAACGGGTGGTGAATGTGCCTGAGGGAGGTGGCCCGCATGGTGCCCGTGCAGGCTGACAGCAGGGGCCGTGAGACCTGCAATGAGCTTGCCTTTCTGCAAGAAGCACCCTTTCACAGGTCCTGGTGATTATTACTCTTGGGAGGTGCCATTCATGTGCCCAGACATTCCAACTGTCAAGAGGAACTAGAAGTATGGATTTTATATTCTTGGGCTCCAAATTCACTGTGGATGGTGACTGACACCACAAAATTAAAATACATTTACTCCTTGGAAGAAAAGCTATGACAAACCTAGACAGCATGTTAAAAAGCAGAGACATCGCTTTGCTGACAAAGGTCCATATAATCAAAGCTATGGTTTTTCCAGTAGTCATGTACAGATGTGAGAGTTGGACCATAAAGTCTGAGCACCGAAGAACCAATGCTTTAAAATTGTGGTGCTGGAGCAGACCCTTGAGAGTCCCTTTGACAGCAAGAAGATGAAACCAGTCCATCCTAAAGGAAATCAACTCTGAATACTCATTGGAAGGACTGATGCTGAAGCTGAAGCTCCAATCCTTTGGCCACCTGATGCAAAGAGTCAGCTCATTGGAAAAGACCCTGAGGCTGGGAAAGATTGAGGACAGGAAGAGAAGGGAGTGACAGAGAATGAGATGGTTGGATGGTATCACTGACTCAATGGATATGAGTTGGGCAAACTCCAGGAGATGGTGAAGGACACGGAAGCCTGGCATAGTGCAGTCCATGGGGTTGCAAAGAGTTGGACACAGCTTAGCAACTGAACAGCGGACAACTGGAAGTACAGTTTTTATAAAAACAAACAACTCTTGATTTTGAAAGGTTTTTAGGTTCCCAATTATTGTGGTTTTTAAAGGATTTGTCTTCAACATTTCTAAAATCATGTATGAGCCAAACAAAACCCATATGTTGAATGACCTTTGCCCACAGGCTGCCATTTTATAATTCTGGTTCTAGCTACAATGAATAAACTGGGCCTCCTTTCCATGATAGAAATATGGGTCTGGGCTTATACATATAGCATCACTCAAGCTCAGAATCTGGAAAAGAAGGTATGTTCGTTTTACGGAGGAGGCTGATGAGCCTTGAAAAAGCCAGGGCAGCAAGGACTGTGGTCATGCTTACAACGGTGTAAGTATTGAAATCATGCCCTTCAGGCAGATGAATTATAAAAATTCAGACACTCTGGATGGACTAATTACACAAAGCCCTTTTTTGCAAGGCATAAACTCCACACATGTAGGGGGTGACTGGCCAAGGAACCTTCCCAAAGTCCCTGGGCTAGTAATGAAGCTGGTATTTGAATCCAGGCTTTGCAGACCTCAAATCCCATGTTCCTTCCACCACCACCCACTGATTCTAGTTTTGATGGATATTTGCAAGTGAAAAATTTAACCTATCATCTCTCCCATGTCCAGATCTAAGCCGCATTTGTAAGACACAGGCACAGCCAGTGTGATATTTCTATCTGAAATATTTACAGGTGGAAAGGATTAACGCAAGTGATGGACTATTGAAGGTTAATGCCATCTTTTAATATGGAAAAACTACTCTCTCTACAAGAAATATACTTGTGGGATAATCTTGAGATATGTGTGTGCGTGCTCAAAATGTCAGCCAGGGTTTCATTAATTTCAGCCTCCCCTAGGACACTACGTTATGGTTCTGAGGCTGTGTGTTAGCATGCTGACACAGGCGGGACCCACGGCACTGGGCCCTTGGGGGTAAATTTATGGTATGATGTGTGAGGAATCCATCACGCGATTTGGCCCATGCCCCCGGCTTCTTAATCAGAGACGGGAGATGCAAGACAAATGTTGCCTCCATGGCTTTGGGTGCTGTGTCTCAGCTTCAAGCTTTGATCCATCAGGACAAACATCCCCACCAGGCGGGCCAATTAAGAAGATGGCTTTACACCCAGTCTCTCACACCATGGAGGAGTTCTTTGCCCTCAGCTTCTCTAGGGCTGCTATTTAACAATTCTCTAGGCCAAAGGATCATGCTGCAGAGTTTTTAGGCAAGTGAGGGGCCTTGTGAAGGTGTCAAAGACACAGCCTCATTAATTCTGGCCTAGTTATGAAGATCATGCTCACAATTGAACCAGAGCCAGTTTCTAAAGATTACGGGCCCAGCAATTCCATCATGGGTGTTTGCTTCATGAGCCCACTTGTGGGGCTCATCCTCCTCCCAGATTAGCACAAAGAAGTAGCCTCTAGAGGGAGCTGGCCTTGGATTCTACTCCCAGCTCCTCCCATTTCAAGCCCAGTAACTTCGGGAAATGCACAAGCATTCCTTTCTTCATCTGTAACTTGGAGCAGTATCACTTCCCACTCTGCAGCATTGTTGGGAAGATTAGAGATGCTATGTGGACAGCACCCAGCTTAGTAGCTGGCACTCTGGGTGCTGGTCTTAGTAGACCACTGCTGGGTTGCAGCCTGTGTTTGCAGGTTTCCCTTCCTGTGACTCTGCCCCTGTGTGATGTTCCAGACAAAGCATCAATTTGAGGGGAGCTGGACCCAAAGGTTTGAGTTTCTTCTCTGTTCCTTAACAGAGAGAGAATTTTTGGTTTAAGTCTTTAACCTTACAAAGTTTATTTTTCTCTTCACTAATATGGACACAATAATAGCACTTGCCTTGGAGAGGTGTGGTTAAGACGGAAATGGACAGCTGTATATAAAATGCTTCTATTACAGTGCCTGGCACGTACTAATCACTCTATACATGTTTGTTATAAATACTAAGGAGCATATGCGCTTTGGAATTTGCAAAGACTTTGGCAATTTGGACATTGCTACCCCTCCTCCAAAACATAGCAAGGAATTCCAGAAAGTCTAACCAACTTTAGAAATTTTATTTTTCAACTCTGTTCAGTTCAGTTCAGTCACTCAGTTGTGTCCGATTCTTTGCGACCCCATGAATCATAGCACACCAGGCCTCCCTGTCCATCACCAACTCCCGGAGTCTACCCAAACCCATGTCCATCGAGTCAGTGATGCCATCCAGCCATCTCATCCTCTGTCGTCCCCTTCTCCTCCTGCCCCTAATCCTTCCCAGCATTAGGGTCTTTTCCAATAAGTCAGCTCTTCGCATGAGGTGGCCAAAATATGGGTTATGCCAAATGCAGACTTGTTTGAGCTTACTGGGAAAATAACTTGCTAGGCTGTGAAACAACCATTAACTACTTCTGAAATAGATACATAGGTCCAACATTGGGGACTTATATAAACTGTTTTCTGAGCACTCGTCATGTGCAGAACACAGACCTGGAGCTGGGGTGAGTGGATGCTGAGCTCAACCATCCCGCAAGGCTACCTTCATACCCATGCGTCTGAAGTAGGAGTAGCCTAGAGCTCACTGCAGATAAGTTATCAGGATCTTAGGGCTCAGAAGTGACTGAGCTCGAACTTCAGCCATCTGACTCCAAAGCTCCCTGTTCATCCTTGCCATGAGGGCTGCCTCCTTGGGTAACCTTTGCATACATATTATCTCTTTTGAGTTTCTCAGTGGGTGTTCATGTCTGTTTCCTAGAGGAGGAAACTGAGGCTCAGAGAGGTTGTGGAACTGGCACGTGCTAACACAGCTGGGGACAGAGCTGAGACCCCACCTCTTATCCATATCTATCTGGCTTGACACTCAGAATCTGAATGGCATCCCTGGTTGGCAGAACCTGCCCACAGGCATGCCTAGGGTGATGGGGGGAGACTGCAGTATATCCAACAATCCCCTGAAGAAGTTACATTTTGCCATTATTGCTGTCTGCTGGCAATCCTTGTCAACCCGGGAAGAGACCCAGAGATTGACGAGTGGGTTGCGTCGCTGCCCCAAATAAACCACGGAGGGTGGATTTCCCTGAAGCCGAGACAGCTAGCAGGGGCTGAGAGTACATATTTCTCACTATAAAGCAAACAAGCCGACTGGCAGAGCACTGTAGGGAAAATGACATCACTGCAGAATTTTAGGGCTAATCATTTAGCTGGATTAGCCCCAAAGTGCTGTGTCTAAAATCAGCATCCCTGCCTCTTTATGCACTCCAGATGAAACACATTAGCAGAAATATGGCAAGGGACACTCACAATACTCGGTTCTACACTCTCAGCAGTTTTTGCAAATCTGCAATTAGTCTAAAGGGCCTGGGTAAATGAGGCCTCTTGATAAATGAAGCACCTAGACAGGCCTCAGATTTATTGGATCCCGCTGTCCCGCTGTCCAGAGCCCTTGTCAGCTCCTTGCAGAGCAGGGACTGTGCAGGGGGAAAGGAAGGAATGGGCACCCGTTCAGACCAACACTTGCCCCAGATCTTGGAAGAGAGTAGGCTTGAGGCCGACGCCTCTACAGCCTCAAACGCTTTTGCTAGGAACATAGTAGGTGAAGTAGAAAGCTTCTGCCAGGGAGCTCAGGAGGCAGGAGACAGGAGAGAAGTGGAGGAGCCAGTGTCTGTGGGAGACGTGGTTTCGCTAAGCCGAGAGGGAGGGGGTCACAAGAGGTCTGTGAGGCTCGCCAGTTCCTCTGGGCCACCCGGGCTCCCGGGTCTGGGAATCGGTTTTGGGTACCAATGGGTACCACCAGGACTCAATCTCTGGGCTCTGGTTCTTAAACCATTACTTTTCTCAAATGCTGTTTTCCACATATTTCTTGCAACAGACTACGTGTTTTAACTACACAGATCTCAAGTCCCCTCACCCCCAAAAGGGAAGTGTTGGTAATGCCTTAAACACCCAGGGACCAGAGGGCTGTCTGTGGCCATGATGCAAGTAAAAGGGACATTCAGGTTTGGGACAGCATGAGCCTAGGATCCTGACTATGTCTCCAGATTGAAGGACGTGATTCGCAGCCATACTGGGGTGACACCTGCTAACCTTGCCGCTGCCGCTGCGGTGGCTATGGGTGCTGAGGTCAGCTGCACCAGGCCAGCAGAGGGGCCCAGCCGATGTGCAGCTGTTTTGAGGGTGGCAAGAGCTGTAGTCGTTAAGTTTCTCTGATTTATTTTCACATTTAATTCTCTGATTACCAGAGTAATGCATGCTTGAGGGTGGAGGTAGAGAGTCTGAATTTTTAATTTAAAAAGCAGTAAAGTATTACAGGCTCACGAAGATCATATAAAACTGAGTGTGTGTGTGTACGTGTATCTGTTTGTGGGTCTATCTCTCCCATCTCTTTGTAATATGAGCATTTCTGTCTCCCTCCTTACAGAAACCCTCCAGGCCTCATGCTGTGGCCCTCTGTGCCCCAACACATCCCCCTCAACTGACTGCTTTGTCACTCAACTTCTAGCAGCCCAGCCAGCCGGGCTGACAGCCTGGCGGAGTCAGGAGCACCCCAGGGTGTGAGCTTTTCCAAAACCTCATTCTCCCAGAGGCAGCAGTAGTGCAGAGCCGAGCGGCTGCCTGCAGCCTGCTGTGATTCAGTGTCTCTGGTCTGCGGATCAGCTGGGCGATTCTCCTGTCAGCCCACATTGATTTTCCTGTAGATTACATTACCTCCAATCACAAAAGAAATTGTGCTCCTCTCCTGGAGTGTCAGGGTGAAATGAATAGCAAACATTTTCCTGCAGGCGGCTTAGCTCTCCTATCAAAGGCAGGCCACTGTCCACGCCCTCTCGCTTCCTGCCCCTTCCCCAAACCTTCCCTCTCCTACTCAGTGAAAAAGTTTCTCCGGGCTGAGGTGGGGTATCAAAACCGACTCAGAGGGCTCAGGATGCCCAATTATGCTGCAGTGAGATCCTTGTGTGTCTTCAGACCTTCTAATTTATGGACTTAAGAGGGTTTGGAGTCGGGGAGAAAGAGCTGGGGACACCAGATGTGTTCAGAATTTAGAATGGGCTTTCTCATATATTAAAAAAGACTCTTTGAATATCATCAAAGAGATTGAGCAATTTCTATTCCTTTTAAAAGTTGCTTTAAGTACTGATTGGGGTCTTTGCTTTGACTTGTGTGTGTGTGTGCGTGCACATGCGTGTGTATCACAAAGGCCTCTCTCACTACGTTTGGTTGGTACCAGATCCACCTTCTGAAACCCTGGAGTTCAGGGAAGCCTTGCTTGTGTGGGCAGCTTTGCACAGAGTCCTGGCACTGTGGATGAACAGGGGCATTGGCACTTTTCAAACAACGAACCAGCAGCAGAAGGCAGGCACCAATCTCCGTAGTGGGCTTTGTGGCAGAGGCGAGGTCTGTGTCTGGCTAACAATCAGCCTGTGAAGACTGGACCAGGAAAATGCACCAGATACTTGAAAAGTAAGATGGCCTCTCCTCTGTAGGGTTGCTGGAGTGGTCACATAAACACACATCTCCACTCAATAATGGGTTTCTATATCCATGTGAGTGCACTGTAACAGAAAGAGCAACAGTTTTACTTGGTGGTGGTGGTGAAGTCACTTAGTCGTGTCCGACTTTTTGCGACCCTGTGGACTATAGCCTACCAGGCTCCTCCGTCCATGGGATTCTCCAGGCAAGAATACTGGAGTGGGTTGCCATTTCCTTCTCCAATGGATCTTCCCAACCCGGGATCGAACCCAGGTCTCCCACATTGGAGGCAGACGCTTTAACCTCTGAGCCACCAGGGAAGCCCATTTTACTTGGTAACTTAGTCAATATTATTAAGTAAGTGCTGTGTGCCAGGCACCGAGTAAGTGCTCTATCACTTACCTCTCTTTCCATTTATCATGTAAATTGAACCCTCACTATAGGGAGGGTAGTATCATTCCTGTTTTGTTGATCAGAAACAGAGCCTCAAAGAGAGTATATGACTCTCCAAAGTGTCATGAATTGAACTGTGTCTCTCTAAAGTCCTAACCCCCAGGATCTGTGAATGTAACCTTGTATGGCAATAGGGTTTCTGCAGATGCTTAAGTTTGGATGAGGTCAACAGTACTGGTATTCCTATACAAGGGCAAATGGGGGGTTTTCCTGGTGACTCAGTGGTAAAGAATCTGCCTGCCAATGCGGGAGTCACGGGTTCAATCCCTGGTCTGGGAAGATCCCACGTGCCGAGGAGCAAATAAGCCGGTGTGCCACAACTGCTGAGCCTGTGCTCTAGAGCCCATACACAGCATAATGAAGCCCGGGCACCCTAAAGCCCATGCTGCCCAACAAGAGATGCCACTGCAATGAGAAGCCCACGTACCGCACCTAGAGAGCAGCACCTGATTGCCACCACTAGGGAAACGCCTGCACAGCAACAAAGGCCCAGCACAGCGAAAAATAAATAAACAAATAAAAAATTTTTTTAAATAGGGAGTGTGGAGTGGAGAGGAGGCCACATGAAGACATGGTGAGAAGAGAGCCATAACTGCCAGTAAGCCACCGGAAGCTGGGAGAGAGAGTTTGGCAGATTCTTCCCTTACAGTTCCAGAAAGAACCAATCCTACTGACCCCGGGTCTCGGAATTCTAGCTTCCAAAACTGTGAGATGATAAATTTATGTTGTTCATGCCATCCAGCTGTGGTAGTTTGTCATGGCAGCCCCAAGAAATGCATACACAAGCTCACACAGCCAGTTACTGGCAAAGGTGTGTGTGTGTCAGGCCATGTCTGTGCCAGTTGTGACACAGCCTAGGCTGCATGCTAGTACCTTCTCCATGAGGAAATATACAGTGCCTACACGTGCTCAACTGGACTTGAACCTTCTGTGGTTGGTACACTGGGGTGGTTGGGGAAAGAGGCCGAACAGAGAATTTATTATGCATCTAGTGTCTTCTATATATTTTAGCTTAAGAAATCTAAAAATCTGCTAATTTTATTATTTATATAAGTTCAGTTCAGTTCTGTTCAGTTGCTAAGTCATGTCTGACTCTTTGCGACCTCATGGGCTGTACAACGCCAGGCTTCCCTGTCTATCACCAATTCCCGAAGCTTACTGAAACTCATGTCCATCGAGTCAGGGATGCCATCCAACTATCTCATCCTCCGCCGTCCCCTTTTCCTCCCACCTTCAATCTTTCCCAGCATCAAGGTCTTTTCAAATGAGTCAGTTCTTCCCATCAGGTGGTCAAAGTATTGGAGTTTCAGCTTCAGCACCAGTCCTTCCAATGAATTTTCAGGACTGATTTCCTTTAGGATGGATTGGTTGGATCTCCTTGCAGTCCAAGGGACCCTCAAGAGTCTTCTCCAACACCACAGTTAAAGAGCATCAATTTATATAAAGGTTGTCAAAATATGTATATCCTTGAACCTATCTCTAGAAACCTGTTCAAATAAATATTAATAAATAGACACATTTATGTAGGACTATTTATCACAGTACCATTTAAGTAACAGATAGCAATGCCCCATATCTAAGTATGAAATTTCATATTTATTTTTCAAAGTGAAATTAAATTTGGTTGAAACCAGTACTAACCAAGCATAATGAAATGAGTTCTCAGTTTGCCCACCTCAAACTGGGTTTGAGGACCTTGGCAGAGCCTCATCAGTCCCATAGTCGGTAATGCACTCTGAGGTGACCCAGAGTACCAGGCTCAGATGGGACCAGAGCTCCATAACGGGTCCAACCCATATTTCTCTTCACCCTGGGGAACCCCTAACTAGGAAGAAGCCAGTCTTTAACCTCTGTATCTCCCAGTTTTCATCCCTCCCCTTGAGCAAAGTAGCCTGCAGGTGTTCAGGACTCCCATTTTTGATACACACAGTCTTTACCTTCCATTCAGGAGCAAAGAGAAAACTTTAGACATACCATGTCCCTGTTTGTTTCTCTGTCTCTTCCTCTCAGAGGCAATGAAGCTCAGCAGATGTTTCGTTTTTCTTTCATGTGACAATAAAATAAAATAAAAGCACAGTTACAAAATAAGAAAATAACACTTAATTTTTAAGTAACACAACTCTAACACCTATACTTGTTGTTGCTCAGCCACTCAGTCATGTCCAACTCTTTGTGACCCAATGGACTGCAGCATGCCAGGCTTCCCTGTCCTCCTCTATCTCCCAGAGCTTGCTCAGGCTCATGTCCATTGAGTTGGTGATGCCATACAACCATTTCATTCTCTGTTTCCCCCTTCTCCTCCTGCTCTCAATCTTTCCCAGTATCAGGGTCTTTTCCAATGAGCTGGCATCAGGTAGCCAAAGGACTGGAGCTTCAGCATCAGTCTTTTCACTAATTTTTCAGGGTTAATTTCCTTTTATTGGTTTGCTCTCCTTGCCGTCCAAGGGATTCTCAAGAGTCCTCTCCAGCACCACAGTTTGAGAGCATCAGTTCTTTGGTGCTCAGCCTTATTTATGGTCCACTCTCACATCCATACATGACTACCAGAAAAACCATACTTTGACCATACAGACATATAATGGCAACATGATAATGCCAACACCTAAATGCCCAATAATACAGACTGGTTAATATCAATTATGATTATATTCTTTGTAGCCAAAGATGGAGAAGCTCTATACAGTCAGAAAAAAAAAAAAAAAAAAAAGACAGGGAGTTGACTATGGCTCAGATCATGAACTCCTCATTGCAAAATTCAACCTTAAAATGAAGAAAGTAAGGAAAATCACTAGGCCATTCAGATATGACCTGCATCAAATCCCTTATGATTATCCAGTGAAAGTGATAGATTCAAGTGATTAGATCTGATACAGTGCCTGAAGAACTATGGACAGAGGTTTGTGACACTGTACAAGAGGTAGTGTTCAAAACCATCCTCAAGAAAAAGAAACTCAAAAAGGCAAAATGGTTGTCTGAGGAGGCTTTACAAATAGCAGAGTAAAAAGAGAAGCAAAAGGCAAAAGAGAGAAAGAAAGATATATACCTATCTGAATGCAGAGTTCCAAAGAATAGCAAGGAGAGATAAGAAAGCCTTTTAAAGTGAACAATGCAAAGAAATAGAAGAAAACAATAGAATGGGAAAGACTAGAGATCTCTACAAGAAAATTTGAGATACCAAGGGAACATTTCATGGAAAGATGGGTACAATAAAGGACAGAAATTGTATGTACGTAACAGAAGCAGAAGATATTAAGAATAATACAAAGAAGAGCTATATAAAAAGATCTTAATGACCCAGATAACCATGTTGGTGTGATCACTCACTTAGAACCAGACATCCTGGAGTGTGAAGTCAACTGGGCCTTAGGGAGCATCACTAGGAACAAAGCTAGCAGAAGTGATGGAATTCCAGCTGAGCTATTTCAGATCCTAAAAGATGATGTGAAAGTGCTGCACTCAATATGTCAGCAAATTTGGAAAACTCAGCAGTGGCCACAGGACTGGAAAAGGTCAGTTTTCATTCCAACCCAAAGAAAGGCAATGCCAAAGAATGCTCAAACTACTGCACAATTGTACTCATTTCACATGCTAGCAAAGTAATGCTCAAAATTCTCCAAGCTAGGCTTCAACAGTATATAAACCAAGAACTTCCAGATGTAAAAGCTGGATTTAGAAAAGGCAGAAGAACCAGATCAAATGGCCAACATCTGTTGGATCATAGATAAAGCAAGAGAATTTAGAGAAACATCTGCTTCATTGACTACCCTAAAGCCTTTAACTGTATGGATCACAATCAACTGTGGAAAATTCTTCAAGAGATGCAACTACCAGACCACCTTACCTGCCTCCTGATAAACCTGTATGCAGGTCAAGAAGCAACAGTTAGAATCTGACATGGAACAGTGGACTGGTTCCAAATTGGGAAAGGAGTACGTTAAAGCTGTATATTGTCACCCTGCTTATTTAATTTATATACAGAGTACATCATGCAAAATGCTGGGTTGGATGAAGCACAAGCTGGAATCAAGATTGCGGGGAGACATATCAATAACCTCAGATATGCAGATGACACCACCCTTATGGAAGAAAGGGAAGAGGAATTAAAGAGACACTTGATGAAGGTGAAAGAGGAGAGTGAAAAAGCTGGCTTAAACTCAACATTCAAAAAACTAAGATCATGGCATTTGGTCCCATCCCTTCATTGCAAATAGATGGGGAAACAATGGAAACAGTGACAGATTTTATTTTCTTGGGCTCCAAAATCACTGTGGTCAGTGACTGAAGCCATGAAGTTAAAAGACATTTGCTCCTTGGAAGAAAAGCTATGACAAACCTAGACAGCATATTAAAAAGCAGAGATACTACTGTGGTGAAAAAGGTCCATATAATCAAAGCTATGGTTTTTCCAGCAGTCATGTACAGATGTGAGAGCTGAACAATAAAAATGTCTGAGGGCTGAAGAATTGATGCTTTTGAATTGTGGTGTTGGAGAAGACTCTTGAGAATCCCTTGGACTGTAAGGAGATCAAACCAGTCAATCCTAAAGGAAATCAATCCTGAATATTCAATGAAAGGACTGATGCTGAAGCTGAAGCTCCAATACTTTGGCCACCTGATGTGAAGAACTGAATTGCTGGAAAAGACCCTGATGCTGGGAAAGACTTAAGGTGGGAGGAGAAAGATCAACAGAGGATGAGATGGTTGGGTGGCATCACCAACACAATGGACATGAGTTTGAGCAAGCTCTGAGCGTTGATGAAGGACAGGGAAGCCTAGCATAGTACAGTCCATGGGGTCATGAAGAGTCAGACAGGACTGAGTGACTGAACAACAGCAAATGATCTGTACACATATTAGATGAAAATATGAAAATTTTAGTTAACAATAATAGGAAAAAAAGGTTTAAGTTGTAATGTGAGTGAAAAAGAATATTTGGTCATTTTTCTATTACAACATGGCAAATTACTACAAATGTAGGCACTTATTATTTTGTGGTTCTGTAGATTCGGGGTCTCATGACCAAAATGAATGTGTTGGCCTGGCTGAGTCCTCATCTGGAGCTGGGGTCTTCTTTTAAACTCATTCAACTAGTTTGAGAATATAGTTCCTTGTGGTTATAGGACCAAGGGCCCTGTCTCTTTATTGGATGTCAGTGAGGACTGCTCTTAACTTCTGAAACCTTCCAGAATTATTTGCCCTGTAGCCCTCTGTATCTTCAAGCCCACCAAGAGAAAATCTCCTTCACTTTAAATCCTTCTCATGCTTCATATCTCTGTGTCCAGGAAAAGTCCAGTCTCTTTTAAGGTTCACCTGATTGGGTCAGACCCACCTGGGATAATTTCCTTTTCTTAAAGCCCATTGTAACATAACCCAGTCATGGGAGTGATATCTATTTCCCATTTGCAGGTCACTTATGCCCATGCTCCAGGAGGAGGAGCTAAATTAAGGGTGTCAGGCATTGGAGAATTCTCTTAGAATTCTGTCTAATACAGATATTAACAGTATGCACAGTAACATCTCAGCCACGCAACAGTTATATGCTCAAAAAAAATTATGTGATATAAACCTCAGTGTTAATAAGATCTTTCTGTGAGGCTGGATTATGGATGCCTTTATTTTTTTCTTTATACTTTTCTGTATTTTCCAAGCATTTTATAATGACATGTTGGTTTTATAATCAGAGAAACCCCCACATTTTTTAAGATAAAGAAACAATCTAGCCTCAAATTAAGTAATGCATGAGTATGTGTGGCAATGTGTGTGTGTGTGTAGCTGAGTGGTTTTCTCATTCATTTATTCTTCGATTTTTTCACTAACCAACAGATGAAAGTGCAGGCAGATTGCATTTTCCTATAGGATTGTGTGGTCATGGGGACCCGGCATCCAGAATCTCCCTGGAATAGTTTCGTACTTATCAGCAAAAGATTCCAAAAGGAAAGTGGCATTTATCTTCATAATTATCTTGGGAAAATATATGGAAGGCAAGTTACTCCAACTGTTGAGAAATACTTTGCAATTTCTATTTTCCCACCATTATCCCAACAGCTTGATAATTTTTAGGTTTTGAAATTTCCCATTGTCTTTGTTAGCAGAAAATACCAGCTTCTCATAAATAACTGAAATGAAGCAACAGAACTTTTGGCTCAAAATCACTTTTCAGCCTGACATGTCAGAAGGAGCCTGATGCCAAAATTCTCTCTCAAAACAGAAGTGTGGCCCTGAGAGACCCAGTAACACAAATGAACCAGAAACCCTTATGGTGGGAACTCCCTCCACTAACATTAGAATAAGGAATTGCTCAAGGAGGTTAATTTCAGCATGTGGCAACACCACTAGGGCACACTTGCTGGCTATCTTGGGGTACTGTGTGCTGGTAACAAGTCCAGGGCTCAAATCAGATACAAAGAATGTGAAATAAATTGTTGCTGTTCAGTCGCTCAGTCGTGTCCAGCTCTCTGTGACCCAATAAACTGCAGCATGCTGGGCTTCCTGGCCCTTCACCATCTCCTGGAGTTTGCTCAGACTCATGTCCATTGAGTCAATGATGTCGTCCAACCATCTCATCCTCTGTCACCCGCTTCTCCTTCAATTAATGAGGTTGTGCAAAAAAACAGGTAAGGCCACCTGGACAAGAGGACAATGGCCTGAATTGCCTCTGAGGCTCTCTCACCTTCTTTACCACTGCCATGCCTCTCTTCAACATACCACTCGCTCAGCATTGGTGAAGATCATTAGGGTGTTGATTTTGATGTGGATACTTCCAGGGGTGTTTGCATTGTAAGCACATGATAGAAAATGAGCAAAAGCCCCGAGGACAGTGAAGAAGAGTCTGTTATTGTAGAAAGACAAATAAAGAGGTTACTTTGCTCAAGGGCTCTACCCCATCGGGTAGTTAATTCCAAAGTCATCTTCCACACAGTCTGAACGATTATTGCATGTTTTTGTATAATATTGACCTGGCTCAGGAACAGGTCCCAAGAACTCCAGTTCACCAGCTTTGTGAGGCTAAAGGAAGCTCTCTGAGGCACTCCTGAAGAAGGAGAAAGAACTCCTTTTTGAGATTGGGTATAGTCAGGCAAAGCTGAAATCATGTCAATTTTAATTCTTAAAAATTAATCAATTTTCCATACATGTACTTAGCTTCTCAGTCATGTCAAACCCTTTGCAACCCTTTGGATTGTAGCCCACCTGGCTCCTCTGTCCATGGGATTTCTCATGCAAGAATACTGGAGTGGGTTGCCATTTTCTCTTCCAGGGGAACTTCCTGACCCAGAGATTGAAAGTGCATCTCTGATGTCTCCTGACTCTATTCCCTGCTGAACCACCTGGTAAGTCCTTTATATATATATAAGCTTACAAATTATTAAGTATAAAAAATAAATGGGTAATCGTGAAACTACCCAACTAATGTATCATCACCCACCCCATCTCCATGCTCTTCCTTCCACAGGCTCCTTTCTTTCCCACCTCTCTCTACACTTGGCAAGTAACCATCTGAATGTTGCTTTTATTATTTTTCAAAAAAATTCTTTATTCCTAGTTTATTATTAGAGTTTGACCATATATCCACTAACCACTTGCTATTTAGTTTTATGTTTTTTTTGTTTTTTTAAATAAGTATAATAAATACTGCTTTATTCTCATGTTTTAGCTCCTAGTTTTCTTATGTTTTAAATTCTATATAAGTGCTATCACAATTATATATTGTTTTGTAACTAGCTGTTTTTATTCAACATTATGTATTTGTGATTCAACCATTTTTAGGCCCATAGCTTTGGTTCATTCATTTTCATTCCCTTATGTGAATATACCAGAATCAAATAATCTGTTCTCTTATTGATGGAGCAGCTTTACTTTTTAAAATGGTTTTAAACATGCTTTCACCATAGGATTTGGTGGTATTTATTCAAATAGGGAACAAGACAAGATGTGTTCAATAGATAGGATTGGGTGGTGTGGCAAAAGAAAGTAATAAAGAAATATGTTGAGGGTAAATCAGGTACCGGTCCCAACTCTTCCAAAACTTTCTTGTGCATATTATTTCTCCATCCTCAGAAATAGTTCCTACAAAGTACAGCAGTTGGGAAAAACTTCATGTTTCTCTCCGAAGCAACCCTTTAATTCAATGAGGTTTTTATTCACTGAGCACACAGCACCTGTCACTTGCCCCCACTGCTGACTACATAGTTGAAAATAAAACAGATCTGGTCTTTGCCATCATAGAACTTAGACTCAGATGGAATCGGGGTGGAGGGGTGGGGTGGGGGAGGGGGAAGAACAGCCCAAACTAAGTTGCTTTTTAAAATTAAACACTATGGAAAGTATTATTCTGGGAACATACAGGGTGATGATAGTTCTATATGGGTCTACTTTAGATAGAATGGCTGGGAAAGGCCTCCCAGACGGTGCTATTTAAGCTTAAGAGGAACTAGTCATCCACAATCAGGAGGAAGAAAATTCCAGACTAAGAAAACTACATGCGCAAAAACTCAAAGCAGGACAAGAACATCACACATTCCAGAAGGCGCAGGAGGCGGTGTGAGAGGACGTATGGCTTCCGGTGAGCCCTGGACACATCCGGGCGGGATTCTGTGGGCTGTGGCAAGGGTTTTGGAATTTATCCTATGTGTGTCTCTTTTAAACATTACTGTGACTGGTGTGAAAAAATGGGTGGGAGGGGGTCATCATTGGAAAAGGGGCCCTGGTGGGAGGTGACAGGGACTCCGACCGTAGCTGTGGCCATGAAGATGAGAGTGAGGGGAATGAAGTGGCTTCCTCCGTGGTCTGGACTCTAGAAAGGGGCACTGTCACAATTGGCGTTTAATGAGAAACACAATCACCATACGTGATTATGGGAAAGGAGAAATAATCAGACCCCAGATCACTTCACTAGAGAAGAGAAAGTTCAGAAAAGAGTGGGTGGGACAGATAAGGCAGTTGTAGTCCTTCAGCAACAGGAGAGTAAGGATACTCTATGTATCTCTGTCCCTCTCCCCCATCCACCTGCCTCTCCTCCCCTCCCTCTCTTCTATTCCCTAGTTGTTTTAGGTGCAGAGCATCTTTAAATATCTGTTTGAAGAGTGCAGCAGACGAGTCTCCTCCCAGGATTCCAGAAGAGACAGGCCAGTCCGGTCCTTCCAGCACCCCACCTCCCAGCACCCCCGCACACCTAGGCCTGAGGCCGTGTCCCCAGCATCCATTCTTCCCAATCCCTCTTCGTTATAAGTGCCTGAACAGTTCTATGTCAAGGCCCAAAGCTTAGCCTAGACTTTCTCCCTCATAATACGCTGCTCATTTCAAGTACCTTAGCGGCTTCTAGCACCTTTCCTAGAGCAAAGCCAGAGTAGACGGCAAAGGCAGAGGATTCGTGAGCACTGATTGGCCAAAGCCAGAAGCATTCTGGATGCTGATTGGCTCCGCCATTCGCAGGAAGGAGTTTGTGATGTCCGCAAACTGCTGCTGCTAAGTCACTTTAGTCGAGTCCGACTCTGTGCGACCCCATAGACAGCAGCCCACCAGGCTCCCCTGTCCCTGGGATTCTCCAGGTAAGAATACTGGAGTAGGTTGCCATTTCCTTCTCCAGTGCATGAAAGTGAAAAGTGAAAGGGTAGTCGCTCAGTGTGTCCGACTCTTCGCAACCCCATGGACTGCAGCCCCCCAGGCACCTCCGTCCATGGGATTTTCCAGGCAAGAGTACTGGAGCGCAAAAGCATATCCAAAAGAAAACAGGAAAAGGCGTACGATTCGTGAGCACTGATTGGCGGAAGCTAGAAGCATTCTAGATGCTAATAGACTGCATCATTCTTAGGATGGAGGTTGTGGTACTCCTGAAAAGCAGAGCTAGTGCCCTGACCCCAGCAGGGTCCTGAGGGGGCAGGCGAATCAACCCTGCTGGAACCTTGTGGAACTCTTTACTGAGGGAGTTACGATTTTTTTTTTTAATTAAGTACAATAAAACATGACTGAATGGGGACTATCGGAGGCTGTTTAGTGTACTTTAAAATTCTGTAATTTGCTGTACCACAATAACTTGCACTTTAATAAAAAGCAATCTCTCGTCTTAATAGCCAGACAATAAAGAGTTATTTATAGGAGGCAGAGTGCTGGCCCAAGCCTTCCAGGTGTGCCCCAGATTTGAAGCAAGCACTCAGAGAGCTCTGCAGGGATGGCGCTGCCTGATACAGCCCAAACAAGCCTTTCGCCTGTGCTGCCATGGCGCAGTGTCACGGCTCCGGGGCTGCGCTGGCCCCAGGCGCCCCGCCCAGCACAGCACGCCGGGCGCACTGATTTATTTCGGTATTACGTTTAATTGTTTCCTTCTTGTTGAAGCCTTAACATGCGATGCTTGTAAATCTGACCCGAATCCTCCATATGGCGCTCTGGTTTTCCATTTTCAAATGCATTCGCCCTGGAATAATGACTGTGGTATAACTCAATTTGAGTTCTGCTGCTGGGGACTTTATTACATAATGCTTTCTAATTGACCCTCATAGTTTAATAAGACAGAACATTTCACCAGAACATTGACAAAAGTTATTAATTTTCACTTCAGCAGAGACCCATGTCCCAATTAAATCCCCTGAGAATGCCTGGCTGACTGACTGACCTCATTATGGCTAATGCTTATTAGTCCTGCGGAGAGGATAGCATCACACACTGTTAAAATGCCTAAATGAGCACATACAACCGTCCAACGTGATTACAATTTACATACATGACTAATTTTACTCCCCTAATCCTTGTCTGGTGCAATGAGTGTGGTGTGCTGCTGTCATACCACGGGATCAGCCATCGAGGATTTGGAAGGTGTCGTAAAAATGCCCTGCCAGTGTGCTAAGCTACACCCAGTTAAATTATATCTGTCTTTCTAGGAAACTATTTCAAGCGCGTGGGTGTTTTGAAATGGGGCGACTGACTAGCGCCCATTCCTTCTTTAATATGGAACAGCTAGTACCCATTTGGTTTTGTGTGTGTGTGTGTGTGTGTGTGTGTGTGTGTGTGTGTGTGTGTTTTCCAGCCAACGTAAAAGAAACAAGAAGCAAAAAAAAAACCTATCACCAGCCGCAGCAAACAATTATTCCAGCGTTCCTGCTTGGATAGTTCACACTCCCTGAAGTGGGTTTTTCTTCCCTGAGTCTAGTCATACTTGCCCACTTTCTCTGAGTTTTCTTTGGGAAGGAGCCGGCGGGGGAGGAACCTGCACAGTCACGGGCCTTGTTTCCTTAGCTGTGTTGTGAGAGCATCGCGGCTGCCACCCTGGTTACCAGTGATGGTACTACATACTCAAACTCGTCCGGCTTGAGGGAGCATCAGCTGGAAGGCCAGTTGGATGAAAAACGCATATTTGCCCAGGCTGGTAAAAAGACGCTCAGAGGGGCAAGAAGAGGAAAGTAAAGCTTACAGGGTCTGTGGCTTCTGATTGTTTTTTGACCTTTCTTTTCCTGGTCTCTACAAGGTGTTTATCTTTCAGGCAGTCCAACCATGGCTCAGCGTCTGCTTTTCTTGTGCATTCGTAGTCATTCCCCCTGGGCTGTGTGATTTGACACATGACAGTAATCTAACAGCAGAGATCAAACTTCTCCTCAGACTCTTTGCAATGTGACAAGTAATGTGTATTGACACAAAGTGCACTCTGGAAATATGAGTGGTTGGGCGGGCACCGGACCTTCTTGCTCAGCTAGAGATAGCTTAAATCATAGGCTTCAGTTGCCCACAAAGATAAAGCTAGAATTTAAATAATGATAACCAGCTGGAAGCTGCAATTCATTGAAATCTTTCCTCTTCTTTTCTTTTGGTATTACCAATTGAAAGGAGGGATTTGGTGGGGAAAAACAATAATAAGGACAGCAAGAGCAAAAGACAAACGCAAAAGAAATGAAACTAAACCTCCCCAGGGAATATCTGAGCATTCTACACATTCTGCTCAGGCCCCATTCTGCAAGTGATCAGTAAAGACTTCCTTTGTGGCACTGCAAACAAGGCCCCTGCCTTCAGGAAGCTGATAGTCTGCAGGCTGTCAAAACTGTCATAACTGAAACACAGATATACAGGGTGATCATTTCTACTGATGGCCAAGGCTTATGGGAGCCCAAAGAAGGAGTATTAACCCACCTTTGGTGGTGGGGATGAGGGTTGGCTGGTCCAAGAAGGGCTTCCTAGAGAATGAATCATTTAAGTTGAGCCCTAAATGATAAGTGAATAGTCCTAGGATATCAGGGAGGAGGGACTGGGCTCCAGGTAGAGAAAAATTAGTTCTTTTTTCTCCTTCATCATTTAAACAAGTGGGCATTTAGTCCCACTATGTGCCACCTGCTGCTCAGGTTCTGTGTCTGCATCTGATGCTGAAGAGTAACTCCTGGTGGTGACCTGAGGTATGGCAGCCTCTCCAGGGAGGTGAGGATTCACCAGGGAATCACGGATGAATGGGTCTCAGTGCCCCGTTTGTGGAGTAAATGATCCAGGGAACATACAGTGTGAAAAAGTACACTCATTCACACAGAAGATTTCAGAAAAACACTAGTGTGGAAGAAGAATCAGCAAAGAGCAGTGTGAACTTGGGGAAAGAAGAGATCTATTTGGCAGGGCAGGGCTGGGGGAGTGTTAGTTCAGAGATGATGATGAGGGGGTGGCTGCTAATCCTTGCCTGTGGTTTTGGTGCTGTGACCTAGTCACACACCCTTCTTCCCTGTTGGGGGTCTCCTGCTGTACTCAAAATGGCTCCTGGGAGCCAACCATGCCTCTTTCAGTTACAGGTTGGGTTACATCATGTTGGTAGCTTGAATCTGGTCATGGGGGTAGTATTTATACTACAGGACTCAGTAAACTCTAGAGACCAGAGCCTCCCATCCCCAGAGGGTGCTTTGCTACTCAGTCACGTCTGACTCTTATGATCCTTATGATCCCATAGACGGTAGCCTGCCAGGCTCCTCTGTCCATGGAATTCTCCAGGCAAGAACACTGGAGTAGGTTGCCATTTCCTTCTCCAGGCAATCTTCCTGACCCAGGAATTGAACCCGGGTCTCCTGCATTGCAGGCAGACTCTTTACAGACTGAACTATGAGGGAAGCCCATCCCCAGAGAGCTGGTTTTTAAACACTGACCAACACACCACAGTCTGCACCCAAGGATCACAAGCTGTGTAGGATGGGGAGGACTCAGAGGCATGAGGAAGGTCCCTCTTCTAAAGCTTAAGGAAGAAACTTGAGTCAAGGGGTTGATATATGCCTACACCCTCCCCAGGAATGAAGGTTGAAGAAATATCTCCAGCAATGGGAAGGGCAGTTGGGCAGTGGAAACAGTCATACTATTATGGGTTCTATGGGATCTCAGAGTGTGTTCTGGGCAGACGGTGATGACAAGAGGGGAGCATAGAAAATAAAATGGGACCCCACGGACCAAAGTATTTGTTCTTTATTCTGCAGCCACTGAGGACTCAACAGAGATATTTTAAATAGTGGCACAGGTATGGTCAGATTTCTTTTAGGGGATATAGAGGACAGAGTAATGGATGAAGATTCAGATGGCCAAGAGACCAAGAACAGGCTGTTGCAGTCACAGATATTTGCTTATGCAGTGTTAATTCCTTTCATTCCTTCCCTTCCTTTCCAACAGAACCATCCTCAATTTTTTTTTTCAGGGAGGCAATGTGCCCTGCTTAAAAAAAAACAAAACTCCCACGGCCTTTCCCAGTCTTCCTTGCAGAGTGGGCCCATGACATTCTGGCCAATGGAAGGTAAGTCAGGTCACTGGATGGAGTTTTCAGGACTGCTCTTTGAAAGGGAACAGACTTGAGAGACATTTGCCTTCTGCCTTTCCTCTTCTTCTGCCTGGAATGTGGATGTAGAAGAGGAGCAAACATTAATGAGCATGAGGTGACAAGCCCACAGATGATAGCACCAGTCAAGGATGGCTGAATGGAAAGATAGAAGGAAATTAGGGCATGCCTTGGAGGTATAATGGGGCTGCCACATTGATTCTGGGTCTTCTGTATCTGGATTTCATATTGCATGAAAAAAAAAAAAACAACTCTCTGTTTGGGTAAGCCATGGCCAGTATTGCTTTCTATTATGTCAGCTACACCCATCCTTAACTACTTCTGGTACTATTTTAGAGATTCAGGTGACAGACCCTGTGGACAAGAAGAGAGCAGCAGCAATGGCATGAAGATGTAGGAATATCTTCATGTTCATACCTGCCTCAGGTAAATTAGGCAGCAACATCTATTTAGGGAGAATGAAGCACAAAAGATCATTTAGCTTCTGAGACTGAGTGAAATACAGAAGGCAAAACAGGCTGCAAGGACTCAGGCTTCAGGGGATAGATGGGACATATACAAGAAGACAATGAACTGAGTTTGGACAGGCTGAGTTGGAGGTGCTTGTCATCTAAAGTTGAAAGGAGAGGCTGGCATTCAGGAGAGAGGCTGAGAGAGCTCTGAAGTAGAGAGATGGCAGCTATCAGCTAAGAGATGGTATTTGGATCCTTGGAATTGCTTATGAAATGGATGAATGATGAGAAGAGGCCCAATGGGGAAATTCTGGGAAATACCAGCAGGCAAAGGATGGGCAGCATTGAGACAGGAGGGGTTTAAGAAGGAGTGTGAAGAGCTGGGAGAGAGATGGGAAGAGGATTCATAGAGGCGAGCCCCAGGAACTAAAAGCAGAGACGGTTTTGAGAAGGGAAGAGCAATCAAGAGCACCATGTACAATGGAGTTATCAAATAGGATGAGGAATGAAACTTAGCCTATGGATTTGGCAATTAGAATGTCAGTGTTTTCTGCTTCCACTGAGGTCACTACTGAAGTTGGAGGAATGATTTGCCCAAAATGACATCACTAGTAATGAGTCTAGCATTAGAAATGGAGACAGTGGGCTTCCGTGGTGATCCAGTGGTTGAGAGTCCACCTTGCAATGCAGGGGACACTGGTTCAATCCCTGACCTTGGAAGAATCCACATGCTGCGGAGTAACTAAGCCTGTATGCCGCAGCTACTGAACCTGTGTTCTAGAGCCTGAGAGCTGCAACTACTGAGCTTATGCATAGCAACTACCAGAGCCCACGTGCCCCAGAGCCCATGCTCTGAAACGAGAAGCCACTGCAACGAGAGCCCGCAAGCTGCAACTGGAGAAAGCCTGTGGCCAGCAACAAAGACCCAGCACAGCCCCAAATAACTAAAATAAAACAAATAAATTATATATATATACACATATATATATGCTGCTGCTGCTGCTAAGTCCCTTCAGTCGTGTCCAACTCTGTGGGACCCCATAGACAGCAGCCCACCAGGCTCCCCTGTCCCTGGGATTCTCCAGGCAAGAACACTGGAGTGGGTTGCCATTGCCTTCTCCAATGCATGAAAGTGAAAAGTGAAAGTGAAGTCGCTCAGTCATGTCCGACTCTTAGCAACCCCAAGGGCTGCAGCCTACCAGGCTCCTCCATCCATGGGATTTTCCAGGCAAGAGTATTGGAGTGGGGTGCCATTTTCTTCTCCAACATATATATATATATATATATGTATGTATGTATGTATAAAGAAATGACATGGCCCGACTCCCTGTACAGTTGCTCTTTCTCTTCTATCACACATGCTTTTAGGCTGCCCCCAAATCACCAAACCAGGTTTTCACTTTAAAAGATCAGCTTTGGAGTGGGGCAGGTGGTGGCTGGGGTGGGGTGGTAATTTATGCTCAGATACAAACCACTTCTAGCTGCCTTCACTGATAAATAGGTTTAAATAGGTATCCTTTTGTCCCTAGATTAAAGTATCTCTTTAGCTAATATTTTGATGCACTGAAATCTCTTACTGAAGGCAGTTAGCTGAGGAGAGAGAGAGCGTTAGGACACCACCACCCTCTGCCATGCTCATCCCTCATAGCCTCAGCCTGGCTGGAGATGGCCTTTCATTTCTCATTCCATGTCCATCCCGCAGCAACAGGCCCAAAGGCCACTGCCTGGCACAGAAGTGCTGTTTCTTTCCTCTCAAGTGAGAAGCAGCTCTTTTGGATATGAGCCCATCCTGAGTGGACATCCTTATCCATCATGGAGACCAGAAGCAGCCTGAGCCTGGGTCCCCAGCAGGCACTGTTTTGCCCAAAGTTCTGACTCTATTTCCATTCCACAGCACATGGCTATCACAGAATCTCAGAAAGCCATGTCGATCAGCACAAGAGGCGGGGCTCAGAGGGAGACCATTCTGAAATTCCTGAGGATGAACTAAGCGTGGGTATCCTTTTATTTTTTTCTTTTTGGCTGGAAGCAGAGGTCAGAAAAGTAAAACTTTGAGGGGCAAAGGGGTTACAACCCCAGAGCATTTAAACCACTTGATGCCCCAGGCAACTGCACACCTATAGGTACAGAGGTTAGAGTATCAGTTACTGGCAGAAACCCTTCTTGCAAAACACTCTGTATGTGAGAACCCGAGTAAAGCAAACAACCCCCCACCCAAGGCTGTGAAGCTCTTCCCTTGCCCCACGCTGTCAGGGAGTGAAACAGCGACTTGGATACATGGCTGGCAGTTGGCAAGGAAACCTGGTGGGCATGCTAGGGGCACTGCGATCCATAAAGGAAAAATGGTCTAAACAGAGCGAGAGGGTTTTGTTGTTGCTTTTCCTGAGCAAATGAGCACTGATGTTCTTTCTCATGTAAGAAAGCTGCAACTGATCCGGAGACAATTTTTCTACCATGGACAAGGCAACCCAGGCTTCTGGCTGATTAAAGGAAGTAGCTACTGTTCACCATCTTTCAGGAGTGAGAGAATAAAGAAGGAGATGCAGCCAAAATAAACAGATGGCTGGATCAGGTGGGGGATGCTGTCATGAGCAGACGTGCAGGTAGCACAGGCCCCAGGCAACCACACAAAGCCATTAAGAGGAGCCGAGACTCAGCATAGAGTTCTAGAACCCTGAGAAACAGTGTGTGCTCTGCCCCAGAGGGGGTCACCTTGGAATTGTCACCGATCCAAAGGTAGTGAAGTTTGCACAGAGCAGGAGGGTCCCAGCAGGCAAGCAATCCTGGACCCCAGGGAGGACTAGGAGAAGATGGAGCTGAGGGTGAAGGGCTAAGTTAGCAAAGTCAGCAGAAATTCAGACCCCTCGAGTGCCTGGAAGGTTGAGCAGCAGGCAGCGTGGTGCCAACTGGCAGGTGGCTCCCAGAATCCACTTGGAGCCACTGAGTCATCTTTGCAAACACTGACTGAACACCTTCTGGGTTTCAGGCACTAAGACACGGTTCTGTCTTCGAGGACCTCATGGTCTGTCAAGTGGAGTGTTTATCAATAGGTGAATCACACTCCAGGATAGTGGTTATGAGCAGAGTTTTGAAGTGTCACAAGAGAGGGTGCTGTCAGGAGAGACTTCAGAAAGGAGGTGACAATGAAGTTGGATAACAAAGACTAAGCATGCATTTGCATCAGAAAAACTGCACCAGAAGGCCACAGCTGGGTAAACTGGGAGGTTACATTAGTTAAGATTCTGGTTGCAGAGCAAAAATCTCCAGTTAAACTAGCTGAAGTCAAGAGGAATGTTACTTTAGATGTACAACAGATAATGTTACAGGAAAGTAAGAGGAAAAAAGTGCTGCTGTGTGAGGGCCCAGACCAGGAAATCAGGGATGTTAATTTGTCAGAGGCGCACAAGAACTCTGATGTACCATGCTCTGTGTATCTGTTCCAGTCCTCTGTCTTCCTGAGGTCCTCTCCTCTCTGCTTACTCATGTCCTTACAATTCTGTATCTTTGCCTCATAAGTAGTCCGGGTTTGCTCTGCCATCTACTTCAGGGCCAGTTCCCTATGCCCTTTCAAGTAAGGTACCATCATCCGGAGGGTGCATCTGACTCAGTCTCAGGGCTCTCATTCCAGTAAAGGAGTGCTGGAAGCAATGATGAAACTCTCTTTCTCCCCGGAGGCTCTGTAAGGCAAGGGCAACTTGACACCTGTGGCATAACGCAGGAGAGGAGACGTCTGTCCAAACACAGTGTGGCTGGGAGATATTGAGAGCTGTGGTCTTGACCACGGCACTGCAGCAGTCTGGTGGTAGCTAGGTGGTACCAGCAGTCAATGTGACAACACCCAACAGAGGTGGCAGCAGTGCCCAGCATTAGCAACAGTGCCTAGCAGATAAAAAGGCATCCAGAAGGTAGACATTGGCCAAGGAGTCCCAAGGATAGTGTTCACACCTGACTGGTCTTGTTGGTGAGCCCACGGGATTCTCCCAACTACCAAGGCAAGCTCTTTGCAGGGGGCTGGGTTCCTGCCAGCATGCACAGGGTACCTACACCCTCTGTAAGGTCTTGTACCTGCAGGCAGTTTGATGTGGGGAAGCTTGAGCAATGTGTCAATCAAAGTACCCAGCTTCCTCTTGACCTATGGCCTGCCGTCTGGGGGAACTGCTCATTCTAAGTAAGGCCCAGCAAGAGTTAGGACCCTCTTAGCAGAACATGTAGTAATTCCAGAAGGAACAGAAGTTGTCAGTTCTTACCAAGAAAAGCCAAGGGCACTGAAAGATTGGAAAGAAAAGCCGCTGACGGAAGAGAGTAATCAGAGAGAAATGAATAGAAACTGCCCAAAGAAAATGCGTGCTCCCTAGCAACCTGCTGCATAGAAAATAGGCCAAACAAATAGCTCTAAAAGGATGTGGTAGTGGTAGGGGAAGTAATCAAAACTAGGAAAGCGAGAAAGTATTAAAAAAAAAAATCAAACAGCCACTCAGCTGGAGAAATTATAGTACAAAGTTAAAGTGCAAAACATGATAAGGAAAGCAAAGGTGAAGAATGAAAAGAAGATTGCGAGAGAGGCTAAGATAAATAATAAGGCATTTTTCAAGTACAGGAGGAACAAGAGGTCAGTACAAGAGTCAGTAGGGCCTCTAAAAGCTGACAGAGGTAATTTATTGACAGAACATGAAGACATTGCGAAAAAATATTAACAGGCATTTTTCCTTCCCCTCCTTACCTCTCTTTTCACAAAGGAAGATGGGGACATATGCCAGAACAGACATAAATTTCCCAGGAGTGGAAAAAAGACATATTGAAGGAAATCAGGATCGTGTCAGCACAGGTGATCAAGAAATTAGGACATCAGAAAAACTGCAGAAAGTCTAGAAAGCCAGGCCAGGGCCTCCAGGAATGAGGGACCCAGAGGCCAGGGAGGTCCAAGGCCAGGGAAGGGAGGGATGGGAGAGGGTCCATGGTATGTCAGAGGAGAGGGCCAGTGATCCACCCAGGGGCTGGTGTAGGAAGCAGTCTCTAGTAAGCCCATCTTGTAGATTGCTTTTTCATCTTTGATAAAGGGAATAGAGTCAGGGTTTTATCAAGTTTTTATATTCCAGACTGTTGACAGTGATCTCTGATGGGGTGCTTGTTTTTAAAAGTACCAAGCATGATCCAGTTTTGCATAAAACTTCACTTTCCTTCCCATAAGAAGACTCCAGAACAGAGGTAGAAAACCTGGGTTTGAGGTATTATTCTGTCCCAGACCAGCTGTGTGTGTGCGTGCATGCTCAGGCATGTCCAACTCTTCGAACCCCTGGACTCCTCTATCCATGGAATTTTCCAGGCAAAACTACAGGAGCAGGTTTCCATTTCCTACTCCAGGGGACTTCAGGTTAATTGCTTAATCTCATGAAGATGTAGGTAACTCATTTCAAAAGTGAAGATAAAAACTACCTTACATGACCACAATACTCAAATAAAATCATTTACTTCTCCACCAATACGGCAAAAAAAAAAAAAAAAAAAGCTGAGTGTTTTAAAGGGCCAGGCACTGTTTTTGGCCACAGAGAGGCAGGATTAATAAGACAGGTCCCTGCCCTTGTGGGGCTGACATTCTGGTATGAGAAGAGAGGTATTCAGCAAGGAAACAGAAAAGTAAACAAGATCCTTTCAGAGAGTGATGAGAGCTTTGGAAAGAAAATACACAGCTGTGTAAGGGCCTGCTCATAGCATGGGTCAGGGAAGCTGACACTGAGATCTGAATTAAGAGGAGGGAAGACCTGGATAGAACTTACCAGAAAGAGGGCAGCTGGACCAGGCCCCCAAAGCTAATATATAAAAAAGCATTGTATAAACTGTACAGTCACTGAAGTGTTGGGCCTGAGGGATATCATCAAGAGCTTTGTCCGAGGTTGAGAATTTGATTTTCAACCCAGCTCCTCAATCTGAGCAAACTATGAGTGAGTGAGTGAAGTTTCTCAGTCGTGTCCGACTCTTTCCCACCCCATGGACTGTAGCCTATCAGGCTCCTCCATCCATGGGATTTTCCAGGCAAGAATGCTGGAGTGGATTGCCATTTCCTTCTCCAGGGGATCTTCCCGACCCAGGAATCAAACCCAGGTCTCCCGCATTGCGGGCAGATGCTTTACCGTCTGAGCCACCAGGGAGTAAACTATAGGGAAGTGTCAAATCAAGGCAGACTTCGGCAAGACAAGCCTGGCCACAAAGAAGTACAAAGCACCCAACATCTACAGAAATACAAAATGGATTCCAAGAGAAGCAGGGCACGTAGGGCTTGCCTCCCTTGTCACATGGCCTCTGAGGTCCCTGTGTGTGGCCATCCTCAAAGTCCCAGACAAAGAATCACCTTGGGATGTGCTGCTTACCTGGAGCTGTCAGTGTTCTGTATAAAAATGCCCAGGTTCTAGGGTAAAAAATGAAGCAGCATGGATTCACTTCCCTGCTCAAAAGCATTAGCCCTATCTGAAATTTACTCCAGCCCATGGCCAAATTAACCATTGTGATTGGGTCATGCAACAATTAAAGAGAAAAACTTAATTCTTATGTTTCCAAAGGTCCGGTTTCATTTCCCCAAAACCAGTCAAGCTCTTAGTCTGGAAAATGAGCTGAACGCTGAGAGAGGAAACTAAGTGGAACCAGAAACTTCTAATATTTTGTCTTAACATAAGAGTATAACATATGAGACAGAAGTCACATTTCATTTCACAAAAGCTTATAGAGGCAAACTCTTGCAGAGAGGAGGTGTGAGCCTGATCCTGAAATTGACAGGACCCTGTGGGGCTTCTGGGCATGGAGGCCTGCCCTTGTCCCCTGTTGCTTGTTTGTAGGGAATAGGCCTCAGCCTCCATGACCTTCCTTGAATTCCAAAGGGCAGATTCAAACAGTTGCTAATCAGGGAAGGAAGGAGATGGCAGAGATTAGGGAGAAACCAAGATTAGCCAAGAAACAATTGTGTAGCTTTGAGACAGGGTCCTGGTTCTGTCTTAAGTGATGCACAGAACAATATCTTTGAGCTCTTTACAGAACCAAAACCTCTGACAAGTGGATTTGTATTCTTCATTCCAGAGAAGACTACCTGAGGCCAGATTAATGAAATCAGAGAGGCTCATCAAGAGATTATCTGAAACCAGATTAAAGGAGTGCAGGCCCTGCACACACCCAAATCTTATCAGCAACCCCATCCTTGAAACACTGCTATAAAACTCCTCACCAAACCCTCACAGGTTGGGAAACTTCGTTTTTCAGGGGCATGAGCTTGCTGCATACCCTTTGCCTGGCAAAACAATAAAGCTATTCTTTTCTACTTTAGCCCAAATGCTGTCTCTGAGACTTGATTCAGCACTGACGCACAGAGGCTGAGTTTTTGGCATCAGTGTCAGCCTAATTCCTTAAAGGGAATTCTGGAGAACTCATTAAGCCTCACAGCTTTCCCGCCCACCGTGTAGGAACCACATGTGATGTGATACATCCCCAGGCATGTCCCCCTCTTTGCCATGCAGTCAACCTGAGGGCACTCCTCCTCCTTGTCCTAGGAACCATAGGTAAGAACTCTCAAAAATGATCAAAATTCTACCAGGTGGAACACTGACATGGTCATTACCGGGGCAGACAGGACTGCCAGGGAGAGAGTGAGAAGAGAGGAGAGTCAGGGACCCTGTGCTCAGGAACTTCAACATTGCTGGCTGATCCAAAGAAAAGCTTATCAAGGAGCCTGAAAAGGTTGTTGTTTCACAAGCACCCTGCAAAGGAAGAGGGCATTATTATCCCCACTTTAAAGATGAGAAAACCAAGACTTCTGGAGGTCAAGTAAGCACCAGGTTAATGAGAGAGTTAGGAGTTGAACACAGCTCTCCAGACACTTGTAGGTCAGTTGGTAAAGAATCTGCCTGCAATGCAAGAGACCTAGATTCGATTCCTGGGTCAGAAAGATCTCCTGGAGAAGGAAATGGCAACCCACTCCAGTATTCTTGCCTGGAGAATCCCATAGACAGAGGAGGAGTCCGTGGGGTTGCAACAGTCAGACACAACTTAGTGATTAAACCACCACTCCAGACCCTGCGGTCTTTCAAATGAAACAAGGGAAGCTTTTCCAGTGCTCAAGCACCCCGGGAGTCAAGGG
The DNA here is from genome assembly GCA_917880005.1 of Nanger dama. Taxonomy (NCBI): domain Eukaryota; kingdom Metazoa; phylum Chordata; class Mammalia; order Artiodactyla; family Bovidae; genus Nanger; species Nanger dama. Next base: position 5,069,961 of record CAKJTW010000017.1, read on the forward strand.
ATCTGTCCTTCTTCAAAGATGTTTAGAGATGCTCATGCTCATGGTTGAACACTTCACCTTGGCAGACACAGGCTCTGAGAACCAAGGAGGAAGAGGAAGAGAAACTCCTTTCTCAGCAAGCCTAAGAATCTATTCAATATTCTGGACACCACGTCATCAAAGGATTCTGATTTTCCCTGTGTGAGGTGGGGAGATGTGCCGGAGACATTTGAACATTCAGTCCCTGTTTTCTACTTTGAACAGCTAGCAGCCTGGCCTGGGGTGGCGGGCGGGGTACCTGGAGCTGCCCCAACCTTTGCCCAGAAAGGACAAAGGTGCCCGCAAGGTGGACTTCAGGGCAGATGAGGAATAGCTCAGCTGCCCAGAGCATGGGGCCCAGCTCTGCTTTGTGCCCCAAGGCTCTGAGTTTATTTTTCTGACTCAGGGGAGCAGCTGTGGACTTCGTCCATTCGGCAGGCTTGCCAGATGTTTGCTGACCCCAGGTTTTTTCTCCCCAGAGGCAGCCCTGCCGCCTCTGAGATCAGCAGGGGTGAGGGGTGTGCGAGTTCCCAGGCTTCCCCAGGGCGGAGGGAGCAAGTCTGGGGCGGGCTGGGCTCAGAGCTGGGACTCAGGGCCGTGCCTGCGGGATGCAGAGCCTGACTCTCTGTTGGCCGGGTCTCAGGAGTGAGGAGTGGTGAGGAAAATTGGAAGGAATAATCCCTGCCCCCTGAATTGCCTGGGATTAATTAGGAGACTGATAATGTACAGCGTGTGCCTGGGATGAAAATGAGTTATAGCCTCGTTATTAATATAGCTGGATGGATGATTAGTTTATATAAAACAAGGCCACTTCTCAATAAGCCAGAGGTCATTAGGTGTCCTCACAGGGTGACAAAAGGCGGGTAGCCTGTGTGTATACTTGCGAGGAATTCCAACTGATTTACGGGAGGGTGAGAGCCAGCAAGTCAAAGCTGTTTTGCCCACTTCAGTAAATAAAAAGCAAAGACCCAGCACGAGGCTTGTGTTTATTCTTTTCCTTAAAGAAAATATTTTCCATAAAACTGGACACTGACATTAAAAGTAAGAGGGGGGAGGGACAGGGAAGAAGAAACCTAAAACCAAAGTAAATTGGAAGCAAACTAGTGTTCATTTCCTGTGGAGCAATTTTATATTTTTTAATGGAGTTGCTGCGGCTTTTATTTCAGTAGAAGGTGAAGAGTCCAAAGCATGAGGATTTAAGGCTTCCAAGTGTGTGTCATTATATGAACAGACCCTTAAATTTGCCAGCACGCCCCAGGCACTGCTCCTGCATAACTAATGTCTCCCTGCCAGGGCCAGGGCTGAGGGTCCTTTGACTCCTCTGGAAGTTATGCAGGGGTAAGGGGAGTGTCAGGAATGCAGGATTAGGCCCCATAATTGAGGCTGTCAGCTGAAGAGGCAGGCGGGTTTGCGAGCCTTTCCAAATTTGCATTTATTATGGCATGAAGATATGGCTCCTTTGGTATAAAAGGAGTAGGGGAGGTGTCTGGAAGTTGGCAATATTTTCTTCTCTATCTCTCTTTTTTAAGTTGACTGGTTCTGTATCATTCATTACGCTCTTCTTAATAGATCCCAGAAATGCTGAAACAGTTCTTCAGAGGAAGCATTCACTTGAAACAAAAGATTAGAGAGACCTTAAAAATGCTGGATTTTCTTTACCTTTGAGGAAGGCCAGCTGGAACCTTTTGAGATTATTCCTATTCAGTGTGCAGCCACAAACAGTACTGATGGTGAAGACAAAACAGGGTTTTTGTGAATCATGTGTGGATACAGCAGTGTCACTTAATCGGATACTCCTTACTGGATGGTGGATATAGAGACTGGCCAACGACCCTGCTATAGGATAAACAGACCCAAGAAGGCAGAGCTCTTCAGATTTTGAAGAGACAAGTGGCCTGTTCTGTTCATGCACATACATACAAGTGGCATTCTAAGTACACCTATTCTCTCTTTTATTTTTAAAAATTTTATTAATTTATTGATTATTTTGGCTGCTCTGTGACTTTGGGGATCTTAGCTTCCTGACCAGGAACTGACCCCAGGTTCAGTGAAAGCGTGCAGTCCTAACTACTGGACAGCCAGGGAATTCCCTTAATTTTTTGTACAATATAAATAACATGAAATATACCATTTAAATCATTTTAGGTGCACAATTCAATGACATTAGGTACATTCACATGGTACATCAACACCACCATCCAGTTACTGAATTTTTCATCTTCCCTAATTGAAACTCTGTACCCCTTACACAAAAACTCCACTATAGTTCCCTTTCTAGCTTCTGGGAACCACTACTCTATTTTCAGTTGGCCTGATTTTGACTCCCCAGGTGTCTCATATAAATGGAATCATACAGTGTTTGTCATTGTGTGTCTGGCTTATTTCATTTAGCACAAATGTCTTCAAGATTCACACTTGTTGTAGAATATATCAAAATTCTATTCCTTTTTAAGATTGAATAATATTTCATAATATGTATATTCCATATTGTTTTTATTCACTCATCTATCCATGCACGTTTTAATTGCTTCTACCGTTTTGCTACTGTGAATAGTGCTGTTATGAACATGGACACATAAGTACCTCTTTCAGACCTTAACTTCAAACATTTGGGGTACATACCTAGAAGCAGAATTGCTGGATCATATGTAGTTCAAGTTCTAATTATTTTTAGGAACCACAATAGCAGTTGCACTCTTTTATATTTCAACCAACTGTACACAAAGGTTCCGATTTCTCCATATCCTCAATAACAGTTGTCATTTTCCATTTTTATAGTAGTCATCCCAATGAGTGTAGAGTGGTACCTCACTGTAGTTTTGATCTGCATTTTCCTAATAATTAATGATGTTAAGCATCTTTTCATGTATTTACATACAAATATCTATTGGAGCCCCCCATTTAATTCTTTGGGATATATACCAGGAGGTGGAAGTATATACCATTAGACGTTGAAGTGAGCCCCCTAAGGATTTACTATAAATTCTTGAGTATAATAAAATTTTGATCAGCTAGAATGCTTACATGCAGAGGATAGTCTGGTTAATGGAGGGTTAGTTAGAATTCTCCATTTTTCTTCCAGTCACTCTTGCTGAGATTCTTCCCAAACGTTTTGGTTTGTTTTTTAGATGAGTTATGCAGCCTTTCCTAGGAGGACTTCTCTTTATCCTAGAGGAATTCTATAAAATAAGCATCTGGGGACTACACTAGGTACTTAATGTGCTATCCTGAAAATTTAGATTAGAAGGTATCGAATATATGGATTTACACTATAGACCAAAAGGTAACTGTATAGGACTGTGAACTTTGAGTGAGTTAAATGTTCACAGAGATGGTTTCAGAAAAGATGTTCTGTAGCTCTTCTTTTTGGCAGTAATTGGAGAGTAGGGCCTGTTGTCTATTAAGGCCACTCCTAGTTCATGAAAATAAAACCATGTCAACTGCAAATAAAAGAATGTTTATCTTTCTGTTCTCTATGGAGGGAGTTGGAGAGTCCAGGCTGGGAATGTATCTTATTCATCCAAAGAGAGAGCACATCACTGATGTGCTCTTCACTGGGGAAGGAAGCATGTGCAAATTCACCCATGTTTCACCTCACTGCAAACTGTGATTTAGGCTAGATTCTACATTTATGCATCATGGTACCCCTGGCACTCGCCCAATGCCAGGCACTTAGTAAGTGATCGGTAACAATTCACTGAATGAATTAGCATGACCTTTTAAAAGACTGCCTTACAGGCTCTCAGCCTCATGAGGGATTCAGACGGCAGTTCTCTACCAGAAGTGGGTGGAACATTTTGCTGACCAAACTGGACCCCCATTCCTGGGTGCCCCTAGTATAGACAAGCCTACTCTTTATGTGCTACTTGTATCTGTTTCTGATCCTTCCTTTAATTGCATGGGGAGTTTTGTTTTTTTTTTTTTTTTAACCAGCAGGGGAAGGAGACAAAAGAGAAAAGAATGTGTTGGCTAAGATGGTAGGAACAACTATTTTCAGTATGGTCTGGTGGGTAAGGCTTGAATTCACCATCAGAGGAAGAAGAGTGAAAGCAGGAGAGAGCTCTTCTCCTGAGACTATTCTGTGAGATTCTGGGTGTGGACTGCAGCTTTGCAGCATGGGGGGTGGTATGGCAGGGAAGGTCTCTACTCTCTCTTCTGTATAGGTCCCCTGCCTACTCTGGGCACACTGGAGATATCAGTCTAGGTGGGAAATGGCACTGGGGATGCTCACTGTCTGGCAGCTCTATGCTAGCCAGAGTGAGAGAGAAAGAAAATGTGGGCACCCGCTACCCATGGAGGTTGACTGATAGACTGTGGGCTCATGCAAGCTCCTTGTTGGGACTTCCAGAAAAAAAGAGGGGTCTTTGAAGTTTTATGCTTGAACATACATGGAGTTCAAAATCACATTGTGCGTGTGTGTGTGTGTGTGTGTTTAAAATCACTAGCTAGTGATTACTACCTTTGTATCTACAAACAACTAAGTCTATAACAGATATCCATTTAGGTAGTAAATGGATGAAGATAGGGAAACCAAATCTATACATTAAAATTTATCTATTTTTCAAATAAATTTATCTACAACTTGATATAAATAATGGTTCTTGAACCAAAAAGACAATTGGGTTTTAATAATAACAATAATAAAAATAACATTTAATATAATAATACATAGTACTTTCTATATGTAAGGCATGATTCTAAGCAATTCATATGTATTTTTAATCCCAACAGTCCTATGAGACATGAATCTCATTATCTCTGGTTTACAGATGAGAAAACTAAAGCACAGAGAAGTTAGTAACTTGGCCAAAATCACACAGCTGGTATGTGACAGTGCTGGATCCAAACCCAAGAAGTTGGGCTCCAAAGTCTGAGCTTTCATATCTATAGATAATAACAATTTTGAGATAATTTATATACAATGAAATCATCCTTTTAAAGTTTACAATTCAGTGGTTTTCGGTATATTCCCAGGCTAGTACCACTCTCATCTCCATTTAATTATAGAACACTTTTACCTCCGAAAAGAAACCTGGTAAGCATGAGCATTACTTCCCATTCTTCTTTTTGTCCAGTCCCTGGTAACCATTAATCTCCTTTGTCTCTATGGATTTGTCTATTTTGGACATTTCATATAAATGGAATTAAAAATAGAGTCATACAATATGTCTTTTGTGTCCAATTTCTTTCACTGAGCATGATATTTTCAAGGTTCATCCATGTAGTAGTATGTATCAGTACTTAAATACTTTTAATGGCCAAATAATAGCTTGTGGTATGAAATACCAAATTTTAAAAATCCATTCATTTTAGTTCATGGACACATGGGTTTGTTTCTACTTTTTGGCTGTCGTAAGTAATGGTACCATGGACCAGCATACTATAATGACTACCACAGCTTTTAAAAACATAAAACCAGCATATATTTCACATGCAGTAAATAATTAGTTAATAGGTCTATTTCCTGGAGGATTCAAAATGCCCTTCTAATACCAGGCAGGCATGCCTGTGTACATCTGTATCCATGGAGCTGATGAAGGATGTGGTGATCAAACCAAATGGCATATGTAAAAGTGCTTTTTAATACCTGAAGGCATTGATCCAAATATTAGTAATCAGTGATGTGATCTTGGCCAATTATTAGAGAGTTATAATTAGATATTTGAAGCCAATGGGCTGGCTAATTGAGGTTTTATTGTTAAAAACATTAAAGTTTCCATGAAATTGAAGAAGATCCAAAGAAATGAATGGATACCCCATGCTCTTGGATTGGAAGAATTAATATTGCTAAAATGACTACACTACCCAAAGCAACCTAGATTTAATGTGATCTCTATCAAATTACCCATGGCATTTTTCACAGAAATAGAACAAAGAATCCTAAAATTCATATGAAACCAAAAAGAGTCAGAATTGCCAAAGTAATCCTGAAGAAAGAACAAAACAGGAGCCATAACCCTCCCAGACATCAGACAATACTAAAAAGCTACAGGAATCAAAACAGTTTGGTACTGGCACAAAAACAGACATATGGATCAATGGAACATAATACCTAGTCCAGAAATAAACCCACACACCTGCAGTTAATTAACTTTGATAAAGGAATCAAGAATATACAATGGAAAAATGACAGTTTCTTTAACAAGTGGTGCTGGGAAAGTTGGGCAGTGACATGTAAACCAATAAAGTTAGAACACACCCTCACACCACACACACACACATAAAAATTCAAAATGGCTTAAAGATTTAAACATAAAACTCCTAGAAGAGATCAGAGGCAAAATAGTCCTTGACATAACTTGTACCAATGTTTTCTTAGGTCAGTATGCAAGGCAATAGAAAAACAAATAAACAAACAAATGGGACCTAATCAAACTTAAAGTGTTTGCACAGAGGAAATCATAACAAAATGAAAAGACAGCCGATGGAATGGGAGAAAATATTTCAAATGATGTGACTGATAAGGGCTTAAATTCCAAAATATATAAAAAGCTCATACAACTCAACAACAACAACAACAAAAGACCCAATTGAAAAATGGGGAGGAAGCCTAAATAGACATTTCTCCAAAGAAGGGATACAGATGGCCATTAGGCAAATTAAAAGATGCTCACTATCGCTAATTATTTGAGAAGTGCAAATCAAAAGTACAATGAGGTACCACCTCATCTTACACAATGATAGTCAGAATGGCCATCATTAAAAATTCCACAAATAATAAATGCTGGAAAGGTTGTGGAGAAAAGGGAACCCTTCTACACTGTTGGTGTGATTGCAAGTTGGTGCAACCACTAGGGAAAACAGTATGGAGGTTCCTCAGAAAACTAAAGTAGAATTACCACATGATCCAGCAATCTGCTCCTGGGCATATATCCAGATAAAATTAAACTTCAAAAAGATACCTGCACCCATATGTTCAGAGTAGCACTGTTCACAACAGCCAAGACATGGGAACAATCTAAATGCTCATCAACAATGAATGGATAAAGAAGATGAGGCATATATACATACCCCCCCACACACACAATGGAATACTACTCAGCCATAATAAGGAGCAGAATAATGCCATTTGCAGCAACAAGGATGGACCTAGAGATTATCATACTAAGCGAAGTAAAACAGACAGAAAAATACACGATATCACTTATATGTGGAACCTAAAATAGGACACAGATAAACCTATCTATGAAACAGAAACAGGATTATGTACATAGAGAACAGACTGGTGGCTGCCAATGGGGAGAAGGCTGAGCAAGGGATGTGGACTGGGAGTTCAGGGTTAGCAAGCGTGAGCCTTTATATATAGAATGGATAAACAATAAATTCCTACTCTAAAGCATAGAGAATTATGTTCAATATACTATGATAAACCATAATGGAAAAAATATTATAAAAGAATGTATATCTTGCTCCTTGGAAGGAAAACTATGACAAACCTAGACTCTTGCTGCTGCTAAGTCACTTCAGTTGCGTCCGACTCTGTGGGACCCCATAGACGGCAGCCCACCAGGCTCCCCTGTCCCTGGGATTCTCCAGGCAAGAACACTGGAGTGGGTTGCCATTGCCTTCTCCAATGCATGAAAGTGAAAAGTGAAAGTGAAGTCGCTCAGTCATGTCCGACCCTCAGTGACCCCATGGACTGCAGCCCACTAGGCTCCTCCATCCATGGGATTTTCCAGGCAAGAGTACTGGAGTGGGTTGCCATTGCCTTCTCCTAACAACCTAGACAGCATATTATAAAGCAGATACATCACTTTGCCAACAAAGGTCTATATAGTCAAAGCTATGGTTTTTCCAGTAGTCATGTATAGATGTGAGAGTTGGATCACAAAGCGGGTTGAGTGCCGAAGAATTGATGTTTTCAAGTTGTGGTGCTGGAAGACTCTTGAGACGCCCCTGGACAGCAAGAAGATCAAACTAGTCAATCCTGAAAGAAATCAAACTTGAATATTCATTGGAAGGACTGATGCTGAAGCTAAAGCTCCAATCCTTTGGCCACCTGATTCAAAGAGCTCACTCATTGAAAAAGAACCTGATGCTAGGAAAGACTGAAGGCAAAAAGAGAAGGGGGCAGCAGAGGAAGAGACTATTGGATAGCATCCCTGACTCAATGGACATGAATTTGAGCCAATTCTGGGAGACAGTGGAGGACAGAGGAACCTGGTGTGAATGTTGCAGCCCATGGGGTCACAAAGATTCTAACACAACTTAGTGACTAAACAACAAAAGCCTGAATCACTTTGCTATACAGGAGAAATCAACACAACATTGTAAATCAACTTTACGTCAATTAAAAAAATATTAAAACTGAAAAAAGTTTCCATGGTGTATTAATTGGGAGACAAGAAAAGGACCCCCTGGCATATCCACTAACAGCCACAATGGGCTCTTCTTTCAAAAATGCCTCCCAGAGAGACCAGCCTCTCTGTTACCATTTTCCTCTTTCCCAGTTGCTGTTCACTGTTAATGTTTTGTTGATCATTCCTCATAAAAAGTTAAAAACACATTTAAAATTTTAATCCCGTTAGGAATGTATTTAGTTGCAAGTAACAGGAAATCTAACCGTGCCTTTAACAAAAGTCAATTTTTTTTTCTCACATAAGAAGTCTGAAGGTTGCTTTGTGGTTCAAGGGTGTCGAGACTGATGTTTCTCTTCATCTATCTCTCACGTTTACAAAAAGACTGTCCAACATGAAGCATCATATCTGTATTCAAGACAGAAATTAAGGGACTTTCCTGGTGGTCCAGTGGCTAAAACCCCATGCTTCCAAAGCAAGGGGCCCAAGTTGGATCCCTAGTCAGGGAACTAGATTCCACAAGACACAACTAAGGATCCCGTGTGCCGCAACCAAGACCTGGTACAGCCAAATAAATAATAATTTAAAAAAAGACAGAAAGTTGGGGGTTGAATGGGGGTAGTGTCAGGAAAGCAGAAGCACTCTCAGAAGCCTCTAGAAGACTTTCATCTCTTGGCCACAAAGATCAAATGACCACCCTTCCTCATAATGCAGGCTGAGAAAAATGATGGTTTCTCCAGCCTCTAGAGTAGAGGACTGTGAAAGAAAAGGGAGCTGGAAATAGGTGTCCTCAAAACAACAAACAACTTAGCCACACTCTCCTTTTAAGAGATGGCTAGGGGATCTAGACAGAAGGAAGAGACCACAGCTCTGATGGAAGAGGCTGGCACACCTCCTCCTCTTTCAGTTGGTATGTCTGATGAAGTTTTCCATTTGCTTTTCCTGCTTTCAGACTTGGGATTACATGGGAACCACTCATCTCCCCACAGACACTGGTTTGGCTTCATAATGGTTGAACGCCTGTCTGAATATTTTAGTGATGTGACCATAGAACATCGTGACATGATGAGCTCTTGAGACACTGTGACCAGAACCAATCTGGCTGACTGAGCAATGTCTAAATCCCAGCAAGTTTGTCTGGGGATCTGAGACCAGCTTGAAATATCAGAAGGATTCTGCAGAGTTTTCTGAATCTGCCCCTCTTCGTTAGGATTAAGATGTTCTTGAGGACAAGGCTGAGGTCTCCCTTTCTATTATGTCTCCCTTTCTGTCTCCCCCTTTCCCATGTGCTAAACAATCGCGGGTGCACAGATGGATCTCAATATACACTGGAGGGGTAAACTCACATTTCTGGTGACTGGTCAAAGATGTGTCACTTGGTATAAAGTGTGCCAAGAAAGTCACTCATTTATCCAGTAAGCACTTTTAGTAATTTAAGCTGTGAACCAATTACTTCAATACAATTTCCAGAAATAGAGTTCCATATCCTTTGAAGTGGGTTAATTGTCAACTGATATTTTATCTGTGTTCGTTCATCTGACAATTAGTGAAGGCTTCCACAGCATCAGGCACAGTGCTAGGCACAGAGGGACACAGTGAAAAGCATTTAATGCTGCCTGCCTGGACTCACAGGGAAATGGGCTAGACAGGCATGAGAGCAGCAGGCCCAGGGATCTGAGAAGGGCTGCATCAAAGCACTGTGGGCTCACAGCAGGCGGGTGACTCATGGCCCAGGGGAGTTGCGGGGTTGTGCAATTAGATTGGCTGCCAGAGTCCTCTTCCACAGACATTCCAAGCTGACTGCTGGCTTGGTTCCACCAAGGGGATGGGGGACGTGACCCTGTCTGGCTTTCCCCTCTTAGTTGGGTTCACTAGAGAGAGAATGCTTCTCCCTGGAGACCAGCTTCACACATGCACTGAACTGGCTCCTTTAAGAAATAGGACAAAGGAAAAACGTTAAGGGGAGTAAGGATGAGATTTGGGGAGCTGGAAGGCCAGGTGCCTTCTGAGCGGGTGGGAGCCTTGAACCATTTCCATTCCCCAAAGTCTAGCACACACATCCTTGCCTTTTTCAGAGGGGATGCATGAGGTGTGGGAGGATATTTGAGAAAGGCTGTCTCTATAACATGGCTCACTGCATGAGACAATCTGAGAGCAGGACAAATGCTACATAACTTCTTCACAAAAATGTCAGTTAAAGGAAAAAAATACATTTTTGGAGGCATCTTACTCCCTCATTCAAAGGAAAAATGGCTTCATGGAGTTGGGGGTGAAGCGTATGGTGTGTATATTCTTGAGCTTAGATGACCCACTGATAGGAATAGAGGATGGCATTGAAAAAATGACACTCTTGTATAGCCTCCAAGGATTAACATCAGGGGTATTTGAGACTTAGCAGCAAAAAGGCAGCCTTGTGATCTTTTATTGTGAAATAAGATTGGAGGACACAGCACAAAGCTGCAGGAGGCAGTGGGCAGCAAGGAGTGGGTGACCCTGAGACTGCAAGCCTGGGGACTCATCACACACAGAGACTAATGCCTGAATTAGAAGAGCAAGTAGGATGAGCCCAGATGGTCAGAGAAGCTTTCTCAAACTGGCTGCACTTAAAGTCCTTCCTTCTAATACAATTTGGACTTGCTCTCCTTGAATTTGACTATGTATTAACATAACAGATTTGGTAAATCTGGAAGTGGGCAGGCACATATGTAATCCCTGGTAATTCTTTATCCAAGAATCTCACCAAACATTTCGCATAGGGCCTCACTGATGCCTGTTTCTCCTTGAGTCTCTGGCCATTCTAGACATCACTCACTCCTATTTCACAGATGCAGAAGGTGAGGGAGAGGAAGCCGAGTGTCTTCATAGAGCCTTGATCATGCAACAGAACCAGGAGCTCCAAGTCTTGGCGGCCGGTTCTTGGCTCAAGCAACAGCACTGGGCTCCCTTTTCTTCTTCTGGGAATAATGGCGAACACTTTGGCTTCAGACATTGACTTTACAGGGCTGATGAAAAAAAATTATCATTTGTTGAGAAGGTAGTGAAAGGCCGACTGCTTAGCCCTTTGGTCAAGGCAACTTACTTGCAAGTGCTTTAAAGGAAGTTGATGCAATCCAGATGTCCCACTTAGTCTCAACTGCAATAGTGGCTCATCCACAAGTCACACACACACACACACACAAACCCAAAACTCGTGGCTATTCTGAATTCCTTATTTCTTTGATTGCATTGATCCTTCTTCAAAATGCTTATTGAATTTACTGGCCAATTTAATTAAAAGAGTTGAAAGAGTACAACCTCTCCTGTGGAGGAACTGTGTCCATGCCTTTCCTGTGACTGTCTTAAGCGACATATAATGCACAGGGCTGAGTTGGGGGTGGGTGGTCAAGCAAATTAAAATAATTTCTTTCCTAAGGCATAAACTTGTCCCCCAAGTGACCCCTGAAGTATTAGTCGCTCAGTCATGTCAGACTTTCTGTGACCCCATGAACTGTAACCCACCAAGCTCTCTGTCTATGGAATTTTCCAGGCAAGAATACTGGAGTGGATTGCCATTCCCTTCTTCAGAAGATCTTCTCAACCCAGGGATCAAACCCAGGTCTCCTGCACTATAGGTAGATTCTCTACTGGCTGAGCTACCAGGGAAGCCTAGGCACCTCAAAGCTCTCTGACGGGATACCAATGGAAAGTGACAAGGTGAGTTGTGGGATTTTTAGATAAAGCTGGGGTGGGGGCTGCATGATTCATGCTGAACTGCTCATACTCCAAATGTGTATTATACGTAAGAACTAGAAACAGGCCTAAGACACAGTGGGAACCACTTTTAGTCAATTAAACCTAGCAATAAGCTGAGATTTTAAATTTTTTTAAAAATTAGAATCAGAAGTTAAGCTGTAAGAAGCTACAGTTCTGTCTCATGGAATTTGTTCCTCGTCTATTAATAACAACTAATGTTTTTGAACAGTATTTTGTACCAGACTTAGGACTCAACTTTTGTACACATTATGTCACTCAGTCCCTACGACAAGCACATAAAGTAGGCAGTCATTACAATTTATCCTTCATAGAGGAAGGAATGGGGAGATTTTAAGGAATCCAACAGGATTGGAACCTTCATCTGCCTGACTCCAGAAACCACAGTCCTACCTCGTTCTCTGCTGCGTCAGTATTTATTACATGCCTGCTGTGAACAAGACACTTCTCTTGTGCTTACATCTGTACTAGCCATCCAAGAGGGCCTCGAAGGTGGTGGTCTCGGGTTCTGTCTTGGGCTCCATGATGACAAGCCAAGAATTTCATTAGCTGAGGTGTACGACACAGACCCTGAATGAAGACATTTCTGCTGAGGGAGCAGAAGACTGATTTCTGGAGATCTTTGGAAAAAAGGGAAAGAGGGTCTCAATCTGAGACACTGTAGGAGTACTTTAGGCTTGGAGTTTAGGAATTAGGAATGAGAGAGGAAAGGGCCTGAGGCAAAAACAATAAAACTCGATTTTAGTTTGACATGGTGGCAACTTGCCTTAAAAGAGAAAGGAGGAGCTGGGAGAGAGATGGCAGGGAATAGAGGGAAGAGAGTGTTTCAGGTTTCTTTTCTTTTCTTTTTTTTAAAGACATTCCCTTGAGTCTGCTACAGTTAAAAGTGAAGGGATAGAGGGGGTCAGACAGAAACAAAGTGCAGAGGCAGAATTGAAGGGAGCTGGGAGAACAGAAGGTAAAAGATCACAGGAGAGGTAAGAAGAAAGCCGGAGGTGGCACAAAGCCCCGGGGAAGGAGCGTGGCAGTGCGGGAGGTGAGTTTAATCAGCTTTGCCTAAGGCAGCCGCAGTTCAATAAAGGATGTCGGCGGCGGAGAGCAGGTCCTGGAGAGGCCAGGGTCAACAGCGGTCTCAGGTCTCAGCGACAGCTATCTGGGGGCCAGGGGACAAAGGTGGGGAGACAATAGGAGGAGCCCAGCTGCAAGAATGAAGAAACAAAGACCAACCAGGAAAACGAAGAAGGGGCTGAGGCAGGAGAGTTGCCATCTCCTAAGGGGCTATTCAGGAGCTGCAGGTTGCTGGCTGCTGGCAGGAGAGCAACGTTAAGGCATAAATGACCACGGGAAGCAGGGGAAAGTTTGGGGCAAGCATAAAGTGAATATTTAGATGCGTCTTGGAGAACTGAAGCTCACTGTGGCTATAATCTATGAACACATTTGCCCCAGGCATATACAGCTTTGTTCCATCTGGCTAGTTTAGTGCTGACCACAAAGACACCTGACCTGGTTATTAAAGTGGCTGAAACACCAGCACATTTCTGCCTCAACCTGTCTGTGCCTTTGCTTTCTGAGGAAGGAAGCAGGGGGCTGGGAGGAGGCACTTGAGCGACAGGATGAAAGGGGGAAAAAAAAACAAATGTTACAAGAAATGGTTCTCTTTATAAAACAAAAGTTTTTTTTTTTTTCAGAGGAGAGAGCCCACTGAACTTCATTTTGGAACAGAGTGGAGTCAAGGGGAGGGTGTGGGTTCTGGGTCAGATGGGCTAGAGGTTAAAACCTGGTCCTGCCACTTTTGAACTGCACCTGGGCAAGATGTGCCCTTTCCTGGGCCTCATCCATACAAAAGCACCCCAGAGAGGGCATCATGGATAGATATTGTGCAGAGAGAAAGCACCTAGAGATGGGTGGGCAAGTCAGCCGTAGGAATGACGGGGGCAGAACCATCTGGAAGGACCCAGAGAGACAGCTTCCGAGGGCTAGATTTTGTTACATTGCTGAGTAATGAAAAATCTAATTTGGGAGCCACCCTCCTTTCCATATGACATTGGGCTGCACTCTACAGGCCTACAAGCCCTATACTTTCCCAGCTTCAGGAATGAATTCCCAGAATTTATGTTAGCACTTCAAACTGTGCAGGGCTCCTGGGCATGGAAACCTTTCTGTGTCCCCCATTTCTTTTTCGTGGGGAATAGGCCTCAGCCTCCATGACCTTCCCTGAGTTCCACAGGGCAGGTTCAAACAGTTGCTAATCAGGGAAGAGAAGGGATGCAGAGACAAGGGAGCAGCAGTCAAGAAACAATAGTGCAGGCTTGGGACAGAGTCCTGTTTTGCCCCAAGCGATAACTGTATCAATATCTTTGAACTTTTCTGCAAAATTAAAACCTCAACAAGTGGAAGATGTTAACTATCTGATGAAGCTGAAGCTCCATTACTTTGGCCACCTGATGAGAAGAGCCCACTCACTGGAAAAGACCCTGATGCTGGGAAAGATTGAAGGCAGGAGGAGAAGGGGACCACAGAGGATGAGATAGTTAGATGGCATTAAGGGCTCGGTGGACAGGAGGTTAAGCAAACTTCGGGAGATGGAGAAGGACAGGGAAGCCTGGCATGCTGCAGTCCATGGGGTCGCAGAGTTGGACACATGACTGAGTGACTGAAGAACAACAACTACTACTACTTGTTGAAGCATTCTTTAGTCCAGAGAGAAGGTCACAGTTTGAAAAACTCAAGAACCACAGAAACTCATCAGTAGACCATCTAAAGCCAGATTAAAGACTGCAGGTCCTGCACATAACTTGATTGTTATTGGCAACCCCACCCTTGAACCATGCTCATCATAAGACTCCTTACCAAATCCCCTGGGTTGGGACACACAATTTTTTTTTTCTAAAAAAGTCTTTATTGAATTTGTTATAATATTGCTTTTATTTATTTATTTTCATGTTCTCGTTTTTTGACCATGAGGCATGTGGAATCTTAGCTCCCTGACCAGGGATCGAACCCTGACCCCCTGCACTGGAAGATGAAGCCTTCACCACTGCACCACCACCCAAGTCCCTGGGACACACAATTTTGATGGTATGAACCTGTTCTGTTCTCCTTTGCCTGGTAAAGCAATGACTGTATTCTTTTTACGTCACTCAGAATTCTGTCTCTGAGATTCAATTCAGCGCTGGTGCACTGAGGCCGAGTTTTTGGCGTCACACATTTTTTTTTAACCCAGGGCAGGGAAACAGAGCTCATCCACAAACTGATCTTGGCAAAGCCATTTGAAGGCAGAGACACCTCAGGTTTGTAAGGTACACATAGATATACAGGTATCTGTACAGATCCAGAGATCTCACATTTTTCCTATGAGAGTTGAAAAGGCCTCCTTTTCCCCCCTTCACTCATAGGGATTTGATGAAAGTTCCCCAGAGCCCAGCTACATCATTTGCATCTCAAAGGCACAAGAAGAGAAACACCCATTCCTTCTAGAAAGCTGAATTCCTCTATCGGTAATAAAAACCAGTTTCATAATGTCAAGAATCCCATCTTGGACATTTTCAGGGATTTCTTTTCCGTTTCTAGATAGCCAATTCGGTTTAAACAAATAACAGTAACAGACAATAATACATATTCACTCACATTCACGTGCTTCACTTTCAGAGGAACAAGAATCAGCATTTAAGTTAACCTTTGCCTGGCAGTTAGCCTCTGTGGTCTTTATGTAAAAACCAGCGGCCAGCCCAGAGCTGTGGCCAACAACAGCCTTAGGATTTTCTATGAGTTCTCTTAACTCTCTTGGCGCATCGACCCCAGGTTCCTGCATACTAGTGGACGGCCATTCAGGATTTCCCCACCACTTTTGGGATCACCCCAGAACCTCTGTGCCCCATATGCAAGTGAACAGCCACCCCAGGATCACCCCTGCAAGTTTCAGGCCCCACATGTTGGTGCATGGTCCCCTGCAACTTCCCAACCCCCATCCGTATTTCCCAACATGTTGGTGCTCACTGGGGCTTCCTCAGTCTCCTGGCTGTTCCTAGTTGCTGGGCTTCACCCCACGCACCTATGAGCCCTGTGCTTGCCCAGCTTCAAGACCAAAGAAAGGGCGCGGAGTTGGTGACAGAGCCATCAGTGGTTCAATGAGTGGGGGACTTACACGTCTGAACCAGGTCCTAGAGCGACACCCCAAAGTGTGTGGCAGATGACGGGCAGGCCAGGGTGGCAGTCTCCTGCTCCCTGGAGGAAGGGAGGTTCCAGGGAGAATTAACATCAGGTGGGCTCATCAGTTACCAGGGAAACCAGCAGAGAGCCATGCCCCTCACCGCCACATTGATAACAGGTGGAGATCTTTTGATCTAAAGGTTAGAGCAATCACTAGCCAGGGTAGGAGCAGCTACTTAGGAAGGTCTGTCCTGTGAGTAGGGTCAGGTGAAGCAGGTACTGGTGAAGCAGGTGATGGAGCCACGCTGGGTGGCCTGACCATTCAGAGACCATGACAGACAAATCACATCTAGCTTCAAAATGACAAGCTCCAAATTTTAGGAGTAGGAAGTATTGGAGATTATGTGATAATAACATGAGGATCAACTTTTTAAAAAATAAGTTTATCGTAGTATATTTATTAAATATTAGAATTATTTCTTCCTGTCTATGTATCTATCTGACCATGCCCAGAGGCTGTTTGCAAACTGAGAAATTCCCATCACTACTTTTTAAACATGCAAGTCTGAGCTTATGAAGTGCAAGGAAATTCAATTTTATAACTGCCTTTGGTGCCACATTCAGACAGTGAAAGCGGCCCTTTAAAAAAAAACTTTAGGTAAATATTTGAAATATTCTAAAACTGACATTCTGAATGATATTCTGATACCACTTCAATAATGTTTTATAAAATTCAGAGGAAAAATAGAATTAAGTAAATTTGAACTTTCCCTTTTCCGAGGCAGTTAAAGGCCGTACTATTTGCATATTCTAATATGGGATCACCATAGCTCAAGGTACAAAGCTTCAAAAGAGACTGTCCCTAGCAGGCCAGCAGAGCAGGAGCCATTAACCTTTGGCCTTTCTGTATAAGACAAAAATCTGAGTCTCCTCTTGTCAAAGTGGCTTCCAGGTAACCACTCAGCACAGCCCATGCTTTCCAGAATTGTCTTTGGAAGCACAATTAAAAGGTTTAAAAAGCAGAAACACAAGCTCCATCCTATTTACACATTTAAAGTAAAGGTCATTCTCAGAAACTGGGCTTCCCAGATTTCTCCCCTTGAAATCCCTTAAGATATGTAATACCAACATAAAGGGAATCACAAATCCAGTTTTCAGAAAATGGCATTAAATATAGATTTAAACTTTGACCTTTAGTCCCAAGTGAGAGGACAAAAAATTCTCTTTACAGTGAAGGGCTTGTTGCTACTAAGCTTCAATGAGTAGGGGAGAACCTGCCTGGTAGTAGCCAGGATTAAGCAGCACCAATCGATTTACCTCCAATGCAGGTATGCTGCAAATCCGCTGGGTCAAGATATAGTGTGTGATTGGGCCAGGCTCATCTATATTCTAGAGTCTGTAGAAGCAGCTTCTGGGAAACAGGGTCTTCTTGGCTTGGGGAATTGACGTTTCCACGGCAATATCTGAAATGCATTCAGAGTGAGCAGGAGTAAGAGATGGAATACAGGGTCTCCTACTGCACATCAGGGTCATCAGCAATAGTGGGAAATCTGTGGGCAGCACAATGACAGAGGGGGCAAACAGGGAAATCACTGGACACCCAGGGCATTCATATTTTCACACCCCTTATTACTCTGAGAGCTCCGCAGGTGCCGACCAGGACCCCAGGCAGATGACCCACTCTGCAGCTCACCTGTCTGCTACATCCTTGACAGGTGGATATTGGGGGTACAGGTCAGGGAGGAGGTAAATGATGGGCAATGGGAAATGGAGCTTATCAGAGAAAAGACTGTTAGTTCTGTGCACATCCAGAGCCAGAAGAAGAAATTCTTCTGTGTGGAATTTATTAGATCAATTAGGGAAGTAAGGCGATAAACAGGAAAGACCACTGGCCTGGGAGTCAATTTGTTTTGCCCTTAACTAGCTGGATGAGTTCAAGATTACGCATTTGTTTGTATCTGTCACTACAAGTGACCTTTAGTTCAAACCCAATCTTGCTGATTTCACCTCAGTGCCCAGTTCACACTTGGGAACTCAGCAAAATGTTTACTGATTGGATACAAGAGGGAAAGAAGAAAATTGTTTGTTGGGAGGGACCCATTACTTGTTCAGCCCAAACTGTTCACTTTAAAGATAAAGAAATAAAAGCCTGGTTAGTCAGTTAGTGTTAGCTGCTCAGTCGTGTCTGACTCTTGGTGACCCTGACCAGCCCACCCGGCTCCTCTGTCCATGGAATTCTCCCGGCAAGAATCCCGGAGTGGGTAGCCATTCCCTTCATCCGGGGCTCTTTCCAACCCAGAGATTGAACTCCCGTCTCCTGCATTAGCAGGCAGATTCTTACCATCTGAGCCACCAGGGAAGCCCAGAGAGATGAAATAACATGACTGAGGTCCCACTACTTGTTTGTTGCAGAAATAAATATTTAAAAAAGGATGACAACGATGATGATAATTAACATAATCAAGTGCTCAGATTGTGTAACCTCAGTGTTGGTGATTTCTTAGTTGGTTCTTAGCTTCCTACACACTCTTGTATTTTCTCCTCTGTATCCAGGATTCAGAAGCCTGAAAATTACATTTCCCAGACTTCCTTGCTAGCTTGGATTAGGTTCTATCATGAGAAGCACTCACAGAGACTTGGGAGAAGTCATTGTATCAGTATTGTAACTAGTTACTTGTCTGGTTCAGGTGACCGCAGGCTGCTGTGCCTGGTTGGTGAGCAGCAGCACCCTTGGGTTTATTGGGGTCCTACAGGGTCTGCAAGGGCCCAGACTTCTGCTTCCTCACTGCAGCGTTGCTGGTGGCTCCAGCAGCAGGGGCAGCGGCGGCCTCATGAGATAGTGCTTGTAAGCAAGAGTAACCTCCTCTCCTCTTTCACTCCTGTCTCAGGGTAGGGTCTTCCTGCAGTTACTAATCTCTCTCTGGGTAACACTGTCTCTCTAGTTTTGCTCCAACAGCCCACCCTAAACCCCAGTAATCTCTGGTATTAAATCTCCCCTGATGAACCACTGAAAGTGCTTCGTATGGATTCTCTGACTGAATTCTCATAGAAACATAGGAGATGTGAGCTAGTATAATAAAACTATGCTCCTGTTTTACAGATGACAAAACTGAGGCTGAGAGACACTAAGTGACTGGCCCAGGATCACACAGCAAGGTGGGGGCAGAGCAGGAACATAAAACAGGGCTACCTATGCCTAAAATTCCTGTATTTAACTCTACACCTCAAGAGCAAGCCTGCTCCCCTGTCAGATTATTATAGTGAGGTGGTTTAGAGACGCACCAGGGCTTCCCAGGTTGCTAGTGGTAAACAGCCCGCCTGCCACTGCAGGAGACATAGGAGAGCCGGGTTTGATCCCTGGTCAGGAAGATCCCCTGGAGGAGGGCAGGGCAACCCATTTCAGTGTTCTTGCTTGGAGAATCCCATGGACAGAGGGGCATGACAGGCTACAGTCTATAGGCTCACAGAGTTGGGTACGACTGAGGCTCACAGTGTTGGGACCTTCCTCCCCTGTGCTGTGTGGGACTGATTTTAGTGGGCTGTCTTCTTTAAATGCTCTTTTTCCAGGACCCTTGTTTTCATACCTCCTGACTTGAGCCTGATGAAGTAATTTCCTCCCTTAAAAGCTTTATAGGGATGGTATATCTTTTAGCAGTAGAGCAGCTAAGGGCCTGGCTCTGTTGGCGGGAAAGCAGGGAGGTTAACTTGAATGAGGGTTTGAGAGAAGAGGAGGGGGTGTGATGAACAGACCCAGGGTTAATACACGGGCCCCTTCTCTGCCAGGCCAACACTGAGGGCCTGTCTGGGGGTGGGGCTGAACCAGGGACTGGGGACTGAAGGAAGAGTTTCTGTAAATGCCTTAGAAAGGTGCCTGGTTTACCATGAAAGCGAAAGTCACTCAGCTGTGTCTGACTCTTTGCGACCCCATGGACTATACAGTCCATGGAATTCTCCAGACTAGAATACCGGAGTGGGTAGCCTAACCTTCTCCAGCAGATCTTCCCAACCCAGGAATCAAACTGGGATCTCCTGCATTGCAGGCAGATTCTTTACCAACTGACTTATCAGGAAAGCCCAGTTTACAATGAGCACTCAAATTAAAAAAAAAGCCACCAAGCATAAGGCACCGCAAAAGACACTAAGACAAACAAAACAGGCAGCCCAGCCAAAGGGGACATTCCGCCAGGAGAGGCTCATAATCATGCAGCTGGGAGGGAAGGGCTGGGGGAGCCAGCACAGGCCTGCTGGCAGCGTCCCAGGGAAGGGCAGGGTCCTGGCAGGCTCTAGGCTTTGAGCATGCCCTTAAAGTGGGGCAGGCATGAAGCGATGGCAACAGGGGAGGGAAATACCTTTTTGAGAAAAGAAACTGTAATCAGAATTATCTCCTGTCGAAGCATTATCTCCTTAGAAAGCATGACTACGAACAAAGCTAGTGGAGGTGATAGAATTCCAGTGGAGCTGTTTCAAATCCTGAAAGATGATGCTGTGAAAGTGCTGCACTCAATATGCCAGCAAATTTGGAAAACTCAGCAGGGGCCACAGGACTGGAAAAGGTCAGTTTTCACTCCAATCCCAAAGAAAGGCAATGCCAAAGAATGCTCAAACTACCACATGATTACACTCATCTCACACGCTAGTAAAGTAATGATCAAAATTCTCCAAGCTAGGCTTTAGCAATACATGAACCGTGAACTTCCAGATGTTCAAGCTGGTTTTAGAAAAGGTAGAGGAACCAAACATCAAATTGCCAACATCTGCTGGATCATAGAAGAAGCAAGAAAGTTCCAGAAAAACATCTATTTCTGCTTTATTGACTATGCCAAAGCCTTTGACTGTGTGGATCATAATAAACTGTGGAAAACTCTTCAAGAGATGGGAATACCAGAACACCTGACCTGCCTCTTGAGAAACCCATATGCAGGTTAGGAACAACAGTTAGAACTGGACATGGAACAACAGACTGGTTCCAAACAGGAAAGGAGTATGTCAAGGCTGTATATTGTCACCCTGCTTATTTAACTTATATGCAGAGTACATCATGAGAAACGCTGGGCTTGAAGAAGCACACCCTGGAATCAAGATTGCTGGGAGAAATATCAATAACCTCAGATATGCAGATGACACCACCCTTATGGCAGAAAGTGAAGAGGAACTAAAAAAAAAAAGCCTCTTGATGAAAGTGAGAGAGGAGAGTGAAAAAGTTGGCTTAAAGCTCAACATTCAGAAAACGAAGATCATGGCATCTGGTCCCATCACTTCATGGGAAATAGACAGGTAAACAATGGAAACAGTATCAGACTTTACATTTTTGGGCTCCAAAATCACTGCAGATGGTGACTGCAGCCATGAAATTAAAAGATGCTTACTCCTTGGAAGGAAAGTTATGACCAACCTAGATAGTATATTCAAAAGCACAGACATTACTTTGCCGACTAAGGTCCATCTAGTCAAGGCTATGGTTTTTCCAGTGGTCATGTATGGATGTGAGGGTTGGACTGTGAAGAAAGCTGAGTGCCGAAGAATTGATGCTTTTGAACTGTGGTGTTGGAGAAGACTCTTCAGAGTCCCTTGGACTGCAAGGAGATCCAACCAGTCCATTCTGAAGGAGATCAGCCCTGGGATTTCTTTGGAAGGAATGGTGCTAAAGCTGAAACTCCAGTACTTTGGCCACCTCATGCGAAGAGTTGACTCATTGGAAAAGACTCTGATGCTGGGAGGGATTGGAGGCAGGAGGAGAAGGGGACGACAGAGGATGAGATGGCTGGATGGCATCACTGACTTGATGGACGTGAGCCTGAGTGAACTCCGGGAGTTGGTGATGGACAGGTAGGCCTGGCGTGCTGCAATTCATGGGGTCATGAAGGGTCGGACATGACTGAGCGACTGAACTGAACTGAACTGAACTGAACTGAAGTCTAAACTCTCTAGGCAATATTTATGCAGCTCTCCCATCTCCCCTATAGATGTCTGAGGGTAATCCCAATGCTGTTCAGGGTTGAAGTGTTCTCTTCAGAAGATGAATTCAAGGCCACTTTTGGTCTTTTCCATATTCTTCCCAGTCCTTCATCTTCCCTCAAGCACTGCCCACCTCCCCTAAGACCCCTAACTCCCAGACCCAGGACTGTCACTATAGTGACCCAGTGGGAATAGAACCTCCGCCCTCCCATCAAAGCCCATCTGCCTCCCTGCCTATCTTTCAGCCTCCTGCTACTGGACCAGAGAGCTATTTTGATGAACTCACTTTCAGTAAGATGTCAACAGCTTGTTACAACTTAAAATGATCTTCTCTCAATGAGCATTTGTGTTTTAACGCTGGCCTTCAGCACTTAATTCAAAGGAGCAAGTAATGTGGAATTTCAAAGGACATGACATAGAACTTGTATCAGTTAAGAATTCATTTGGCTATAACAGAGAACCCTACTGCCCTGGCTTAAACAAGGAAAAGTGTTTATTTGTTATAGGAAAACATACACATCTCTTTCACACACACACACACACACACAGAGTGCTTATTTGCCCAGGATGAAGGGGAGCAAAACATGCTATCCCAAAATATGTCACTTTGGCATGTAAATTATTTTGAGCTGAAGGCAGTCAAGACCTAGAGACTCAGGAAAAACTTTTACTTCTCTCTTAACTACCTTGATGAATTTAGATAGGGACCTGTACCAAAAAAAAAAAAAAAGGATTATTACCAGAGATAATGTTTTTATCTGAAAGGCATGTCTGCATGGCATGGCAAATTTCTAATTACCACACATCTGCTTATCTCATTGTTCTGTGAATTGTCCTGCCCCCCACCCTTACTTAAAGCCCCTGACCCCTATCCCATTCCTTAGCTGAGGCTGGAACATAAGTTCAACTGCCTGACTTGGTCTTGAGTCTCATATCCTTGGGACTTCTGAACATATGGAATTAAATTTTTTTTTCTATTAATCTGTTTTTTGTCAACTTAATTATAAGACCATCCAAAGAATCTAGAAGTGAAGAAGGGAGCATTTTCTGCCCCTACAAGGGCTCAAAGGGCAACTGTGAAATGTCACTGCCTGCCTTCTCCCTTTCTGTGTTGTCCCTATAGTTGCTGGATGCTGCTGCTCCTTCAAGCATCACAACCACAAAGGAGCAAAAGGAAGAAGGTGGAAGGCAAAGGGACACAGAGTGGGACATGGATGGCTACCTCCCTGGGGATGCTGCTGCATCTCATCGGTCAGAGCTAAGTCACATAGCCAGTCACCAGCTGCAAGGGAGGCAGTAAGTGAGCTTTGAGTTTTTATTTATTTTTAATGGTTCAGCAAAGCGACACTCAAAACCCCAAGCGAGGTTCTATTGCAGGAAAGAAGAATGACTGGGGAGCTGACAATAGCAGTGTCTGCCACAAAGCAGGCACGCGCTGGGTCTGGGGACACTTCGGGGACATCTTGGCCCACCCTCAGTCTGTGCAGAAGCTGCAGAGTCAAGTGCAGAGAAATGAAGCAAGTCTGAGCAAAACTAGACCCCACCCCTCCCGCCCACTCTACCTATTGCATAAACTGTCCACTCCTTACCTCTGACACAATCAGAATGGCTTCATTTTTTACCTCCCTTTTTAAAAAAGCACTTCAACCATGTTTAAGCATACAAGTCAGAGCCTTTAAGTACACTGACAGTGTTCTGCCTTGCCACCACTACCCCATTCTTTACTTTTCATTGCTAATCTAATGTTGGTTTGTTCAGGTATGGGCGTTCAGAGATGGGGACTGGAAATACAGGCAAGATAATTTTAACCGATTGAAAAACCAAGTATCTTTACTTTTCAAAGTGGCTAACAGTTTAGTAACATGTATTTTCTGCCTGGAAACATATGGTTTCTTATCTGGATTATTTATCCCCTTCAATAAATGGTGCTACATGCAACTCTCCTGCACAGCCAGCCAGCATCAGGGCTATGAGCTGCTCCATCTTTTATTCAAGGGCATCAATACCAATCCCCTTGTGTTTTACTCCAGAATCTACAAATAAATTATTTCCTTTGAATGTTCCTGGGGCCATTTTGTGATTTTGGACAGATGAACATTTCTCCGGATTTCTAAATCCTCAGAATTGGGCCATAAACAGAATGAGGAAGAGACATTTGGGGGAGGTAAAGGCAGCCCCCAGTTCACAAACAACCTTCCACTCTTGGAAAAATTCCCACTGAGTCTCACAGGCAGAAAATCGAGTCCTGTTACTTCAGTAGACTGTGGAACTCTAGAGGGAGCCAACTGGTGCAATTTCCATCTCTTGAAACATTTAAAATGTATCTGATCAAAGGAGGAGAAAATTAACCACAGTGTAGGAAGCTGGCAGGGGGGACGGACAAGATGACCTAATTTGCCTTTCCCATTACTAATTTCAGTAGGCGTCTTCTCTGGGAATTCCACACTGAAATTCCAAGGCAAGTCCACCTCCATGGGTTTTTGATGGCTGCAAGCATGACAATCAGGACTTGTGGTATTTGAAGCCTCTGCTGTTGCATCCTTTGGGGTTAAGCATGGAACTAAATTCTCCTCAGATGGATACACTGGGCCCCATTCTTATCTACATAATAACTATGGAGAAATTTTCCCTTTGGGTTTCAAAGGACGTGAGCTTGGTCTATCAAAGTTGGGGCAATGCAATGAATTTATTACTCGCTGAAATAAAAATCAACACAAATATGTCTTTGCCTAAAAAAAAAAAAAAAAAAACACACCCCACACCACTTAGTTGCTTTACCAACCTCTGGATTCAATTAATTTTTAACATGGAAGTAAAGTTCCTCTTTTCTTTTTTTTTCTCCTTTCAAGCCAGACATTTATTTTTAACAAGGGATGAAATCATCTGAGAACAAAACGGGACATCTGTTACTTTATATCTGTTTATTTTAAGTACTTAAATCTGAGTTTGATTTCACACAATTTTGACATCGTTGCTTCATTAATAATCCTTACGTAATTGTGACCTCGGAGTGCGCCCCGCGATTGCAGCATTCACTTCCCATTAGGGCAGAGTCTGATAAGAAAGCCAGAGTCACCCTGGGATGGGTGAGGCTTCCATGTTCAAAGCTGGGCTGAATGCTGACCTCAGCAACAACAGGAAACCACCTCAAAAGTGCAAGGAGAAAGCCTCTGAGGGGGCCAACATGGCAAGCAAGAGCCTGTGGTTTGCTGCCAATGTTGGCACCGTCTCATTTTGCAGGAGTTGGGTTGCTGGATGGGCAAACAAAGACCACATTTGTTGCAGAAGAAATAAAAGACTGAGTAAGAAATGTGTGATGAACATATGCACACGTGTGCAGAACGTAGCTACCCTTCATGTTCCAGGTTGGCCACCCTGCCTTTCAAGGGCACTTGGATGCTGGCAGAGTAACAGGGAGGCTGAGGCAGTGATGAGCTGAGGTGGAAGTGTGAGGGTCTCACAAAGAAGCCACGAGGCCTGGCAAAGGTATGGCCCGGTATACCTGTGGCTGAGAAGCAAGATGTGGGGCCTAGAGATGGGGATTTAGAATAAGGGCAGTGTGATTTTTAATTGGTTCATTTATTAAGATATTAAATTTTAATGAGCTCTATGCAAGGCTTTGGATATCCACTGGTAAACAGACAATCCTTCCCTCTCTGAAGGTTAGCAGAGCCATGTGCTATGAGAATGACTGAGGGGCCTATTTGGAACTTGGGGTGTCACAGAAGGATGCTCAGGTCAAATGCAAGCTGAGACCTGAAGGATGTGAAGGAACTGGGTATGGGGAGAGAATGGGAGAGAGAATTCACGCTCGAGGAAACAGCCTAGCAGAAAGCCCAGAGGGGAAGGGAGACTGGTTTGGCAAAGAAATGGAAAGGAGGGCAATGTATCTGGAGGGTGATGTGTTTGGAGTGCTATGAGAAAGCAGAAGGATAGACAAAGGAAGGAGGGGGAGAAAGGTGGAAAAGAAGATGGTACACACTCCCAGTCTGGCGGGTTGAGGGGAGGTGTGTAGATTTGACTCTATGTACAAGGGAAGCTCAACATTCAGAAAATGAAGATCATGGCATCTGGTCCCATCACTTCATGGGAAATAGATGGGAAACAGTCGAAACAGTGTCAGACTTTATGTTTTGGGCTCCAAAATCACTGCAGATGGTGATTGCAGCCATTAAATTAAAAGACACTTACTCCTTGGAAGGAAAGTTATGACCAACCTAGATAGTATATTCAAAAGCACAGACATTACTTTGCCGACTAAGGTCCGTCAAAGTCAAGGCTATGGTTTTTCCTATGGTCATGTATGGTTGTGAGAGTTGGGCTGTGAAGAAGGCTGAGCACCAAAGAATTGATGCTTTTGAACTGTGGTGTTGGAGAAGACTCTTCAGAGTCCCCTGAGCTGCAAGGAGATCCAACCAGTCCATTCTGAAGGAGATCAGCCCTGGGATTTCTTTGGAAGGAATGGTGCTAAAGCTGAAACTCTAGTACTTTGGCCACCTCATGCGAAGAGTTGACTCATTGGAAAAGACTCTGATGCTGGGAGGGATTGGGGGCAGGAGGAGAAGGGGACAACCAAGGATGAGATGGCTGGATGGCATCACCGACTCGATGGACGTGAGTCTGAGTGAACTCCGGGAGTTGGTGATGGATAGGGAGGCCTGGTGTGCTGCAATTCATGGGGTCATGAAGAGTCGGACATGACTGAGTGACTGAACTGAACTGACAAGGGAACTTATTGATAGTTTTAAGCAGGCAAATGACAAGATTGGCTTATGCTTTAAAAAGATGGTGCTGGCCATGCAGGGAATGGATTACAGTGTACAGGGGTGGGAGCTGGGATTAATTTCACAGGCTGCTGGTGTGATCCAGCTGAAGGTGGCAGTGAGGTGGTCGGGAGGGGCTGGATTAGGAAAATCCTGGGTAAAATCCACAGGGAATGCTGATGGGTTGGCTGAGGGGCGTGGAGGAGGTGGGATGAGGGTTTCTGGCTGAGGTATCTGGGTGAATCATGGTGGTTACTGACATGGAAAAGGTGGGGCAGGGCTGGGCTGGGTACCAGGTTGTGGGGGTAGGGTTGGGATGTGGAATCAAGCATTTTGTTTGGGATATACATGCTCTTAGATGTCAAATTAGCAGTTGAATATGTGAGTCTGAAGTTCCTAAGAGAGGTCTGGCATGGACATAAAAATAAAGCATTGTTGGCAAGTAGATGTTTTTAAGCCAAGACAATGAATGACGTTACCTAGATTTTGAATAAAAGTGGATAAGTATATTGGCTAGAGACTCTCCAGAAAAGGTACTATATACTTCACAATATTTTTGAATTTTAAAAGTAAATTACAGCCATGCTATTCACCCCTAAATTCTTCAGGCTTCAAATAAATGAGGACATAGTCCTGCTTAAGTGCAATTCCAGACAAGGACATGTATGGTCAGTGCCAGGTTCCTTTCCCAATGCCTGGACTTATCCATTTACATTTTTCTTTAATCCTCACAACAAGTCTATGAACAAGGTGTGGCTGGCCCATTCTACCAGCAAGGACACTATATCCCAGAAAGGATTAGTAAACTATACACAACAGACAGCAGAGACCTGTGGATCCAGGATCCAGCCCCAAGTCTGACCAAGTCCAAAGCTTTCCCTCCATCCATCCTTCACTGCATACAAAGGCCTAGAGACCCATTTTCATGGAAGGCATGTAACTCTTCTCATGCTCTGAGCCCTACCTTTGTCTTGGCCTGCTATTCTTACAGAATCATCCTCTGGTCCAAGCATTTGAGGTTTCCATTCTTTGCTGAGGTCAGAGAACTGTGCTCTCCTTTGGCCAGGCTACAGTGGACCACTCCCTGAAGGCATTAGAGGCCGGAGGAATCCAGCTGCAGCCTTCATCCCAATTACCATAGGTTTGAAAAGCCAGATTTCATCCAATCCTTGGAGAACGCAATGGCAACCCACTCCAGTACTCTTGCCTGGAAAATCCCATGGATGGAGGAGGCTGGTAGGCTGCAGTCCATGGGGTCACTAAGACTTGGACATGACTGAGTGACTTCCCTTTCACTTTTCACTTTCATGCATTGGAGAAGGAAATGGCATCCCACTCCAGTGTTCTTGCCTGGAGAATCCCAAGGACGAGGGAGCCTGGTGGGCTGCCGTCTACGGGGTCACACAGAGTCGGACACAACTGAAACGACTTAGCAGCAGCAGCAGCATTCAATCCTAGGCTGCCCACAGGATGCAAGGAATAGGGGTGATGGCCTTCTCTCAGACCTTGGGAACTGAGTGGTGATGGAATGAGAGTTCTGATGCAGTGACAGGATGGAGCAGGGTGACTCATCATCTTTTCTCTGTAGTCATATCGATGCCTCATTCTCCCAGGGCTGCACTCCAAGGGAAAGCTTGGGGTGTTCTCCTAGGGACCCTGCCCCAGCTTTCTGCATGCCATGGCAGGAAGCCACGGGGAGGCCAGAGTAAGCTTATTTACACTGCCAGTTGTACTCTCCCCCGGAGAGAGTATTCCTATCTCACTCCCACATCGTTCTTATTGTAGAATTTAAATGTAGAGAGGCCTCTGTCGTTCAAAGGAGCATGTATGGATACAAGGGCAGGCATGGGGGTTTCCCATCACTTTCCAGCCTCTTACACTACATTAATTTTCTTCACACTTTTTATCTTCATCTGCTGTAAATGTGTTTTTGTTTTTTCTTAACTTATTCTCTCTCTGCTAGAATTTAAGCTGCATGAAAGCACAACCTTTGGGTCCTGATTCATCTACAGAGCCTACAAGAGTGCCTGACACATAGTAGACACTTAATGTGTACTTACTGAATTAACAATTGAATCAATCAATCATAGAGCAAAAATGGTCCATAATACATTTCTGTCTACCTGTTTCCAAGAACTCTAAAACACTTTCTCACTGAGCAAATCTTAACAATAAAAAGAAAAGACCGATTAAAAAAAAGGTCGGGAAGGAAGGAAGAGAAATAGAGGCAAGAGTGAATACAGAGAACATCAGAGCACACTAGAGCAAAACGGAGACCCCAGGATGGCTTCTAAGGCCTGGGGGTGGTGGGGCATGGGAAGGTTGCCTTACTCTAAAGCTGGAAAATCTCAACGAACTGAAGCTTTCGATTATCAACTTATTCCAGGCTGGCTTAGAGGTCTGGAGAGGACATTCAGAGGCTCCGAAATACATCGATAATCAAGAGAAAGAGAGAGTCTTAAACTGAGGATAGAGAGCAATATAGTCAGGTTAATGGAAGCACTAGCAATATTAAATGAAATTGCCCTACCACTTCTTCATAAGGTGGCACTAGGGAGCCTGCTCTTTGCATAAGCAGGGGGTCCTGGGATATGGCGGGAAGGCGGAGGAGTTGGGAAATCAGTCATGCAGCAACCATTACAGTTCATGGGAGCCCGGCTCGCGGCCCCTCGGTGCACCTGCCTCATCTTTACCCAGGCCCACGCAGGAGCCAGGCAAATTTGGGCAGGGTTTCAAGGGAGCCTGGAGCCAGGGGAGCCTGCTTTAGTCCAATTAAATGAAGGAGTATCAGGTGGAAAGTAATTCTGAGTATTCACCATTATGGGGAGTTTTGTGTTTAAGTGCCTCTACGGACCTTCTTTTAATGAAGAACTAAACTGTGGGGTCTGGAGGTGAGCTGATTCCCTGCCCTGCAGCAGGAAGGCAGACAGGGGCTTGCACAGTTTCCAAAAGGCTCCACCTTGCAGCTTCCTCGGGCACTCCCACAAGGGCCCTGGGGGCTCCTCTGTGGACAAGTCATTTTCCCTTCCGTAAAGATAATGGGAACCTCAGCAGGCCTGGGGGTCTGAGAACCTGTATCTGAATGATCATGGGTGGAGCCAACTCACTGAAATCTTCAGGGGTCTTCTTTCTACTTCCTGCCTTCTTTCTCCCTTCCTGTGTCAGTCTCCCGAGGCAGCAGGAGCCAAGACGGTGGAGGTGAGCTAATAGCGTTTTGGAGAATCAAGACTATTATATAACCATGTTGGGGAACAGCGAGCCCGCTGGTGTGTGTAATGAATGCAAGAGGAGGAGGCTGCAATTCCTGAGTTCACATAGCACAGAAAGGATGAGTTGCTTTTAAACAGTTGAAGATAATGGTTAGAGAAATCTCTCTATCAGTGGACATTTACAGAGGACTTAGAATGAACCAAGGGCTGTGCTACATGCAGGGGGCAGGCAGAGGAGGTGGGTAATACAGAGACATACAGATAGGGCCTGTGCCCTCCGAGGGCTCTCGATGGGGGACCCTGGAGATATTTGCAGAGCTAAAGAGACAAAGTAGAAATATGCAGAACAAAATAACCATGTGTCATTTTACCCTTCAAACAACATAGACCCTTATCTTAGGCCCTAATTCTTGCCTGCCTGCAACAATCCTCTAGGCTTCTCTGAGTACACTCTCCTGCTTACCTCCCCCATGATGGGTCAGCAGTGGCCCCCGAGGTTAAGGGAACAGAATGCCCCAGAGACCAGTGTGATATTGGTCAGCTTTTATTTCCACCATGTGCCAACGATGCTAAAAGTGCCAATGACAAAATAGTCCTGATCCCACACCCCCAAAATCTTCTGTTGGTCTCAGTTAAACAATTGTTGCCATTACTGTGGCATTTTTGTTATATACATGTGTGTACACACACGGACATATACACACATGTATATGCACATTTTTACTACTTATCATTTAATAGATATATTTTTCATGGAAGCTAATCAGAAATTTTCATCCATGTAGTCTCCAGCACAGGCAGATACACATTCATGTTGCTTTTGAGAGTAAATTCTTAGTTAGGGAGCCTCTGAATTCAACACGGGGTGCTATTTATGTATTCAACTCCTGTGATAGAATATATCTCTGTATTTGAACAATAAAAGCAAAAAAAGAGCAATAGTAAAAGACTGTGAGGACGAAACAACAAAATTCTGTTATTTTATGTGACCTCTTAGAGAGTTTGTTTTGCATAGTCAAGGCAGTGAAACAGAGTGTAAACCATGAGGCGTAATATTTTGTTTCACACACATACATTTTAGTGTGTGCATGCTAAGTTGCTTCAGTTGTATCTGACCCCATGGATTGTAGTCCCCCAGGCTCCTCTGTCCGTGGAATTCTCCAGGCAGGAATACTGGAGTGGGTTGCCATCCCCTCCTCTAGAATCTTCCCAACCCAGGGATTGAATCTGTGTCTCTTGCATCTGCTGCACTGGCAGGGTTCTTTACCATTCTGTCGCCACCTGGGTAGCCCACATTTTGGTGCATACATGAAATATTTTGCTGACTTTAAATATCTTCAAAATTGAGATTTTCTTTAAATTTCTAGTTTTAAAACTAAGTGAGAATTAGAAATAATTACTATGGAATACTACATGCTAATTCCTAAAAATTAATATTGTAGCATAGAGGAGGGGGTAACAATGCCCTGCTCTGCATGTCAAATACACCAGTGACACCACAGCATTCCAGAGACCCCAGAACTTGTCCCGGAAGGATTAGAGCTTGAACTCCCCACTGAATGTCACTTGGGTTGGTGGGGCTACCTCATTTTCATACACCAAGGCAATCCAGGTTCCCTCATCTCGTGTCTTCTCTACCTTTCTCCATCTTGTTCCCCAGTGTTTTCCACTCAGAACCCAGTCTGGTTCCCCTATCTCATATTCTCCCCAAAAGAATTTGGGAAAACAGAGCTGGCTATTTTTTCCCCCCTCTTAAGCCTGCCACTTGTTTTACCCTACTTCCACTCCCAGGTTTTGTTCGGCCCTGCCTTAGTTCTTTGATATCTACAAAGGAAGACTACCCCAAAAATAGTGCCCTTGGAAAGAATTCAGATTGGTAGATTTGAAGGAACTGCCCTCCCAAGCCCAAATTAGAAAACTGATCAAAACAATTGCTTAAGAAGCCCACTTATTAAAGGACTGAAAACCATGAATCATGATCAGGGGATTTATCAGAAGTATTAAAAGAAGACATGTGGGACCGATTTCCAAAATAGAAAAGCATTATCTCCCTGGAAATAATCCAGGGAAAACAGAGAACTGGGAATTTCACTATTTTGCAAGAAAATGGAACAAATCTTAAGTGAGAAAAGCTCAGTGAGCAAGACAACAGGGCAGCAAGAACTTAACACAGCGTGTTTATGAAAAAACCGAGCTTGCCAAACACACTGGCTATCTTCTAACATTTCAGCTTCAGGATTAACAAATGAGGTGGCTTCAAAGCACTCCATATTCCTTTGTTTTTGTGATGGATTTGATACCAAGACTAGAAAAGGGTTTGCAGCGATGGACATGGAAAGTGACTAAATGACCCACGAATAGGTGGCACTGCCTCTGACCTGGACAAGAAGTTTTCAGCAAAGTGCCTCTCTTTTTCAGCAAAGGATGTCTCTCTGGCCAGGGTTGTTTCACTAATGCTCTGAAAGGGAGTCAACTAGCATCTTACTGGGTGAAGTCCAGGCTTAAGAGCAATCCATTTGACAGAGACCAGGAGGATTAGTAGAGTGAAGCTCTGCACATTCAGGCAGCTGAGAGTGTGGACCCACAGAGCTGACCTGGAGAAGCAGAGTCCTGGGCTGGGGGAGTAGGTCCTCAGAGCCCAACTGGCAGGGTGCCACCCTCTTAGGCACTGACCAGGAGAGAGGTATGTTTGGAAGAGTCTCCCAGAACAGAAGTGTCTGGCCAAGAGCTGGAAGTTGTTAAATGAGAAGGAGAAGCCTCAAGGCAACACAAGTGTCTTCTTATGTCTCAAAGGCTGATTTGCAGAAGAGGAACTGGTAAAGGTCAAACTATGGCCCGCTCCTGCCCCATCGACATGTTGAAACCCTAACTCCTTTACCTCAGGATATGACCATATTTGGCAACAGAGTTGTTGTAGGATATAACTAGTTAAAATGAGTCATACTAGAGCAAGAATAAGGTTTCCCAGGTGGTGCAGTGGCAAAGAACCTGCTTGCCCATGCAGGAGACTGAAGAGACACAGGTTCAATCCCTGGGTTCGATCCCTGGGTCAGGAAGATCCCCTGCAGGAGGAAATAGCAACCCACTCCAGTATTCTTGCCTGGAAAATTCCCATAGACAGAGGAGCCTGGTGGGCTACAGTCCATGGTGTTGCCAAAGGTCAGATATGACTGTGTGATAGTGCACGCACGCACGCACACACACACACACACACACACACAGAGAATAAGGAGGGTCCCCAATGCAATATGATTGGTGACCTGACAGGAGGATTTTGGAGACAGAAGCCCACACAGGTGGGATGCCAGGTGAAATGAAGGCAGAGACCTATAAGCCAAGAAATACCAATGCTTGCCAATGAGCCACCAGAAGCTAGGAGAGTAGGATGGAGGAAATTCTGCCTCACAGCGCTCAGAAGGAACCAACACTGACAACCCTCTGAATCATGACTTCCAGGCTCCAGAGAGTGAGATATCACCCAGATCATGGTGCTCTGTTATGATATCCTCGGGAAACTCACACAGCGGCCGAAGTCCTTGGGTGGTAGACATGACTCTCAGTGGCTGTGGAAGGCAGGCACTCAACAAGAGGCAGCGGAAGGGAGACCTTGCCCACCTCTCAGCCTGAAAGCAGGCTGAGCTACTTTCCGTGTGGCGTGCTTTCTAGCACTGAGGATGCTTAAGCAGAGATGACCATCTGCCCAGGATGATGAAGAAGCAATTCCTGCTTCAGCAGTGACGCAGGGTGGATCATCTCTGAGATTTCCTCCAGCTGTAAAAATTCTATTGTTCTAATTCTAAAGGAATTCCATGACAATAAAACATCGTCTTGAAAGTGGAAATTACTCTGTTTTCAGGACAGAATCTAAAGAACCATAAAATCAGAACCAGTAAACTATGATTCCACATGAGAAAAAGTATAAGTATTAACAAGGGAGATATTTCAAGAACACCGTAGGCAGGAAGTACATGAGGAACAGTAATGCTGAAAGTAAAGGGGGCAATGATTTATATTAAAAATATATTTACGTGATGTGGCTGCAAACCACGGTGGCTTAATCTGGGCATTAGCTGTAGGGGTTAAAAGCATGGAGTTGCAAGGCGAACACGTTCCTCTCCTGCTACTCACAAGCTTTGTGGCCTTAGCCAATATGTTTAATTCTTCTGAGAAAGCATTTCCTCCCTGCAGGGTGGGACAATATCACCTGGTTCCCAGTGTTCCAAGGTTGACATGAGGTAATTAATGAAAAGTATGGGGCACATAGTAAGAATTCAATAAGGGATTACTATTCTTATTATAAAATTATTGTCCCCAGCACCCAAACAGAAGGCTGATTACACACACACACAAGGATGACAGAAATCAGAGCTTTAAAGGAAATTTTTTGTTACATTTATGACTTAAAATTGAATGTTTTCGATTAATGTGAATGTTTCACTCTTTCTCAGTGTATATCTAAGTGAAATTATTGGGAATCATGCTTTGCTACCTCATTTCACACACATTTCAAATGGACCAGCGGACAAAATTTTAGGGATGACCAGCTTCTTCCTCGGAGAAGGCAATGGCACCCCACTCCAGTACTCTTGCCTGGAAAATCCCATGGACGGAGGAGCCTGGTAGGCTGCAGTCCATGGGGTCACTGAGAGTTGGACGCGACTCAGTGACTTCACTTTCACTTTTCACTTTCATGCACTGGAGAAGGAAATGGAACCCACTCCAGTGTTCTTGCCTGGAGAATCCCAGGGACGGCGGAGCCTGGTGGGCTGCTGTCTATGGGGTTGCACAGAGTCGGACACGACTAAAGCAACTTAGCAGCAGCAGCTTCTTCCTAGGTAGTGCGAGTGGTAAAGAAGATACCTGCCAATGCACGAGACGTAAGAGAGGCGAGGTCAATCCCTGGGTCGGGAAGATCCTCTAGAGGAGGAAATGGCAGCCCACGTCAGTCATCTTGCCTGAAGAATCCCAGTGACAGAGGAGTCTGGCAGGCTACAGTTCACGGGGTCACAGAGTCAGACACGACTGAAGGGACTTGGCACGCATGCACAGCTTATTTCTGGTGTGTGACCTTCTCTCACTCCTGGTTTTTTGTCTGTAAACTGGGACCAGCCTCACTACTTCCTAGGCATGGGAATGGCCCATCGGAAGTGGGCGGGGCTAACGTCAGGGAGGGGGCGGAGTCAGCACTGCATCCCTGTAGCTTGGGGACCGAGATTGTAGGCGCTTCGTCTGCCCCAAGCATAAATGCCCTCAGTCACAGAGGAAGCCAGGGCCCAGTTATCCTGACAGAACCAGTCGGAAGGAGGAGTAGTGCGTGAAATTAAGGTAGATGAGGTTTTAACCAAAGGAAAAACTTTTGTTCAGCAGGATCTTTGAGCTAATGAAGTGGTCTTTAAGGAAGCTTGAAGAAACCCTCCACAGGAAGAAACACGGAAAAGGCACAGCCCTGCCTACCGAAACCCTCGCGATTCAGCGCATCCTCCTCCTCTTAGTCTCCACAGCTCTCCCCCAGCTTGTTCCCTGCTCTGAACTGCTCCTCCTCTGAGGCTCTGATCCATTCCCAGGGTTGTTTAAATGGGCCCGCACTTATATCTGGTGATGGAATGTGGTCTCTCCGCTCGCCCGCCCTCACCGTCTTCCGGCCGCCCCACTCCAGGTCCACGGCAGGCCCTCGCAGCCGGGCTGACTCTTCCCGCTCCGGTGTCAGCCTCCTCATTAGGCATGCTCCGTGGCGGGCTGGTGTCAGAGCCGGCCAATGCATCAGAATGCAGGGCATGCCTCGGGCTCCTGGGAGGCTGCACATTCCGCATGAAATATGAAGGCAACAGCCAGCCCTGGGGAGACCCAGGGTGAATTGACTGGAATAGCAGGCAAGGTGGCTACTACGGGAGGGGGCCCAGAAAGGTCTGGGAGAAGACGCGGGCGCCCATCACCTATTTTAAAGGCACTCTTTGGTGGTGGAGGCGGGAGGCATGCGGGGAGGGGACGCCTGGTTTGTGCACCGGCTGGGCTGCTCCTGACACACACAGCCCCACCCCACCCCCGCCCCGCCCCGTTCATTCTTCTGCATATGCTCCCCGTGTCCCCGTGATTATGGTGATGTGCCCTTTTGAGATAGGCAGCTGGCTCCCTCTCCCACTGTGCTCATCACTGATTCTTGAGCTTCTCTTTGGGGACAACCTGAAATCATAAGAGCAGTCCGTGTGGATTTCGGAAGACCTGACAGAGAGAAGTGTAATAAAAGTAATGATAGTCCACAGGCCCCCGGGAGCCCTGTCACACAGCACCTTGGGCCTGCAGAGGCTATGCGTGCTCAGCGGGTGGTGGCCTCAGATGACTCCACGCCTGACATGAACGTCTGCCTCCACCTTTCTCCCACACCTCCTGGCTTCCAGCCAAGCCTCCTTGCTGCAGCTTCAGGCAGCCTTTCGGAAGTGAGGGGAACATCATTTATATCCACCATAATAAGCATTAACCTCCCCCACCATGTGTCTGGGACACACGAGGCATCACTGTCTGTTGGCCACCTCTCTTAGACACAGTAGTATGGTCAGTCTACATGGAGCTTCCTGAGCTCGTCACTCCATCATGCAGCAGACAGCCTGGATTATATATACCCAGGGATTGGCATGTAGTAGGTACTCAATACATACCGAATCAATTACATGTAGTGAGTCTTCCCTCCCACCCCATCACATATCCAAGTCACCAAGACACACAAATCTACTGTTCTCTCCACATACAGTTTGAAAAGCTATTCTTTCCCTCTAACCTAAAACCACAATGCCCATTACAGAGCACTCCAACAGGCACAGGGTTGAGTCCATTTCTGCTGCTAATTAGAGAGCATCCCATCTTCTGACCAAAAAGCAAATAATTATATATGTATATGTGTGTGTGTATATATATATATCCTGGACTTCCCAGGTGGCGCTAGTGGTAAAGAACCCACCTATCAATACAGGAGAGGTAAGAGACACGAGTTCGATCCCTGGGTCAGGGAGATCACCTGGAGGGAATGGAACCCGCTCTAGTATTCTTGCCTTGAGAATCCCATGGGCAGAGGAGCCTGGCGGGCTATATAGGCCATGGGGTCACAAAGAGTCAGACACAACTGAAAAGACTGACGCATGTACACATACATATCCCTCCACACCTTAAAAAAGAATACTCAGGTTTTTAAGGTCTTCCTGGGGTCCTCAGGAGATGCTGACAATTCAGCAGAAGCTGCACAACTCTAAGCCCTTCTACAACTGGAGATGTCATGAGCTGTAGGGTCATCCTGCTTTGCTCCTACCCATGACGGAAACCATCTGTATTCCTTGTGAGAGTTTCCTGCAAGAAACCCCAAAGCCATGGCATCTCCTCAGAACCTAAGCCACTCTGGCCAGTGGTACTGCTGAAGCCCAGCTCCAGGAGGCACCCTTCACATTGAGGCTGTCCTGCCAGCCAGCATGCCGAGAGACCACAGGTACACTTGTCTTTTGTGTGGGAACCTTCAGCACGTAGAATGGTACTTCGTGACTTTGTATTAAAGTTGACAGGGAACTGGCTTCCTTGTGAAGAACGAAGACTTGCTCCTACTGTTTGGTTCCTGACACTGCACAGCAGGAAGCAGCAGGATTCAACTAAAATCCTGGCCTCTCACAAGACCCAGTTCCTCGGGGGCAGGGAGCGCTGCCGTTCACTACCAGGTCCCCAGCGACTAGAACAGTGCCTCGCACAGAATCGGTGCTCCACCAACACTCTGGTTGACTTCGGCAAAATCTAGTCCCTTATGCTCCAGCCAGGGAGAAGTTCAGAGCTGAGTCAATTAGAACCTTCCCTGGCTTTGATCTACAGATCTTGAGAGAGAGAATTTCTCTCTCTGTGGAGCTGCTAAGGTGAGAGTAGGAAGTTAATCACAAAGAGAGAATAAGGTTAGCAGACAAAATGAAGGGATGATGAGTGAGAGGGAGAGAGAGAGAGAGAGAGAAGCAAGCAAATGAGCCAGTTCCAGTAGCATACTATGACTGGGTATTCAGCCCTAGCTGAGGATCAACCCGGAATGTCTTAGTGATATGACTGTCTTAGATATTTATTTACTTAAGGTCATATTAGAAGAGGGTTTCTATCACTTAAAACCCAAAGTAGTCTCACTAGTACACCTGTGGTGGTGGTTAAGCACTCAGTCGTGTCCAACTCTTTGTGACCCCATGGACTGTAGCCTGCCAGGCTCCTCTGTCCGTGGGATTTCCCAGGCAAGAGTACTGGAGTGGGTTGCCGTTTCCTTCTCCAGGGGACTTTCCCCACCCAGGGATAGAACTTGGGTCTCCTTCTTTGCAGGCAGGTTCTTTACCAGCTTAGCCACCAGGGAACCCCACATGTTCCATATCATATCCCCTTTGGAAGCTATTCATTTACTCCATGCTAACTGCTGACTCTCTCCTTAACGCCTTACATGTGTGGAACTTTTAAATGTCCACTTTTATACAGCAGCCATCCTGCCCATCTCTTTTGCTTGCCTGAAGCAGGACAGTGTTTCAGCCATGCCTCTCAGAACAGATGGATCTCTCCCACATGAAGAATGTAGACAGAGGGAAGTCTTCAAATTCCCTAGATAACAGACATAACTGTTTCCACTGGTGACAGGTCCTCAAGTCCCTAGTGCTTCCAGGACCTGCTCCACTGTGCCCCCAACTCTGCTGTGGACCTCCACAAGGGTGGCTGCTCTGTGCTCACCTCTGCAAGGACAGCACTCAATGGCTGGTAGCTTATTCCACAGGAATGGGGTTTGTCTCCTCAGCTGGACCAGAGACAGGCAGTGTTCAGAGAACAAAGTGGGGAACCAGATTGACATTGCTTGGACATTTACAATGTGGTGAACACCATCCTCTGCACTGCACATCCCTGTGAAATAAAATACTTTCCCCGTCCACAGTCATGGAAACAGGCTCCGAGTGGCTCGGTAGTCACTTGCCTGTGGACTGAGGTGCTAAGTGACAGAGCAGATCTGTCTGATCTGAGTGTCCATGCTTTCTCTCCCTCCACTAAGTTGCCTCTGGGGCCGTGTTTTGATAGGTTATGCAGACCACTCAGCACCACGCCAACCATGCTGGAGAGCCAATGATGACAGCACTGTGTTTATCACCATCTCATACTAACCTAATGAGGAGGGAATGTTAGACCACCCCCTCCATGGTGTGAGAGAATTGCTTGACGTGGAGATGCACAGAAACAAGAGAC
The DNA here is from genome assembly GCA_917880005.1 of Nanger dama. NCBI lineage: Eukaryota > Metazoa > Chordata > Mammalia > Artiodactyla > Bovidae > Nanger > Nanger dama. The sequence continues at coordinate 5,109,327 of CAKJTW010000017.1, forward strand.
GTTCGGAGTCCAATTTCCTTCCTCTGTGGCCCACCCAGCCTCTGGGGTCGAAAGCGTGGCCCGGAACGCGTTCTGTTCCCAAACAGACGGGGATAACTCTGGCCGGCCAGCAGCCGTGGACCCACCTCGTTTTTGTTCTGCAGGTGTTGGAGAGAGGAGGCAGCCATCCCCAGCCCCCAACAGGGAAGGGTGGGAAGAGTGTGCACAAGTGTGTATGTGTGGTCTTTGGAGCAAGGGCCGGGCAGCGGCCAGTCTGCCAAACAACATTAAGAAACCGAAACATTTTCCACTGAGAAACAGAATTACTGCCCATGAAATTCTTACCCAGCTTGAGAAGCAAGCAGCTCCCCCGCCCCCCACCTCCACCTCTTCATTAGTTAAACAAAGAGGGTTATTTTTCAAATGAAAACTTTCTGTGTGGAAAACAAACAATCTAATTCCCTGGGCTTTTCGAGAAATGAGATTCTCAGTGCTCGAATAAACAGTGTCTGTGTGGACGAGCTGCTACAGAGGGCCGTGTGGGTGCCCCAGCTGGCGAAGGGGCAGGCCTGACTAGCTGGGGACCCAGGCCTCTGCTTCAGGCCTCTCGAAACAATTCCAGGTAGGAAGGCCAGCAGAGGCACAGACCATGACTTGGGAAGACTGAACCGTTCCGCTAGGGGAAAAATTCAAAAAATATTTTCTGTGTCTATTAAATGATCCTCTTTTTTTCCTCCGGCTTAATGAACTCCCTCTGGTTTGGAAAATAATCTGCAGACTCAAGCCCTGCTTGGTTCAATGGGGCATGCCCAACTTTTATGAACTTCCAATTTCTCTCAAACACAGATGGGCTTCTATTCACAGACCCAAGAGGTGGCATCACGGTTTTCTCTTGCAATGTCCTCTTAGAGAAAGCTCCTCATTACCTGCATGTGTTTGCACTGGTACCTGCAGACAGGTAACCAATATGGAGCCAGATGTGTTTGTTTTGTTTTAGTCGCTAAGGTGTACTCTTTTGTAAACCTATGGATTGTAGCACGCCAGGACCCTCTGTCCATGGGATTCTCCAAGTGACAAAATTGGAGTGGGTTCCATTCCCTCCAGGGAATCTTCTGACCCAGGGATCAAATTTGTGTCTCTTGCATTGGCTCGAGGATTCTTAACCACTGAGCCACCTGGGAAGCCCATGGAGGCAGATTACTGGGATTTAAATTCCAATCACTTAACAGCCATATAACAGCAGGTACTGCCCCAGGGTCTTAGCTTGGCCATGTGCAAAGCGGGATAGCAACGGTACCCATGAAGACTAGATGAGGATATGTTTGTAACTCATCTTAGCGCAGTTTCTGGACAAAAAAGGACACCACTACAGTTGTGACCAAGCTTGTGAAGTTAGAGGGACATAGCATATGGTCACAGGTCCAAACCTTTTAAATAGATATTGCTCTTTGAGGTTCCTACTCTTCTCATCTCACTTATGGAGAGAGTGTTGTTTAAAAAAATAAAAACAGGCACAAAATAGCCTCTCTTCACATCACAGCTTCCTTCTCCACTCAGTCCGTGAATGTTTTGGGAGAGCTCTATTTAACTTGGCCAGTCCCTAGTTTTGCCGTGAGTAATATGTTGGGCTTAGTTTCAAACTCCACACAGCCAAGATCACTGGATACTTGAGCTTCCCCAAGCTGAGTTGATACAGCTGCTCTGCCCCTGGTCACTGGCGAGTTGTCCCTGTGGGCTCCAAAGCGTCTTGACACTGACAGATCAAGGTGAATGGGCCAGCCACCACGCTCCGGCACAAGGGCTTCCACTGAGAGATTCCCCAGGGAGACAAGACCCAAGAGCCCAGCAAACAAGTGATACAAGGCAGAAAAAGGAAGAGGATGGCTGGAGATGGCAGAGAGGGATACAGGGGTTGGGGAGAGCAGGGGCCCCCTTGGAGCATCCTTGCTCCTGTGAAGGGAGCACAGGAGGTGAGAAGAAACCATCCTGAGAATGAAGTTACCATGGTGATAAAAGAAGGGTGTGGACCCCTCCCAATCAAGATTTCTGAGACCAATTAGTGCAAATGATGGATACGGGCTTGAAAAATGTTTGAGTGGGACTTTCTTTTAAACACAGATTTCATTTCAAATGGAACTGAATAAACTAAATTTAATTTAGACATTTTCCCCCAGGAACTTAGTTCTGGCATGGGTTAAGGTCTGTGCATGCGGTCACTTGAGAACACATTCTATGAGGCGACGATGCCAGTGGACAAATAGAGCAGAGTGTTAATTTGAGGCCAGTCTCACCCCAATGACAGGCAGTCTGGAAAACAGACTGAAGAAGCTAATGACTATTTAGTGCTTTCTTTCGAGGCTAGGAAATGCATTTCTGCCTTCTAAGGTAGCAACAGCCTTACCTTAAAAGGTTTGGATTGATGGACCTAATAAAAGCCCCTTCCCAAGTCTGTTGGGAAACACAAGCATTTCAAAAGTGAACAATAATGTAGATGTTCTTGCAGCAATGTGATTATGAGCATACATTATAAATGATAATTACAATTAATCATATGAGCTTTCGTAGTCTCCCAGCATTATAACTTAACACTGGTAGATTCATATACCCCATGTGTTTTCAAAGAAAACTTTGCCTCAAACCATACAACTTTCCCATTGATCTCTGTCTCTTGAAGATAGGTGTATGATGGGGACTCGTGATATTCTGTGAGTTTCAGAACTTCATAGTCCACGTGGCCCCTGAATGAGGCTCTCAAGCTCACTTCCATGCTGTCACAATCCATTTATGCCCCTGTATGCCATCCATGCTAAAGCATTCCCTGACTCTTCCCTGCTTCCTAAATCAAGCTCCTTTTATTCTCTCCCATAATCCTCTCTTCTTTGCCCTGACCACTAATCATGTTTTTTTTTAATAATTTCTTTATATTTGTGAGATGTTTAGCCCCTCTTCTAGATGTAAGCTCAGTAGGACAGGAATCCTGTTTCTCTTGTTTACCACCATGCAGTGAATACCTGGCATGGTGCCTGACAAAAGGAAGGAGCCAGTGAAGAATTGCTGAATGGATAAAAAATGGAAGAGCAGACCCATTCAAATGAGGATCTTCTTCTCTTTCTGCTGACACCAAATATTCACAATTTCCTTAAATACTGCCAAGGTCAAAAGTGATTTCCACTGGACACCAGGCCCAGTAGCATTCCCAGTCATCACTTAGCTCCTCAGTAGTTCATCGAATCAGTAGAGGCTGATTCCATGAACCCTCCTCAGCATGAAATCTTGATTCTTGACCCCCAGGGCTCCCTCCATACGTTCCTCTCTCCTGTGCTCTCTGACTCCACACTCCTCTTACTACTTAAAGGGAGCTGGTCAATGATGCTGGACTCAGCCTGATTATCTCCTTGAGCTGTTTCATCCCTTGATAACTCATTCAGACTTAGCTTCAGGCTTCGGCTTTATGCTGGTATCCATGAATCTACATCTCTAAAGTCTGCAGTGCTTTTTCTCCTTTCTGCTTTTTCTTTTTAGAAATGTCACCATCCTCCAATCACCAGGCTGGAAAACCTGGAGTCTTTTCTCAACATCACTCTCATGGTTTCAAGTTAACAACATATTGAAAATATTCACTGTCTTCTCAGTGGTCTATGATTCAAGTCTCTTGATAGTCTGCACTTATCCTCTGTCAGACTTCCTGTATTTTTACCAATTCTCAGCTACACTTTATCCGAATGACTATTTCCAGGTTTCCCTTTTGCCAGCAATGCTCAAATGCTTCTACTTATACTGCCCAAATTCTACCTTTTCTTCAAGGATTATCTCAAACACTTCTCACTTTACAAGTCTCTTTTGAGCTTTTCAGTCAATCAATTCTCCTGCTTTAAACTACCAACTCACTATACATCTTTCAGTTGGCATTCCCTTAATTCTTTATGACAAAATGGATTTCTATATATTTGTCTATATCCTTTAGAGAAAGAAAAATAAATCTCTGGGAAGACTGAATTAGATAAAAAGAGAGTCGGCATAAATTATCAAGACACACTGTACAGATATTTAAAAAAATTTAAGTGGATATTATAAATAATTCTATATTAATGGATTTGAAAATAAAGATAAAATATGGATGGATCACAGACTGCAATGTAAAAAGCTAAACAATAAAGCTTCTAGAATGTAACACATGAGGATATCTTCATTTTGGTGAAGGTAAATTTGAACAAGACATGAAATTCACTGTCCCTAAAACAAAAGATTGGCAAATTGGTCTTATCAAAATTGAATGAAAGAGGGGGAAATAAAAATGAAATAAATATTGTTAAGACTCTACATGACGTTCCCAAATGAGCAGGCTGAATCTATGACAGATGTCTGACGAGACATGACATTTGGAAGCAGGAGTCAAGACAGTAGCATTGGGGTAACGGTGGAGCTCCACGGGCGCATCTGAACAGGTGCGCTGTCTCTGAAATCCTTCAGACTGCACGCTAATGATAGGCATGTAAGTCACCAGAGTTTATCAAAACGACAACAGCAAAAACCCTGGGCCAGCGCAAATGCATTTACACCCCAGCACGCATCTTTTGCAGGTTGCTTCATGTCTTTGTAGCTCTAGCATTACCTCCCTTCATGTTTTCCATCACTTCTCTCTGTTGACACGGTTCTAGCACTTTCCTCTATTCTGCCCTTTGCTTTCAATCAGAACTTGGTACATTGAGCCTGATCCTTCATCTAGGTGTTTTGCACTGGAAGCTGATTTCTTATTCTCAACTTCTGTTTCAATATTTCACTAAGTCCCTATTTCAGGTTAGTTCTACTTCTTTTGTAAATTTTGTCGATGACCTTGTTGTAAATGGATTGTCTAAACGTTTACTCCTTTATTTATTTCCTGTTTTGCGATGGCACCCCACTCCAGTACTCTTGCCTGGAAAATCCCATGGACAGAGGAGCCTGGTAGGCTGCAGTCCATGGGATCGCAAAGAGTCGAACACGACTGAGTGACTTCCCTTTCACTTTTCACTTTCATGCATTGGAGAAGGAAATGGCAACCCACTCCAGTGTTCTTGTCTGGAGAATCCCAGGGATGGGGGAGCCTGGTGGGCTGCCATCTATGGGGTCACACAGAGTCGGACACGACTGAAGTGATTTAGCAGCAGTAGCAGTTGCTAACCATCTTTTACGTTCTTGTTATCTATGATTTCATAATTATTATTTGATTATTTGCTTGGCCATCATCTTCCTCCTCAAATCCACAACTTTAAATAAAAGGCTTTCTCTCTACTTTTTTTTGCCTAATGGGGTAGAGTGGGGAGGGGGATTTGAATAGGAGAAACTCTTTATCATTCTTTACTCTCCAGCTCCAGCAGTGAGGAGCTAGGTGATCTGACACGTAATAGGAAAAGAGAAAAAATTTTTTAAATGATTCAAACATGGTAACTTAAACAATACTTCCCAACTGCCCAACATGGTTAAACAGATTACTTTCCTTACAGATTTAGCTAAGAAGCTATCTGACCAGAGTCCATTTATGGAGCTATTTGACCTTGCTTTTATTTTCCTTTTTCAGAATAAATCCTCTAGTTCTCAATTGGAGACACTGCAGAAACATGGGAGTCTGTATTTTTTTAATCCATACGAAGGTTTGGGTCGGGAATTTTTCAAACACTGGAATAAATTTTTAATTTGGACTTTGATATCCAGACAAGCCCAGCTCATGTTCTCTTGGGTTTCCTTCCCAAAGACCAGACTTCAAACAGACACTGCTTGCTGCCACAGCAGAGGCAGAGAAGCACCATGCCAGCTTCGGAGGCAGCAGGCAACAGGAACCCCACATATGCACCATGTCCAGGCTGGGGGACCCTGGCTCATCCGAATACTAGCACATCCTCTTCCGGGGACCAGAAACGTGGCTCCTCAGAGGAGAAAGAATGAGCTGTCATCCCCAGGGCAGGGAGTGCTCAACTGTCACGTTTCCCCCTGGGGACTCTGCCCGGGGCATTCTCAGTAACACAGCACTCACCTCATGCAGGGAAATGGGCAAATAAATGTCATTTTGTGCGGTTTATTTGCTTCTTCTACTTAGGTTTCCTACTTTGCCTTTTAGAGTTTGAGTGGTGAGGGAAATAGATGTGTTTCTTACAGATGAGACCCCAGAGAAACTTTAGTTTAACTCTATTGTAACTTCCTGAAAGTTGACAAAATAGGAATGGAAAGGAGGAAAAAAGAAACTGATTTTCTCTGACAACTACAGAAGCAGCTCATTTCCTTTTGGAGACCTAGATTAGCGACTATAAGTAATTGAAACTTAATTCGCAGCATCCCTCGAAAAAGTGACCACCCTGGGGGCAGTTATCATCATTTCCTGTTAATTGTCACCTGAAATAACCAGTTGTGGAAATAGCATGGGGGCCCCCAAGCACAGGAATATCCTTTGGGGAACAGCTAGCCCACTCATGTCCCATAACGAAATACAAATGATTTAACAGCAACATCGACAGGGTTCTCAGAATAAATCATTTCCATTCCCACCACTGCAAATCACTTACTGTGATTGCCTTGAGACAGATTTGGGGAGTCAGCTATTGGTCACCCAGGCTCTGGGACAATCCTCCCTAGTTACCTGTGGAGATAAATTGCAATTCTGACCTAATTTACTGCTCTTCCCCATGGCTAAGGGGCAAGTACCCGCTGTACTTCAGAAAGTCTAGAAGCGAAAGGTGAACAGAATAAACTGTGAAATCTCGACAAGAGTCCCCCAACCCCAGTGGTGTTGATTCTTGAAAGCCCACAGTATATGGGGTGCCCTGGCTGGGCCAGTCTGGCTTCTCTACCAAACTGGGTAACTTGCTACCAAACCTGATCAGACGCAATCATGCCCTTCTCTGTATTAACTTCACTTTCACCCAAACACATTACAAGGAATCAGGTTTGGAACCTCTCTTTTACTTTTGTTTTGCAGAGACCAAGTTCCTGTGTGCACTTTACTGATCCAGAGGTATGAGTGCCTGTGAATTGTGCCTCTCATTTGAGTTAGTGACATTGTCCCTTTGGCCTCCTCAGTACCATGGCCATGTCTGTGTATCTGTCTGTCTGTCTGTCTGCTGTGGTCTGCAAACACGTACGAAGAGGGACCTGGTGTCTTGCATTTGTGTATGCCACTGCCTACCCGAGTGTGCATGGGACGGGTGTCTGAAGAAGCAAGGAGGAAGGGCATGATGGCAAGAAGTCTTGGCTTGGTGATCCAGTTCTCTGGATCTGGTTGCAAAGTGAGAAAACGCACAGAAATAGAGCTTCTAGGAAAGCTACCTGGAAAGTCTTTATTCCAATGTAAAAACTCTGCTTTAAATGCCACTCCAATCTTAGTGGGTGGGTCAGGATGGCTGAGGAGCCTCCCCTGAGATCTGCCAATACTGTATCATTTCTTTGTATTGATCCCGACAGCCTTAGTTCTGGCCCTTGTTTCACCGCACCATGGTGTCCTGACTCCCTGTGGTTCATTCTGCAGCATTTCATTGTGGCCACGGACCATTTCCTAAGGACAAATCCTGCCAGTCTTCTACTCAAGAATCCAGTGCTCACTCCCGGGTCCCATCTGGCATCCAAGGCTCTCCAACATTGTCAGTGACCACATCCCAGTCTCCAGACTCCCTGAGGGCCTGAAGGCCAGTCCTCTCTCACCACATGTTGCTGGGTCCCACCTAGAGTCTTCCCTGCCAACTGGTGAATATCTGTTACTTCATAACCCAGTTAAAGCACTGTTCTAAGAAAACTTCCTGAAGGACAATAATCTGGCTGATCTGCCTGCTACTCTGCATCCCCGTCTTACCTCTTGTCCCATTTGCTCCTCATCATCCACCTTGTCTTCATTCATACTTTCTGCCAATGCATCCCAATTCAGTGAGCCACAATAGATGCTGGGCCCACACATTTTAAGTGGCAGGACTGAGATTCAAATCCAGGTCCTGACAACAGGAGAGTCCAGCTCTCCATCACAACACTACTCTGCCCTGCCTGAGACAACGGGTTCCGTTCCCCTCGCGCTGGCATTTCCTTCCTCTCTCAGTGAAAAGAGAGGCAGCATTGGCCACAAAGGGAGGAGTCCCACCAGTTGGGCTGTGGCCACCAGGGCCTCTCTCTTCAGTAGCTCCCATGGACCACTTTGGAAGTGCAATTGCTATATTGCTATATACACTCAGGGGATGCCCCTCCTGGAATTCAAGACAGAAGCCCAGCTCTTTTGAGATATAGGCTGTTGGGAGAAGATAGTGGAGGAGTTAGATGGCCAGATTGCCTGTCTTACCACAAACACTTCAAAAACTTATCAAAACATGGACCAACCCCTACAGAACAACTTCTAAACGACAGCAGAAGACCCCAGACCTCCAAAAAGACAAGCTGATCTCCCTGGAATGAGAAATCAAATCAGCATTGCAAAGCAATTATTCTTCAATTAAAAACGAATAAATTAAAAAAAAAAAAAAGAAATATCTAGTTGGGAGCAGAAAAAGAAAAGCATCCACCCCTCCTGATCTAGTGGTTTCTCCCTGTCACTCTAAGTGGAGAAACCCAGACAGGGATGTTTGTCCCGTCTGTGAGTAAGGAGAGAAAGGAAACAAGGGAGCTGAAGGCGGTGGTGATGAGAGGAGGCCATGGGCCCAGGCACGGCGGCTGGACTGAGAAGAGAACCTGGACTGGGACACAGGCCTGTGCCCTCCTTTCCTCCTACAGACGTGTCATCCTGATCTGTGGCTCATTGGGCCTGAGAAGAAGGAATCTTTGGGCGTGGGCCTGAGGTTCTGAGTTCACTCATAGTGGGTGACAAAAAGGAGATGGTTATTTGTTTTATGGTAATGACCTCCACGAGGCTGCAAACTCCAGGGCTGCAGTCGGCACGCCACATGGCAGGCCTTCCTCTGGGTGCAAGAGGATTTCCTTGGTTTGGTGCGTTTCATTTGTTTTTTAAACGAGGCTGTTTATTTTCTCTTCTTTTAATGTTATGATTTTTTTTTCAGACTCACAAGGAGGATACATAATGTACAGCCGAATCTGCACGCTCCTATTTTGTCAGCTGCTTGTGTTGATTAAAACTTCAATAAAGATCCTGTGATAAAACAGAGCTATGTTCAAAGGATCTTGTTATGTTTTTAAAAGGCTGAGCTTGGCAGAAAAAATGTAGAGTATAGGTTTGCTCCCACCCCACTTCCCCCCTTTACCAGGTTAGAAATGGGTAACAGACTGGGAGAGAAGCATTCAGTGGGTTCCAGTACCTGCAAGATAGTTCAAGAGTATGAATTCCAAATTATGAGCAAGGGCCAATTTAAGTGATACAAAACTTGTTTATCAAACTGGTGTTAAATATGCGACCCAGTTGCCCTCTCCCCACCCATGGGTCCAACACACAGTCTCTCTCTGCAGGAGCCTTTGACTTTATGCTGGAATTGAGGACAAAAGCCACAGGCCAAGTGAGGTCACAGGAATTCCATACCCAGTGATTCACCCACCTCACCCGGGATGATCAGTTCCAGCAAGATTCCACAGAACTGCCAGGAACCCATTGCTTTAAAGACCTGGGATCACTCAAGAATCCCAAGGGGTGAGTGTCGACCATGCCCACCTGCTCCCCAAACCCCCCGCCCCCCGCCCCCCGCCCCTCCAGACAGCCCATTCCTGGCAGCAGCAGAAGTGTCTCGATTCTTACTCTGAAAGCGGCCAACAAATGGCTGTATGTGAAAATCGGCCAAAGTCGCTGACTTTATGCAAAGCAGGCAAGTGCAGTCAAAACACTTAGTGCAATCAATTCAAGTTGTTGGGTAAAGTTTTTTCCATGTCCCATACATTATTGAACAGTTAATTTCGTCTTTGTGCCTGCAAGACATTCCAGCTCTCAGATGACAGCTTTATCCATTAAGGAGCGTTCAGTGACAGGCGTACAGTGAGAGCTTTCCCAGCCTGCCTGCCGGGAGGCAAGCCGGCATCGCCACCGAGAAATCCTGGGACACATCAACATCTTAATCAATATGCGAGAGTCAATTACCGGGGAAGCGAGGGCTTAAGCAGGAGCTGATGATGAGGTGCACGTGCAAATGGGCTGGATCAATACGCAGCTGAATCTCACACGTGGATTCACATCAGTCCTCCTCCCCCAGCACCCAGCTCCCACACTGGCAGGCTGACCACACTCTCTCCAGTATCATTTCCAACCTGCTGATCACCTGCTTGACTGAAGCTTTTTGATTCGTGTCCTTGATGGATGTGTTGCTGCTGCTGCTGCTGCTGCTAAGTCACTTCAGTCGTGTTTGACTCTGTGTGACCCCATAGATGGCAGCCCACCAGGCTCCCCCATCCCTGAGATTCTCCAAGCAAGAACACTGGAGTGGGGTGCCACTGCCTTCTCCTGATGGATGTGTTGGGAATGGAGAAAGCAGGGGTGAGGGGAACAACCAAAGCCAGATTTGGTCTTCAGATACACAAGCTGGACTCGCAGGATTGACTATTCAGTGTTGAGCATTCTTCCACGGGCACAATTAAACCCAGCCTGTGTGGCTGAGAAAGGGGCCCTTCTAGTGTCACTCATTCAGGCCTTGATCCTCTCACCTGGATGACTATAGTTACTTCTTAGCTGGTCTCTGAGCCCCTCATGTACTACTCCTCCAATCTATCCTACACTGGCTGTCGAATATGGTTGGATCATGTCGAATATGGTTGGAAGGTCACGTAAATACCTTCAACACCTGCCTCAGCAATAAAATCCTAGCTCCATGGAGTGTTTTCAAGACTCTCCCTGGTGGGGGCCCCCATTCTTGATACGAGTCTCGGGACAGTACTCAATCCTGCTCCCATAAACACAAACATGCTCCTTTATATCCCCATGGGTATAACCTTACCTATTTCCACCTATGTCATCTCTTAAGGCTCCTGATACCTTCCCTAACTTTCCTGGTCAGAAGTTAATGGCCCCACCATTACTGATTTGAGGTCATTGTGTGTGGATCCAAGTTGGGTGTCTGCTTATTTGTTTTCTCCATTAGGTCATCTGCTCCATGAGAAGAGACACTGTCAACTTTTTCACGATAGGCAGGAAGGTAGGTAGTTCTCAGAGTGCACTGAACTTCAAGATGAGCAGCCTTTGAGGAGACCGCCATGGCCATGTCTCCTGTCCTGATTATTGTAGCTGTGGTCGCCTTGGAAGCCAGAGGTCCTCTACCTCCCACCTCTCCTCAAGCTGTACTATTGTCCTGCACAACCCTGTGCAGAATCCAGCTCCTACGGGAGTTCCCAAGAAAGAACCCATTGGCACAGTGCTTCAGTGAGCAGCAGAGATCTTACTGAAAATCTGGTAAGGGTCCACAGAGACTCTACAGCAGATAATTAAATTCCCATCCACATTTCTGGTCTCTGTCGTCCCTCCTCAGTGTCACCTCTGGCAGACACCCCCCCACCCCACCTCCCCTGAACCACGCAGGCTTCAGACACATTCCTCAGCTTCTTGCTTCTGCCCTCAAGCTGTCACCCTACTCCTTCCACAACATCACTACCCTCTTCCAGAGACACAGCCATGCACCCTACTAAGAGAACCGAATGTTGGCACACTACAATCGGGGTCTGTACCCCTCCTCCAGCTCTTCCCAACTGCTCCTTCCGGACCTTGAGGGTCACAAGGACACACAGGCAGAAATGCAGAGGAGCCACCACAGAAACCAGAAACAGGAGGCTGGGGAGGGCGACAGCACTTCTCTCCCCTCCCTTCTCCGTAGGCACTCTCTGGGCGCAGAGATGAGCGAGTCTGATCAGAAAGCTTGGAGACTGGACACCACTGGAGCTGTTTCCAGTGGGGCTCTGAGAGCCAGAAAGGGGCCTGCTGGGGGCAGAAAGAACAGGCCACACTGTGCCCTTCTGACTGCAGGCTCCTCGGAGCCAGGGCCACCACGCAGGTTTAACTGGAGGAAAGACAGTAAGTTAGGACTTGGGAAAGGAAGGGTCTGCATTTGGCCCCTCTGCTGATGGTCCAGAAAGCTGAGCAAACCCTCATAAGAAGAATCCTTTTACCTCTTACAGGATGCAGAAACTCACATGGACATTTGGATAGTGCCTGGCATTTTTATACAGAGTGAGAGTGAAACCCCAGCCCCCAGAGAAGGACAGGGGCCACTGTAGGAGGGCTGTTTCCCACAGGCAGGGGGACAGTTTGGGGCAGTGGGCTAAGAAGGGGAGGCAGCTAACAGCTATTGTGCATCTACTCTACACAAGGCCTGTTCACAAACGCTGCTGCTAAGTCACTTCAGTAGTGTCTGACTCTGCGATCCCAGAGACGGCAGCCCACCAGGCTCCCCCATCCCTGGGATTCTCCAGGCAAGAACACTGGAGTGGGTTGCCATTTCCTTCTCCAATGCATGAAAGTGAAAAGTGAAAGTGAAGTCACTCAGTCGTGTCCGACTCCTAGCGACCCCATGGACTGCAGCCCACCAAGCTCCTCCATCCATGGGATTGGTCAGGCAAGAGTACTGGAGTGGGTTGCCATTCCCTTCTCCATCACAAAAGTTAGCTTCTTTAATTTGATCTCCACCATCTCCCAATGCAATATGCATTGCTAGCACCATTTCATAAGCATGGACACAGAAACCAGAAAAGAAAATAGGTGCATTGGCTTTACTAGGACCACTCAGCTATGCAATTAGGAAGTGAGAATTCCAGCTGGGGTCTAAAGGGTGCATGGCAAGTGGAGTAAGGCCAGTTCCTTTCATGGTAGACAGTGAACATGACCTTAGAAGGGTCTGAAAAAATTCAGGTTGGTGTGTTGGCTACACTTGACTGTGAGCCATCCATCGATGAGCATGGTGGAGTGCTCTGTGTCTCCCCTCTAGACTGCAAGCCTTTTGAGGCTGAGGACAAGCCACTCACCACAACTGCAATGGCAAAAGTGACATTGACCATTTACTGTATTACTCTATGCCAGGCTCTATACCAAGGGTTTTACATGCATTATTGTATTTACTCCTCCTAGTCACCCTGAAAGGCTGAAATTATAATTCTCATCTTATGGATAAGAGAACCAGAACACAGAGGTTAAGTAAGTCTCCCAAGTTCACACAACTAATAAATAGAGGAAGATTCAAATCCAGGCCTATATGACTTCCATTTTGAATCCCTTGAAACTCAGCCTGGAGTAAGAAACCTAAAGGAAACAAGGTCTTAACGGAACTTATCTTTTAGGAGATGCAAAAGTGTAAACATTGTAAGTGTCATGATCTCTACATCAATTTCATGCAAAAGCATTTCATTGTTCAATGATGAGCTTTTTGAACAAATGTTTATTGAGAGTCTCTACTCTGTTCCAGAACACAGGAACATAGGTGGAGAAGGAAAGCTCAGTCATCTTGAAGCTGACCACCAGCTACACTTAGAAGATTGTTAAGCTTTGATAAAACCTGGGATAAGGAAATGTATTTAGTTTTCTTCATCCCTATGTTCACCTATAGACACATTTTGTACGTGTGCTCAGTTGCTCAGACAACTCCAACTCTTTGCAACCCCATGGACTGTAGCCCATCAGGCTCCTCTGTCCACCGGATTCTCCAGGCAAAAATACTAGAGTGGATTGCCATTTCCTTCTCCAGGGTATCTTCCTGACCCAGGGACTGAACCCACATCTCTGGTGTCTCCTGCACTGGCAGGCAGATTCTTTATCACTGAGCCACCTGGGAAGCCCAATAGACAATATTAATTGTCTTGGAAAGTTGAACTGGAAAGGCGAGCAATTGTGAATGCTGAGACTTACATGTTGCAGCCTCTGTATTGGGTCAAAGGCAGGCATTGACAGGGAGCCATCAGCACAGGGAGACAAGGGAATCTGTCTGTCTTAATCTGAGATCTGGGTACAAAGAAGTTTGCCTTAGTCAAGAATTCTCAACCAATAACCTAATACCTTATTTGGATTTGAGGTCTGAATTTACGCTACATATGTGGTCTAAGGATATTTGGAGATGAGATTTGTAACATGAAAAGGTGATGGTAGACCATGATGTAATACAGTTATGAACCAACAGAACTCTCCATTGAGTCACACCCTCAGTGGAGACCACACTGGATTTCCATAAAGAAAGTGACCCTGAAGACAAGCTTACCTCCAAAACTACAAAATATGCTAGGGAAAAATCCCTATGAAAGAGGCATCCTATGGATCTTTCTAAAAGAGGCCTCCATGACCAGCAGACTAGATAAGATTAGCATACCTTTCAGGGCTTCCGTGCTTTTCCTCAAAACATTCATCACTTCTGTAACTGTTATTTAATGCCTACCTTTTTGTTAGACTGAAAACCATTAGTTTGTCTTGACTCCTTCCAGGTACAGAACAGACTCTTGACCCTCCAATGAGGAGATATATGTGGAATGTTCCAGAAAACATCTTGGGTAAGGCTGCACTCATAGAGAACCACTAGAAGTTGGTTCTTCCTGAAAATCATAAACACAGTATCTTAAGAAGATGAGCTCTGGATAATGTTTCTGATGGGAAAAGGCTGAATCCAAGGAAATTGTGGTTTTAGGAAATCAGTCTAGGAGAAAGATGGTGAAGGGCTAGGTAGACTTGGAATAGACCAGGACAGATGACTTCAAGAGATATTTCTTAGGAATTCTGGTCAGACTCTACCTGCCTGCCATATAATGTAGTGATTTTTGTATGGGCTCTGGAGAGAGAACAAGATCTGAATGGAAAGCCACTACTTGTATACTCAACAATGTAACCTTTGGCCAAGCATATCTCATCTCTGAGTTTAGTCTTCAATCATATAGTAAAAATAATAGTATCTACTTCATAGAATTGTGATAAAGACTCAATGAGACTGTGAAGCCAAAAAGACAAAGCAAGAAAGACTATTGTTTATTGTTTATGCTAAGAAAGACTAAAGACTGGAGAGTCAGAACAGTCTAGTATTTCAGAGGTGGGTAACTGAAAAATGGGGACACTGGCTAAAGCAGGGTGCACTGGGAGAGAAAGGGTTCCTCTGGGGGACTCTGAGTTTGAGGTATGCCATCATGTTTGAATGTCCTACAGACAACTCAGCACACAGGATGGATGCCTTAAGGAGAAATCAGCATGGGGAGTAGAGATTAGCATAGAAATAGTGATTGAATTTGCAGTTGATGAGCAACTCCCAAGAGAGAACAAAAGAAAGGGGCTATGGCGGGCAGCTGCCTTACTTTGGGAGTGGGACAACGAAAAGAAAAAGTCGATCTCATTGCCACTGCTGGTTGATGCTGTGATTCTCAGTTGCTTTAGACGGTTGAGTCGCATCTCACCAGCCTGGGCCAAGATGAGCCTGCCGTGTGGGCTAAAGCTTAAGTGGTACCCACGGGAGATGTGGAAAGTTCCTGTGGCAACTTCTTGCTGAAAATCCTCACTCCAGTTATTTTCCATTCTGTGTCCCTCAGGTTAGGATATAAATATTTTACAAAGTACAGAGGGTACTTTGAGATATCTTAACACTTTGACTAAAAACTCACTTTTCTGAAAGTTAAAGGATGTATTTTCCACTTGCAAAAATGTGAACCTTTAGATTAGACAAAGCAATGGAAGTGGCATATTGCAATATTTTATGCAGTGCTTCTCAGGGTTTCAGGGTACTTAAAATATTAATACCATTCCTTTCTTCATGAGGTTTATAAGATTCATCATCCAGTTTTAAAACTGAGTGAGGACTAAGTGCCCCAGACATAGTAGGTGTTCAATAAGAACATGTCATCTTCCCTTCCTATATGACGAAGGTTAAAATGTGGTCTACAGACTTGAAGAGTTTGAGTCATTTGAGATATTTCCAGCTATTTCTAGACTAAACTTTCATTAGCTGAAGTTAGGGGAGAGGAGAGAGAAGAAACTTGATTAGTAGCCAAAGAGTAGAAAAAAATTCTGAACGGTAACTAGAAGACTCCATGATGGGGTCAGACTGCAGGAGCCCAGGATAGAAAAGATGATCTCTAGTTCATGAATGGAGTGTAGACATGGAGACTAAAAAGGATCTTTTCGCTAACTGTGTAGAGGGAGTTGAATATCCTTTGCCAAGCCAGATTTCTGGCAAAAACATCTGAGAGACCATAGAGTTTCTACTCTCCCTATGGATTAAAGTTACACTGTAAAGAAAAAAAAAAAAACAAGTGAAGTGACCGGGGAGTAAATGTCACCAGACTACATCCATCCAGCTCCCCTTTATCATCCCATAGGGTCCTGCCTGTCCTGTTCTTTCACTTGATCTGTGGCTTAGGATATTAGACACAGCTTTGGGAAACATGCTTTCTGATACTGAAAGAGCATCTCAGTAACTCAGAGTTTGTGTCCTGGCCTTGATCTGCCTTCATTTTTATCAGAAAAGGGTGGGTAACATATGAGAAAAAAAAAAATTGGCCCTGTAAAGCGATCCCGAAAGAATGACATATTTGTCTGTTAAGTATAAATACGAACAGCCATGGAGATATGCTCTTGTGGTGCTAGGGTTTTCACTTCAGTAACATTCATCTAGTGCCAGGAAACACTAGATTTAGTACCTGAGGGACTGGAGTTTCAAATACCTTATACTTTTTTTTTTAATACTCTGCCAAGAATTTAAATTGGTAAAAGCTGGGGACTGACAAAACTTGATCCCCAAGAGCTTTTCTGGCGCTGGTTTATCAGAGAATATGGTGCCATTATTTTTATTATAATTATTATTTTTTTCTTTGGTGGGGTGAGAGCTCATTTATAATCCAGCGACTTCTACTCCCAGATGTATTTTTCTTTAAAAAAAAAAAATCCCAACACTTAAATAAACAGAGGCTTTGCCTTTTGTGGTGGCGTTAGAAGCTGTCACTGGACTTACATGTAAAGGAGTTGCAAGTCTTTTCATGTTTTTAGATCGGATCAGAAAGAAAGAGTTGAAAGGAGAAAAGCTAATTTTAAGATCCATGTTGCCACTAGCTTCCTGTACATACACTGCCTTCCTGAAGTCCCCACAGTGCCCTGATACCCAAATCACTTTGCAGGCTTGGCAAAGAGGGCATGTTGCCCCCAAACAGGGACACAGCAGAGGCCAGGAATGGGTTAGAAAGTCCAAGTTTGAGCCCCGGAACCATCACTTTTTAGCAATGTAACTTTGCACAACTTTGCCTTTCTTGGATTTTTTTTTTTTCATCAGTAAAATTATAATTAGATTTTCCAACCAGGGGTGTCAGGAGGATTAAATTAAACAAGAGAATTATGTGAAAAAGTTTAGTACCACGAGTTTTCTAAACATCAATCTACAAAAGATGAGAGTCGGGACGGGGAAAGGAGAGACCAATGAGAGGCGGCATGTGGATTCTGTTCCAAGGTTAGACTCTTGACATAGACACTAGAGCTGAGAAAACAGCTGCCAACACGGAGACACATAAAACGAGAAGATGCTGTTTACGGTCCAACATCTTCACCATCCCTCATTGCTCCCTGCAGCCATATTCCCGCTTCCCTTCAGGCCCTCGTCGGATTCTACCCACAAGCAATTTCCAGGGTCAGCTCACCGCTCTCTTAGCCCAGGGCAGCAGCAGCAGCCTGAGCTTTCTCCAACAGACCCGGCAGGTCCAATCCTGCTTGAAATGATTCGAGTTTTATTATATAATTAGATCAAGTCTCTTAGGTGTACTAGCCTTCCTTGTACTTAGAAGAACAGATTAGCCATTAGGACTTTGTATATTCTTCCCTAGTAATTGACACCACATCCCATTCTCCTTCACCAAAGGGAAAATGAACCACATAAAGCAATCATGATTTGGGGGCAGGAGGCAGGGGGGCTGGGGGCACTCATAATGCCATGGTGTCTGGGTCTTGGTCTCCATCTATGTCCTTTCCCCAGCTCTGAATAGTCCAGAAGACAGGCAGAGTGAGCCTGTTCTGTTTGGTGGTTGCTCTTCCATTCTAGGACTCCTGGGCTCACGCTCCCCAAGCACTTTACTAAGAATAAACCAGGCATCACTCTTCCGTGGAGCAATAGCCGCCACCCCTGGCTGAGAGCCTGGGCGTTCTTAAAAAGTCTATGGCATCATGACCAGGACGTCACTGCTTCTTCTGTTTCTTTTCTTTTTTCTTTTTTTCAGTGCTTCCTCCCAGGACAGCTCCATTACACATCCTCTCCCTAACCATCACTTTCCTGTCCTGGTCAGGGAAGAAGAGCGGTTCATGGGGAGGTCCAAGCAGCGGTGACTTGAGGCCCATTAGCATCCGCAGTTGGGAAAAGGAGAGGAAGAAAACCGTTCACAGCCCAGAGAATAGCTAGTATCCAAGACACCCGGGTCCCTTTGTGTTCTCTCCCCTAATGTGCTGAACATTTACATTTGGAATAAACCATGAGGGATTTAAGTAGGGGAAAATGCAGTCACCTAAGTTGGCTTTGCCCATATTTGGCATTGCCCATATTTGTACACAGGCATCCATTTTTGCATCTTGGCCAAAAGCAGAAACCTCAGGCCAAGCAAGCTTCATCCATACAAGCAAAACATAACAGATGTTCTCAGATGTCTGGTCAAACATCTGTTGCCTTTGGTCATGTCCTGGCAGCAGCCTGAGCCCCGATTCCAACGACAAGGCCTGGTGGCACCAGCAGACCACTTCCCATGTTCCAAAGGCTCTTCCCAACCGCAACAATCTTTGTGCCAAGGTTCAGCAGGTCCCTGAGAGTCTCCACAGATGCCCCAGGGCCTGCTGTGAGGTGCCGAGTGCTGCAGAGAGAGGCAGTCCCAACTCTGCCACTTCCCTTTCCTCCTGCACGGCCCATCAGGCAATACAGCCAGTAGCTCCAGCATCAGTAGACGTGAAGCTTCGTAAGTACATTTTCCAGCTTGGGGCGATGTGTCCAAAGGGACTCTCTGCTGACACGTCCAGGTTGATTCCCCAGAAAGAAGCTGAAGTGCCCATTTTCCAATAAGATCAATGAAGTCACTCATCCCCGATTACAGAATTTCCTTTGGTGCCTTCTGACTGAATCAGGCTGTGCTGAATGGACTCTCATCATGGCCCAGTGACCCACTCTGTCACCCAGGACTTCAGCTTCACCCAGGGTATGCTTTCTTGAAGAAAGAAGTCCTAAAGTTTTCCATTTGGTCCCCAAGGACTGTGGAAAATCATGAGATGGAAAGAGACGTTTCTTTGGCCACAACTGGTGATGACTTGTGAACATGTCTCTTTTGCCCAACTTGGCTTCGGCTAAAACCTACTGTTGTGAATAAAACCTGGGCCACTCTCCACCTACCCTACCTCATACCCACTCTCATACCCTTCCTCTAGGCAACCCCTGCCAAGTCTTACCCCCCACTCCCACTTCTTGTAATTAGGAATCCAAAATGAAACTATAGTCATAACCTCTCTTGCTGGTTCTAAAAACAGGCAGATTAAACTAAAAAAAAAAAAAAACTTCTTAGCATACTCATGTCCTTTTATTATTTTTTTAAGTTTCCTTCACTGTCATTCACCAGGGGCTGCTGAGCCGAGTATACTTCCTCACCCCGCGAGGACCTGAGGGTGACAGGCTGCCATATTCTTCCCCTACCACTCCCAGGGCCCTTCTCCAGTTGCCAGAAAAAACCCAGCTGGGTGCCTCGACCGACAGAGGCCCCTAATTTAAGTTTAATAGTACAGCATTTTTAGTGCTTTTGGCCAGGGCATTTTGAGAAAGGTTAAAATATGTGAAAAATACACGCTTAAAAAAAAAAGAGAGAGAGAAATCTGTTTAGAAAGCAGTCTAAGTGCTGCATGCTCTCAGCTTCTGGTCCCCTTTCCAGGAAAGCAGTCCCGGTAACCACACAATTTAGCTCCATTTGGAGGGTAGGGGTTTCCATTTCCTTCCTATGGGATTTTTTTATTAGTTTTTTTTTTTAAACTGTTTTTCTTTCCCTACGCTGGTTTACTGCCTTGTATCTATCTACCCCCAAGGAGTCTGAAAACCTCAAGTCAGTATTATTGGATTTTTCTTAGTGTATTTTCTGATTTTCCTGGTGTGAGAGCATGTGGTCAGGATCTGTGCATTCGTGTGTTGGTGAGGATGGAGGGCTGTGTGCCAGAGCGATGACGTCCGTAAAAGGCATCAGGAAAAGTGTCAGCTGAGCCTTCTAAGTTTGTACCAAAGGATGAACTGCCTTGATCTTTTCACTGTTGTGCAAACCTATTGGTCAATGCACACAGGAGGCACTGAACAAGTACCCAATGTTTGGATAAGGAAATAGTTGATATTAGGTATCATTCCTTGAACTTTTCCTCTGCTTATCAGAATTGGTGCTTTATGTAGTTTATTTCATCCAACCCTTGCAATAGCGCCCTAACCATGTTAAGCTCAACTCTATGGAGGAGTAAACTTCAAAGGTCACTTCCTCTCAATCACATGTGGAAAAGGGTAGGATTTTCATCCAGTCCTGTCTGTCCACTGGAAATAACTTCAACTGGGAGAAAGTATGCGTATATCATGACCTCCATCTCTTCCCTGATGAGCAAATGTTTGGAACTGTTAGGAAAAATCTTCTTATGGTAGAATTATGGATTCAAAACATTTGACTGGTTCAGTTAATTTCTCTGGGCTTCATCTTCCTTTGGAAAAGGAGCAGGTTGGCTTGATCAAAGAGGACTCACAAGTCACTGTTTCCCCCAAGCCCGCGTGGTGTCCCAAGGCAGGCATCACTAATAGATAACATATGGAGCCTCAGAATCCTTCTCAACACAAAACTCAAGGCAGCTAGTAACAGTCCCCCCTACTTCCCTGCTCTGTGAGGCCATGCGGCCAACAGTGGCATTTGCCAACCTCCAGTCATGCCTTGACCTCCTCTGTGATGTCTACCACATCAGTACCCTCCACCATCTCAATATAGTTTGCTTTATTGCTTTACATTGCTTCTCTTTCTTTCTCCCAAAAAACCCAGCCCCTTCTAAGAATAAGATTTATGAAACAGGGGATTTAATGTGGTAGCAGTATGATTTTCAATACGAGTTCAGAAGAAACACATAATCATATCATTTTTATAAGTTTGTCCTTGGTATGTTTTCCGCATTTCTTGGGACATCAGGATGGTGCAAAGTCCTCAGACTGGAGTTCACGAGACTCCATCAGGGATCTCCTGTGGTCCAGTGCCGAAGACTCTACGATTCTAATAGAGGGGGCTCAGGTTTGATCCCTGGCCAGGGAACTAGACCCCACAAACTGCAATTCAGTGTTTGTGTGCCTCAACTAAAAAGATCCCGCATGCTGCAACAGAGATCGTGTATGCCACAACAAAGACCTGGCACAGCCAAATGAATTACATAAACAAACAAATAGTAAAAGAAAAAGCTAAAAATTCATTATACTTATTAAAAAAAGAAGAGAGAGAGAGGAAAAACTCCATCATACGCCAGCTCTGCGACCTTGGGCAAATCATTTAACTTGCTGAGTCTCGCTTTCCTTTTTCATAAAATGGGAATAATAAGACTTTCTTTGCCACACTGTCCAGAGGATAAGAACTAACTTAATGCAATAATGCACACAAAGCACAGTCCTTGATACATAGCAGAGGTTCAGCACGTGGCAGCCTCTGAGACCCTCACAGGCTAACGCACCGTACCGCCCGCAGCAGCACACTCAGGACTGTTTGCATGTCCCCTCCCTTCCCAGACCACAGGCTAGACCACCTCTGCCTGGGAGGCCTGAGAGTCCTGGAGCATAGCAGCGCGGACAGCACTTCAGGGGCAAATATTTACCCAGAGAAGGAAGAGCTTTGAGGAACTTTGCTCTCGCAGTCCTCTCAGAGGAGTGTGGCGTCCCTGTCACGGAAGCATGGCTTCAGTAATCAGACTCCCTCGTAATTAGGGAGCCATTTCACTTTTGTGATAATTATCAGCCCCAGGGCTCAGCACACCTGATTACATAAGTGATTTTTCTCTCCTGCCTTGTCTCTGTTATTACTTCTAATGTTTTTGCTTCTTTGGAGGGACAGAGAAAAGAAAGCATATCATGAACAAGGCCTCCAAGGCTCAGGACTAACAATCTCTGCCTGTCCCTTACAGACGAGAGGCCTGTAAGACACCACCTTTATTCTCCAAATCCAGCTAAACACACCGATTTCCTCTGCTGACTCTCTGTAGATCCAAAGCAGCAAGTGACATTGAAAGAGCCATCTTCAGAGGCCTCTGTCATCTTGATTCATCTAGGAAGAGTGGATGACAGAGGGCTGGAACCTCCCCCATGCCTCAGTGTGAAAGGCAGACGGCTGTGTTTATTTACTTAGAGAAGGGGAGGGAAGCCTCACGGGCACGCTGCTCGTGCTAGGAAGGATGTCAACCTTTCTCCAGGCTGGGCTTCTTCTGGAACTGTAGAGGCTGGGCTGAGACTCCAAAACACACAAAGAGAAGATGTGTTTTCTAAGGAAACGGTGAGCCCGTTTTCAGGTTGCCATGGGCTCTCTTTCTCTTTCACACAGCCCTGGGACCAGATAGAGGTCTGGAGGGGATCCGTTCTGCCTGGCAGAGGGGAGGGAAATTCCTGATAAAAACAATATGACTCAAAGAGAAAGGCAAGAACCAAAATCACGCCCAGAATGTAGGGAATTCACAGGAGCGATGGATGAAAAGAAAAGATATGAAAAGGACGCTGGTAGATAGACAGGCAAGACATCTCTGAATGTGAAAGCCAGACAGCACTGAACACTCGGGCAGTACTCGCCACCTTCTTTGCTGACCATGAACTTGCACCCTCGCTTTGTGTGTGTGTGTATGCGCTTGTGTATGCAGAGCAATTAAAAGGAAGCCCGAAGACCGAACAAATCAATGTTTACAGATTCATAATAAGTTCCTTTCCATATATTTATTTATTTTCTCTTTAGCCGCTAAAGAAACAACAGCAAACTTGCAGGGAGTAGTTGTTGCCAGAGGGTGAATCATGGCTATATTGATTTGATTATGTAAAAGCTCAGAGGAACCTAAAGCCAGATACAGAAATATCTCATAGCCCTGAACCCTATGGGACACACACTAGTAAAAAGCAATCTTTATATTGTTCCTGATAAAAGCATCATTAGTTTCCTCATAGTGAAACCATTTCTCTGCTGATACAGTATATGGTTTTCTTTTTCTCTAGAATCCACTCAGACATAATTAACACTCAGTTACTAGACTTGAGGTTCCCTGGGGTGAACTGCTCAAGTTGGGGAGGGTGTGGGGGCTAGAGATGGAAAGAAAGACAGAGAGGAGAGGGAAGGAGGGAACACAAGGAGGGGGCAGGGAGAAGAGAAGCGATGGGAGCAGGCAGGAGACAGGGGGAGAGGGTACAGTATTGAATCGATCCATCTTTGGCCTTCCTGAGCATCCCTCCCACACATCTGTAATTCGGAGTGAGATGAGAGTCAGCACGGTGGCGCCCTCTGCTGGTCCTGCTTATCATCCCAGCTGCCAAGCGATCACCCCTTCCTGGGGAAGACCAGCCCTGCCTCCCCCGTTAGGGAAAGAAGCCTGGGTGCCCACTTCTGTAGACAGACACAAGCCCACAGCCATGTTCAGGTGTGTGCTGAAATGCAGCAGCCACAGCATTCTCTGTTTCTTTCCCCCTGTCTGCTTGGCCGCTTGTTGGCAGCAGCAACCTGAAAGGCCATGTTATTTCTGGGGATAGCAGGGCTAGCCTTAAACAGGGTCTCAGCATTTTAAGGGTTTGGGGAAATCGGACCTGAGGGCCCTCCCAGGTTCCTGGTTCCTGGCCAGATGGTTGGTACCTGCGAGCCACAGGGGTAAGGTCCTGGCTGCCCACGGGATGGGCTGCGGGCTTGAGGGGCCGGGCCGTCAGAGGACTCGTCCTCTTCAGCTGGGCCTCAGCTTCTTTAAAGAGGTGGGAAAAACTTTCAACTGCACTGCTCGTCCCATGCATTTCTGAGCAAATAACTGTCCTTTCAGAAAAAATAAAAGCTCTAATTTATAAATTCGCTCTCTACTTTTCCTCTTTAGCTTCATTTTGCTTTGGCTCCAAGAGAAGGGTGAGCAGAATCCTCCTTCAGGAGACAGGGAAGACCAGGCACTCCTGAGGCAGAATGAACCCAGATGTGGATATGAGCTCACAGAGCAGGCAAACTCCCAGTCACTGGAGGAGTTTATTCTAGCACCTTCCGTGAATATTAGCAAGCCCACGGGTGCATGTGCGTGCACACAGACACACATGGACACACGCACACATGCACACAGTGGGTATAAAAACCTGAATGCATAAACACTTTCACACACAACTAGAACCATATGTGTGCAGACTTCCAAACACATATATACACATGTCTTCATGTAATCCCATATGGACTGCATCTTATTACACATTCTCAGCCTCGCCTTCACCCACCTTCTTCTCTTTGTTCCCAAAAAACCTGATGTTTTTGTGGGGGAAAAATCTCATCTGGATGTCTGGTGTTGCTCTATTATTTCATCCTGAGGACACTTCCAGGGACCCCTTCCCTGCCAGCAAAGGTTCTGTGTTCTCACCAGCTCAGCTCACCGCATTTTCATTACTTTAGGTGCATCACAGGAGATTACAATGAAGACTTCTGGAAAAACAAGGAGCAGAGTTCTGTGTGTGTGTATGTGTGTGTTAACAGCTCAGTCGTGTCCAACTCTTTGTGACCCCATAGACTGTAGCCCATCAGGCTCCTCTGTCTATGGAATTCTCCAATACTGGAGTGGGTAACCATTCCCTTCTTCCTGACCCAGGGATTGAACTCAGATATCCTGCATTGCAGGAAGGATTCTTTACCATCTGAGTCACCAGAGAAGGCCCAGAGCTCTGTAGTCAGGCTAATTTAGTGGCTACCAGCACAGATTCTGAGCCTGACTTGACTTTGTCAAGTTACTAACTGCATGTCTCAGTTTCTCCATCTGCACAATGGAGATGTGCCTGCCCCAGTGGGTTGTTACCATTGTGAAAACAGTCCATGTTTGGAATCTGCCTGGAACGATGCCTTTCATGGAAGAAGTGCTATATAAATGTGGTCGAACAAAGGTGCATAATCCAAAGTGGTTGTGTTATTCACGAGAGTAATCCTGGGTAATCACAAGAATCATGAGTAATTCATCTTCCTGTATTTCTTATCAAGTAAAAGAAGGGAAAGCACTCATACACAGATGACGACCAGATGGACACATCATTCAAAGTCTTTCTATCTTGGGGGTACTTTTCCTGGATCTCATTGATTATCACTTAATTACATATTGTAATAGCACTGTGACCTGCAGCAAGTCATAACTGGAGAGCAGTTTCCTCATCTGCAAAGCTTCTTACACCATTTTTAAGATCCACGTTAGTACAAATCATTTTAAAACCAGATACAGGCAATTTTCAAACCTCATTTTAAACACCAGTTGTAAGCTCTTCCATTCATTCCCCACCCCCTTATTTAAAAAAGAGTGGTTAAAAAGTAAAATACTTTATTGCTTTTGATCCCTCTTCTTTTTAAAAAAATCTTTTCCACTTTCTGAAGGAAACATAATCAATATTGAAACAGTAGACAGTTGGGTGACTGGGGTCACAAGATAAGTTACCTAGTGAGCTTTGAAGCATCAGTGCATTAGGAACAAAGCCAGAGACATGACAACCTTAGTGGGATGCCTAGTAATTCAGTGTTTCTCCAAAATGATTTTCTTTATATATCTGTTCAACACTGTGTGGAGGGGGTGGGAAGAGAGGGAGAGGGAAACTAATAACAGCCTTAGGCACCTCCTCTGCTCTCTGAACAATTCTGCTCAGTCCCAAATCTGCATAACTCGCTCAGATAAACAAATGTAGGTAGCCAACCAGACCTACCCTCTTTTGAAGACATACCACGCAACTATTATGAAACCGCAACTCCTTCAAATAACATTTCTTTTAAATATTTCAACTTCACAACACTTATGATAAATACAGCTTTCTCCATCTTGTTATATTTCCAGAAAGATGTAGCACCCCAGCAATGTTCTAGTGCCCTTAGGAAGCAATGCTTCTAGAAATCACACTCTGACTCACCTCTAAGCCGGTTTTGATTAGCAGGGACGTTTGTAACAAATGTCTTTCTACTCAAGGGTCAGAAAGCTCCAGAACTCTATCTGTGGCAGCATCTTTCTTCCGGCATGGCCTTGTATTCCTCTTTGAAAGTCTGCTCACTCCCAGAACAACCTAGAAGATGCATGATTTCCTATGCTGACTTCCACATTCAAAGTCCAGAGCAAGGCTGTTGGTTTCCACAGGAAAAATGTTCTTTTCCCTCTTTATCCTTCTCAATTTCATCTACCTAACCTTGTCATCTTAATGTGGACTTTAAGAACCCTTAATATTTGCAGTGCCTTGAGTCTTCACAGAAATATTAAATCATGCAGAGTTACTTTAGAAAAAAGTAGTGTCTTACTGGATTCTAATTCTTTGAAAATTGGTAACAAAAGGATGATCTACGCACGAATCCTTTGTTAACCAAAATGTTGAACTCACTACAATCTTACTTAGGTTAGACAGGAGTTTAAAATGGCAATAATGTGCTTCATTATGGAGTGTCTTCACGTAGAAAGATGGTTCTTGTCATTTAGATTTGCTTCCCATTCACTCCTAATAACATACATGAGGTTTAACCACTTAGCAACCAGATAGACATACCAGTGGGATGGCCGGCCAGGTCACAGCTGGCTGTGGTCACTGTCTGTGAAATGGATCAAAGAAGAGCAAACTAGACCACATACACAATGAATTTAAGAGGGCAACTTCGTTTCCCTACCTGCTCTGAGCAACATGCTAACTAGACACAGGCAAGACAGAGACATTTTTCTCTTTCTTACACACCCAGAACTCTACCCTTAAGGATCTATTTGATGTAGGAATTTTTGTTTGAGGATGGACCAGACTTTATGCATGACCTGTGTAAAACTCAGATGTGAATACTATAAAAAATTGGTTCACATCTACCAGAACGTATGAAAAGACTGTGGAAAAATTCCAGCAGCTCTCTACACCCTAGCCTCAGTGTTCACAGTTCACTGCCCAGACTCTGTTCTTCTATATCGTCCACCTTGTCTTCTTAATGACCTCCTATTTATGCTTTATGGCTGCCCAGGTGGCTTAGATGGTAAAGATTCTGCCTACCAATGCAGGAGATGTGGGTTCAGTCCTGGGGTTAGGAAGATCCCCTGGAGAATTAAAGACACCTCACTCCAGTATTCTTGCCTGGAAAATTCCATGGACAGAAGAGAAGAGCCTGGCAGGCTACAGTCATGGGGTCACAGAAGAGTCCGACACGACTTAGCGCCTACACCACCAACCACCGCTCGTGCTTTATGGCCCAACTCAAATATCTCCTCTTTCAGAATGACTTTTACAACTCTCATCATCATCACCAAGGCAAAAGGAGGTTCTTCTCTGGGCTTCCTCTGCTTCTCACTTGTATTCCTTTCATCTCATCCCCACCAATTATTAACTACACTCCTAAGACAATGGGCATCAAATCAGCCCCTACCCCAGAGGTTTGCTGTGAGCACTAGATGACTTAATACAGGTAGAGCCCTTCTGATAATGAAGGGGTTACAGTAAGTGCTCAATAAATTTTAGTCATGGTTGTTAGTGCCCTAGATGCAGTCTGTATTGTAATTTCATCGATTTACATTGTAAGTACCCTGATTCCCTCCCATAACTGTAAGCTGTACTCAGCAACTAAAGTCTAACAAATGGAACATGGCAGAAGTGAGGGTGTGGCTTCCAAGATTAGGACATAAAAGGCATCATGACTTCCTCTCTGTTCTTTCTCTCAGATCCCCTGCTCCAGAGGGAATCAGCTGCCATGTTGTAAGGATGCTCAAGCAGGCCCACGGAGGGCCCATGTGATAAGGAAGTGGCGCCTCCTGCCAACAGTCACGAGAGTGAATCTTTTCATTCTGGAAGTGAATCCTCTAGCCCCCATCAAACCTTCAGATGCTGTGGCCTCTAAGAGACCCTGAACCAGAACTACCAAATAAGTTGCTCCTAAACTTCTGACTCACAGAAAGGAAGATAATTGATGTTTATTGCTTTAAACTGCTATGTTTTGTTCTTAATTTCTTATGCACCAATAGATAACATACTAAGGCGGTGACTAAGTCCACAGTACACTTTGGGTGAGATTGCTGTCTCAAAGTGATATGCCTTCAAGTAGAAAATGAGAAGGCAGAAAAGAGGGGTGATAATTTCCTATAAAGCTTTCTGTCTTGGGGACAGAGACAGTTCACAGCACCTCTCATTAGGGCTAGCCAAGCTGCCACTCGCCTGGGGGTGCCATGGGCTCCTGGATGCTCTCCTCATGGAGAAGAATTACTTATGGGATAGGAAGGCCCCTGCCTGCTACCATACTTAACTCCCCCAGGCTGCTGGCCACTGCCTAAAAGGCTGACCCACAACAGTCTAGGAAGTGAGTCTCTTCACTTCCCTGGAGAGTCTGCCTAGAGTGGAAAAAATAAAAACACTCAACAGTTGAGTCTTATCTAGCCTCAGCTTCTTATATATACACTTTGAAAAACTCATAGAATCTCCTAAAGCTTCAATGTTCTCATCTGAGACTTGGGAAAAATAAGAACATCTATCTATGAAAGTGCTGCACTCAATATGCCAGCAAATTTGGAAAACTCAGCAGTGGTCACAGGACTGGAAAAGGTCAGTTTTCATTCTAATCCCAAAGAAAGGCAATGCCAAAGAATGCTCAAACTACCACACAATTGCACTCATCTCACACACTAGTAAAGTAATGCTCAAAATTCTCCAAGCCAGGCTTCAGCAATACATGAACCGTGAACGTCCAGATGTTCAAGCTGGTTTTAGAAAAGGTAGAGGAACCAGACATCAAATTACCAACATCTGCTGGATCATCAAAAAAGCAAGAGTGTTCCAGAAAAACATCTATTTCTGCTTTATTGACTGTGCCAAAGCCTTTGACTGTGTGGATCACAATAAACTGTGTAAAATTCTTCAAGAGATGAGAATACCAGACCACCTGACCTGCCTCTTGAGAAACCTACATGCAGGTCAGGAAGCAACAGTTAGAACTGGACATGGAACAACAGACTGGTTCCAAATAGGAAAAAGAGTATGTCAAGGCTTTATATTGTCACCTGCTTATTTAACTTCTATGCAGAGTACATCATGAGAAACACTGGGCTGGAAGAAGCACACCCTGGAATCAAGATTGCCAGGAGAAATATCAATAACCTCAGATATGCAGATGACACCACCCTTATGACAGAAAGTGAAGAGGAACTTAAAAGCCTCTTGATGAAAGTGAAAGTGGAGAGTGAAAAAGTTGGCTTAAAGCTCAACATTCAGAAAACGAAGATCATGGCATCTGGTCCCATCATGTAATCGGATATAGATGGGGAAACAGTGGAAACAGTGTCAAACTTTATTTTTGGGGGAGCTCCAAAATCACTGCAGATGGTGACTGCAGCCATGAAAATAAAAGACACTTACTCCTTGGAAGAAAAGTTATGACCAACCTAGATAGCATATTCAAAAGCAGAGACATTACTTTGCTAACAAAGGTCCGTCTAGTCAAGGCTATGGTTTTTCCAGTGGTCATGTATGGATGAGAGAGTTGGACTGTGCAGAAAGCTGAGCGCTGAAGAATTGATGCTTTTGAACTGTGGTGATGGAGAAGACTCTTGAGAGTCCCTTGGACTGCAAGGAGATCCAACCAGTCCATTCTGAACGAGATCAGTCCTGGGTATTCATTGGAAGGACTGATGCTAAAGCTGAAACTCCAGTACTTTGGCCACCTCATGTGAAGAGTTGACTCATTGGAAAAGGCTCTGATGCTGGGAGGGATTGGGGGCAGGAGGAGAAGGGGATGACAGAGGACGAGATGGCTGGATGGCATCACCTACTCGATGGACATGAGTTTGAGTAAACTCTGGGAGTTGATTTTGGACAGGGAGCCCTGGCGTGCTGTGATTCATGGGGTCATGAAGAGTTGGACACGACTGAGCGACTGAACTGAACTGAACTGATCTTACCTATCTTTTGAGCTGTAGAAATGAAATGAGATTATATATGAAGCATTTTGCAAACCACAGATTTCAGGTGCTGCAGAAATATTAGAACTGTGTTTCGTTTTTCTCCACAGATCACATAGATGCCCAGTAATCTCAGCTTCACTAGTAATTTTCTACTGCCCTTGGGAAAAGTTATTTGGTACATTTATATAAAGATCAAAAGAAGATGCTTGGAGATGTGTAATCCAAAGAAATGACTTTCAGTCTACAAAGTTTTAGACCACAAAGGATGAGAGATTTGGAAGACAGGCAAGTACCTGGTACCCTGTTACACAGACACCAAGTAAGAACACCTCTCCTTAGCTTTTGATGACTTGAGACAGATGAGGGAAAATGAGTGGTGTATATATATATATATATATGTGTGTGTGTGTGTGTGTGTGTGTGTGTGTGTGTGTGTGTGTGTATATGTATATAATCAAATGCCCTCATTGCAAATTTGAAACAAGAGGCACATTCACCCCCGTTTCAAGGCAGCCCTGCTAGCGAACAGAGACTGTAGCCCCTGAACCCTTGAAATTCTTCCAGTTTCATGGCTCTGTCTTCACTACATCCTTTCCCTTCCTCCCCTCCCCACACATTTCTACTTTGTCAGACGAAACCCAGAAATATTGAAATGCGGTTTGAGTATCAGAACAGCCAGGAAGTTGAGAGAACAAGTTAAAACTGTTTTCTTAACTCACTGCTTCTTTCCAGGAAACAGCACTCTCAATAGATAGATAAATAGCCCAAGCCATTTAGATAATTTCACCTGTCCTTTCCCACTTGTCAAAGCATTTGGCTACAAACATGATGGGCTATATTTAAGTGAACAGATACCTCCCTCAGCTACAAACAGTGGCTGGTCTCTGGGGTTTTGTTCACAGAATTAGGTCACAGGCAATTCAGAAGATGATTCCCCACCAAGCAAACTGTGAGTTTCTCCTTAAAGACCTGAAAACCCAGACTCTGCTTTTTTGAATTAGACTCTTCATTTAAGGTCACAGGATGCGCCCTTCCTCAGGACAGTTTGTTCTTAGCGATAACAGTGTGACCACAGCCAAGGTCACCCCAAGTGGGATCAACTTCAGTATGTGGGCTGTTGAGATCTATTGCAGAGAATTTTTCAAGGTCTCTGCCTCTGAATAGGTCCTCACAGTGTGAGCCATTTGGCACACCAGACCTTTCCAGGGCTGAGATTCTAGCATTTTCTAGGGCAGACTGGGCCATGGAGCCTTGAAATCACAGAGAAAAGGACACAGAGACAGGTCCTGGGGGTTTGTATTCACCTGGATTCATCATCATGATGTATCTTGGCTTACTACCCTCCACTTCTCATTTGCCTGCTGTGTGATTCAGACTCCAGATTGTAGGGGAGAGACCACCTCTTACGGAAATGAGGGTTTAATGTAAAGATACACCGGATTGTGTACAGGAATTGGAAAGTGTTAGCCTTACACAGTTTTAGGAACTCGCCTTTCTCTGCCCCTCCCTCCTTCCTTCTCTGTTTCTCCCCATGCAGCTTTCTCATCTGTCCTTTCAATGATCAGCTTTGGCCCTGGGTATCACACCTGTCTTCTGCCTCATAGCTCCTGCTTCCTTGCTGTCGGCTATCTCACTCAGAATTTGTTTCCCCAGGATCTTGTCCCGCTCTTCTCTGTCGTGTGATATCCTTTCTACTTTGCCTCCATCAATGATACTTCCTTCCGTCCTTTCAACTGAAACACAGGCCTCGGTTGACTCAGCTCATCTTTGGGGGACAGGCAATGTGTTGTGTCTTTGGCAAGCTTTGGGTTGGCTTCCTTGGGACAGTGCCCACCTCTGTTCTGATCAGCTGTGCCTCAGACAAGTCATATGATATAAAATACAGCTGTCTTTTATTGAGAGCTATAGGCAGAAAAGCACCTCCAGGAAGGGGGTGGGAGACTGTAGGTGGTCATAGTGCTGTAACAAGGGACTCATGGTGAAGCAGGTGACCCAGGTAGAGAGACTGGCCTTAAGCCAGAGCCATTCAAGTTTCTTTTATTATCCCTGTGTTAGAATGTAAAGGCCTTTGCTGCTGCTGCAAAGTCACTTCAGTCGTGTCCGACTCTGTGTGACCCCAGAGAAGGCAGCCCACCAGGCTCCGTCGTCCCTGGGATTCTCCAGGCATGAACACTGGAGTGGGTTGCCACATCCTTCTCCAATGCATGAAAGTGAAAAGTGAAAGTGAAGTCACTCAGTCGTGTTCGACTCTTCGCGACCCCATGGACTGCAGCCCACCAGGCTCCTCCATCCATGGGATTTTCCAGGCAAGAGTACTGGAGTGGGGGTGCCATTGCCTTCTCTGGTAAAGGCCTTTAGGCTCTCCCAAACTTGGCTTTTCATCAGGCACCATTTGCAGGTTTATAGACTTCTAGTTAAAAGTATATTCGAGGGGCTTCTCTGGTTGTCCAGTGGTTAAGAGTTCAACTGCCAATGAAGGAGACATGAGTTTGGTCCCTGGTCTGGGAACTAAGATCTCACATGCTGTGGGGCAACCAAGCTCATCGCCCCCAAATCTAATACTGAGCCCGTATTCTAGAGCCTGCAAGCCCCAACTCCTGAAGGCCCTGCTCTGCAACAGAGAAGCCCCTACAATGAGAAGCCCACACACTGCAACAAAGAGTAGCAGTAGAGAAAGCACAACAGCCAAGACCCAGTGCAGCCAAGAATTATACATAAATATGTATATATTTTTAATTAAAGAAAAGTATATTCAGGACTAAACACAGGAGAATAGGATTCTGATGATTAACCCCAGGCCTTAGGAGTGCTGAGTCTATCCATCATTCACCACTGGGCTCCTGAATACCTCGGCCCAGAAAATTCACAAGAAACCTGATTTTCATACACATGGGATCAGGTTCCCTTTGTGTCATATAATAAACCCATGGATTAATTTGGAAACTCCTTGCAACATAAGCATATACCAATGATGTCCCAAAGAAAAACAATTTTGTAACTGTCAGGCACATGATGGAATGGCTAAAAGGACATGAAATCAGCTATGCAAATTGTGAGACGTAAGTCACACTTCTATTTGTACCATGACAGTGTGAAAATTGGAATTATTTTTTGTCAATATAGAAAAAAATGTCAGAGACTATATGCACTGTCTTACGAAGAAAACTACTCCACTATGTCCAAATTATCTGTGACATGCCCCACAACACATCTGATTTTTTTTTCATTTAACCTATGGCTCAAGGACTATCAGAATTGTGTTTCATTTGATATTTTAAGAACCTAATACAATGAAAGTATGCATGTTACTATTTAATAAATACCCCAGTGGTTGATAACAAAGAAATGGCATTGCATTCTATTGATAATTGATTGGTTTAATCTCACCAATACAATTTCAAAGATGTAGGAAGTCAGTTTTAAAAGGTAAAAAAGTTTAAAATGTCACCATCACCAGATACATTATTTAAAAGAGCTGGGTTAAAATATGTTTGATAGGTAGGAGTGGCATTAAATTGCCTTTTAGAAGAGGGCATAGTTTTGCACTAAGAATGTAGGCTCAGCAGACTAAAATCTGCCATTTATATAACTTTTCTAAGTCCTGCTTTCCCTGTATATGAATTGCTCTGGAATTCTTGCAAGGACTTAATGAAATTTTTATTTTAAAAATCCACAGGAGTTTTGCGTTATACTCTGTAATATATTCGTTTTAGTTTTAAAACAAAATAATAGTTATTATTTGCCTTAGCATAATTCTAACACATTAATCCAAATGTCAATGTATCAGTTAAAAATGCTTTAAATTACAAATAATAGAATAGTCAGATATAGTGGACTAAGAAGGAAATGGCAATCTACTCCAGTACTATTGCCTGGAAAATCCCATGGACAGATGAGCCTGATAAGTTACAGTCCATGGGGTCGCAAAGAGTCGGACACGACTGAGTGACTTCACTCACTCACTCAAGCTGTAAGTAATCTTTATGATTACTTAGTATACTTAATAATGGTTAGTGATTCAGTTCTATCATCAACAACCTGATTTGTCCAACGTAAGTTAATTCAGCCTCTTAAATGTGTTGGTTTTTCATGATTGTCCTGTTGCTGTTGTTGTTTTTCAGATCAGAAAAATGACTACCAAGCATTGGAATCACTTTTGAACCATCGTCCCGAGAAGAATGAAAGGGAGGAAAAGAACTCCTCCAAAACATGTATCTTAAAGTGTCTTTGGCTAGAATTCATCATGACCCTCTTTAGCCACAAGGAAGGTTGGAGAGTGAGTCTGGCAAAGGGGGATGGAGTTTCCATGCCTGACTTAGGCTAATTCTAACTCTTCGTCTGGAGTATGGCTAACTGGGAATAAGGAGGTGAGGATGCCCACTGAACAGGCAAATAACAGCACCAGCCACATTCAGTTTAAAATGCATAGAGGTAGGACGTTTGGCTTTTTTTGCTCCTCTGAGTCCTCTCTCTTCAGGTATCACAGAAAAAAACTGCATAGCTTTGTTGTATAAATCTGTACATCTCAATCTACCTCTCTCTCTGAATTAGAAAGAGATAATCTCCTACTTTCCTTAAAAATATTTTTTCCTTCCCAACAGGATTTTCTAGCACTGAATTGTGTCTTAGGAGTTACTTAAGGTCTAATAAAACTCTAGAAGACCCCTGGCTTTAGGGATTGATTCATCCTTCATCCTGAGGGAGGTCTACTGCTGAGCATGGAGGGAATCTGTAGGGTTTGTTTGGGAAGAGAAAGGTTCTTGAGAAGAGGTGCAGTTGAGGGGCCAAGAGGGGTAGCTTTCCATGTTTTCAGCCCAAAGGTGTTGGTGGGGAAAGGAACTGGAGGTGTGAGCTGCCTTTGAAGGGCTCTGGGACGAAGACTCCCTCTCCCAGGGCTGCCAGGCAGCTGAGCCCAGGCAACAGAACTGCACCACCTGCTGGCTGTGTCAGCCCTGGGCCTTCCCACTGATCCGCATCAATCTTGGAATGAACAGCTTCCTTTCTATGGCTGGGGACAGCACGTCTCTGTCACTGTAGAGAATCATGAAATCCTTGAGAGCTGTCCCCATAGCCTACACGACAAAATTCAGTGTGCTATTCTGCTGGTAACCGATGGGAAAAATAATCTGCTTCCCCTTCGGTCACCTGCCAATCTTACCCACCATACGTGTACAGTCAGGAGATACTGGTAGCCTGACCTACTCAGGTGCCAAAACAACGCACATATGCTAATGTAAATAAACAAAGAAAGAGTGCAAATGAAACCAGTAGCCTCCAAAATAGGAGACCAGGGGAAAACCAGAAAGGTGGCACTTACTAAGGATGACTTAATGATAGAAATAAGCTATAATATGATAGAAACAAAAGAGTAAACTAAAATGAAAACTCCTAAAGTGATACAAAATGATGTTGCTAAAACAACCCAACCCCCTAAAAGTTTCTGAAAAAAAAAGAAAAACCTCTAAATATTAAAATAGAACAAGGAAACTGAACAATAGACTGGGCCATGATTGATATTAAACTAGTGATTTAGAAAATTAAATAGACGGTCTCCCCAACACAGCAAAAATGCAAAGAAATGGCAATGAGTGAAAGGATCAGTGATATGGAGGACAGACACAGGAAACCTAACGTGAAATAACAGAAGCCCAGGAGGAAAGAAAGGAACAGGTCGAAGAGAATAATCAACAACATTACAGAAGAAAATTTTCCTGACCTAAAAAAATGACTTGCATTTTCATATCAAAAAAGGCTTACTAAAAGTCAGGCAGATTTAAAATAAACAGACCAAAACCTCTAGACATATCTGGGTAAAGTTTCTGAAATCAGAGGATAAAGAGAAAACCACTCACTTACACAGAGAACAGAATGAGACTGTCATTGATTTTCCTGTCTGGTAAGTAAAGGATGATAATTTCAAAACTATCTACCTGAACAAGGCACTGGGAAGCAAAAAAAAAAAAGACTGTTTTCTAAAAGAATTACTTAATAAAATGTCAAATAAAAATAAAATTAGAATACAGATCTCAAGATAAAAGTTAATGGAATATAAGAATTAGGGGTGCAATCATTTCCAACTAAACCTAATTAGATAATAATAATACTGGCTAAAAGTTTTTGTCTGCTTACTGTGTCTCAGGTGTTTTTCTAAGTATGTTATATATATAACTTACTTTCTTCACATTGTAGGGAAAAAATCAAATTTTACTGTTACTTTTATTTGAGGGTGGGTAACTTACCCAAGGTCATATAGCCAGGATTTGAACTCAGATGGATTGACTCTGGAGCCTGTACACTTATCCTCTGCACCATAAGACCTCTAAAAATACCCTCATAATAATGTAGTCATAAATTATAATGCAAGTATTAATAAAAATATTTGAAAAGAATGAGGTAACTGGAATAAAAATTTAATAATTGGTTGGAAATAAAATGCCATATTAATTAAACAATACCCAGAAGTAGAGTGGGCTTCCCATGTGTCTCTAGTGGTAAAGAACACACCTGCCAAAGCAGGGGACTTATGAGATGAGAATTCCACCCTGGGCCAGGAAGGTCCCCTTGAGGAGGGCATGACAATCCACTCCAGTATTCTTGCCTTGAGAATCCCATGGACAGAGGACCTGCCAGGCTACAGTCCATAGGGTCACAAAGAGTTGGATACAAATAAAGCAACTGAGCATGCAAGCATAAAAGTAGGGTAAGGAGTAGGCATAGGGCTAAAGAGTAGGGAAGCAAAAACATGCTAAAAATCTTGTCCTTCCGGGGCAGGGGCAGGGGTACAATTATTATTTAATTTTTTATTACTGAATTTAGAAAGGTATGTTTAAATATTACTGCTGGATTATATAAAGTTATTTAGGAGGAAAATAAGAAACGTAATTGACCTTCATAGTAAAGAACAGAAAAAGAATGCAAAAAATATGAAACCAGAAAAAAAAAAGAAGAAACAATAAGCAAGACTAAAAAAAAAGAAAATCTAAAATAACATGGATGGTATCTGAGCAAAAATGTCAGATATCACAATTAATGCAAATGGTTTTCTTGAAAGTGTTAGTTGCCCAGTTGTGTTTTACTCTTTGCAACCCCATGGACCGTTAGCCCACCAGGCTCCTCTGTCCATGGGGATTCTCCAGGCAAGAACACTAGAGTGTGTAGCCATTCCACGCTCCAGCTACTCCCTTCTTCCTGATCCAGGGATCCAGCCCAGGTCTCCTGCATTATAGGCAGATTTTTTACCATCTAAGCCACCAGGGAAGCCCAGTTAGCAAAGACTTGCAGATGAGGTTAAACAAACAAACAAACCAACCAGCAACAATCCAAAAATTTAGTTGGTTTGTAAGGTATGCCCCTTTAAATAAAATAAAAACAAAGTTTGAAAGTAACTAGCTGCAACTATTCATTAAATACAAATACAGACCAAATGAAACAATGGTGATATTAATGTCAGATAAAGTAAAACTTAAGACTAAAAACATGAAATTAGGTAAAGAGGAAGAGTTTGAATTGCTGAAGACAGTAAAATGTATCATATGAAAATTTTTAACCATATAAGGATAATTTGATAAAATCATGATCATAGTGAGGGACTTTGGTTTTCTCAGATTTCAATGTCTGAAGTTTGGGGGTAAAAAAAGGATATAAAGGTTTAGAAAAACAATCTATAGAGTCTATCCAGCATATGAGTGAATCTAGTCTTACGTCTATCTAGTATATATGTGTTTTTGTGCATGTGTGTGCACATGTACATATATTTGCACAAGTATAATATACGTTAGAAGGAATTACTTTTTCCTCTTACATCTAATACATATTCACACACAAAAAAACTGATGGTGCTCTTGGCCAGAAATAAAACTGTAAACCTCCAAAATGTTGGTCGTATTCGCTTGTCATTATGAAGGAAAACCAGAAACCAGTATTAACAACAGTAAAACTCATTCACTGGTAATTAAAATAACTCTAAAAAATTCTTGAATCAAAGAAGAAATCAAATTGAAAGATAAATTACCCAAAAATTGGCAGAAAAGTGACACTTGATATAAAAAAAATTAATGAACAGTGACTAAAGCTGTATTCAAAAGAAAACATGTAGCTTTACTAATTAAGAAGATAAGTACACTAAACATGCAACTCAGTGGAATAGAAAAAAACAGCAAGAAATAAAATAATAGGGAGTTAGAAGAGGAACTGTAGGGGAAAAAAAGCTGGAATTTATTAATTTTAGAAATTTAAATAACAAAATATATGTGACTAGTAAAATCAAGGTGGATTTCTCAAAAAGACAAATAAAATTCACCAACCCTTAGCAAGCCTGAGACAGGAAACTAAAACATACGACACGAGGAAGGAGAAAGAAAAGTCACAGTTACAGACACTGAAAGGACTAAATTCATTTCAAGAGACAAATGCAATCATATCTCTGAGCTGCTGAGGTTGCCTTGGAAAATTTCAACTTAATAACTGCCTTGGATAAAGACTTCTTTGTCTCCAGCTCCTCCAAATCGCCCTATAAATGGATTTGTATTTCTACCAGAACGAACCATTTAAAAACTGCACTAAACCAAACCATAACTAGAGTTTAAATAGAGTGTTGTGGGGATTTTATTGCATACACTCATACAACTCCGTTTTAAGTGACATCTGCCTTCTCTAGAGCCCCGAGTGTAATCAAACGCCCTAGGCCTCGCTTTGCAAGAAAAACCAAGCCATCATTTTTGTACTCGTCACAATGGCCCAAGTCTCCCATCCAGTTAACTGGCAGACAGAGCCCCCCTTTGACGTGTTTCTCAGTTATTTCTTGGTGTCCCTAAGGGGCGCCTTGTGTGTCCCAACTTACGACAGCAGCTGCCACCTGGTGTTGGCCCTGCTCCGTCTCTCTGTTAACCTGCCTCTTTGAGAACACCACGCTTTCTGCTGATCCTGCCATGTCGTTTTTCAACCATCCTTTTTCCCTCTGCAAAACCTACTTGATCCTTCTCTCTCAATTTGTGTACTTGGGTAGATTTTGTTTCTCTTGGTCCCAGATATGGGTCTATGACTCAGGCCTAACCAATGAGAGCATTCATTCCCCTAGACTTGGTGATGGGTTCAGGGACAGTCAGTGGCCTAACCAGAGGCAATGAGACACAGTGGCATTTCTGCTGGGTATCCTGGGAGAGAGGCTAACGTTTTTCCCTTGGACTCATTGCCAGCAGCCATCTTGGCACTCCATAGAGCCTCATCATGAGGCCATCTGGGAAAGAACAGAGTGAAGAGGAGGAGGATGGTGACATCATTTGGGCCACCAGCCTATTCTTGAAATTTCAGTCACGTGAACCAACATTGTTCTTTTTTCTATTCATTAAAGCCAGCTGAGTTGAGTCCGGTCATCACTGGAACCCAGAATCTTAACTGAATAATTTGTTTGGCAGAGTAATACTAAGTATTATCTATGATCCAAAGCAACTAGTGCTGGTGTCTAGCAATTTGCCAAGTTACTTTCAAGCTGTTCTGATGGCTTCTGCCTTTTACCTGTCTTTACAGAGAAACTTAACAACCAGTCCAAGAAGGCAGCGGCAAATTCTAACCCCTCTCTTCATACTGCCCCCTGGTCTGCACGTCTAATCAAAATGCTTCCCTTTTTTTCCCATTTACACTGGCTCTTATCAGAGAATGCACATAGATGTGATGAGCAGGGGAAGAACAGGGTCTGGGGGGGCAGGGGTGATAGGGGTGATGGTGGTGATGGTTATTTATACAGGCAGCAGCTAGGCTCTCTCAAAGCCAGCCAAGGTGTCCTAATACACCAGATTCTCAATCTGCATGGCAAAACAATCTCGCTTAAACACAAAAAGTAAGAGCATAGAAAATGACCTTAAAAGAAGAATGGAATACAGACAAGAAGATATCTCCAAACTACCATCAAATATTTTTGGTTTAAATTGAATATATACATCTTTAAGGTCTTTTATAATTCTTCCTAACATTTAAACATTTTCAACTCACCGACTCAGATTTTTCAAGATTAATAAACCTTCTCAAATCTCTTCTTGTCAACCATTTTAATAGATCTGTCCTGCAGTGGTCTTATCCCCACCTCCTCAAAATAAAACAAACCAAACAATAAATCAAGACCACTGAAATGAAATCCAGCCTCACATCACAGAGCAACGGTTTTATGGGTGAAACGTGTGCTTGCTAATTTCAAGAACAAATTATTGTGTTTTATTTAGTGCAGTTCCATTTATACACTTTTAGCTACAGGAAATAAAAAACAAAGCCCACAGGCCAGTTTTAATTTGGTCAGTTTTTTTTTCTTTCACAAGAATCCCATGGTAGAAGAAACTCACTGACATCAAATTGGAAAACCCCTTTCTGCTCCCTTGTCTGAGAGTAAACTTAGCCACTCGAACACGAAGTTGTCTCACTTACAGTATCAATGATGCTTAATAGACTTGCATTATTAACAGAGGAACGTTTCTGCCTGGCAGAGCTGGAGTCAATATTTAATAGATTTAGGTTCTATTTAGCCACTGGATTTTGGGGCAACCTGACAAAATGCAACTCAGTATGAAAGCTAATAGGTTCAAAGATGACAAAATGAGCATTTCCATAAATATGCATTCTTCATAAATAATTGAGGCCATGAATGGAAGGCTCAATATCCTTTAATCATTTCCTAATTAATATTCTGTAGATAGGGCAATCCTCAGTAAATATTAGGCTTCCTTTAAAGAGTTCTGTTTAAAAATACACACAAAATACCCAACCAAATGCTTTGGGTTTTTCTCGTTGTTGTTGTTGGAGGTTATCAGCAAGATTTTTCTACGTAAAGCAACTTGTTTCATTTCACTGAGGAGAACTTCCTTCCTATATTCTAATCACTGTTTAAAATATGAAAGGAATATTTGTCCCAATGGCCAAGAGAGGTGATTCTCCAATTTGTGTAGAGAGGGGGAGTGGCAACTCACTCCAGTATTTGTGCCTGGTGAATCCCATGGACAGAGAGCCCGCTGGGCTGTAGTCCATGGGGTCACAAGGAGTGGGACACGACTGAGTGACTAACACTTTCACACTTTCCAATTTATAGTCTTGAATGAGGCTCTGGAAGAATCCTCAGGAAGCACCTGGCCGAGAGCTACACCCTGCAGGGCCTCCGAGCTAAGAGGTCTAGATTTACCAAAAAGCAACAGGTTCCAGGTCCCATTCTGCCCAAGCCAGCTATCCCTGGACATCTTTTA
This sequence comes from Nanger dama, assembly GCA_917880005.1. NCBI lineage: Eukaryota > Metazoa > Chordata > Mammalia > Artiodactyla > Bovidae > Nanger > Nanger dama. The sequence goes on from CAKJTW010000017.1 coordinate 5,150,499, forward strand.
AATTCTGTCAGATTTCTTATTTGAAAAATGGGAATTATCATTCTTACCACGCTTCCTTTCTGGAACTATATTAAGGAATCAGTGAAACAGCTTCACAAACTCTCTGAGGCCTCTAAACCAAAGTCATGCAGCCTGGGCCCCAAGTTCTGCTGAACAAACTGTAGATGAGACATTTTAAACACCCTAGGCCTCAGTTTCATCAACTGTGAAAAAGGTATATATAATACTCATACCTGCATGGCAGGGTTCTTGAGAGGTTTGACTCACACTAGACACGTAGGTGCTAATGGGGCCGGACATGCAAGAACAGCGTAAGTGTTGGCGCTTCTTCTAATGATTAGTATTGTTGTTGCTGCTGTCTAACAGGAGGAAACTCGATTCCAGGGAACCTGGTCAAGGTCACAATTCTATGGAGAAAGTATAATGAGCTTTTGCATTTAAGCCCCTTTCTGTAATGTGATGGGGTGCTTCCCCCAGATGCATTCTGACAGGGGGTTACCTAGGTGGTAACAGTGCCTCAAGGGAGAAAGGACATCTGACTGGAAACTGTAATCAGTTGAACTAAAACCAGCCAAAGAGCCCCCAGGTTGGGTCGCCACCTTCACAGCAAGGACTGGACATCAATAATCAACAGTTAAGAGTAGGCAGGAAAAATCCTCCAAGAGGCGTGGTGGGAAAGAGTGCAGCAAGGTCACCAAACATTCTCAGTATGAAGGAAAACAAGAGAAGCCCAACTGCCCTCTGGCTGACCTTGGGCTGGGAAGAAGGCCATAAAAAATGTCATTCTGATGGATGAAGAGGTGATAAGGTGTGGAGTGATGGACCCACTTCATTTCAGGGTTTGGTGTGTGTTCTCAGGCGCTTCCCTCCTAAGGGCTGAGCTTGTAAATCTCAGGCAGGGTTGGTCACTATAAATATGGGGCTGGTCTGGAGCATGACAGCCGCTTTGTCTTCTAATGTGAGTACTCCGTGTGCAGGGACCCTCTGCAGGGGCTGGAGAGCTTTCCGAAGAGAGCATGGGAGTGTTCTGCCCTACTTCCCAGCCCACCCACTTGGCCATGGTCTTTGACCTCTACCCTTTGCAGGCTCCATATACGACTTTCCTCAGCCCCTGTCAATCAGATTTCTACCCGCTCTCGTTTCATAACAACTGGGGGCTTACTGCTTTTGCTTCCTGGGGAAAGCAATAAGATATCACCCAGCGATGCTGAGGAGATGCAGAGAGAAACATCAGTGTATCTTTGCCTACGGTCAGAAAGCTTCCACAATGGTCAACAAGAACCATTCCCTGCAGCCAGGATAAAGCACTGGGATACTGGGGAGGCAGGTGGTGTGAGGACTAAGTTGCTGGTGTGGAAGCCTTCTTGTCACTCTCTCCTCTCTCTCTCATCCCCATCCTCTTCTTCCCCTCTTCCAATCCTCTGACTTTTCCTCCTTTTCTTTCATATATCATTTTCCCCAAAATGTGAAACTCCAGAAAGGACTTTCACAGAGGTCAAGTTATTTTATTTTTTTCCCCATTGTCATTCAAATTATATTGCATAATTAAATACATCATTACAAAAGCACACATTACAGTTTTTAAAATTAGCTCGATACACAGCCTATGTTTTTAGGCTGCTTTATAAGCTGAAACTCCTTCTCATTGATGAAGAGGGGGACTGACTGTATCACTTCTCAGGTTCCTTCTAGCACTGATTTCTCAAGAAATTTTCAGAATCCACTCATGCCTCTTTCTTAAAATGGGTCTCTCTGGAGGTACAGTTACTTTCTCAAAGGAAATGTATACCAAACCATGTGAAGTCAGGGAAAGACACCAAGAAACACAGGAAGGGCTAGCAAGTCCTTTGGGGACAAAATATTTTCATGTTTACCAGGTCTTGGTTCTTAGGAAGGTGTGCCAGAAAATCACTGTACAAGTCCTGAACACAGGGCTTCCCTTGTGGCTAGCTGGTAAAGAATCCGCCTACAATGTAGGAGACCCGGGTTTAACCCCTGGGCTGGGAAGCTCCCCTGGAGAAGGGGATGGCTACCCCCTCCAGTATTCTGGTCTGAAGAATTCCATGGACTGTATGGTCCATGGTGTCACAAAAAGTCGGACATGGCTGAGCAACTTTCACTTTCACCTTTCTGAACAGAAGCCATGGGCACGGCAGTAAGACACCACCTCCCTGACCCATAAACCTCTCTCTCTCTCTGATCCCAAGACCTTTTCAACCAGGTGCTTCACTGACAAGGGTGTACACAAATTTCACTTGGACCTTATTTGGGGCCAAGGCAATAGCTCAGAGACCCCACAACCAGAATCAATCAAGTTTATCTACTGAGTCACCTGCCTCTGAATTAACATCCTATGGGAAATAGGATAATTCTTGGTTGGTGTCTCATGCATTAGATGTAGGTCAAACCTACACCAGGCTTCCCTTGACCTCCAACGAAGGAGGTAGAAATGCCAATCTTCTTATTATGTTGCTGACAAAGATACCTATGACTTTGTCCCTGTTGGAATGAAAACACACACAGCAGGTACTATTATCGCTATTAATATCACACTAAGTAGATCAAAAAGTGCCCGCATACAGAACAACAATCAAAACCCCAAACCAGGGAGAATTAACTTTGAACTTTGCAGTACACAGTATATCACACTCACACAACCAATTAAAAGGCATGTCATCTTGTTTGGAAAGTATCTATTGATTTCCCGGTTCATCAGATCAGGTTGATGTTCTTTCAATGGCCTCGATGACATCATCAATATTTTTCTATTTAGAATAATGACTTATTTTATATGCCAACAGCTATAAAAAACAACCCACCTATATATATTTCTACTGACACCAGCTTAAGAGCCATCTGGCTTTCTCTCCTTAACATATGATATTGGTAATCTGGGGCTAAAGAAATGTTTTGGTCTTGTCATGAGACTCATTTAGAGACCACAGTAAATTTGTTTAGTTTAAAAACCAACCACTAAATCATATTTTCTCTATTAGAGTCCGATGCTCTCCACTGCATTTGGTGTCCAAATTACATTCATTTTAGAGTGAATTACATTCATTTCAGAAGCAGCCCCCAACTCCCTTCTCCCCACTGTCCAAGAAGGCAATATACTCACCAGCTGTGTGATCTTTGGCAAGTGACTTAATCTCTCGGAAACTCATTCTTCCCATTTATTAAATGGGAAAAAAAAGCGCTAGGTTTCTCAGGCACATTACCTCTTCTAAACCTCACAGTTGCCCCACGAGGTTGACACTGTTATCAGCCCAATTTTACAGGTGGGAAACTGAGGCACACAGAGAGGCTAAGTTGTTTCAGGTGACTGAAAACAACACAGGTATGTGTTGAAGCCAGAATTGTTGTTATTGTTTACTTGTTAAGTCGTGTCTGACTCTCTTGCAACCCCATGGACTGTAGCCCACCAGGCTTCTCTGTCTATGGGTTTTCTCACGCAAAAATACTGGAGTGCGTTGCCATTTCCTTCTACAGGGGATTTCCCAACCCAGGGATCAAACCTATGGCTCCTGCGTTGGCAGGCGGATTCTTTACCACTGGCCCACCAGGGAAGCCCAAAGCCAGAATATCTGACCACAAATGTTTATAACCAATTGCATCTGCCTCAGTGGGCAATGTGGACATTCAATTACACAGTCAAAACACCACACCACCAATTTGGGCACTTGATAGGTGTTAAAGAGGCATTATAGCAGGGGGTGGGGAGTCATACCACCAGAATTCAAATCCAAGCCTTATTGTTTACTGCCTATATAACGCTGGGCCAACAACTAACCCCTGTGTGCTTTAGTTGTCTCGTGAAATGGCAATGATAGAATGACGCCTGCCTTGTACAGTGTTGCTGAGGATAACACAGCCTGGGACATATACTGTGCCTGACACAGAGATAGTGCTCCATAACGACAGCTAACATTGCTCATCAGTACTCCATAAACACTAGGCTTCATTCCCCCTCAAATCCTTTGTGTCACCCAACTGTTTTCAACATACAGTCAGTCTCAACCTCTGACTTGTGTTTGAAACACTGAGTGTCGTTATGGCTTTGCAGGAAGCTCCCTGCTGGAAGAATCTATCTTTGTCTGTTTGGCTAATCTCTCCACTCCATTTTTACCTTCCCTTTGTCAAGTCCAACCCTCAAGGATTCAGTTTTGCCTCTATTAAAATGAACCTGGCGGCCCTTTCTCTCTGATTAAGCAATGGAAGGATAGGAAGTGAGGGCCTGAGGCCTCAGGAAAGACCTCATGGGGAAGAAACTGAAGGCAGAAGGCTGAGGTCTCAGTCTGAACTCTGCCACTAATCATCCAGGTCTCCCTGGGCCAGTCCCCGCTTTCTGGGCCTCAGTTCCCTATCTCTATAGATGGAGACTGGAGAAGCAACGTGGTTTTCATGCTGTGTCCCATGGAGCCTGGGACCTGGTGGCAGTGCCCACGGGGCTGCTGCAGGGACCTGAAGAAAGTTAAAGTGTTAGTCGCTCAGTCGACCCCATGGTCTGTAGCCCTCCAGGCTTTTCTGTCCATGGAATCCTCCAGGTAAGAATCCTGGAGTGGGTTGCCATTCCTTTCTCCAGGGGATCTTCACAACCCCAGGATTAAACCCAGGTCCCCTGCATTGCAGGCAGGTTCTTTATGGTCTGAGCCACCAGGGAGAGGGGCCTGGGGCAGAGGTCAAAATCAAGCAGCTCATGCTCAGCTTGCAGATGAGTATTTTCCTTGACCTGTACAATGGTTCTGTTTTCCTTACCTATTGAGTTGGTTGCTAAGCTTTCAAAATCAGGAGTTTTTAAATCAATAATTTTTTTAATAGCACTCTTAGGTTTACAGAAAAATTGAGCCAAAAATCAGAGCTCCCAGATACTAACTCTTTTCTCTCACTTCTCTCTGGCTCCCAGTTTTCTTTATTATTATTAGCATCTTGCATCAGTGTGATATATTTATTGCAACTGATGAGTCGGAACTGATACATGACTATTAACTAAAATCCATAGTTTACATTGGGGTTCACTCTTTGTGTTGTATATTTTATGGGTTTTGTAAATGCTCATGCCATGTACCCAGCCTCGCAGTATCACTCAAACTAGTTTCTCTGCCCTAAAAGTCCCCTTTGCTCTGCCTATTCATCCCTCTATCTCCCCAGCCCTTAGCAGCCACTGATCTTCTTACTGTCTGGATAGTTTTGCCTTTTCCAGAATGTTATATGGTTGGAATCAGACAGTAGGTAGTGATTTCAGATTGCCTTCGCTGGGCAATATGCATTTACGATTCCTCCATGCCTCTTACATGGCTTGATAGCTCATTTCCTTTTAGCACTATGGCTGTCTCACAGTTTATTTATCCATTCACCTACTGAAGAACATCTTGGTTGCTTATAAGTTTGGGCAATTATGAAAAAGCTGCTATAAACATTTATGTGCAGGGTTTTGTGTGAACACACATTTTCAGATCATTGGGGTAAATACCAAGGAACATCATTGCTGAAGCATATGGTAAGATTATGTTTAGTTTGAGAAGAAACTGCCAAACTGTCTTTCAACGAGGCTGTGCCATTTTGCATTCCCACAAGCAATGAATGAGAACTCCTATTGCTCCACATCTTTATCAGCATTTGGTGTTATCAGTGACTTAGCAGCAGCAGCAGCGTTTGTGATTTTAGCCATTCTAAGAGGTGTGTAATGGCATCTCACTGTTTTTACTGGCAATTCCCATGGGTCATATTATATTACGTTGAGCACATTTTCATATGCTTATTTGCTATCTGTACATCTTCTTAAATGATGTGTCTGTGCAGACCTTTGGCCCATTTAAATTGGCTTGTTTGTTTTCTATTGTCAACTTTTTGTATATTTTGGATAAAGTTGTTTACTGGATACGTGTTTTACAAATATTTTCTCTCAGTCTATGGCTGGTCTTTTCATTTTTTTTAAACAGTGTCCATCACAGAGCAGCAGTTTAGAAATCAGGCGCATTCACATATTCTCACTTCGGCTTCCCTTGGAAGTAGATCTGGTAACAGTGGGACCCATTCTTGCAGGGCTGAAGCCATCTAGTGGCTGCCTCTTAAGACCAGGGACACTCTCTCCATCTCAACAGAGATCTACGCAGCTCACTTCACTCAGCTGAATGACCTACCTTGAGATATTTGACCAGTGTGACTCTGGCCTTGGGAAGTTCCCCCTTTATCTGATTTCTACATTGGGTTCCACATAGGTTTGCTATGTATAAAAGAGACATTTAAAAAGAAAATTAAACTTAGATGATCTTCCTGCTCTTTCAAACAAGAACTATCCATTCATTGTTGTCTTTGACTTGCATGAAGAAAAAATAATTTCATAAACGCTCCCCACATGGCATCTTCTAATTGGCCTTTGAGCCTATTCTAATCCACACCAAGGAGCACAATACTCACCTGGGGATCACCTCACATGCCATTGTGTCCACCAGAAGTATCCCCATGGCAGTATTTTTGTGGGGTCACTGCCTATGCAGGGATGAGTGTTAGATTCATCTTATAAAGCAAAATAATTTAAACCCCAAATAATGAAAACCAGGTCTTTATACAGAGGAATCACCCTTTCCTGGAAAGGACTCTCATGTGAAGGCAGGCCAGAATCAAGAGCAGGAGCAAATAGTAGGTTGGAAGATTTCTGCCTCTTGGCTCCTACTCATTCTGAAGCATAAATCTGCTGAGTGAGATGGTGGGCAAACTTGCCAGCATCATTTGAACCAGGGGTCCCCAACCCCCAGGCCACAGACCAGTAGTACCAATCTATGGCCTATTAGGAACCAGGACACAATAACAGGAGGTGAGAAGCAGGAAGTCAGCAAAGCTTAATCTGTATGTACAACTGCTCCCCACTGTTACACTTGAATCATCCTGAAACCATCCCTCTCCCCATCTGCGGAAAAACTGTCTTCCATGAAACCAGTCCCTGGTGCCAAAAAGGTTGAGACCACTGATTTAAACTGTTCTTCTTTCTCCCCTGAACTGGTATAGTCTACTTTCTTTAAGGTATACATGTATGCCATGAATCTCTTTGATCAGGGCCATGGTGCTGCTGGGAAAAAGATTCTCAGGTTCTAAAAAGCATCATCAAAGACAAAATATTGGGTACATAGAACAGGACTTCAAAACGTATTGGAGAGAAGGAAACAATTTTTGCATAAATGCCTTGTCCTCAGGCTAAGTCTGGTGTCCTGTTGTGGATACCTGTTGCAGTGATGCGGATGGAGGCCTGTAAAAAGTTTGCTAGGGCTACTGTTACAAAGCACCACAAACTGGGTGACTTAAACAACAGAAATTTATTGTCTTTTCCTTTTGGAGGCTAGAAGTCTTAAATCGAGGTGTTGACATACAACTCAACAAGAACAATAAAACAAACAGTCCAGTTGAAAAATGAGGAGAGGACCTAAATAGACATCTCTCCAAAGAAGAAATTCACACTGTCAATAGGCACATGAAAAGATGTTCAATGTCATTAATCAGGAGAGAAATGCAAATCAAAGCTACAATGAAGTACCACCTAAGACCAGTCAGAATGGCCGTCGTCAAAAGGTCTACAGGTAACAAATGCTGGAGCGGTGGGGGAGAGAAAAGAGAACCCTTCTACACTGTTGGTGGGGATGTACATGAGGGCAACCACAATGGAAAACAGTATAGAGGTTCCCCCTGCTGCTGCTAAGTCGCTTCAGTCGTGTCCGACTCTGTGCAGCCCCATAGACGGCAGCCCACCAGGCTCCGCTGTCCCTGGGATTCTCCAGGCAAGAGCACTGCCCACAGAAAACTAAAATTCAAATTACCATATGATCCAATAATCCCACTCCTGTGCATATATTGAGACAAAACTATAATTCAAAAAGATACATGCACCCCAATGTTCATAGCAGCAATATACACATAGCCAAGACATGTAAACAACCGAAATGTTCACTGACTGATAAATGGATAAAGAAGATGTGGTACATATATACAATGGAATATTACTTGGCCATAAAAAGAATGAAAAACTGCCATTTGCAGCAACATGGATGTGACTTTATACTAAATTAAGTAAGTCAGAAAGAGAAAGACAAATACCATAAGAATCAGTTATATGTGGAATCTAAAATATGACATAAATGAACTTAACTACAAAATAGAAACAGACTCAAAAACAGAGAAAAGACTTTTGGTTGCCAAGGGGGCAGGGGATGAGGGGAATGGATTGGGAATTTGGGGTCAGCAGATACAAACTATTATATATAGAATGGATCAACAACACGGCCCTACGGTATAGCACAAGGAACTATATTCAGTATCCCGGGATAAGCCATAGTGGAAAAGAATATAAAAGCATATACGCACTGCATAACTGAGTCACTGCTTCACAGCAGAAAGCAGCACAGCACGGTACCTCAACCATACTCTGAAGTTCGTCTGAGGGCTGTGCGGGAAGGATCTGTTCTAGGCCTTTCTCTGCAGCTTGTAAATAACTCTCTTCTCCCTCTGTCTGCCTACATCATCTTCCCTCTATGCGTGGCTTTGTGCCCTAATTTCCCCTTTTCATAAGTACACTAGTGCTACTGGATTAGGGCCCACTTTAATGACCTCATCTCAATCTAACTAATTAGAAGTGCAATGACCCAATTTCCAAATAAGGTCACATTCTGAGGTACTGAGAGCTAGGACTTCAACACTGAAATTGGTGGAGGAGGTGGGGGCGGGGGGAGGGGGACACTCTTCAACCTATAATGAGGCCTCTAGTGTAGGAGGGCAAAAAAAAATCCCTTGTCTCCATTAGCGGTGAAAGCAGGTCGTCAGGAAAGTGAGTTCCAGAAGAAAGGCCACGGGAGCAAAGCTTCAGGATGGCATTCTCCATTTTCTCCATTGTTCTAGAGTCTCGCTCATCTTTTTCAGCTAATATAGACAGGTAGAAACTAAGAGATGCTACAAGTCAAAGGAAATTTATTGTAAGTCCTCAAACTCCACCTCAGTGTTTCCTCAATCCCCATGATGCCTTTATACAAGTTGTTCTTAGCAGCTGCACAATGGACAGCCCCTCCCAGTGGTGGTCTTGACCAGGTCAACAGGGCTCTGAAATACAGGACTGCCCCACTCCTTGCACAGCATGAAAGTCCCAGAAGCTGGTCGTCGGGCTTCCTGAGCTCTGAGCTATTCCTCATTCTGTTGCCCTGACAAACTCCACCACCTGCCCCAGCCACCACTTCACCCCACTGTTCTGTCTATGCCTCGTGCCTTCAGAGACTCACAGTGCCTTTTCCCAGGTGATCACATTTCACCAGCTTCTCCTTTCGGCTCTGTTTTCATCTCATGCCCTATGGTTAACTTTTAGGAGTTTCTGAATAACAAGGACTTGAGGGCACCCCTTTCTGTGCAGTCTCTCTGCTTGACTGGAATATATTTTATTTCCTTTCTCTAGTGAAATAGTGAAGGCACAAACTAAAGTCTAATGGGTGTGGGGGAGAGGGGGAGAGGTGGAGTCATTCACAGTGAGTCTGAGAAGACAGATGAGCCATTCCTAGGAGATGGAGAGTTGGATCACTAGTGTTGCCTAGTGGGGAAAGCATAGGCTTTGTCATAAACAGACAAAGAGATCTTAACTACACCAGTGACTGGAAGAAGGTCATTACATCTGAGTGTGGCTTCAAACATCATCTAAACACTGACAACTCCCAGTTTGTATCTCCAGGCATAATCTTCCTCCCAAATGGGAGGTCAAAATTCCAACTTCCTTCTAGACATTTCTTTTTGGTGTCTGATAGTCATCTCAAACTCAGTATGTCTAAAAGCAAACTCTTAATTTTACACCAAAATCTACCCTTTACTCAGTCTTTCCTATCTTGGTAAACGATAAGTCCATTTTTTTAGTACGCACATCAGAAATTTTCAGAGTCATCTTTGACTCCTTTTTCTTTATCGCATCTCATACTTCTATCCATAAAACTTTAAAGAAATTTTTCTAAGGAGGTACAAACTTTTAATATTATGTATAAAATAAGCTTACAAGGATACCTTGTACAACACAGGAAATATTGCCAATATTTTATAATAACTATAAATGGAGTATAACCTTTAAAAACTGTGAATCACTAGAGTGTACACCTGTAACTTGCATAATATTATACATCAACTATACCTCAATAAAACTTTTTAATTAAAAATAAATCTTTCTAGCTTTACTTTGAAATATATCCAGAATCTATATGATTCTCACCATCTTCATTTCTGCCACCCTAGCCTGTGCGATTATTCATTACCTGGGTTACTAAAATCACTTCCTAACCAGTCTCTTTACTTCCATCCTCAGTCCTCCAGGTGAATTTTTTCAAGACAGTGTTTAGAGCAGTCTCTTAAACACATACATCAGATCACACGACTTCTCCACTCAAAATCTTCTCTGACAGACTCTCAGCTGCCCCGCAACACTCATTCTCCCTTTCTTCCTTTAAAAATAGACCCTCCAAAATGTATCTGAATAACAGGTAAAGACTCTGTCTTCCAACCTCCATAGCAGCTGGTGTGTCCTTGCAGCTAGGTTGGAGTCCGTGTGCCATGAGCAGATGCAGCATGTATAACGTCCAGACTAAGCACCGACAGAGGGGGCACATCACTGCTTCTCTCCCCGCCTACGGGTGCAGTGACGTCCACCCTCACACAGCCACTCTAACAGCCCTGGGCTTCCGGCCCTGGATATCACCCGAGAGAGAGTGAAACGTGCATCTCATTCCATTACTATGGCAGCTGAATGTGTACTCCAGCGTCACACCCTCCAGGGCCTTGGTTTTTGCATCATTGAGTTGGCCACACAGTTCTTTTTTTTTTTTCTGTAAGATGTTATAGCAAAACCCAAGTGAGCTTTCCTTGGCCAACCCAATAGAATAAAAGCTAAAAACTTCCAGGGACTCAGAGAGCCCTGTGTGATCTTGCCCTTGACAAACTCTCCACCTTCAGCTTATCCCCTTTGCTCTTGTGCTCATGCTGCAGCCACCAAGAACTCCTGTCCTCAGGGCCTGGCTTCCATGCCACCTCACCAGGGAGCCTGGTCCTGGCCCCCATGGCAGCTCACACCCTGCTTCACCCTTCCTCACTGCTCTGATCGCTTCTGGACATGCAGCTGTTTCTCTCTGCCCTGCCCTGAGAGAATGGGGCCTTCTTGAGAGAGGAAATTTGTGGTCTGGTGTGCTGCTTTTACCTATGTTAAACTCTCCAAAGTATTTATTGGCTGAATAAATGAACAATGTTTCCTGTAAAATGGGGACAGGAATTTCTGCCACACAGGTTCATGCTGAGAACAAGTGGACCTGATGCCAGGAGCTTCAAGGGTAGTCTGACACGAGGCACATGCTCAGGAGACATTAGATACCCAACTGAAAGACTGGCTTTGGTGCACAGATGGGTGTGTTCTCACAGGATATTTTTCTATTTAAACTTCAGAGTTTTATTTTTCATCAGAGACATCCCTTTCAATTAACATTTTCTGTGTTATAAAATCTCTCTGTTCATTTGTTAATACCCCTCAATTTCTCTCACATCTGCCCCTGTGCCCTGGCAATATCCATTTGTTGGCTCTGTCATTGATTTAGACATCTCTGAAAATTGGCAGTGCTGTTTCTCATCATCTCTGAGATCATATCCAAGCCTGGAACTTTCAGAAACAAGAGACATCCCTGAGACGGTGACCTCAGGGGACTCTCCCTGCTGGTCGTCTCTTTCAAGCTGGTGAAGGGAAAGCATATCGTATCTTATATTTCTCCGATGTGAACAGAGCTATGCTGATTTAGCACAAATTTCCCATAAAAAGCTGACCCTCAGGGAGCAGAGACGGAACTTGGAAAGTTTTATCCCAAAAGCAGAATTTGTCGTAAAATTACGAGTGGCTGAAATGTGAGGGGCTGGGGCTGTTGGAGTAGGGTTGAATGGCAGTGGTTTTACGGCTCCTGTGATTACATTTCCTCCCCTTGAATGCTCGACTATTTCCCCACATGCCACACTTCCCCATGAACCTCAGCCAGAGGTGTCATTACCCTGTTCATGCACTGAAAAAGATTAGGAGGACTGTTACCAACAAAGCTACTTCCCATGGTAAAAGAGACTCTTGGTTCAAGATTTCCCTCCACGGTCACTGACAGCGACAATCCATTCCTTCTCCACTAGCCAGACGCTGTCTCCCGATGCACACACGTGCATCCCACTGAAGTCGGAGAGGCTCCAAACTCATTTGAAGTCTCTCCTTGGTGGCAAGATAGCCAAGTTGTAAGGACAATCTCCAGAGTAGTGTGTGTGTGTGTGTGTGTGTGTGTGTGTGTGCGTGCAGGCAGCGTGCAGTGCGTGTGGGTGTGTGTGTAGCAGCCTGCATGGGTGGAAGTTTCCTACCATTTTTGAATCTTTATAGTTTAAAATCAGCCAACCTACTTGTGCTGAGAATCCTTTAACATCTATGCTCCAGTGTAACAACAAAGATGATGGAAAAGTTCTTTTGACAGCAACCACCAAATTTACAAAACTGTGAGATCTGAGGGTCAGGAAGTAGACACAGAATAGATGACAGCAACATACACAGGTTTTGAGGCCACAGACATGTGTTCAAATCCCAGGCCCGTCACCTTCTCCCTCTGTGCTTGTGGGCAGGTTCCTTACTTTTCTAAGCTCTTTCCTGTCTTTCTGCCTTTTGGTCTTGCATCTAATAAGCGCTAAAATGGAGGTCATTATCATTCCATCACAGGAGCTGGAAGATGTTATGAACACGGTTCCCTACAACGCCAGCCATCTCAACCACACACATACACACACACACACACACACACACACACCCCTGACTGACCAAGCCCCCCAGGTGTGCTACACTCCTGTAAGAGCTACTTTCTGGCTTCCAATTCCTTCCCATTCACAAAGCTGAGAACTCTTTCCTCTACCTCAGTGGAGACATCTCTGGAGGGCCCCAGGCCAGTAACTTATGTGGCTCAGCCTCCAGCAATTCTCAATGCCTGCTCCTACTTGGAAGTGCAACTGGATTCTACTCTTGCTTCCACTCTTTTTTAAAAAAATATAAATTTATTTATTTTAATTGGAGGTTAATTGCTTTACAATATTGAATGAATTGCCAGTCCAGGTTCGATGCATGATACTGGATGCTTGGGGCTGGTGCTTCCACTCTTGCTAGCCGATGTAAACTCTGTCTATTCTGGCTTAATGTGACATATGACAATATACATGATGATCTTCAATCTTCACAAAAGTGTAAAACTCAAGTAACATAGGACATAACAGATACCCTCTTAATATTCCATCCTAATGCATAATAGTCTTTGTTAAAATCATCTGTTCAATGATTCCTTTCACATCTTCTTCCTCTACTAGACGGTAAGCACCCTGAGGCCTATTTTGCTCCACATAGCACACTATCAGAGCAATTACAACAAAGCAGCCTTCAGTAGTTATTTGCTGAATAAAAGCAAGAATAAGTATCTCAAAATACTTTGAAAACTGTAAAGCACATGCTAATGTCAGACACAATTATTAATATGAGACATCACGCAAATACCAGGTGATTGGTTATGAGGCTGCCCTGCTCAACCAATTTATATATGTATTTAAAAAGCTTTCCTTTCCACCGTACAGTTTTTAGGCACATCATTTGTACATAAACGAGTATGATGTTTTCAGACATTTCCAAAGAAATTCAGCAAAGAGCCCTGATTCAAAAGTATAAAGTCCTGCATTTTAATGTAGTATCTTCAGAAAAATAGATTCTCTTTTTGATTGGGCAGGTATATGTGGGCTACTGATATTTCATTTTATTTACACACTTATCAATTCATTCATACACTGAAAAAGTATTAGTTGCTCAGCAGTGTCCGACTCTTTGAGACTACATGGACTATAGCTCACCAGGCTTCTCTGTCCATGGGATTTTCAAGAATACTGGAGTGCATAACCATCTCCTACTCCAGGGGATCTTCCCAGCCCAGGGATCAAAACTGGGTCTCCCACATTGTGGGTAGGCTCTTTACCATCTGAGCCACCAGGGAAGCCTCGTACACTGAAGAACTATTCATTAAATTTTTGTTTGGTGCTAGACACTGTCTCAATCACTGAGGAGACAATGATAGTTATGGCCGATGGCCCTTGTGTTCGGCTGTCCAGTGTGGGAGCCCAGTCTGTGAACACAGTTATGCCGATGCGGAATGAGCCACACTGGAGAGGTGCAAGGAGTAGTGGGAGCACAGAGGGGAAGGGTGCTGGTTTCGGAATGGGTGAAGGATTGTAAGGAGCCTTTCAGAGGACACCCTGGATCCCAGTCTTGAAGGATGAATAATGGGTTTCCCAGGTAAACCAGGTGAAAGAGGTATCTTACAGGAAGTGAGAAGAGCAAATTTTTTGATGAATGAAAGAGAACAAATAAATGGACAGCTGCAGTCACAAAGGAAATAAGCCTAAGTGATCTGCCACCTTGTGTTTCAACCATGTGGCTATTTATGGATGCAGGTGGGTGCAACGCGGTGCTTTTAGCTCCTTATGCTGCCCAAGTAGCCGAAAAAGGGCACCCAGTGACGATGAAAATAAGTGGGATATCAAGGCAGGCATTTAGGCAGATACTAGCCACTTGCCCACTTCCAGGAGGAGGAAAAGAAATAATCTTCAATGCAGTTTCAACCAATCTGAAGATGTCAAAACACTGCAGAAGACTTAATCATCAATTGTCACATAGATGTTCCAAAGAATGCATAGAGGGATGGCCATTTTCTTCCTCTCCAGGATTCACAAATAACACTTGGGTTCAAAGCAGGGGACATTGTTAAAGACAACATTATTCTTCCAGAAAGCCAAACCAAGTGCTTTTGAAAACCTCTGACTCCATTCTGAATGTAATCTATGCATTTTAAATCATTTTCTGAGCTGGGACAATGACACAAACATCCACACAACACAAGTTGCCGCAGATACAGTTGGGCTGCCTGGTCTCATTGAGCTGAAAAGTGCTATTTCACGGTGTTTTCATTTAAAAATTCTTCTTTTTATTTTTTAAAGAATTCTTGTTATAAATAAAAAATTATTATTCAAGTGCATGCTGAAACTGAATCATACCATTCTTACATAATTTTTCATTGGATTGTTGCAACCCATAAAGAAATCCAATTAAATTTCCCTTGCAGGCACAGGCCTTCATTCAGGGGCCTTGAAAAAGCTGGTTTGTTGTATTGTATGGCAGGTCGATGAATCAAGAAGCAGAGAGGGCCTGTCCCATTTCTTGTCTTGTGTGACATGATGTGAAGAAAGTCTGCCAGCAATGTTTCAAAGAGCTGTATTATCAGACAACATAAAGGCTCTCCGTCCAGCCTTTCTGCTCTGTACTGAGAAATATGCACACACTGCATCCGATGAGCAGTTTTGAACACTGTATGGTTAACATACCGCTTTATGGATCTTGGGAGCATCCCCATTCTTATCCCAGACATCAGACCAAGGTTAAGCAGGGAGTGAGCCAGAGATAAGGCAAGGCTTTTGAAGATACTTTAAAGGAATGTCCTGGAAACCAGACTATACAAACATGTGTTTTCATTGCCTGTAAAGAAGGCAGAAGCCAATGAGTCACCAAATTGTATTATTTTATGTTAATCTGTTTCTCAGTTGCTATCTGGATTGTTTACGTGTTTTCTCTTATTCATTTATATATCTTGTACAGTCTCAATCATTTCCAGACACACAGGATTTTTGTTTCTAAATGTACATTCTGCCTGAGCGGATGCAGAGACAGAGGCGCCTCCCCTACCCCCTCCTTATCTTCCCTCTAGTATAGAAAAAAGCTCTTCTAAACTTCTACCATGGAACTGAAACTTCCTTTACGGTATCACCCATGTTGAAGAATTCAGTCTTCTTGCCACCTGTCACACTCGATGTGGAAAACTGAGGTCAGAGTCAAAACAAAGAGGTAAACACTGCAGGACGTGAGAGAGAAAGATGCTACTCTTCACATACCTTAGCCAACTACTACCTGGAAATGATTTTTCATTCTTTTCACCTATTGGCTTTTACTTTTGCTTCTGGTTTTGTGTTAATTTTCATGGTCTTTCAAACAAGTAGCAATTGCCTAATTCTTTGGAGCATCATTTATCAGTGAACATGAGAAGCTTAGTTCAGGAAGCTGGAGTTTACAGGACACAGACGGATATTCAACGCTATTCTTTCATATTCTCGCTCTCTCTCTCCAGACACATCTCACAATCAAATTTTCAAAATAACTCACTTATGTTTTTTCCTCATGCAAGGAATACATTTGTCTTGCTTTAACACAATGATTTAACTAGTGACAAGACACATAGGCAGATATAATTGTTTTCTGTAATAAGAACCTCAGGAGCAAAGCAGGCATGAGTATTGGTCTGTACTCAATAATTGGAAAGGCACACCAGGCTTTTCCAGATACAGTGTCTGCAAATTTATTTATGTGTCAGATATGTTTCTTTAAAGTTGGAGTTCCAAAGTGAGTGCTTGTGATGAGCACCCTTCTTCCCAGAAGGGTCTAGTCAGAGGAGGAACCCGGGGGCTGCCGTAGCCCAGGGCAGGTGCAGCGCACTCGCTCCTTTGTTTCTGGTTTCTGAATGTCTTACCACAGAAAATGTCTTCTCTATTTTTAAGTGCAGTTCTTTAAGCCAGAAGCCATCCATGTGAAAAGTAGTTGGGACAGTCCCTCACAGGCAAATCTTACAAAACCCAGGTATGGGGTCTGTCTGTCTGTGTAGGCCTGTGTGGCTTCCCTTCAGAGGCACCCTAAATTGTTCTTCAGATCACCAACAAACCCTCCTCACCCATCAAGTCCTAATTGGACACAGATTCTCTCCCACACACTGACCTGGGGTCCCCCAGAAACCAATCCTGACGAACTATCAGATTTGCCTGGTCCTCAAGTGTCACAACCGCAAATCAGCCTATTGCTGAATTTGGCCCATGCTTTGGGTTTTCATGAAACATGAGCTCCAGGAAAAGCTCTTAACTTCAAATTCAGTTACAGACATTCCCTCCAAGATGCCTGGAGCTGTGTTCTCACCAGCAGCCCCTAACACATATGCACACCAACAGCACAAATGTATCACACATACACACAAAACACACAGCACAAGAACATCACATGTACCCACATCATATTTACATACATAGCACAAGTACAGCATACATACACACCCAGCACACACATGCACACCCAGCACACACATGCACACTCAGCACACACATGCACACCCAGCACACACACATCCCAACACCCCCCCACAGCATACACAGACACCCTACAGCACAGGCACATCACATGTACACACATCATACACACACGCACATTTACATACATAGTACAAACACAGCATACATATGTACATAAACACATACACACACACAGCACACACATACACACAAAGCACATACATACATAGTACAAACACATCACAACACCCCCCAGCATACAGACACCCCACAGCAGAAGCACATCATATGTACACACACATTTACATACATAGCGGACAAACACAGCATACATGTGTACATGCACAGATACCACACACACACACACACACACACATAGCACAAACATATCACACACACAGATTCCATAAATATATCACACATACACACACACAGACACCTCAAAGCACAAACACATCACATGTACACACACATACACAGCACAAGGATATCACATGTACACACACGTTTACATACACAGCACAAACACAGCCTACATGTGTACATACACACACACCACACACACACATAGCACAAACATATCACACACACAGATTCCACAAATACATCACACATAAACACAGACACCTCAAAGTACAAACACATCACATGTACACACACACAGCACAAGGATGTCACACGTACACATAGTGTACATTTACATACATAGCACATTTACATACACAGCATTAATACAGCATACATATGTACATACACATCACACACACAGACACCTCAGAGTGCAAACGTATCACACATACACACACATATTACTCTCATATACCCACACGAGCTCCAGAGTTCAACGATTTCACTAAAAAGGATAACTTCAAAAGGAATTGGGTTTCAGTGAAACTATCTTATCCTTGAGAAGAACCATAACGGAGTGTTAACTAAATTATTTCCCTCAGAAAAACAAGTCACATTCTGAGAGCTTACTAGAAGTTTAAGAATTAGATAAAGTTCAAATGTTGTTGCTCTTTGTAATGTGAGGTTTTCATTTTCATCAAATAGCATTTATAAAATGTCCACCAACTGGTAGGGGAAATGGAGCAGAACAGAGACTAAAAAAATGGCTCCTCTCTTTTCTGCACACAGAGTGGGATCTGAAAGAAATGCAGAGCTCTGGGGACCATGGCCAGATGACTCATGAGCTGCAAGATTAACTCCATGTCTAATCAAGTCACTCATTTGTTCCAAGGAATCTATTTGCACCTCATTTTGCCATTTGTAAACCAGAGCTCCTCATCACTGTGCAAGAAAATTAAATTACCCCAAGTACCTGGAGCCACAGGGGCTAGGGATTGAGGTTAGGTAAAGACAGCATCTGACAGGACTCGGCCTACTGAAAACCTGGGATGCTGGCAAGTCACACACACTGAGGGGCAGGCACTAGGCAAACAGGAAAATTAAGAAATTTTCATTATGTGAAAGCTGAGGGACCTGGAAAGATGAAAAGACAAAAGGATGCCTGTGTATTGGGTGTTGAGATAAGTTGCCAACATCCCTCCAATGGGCAGAATGGTCCCTAGGAAGGAGACGGGATTTCAGAAAATCTTTGATGAATGAAAGCAGAAGGTAGGCACACTGGAAGAAATAAAAGGCATTTCCAGCACAGGACTAGAAAGATGAAGTGGTGACACCATTTTCTTAGAAGGAAAAGAAGGGGAAAGATAGGACTATCAAGTTCTTAAGGACTTTGAAGTCAATAATAGGAGACTTGGTCCCTCTCTAGGTCTAAAGGAAGAAGAATTTAAGGGTAGGATTTTAGGGATGAAGTTGTGTTGAAAAGAACATGTTTCTAAGGCCTGTAAGAAGTTTGAAAGACAAAATCCTAAGAAAATAGGGGTAACTGGCACTGAAGCAAAACATCAAATGATGGGCTGAACCTCATTCAGCCATTTCTAGGAAATTTTCACAAAGAACAAAAAACGCCTTAGGAACACACACACAGACACAGACACAAACACAGATACAACTCAGGAGGAAAATTCTGAAGTCCTGGTTGTAGCAAACACCTGGGGGCTTCATTTCCTTTGTTGCTGAAAACGTAGGATGACTTGGAAACCCAGGACTTCCCTGGGATAGTGACACGCTGGATTAGAGGGTCTAGTCTGAAGAGGATTCCCAAGGCAGCTTAGAGTTCCCAGCCATTCTCCTTCACCCAAAACCAGAGAACCTTCAGTTAAGAAGGAGCAGGAATTTTGAGAGACTCAGTGGGATTCAGCTTCACACCAGGCTTTGCCGGGTAGCCTAGGACCAGAAGACTTGACCTAGACTAGGGAGTGGAGCAAAGGGCACCATTAGATGATGCCACAAGCCATTCAAAAGAATAATTCCAAGCCAGGCTACTTTTCCAAATGAGCCCAATATCACCTGAGAGACAGTGGAGCCTGCCAGGCAGTGACCAAACATTATAAGCAAAATTAGCCAATTAATGGACTCTCTGGTCTCGTGGCTGGACTGCTGTGCTTGCTGCAGCTGAGCAGCCTGGCCTTGGATCTGCAAGGCCGCCCCCTGCAGTCCCCGGGCAGGCGCTCCACCAGGTGAGCGACAGAAGGGTGGTGGGAAGCAGGGCAGCCAGATGGCTGAGCTGTGAGGAGCTGTGCTAAGCTTTTTCTCTGCTGCAACTTACTCTTTGCACAGGCACTCTATAACTTTCCGGAAGTGATTCCTGATCTGTATAAAAGGTGCCAAGGGTTACCTGAATGAGTGATTGTAACATGATGTCTCTCTTTTTTCCCCCACATAGAAACTAGTTTTTGAGAGATTTTTCCAACGATGAACTAAAACCTTGACTAATGCTTTGGGTTGCTGTGGCAACTTTTGTTGTTGTTGTTAAGAACTGAAAGTGTTTGAAGGATTTTCTTTTATTCATCTTTATAACACAACTGACAAACGACCATCAGGAAAATGAACGCTGTCCCCATCTTCCAGATGGAGAGAACCTGGTGAAGAAGTGCTAAGAAACTTGTCTCTACAAATCCAGAGAGCTAATAATGAACTCCTGATTTCAATTATAAACTGAACACTGTATTCCAACTGTGCACTTTGGGCTCTGTTAAAGAACGCTTTTAAGAGAAAAGAAGCAAAACACTTCATCTAAATGAAGACAAGTAGAGCTGTTTGTTTTATATGCCACAGACAGAATAAAAATCCCGCCTTCTGTGACATCTGTAATGTGACTGATGTAGGAGCCTGAATCAATGCCACTCCCAAATAGGAAGTCATTATCATAATATCATTTGTAATAGTAATCAAAATAGCCCAATTAAAGGCAAGAAGTATGTATCATGGGATGACTTTTTGCCAGATATTGGACTAGGCTTCTTAGAGATTGTATTTTATCTTTAAAAGGAGGTATTATTCCCACATTTTATATATGAGGAAGTTGAGAAAGTAAAGGCTTATGAAGGTATAGTTAAAAGAATACCCTATTTCATGCCCCATTTTCCACCTTCCACCCATATCTTGAGAGGAAAAGACCTGGTCCAAGAACCTAGTTTGGCCATGACTGCTAGGCATAGAAAGCTCTCAAAGAAGAGAAAGGAATTTGGAGGAGTTTGTGAGAGTAGCTCATGGCAGAGCAAAAGCCACGTAGGGAGGAAAAGCTGCAGAGACTAGGAAGAGGTGGCACCATCCCTCATTCCTCTCCCTCCACATGTGTGCTGTGCTAAGTTGCTTCAGTCGTGTCCAACTCTTTTCAACCCCAAGGACTGCAGCCTGCCAGGCTCCTCTGTCCATTGGATTCTCCAGGTAAGAATGCTGGACTGGGTTGCTAAGTCCTCCTCCAGGGAGTCTTCCCAACCCAGGGATTGAACACGCATCTCTTACATCTCCTGCATTGGCAGGTGGGTTCTTTACCACTAGTGCCACCTGGCAACTCCCTCTCAGCCCACCAGCACCTCCAAAAACAACACCATCACTCTCTGCAAATACATCTGAGGGAGACAACCCCAAGGAAGAGGGGACAATGGACCCGATTTTCCTATGTGCAGCAACCATGGCTCATTTCTCCACGGTGCTCTGTAGAGACCCCTTGGTCAGTGGGGAAAGGCATGAATCTCACCTTTGGAGACTCTGGAGCATACAGGAGCTCCAGGATTCCTAGGGACATGCAGGGCATGAATGATGGCAACCATACCACAATCCCGAAAGAGCAGATGCCATCCACTACGTAAATACAGAAGATACGCATGTCGCTCAGTTCAGGGAATGAGCCACTCAGTTCTAAGTCTGAACTTTGCTGAAGCTTCTTAAAGTCAGACAAACAAGGAGCCAGAAGTATCTCATCCAAGTCTCGCACATTGTTTCCTGTGAAAGAGTCCTTCCCTTAAACACAGGCCTCTCTCCTGACTAAACATGTCATTTCAGCTGTGCTCATTCTGCTTGTTACCACGACGGTGCTAATTCGAGCATGGCTCACTTCAAAGTTGACACCGATCCTCCTCATAAGCAATTGTTTTGCAGCCGGACCCATCAGTAGCTCCCCGTCAGCCCCTTTCAAGCATGGCGCCAGCTTTTCAAAATGCTGACAAGAGTTCCCCTCTGTTGCCTAGGACAAGCCACGGTTGTCCTTTTCAGAGCATGTAATTGTCTCCTGTGGAGAGCAGACCCCCCTACCCCATAGGCCCAGCCACCTGTCTTTTCCATCGCAGCAACTGGGTGCTCAGACTTCAGCAAATGCTGGGGAAAGTTGAAACAGTTTTAGAGGTTGAAGCCAGAATACAGTTATGAACCAGAAAACAGGACTAATTAGTGAAATCTACTGGAATCTTTACACTGCAGCCCTGGAATCCATGACCATTGGACTAGAAGAGTTTCCTTTTCTTTTTCTAGGGAGGACAAACCTGTGCCATTCGAACAGCGATTTGATTCCTTTTTAAGGCAATGGTTTTCCAACTTTAATTTGTATCAGGGGAACATGTCAAAAACACAACTTTCTGGGCTCTATATCCCCACGAGTCATGATTCAGTGAGTCTGAGGAGAAGCCCAGGAACCTTGTCTTTGACAAGCTCCCCCGTGATTCAGACGCAGATGGCCTTGAACTACATACTGCAAAAAAAAAAAAAAAAAAAGCTGCTATGGAGTCTTAGGCAAACAAAAGTCTTCTCCCTCCCTTGGAACTCATCTGGGAATTTCAAAAGCTTCAGAAAATTCTTCCTTGTGTCTATTCTCATGGGTGTTAGGACTTAGAATGACAGTCCTTGAAAATATAGGCATTTTCTAAGTCAGGGGAGATAAGAGCCAGATGTCAGCCCCTGCCTCCCTTCCCCAGCTCCCTTCCATGTATGTCTTCTGACAGGCTCCTCCTGCAAGGCCTGGAGGACCTACAACCACTCAGGATTGTAGTAAAGAATATCCCCTGACCTCAGTCTCCTACTGGGAAAGGATGGGTCTGAAAATGAGTTAGTCACCATCCAGACCCAATCCCCAGGGACAGCCCTGGGCTGGGCAAGGCCACTGAGCTGCCACCACCTCGGGCCCCCACCTCCACTTTGCGGACTTGGTCTCAAATCTTGGGTTTCTGCTGTGCCCCTCCATTTCTTGTTCTCCATATTATCTCCTTCATTCTCCCAAACTCCTCTGGATTTCCATCCCTGACTAGGGCAACCCTCTTCTCTTTATTCCTGAGCACCCCACAGGACCTAGAAGAGGCTGTGCAAGTCATTAATGCTATTCACCACGTGTTTCCAGTTCTCAGCCCTCAGCCTACCCAGTCAGCAGGACTGCACTTTCTCTTGTGCAGGTGCTGTGAAAACTAACCCTGGCCAGTGACTTGTAAGCGGATTGTCTGTGGGTCACCTCTATAGTGGAGCATTTCATTATGAGCACAAGACTGTCAGAGCCCTCTGTTCTCTCAAGCAGGGAGACTGGCAACTGGGCCCTTGAATGACCACAACCAGCTAAGCCTGCTCCTGATGTGTAATACATACATAGTATCAGCCAGGAGGGCTTCCCTGGTGGCTCAGATGGCAAAGAATCTGCCTGCAATGTGGGTGACCTGGGCTCAGTCCCTGGGTTGGGAAGATCTCCTGGAGAAGGGAAAGGCAACCCACTCCAGTATTCTTGCCTGGTGAATCACATGGACAGTGGATTCTGGTGGGCTACAGTCCATGAGATCTCAAAGAATCAGGTAAGACTGAGTATCTACTACTATAAGCAAGGAACAAACTTTCCTGGTTTTAAGTCACTGAGCATGGGTATTATTTGTTCCTACAACATAACTTCAGTTTGTCCAGGCTGTGTGAGGTCTGCGAGGGCGGTCAGCTTTTGCTAATCCCTTTTCTGGGCACTTGAAGCCTTTCTTTTTATCCCCAATTATCAGCTGAGGTGTTTCCACGAATCAACAGATGGACAGGTTGACCAGAATAAGAGTGCAGCCCTGCTAGCTACTGGGGTCATGATGCTATCCACTGCTCACTAACTCTGCTGACTGACTCAGCATCACCTGTACTTTTATACCCTTGGGATATTGCTGAATCTTCAGGCAGGTACCTTTTCTCCTTTTGCACAGCATGCTGGTAAGATGACTCTCCTTTCTTTTCTCCAGTCCAGCCCTACTGCTGATCAAAGCTTTCTTGGAGCCTGTTCTCGTAATGACAAGGAAAGGAGCTAACATCATGATTTCTAAAGATATCTTCATTGCTAAAAGTCTTTGCCTGGAGTTGGGAAATTATTACAAGTAGATCTAAACTGCTGCCTCTATTTTTCATGACAACGATAATATAACTGCTGGATATAATTCACTTCCAGCAGTTGCCGTGTCTATCTTTTGTTCCGATTCCTAAGGACAGTTGGCAAGTGAACTTCCTTTGCTGCAGGCTTTGGTGGTTCACGTGACTCTCTGACTTTGCAATGATGACAAATGAAATTACTGCAGGTCCTGGAGCCTCAGTCCCTGGAAACCATCAACAGGATGACAGCTCCTTCTATTTGGCTTGTAACAAGCTCTTCCAGGCAACTAATCACCAGACAGGGTCTTCCATCCAGAATGCAGAGTTTCTTAATCTCATTTTGAAGAATTAATTGTGTGATCTCAGCACTGGGATTATTCCTCATAAAGAATTCCAAAATCACAACTCAGTGTAAAACAATAATTATAAACTCAAAGACAGGATGACATAAAAAGGAAAAACATAAATGACATGCTTAAAACCAAGTAAAATTTCAGATATTTGACTGTAAACAAATAATTTCTCATGTTTTGTGTTATAATTGCAAGAAGTAAAATAGCTTTAGTGGCATCAATGGAATGGGGTTTTGCTGGAGAGAGAGATTATTTTGTTTCTTTTTCTAGGACTTCCCTCTCATTCCTGCACCTGGTAGAGGGCTTTGCCCTAAGAGGGTGTTAAATTAATGCTTAATGAATTTGAAATGACCTCCTGCCTAAGTGTTTTGTGCTTAGTGTACGTTTGATTTGTGGTGTGTGATGTATGTATGCATGCTTGGAACAAAAATATATAGAGAGATATAAATATATGCAAACACTAAATACAAGACATTCATTCCTTTCTTTTTTTCATTCCTTTCTTTTTTTCATTCCTTCCTTCTACAGATATTTATTGAATGCCTACCATGTGCTAGGTGCAAGTCAAAAAAATACAAAGAAAGTTACCAGACTCATGATATCTATATTTGAATGAAGGAGACTGGGAATAAATAACAAAAACAGCTGTTTTATAAAGGGAAAGATGAGGTAATGGAAAATGTTGGGTGGGGTATTACAGGGCAGTCAAGGGAGCTTCTCTGAATAGAAATAGGAATGAATCAAGAGTTAAATACACAGCTATTTGCCCAGAAAAAATATTCTAGGAAGATAAAACAAGTTCAAAGGCCCTGAGGCAGAACCTGTTTTGTAAATTAGAGAAGCAAATGTGCCAATGTAGTTAGAACAGAGTGAAGCCACAGAAGCAGCAAGCACCAGGCCATGTAGGGCCTTTTAGCTCATGCTGAGAACTTTGATTTTCACTCTGAGAATAAAGGGGAGCTGCTGGAAGTTTTTGAGCAAGAGAATGACATGACTGGATTTAAGTTTTGAAAATTTTTCTGCTACTGTAGTGTAAAAAAGAGAATGCGGGTTACAAGGAAGGCTTAAATCTGTTTACACTGAGTCCCATGATGATGATTAAGATTATAACTGAACTTCCCTTTAAAGGCAGGATGATCACCAGAGTCCTGTACGTTTGATTTTCAAAGGAATCCATTTTGTATGACCACCCTTTTCTCTCAGAATCTCACTGTGGGAACACTGCAATAAAATCACAGAACCAGGATACCAAACCAGGATGCCAGGGTCATTCCATAGGGATTTGAGAGCACAAGGGGGAGCTTTCGGGCTCCCAGGAGAAAAGGGGAGGATAAAAGTAGACTTTATGTCACCCTTTAGCCTAGCCACCCTAAATCCTCTATCTATTAATAATCATTCTCAGCTCTGAGAAATGATGACACAGAGCAACACCCAGCATTTCCAAGGGTGAGCTTTCTCTGATGTTTGGCTCCTTACCAGTTTGAGCTGGCATCAAGACATTTTTCAAAGGAAGGATAAAATATGTCAGAGGTTCTCCAAGTTCAAGTTTTCTTCTCCCACTAAGAATCTCACAAGATAGCTTGCCTAACAAAGGCATGCCTTTGGAGACATGTGCAAAAGACAGGAGACTTCCCGAGCCTCTGTTTTTAGAGGAGATTGGAGTCGGAGGGACAGAAAGGTGAAGGGAAAAGGCAGCAGCCACGAAAGGTGGCCCTCAAAAGGTTTTCATGCTCCACCAGGAAAAATAAGGCCTCCTCCTCAGTCTTAAGTTGCAATTGATTCTATTTCTCCAAACTCAGAATTCAGGATTGGTCTTATCCTATCTGTAAAATGATTTTCAAAAATCTTAACTTCTCTGGCCTTGGCTGTCTTGTTTGTCAGAGAAAAGGGAATTGGACTACATGGTTTTATATGGGATGCATTCAGCTTTAAAATTCTGTTTCTTAGACTCACACTCAAAGATAATCCAATTCAACACATTTCAAGGCCAGTGATGTACCCCTATAACATGAAGATTCCAGCATAAATTCCAGACCTACTCTAAGTGGTTTTGCTTTGATGTTGTTTGTTGTTTAGTCATTAAGTCTTGTCCAACTCTTTTGTGATCCCATGGACTATGGCTGGCCAGGCTCCTCTATCCATGGGATTTCCCAGACAACAATACTGGAGTGGGCTGCCATTTCCTTCTCCAGGGGATCTTCCTGACTCTGCATTGCTAGGCGAGTCCTTTACCACTGAGCCATCAGGGAAGCTGGTGATCTTTTTACTCTTACTTATTTGATTGCATTGTTCTATTTTCTATTTGTTCTATTTTATGCACTGTTCTGTCCTTTATTGAGCCCATCTTTGCACGAAATGTTCCCTTGGTATCTCTAATTTTCTTGAAGAGATCTCTAGTCTTTCCCATTTTGTTGTTTTCATCTTTCTTTGCATTGATCACTGAGGAAGGCTTTTTTTTATCTCTTCTTGCTATTCTTTGGAACTCTGCATTCAGATGCTTATATCTTTCCTTTTCTCCTTTGCTTTTCGCTTCTCTTCTTTTCACAGCTATTTGTAAGGCCTTCTCAGACAGCCATTTTGCTTGTTTGCATTTCTTTTCGATGGGGATGGTCTTGATCCCTGTCTCCTGTACATAATGTCACGAACTTCATTCCATAGTTCATCAGAGACTCTGTCTATCAGATCTAGTCCCTTAAATCTATTTCTCACTTTCACTGTATAATCATAAGGGATTTGATTTAGGTCATACCTGAATGGTCTAGTGGTTTTCCCTACATTCTTCAATTTAAGTCTGAATTTGGCAATAAAGAGTTCATTATCTGAGCCACAGTCAGCTCTCGGTCTTGTTTTTGGTGACTGTATAGAGCTTCTCCATCTTTGGCTGCATAGAATATAATCAATCTGATTTCGGTGTTGACCATCTGGTGATGTCCACGTGTAGAATCTTCTCTTGTGTTGTTGGAAGAGGGTGTTTGCTATGACCAGTGTGTTCTCTTGGCAAAACTCTATTAGCCTTTGCCCTGCTTCATTCCATATTCCAAGGCCAAATTTGCCTGTTACTCCAGGTGTTTCTTGACTTCCTACTTTTGCATTCCAGTCCCCTATAATGAAAAGGACATCTTTTTAGGGTGTTAGTTCTAAAAGGTCTTGTAGGTCTTCATAAAACCATTCAAGTTCAGCTTCTTCAGCGTTACTGGTTGGGGCATAGGCTAGGATTACCATGATACTGAATGGTTTGCCTTTGAAACGAACTGAGATCATTCTGTTGTTTTTGAGATTGCATCCAAGTACTGCATTTCAGACTCTTTTGTTGACCATGATGGCTACTCCATGTCTTCTAAGGGATTCCTGCCCACAGTATTAGATATAATGGTGATCTGAGTTAAATTCACCCACTCCAGTCCATTTTAGTTTGCTGATTCCTTGAATGTCAACATTCTCTCCTGTTATCTCCTGTTTGATCACTTCCAATAGCAGAAGATATTAAGAAGACGTGGCAAGAATACATAGAAGAACTGTACAAAAAAGATCTTCATGACCCAGATAATCACAATGGTGTGATCATTCATCTAGAGACAGACATCCTGGAACGTGAAGTCAAGTGGGCCTTAGAAAGCATCACTACGAACAAAGCTAGTGGAATTCCAGTTGAGCTCTTTCAAATCTTGAAAGATGATGCTGTGAAAGTGCTGCACTCAATATGCCAGCAAATTTGGAAAACTCAGCAGTGGCCACAAGACTGGAAAAGGTCAGTTTTCATTCCAATCCCAAAGAAAGGCAATGCCAAAGAATGCTCAAATTACCATACAATTGCACTCATCTCACATGCTAGTAAAGTAATGCTCAAAATTCTCCAAACCAGGCTTCAGCAATATGTGATCTGTGAACTTCCAGATGTTCAAGCTGGTTTTAGAAAAGGCAGAGGAACCAGACATCAAATTGCCAACATCCGCTGGATCATAGAAAAAGCAAGAGAGTTCCAGAAAAACATCTATTTCTGCTTTATTGACTATGCCAAAGCCTTTGACTGTGTGGATCACAATAAACAGTGGAAACTTCTGGAAGAGTGGGAATACCAGACCACCTGACCTGCCTCTTGAGAAACCTGTATGCAGGTCAGGAAGCAAAAGTTAGAACTGGACATAGAACAACAGACTGGTTCCAAATAGGAAAAGGAGTATGTCAAGGTTGTATATTGTCACCTGCTTATTTAACTTATATGCAGAGTACATCATGAGAAACGCTAGGTTGGAAGAAGCACACCTTGGAATAAAGATTGCCGGGAGAAATATCAGTAACCTCAGATATGCAGATGACACCATCCTTATGGCTGAAAGGAAAGAGGAATTAAAAAGCCTCTTGATGAAAGTGAAAGAGGAGAGTGAAAAAGTTGACTTAAAGCTCAACATTCAGAAAACAAAGATCATGGCATCCAGTCCCATCACTTCATGGGAAACAGATTGGGAAACAGTGGAAACAGTGTCAGACTTTATTTTTGGGGGCTCCAAAATCACTGCAGATGGTGATTGCAGCCATGCAATTAAAAGACACTTACTCCTTGGAAGGAAAGTTATGATCAACCTAGACAGCATATTCAAAAGCAGAGACATTACTTTGCCAACTAAGGTCCGTCTAGTCAAGGCTATGGTTTTTCCAGTGGTCATGTATGGATGTGAGAGTTGGACTGTGAAGAAAGCTGAGTGCTGAAGAATTGATGCTTTTGAACTGTGGTGTTGGAGAAGACTCTTGAGAGTCCCTTGGACTGCAAGGAGATCCAACCAGTCCATCCTAAAGGAAATCAGTCCTGGGTGTTCACTGGAAGGACTGATGCTGAAGCTGAAACTCCAGTACTTTGGCCACCTCATGCGAAGAGGTGACTCTTTGGAAAAGACCCTGATGCTGGGAGGGATTAGGGATAGCATCAGAAGGGGACGACAGAGGATGAGATGCTGGATGGCATCACTGACTCAATGGACGTGAGTCTGAGTGAACTCCGGGAGTTGGTGATGGACAGGGAGGCCTGGCGTGCTGCTATTCATGGGGTCGCAAAGAGTTGGATACGACTGAGCGACTGAACTGAACTGAATGAGTAAGAGTAAGGAGAGTGGATCTTATGGTCAGAGAGATCCTTCTGGAAGCATCATTATTCAGATAAAATGCTATCAAAAAAGTTCTCTGATGAAGAAAATGGAAAGGACACTCAGGTTTCTATGCAGAAGATAAGACCAGTCAATTGATTTACTTAGACCTAAGTAGCTATTTGCAGAGGCCCACAGCCCACCATGTCTCTGCCCATAATGAGGTTCTGTCTCCTGCTGTAACTTGACCTTCTTGGCTTGGGTTGAGAAACACCTGTGGTATTAGAATCTCAGGGAGCCAGTGGCTCCCTGGAGAAACTCTGAAACCTGAGCAGCAACATCTGTCTGCCTTTCTTCTCTTCCATCAACCAGTGTGGGGCACTACCAGGGAGCAGATGCTGAATAAGGGCCGGTGGCTGGGGCTGAACAAGGGAGACCCAACAAAGCAGCAAACACCACACCGTCAGCATGCAGGGCTTCCTGTCCAAGCTGGCTGGCTTCTCTCTTCCCTTTCTCCTTCACACAGTGGAAAGGAAATTTATTAGGCAAATTCCTCCATGGCAGAGAGAGTGTGGGAGTCTCAACAGTTGCTGCATACTTGACTTTTGGTGAGCAGCTTGTTAGGATCATGATTTGTAGTGAGTGGAGCCATTCATCTCCTGTGTATGTATGGGCTGAGGGACTTCAGTTGATAGGAATCAGGGTGGTCACTGCATTGACCCTTTTCATCCAGGTCAACACAGAAAGTGGAAGCTGAGGGGGAAGAGACCAGAGACCCTGGGGAGAAGAAGCCATGTGAGGGCGAGGCTGGCAGACAGAAACAGGGTAAATGATTTCTTTCCAGCCTCATTTTCTTGGGCTCTTCATCCTTCTCTAGGGGGCCTGAACCTGCAAAAAGTTTTGCTTTCCAGTTCAAATCCATCATTTCTCAAGGCTCATCATGGGAATTTAAGTTTCTCCTTTTCTCTCCTTATCTTTGATTGGGAGTTAGAAGAAGGATGCCCAGGCTTCCAAGTACAGGCAGGAGAGCAATGGGGCCTTGACTCTGGACAGGGAAGGCAGGAGGTGGATGGCCTTGTAAAAAGTCTCAGAGAGGCAATGCTCTGGGAATGAAAGTACTTTAGCAGTGGAATATAAAAGAAAAGACACACCACAAGTGTGCAGGCAGTGCCACCCCCAAAGCTGGGCATCCCCCTTAATGCTAGGCAAGTGATAGTGCTCTCAGTAGGAAAGGTCAGAAACTCCTGACCCCATGGGTAGGAGACGACTGACCTGCCTAATTCACTAGCATGTCCTACTTATCATGAAGTGAAGTGAAGTGAAGTCGCTCAGTTGTGTCCGACTCTTTGCAAGCCCATGGACTGTAGCCTAGCAGGCTCCTCTGTCCATGGGATTTTCCAGGCAACAGTCCTGGAGAGGATTGCCATTTCCTTCTCCAGGGGATCTTCCCAACCCAGGGATCGAACCTGGGTCTCCTGCATTGTAACAGACGCTTTACCGTCTGAGCCACCAGGAAAGTCCAGCCTACTTATCATAGATACTCCCAAATATTTAAAAGGGAAATGAGCAAGAGAGTCACTGGTCATTATTTAACATGAACACCTCCCAAACATTTGTAATTTTAAACAAACACTTTGGGAGCCAAAGCAGGAAGGCAGTGTAGTACAGTGGCTGGGGGTGGGCTCTAGAATCAAACAGTCCTGAACATGAGTCCTCACTCTTGCCTACTGCTGCTGCTGCTGCTAAGTCACTTCAGTCGTGTCTGACTCTGTGCGACCCCATAGACGGCCTCCTACCAGGCTCCTCTGTTCCTGGGATTCTCCAGGCAAGAACACTGGAGTGGGTTGCCATGTCCTTCTCCAATGCATGAAAGTGAAAAGTGAAAGTGAAGTCACTCGGTTGTGTCTGACTCTTAGCGATCCCATGGACTGCAGCCCACCAGGCTCCTCCGTCCATGGGATTTTCCAGGCAAGAGTACTGGAGTGGGGTGCCATTGCCTTCTCTGCTGTTGCCTACTAAATGT
The DNA here is from genome assembly GCA_917880005.1 of Nanger dama. NCBI lineage: Eukaryota > Metazoa > Chordata > Mammalia > Artiodactyla > Bovidae > Nanger > Nanger dama. Next base: position 5,181,872 of record CAKJTW010000017.1, read on the forward strand.
GTTATTTTTGGTGACTTGTTATCTTCCTTTAGTCTCCTTTAGGCCTATAACTGAGGATTAAGGAAAATAGGATTTATGCTTAACCTAGTTACAAGATTTAAAATAATTCTAGAACCTATCCAGGCACAGAGAATTAAAGAAATAAAGTATGTGTGATGGTTTATTTTATGGCCAACTTGGTTAGGCCATAATGCCCAGAGACTTGGTCAAGCACTAGGACCAAGCAGATTTTGAGCCAAGCAGATTAAATCAATAGATTTTGAGGCAAGCAGATTACCCTCCAAAATGTGGGTGGGCCTGATCCAATCAGTTGAAGGTCATACAGGAAAAGACTGAGGATCCCCAGAAAAGGAAGGAATTGTGCCTCCAGACTGCCTTTGAGCTCAAGAGTGTGATATTAACTCTTCCTTGGGACTCCAGCCTGCCAGTGCCTGATAGACTCCACAACTGTGTGAGCCAATTCCTTAAAATAAATCTTTCTCTCTCCCCATCTCTAGATGGATGGATGGATGGATAGACATATGGATACAGACAGATGGATGAAAGGATGGATGGACAGATCTCCTATTTGTTCTGTTTCTCCAGAGAACCCCTAACACAATATCTACAAAGTACTGAGTGTAGTTCCTGGCACAGTTTGTGCTCAAGAAGAGTCTTCTCTTATGATCATTAATTCCCTAAGTGATAAAGCTTTCCACACCTGGGCAGAACTCCAGGTGCCTGTAGCAGGTTATTAGGAGTTGGGGATTAGGGAAAACAGAAGATCTGCTTGTCAGCCCTGAAGCATACAATTCAGTAGCGCCTGCTCTGGGAGAGCTGTCCCCAGGACATCTGCTGTTCGTTGGGCAGAGGCTGGGCTCCTCAGCCCCAGCATACCCGGCCCCTGCTCCCCTGGCCTCCTCGCAGCTCCTCAGCCCTCACCAGAGAGACGATTTGCGATTCAGGCTCCTTGGTAGCTGCACCTGCCAGTGCCAGGCCCGCAGCCCAGTCTGCAGGTTTCCGAGGGCCTTTCTCCTTTTGGATGCTGTTCCCTAACTGACCTAGACTCCCTGCGAGGCTTTTTGGTAAGCTGTGCTTTTCCTCGAGGGTCTCACTGACTCTTTTATCATCACTAAATCATCTGAATCACCAGCTCGGTCCAGAGCCACTGACACAGGATGGAGAAACCCCCCAGCTCACCCTTCTCCCCTTTCCTCCCCGAGATGGTGTTTCCAGGAGGAGAGGAGGAGAGAGGAGAATGCTGCAGCACTAAAAAGCCTGTCGTTCTCTGTCCCCGAGCCCAGAAGAGCCACATTCTTCCGCCACCTGACGTTCCTCAGTGACCCTGCCTGCTTTGGGCTCGCCTTGCTTTCTGAGAGGAGTCTTGCCCTATAACTGCCTGCCAGCCTGGGCCTTCTTCCTCTCACATCCCCATCCCTCTTCCCTCGCTCTCTGTTACAACTCCAAAGACAGACCTGTTTGCCAGCCTGAAGGCACTGTGCTAGGGCTCCCTCAGTGCCTCTTTTCCATGAACAGGAAGATAAGGTTCAAGCTTCAGATACTTGATAATCAAGCTGAAGCCTCAAAAGAGTCTATGGTTTTCAGTGACTGTGGTTCTTGCACTAAAGGGCAATGGTGTGATGGCTGTGGCTCACTCAAAGGCCACTTACAGAGAATCATAACTTGATGGTCCCTAGACTACCTAGGCCACCCTCCTTTGGCAGAGGCAGCAGCTAATGCCTGGAAAAGGCAGGAGTTCTACTTAAAGCCACACAGTTAACTGGGAACCAAGTCGGAGCTCAAGTGTGGGACTCCTGATTCAGTTCCGTGCTTGCTCGAGACTGCCTGGAAGAGGCCATGGAGATGGTATTCACCTCAGTAATGACCCTGGATACTGTATATGAGGGTTGTTGATAAGTTGATCCAAATTATGTTCATTGAGAAAGTAGAAATCGTGGTAGCATGTGGAATTTGTATACAGAGAGAAAGGAGAGGGACAGGTAGAAGAGTCCAGCAGAGGTCTCCCATCTCATCTGTTCACTGAGTCACTCATGGATTCACTCACACAGTTATTCTTTCATTCCACTACAGATTTGTGGGGTGCCCTGGCTAGCTCCCCACCAAACAACGCCACAGGTTCTATGTTGGAGAATTCCTAGCCACACTCTAGACATAGGAGGTTTGAGTTCTGGGCATGTAATGGCCTTTGCACACACACACACACACACACACACACACACACAGAGCTTTGGCCAAACTGAAGACCACACTGTGAAAGAGAGAATGTTGGTACTGAATGGTGAGAGACGTCTCCTTCTTCCCACTGATCTTGGGGTCGCAGACTCCTCTCTCTTCCTCTGCTTCTTAGAGGCCCCCTAAACCTGGAACTGCAGGGGAAGGAGAAACCCAGGGGCATCTGCTCTCCAAGGAGAGGCCGAGGACTCACAGACCCTGAGGATTGAGTGGTCAGCCCCTGTGCAGCCCATCAATACAGAGAAAAACAGATGACAGAAAAAAAAATATTGGGCTTCTCCAGTGGCACCTTGGTAAAGAGTCTGCCTACAATGCAGGAGCTTCAGGAGATGTGGGTTCGATCCCTGGGTCAGGAAGATCCCCTGGAGAAGGAAACCCACTCCAATATTCTTGCCTGGAGAATCCCATGGACAGAGGAGCCTGGTGGGCTACAGTCCATGGGGTCACTAAGGGTTGGACATGAGTGAGGGGAGTTAGCACACATACATGAGAAAAAATATGAGGAGGCTGCAGGTTTTCCTATAATGAGCCTAGACTTCAGAGTAAGACTGCCTCTAACATTGCCTAGCTGTTACCTTGGGCAAGTTACTTAACTTTTCTGAGCCAAACCTCTAACATGAATCTAATGGTACTTTTCCTGCTAAGATGGCACAAAGATTAGAAAAAAACACACAAAGCACCCAGACAATACCCAGCAGAACCTTGATAATGACAAGAGCCAAAGTCTGGGGAGCACTCACTATGTTCTCAGGAGCTGGAAGCTCTTAAGTTATTCTTCTTGGTCAGGGAAGCAAATGGGTGTTATAGGTACAAACAGATGGGTTTCTAACTTTGTGGCTCAGCTTTGAACCTTCCCCAGGAGACTTAAAGCCCCAGCATCATCTTATGGTGGCAGGTGACCCAGAAGAGGGGATGGAGATGTGCGTCAAAGGCCAAACTGTCTCAGAGCACCCCGAGACCCTGGGGAGGACTCTGTGGCATCCAGAGATCAAGCCCAGCCCTGCTTTGCTTCTGCAATCACAAGGTGGAATGGCCAGCAGCCACGGGAGTGTTCTTCTTTTTCCAAAGTATGTTTGCTGTATAAACACAGTCATAAAAGGAGAGCCAAGTGTCGGTGATGGTGGGGGAGGCAGCGATCCTGGTGATGGCTGGCTGTGTCCAGCCAGCCCTGGTCAGCATGGGGGAGGAAAGGCCCTGCAGCCCATCAGGCTGTCAGGCCGTACAGACCCTACTTTCTTCAACCTTCACTCTGCTGGAACAATTCAGAGAGACTTGGGGGAGGTGGAGGCAACTGGGAGGAGGAAGAGGGGGCAGCCAGGGAGTCATGCTAAACTGCTCCCAGGCTCCAAGGCTTTGCTAGACTCTGAAAAACAATTCGGTTTCCACTTGTCAATTGATCCATAAAATGCATTGCTTGGGTACTTAAGGATGGTCCCCCTGGGGCTGCATCTGTGTGATGCAGATTCAAAAGGAGAATTACTGACCATGGAGATGTCTCCACCAGCAGCAGCCTGAAGGAGGAGCAGGGCGCTCAGAGCCCCGCTGGCTGTGTCTTCATGGGGAATGGCAAGTGAAAGATTGGAACAATGATTTTAAGCAACTCAAGACTCTGCCCCTTCAAAACAGGAACTACAACTTGGAACGACTTACATAAATCATGAAGAAGTAGGCATAGGAGCTTGAATGATCAAAACAGCTATCTCTGCTCTCAGCAGTATATTAAGAATTCCAGAATTCTGTCTCTTACACCCCCTGGCCCTGCCTGCTCACTGCCCCCACTCCCACCCTGCATTGCCATAACTTGTGGACTTCAAGCTTTCTTCCCCAAATCTCCAAATTACCAACAGTCCTAGCTACCTCACACTTGATCTCTAGCCCCTTCAAGCTCCACTCGCTTGGAGAATTGTGGTTCTTCAAGGAGAGTGAGGAATCAAGGGAGGGGGCAAGGCTTCCGGAGACAGCACGCTAGGTTCTGAGTCTAATTCAGATATACCGTACTCTGTCTGCTCAGATGGAAAACTTACGACGCGCAGCTGCGTTTCAACAAGCCCAGGGATGAAGCCATCCCAGGCCCCGCATATTTTCCTTGGCCTCAGCACAGGCCATTGACATCATTGCAGGCTTGGCCATTCATCCACTGCCATTTGGAGCTTGTGGCTGCGCAAGGCTGTGTTCCAGGGTCTGGGGAGGGTCTAATTGCAAACTGGGTGGTAGTAGGGATGGAGGTGGTCCCCTTGAGTTTGTGAAAACAAACAGAAAGGCACTGAATCTTGCCTTTCCTCCCCTGGAATGGTGAGTGAAACGAACCCCAGCCCTCTCTACCCAGCACACACAGGCCCAGGCCAAGGCCAGCCCAGAGACCCAGAAGCCTTGGTTCTGCCTGTGCTATTTTGGGGAGTGATGAATGTTCGCCACAGGTAAGAAAAGCAAGTGTTCCGGTAGCAATTCTATCACATCCTTCTAGACGTCACTGAGGCCGCTCTGGGCCCATCTGCATTCTCCTGCAAATCCTGGGGAGCAGGAAAACCCTGTTAATGGTTCCCAGAGGTCTCAGAAAAGAAAATGGCAAGAGTAGGAAATGTGAGCATTAGGAGACAGGGAAGGTGCATAAGTGCACGCACTGTAGGACCCATAATTATCTTTAGAAGACAGCTCTTCTACATGGGGGATGTTTGCTGAGCTTCCCAACTGCTGAAAAGCTCTCAGTTCTGTTGGCCTGGAGACCGCTGGGGTAGCAGTCAAGACAGGAAGACTGTGAGGCAGGTCCGAGAGCTCAGGCAGAGAGCCCGTGACTTTTGCAAGTGTTGTTCAGGCTTTGGAAGGTGAGATGTCATGGGCACCACGGCACAGCTCTGGGTTTTGTCACTGAGATAAAGTATGGCTTAGTGACAGGCCTGCAGCCTCCAGAGGCTGTGAACAGAATGTGACTCCTGGTCGAGGCCATACTTTGTTTTCTTTTGCTCCTCAGGACCTGCTTTTCTGCACAGACTCACAAATAGGATCATTTCTTTCTCAAACATCATTTGACACAAAGTGTTCGAGGAGGGCGCTCAGCCCTGAGGATGCCCGTCTAACTCAGAGCTGAAGGGGACCAGGGGTGCTCCTGGAAATGTTTAACGGTCATTTGGGGAATGGTCCTCAGTTGTAGCATCTGCTGATTTCTGAGATGTAAATACCCCCATCGAGGTCAACTTCAAGCTGCCAACTTTGGGGAAATGGTTCATTGGCCTCCTGTATTTCTGCACATTTTGTGAGCAAAGGTATTTACAGTTTTTGCTCTGGATTATCTTAATAAAGATATAGGTATTCTCTCTCTCTTTCTGTCCCAATGCTGGAAACACAGGACTTCATGTCCCTAGAATAGGAGAGGTAGGCGATGGAGAGAATCCTGATTTCTGAATCCATTCTCACAGAGGAGCCACCCAGGAGAGCCATCTGTCAAAACCATCCATGTTAGACTCTGCATGAATGAGAAATAAACCTTTCTCGTGGTAGGACACTGATATTTAAGGTTGTTGGTTATGGTTCCCAGTACTACTTATTCTAATACAAGTCATCACTATTATTACCTCCATCTATTGATGAGAAAACTGAGGATTTGGAGTAATAGACTAGGTCTCACTACTTGTAAACAGTACATCCAGGACACAAACCTAGACCTCTCTGCCTCCAGAGTTGTTGTTTTTTTTTTTTTTTCCTGCTTTGTTGTCTCTTCCCGGCAAAGGCCCAGGTGTGGCAAGGGTTCTGAGGTCCACAGACTTGCTCAGACTGGGAACACAGGTCTCTCTGGCAAGAAAAGCCAGTTTTCTTTGGTAATCAGTCCTGCCTCCAAGGGAGTCTGGAAGGAAGGCTGACCATCTGTAGCTTCCAGGAAGATTGATTCCTCATGTCCAAGCCTCTGCTGTTCAGGGCAAAGCAAGAACCCTCTGAAGAACTCCTAAGCTGATGAACATTGCGTGTTCAGGACAGCTGGCAGAGGGCCACTCCCACCCCAAAGACCACTGAAAGACCCCTGGCACCATGAGATCGCGAACACTGCAACAATTCACTGGGAACTCGTAACATGAAATTGCTGGACATCCCCAGTCAGCGTGGATGGGAGCTCCCTGGGGAATCACAGCCAGGATGACTGGGACCCTGGGAAGCAGCTACCTGGTTTACCTTCCAGAGAGTCCCTGGTTAGGCACAGTTTCAGCACTTATTGAGCACCTGGTGTGTACTAGGTGACTACTTCTGAGACTCTGCTTCAGAGACTGACAAAGAATTCATTGTTCCAATTCCTGGAGGTGTTTAAGAGAAAAATGTGACAATGGTACTAAAATAAGACTACATTTGGGTGGATATTTCATGAATCATCTCTGATGAAAAGGATCTAAATACATAAATTCAAAACTGTCATGGAAAATACTTGACATGGAGATGCTACTGGGTGATAGGAAGGAGTCAGAAGAGGTGAAGAGCCTTGTGTGTTTCATCTACTTCTATGTCCCAGTGCCCACACAGAGTCAACACTCAGAAAATACCTATGCAATGTTTGACTTAACAAACAAGAGTTTTTTTGAGCTGACTTGGTAGTTCTTTCATCTTTTCTGCACCCTCAAGAGATATGGGAGGCGCATCTAGGTGATAACTCAGGATGGCATGGGGGCATTTCTGCCACAGTCTTTCCTAGGATTTTTGAGGAACACGTGAGCTGCTGAATATGGGTCTAAGTCGCTGTTCACCCTCTGAAACCCTGCCCTGTGGTTCCACCATCACAGCTTCCAGGTTCTTGGTCTCTGACGCAAACTGAAGGACACAGCCCGAGGTGTGGATGAATGAGTGTAAAATGACTAGCTGCAAGGCTGAGGGCCTGTCTGCTGAGCTCTGGAAAATGCAAACTTCACAGGCTATTTCTTTCTCTGGGTCTTGCCCAGCTCCTCCCAAGCCTTGGCATTCAACAGTCCAAGAGTAGTAATAGTAACTAATAATAGAAATCATTTCCAATCAAAACACAAGGCCTGATCTTACTAAAGAGTCATAGGGATTAAAATATCTTCTGCATGAAAGAAACTGTTTCACAATTCGACTTTTGGCCAACACAGCTACTAGATCGCGGGCCGGCTCCCTGGACTGGCCACTGCATACGTGCAGAGGAAAATTCCAGTCTGCGTATAACTCACAGGGCCCTGGCTCCTAAGGCAACTAGTCATCTTACTCATACTGCCCTTCCCTCCTCCACACGCCAGCACTTTCGTTCCCAAAACTTGCACGTGAGCTTGTTTCTCCACTGCTCAAAAGCCTGGGGTGGCACCCTATTGTTTAGGTAATAAAATCCAACTCCTTTGGCATTAGATGCCTAAAATGTATACCAGTCTTACATGCCACTGTGAGTGAAAAGTGAAAGTGTTAGTTCTCAGCCACGCTCGACTCTTCTGTAACCCCATGGACTGTAGCCCGCCAGGCTCCTCTGTCCATGGGATTCTCCAGGCAAGAATAGTGGAGTGGGTTGCCATTTCCTTCTCCAGGGGATCATCCCAACCCAGGGATCAAATCCAGGTCTCCTGCATTACAGATAGATTCTTTACCATCTGAGCAATCAGGGAAGCCCAGTCTTAGAATACTACTTATCATTTTATACTAAGTACTAATACTACCGTATTCTACCCCTATCCCTCCATCTAGAACCCCACACTTTAATCAAAATTATCATTCATTTTGCCTGAACACTTTTTTTTGCTTAGTTAACATTAAAGTAAAATTTATATACAATGAAATGCATAGATCTTCAGGGTACCAACTGATGATTTTGGATAAATGTACACAACCATGCCACCACTCAGTGTTTCCAATCTTAACATTTCCAGACCTCAGAACATTCCCTCATGTCCCCTTCTAGCCAATTATCTCTCCCAGAGGCAACAGCTTTCCTAATTTCATCACCACAAATTAGTCTGTCTGCTTTGAACTTTACACAGACGAATCACACAGCATGTACTCTTTTGTGTCCTGCTCCTTGTGCCCAACGTTATGTTTTCAATATTTACACATGTTGTTGAGTATACCGGTAATTCATTCTTTACCTACTAAGTATTGTCAAAGAGTATTTCATGTGTGAATATGCAATATACAGTGCTTTTATCCAATCACCTACAGGCAGATACTTGGACTGTTCGCTGTGTTTGGCTATGACAAGTAAAGTTGCTATAAATACTCTGGCACAAGTCTTTTTGTGGACATATGTTTTCATTTCTCCTAGGTAAACCCCTAGGAGTAGAATTGCTGGAAGATAGGACCGGTGCATTTTTAAGCTGGTAGGAAAATATCACACTGTTTTCCAAAATATATAATATTTTAAACTCAATAACATTTTTCTTTATCATTCATACTGTGCAGGCTAATTCCAGGGCACCAGGGTGTTAGGGGAGGTTGTTTCCCAGTCATTTAGAAGCCCTGCCACTTGACCCAGAGGTAAACATTGTCCTTTTGATTGACACTTCACTGTTCAGAGCCAGTAAAACCTCAGCAGGAGATGTGTGAGGAAATGGAGACCCTGGACAGCTGCTTACCTGTCACTAGCCTGTACCACGGGAAGGGAACACAAGTCTACAGTGTACAGTTAGCCTTCTCACCATCCCAGGGATTACAGTCTTAACTTCCTTTCCAGTCTGACTGTGCCCATTGCCACTGTCCCATAACTGGTGTGGATACCTCCTTCCTTTCTCTACACATCGCTATTGTACTTGCTGCCCCTCTACCATGGCACTTATTAAGACCTGCCGTTCGTGATTTGGTTCCGTGTTTTGCCCACTAGATGGCATTCTCTTGGAGGGCTCTGGGGTCTGGCCATGTTGGAACCCAGTGTTTGGCTCACAATCGGGTCTCCATGAGTTTGCTGAACTCACGGCAGTAGAGACATAGGGTGCCCACCAGCTCGTCCTCTTGGACACATCACTTGTCTGCACTCCCCAGTCCAGCCTGCACTGACCATCCATGACATCTCACCAACACGAGCCAGAGCTCACGTGAGCCAGAGCCAGCTCCCTGGCAGGCTCCAGGCTGCCACAGTGAGTCACCTGCCAGCTGGACAAGGAAACTCCACTGGAGCACCCAAGGCCCGACCAGCAGAGCCTGTGTTCTGAATAGTTGGTGGAGTAGAGAGTCCCTGTGCTGACCTCACTGCTGAGATTGGGCATTGTTGGCTAAACAAGTCAATCTACCCTGACTAACTACTCATGTTGGGTAAACACAGCCACTAACCTCAGAAGGGACAACCACTGACATTATCTTTCCATTGCCTTCCCTTACTCCTCACTAAATACCGACTGTGTGACATCTGGCCCATGCTGGTATGTGATGCCAGTGTCCAGGCAGAGAGTTTTCTAGGTACACATGCCATTGTGATTTTGTAGCTAAACTTGACAATGATTCCACTGACTCTTAAATACTGTGCATTTCTTCTGTACCTCACTTGACTATAAGCTCTTAAAAGTCAGGTGCAAATTCTTGCTCTGTATCCTGGGTATACAGTTACTCACTGGTTTAGTAAATACTTGCTGAGTGCCCACTCACTATGTCATTCATGCTTCCAGGCAATGGAGACAGAGCAGTGAATCAAACCAACCAAGTACCTGTTCTCAGTGAGTGAGACAGACAATAAACAAATAAATGTGAGTGTGGAAAAGGCAGGAACAGGAGTTGTTGTTCAGTCACTAAGTGGCGTTCGACTCTGCAGCCCCATGGACTGCAGCATGCCAGGCTTCCCTGTCCTCCACTATCTTTCAGAGTTTGCTTAAATTCATATCCATTGAGTTGGTGATGCCATCCAACCAACTCATCCTCTGTCACCCCCTTCTCCTCCTGCCCTCAATCTCACCTTGTCATGTAAGCACTATGGCCTTCTTCCCAGCTTCTAACATATTGGGTTGATAATCAATTAATGTCTGTCTCACCCACAGAACTGTGAGATCCATGAGCTTGGGGATGCCCATCTACCTCTGGCATCTACCTCAAGCATAGTGCTGGCACAGGGCAAATGGTCCATAAATATTTATTGAATCAAAAATGAATAATGATGATTATATCTACTATCTGCGGAAAGAATTGAAAGTGGAAGTGAAAGTCGCTCTTCTGCTGCTGCTGCTAAGTCGCTTCAGTCGTGTCCGACTCTGTGCGACCCCAGAGACAGCAGCCCACCATGCTCCCCCGTCCCTGGGATTCTCCAGGCAAGAACACTGGAGTGGGTTGCATAAAAGTGAAAAGTGAAAGTGAAGTTGCTCAGTCGTCTCCGACTCATAGCGACCCCATGCACTGCAGCCTACCAGGCTCCTCTGTCCATGGGATTTTCCAGGCAAGAGTACTGGAGTGGGGTGCCACTGCCTTCTCCAGAAAGTTGCTCAGTCGTGTTCAACTCTTTGCAACCCCATGGACTATACAGTCCATGGAATTCCCTAGGCCAGAATTCTGGAAGATCTCCAGGGCATCTTCCCAACCAGGGATCAAACCCAGGTCTCCTGCACTACAGGTGGATTCTTTACCAGCTGGGCTACCAGGGAAGTCCAACTATGCTGACAGCCTGCTATTTTCCAATACCATGTGAAATGTTTGCATGCATTATCTCATTTAAGCTTTACATCATCCCTGCAAAGTAGTTACAATTACTTCTCTTTTACCCTGTAGGGAACTGGGGCTCAGAGAGGTTTAGTGACTAACCCACTGTCACATGGCTAACAGTCAGTGATAGACTTGACATCAGAATCCACATAATTTTCTCGGGACCACACTGCCACACACAACAAAAAAGGGCTTTTTTTTTTTTTTTTCACATTCCATATATTCTTTCTCAACTATGAGGAGCAACCACTACGGGCCACTGTTTTTGTGAGCTGGACAATTCATCTCCCTCTGCAATTTGCCCCAGCCAGCCTGGGCCGCCTTCCCCAGCAGACAGAAGACATGTGCTTGTGGTAATTACAGAGCATGCTGTCCTTTTCATTTATGTCTTCACAATCCAGCTTGACACTGTGTCATAAAAGTTTATGTACTGTGTTCTCTCCGCTCCTTACTAATATTCTCTGCCGCTCTCCCTGGCCATCCAGAATCAATACTAGCACTCCTCTCTCAATAAAGTAGGGAGCTATGAACAAGGCCCAAATGGGCACAGTGACTATTTGTGGCAATTAGACGTCACACTGAAAAATGGCCACGCTGAAGGCGAGTGGGCAAAATCTAAAGACCAGCAGCATCACTATTGTCCCTCACCAGGGACCCTGGAAATTGGACTGCTTAAGAAATACCCTCTGTCCTCTCCCATCTTCCCTTTCTCACCCTCTCTGCCTCTTTCCTTCTTACCAGAGATAAGGAGACAGAAGCACATTCAAATTAGGGACCCTAGCGATCGATTTTTACTTGCAGTTGGTGGATTGCAATCAATGTTAATTAACCAGATTCTTTCTCAGCAAAGGTTGGGACAGGAGAGTAACTGCACAATATTTCTGACTGCAACAACGGGTATTAATAGGCTTTGCGATGCCCAGAGAGTCGGAGGCAGAAGGAAAGCAGTACTGAGAGGCTGCAAGGAAGAGAAGGTACGCACAGGAAGAGGAGAGACTGGGATGGATTTAAAGTGGTCCTATCCATGGGCCGAAGCTCCCGGTGGCTCAGACAGTAAAGTGTATGCCTACAATGTGGGAAACCTGGGTTCAATCCCTGGGTCAGGAAGATCTCCTGGAGAAAGAAATGGCACCCCACTCCAGAATTCTTGCCTGGAAAATCCCATGGACGGAGGAACCTGGTAGGCTACAGTCCATGGGGGTCACAAAGAGTCAGACACAACTGAGTGATTTTACTTTATCCATTGGCCCTGGCAGCATTTTCTGGAAACTGGAGCAAGGAAGTTCAGCTATTTGCACATCATTCACCTTCCTTCTCTCCCAGGAAAAGTGAACTTCATCAGGAGCTATTTCTCACATTGACAGGTAGGGCAGTAGAAGTCAAGAATCATCCCATGAATCCCATGATGCTCATCACCCAAGAGCAGAGCTCATACCTGGACCATGTGGTTCAGTGGGAAGAACAAGGGATTTAGCAGCAAAAAGTGGGTTTGAGCCTTAGGAAGTGCTTCCTGGCTGTGGAACTGCCGGCAAGTTATTCAGTACACAACATCTGACTTTCAACCTACTCACCTACAATGTAGGTGATTACAACTGACCTTAGGAGCATTGACACAGATTCAAACAAGATCCTACATGGAGGCACACTGTAAGTGACACACTACAGGACTGTCAGGGGCCACCGCTATTGTAAGTCACAAGTACAAAGCACTGGAGCCTCTGATCTTGACCAGCCAGCATACAAGACGGGACCCCAGGTTCCGTTCCAATCTGGACTTGTCTCTAATGATGCAGGAAGTTGTCTTGGCAGTTACCCATGCCAATTTTTATTCAAACAATCACTTATCTCTAAATATAAGTATCACACTGAGAAGAGGACCCCAAAGGTGCCAATGCAAGTTTTTGATATCCCAGAGGAAAGAAAAGAAAGTTACAACAAAACATGATTAAACTGGCAAAAATAAAGTCAAAAGCTGTATCTGTTTTGAAAGTGCGCACACATTACAACTTTTAGTCAAGACAGAAAATAGAAACCCAAGAATCCTATGGGCACTATCTTCTGGAGAGACTCATTGGGGTCAGGTTCTTGGGTTTCCATCACACCATTTCCACCTCTCTGTCTAAGAGAAGCTTTCAAAGCCTTCAGTCAAGAGAAGGACACAAATATTCTTCAGGTCTTTCAAGTCCCCTGGGAGTAAGGGAGAATATTGGGGAACACAGGTCATACTTCTATGTAGGGAAATGATCCCTAATTGTCCTAGGTGACCCCTTGGCCTCTGGGACAGGGAAGTCCCAACCGTGGTAATGAAGGACTTAGGTTAAAATTTAAGCCCGGAAGGCAGGCTGTGCCTCAAGGAAAATAGCTTACTCCTTATCTGGTGACTCAGAGCCTCCTGACCGATTCTTAACAGATAACTTATGACCTGGTCAAGGAAACCCCTCCCAAGAATGTATCTCTCTGTCGGACTTTTCTGGGTAAAAACTGACCAAATGCCGCAGGGTGATCAGCCAACTTAATTACCTGCAAACTTTTCCCACCAATCAAATGTATCCACCTCACCTATGGCCCCTACTTCATTGTATCCCATACCCTGACCTCATCCCCACCTACCTGTGATTTTTTTGTATAAAGTCCCTCACGACTGGCGTTCAAGGTTCGCTCCTCCTAAGGAGATTGAACCCCGGCGCGCCAGCCTAATAAATCCTCTTGCTGATTGCATCGAATTCAAGCCACTGTGGTCTTTGGAGCGACAGATCCTGAGAAAAGGCCGCGAGGTCTTACAGTGACACACACTAACTCCTCCTTGTCAAGGTACCTGTAGGAATCTTCCTCCTAAGGAAGGTAAATGAAACTACTCAGGAGAAACTACTCAGTCGTGTCCGACTCTTTGCAACCCCATGGACTGTAGTCCCTGGAATTCTCCAGGCCAGAACACTGGAGTGGGTAGCCTTTCCCCTCCAGGGGATGTTCCTGACCCAGGAATTGAAACAGGGTCTCCTGCATTGGAGGCAGATTCCTTACCAACTGAGCTATCAGGGAAGCCCTCACTCTGGAGACCCAGAGGGAAATAGTGTCTCTGCCCTCAGGGTTGGGTGGAAGGAGGCAAATTCGAAGATAATCATCACACAGGGCCTGAAGGAAGTGCATAGGAGTGGGGTGGGGAAAGTAGGAGTCTTTAAGGAAAGGACATTATCAGTGAAGAGAAGGACAAAAGAGCAGAAGGGAGAATGAACTGAGAAAACAGAAAGGGAGGGAAAATCAGGAGATAGCAGGTAAAAAAAAATTATTACCTCATCCCAGGATTTATATACTAAGCTTATATGCAAATCTTGTCTCATTGATCTGTAATTTCAGTGAATAAAGCTTCCTTTTTCTAGAGCTATTGATTGTGAAGCAAGCTGAGAAGGCCAGGGCAATCCTAGACAGACCTGGGGAGTGAGTTCACAGTGGGTAGGCTTTGCACTTAATTAGAGAAGAGCAATTGCTCACTGTGATGAAGGGTCATCCTTGAGGGAGGAAGTATCTTCAATCACACCTCCCTCCCCAGTACAGAAAGCATTCTAGTTTCACAAGCTGGGCCTGCACCACCTTCCCAGAGCCCTACAGGAGGGGCCCCTCTGGGCCTGGTCTGAGCGTGGGGAGCCTCCTTTGCTCATATGTAGAAGCACATCCTATCTCCCCCAACTGTTTAGATTTATCTATTCTGAAGGCTTTGCCTCTCTTGGGTCTTTGTCAAATCCCACTGATTTCTGGGGAAAGAGTCGGGAAGTCAGCCTAACTTAGGAGAAGGGAGACTTCAGTTTTGGACCCACTCCAGCAAGCACCTGGAAGATACCAGGGGCCAAGAGAGAGTTCAGCCTGAGGCCAAGATCTGGCGGTCTTTCTCCTGTAGGAGCAGGAAAGCTGATGAAGTAGGTAACCCCAGAGGAAGGTATGGAAAGAGAGAAGTGGAGGGCTCAGGGCTGAGTTGGCATATTCAAGAGTTGGACTAGAAAGAGGGGTCATAGAGTAGGGCAAGAGAGAAGCCATAACACAAGATCATGAAGGGACACAGGAGAGGAAAGAAATTCAGACACATCTGAGCAGGTGAGCTGAGCAAGAATGAGATGGTGACAAATGCAATCAGTGCTTAGCCTTGAAGCCCAGCAGGACCCTGTGGGGCTCCTGGGTACAGAAGCTGTTGTGTGTAATCCCATTTCTTATAGGGAACAGACTCTAGCCTCCATGACATCCCCTGAGTTTCAAAGCACAGTTGCTCATCCAGGAAGGGAGGGGATGCAGAATCAAGGGAGGAGTAGCCAAGAAACAGTAGTGCAGCCTTGGGGCAGGTACTTGCAGCCCCAAGTGATACACATAACAATGTTTTTAAGTTCTTTATAGAATCAACTTTCTATAAATGGAAGATGTCAGCAGTCTTCATGCCAGAGAAGACTACCTGAGACTAGATTAAAGGAATCAGAGCAGCTCATTGAGAAGGTGACCTGAGACCAGATTAAGAGTGCAGGCTCTGCCACACCCTAATCTTATCAGCGACCCTACCCTTGAACTATTCTATAAAGCTCCTCAAAAACCCCCCTGGCTGGGCACACAGTTTTTAAGGGCAGGAGCCTGCTGTGTCCCCTTTGCCTGGCAAAGCAATAAAGCAATTTTTTTTCTATTCTTTTCTATTTCACCCCAAACTGTCTCCAAGATTCAATTCAGCATTAGTGCACAGAGGCCGAGTTTCTGGCATTATCCAGACTCACAGGTTTGTGAACCACCTCTTCATTAGGTGTCATAGCAGCAGGACCCATGAGTAAAACAGAAAGCAAAGCTTACCTGCCCTCTTGATGCTTGCAGTCTTGAGGGGAAGATAGAGGACCTGCGGCAGGGAGGGCTTATCAAACTCTGTGGGAGAGAACCAAATGTTACTGTTTTACTGTCTATAATTATGGACAGGTGCCACATCATGCCAATGTCAAGCTGTTATAAAAGTTCATAAATTCTTACATTTCCTCACTCGTCTGCTCACAGACTAACATGGATGGCCTACCACATCTTGAGTAGTTTAGATGACAGAGGTGCAGATTGTTTACCAAACAGCTCCTCTCTCCTATACCTTCCCAAGAGCGTCCAGTGTTTTTCAGTTTACTGACAAACTATATTTACCAACCTAGAATAGGCAAGTAGATGACTGTTGGTAGACCTTATAGGAAAGTTTCATTAAGGGGGCTGACTCACCTGGTAGATATTTCCTTTGTTTCCTGCCCCCTTCATGGATATGATGGCTTGCACTCCAGCAGCCATCTTGGAACCATGAGGCAACATTAAGGACACTGGAGCACAAAGCTTTAAGGATCTGGTCCCTGTTGACTGTTAAGCTACCACACTGACTCTGGAGAGCATATTTCTACATTTTTGTTACATGGAAAAAAAAGCTTTTACCTGGTTGAAGCCATTGAAATCGAGTATATTTTTCATATACTTTGGTAAGTTAACAGGCGCTTAACCTTGCAGGGTGGTAAATACTATCACCACAATGATTAGAAAAGTTCAGAGAAAGTATCTCTAACATAGCTTGGTGGGAGAGTTGGGGAAAACTATCTGAAAGAGACAAGGACAGAACAAAAGCCTGAAGGAGGAGGGGGAGTTAACTAGGAGAAAAGATTTATGGGGAGAAAAGTTTTCCAAGAGAAAAAAAAAATGCACCCAGTTTATGCAAAGAGCAGGAGGTTAGAGGGAGTGGGGCCATATGAAGAACTCAAAGCAGTTCGTGGTGACTGGAATAAAGAGTGAAGAGTGGGAGTGAGAAGGGAAGGAATAATGGGGGCTGCCAAGGGATGGGAGGTGGTTTCCACATGAAGGAAGCAGGTCCCTGACCTCCTAGAAGTCTCCATCCCAATCAAAGGCAGAATTGTTCAGATGGCAGTGTTTGCCGCTAGTAATCAGCTGGCAGACACTGGCTCTGGTCTTATCTCTGAGGAGGGAAATCACATTCTGCTTAGCCAAGCCACTCACCTCTTGGGTTTCCCATTTCCAAGTCTGCAAAACAAGGCTCATGCTACTGCCCCATCAACCTCACAAGGGATCTGTGAACCAGAGGTTGTGCTTTCTTACCAATAAGCAACCAAAGGCTTCCTGTTCAGCCCTCTCACTTTACTGATCAGGATCATGAGGCCCAGAGAAGTCTTCCCACCTGGACGAGGAGAGCTGAGCCTCTCCCAACTCTCAGGCTGTTATTCTTTCCCTGCAAAGAGCTGAGTGTTTTGCACTTGAAGTAGATGGTTACTGTTCCTGCCAAGGGAACACAGAGGAGAGAGATGATAGAGTTTCTTATTTCAAGAAACCTAGTACTTGAAGGTGCTTTGAATAACACATACTTTTGAAACTAACTAAATATTTGGAATGTGTCTTCCCATCCTTCCTTTCCGCTCTAAAAGCAAAAACAAATCTCTGTAATTTGATGGGGAGTGGGGTGGATAGGGGGTGTTGAAATAGATAAAAGGGAAAATTTAACTCAATAACCACAGATGTGAAAGTGCCCCAAAGTATTTAGACCAGATTCACATCTTTGGAGGTGACTCTTAAGTTAAACTCTTAAGTTTCCACTGAATCACTGGGAAAACATAGCCAACCCCCTTCGGTGACTTCACAGTTGCTCCCTGAAAAGGTCATTGTAATTCACCCTCTTTGTTCCATAAACGAACAACTCCCAGAGCCCTGCTGGGATGACCATTATTTGGGGGACTACAGAGAAAGTTCATAACCCAATGAAGTGGTATTACAGGAGCAACTGTTACTTAGGAAAAGATTGCCTGTTATTTCGCTTAGTGCTCATACTAACTGTGAGGGATGGAAATTGTTGTCCCCCAAATTTTAGATAGGGAAACATGGCTTCCTGACTTCCGTCACATCCAGTCGGTTCCCCAGCCCTGCTGAATCATCCCCAGCCCTGCTGAATCATCCTTCATGATGTCTCTTTTGTGTGCCATGGCTTTCCCAGTGCTAACTGGAAACTGAGGCCTCCTCCTCTCTGGTGGTTCCCATCTACCTGACACCCTCCATTCCCACATCTAATATTTCTTCTTAGGCATTATGGCGTCATTGCAAACTCAAAATGTCTAACCTGTAGGAACTTCATGTTCTTTTTGCAAATTCCCCCTTCATCTAAACTTTTTATTGTGAGTCAATTGCCCAGGATGGAAATCACAAAATCTACACTTCACCCAAAGACATCTATTCACAGACCCAGACTACATCTTGTGATTTCCATCCTTGCCCATGCCACACCATCCCGCAGGCTCCATTAAAGGTTCACTTCTCTGAAATCTTCCCTGATCTTCCTAAGAAGCTGGTTTAACAAGTGCAATAAATAAATGAACAAGGATATTTACTACAACACTGTTTCTAATGGAGTAAAAAATATCTCAGAGAAAGCAACAAGGACATTTTGTACATCAACAGAGGAATACAGTTATTATTTTATAATAACTTTTAATAAAGTATAATCTATGAATATATTGACTCATTAGGTTGTACACCTAAAACAGGGAAGTCTGGCGTGCTGCAGTTCATGGGATCACAGAGTCAGACACAACTGAATGACTGAACAACAACATAAGTCAACTACACTTCAATTTAAAAACTCAAAGAACTGGGTCCCACTGTCAATATGAGGCAGTGTGATACACACATACAATGGAATAGTACACAGCCAGTGAGAAATAAAGCAAAGATAATTAGATGCACTGACAGAGGTTAAAGAACCATATATATAATATGATCCCACTGCATAAAAATACACATTTCTATACACATGCATTATATTATACAAATAAAAATTCTGAAAGTCTCAACAAAACTCTTAACAGTGTTTATCTCTGGGATGAGAGATGGAGAATTAGACATTTCAGTCTCTACACTAAATCTATTTCTCAGTGAATTACTTTTGTGATACAATTTTTCCATTTTTGAAAAAAGGTTTCCGTCTCCCCCTTTTTGATTGCTTATAGTATACCTGTAGGGTTTGAATATGTCTGAAATATCTTTTATCCCCTAGGGCACATAACACATTGTCTCACATGTCAAGTTTCCTTAAGTTGAAATAGTTCCTTTGGTTGTACAGTAGATTTGGAAAACTTAGCAGTGGCCACAGGACTGGAAAAGGTTAGTTTTCATTCCAATCTCAAAGAAAGGCAATGCCAAAGAATGCTCAAACTACCACACAATTGCACTCATCTCACATGCTAGTAAAGTAATGCTCAAAATTCTCCAAGCCAGGCTTCAACAGTACGTGAACTGTGAACTTCCAGATATTCAATCTGGAATTGAAAAGGCAGAGGAACCAGACATCAAATTGCCAACATCCGCTGGATCATGGAAAAGCAAGAGTTCCAGAAAACATCTATTTCTGCTTTATTGACTACGCCAGAGCCTTTGACTGTGTGGATCACAACAAATGGTGGAAAATTCTGAAAGAGTGGGAATACCAGACCACCTGACCTGTCTCTTGAGAAATCTGTATGCAGGTCAGGAAGCAACAGTTAGAACTGGACATGGAACAACAGACTGGTTCCAAATAGGAAAAGAAGTACGTCAAGGCTGTATATTGTCACCCTGTTTATTGAACTTATATGCAGAGTACATCATGAGAAATGGAGGGCTGGATGAAGCACAAGCTGGAATCAAGATTGCTGGGAGAAATATCAATAACCTCAGATATGGAGATGACACCACACTTATGGCAGAAAGCAAAGAACTGAAGAGCCTCTTGATGAAAGTCAAAGAGAAGTGTGAAAAAGTTGGCTTAAAACTCAACGTTCAGAAAACTAAGATCATGGCATCCAGTCCCATCCCTTTACGGCAAATAGATGGGGAAACAGTGGAAACGGCGAGAGACTTTATTTTGGGGGCTCCAAAATCCCAGTAGATGGTGATTGCAGCCATGAAATTAAAAGACGCTTACTCCTTGGAAAAAAGTTATCACCAACCTAGTCAGCATATTAAAAAGCAGAGACACTACTTTGCCAACAAAGGTCCATCTAGTCAAAGCCATTAGTTATGTATGGATGTGATAGTTGGACTATAAAGAAAGCTGAGCGCCAAAGAATTGATGCTTTTGAACTGTGGTGTTGGAGAAGACTCTTGAGAGTCCCTTGGACTGCAAGGAGATCCAACCGGTCTATCCTAAAGGAAATCAGTCCTGAATATTCATTGGAAGGACTGAAGCTGAAGCTGAAACTCCAATCATTTGGCCACCTGATGCAAAGAACTGATTCATTTGAAAAGACCCTAATACTGGGAAAGATTGAAGGCAGGAGGAAAAGGGGACGACAGAGGATGAGATGGCTGGATGGCATCACCAACTCAATGGACACAAATTTGAGTAAACTCTGGGAGTTGGTGATGGACAGGGAGGCCTGGCGTGCTGTAGTCCATGGGGCTGCAAAGAGTCGGACATGATTGAGCAACTGAACTGAACTGTACAGTACTTGATGCAGGAGATTAAATTAAAAGCCCTGCTCTTGGCATCCCCTCGATTATACTATGGATGTTCCTGACACCTAAGCACACATGTAATTTATTACCACCTTCACATACCTGGCTGCAAACTAAATAACCCAAAGAACACATGACCATTCTTCAAAAGGAAAACTTGTTCATCAGATTTGGAGAGAAAAACCAGTCAGACATATACGGAAGGAGGGAAAAATGAGGACAAATTTGTTGATTCTTAATTTCTGCTTTCTCTTGGTTTCATGGTTTTGTTTTTTAATATTTTCTCTAAGAGATACTGTTATTATAACCAGAGTCAAAATCCATCACCAAGAGAGGGAAAGCAATGTTCAAAGAGGCATTGAAAAATAAGAATGTATAGGCCCCTATGTTTACTTCTTCCTGGCGTTTTATTTGTTGGGAGGTTGTTTAAATAATTTAAACTGCTGAGTTGTATTGTTGAATCTCAGTCATGGAAAAAATGTGTGAAAAACAGGCAGCTGGAGCATCTTGTCAGTGGACCTTCTAAAGGACAGAAAACAAGGCATCAAGTGTCCTTTCAGAAAACAGTAATTATGACTTCTTTCGAAACCCAGAAGAACATACCTAAGAAGTAGAGCTTCAAAAATAGAAATGTCTTGGAGATGAGAAAGAAAACTAGGCTCTGTAACTACCCACAGTTAATAGCAGAGCACTTTTAATGGCTAAACAAGGTGATCAGTGTGTGGTGTCACTTCCAAAAGCTGCCCTCCATTCCAAACAATATTTTGAATGTTAGTTCCACCTCCACCACAACAGTCCTTGAGAGGTTTAAGTTCACCAAAACTGCTTTATGGAATTGTGATCTGTGGGGAGACAATACTTCAGTATTCTCCTTCATTAATCACAAAGGCTTTATTTGATGTTGTCTCTAGGCACATGGGAAGGAAGAGAAGGTACTCTATGCCTATAGGGTGTCTGGCAAAGATGGTGAGAACTTTTGCCATCATGAACTGAGACAAACATGAAAGAGTGCATAACTGAAAACCTTGGTAGGATGTAATGTTTGCAAGGTTTCAGAGCAAAGGTTCATCAGGAAGTTGTTAGATGCTTCTGTGAGCTCTACAAATACTGCGAACTACAAGGGATATCAAATAAATACGAGATGAGACTCAGATGCTGTTCTCTAGAACCTTAACATCTTCTTGGGGAGTGTAAGACTTTCAGTGGGAATCAACATAAGAACCACCATATAGCACAAAATACTAAATTATGTGGTATAAAGATAAGTGATATATTGAGGGTTAAGAAAAAGGAGAAAAAATTATTTGAAAATGCCAATTTAGTTCAGTTTGAGTCAATATTTTTCAGCTCAGTTCAGTTCAGTCACTCAGTCATGTCCGATTCTCTTCGACCCCATGAATCGCAGCACACCAGGCCTCCCTGTCCATCACCAACTCCCGGAGTTCACTCAGGCTCACGTCCATCGAGTCCGTGATGCCATCCAGCCATCTCATCCTCGGTCGACCCCTTCTCTTCCTGCCCCGAATCCCTCCCAGCATTAGGGTCTTTTCCAATGAGTCAACTCTTCTTATGAGGTGGCCACAGTACTGGAGTTTCAGCTTTAGCATCATTCCTTCCAAAGAAATCCCAGGGCTGATCTCCTTCAGACTGGACTGGTTGGACCTCCTTGCAGTCCAAGGACTCTCAAGAGTCTTCTCCAACACCACAGTTCAAAAGCATCAATTCTTCGGCGCTCAGCCTTCTTCACAGTGATAATAGGCATTAGGTAGATCCTTCAAAGAAGAGAATAACAGGACAGTATGAGACAAAATCACTTCCTCCCATCAGAACAATCTATAGCTTAGTAGGGAAAATAAGACCTTTAAATGAAAACAATTAATTGCAGATGCTGTCAGCTAGACTCAGTTGGCTAGGCCCTCCACTGTCAGTCCAACCGAAGACTGGTACTAAGTTACAAATCAGAAAGATGTGGGCAGCAAAAAATAAAAGCTAAAAGAAAAAGTACAAGAAGGAGGAAGATGAGAAGGAGGGAAAAGAAAAAGAAGGAAAGAAAAGACCTTGAATCAGATGGCTTAAACCATGAGAAATTTGCTATATACGTAACTTCAGGTCCAGATGTAGGAGGATCCCAGGCTGAGGTTACTTGCAGCTCTCTGCCCTGCTGCCCTCGTACTGGCTTCTTTCTAAAGCTAGTGCCTCTTGGACAGCAAGACAGCTGCAGCAGCGCCAGGCATCATGTCTAGATGTGACACCAAGGAGAAAACAAGGGACAGTGGGTTTAGAGGTTTCTCTTCCAGAGCCCCTACACCACCCTACATTGGCCAAAACCAGTATGGCTATGGAACCATGACCTCTAGAGTCACCTGCCATGAGCTAGGGCCTATGTGAGATGCTATGAACAAGACAAAGTTCCTGTGCTCAAAAATCTCATACACAAAAGGGGAAAACAGATAAGTACATAATTACAGCACCATGGGCTATCAGAAAATTCAAGAGAGGCATCTCGGAGAAATGAAGAAGAAAATTCATGAAGCTGAAAAGCTAGCTAGTGGAATAGGAGGGAGTGATGGGCAGAGAGAGAAGTAAGTTCTGGGGCTAGGGGTGGATTCCTTGAGTCTTGGTCAGATCATGTTCTAGGCTCTACCAAGTGCAGTAGTACATTTCCAGTGCCTGGCAAACCTACTGAAAAATATTGAGTCCTTAATCAAAGAATCTGCCTGCAATGCAGGAGACCTGGGTTCAATCCCTGGGTTGGGAAGGTACCCTAAAGAAGGAAATGGCAACCCATTCCAGTATTCTTGCTGGAGAATCCGATGGACAGAGGAGCCTGGTGGGCTACAGTCCACAGGGTCACAGAGTCAGAGATGACTGAGAGACTAACACATCCAACAACCAGTCAAAGACAGTCTGATGTCTTGAATGAATGAATAAGCTTGAGTATAAAAAGTAGCAGGCTGTTTCCTGCATCTGGTGGGACAGATAGGGGTCTTTCATGCTATGCTAAAGAGTTTGAATTTTATTTTGAAGACCATGAGATGCCACAGAGTGCTTTAAGTACAGGAATGACATGACAAGAGTTTGGTTTTGTAAAAGATCATTTTTGCTGTAGCATGGGGTTGTTTAGGTGCTCGGTCATGTCCAACTGTTTGTGACCGTATGGACTGTAGCCCACCAGGCTCCTCTGTCCATGGGTTTCTCTAGGCAAGAATACTGGAGTGGGTTACCATTTCCTTCTCCAGGGGATCTTCCCGATCCAGAAACTGAACACACATCTCCTACCTGGCAGGTAGATTCTTTACCACTGAGTCAACTGGGGGCAGCTAAAAGGTTAGTAAGAATTTGCACAATAATAATGGCCAAAGAGAATTGGGGGCTAGTCACCACTACCTAACAGTGAGTCTACCACAAAGAAACTCCTGGGTCTCCCTTCTTGTTCCATTCATTTGGCAGAAAAATCTGGGGACCGGGAATTTTTGCCTTCATTTCCTGACCTCAACAGGACTGAAGTTTGAATACACAGTTCTCCTTGTGGCCTTTCCAATTCTTAGCTGTGGTTTCAATTCTATTTCTATGTGACCTAGAAGTGTCCTCTTAGAAGGGAACCCTCCTGTGAGTTAAAACAGACAAAAAGCCCTGTGCATTGACCAGCATCTGGGGTAAGCTATTATGTAGACCGGAGCTTTTAAATGATTGGGATCCCTTTTGTGTGTCTGTGCTGACTGAGCATGGGGTTAGCTGAGAGAATTTCTGCCTCTATAAAGGACTCTTACCAAATCAGCTCTTCCCTGCCTGCTTCCTGTTACCCCTCACTCCCAGGGACCAATTGCTCTGTGCTGTCATTTCCTCATCTATTTAAAAAAAAAAAAAAAGCAGGGAGGGGGAAATCAAAACCTGACTTAGCCTCAGGGAGTGGTTGAGGGCGAAGAGCATCCTGTCTGCTAGGTGTTCTGAGATCTTCAAAAAGGGGAAGGCGTATTACTCACGCAAGACAGCGTTTCCTAGCCACCTCACTGGGGAGTCCTCGCCGGGGGATGGCGGAGACGAACCGCAGTCTCTCCCGGGCCCTCCCTCTGGGAGGCTCCAGGGTGGAATAAATCACCAACAGCACAGTTCTGAGACAAGAGAAGCCGAGTCGCAGGTGTGCAGTAGGCAGTCCTGGAGAAAGCGCGGCCCTGGGCCAGCTGCGGTCTGGGCCAGGCTCAGGGGCCGCCTGCTCCAGGCCCAGTTCCTCTCCAGGGCGGAGCCCCTCCCTCAGCCACCATCTCTGCCTTCACAAGAGCCCCACCTCCACCCTGGGTCAGAACTCGGGACCCATTAATAATGTATCACTGCAACTTGAATTCAGTTCCGCCAATGCACATTCATTGGGGTAATAATCAGGGTTTTTCTGCATCATACAGTCACCACCTGAATAGGATTAGAGAAAGCAAAACACTGCAATTCACTGGAGATCACATTTCCCTTCCCTCCACCTCTGCCTTCGCCTCCACTTGCTGCTAAAAAACAAAGGATCAGAAAGGCCATGGCTGAGGCTCAGGCCCACCAGGCTCAGCTCCACCTGCTCACAAGCCCCAGCACTTTGATATTTACTTAGCCAAGCGAGAGGCGCTCAGCTTCCAGAAGGCCTGTGAAGGGCGTTCACAGAAGAGTCGATATATTTGCCTTGAGGCAGAGACCTCTGGTTGGAAAATGTTCTCGGAGAGAAGTTGTGTTGTGTTTTTACAGGGGTAAGCAAAAGGTTGATAAGGGGAAAACAATGGGTCTCAAGCACCATGCCAAGCACCTCTCTCTATCACACATGCTCACACACACAGATATTACACACATACATATACACACACTACCCCCTGCCTTCCTGATTAGGGAGAAGAATTTGATGAGCTGTTTTTGTGGGCACCCCATAACAGTCTGGGGGCATTTCTCAGATTGTTTCTTCCCCAGGACAATTGTTGGATCTGCTCGGAAGGGAGCCTTGATGGGATATTCAATATCAAGCATTTGTTGCTTTAAAAATACCAGTGCCCCAGCAAGAGGAGGTCATGTACTTCTTATTGGCACGTGTTCCCAGACATGGTGTTTTCTTTGTCTTGGAAAATCGCTTAGGTTTAATGGGTGTTGCATACAAAGAATGATGGGAATTTGGTGACCGTTTCTGAAAAACAGAAAAACAAAAACAAGAGAAATCCAGCCAAACCAGGCCACTCTCAGGGCCATGCAGACCCCTGAGCAGCCGCTCGGAATGCTTCTTGTCCTCCCTTGGGGAAAGCCCTTGGTGGCACCAGGGCACCTCTGGAGCATCTGGGTGTCACAGAAACCTCTCTAATGCCCAGGTCAGCCTCTTCCCTCCCTGGACTGCATAAGCAATTTCACTCTGCCTCCCTGCAGGCCTCCTCTGCCACCCCCAACCCATCTGACTCTTCTGTCCTGTGAACGCTGAGAAGTGATATGAACGTGGATGTTTCCTGGGTGACCCCACAGAGGTAGGAAGTTCATTCCAGGGTGTTCTCCCTAAGGTATTCCAGTTTATTTTTATACCTCAATAAGTTACATTAGATCCAAGAAATAAGGCGATGATCACTGGCTAAACTGAAAAATGGAATGTTACAGTGATCACGTACTCCTCTCCCCGAAGCAACCTGCTCTGTGGGTGTCACTTTCAGAGCAAATCACTGGGGGTGGGAGGGCCCTACCTGAGAAGGGCCCTACATCAGAGAAGGGACAGAACTCTGACCCATAAAGGACTCCGGGCATTCATTCCACCACCAGCCTTAATTTGCCTGGCCTAAACAGAATTCAAATGGTAATCTTTTTTTTTTTTTCTTCTTCTTCTTCTTTTTTTAATCAGGGAGAAGGCAACAGCACCCCACTCCAGTATTCTTGCCCGGAAAATCTCATGGACGGAGGAGCCTAGTGGGCTACAGTCCACCGGGTTGCTAAGAGTCGGACATGATTGAGCGACTTCACTTTCGCTTTTCACTTTCATGCACTGGAGAAGGAAATGGCAACCCACTCCAGTGTTCTTGCCTGGAAAATCCCAGGGACAGTGGAACCTGGTAGGCTGCCGTCCATGGGGCTGCAAAGAGTCAGTCACGACTGAAGCGACTTAGCAGCAGCAGCGGCAGCTGGCTTTTTGAGGCAATCTTGGAAGCATATGCCTCAGCAAGTTCTGCTTTATCCTCCCACACTACGCTCCTTAAGGGGAGGACCTCATCTGTATTCCCAGCACTTGGCGTATCCTAAATGTATGTATGTCCGTCTTAGCAGGAGCCACCGCTTAGAGGGCTTCCCTGGTGGCTCAGCAGTAAGGAATCCGAAGGAGACACTGGTTCCATTCTTGGGTTGGGGAGATCCCCTAGAGGAGGGCGTGGCAACCTGCTCCAGTATTCTGGCCTGGGAAATCCCGTGGGCAGAGGAGCCTGGCGGGCTACAGTCCACAGGGTTGTAAAGAGTCAGACAAGACTTAGAGACTAAACAACAACAACAAGTGAATCTTCAATCTTGTACCAACTGCTGCGTAGATATCATTTCTCATCATTAAGTATGTTTAACTGAATTTAACCCACATAGTAGGAACGGCATTGCTTTAAGGGGCATGGTGGCAACTCAGTTGTGGAATCAGAGAGATCTACACTCAAATCCTGACATTGTCTTATATCAGTCATTCCAAATTCAAAAATAGTATCTGCCCTTGGGACTTCCCTGGTAGTCTAGTGACTAAGACCCTGCACTCCCAATGCAGGGGGCCCAGGTACAGTCCCTGGTAATGGAACAAGAAGATCCTGCTCGCTGCATCTAAGACTCAGTGCAGCCAAATAAATGATTTTTTTAAAGAAAATAATATCTGCTGTATCTGTTCCATAGACCTATTGTGAAGGAAATGTGAATAACTATACTTGTAAGCTATTTCTTTATAACTTAAAGTTCCCTGCAAATCTAAGTTATCATAGTATCACTGGCCAGATCACACAGTGGGGCTGTCACAATTTATAAAGAGATATGGTATGAGGAAAAGTCACATTTCCCAAAATATCTCCCCATTGACCTCATATAAATGGTTCCCTCTGATCTCACTCATAATTCCCACAACTGGCATGAGTAATAGCTGGGACAGCAGAAGAGCTTGTCACCAAGTCACCGAATTAGTTATCTAATGCTGCTGACCTGGTGAATGTATACTCTCTATAGGAAGAAACTTGCTTTTATCCGACAGGAATAATAGTACATATTTACCACCCTGGCCTCGGGATTCTGCTTTGTGCCATAATTTAGATCAGGACAAATTGTTGATCCTCTTGGTATTCCATGGAATGTTCTACAGGACCAGTTTAGCTGACACCAGGCTAATCAACCAGGTAAGCAGTCAGGAGCAGATATTTCGGTAAAGCATACATGTGTCACAAGTGGGGAGATACATCCATTGGAAATTCATGAATCTCAGGGGCATTTCTAGCAGCTCATGTTTCTGTAATACTAGAATAGTTCCTCCAAGATGAAAGAAATACTGCTGTATCATACATACATCAGCACTAAGAATGAGCAACACTTATTGGCCTTTGTTGGATCAATACTTACCACATACGGATGTCCTCCTCTGACCATGTTGCTGAGTAGGGCATAAGGTTATTCAGTCTTGAGTGGAGTCCAAAGCTGGAGAAGCTGATTCAGGCCACAACACAAGTCATTCTGCCAGCAGGTCTTCTGACTAATGAATCTAATGGAGCTTGAAGTGTTTAGGGTGCTCACTGGAATCCATGTCAATCCCTGAAAGATGATTCACAATGAAGAATTCAAGTTCTGATAGAATCACAAGGTGATTATATCCGATATCATATAAGTACACATTTTTGATTAAAAAAAAACAAACAAGTTTCCTGAGGTATAAGTTGTTGTTCAGCTGCTAAGTTGAATCTAACTCTGTGCAACCTAATTTACTGCAGCACTCTAGGCTCCCCTGTCCTTCATCAACTCCTGGAGTTTGCTCAGATTCATGTCCACTGGTTCAGTGATGCTATCTAACCATCACATTTTCTGATGCCCCCTTCTTTTGCCTTCAATCTTTCCCAACATCAGAGGCTTTTCCAGTGAGTCAGCTCTTCTCATCAGGTGGCCAAACTATTGGAGCTTTAGCTTCAGCATCAGATGTCCTTCCAGTGAATATTCAGGGTTGATTTCCTTTATATTGACTGGTTTGATTTTCTTGTAGTCCAAGAGCCTCTCAAGAGCCTTCTCCAGTACCACAATTCAAAAGCATCAATTCTTCCACACTCAGCTTTCTTTATGATCCAATTCTCACATTCATACATGACTATTGGAAGAACTAGAGTTTCAACTATCCACACCTGTGTTGGCAAAGTGATGTCTCTGCTTTTTAATACACTGTCTATGTTTATCACAGCTTTCTGTCAAAGGAGCAACTGTCTTTTAATTTCATGGCTGCACTCACCATTTCCAGTGATTTTGGAGCCCAAGAAAATAAAATCTATGACTGTTTACACTTTTTCCCCCTCATGAAGTAAAGTGATGGGACCAGATGCCATGATCTTAGTTTTTTTAATGTTGAGTTTTAAGCCAGCTTTTTCAGTCTCCTCTTTCACCATCATCAAGAGACTCTTTAGTTTCTCTTTACTTTCTGTCATTAGAATGGTATCATCTACATATCTGAGAGTTTTTTGGTGTTTCTCCAGTCAGTCTTGATTCCAGCCTGTGATTCATAAGCTCTGGATTTTCCATTATGTACTGTGCACATAAGTTAAATAAACAGGGCGACAATATACAGCCCTGTTGTTCTCCTTTCCCAGTTTTGAACCAATCAGTTATTCCATGTCAAGTTCTAACTGTTGCTTCTTGACTTGCATGCACGTTTCTTAGGAGACAGGTAAGATGGTCTGGTATTCCCATCTCTTGAAGAATTTTCCACAGTTTGTTGTGATCCAGATAGTCAAAGGCTTTAGCATAGTCAATGAAGGGAAAGTAGATATTTTTCTGGAATTCTCTTGCCTTTTCTATGGTCCAACAAATGATGGCAATTTGATCTCTGGTTCCTCTGCCTTTTTAAACCCAGCTTGTACATCTGGAAGTTCTCGATTCAGGTATTGCTGAAGCTTAGCTTGAAGGATCTTGAGCATAACCTTACTAGCATGTGAAATGAATGCAATTGTGTGGTAGTTTGAGCATTCTTTGGCATTGCCTTTCTTTGGACTTGGAATGAAAACTGACCCTTTCCAGTCCTATGCCCACTACTGAGTTTTCCAAATTTGCTAAAACACTGAGTGCAGCACTTTCACAGCATCACCTTTAGGATTTTTAATTAGGTCAGCTGGAATTCCATCACCTCCACTAGCTTTGTTTATAGTAATGCTTCTTCAGGCACACTTGACTTCACACTCCAGGATGTGTAGTTCTAGGTGAGTGACCACACCATCATGGTTATCGAGGTGATTAAGACATTTCTTGAATCAGTTCAGTTCAGTTCAGTCATTCAGTCATATCTGACTCTTTGCGACCTCATGAACTGCAGCACGCCAGGCCTCCCTGTCCATCACCGACTCCCGGAGTCCATCCAAACCCATGTCCATTGAGTCGGTGATGCCATCTAACCATCTCATCCTCTGTCGTCCCCTTCTCCTCCTGCCCTCAATCCCTCCCAGCATCAAGGTCTTTTCAAATAAGTCAGCTCTTCACATCAGGTGGCCAATGTATTGGAGTTTCAGCTTCAGCATCAGTCCTACCAATGAACACCCAGGACTGATCTTCTTTAGGATGGACTAGCTGGATCTCCTTGCAGCCCAAGGGACTCTCAAGAGTCTTCTCCAACACCACAGTTCAAAAGCATCAATTCTTCAGTGCTCAGCTTTCTTCACAGTCCAACTCTCACATCCATACATGACCAGTGGAAAAACCATAGCCTTGACTAGACGGACCTTTGTTGGCAAAGTAATGTCTCTGCTTTTGAATATGCTGTCTAGGTTGGTCATAACTCTCCTTCCAAGGAGTAAGTGTCTTTTAATTTCATGGCTGCAGTCACCATCTGCATTTCTTGTATAGCTGTGTGTATTCTTGCCACCTCTTCTTAATCTCTTCTACCTCTGTCATGTCCTTATCATTTCTGTCCTTTATTGTGCCCATCTTCACATGAAATGTTCTCTTGATATCTCTAATTTTCTTGAAGAGATCTCTAGTCTTTCTAGTTCTACTGTTTTCTTCTATTTATTTGCATTGTTCATTTAAGATGGCCTTCTTATCTCTCATTGCTATTCTCTGGAACTCTGCATTCAGATGAGTATATCTTTCCCTTTCTCCCTTGACTTTCACTTCTCTTCTTTTTTCAGCTATTTGTAAAGCCTCCTCACACTACCACTTTGCCTTCTTACATTTCTTTCTGTTTGGGATGGTTTTGATCACCACCTCCTGTACCGTAATGTTACAAACCTCCATTCATAGCTCTTCAGGCACTCTATCTTTCAGATCTAATCCCCTAAATCTATTTGTCACTTCCACTGTATAATCATAAGGGATTTGATTAAAGTCATACCTGAATGGCCTAGTGGTTTTCCTTACTTTCTTCAATTTAAAGCTAAATTTTTCAATAAAGAGCTGATGATCTGAGCCACAGTTAGCTCCAGCTCTTGTTCTTGCTAATTATCTAGAGCTTCTCCATCTGTTTTATTGTACTGAGGTAACTACAATACAATAAAACAAGCCCATTTTAGTGCACATTTCAATGACTTTTGATAATTTCTATGCCTGATAAACCATAGCACAATCGAGACAAGGAACATTTTCTTCCAACCAGAATGCTTCCTATGCTCCTTCACACCAATCCCTATCCCAGTCCCTGAACCTAGCCCCAGGCAACCACTAATCCTGTCATTATATACTTGATTTGTCTTTTCTGGAGTCTTACATAAATGGAATCAGGCACTATTAACTCTTTTGTATTGGGATCGTTTTCATTTAGTATAATATTTTAAAGACTGTTCCATTCTGTCACATGTGTCAGTAATATTAGCAATTTGCTCCTTTTTATTAATGAGAAATAACACATTGCATGGACACACCACAATTTTTTTGTCCATTAATAAACATTTGGCTTGTTTCCAGGTTACAGTTCTCATGAATAAAGCTGTTATAAATATACTTGTAGAATATTTGTTTGGACATATGTTTTTGTTTCTCTTGGGTAGATACTGAAGGAGTAGAATTTGGAGGGCATATGGTGAGTGCATATTTAACTCTGAAAGAAATCAATAAACTATTTTTCAAAATACTATCTTATAATCTCATCAAAATATAGGAAAGATCCAGCTGCTGCCCATCCTCTCCAATATCTAGTACTGTCAATGTTTTAAATTTTAGCTATTCTAATAGGTGTAGTTTAGAACTATTTAATTGTAGTTTTAATTTTCATTCCTTGATGTCTAATGATGTGGAGACGGGGTTTATTAGATATTCTTTTATCTTTTGTGAAGTCTCTGTTCAAATTTTACCCCTTGTCAACTGATTTTCTTACTGAGTTGTTAAAGTCCTCTATATATTTGTAAACAAGTCATTTGTAAGCTATATAAATATGAATACTTTCCCCTAATCTGTGACTTACCTCATTTTCTTAATAGCTTCTCAAAGAGTAGAAGCTTTGAACTTTGATGAAGTTCAATGATCACATTTTATTTAATGGTTTTCTTTCTGTGTCTTGCCTAATTTTCAACCAAAAAGTGAGGCAACAGACTGAGCTTATGGCATCCATTGTGTTACTATGTATCCCAACACCGAGAAGTAGCCAGTCTCACAGAATGGTAAAACGAACTTGGACACTCAGTTTCAGCTCCAAATGGAAGATACCATATTCCAAGTCTGGACTGAGTCCTGTAGAATGCAACGTAGTGAAGGACAGGGAGGCCTGGCTTGCTGCAGTCGGTGGGGTCCCAGAGTCAGACACAACTGAGCGACTGAAGAGTAGGATGTGACACACGCTGTGAACCAATGACCAGTGATTCTTCCACAGCTGGAAAACATGATTCCACCAACAAAAGTGCAGAAAGAGGAAAGGAACACTTAGTATTTCACCCAGCGCTGGACTTTTTAAGTGCTTACTTCTCATTCTTGGAACTCTGCTGGTTCCGAGGCCGTAGTGCCCCCAAAATAAATTTTCCTAACAGGAACTCAACCATATTTCCAGTGAATTGGATGTAAAAATTGTCACCTAGAATGTTAGGCTCCTCATTCCATCGGACATTGTTGCTTACTTCAGGTAAACCTGCCTCCGATCCTGCCCCTGGACTCACCCAGTTCACAGACGTGTTATTCTCTGGCTGATCAATATCTCTGGCAAAATGACTGCTGGTGTCTCCAGCTAAATGGAAGAACGTTCTCAGTTTTTCATCAGTCACTTTGTATCTTATCCTTTTGCTACAAATATAATTTTTTAAAGAAAGGGAGTTAAAATTTCAAAAACAGTTTACCACAAGGGAGGGAATTGTTTACACTATATACACATTTAATTAGTTACGGCATCAAGCTATATGGATAGACTAACACACTGCCTATTCTATTCACTGGTATAGATCACTTTTATGATGAACCTATTGGGACCCACTGTGCCCAATAGCAGACGAACAGGACTATAAGGGAGTCAGACAGAGGATGGATATGTTTCAAAAGACAGAGAGGTCTGGCAGTCTAGTACATGCAGCACAGTGTTAGTAAGAGAGGGAAAAGCCTAGTTATGGGAAAGAAAAGAGTTCCAGAATATACTCCAATTGGTTACCTTGAGGCTTAAAGAAAAGATACGCACAAGGAAACATGAAAAAGAAGTGAAATCAAACTTCACTTGTCCAAAATACCTAGCCTCACCACTAAGGAACAGTGAAATCTAGTAGAAACTCCACAGATAACTGAGTTAGGATAAAAATCCTCATCCAAACTCTGCTAGATCTTCAAGGAAAGTTCACAGTGCCAAAAATAGTGCAACTAGACCCTATTTTTCTCATCTGCAAAATGGGGAAATTAAAAATAGATGTGGATACTGATTCTGTTTCTTAATCTCACGAGTTTAGTATGATATCTAATCAGACTCTTTGATCATCTCAAGTAATGGTGGATAAGGTATTTTAATTTATTCAGAACATTTCTTTCGAAGAAGTGGGAATAAAACATTTTCTCATCTACTAATCTTTAAATTTTCAAAGGAGGGCACTTAAAAAAGAAAGTGTCCTAGTGCCAAGACTAGGGGCTAAACCTGGACTTTAGTCTTAGTTCTGCCAGTAACTTGTTCTGTGACCATAACCAAGTCACCTCCATCCACAGGGACTTAACTTTGTCTACAACATTACAGGATGAGAGCTCACTCACCTGGACTCCCCCAGCTCCGGATTCAGTGATGCGGGACCTTCTGCCGTAACTGGCTGCAGTCCTCACAGTGATTTGTCCCGGCGTCTCTTGTCTCAGGGTTTGGAAGATGTAAATAGCTTCTCTTGTCCATTTGCTGTGGAGGACATGAAAGGCACAAAGTATGGAAACATCAATTGTGAATACTGTGATTTCAACAAAATTAGTCTTTGATATAGTCTTACTCTCTAACCATCGAACATCACAGCTTATTCTCAGCTCCCCCAACCCAAGCATCTCCCCCAAGTTCAAGGACTCTCAGATGATATTTGGGGTAATCTGGTGAGCAGACTGCATGGACTCGACAAGACACAAGGAAACAGTGGGGTTTGGCAATCTTCAGGAAAGTCAAGAAAATCTTTAAATAGTGGTCACAACAGCAAATACTTATTTCTTTTTCTCATTTATGCTTAGGGTTGTCAATGTTTCATTGGTAAAATTTAATTCAGCAAAATAATTTATTTTGAAATAAATTAACCTAACATACATATTTTACATGTTTTGTACATCAGCTACATGTTTTGTACATCAACTACATATTTTGTGGGATGAGTATCTATTCATACCAAGTATATTCACACCTATGATGCCAAATTCTTGGAAACAAGTCTTATTTGGGTCATCTTAGTCCCTGGAATTTTGTTCTACATTTTCTCATTCTGAAATCCATGAAGAGTCAGTCCCCAGCATATCCTATATCACATTAAGCAATGTGCAGAAGCACAGGACACAATATATTGATACCCATTTTACAGTCAAAGAAATCAAGGCAAATGTAGGTTAGGCAACATTTCAGTACATAGAAAATGAAAAATAAAATTCAGGATCCTCTGATACCTGCTTGTCGGTAGAAGGTTGTCAATAAATCTTTATGAGAGAATGCAAAAAGAAGGACAGCATTTGAATTACTGTATTACACTGTCTCCCAAAGAGTAACACAAATGCTGAGACCAGGTGGCAAGTGCCACACTCAGACAACTCCAGGTATTTTTCTATGACACTGACATCAGGTGAATAGTTTCTTGGTTGCTATTTGCTATTTTTAAAGCAACTTCCAAAGTCTGAAAATTTTCAGTCCAATTTCTTCTAGTTTCTGAAACTATAGACTACGTTGTGATTGAAGTTTATACTGATGAGCCTGAGATTTCCATTCATTTATAAATAAAAATGT
Organism: Nanger dama; assembly: GCA_917880005.1. Lineage (NCBI taxonomy): Eukaryota > Metazoa > Chordata > Mammalia > Artiodactyla > Bovidae > Nanger > Nanger dama. The sequence continues at coordinate 5,216,727 of CAKJTW010000017.1, forward strand.
TCTGTATTTTTATGTACAGCATATGATATTTTACATTATATGTTTTATACTAAGAAAAAATTTCATCATATCTATTAAAATTTATGGAAATTATATCAAAATGCATGGCATATGCTATATTCCAATGAAATGTGTTACTTTATAGTAGCTCCTTCTATATGCTAGGCCCTATCCTGGTACTCAGTCTCCAAAGATAGTAAAAATCAGGTTGTAGACCGTGAGAAACTCACAGCCATATGGAAAAGATGGAAATGTTAAAAAAATTTTTTTTGTTAAAATGCAAAGACAAAGCCTTTGTTTACAAGAACACTTTTTATTTAGCATCATGTCTGCAACTTACTGTTAAACAATTCAGAAAAAATATATACTATATATATGTATAAATGTGTATGTTTCTATGTACATATGTGTGTGTGTATGTATATATATATATATGCACACATATTTAGGGGCTTCCCCAGTGGCTCAGCAGTAAAGAACCCACCTGAAATGTAGGAGACGCAAACCCACAGCTTCGATTCCTAGGTCAGGAAGATCCCCCAGATAAGTAAATGGCAATCCACTTCACTAGTCTTACCTGGACACATGGACAGCCTGTGGGGTCACAAAAGAACTGGACACAATTTAGCAACTAAACAACACAACAATACATATTTAGAGAAAAAACAATAAGGCAAATATAAGAAAATACTAGCATGTGGGGAGTCTAGGTAAAGGATATACAGCATACATTCTCCAGGAGGCAATACTGTGCTCACAAGAATGGAAATTGTTCTTGGGGACAACAAAACTTACTCTTTTTCCATGTAAAGCTCAGACATACAGAGAGTTCACAAGCATATTTACAGCACATCTATGGTATTAAAATTTCATGGCAGAAGGTAATTAGGAAAAAAAATCTAGAAAGGGTTGGGGGAAAGGTGGCAATAATGAGAAAAAGGTTGAGAAACGTTGGTATATAGGAAATCTTTATCCTCTTCTTGCAACTTTTTCTATGTCTGAAATTATTTCAGAACAGAAAATGTAAACATTGTGATATGCCAGTACTAGGAGAGTTATGGGACTTGGATGAGGCTGCCCTAATTCTGCAGAGCAGCTGAGGGCAGTTCTGGGTCAGGTGACAGGGGAGGTCCCCACTAGAAAGGTAACATTTGCCCCAAGTCTTGAAGAAGAGTCATGAGTGTGCTGGGCAGATAAGGACATGGCCTAATCCCCATAAGCCTCAGAGGAAGATTAAATTCTGTATCATTTAGTAGTATTGTTTAGCATATTTTACCATATTCTAATGACATGCAAACTAATAACCCAAGTCTTTTCTAAAGGATGACTCTCGATTAAATAACAATCCTTTGCCAGGCAGAAGAACCAACTACAAAACTTTCTAAAGAAATGTGAGTTTGAGGGAGCATCTTCTTTCCTCTAGGATTCACTGATTTTCCAAACTTTCAGTCTCCAAGGGAGTGTTTCTCAGTTCATGATTTACAGACTTGGGAAATCCTTGGGGATTTTGGACAGGGAAGGTGCCATCCTGGGAAACTGGCCTGTAGCTCTGATGTTGCGCCGGGTCAGGAGGCTTCAGAGAGGCAGAGAGTGGCTTTCACACTGCAGGGCAGCAGAGCCTGCCTTGCTGTCAGCCGGAAACCCGACACTGCACTGTGGAAATACACACAGTCAGAGAGCACGCTGTGAGAAGAGGCACACAGAGGGGCAAGCACCGCAAAAATTGTACTCTTCTCCCCATGACAGTTGCCTTTTGTTTGGACAAATAATTTGAGGAGAGAACAAAAAAGCAGCTGTTTGCTTAATGCCAAGCCACAGAAACATGGAGCCTTCCTGGCTCAAGCTAGGAGCAAATTCCTCCTCATCCCAAGCATTCCTGATGATTCGCCTTCTGGTCCTGCAGACTGAGGTGACACAGAAAGCACCCACTGTCCCCGGAGCCCCTTTCACTGGGCAGAGGCCATCTCACTCATTTATTACTCAGTAGGACAGGGGGCCAGGGAAGCCAGAGAGCTCCATGCCAGGTCAGGCCAAGCCAGAGGGTGGCTGTGATGGGAAAGGGTGGCCTGACAAGTTATTCATGCACATGGATGCTCTGCCTGCTAGTTCAGTCTACAGACAGAACAATCTGCAAAAAGCAGAGCATAAGAACTTGTGCTCAAAAGTTTTGGAGTTTGTAACATATACAGATTCACACACATATACACACATGCCCCAACACACACAAACTGCTTGTGATACACACATTTGGTGCCAATATAAACAGGATCTTGGCCAAAAACTGTATTGGTTAGCAACTGGCCAATGAAGTGTTTAAAGTGAGAGGCCAACAGAAAAACTCAAACAGTAGCGTTTTTTCCTAAACTTGAAGTCACCAGTCAGTACTGCTTTTCCTTTGCAGAATGGTTTTCTAATATCTTCACACGGGAAAGATCCTGTATGCAAAGAGCCCTGTGACGGGTTTGCCATTAGGTGAATTCATTACCGTAAATCCATCCAAGGCGAGTTCCAATAACAATTACCAGGCCATCAAGGCATGAAACTCAAGGGCCGCTTTGAATTTGTAACCAGTGCCAGGGAGAGGGAGGAGCAAGGCGTGGGGCTTCGAGAACTAGCTGGTCTCCAACGTTTATGGAAGGACTGAGGCTCCAGAGAGGGAAGGAGCAGCTTGTGGGGCCCACCAGCTGACACCTGGAAGAACAGGCTGGCGAGGAGGCATGCCCTCTTCCCTCAGACCCTCAGAGTCCACCTCAGCACTGTGCAGAGCAAGCACGTCGTCCTGGGGACACATCCACATTCGAGAGGTGACTTCTTCCCACAAGCTCCCACCTTCGGGTGTCAAATGCCTTCTGCCCACTCATAAAGTCTGTTCCCAGGAAAGGACTAATGACTACTATTTACCACTTAGACCGAGTTATTGTTTCCAGGTCACAGGATGTGTTTCACTTGAAGTCAATGCCCAACAGTGCTGACTTCTGCTAGAAGAACTAGAGCCTTTGGTCTGCTAATGGGAGAGGGTTTGGTAGGGGTGAGGAGTGGCAGCCTTTCTCAAAAGTCATGTATACTGCCTGCATGTTCTCCCCTCTGAGCCTCATTCCCTGTTCCTAAGTAGCTCCTATCCTGAGGAGATGGTCTCTTGGTAACTCTATACCTCTCCTTAGCCCTTACTGAAATCAAGGCTCATGTCTATACTGGATCTCCATTTTCTCTCAAGTGCCTAGCCCAGTCCATGGCATGTAGCACATATCAACAAATGTTCATTGAATGAATGACTAAATGAAGGTTTGGATGAAGGGATGGATGGGTCGATGAGTAGATAGATGGATGATGGATGGATGATGATTGATGGATGATGGAATTCCAGTACAGCTCCATCTGGGTCCTGTCTATCTTCCTTCTCGGGTCCTGGATCCTGCCTCCCTGAGAAATCTCTTGCTTTTGCGCTATCTTAAAGAAGCCCAGTCAATAGGTGACGGTGTTACTGGACGCTCATCATGAATTACTGCAGTAGCAACTGAGAAAGGCCAAGAGAGCAACCAAAGAGAGGGGCTGGAAAGATAAAAGGCAGAGAGGGAGAAATAGAGAGGTTGAGAAGGGCATAGAAAAACAGATCATAGGCAGCAGGAGGAGAAAGGCAGAAGCTTTAGGGACCTGAAGGGAAAACAGAGGGAAGAGAGGCTCTGAGACTAACCATGGGGAAGGGGAGGCAGCAAAGAGGGGCGAACCATGAAAAAGAAATAGCATTATCAGGAAAACAAAAACAACAGGGGCTTCTCTAATAGGACTGTAGGGAGGCGAAAGTTGGAGGCTTGTAAGAGAAGAGAGGAGGAATCTTAACCAGAAAAATGTAAGTAGCAGAGAAAGAGAGAAACAAGATGAGAGAAAAAATGCTGGCCCTAAAAGCTACAGAAGGGGTGCCTGGCTTGAGAGAGCCAAAGCCACAGCTGCTCTGCCAAGGGAGGAAACCTTAGGAGACCCGCCCAACCAGAATCTTGAAGTCCCAGACTTTTTCCACCTTATGAGCTGTAAATTGATCTATTCAGTTAGAGAAACCTGGTTTTTATTGAGTAATTTCCTCTGAACGACCTCCAGTTTTGAAAATGTCCCCAAAGTTCTCTGACTCCCTCCCTCCCCCGCTGGGTCCCTGCGTCAGTGCCCGTAAATCATGGAAGGCAGGCCCCCACATCCTTGCTGTCGGTCAGGTCCCCTGGCTAATCCTGATATGGAACAGGGTCCTACTTGGTGCAGAGACCTCAGATCTGTTTGTTCTGCTGGCCAGGTCCCAGCATGCACCTCGCTGAGCTCATATCCCAACTGTAGCTCTGGAGCCCCAGCTACAGCAAGGATTTCCAGCTCGTCCCCAGCAACATCCGTCCTCCACCTGGCCTTGATAATCAAGGAAGTTTCTCCAGTTTTCTTCTTTGCCCTCAAGTGGGGCCTCTTGCAGATGCACACAAGGGGCTCTTTATGGGAAGCACTGCCCATCACTTGCTTTTACACTGGATCTTTTATTCCAGGATCCCTCAAAGCATCTTCACAGACAAGTGTCATTGTCTCCCCCTTCCAGATGGCACAGAGAGGAAAGCACAGAAACTCAAGTGGTTCAACGAAGGTCGCTCAGAAAGTCAGAGCAGAGGTGGGAACAGAATCCAGAACTCCCCGCTCCCAAGCCTATCACCTGCCACTCCCAGGCAGAGCTGGGAACAGCCAGCCTCTTTGAGGGTCCTTCCCTACTCCCTACAGCAGCACACAACACGGCCCCTCCCCTCCCCTCCCTCACCCCCACCTCACCAATCTTTGCTACCAAAGCTCAGAACGGTAATTCTATCTTCCTAACTAGGATTGCACAGGTCTTTGGTTGGAAGGGCCATTTTGCAAAATCAACTGAAGGCCGACGGACTTGCCAAGATCCAGTAGGGCGGGAGGGGGGCCTGAAAGCCTCCTCAGGAGGTGAGATGTAGGCATCAGGCTCAAAAAGCAATTGCATTACCTGTGTGGCTAAGGTTTTACTGCCTGCTCAATCTGAAAGTTAGCAAAGTAGTAATCAATGAAAAGGAAATATAATTGAGAAGATTAAAAGCTGAGGGTGGGTATGGACTGGGGAGGGAAGTGATTGCTAAAGAGGTCCATTTGTATAATTCAAAGGTCGATGACTCTCATTAAACTCACATCTCCAGACACTCAGGGGATGAAAGAGAAACTCTCCATGCCGACTGGCTGACACCTAAGAGTTTCCTCCTGGCCACTGTCAAGGGTAGTGGGAGGCCAGAGGGGCTGAGAAGAGGTTGGAAAGAAAATTTAGAGGAATCCATAAGCAAAAGAACCTTTGGATAAATGAAACACAAAACCAAGCCTCTGAGCCTTTTTAAAATGATATCCAAGTTTCTTTTAGTCTCTGAAGGCTTGTTTATATGATCTGAATGGAAGCTGAATTGATGCCCAAGGAAGTTCTAGACTGGCACAGCCCTCGCTTTCTTTGTTTATATTCACACCCACCCTCCAACACACACACACACACAATTTATCCTTACACGGAACACATGTGTTTCTATAGCTTTGGATCAGCAATGGGCTCTGGCTGACACCACACTTTTATGTGCAAATCTATTAACTGTATCTGTCTCTGAAACAAGGGACAGATTGTCTTGCACATTCCCACATTCCTCCCTGGGAGACAAGGTATATATAAGGGTGTGTGTGTGTGTGTTTACAGGTCTAAACTGAGACTTGGGGCCTGTGAGGTCCATGAGGCCAGACCACCCCTGCCTGCTAGGACACGAGCACCAGAGCAGACAAAACTATGGTTTGTCTTCCTGCCTTTGCTTTTCTTCTACTAGGTTGCTAACAAGTGGATGCCCAGTTTATCCAGGTCTGCCTTGTCCCTTCATACATCTTCTGTTCTTACTGTCTACACCAGGAACCCCTACAAGTGTGCCTTAGAGACCATACGATACAGACAGAGCTCTAAGATACAGCAAAAGTATTTATTTGCTATTGCTGCCTAATATATTTACCACAAACTTAGCTGTTGAAAACAAAAGGATTTTCCTCCTTCGGTTTGCAGGGGTCCAGAGTCTGGCACAACATGGATGGGTTCTCTGCTCAGGGTCTCCCATAGCAGAAATCAAGGTCGGCCAGACTGCCATCTCTCCTGAGACCTGGGGTCCTCCTTCAAGCTCTTTCAGGGTGTCAGAATCCAGTGCATTGTGGTAAAGGACTGAGGTCCCTGTTTTCTTGTTGACTGTTAACTGGGGGCTGTTTTCAGGTTCTGGAGGCTGGCTACTGTGCCTGGCTGTGAGGTTTCTCTGCAACACAACAGTGTTCTCCTTCAAGGCCAACAGAGAATTCTCTACTGCTTTGAATCCTGGACTGTGTCTCTCTGGCCTCTAGATCCAGATATAAAGGGTTCATATGGATAGGTATAGTTAATCCATTTTGATTAACTCAAACACGACTTATTAGTTACCTTAATAGCATTTTGCAAACATAAAATCCCTTTTGTTATGTAATGTAAGACAATTACAGCAGTGATGGCTCATTTAGTTACTGGTATTACCCACTCTTGAGAGGAGAAGATTAATCAAAAGTCAGGGTCATTGGTGGTGTCTAAGAATTCTACCTAACACAACAAATGAAAATAGTATTTTCCCATACAACACCTGGGACACACTTATATTTGAATATCATTTGTTTTTCATCTGAAGTTCAAATTTAAGCAGGCATCCTGTATTTTATCTGGCAATGCTAGAGGCAGAACTTAGGGGCCTCTGCTACACGAACAGGCCAAGACTGGCCTGCAGTAGGAGAAGGCATTTCCTTTGTGAAGCAGGCAGCAGTAGAACTTTCTTCAGCTGGGGGCCCTTTGGTGATAAGAGAAGGCCTCTGTGGCCTGATTTCTACAGCATCACTGTTTCTGCCTCCCCACCCCCAGCTCCCTCAGTCCAGGGCTGTCAACACCCTGCAGACACACGGAGAGCAATTGCCGTTCCCAGGCCATGTGCAGACACGGCTCCGGAGGTCAGCCACCAAGTCTCACTTGCCTCGAAGCACAGCCTAGTGGGCAGGGTAGGGAACTGGGGAGTGGAGCCCGAGGTGCTGAGGGAGACAGAAGCAACCCCAGGCTCTCTCCCTTCAGCCCTGTATGGAAGATCCCTGTCCCAGAAGAAGCTCTCCTCTCGAGGTGGGCCATACAGGCTCTTTGGGCTGCGGAAAGCTCCCCTCACCAGCAGTTTTCCTTTTGAGAAAGGCTTGGCTCTCCTCACGGCTGCTCCAAATCCTTGCCAGCAACACTTCAAACTCTGGCCGGCCCAGTGTTACATTTTAACAGGCCAGGCCCTATTAGCCTGATCCTAGGATGGGTTATTCTTTCCAGTTTTCACTAACAAAAATCCCCTTTTATTTGGACACTCAAGTGGCCTCTAGGAACGAGGCTTTCATGAGTTGCCAAAAATGTTCGGATGCGGCAACATTTGTGTGTGTGGCCAATTACATCGTACCTCTGGGGCTGATCCCACAGGCTTTTCTCAGGCAAGACTTCTGTGAACTTCCAGCAGACCCCCACCCTTTCTCTTGAGCTCTATCTGCAAGAGCAGGCTCTGGGTGGCTGCCTGGGCGGCTGGAGACGAGTTTATGCATAGAGTTCTTATTTGTATGAAATCAATCTGAGTGGGGAGAATGATTTATATGCGCACTAGTCAATGCATTATTAGAATTAATATCATTATTTCTCTGCTTCCTTTTTAGGTTTTTCCTCTCATAAATCAATTTAGTTCGATAAGATTGGGCTGAGTTTTGGCTGCACACAGACTGGAGTGTTCTGTGTGGTGGGAGCAAAGGACTATTTGGCGAGTTCAGACAATGCCTCCATTGTTTTCTGATTTATTGAAAGCTCAGCTTTTGCTAGTATTAGATGTACTCGTTGATGTTTTGCAAAGGAGGGATTAGTGAGGATTTTTTTCTGACCCAACAGCTATCTCCCTACAGCGTTGGTTCTTAGAGTCTCTGGTTTGTTCTAAGTTGCCTTTTCCATAGCCAAGTAATGGCCACTAAAAGGACGGGTAGGTGTTTTTATAATCATTCTCTCTTTCCATCTTCCTTTTTGGCCAAGACACACTAACTTGTCTTGTGTCTGATCTGAGTTTCCTAACTGCCTGCAGAAGAGGATCTATTCAAGTCTTTTCCTTCACCATCACATTTATTAAATATATTGGTTGTGCAATGTCTTTCTTATTGATGCACTCTCAATGCCAAACCAGTGCAGGCTGGAGACTTGCATCAGAAATCTGTGAATATGAGTATCTGGGTCATATTTAATAGGGTTCCGACGCTCTCTTTCATTAACCTCTTCACGTACCTCATGCAAACATTGTCTCCATTGCATGCTTTTCAGAATATGTCATAGAAGTCACTAGGGAATCCTACAGTATTTTTCTTATGAAAAGGACATCAGAAATGTTTAAAAATTTCTTGTCTTTTTATTTTTTTAATGTCTTTTAAAATGTCTTTTTTTTTTTTTTTAATGTTTAAAAATTTCCTGTCTGCAACAGGAAATCAGGAAGAGCTGATGTGGCTTCAAACACAACCATGGTTACTTTAACGTTACTTAGTCTCTTTCACCCACCATATCTTCACCCTGACATCATTACCCACCTGCTCACCAGGCTTCCAGGAGCTCCGTGCAACAGCTTTTACTATCTATATTTCTTGCCTGGGAATTCCTGTGCCTCTTTTCCTCTTTGCTCTGAAAAGGAAACAGAAGAATAAACTTAGGAGAACAGGCTACAGTCCCACAGGCACGTGCAGCTGCCCCTAAGAGGCATTTGGGTGTTAACCCCTCTGAAAGGTAAAAGGTGAAAGTGTTAATCGCTCAGTTGTTTTGATTCTTTGCGACCCCACAGACTATAGCCTGCCAGGTTCCTCCATCCATGTGATTTTCCAGGCAAGAATACTGGAGTAGGTTGCTATTTCCTTCTCCAGGAAGCGGATCCTGACCAGGAGATCGTCCCGACCCAGGGATCAAACCCAGGTCTCCTGCCCTACTGGCAAATTCTTTACTATTTGAGCCACTAGGGAAGCGGGGTAGCCAAGATCCTGGTAGTGCTTTGTTTAATTCTAGTAAAAACTGATGCTTAAATAACCCTTAAAGAGGTGGAGCTTCCAAACCTAGGGTCCTACATATAATAGTCACTCACTACACAGTTGTGGAATCAACTAGATTTTATGTTGATTAGTTCTTTCCTGTTTTAAGAAAAATTTTTAAAAAACAAAACAAACCTTCCACAAGGGGTTATCATTATATCCTTAGTGACAATCTCTTGTCAGAGTTACATGAGTCACCCTACCCTAGTACGTGGTGTTGGGAATTCACAGAGCAGCCTCAGTTTTCCTGGAAACGTAACATGAGCACAGCACATCCTACCATTATAGTGATAGGAATGTGTCAGTCGCCTAGTCATGTCCAACTCTTTGTGACCCCATGGACTTGTAGCGTGCCAGACTCCTCTGTCCAAGGAGTTCTCCAGGTAAAAACACTGGAGTGGGTAGCCATTCCCTTCTCCAGGGCATCATCCCAACCCAGGGATCGAACCTGGGTCTGCCGCATTGCAAGCAGCTTCTTCACCATCTGAGCCACCACACCATTACCACTCCCCAATCCCAGTTCACGTACCATCTCTGGCTAACACATACATGTCTATTTCTCACAAGGAGGGGAACATTAGAAAGGAAAATGAATTGAGAAATTGCCTCTGGAAACTGAAAGCAAACCAGAGCAATGTAGAGTCATGCCTCAAATGTGCGTGGATTTGAGAATGTTCATGGATCACTCTAGATAAGGATTCATTGTTTTTGAGATAGTGTGATTCCCCAGTGAAATCAGAAAGACTGTGGTCAGCTCTCACATCTGAAACACACAAGCTGTGTAGCTCAGGCCAGTTAGTTGATTTCACTGAAGGTACTTCCTCACCTGTGAAATGAGAGTAACACTATTCTCCTTTCGGCTGCTATGAGGATTACAAAAAACCTGTTTTGGCAAGGACTAGACCTTCAACAAATATGGTTTTCCCTTTTGGAATGTATGGAATATAATGCAGGTTTATCTCAAGATGCTAGATTACATACATTTTAACCATCAGCTACTAGACTATGTCTTCACACAGTGAAGTAACTCAGAGGTTACTGCCTTATGTGTGACTCAATTTACTTTTGCGCTAAGCATTCCAGCCCACCTGTGTGGACCACTCTAAGTGGCTTTACTTTGACACCTGAGAGGTTCTCGAGGGCTGGTGAGGCCAAGTGTGAGGGGTAGTCCTAGACTCTAGGCTGGTGGTGCGTGTCTTTGCCCCACACACCAGTTTTCTGCTCCACTGGTGTGATCCTAGTTTATTTCCTGCCTTCTCTATCCCTCTGTCCTCCAGTGATACTTTCCATGGCTGTCACAGCCTCCCTTCTCTCTAATTTTCTGTTTTCTCATTTTGCTTCCTTTCTTCCAGTCTTCTCAGTCTTTAGTACCACTGTGACTTGGCTGGTATCAACTGCTAACTGCCCATCAAGAAACAGATGGCACACTCAAATCCAAAGAATTCTAGAAAGGTTTAAAGAAAGGACTATTTGCAAAGTGTAGGCAGAGTATATCACATGAGAGATGGTCCAGTCCCCTGGGTCTAAAGACACAGGAACTGTCACCACCTCCAGGCCCATAGCGGTAGGGGGAGGGAACCTGGAACTTAACTTCTAGAACCTAGAGAATGTCAGAGAGGACTCAGTAGAGAGAATCAGGGCGATAAATACCTCAGACCTCTCTTCTCCCTCACTGCCACATCCTACAAAGATTTCCCATTGGACAGACCCAGTGAAAATCCAGAGAGCAAGGCTTCCAGGGCCCAGAGTAGGGTGAAGAAGGGTAGAGGGTCTGGAGGAACACAGACACCAGAGAGAGCTTGTCTTACTCTGGCTCATGAACCCAGCACCCACCAGCACTCCAGAGAGCGAGAGTTCTGAGTGTGCGAGATGTGGGATAATTGGGATGTGGCTACCATTTTGTGCAAACTTGCAGGCTCAATTGTGTTTTCCATATTCATGCCATTTCTCCCTTCCTTTAATTTACTACAGCTTGATCTACATTTTATGGAGTTATTTTAAGCACACGCAGGAGATCTTCTTGCCATACACAGGGAACAATCAATGTTCTCAGTTAATAATTCATTCTTTCATTAAATGCCCTAAGTAATTAAATAAAACATGAATAAATTCCACACTGATATTTGCTAAAGTTTTGTTTCTAGAGAATTTTACCTGTGGGCAGATATGCTGGGACCATTTACGATAATGAACAGTGAAATAAGAAAATCTCAGAGTGTAGAGTCACAGTCATTCTCATAGTAACCAAATGCTTACTAAATACTGAATATTTTTTAGCCTCAAATACTGAAATAGTCTAATGAAGTTTTAAAGAAACTGAGGCCCAGAGAAGCTCAGTGTCTTGCTCAAGGTCACATCAGGTAGAATCTGACAACAGGTTTTTCTGGCACCAAAACCAGGCTTTTTCTATGATTTCCCCCACTCCATCTTTCTAACATTTCTACAGGGAAGCACGTGATAACAGAAGAAAAACTTAGTAGGTCAGAGTTATCCATATTTTAAAACACAGGTGCATGTGGTGTGCATTAAAAAGAGACAGAGAGAGCCAAGTGTGAATTTCAGAAGAAGGTGGTGGGAGACCACATCTGAGGAATGTTCTAGAACACTGGGAGTAAGGAGAGAAAGCTGGCAGAAAATAAAATTTTCTGCTTTACTCATTCCCTGAGATCCTTTCTCCAAAGAAGTCCAGCCATGGGCCCAAATGTTTATCTCAGTTCTATAAAGAAGCCCACACTCGTTGAAGGTGGCTGTGTCCTAGCCCTGCTATGAATCTCTAAAGCTCCTGAAAAGGGCTTTCATATTAGTATTGGGGTCACACTCTTTCCTAATAATTCATTTCCTTTGTCACCTCCCTGTTAGCACATTCTGATTGTTTCATATCATCGTGAAATATACTCCTCTGTTTTCACGTTAGTTTTGTAGGTGGCGTGGATTGATTCCAAACCTCTGGACAGTTCTCTAATGTTAGGATTCTCTCAGGGAGGAAACACATTTCGATATATATCCTGATCACTCCCCCTACTCCATCCCAAAGAGCTCCTCCTCGTACATTTCCCTTTCAGAATAGTGCCTTGTCAGTCCCTCTGTGGGCTTCCCACTAGTGGTAAAGAACCCACCTGCCAATGCAGGAGACATAAGAGATGTGGGTTCACTCCCAGAGTTGGGAAGATCGTCTGGATGAGGGCACGGAAACCACTCCAGTATTCTTGCCTGGACAGTTCTATGTACAGAGGAGCCTGATGGGCTATAGCCCATAGGGTCACAAAGAGTTGGACATGGCTGAAGCAACTTGGCATGTGCACAAGCACAGTCCCTTCGTGGCCTCGGTTACCCCAAGCCCCGCTTCTCCCTCATAGCCACAGCAAATCAGTTGCCAAGCCTTGTTGGACCTGGGTTGTGAATCCCTTTCTCCTTCTTTTTCACAGGTATCACCAAAGTTAAAGCTCTTATCTACTCTCCTTTGATACCCAATGAGCACTATAGGCTTTTTTCCTGAAGTGAAGTGAAGTCGCTCAGTTGTGTCCGACTCTTTGCGACCCCATGGACTGTAGCCTACCAAGCCATTTAAGATAGACTTTCCTAACCACCTCTTCACTCCCTACCCATGTTCCACTGAGCCACTAGAGTTAACTTTGTCATACTTAGATTTGGTCATTTCACTTCCTTATTTAATGTACTTTCTGCTGCTGCTGCTAAGTCGCTTCAGTCGTGTCTGACTCTGTGCGACCCCATAGATGGCAGCCCATTGGACTCCCCCATCCCTGGGATTCTCCAGGCAAGAATACTGGAGTGGGTTGCCATTTCCTTCTCCAATGAATGAAAGTGAAAAGTGAAAGTGAAATCGCTCAGTCGTGTCCGACTCTTAGCAACCCCATGGACTGCAGCCTACCAGGCTCCTCCATCCCTGGGATTTTCCAGGCAAGAGTACTGCAGTGGGGTGCCATTGTGTCTGCCAATTGCCTAAGAGAGTATTCCAAGTACTTTAACCTGATATAACAGGGGCTCTGCCCTTCTTTCCCAGTGCTCCCTACAGCCTACTCTGAACTCTTTATTCATTTGATCCTCCCTACTCTGCTCATAGTGTCCTATTTACCCACAACACTTACGGCCCTACTTCTTACAGTACCTCTTGCATGAGCATATCCCTGCTGTTAACTACTATACAATGAAGAGAAGGAATTCATTGGTCCAGATGGGCTTAGCTACCTATGGCTAGGGGAACAAAGCCACTTTATACACATGCAGCCAGGGGAGAGGACCACCCCAAGTTGTCTGCTACATTTCCTATGCTGCTGTGAGAACACAGAGAAGACAGGCTTCCTGACATGATCTCATGTGGCAGACAGGACCCAGGCATCCCAGAGATCCATCTGCCAGTTTGGAGAGGCTGAAGCAGGGGAATCACTTATTACATTGGCTGGCTAACATGGTTTTCATTCACAATCTGCGGAGACAAAGTTCTTTCTGGTTCTTGGTAATTCAACCTTAAATTACCATGCACACCCTAAAGGAAGGGACAGAGGGTGAAAGAGAGGAATGGGGACAAGGCAACATCAGAGAGAAGCGGGCCACAGAAATCAACCTGCTTCTCGTGACATTGTTCTTTTCTCCTCCTTTCTTCACAGGACTCATCATTAAAATGGAAGTGAGGTCAGAGTAGATTAGAATATTGTGAATGTCCTTTACCTGCAGAGTCTTTTCTTCAGAAGAGGTTTTAGTGGCACTCTAGGGAGCACATCTGGCAGACATGCACTGGTTGGTGTACTGTGTGGCCCTTCCCCAGTGACCTAGGGATCATCAGGGCTGGAGCAAACTGGGAAGCCCTGGAAAAGACCAGTATCAGATGGGTCTGAGCACCAAAGAGGACTGAATCTCAGGCTGATCAGGAGGGGTGATGAGGGGAGGGTGCAGGGGGAGTGTTTCAGGCCAAGCTCCGGGGGAGTTTTCTGTACCCACTCTTCATCAAAGAATTCTAACAGGGCAGTTTTTTTTTCACCTTTGCAGGTCCCTGACTTGAGAGGAGAAAATGGCTGTATCATTTGTGGCCTGCGAGTGTTGTGTCTGGTTCCTGTGGTTTGTTTTCCTGCTTTGAAAGCGAAACCATGCACAGCTCCAAGATGGAAAGCAGACCAGGATTTGTCAGCGCGGCCATTCGTCATGTCCCCCAGAGGGGGCTGTGAACTCCTGCAGCCTCGAGCTCTGCCAGCTCGCAGACCACCCACCTTGCAGCGTGGGCATGGGGCTCTGCTACCCAGCTGGTCTGAGGCCTCAGCCAGCTCCCACCCACCCTTGTGGATGCAGGCCTGAAATTAACCGCAATGATGGACCTTGGACCCGGCAGTCCAGGTCCCTTGCAGGGCGATTCTGAAGTGGGCCCAGGGTCACCTTGCAAAATCGTTCAGCATGGACAGAGCCACTCAGATCTGCTTCACAGCAGAGCCGGGGAGGAAATCACTTTACTGCTCTGTGAAAAGTCATTTGCCTATGTTTAAGCTGAACTCCTTTGTTTTTATTGTTCTGCAGAAAGCTAGTTGTAAAATGCTCTGATGTACATCAAACAGCAAATGTCTGCACCTGTCTGGCTGGGGGAGGGTGGGGGGACTAGGGAGGCACTTGGAGGCATCACTGTAAGAAGTTTCCAATGCAGCTGTCCCAGACAGGTCACCGATGATCAGCAAGTCCATCAGACCCACCAGGGAACTCAGGAAAGATGCCCTGGTCTGTAGCAGTCCACTCAAGTCTTTGGGGCTGGCAGCTTGGAATCCATATCTATAACAAGTCTCCCTGGTAAATGTTCTGAACTAATTTAAGAACCAGAGCATGGGTCCACGTTGGCTGTACAACTCCAAATCTGGGGAACGTTTCTATGTGTGAGCCCAGGAAGATGCTCTGGTCTCCAGGGAATGAGAGGCAGCTGGGGCTGTTCCCAGAGCTGATCAGCAGGGCCAAAAGGAGGATCTTATTTGCTTTGCCAGGCTGTGTCAAGTCTGGAGCAAAGAGGCATAGCACTGAAGCCTTCTGAATCCACAGAAGTCTGGTATAAATATGCCAGCTCGACCTGGAACAACAGCCTATGGCAGAGTGGGAGTTGACTGTATCTGGGCTCAAGGAGGAGCAGGCTGAGCCTAGAGCTTGTATTTTAAGACTTGGTTTACTCTTGTGTTTGTGTTCATTTTTTGTAGGACTGTCTCACTGTAATTTTAATAAAGGCAAACCTGGAATAGAAAAACACGGAAGCATGTGCTTTCTTACTTTCTCACATTTAAACCTATTGGACATCTCATCTCATTTGTTGTGGGAGTATGCATCCAGGACCCTGTACTGGGACCCAGGGTTAGACTCTAGGCACTCAGCATCCATCAACAGTGTGGACGGGACTCCCCTTGCAACTGCTGGGACACCAAGCCCCCAGTTTATCCTGACCTTTCAGGGTTTCCCAGAAAGTGCTGAAGTAATCCGCAGTCTCCAGGCTCCCTCCCACTGACCCCGGCCCAAGAACGCACTCAGAAGAGGACTGGGCTCTGGGGATGGGCTTGGTTTCCAGCCGTCCTGGACCATGCGGTGCTCTGTCAGCCCCCACACTGGAACGGCGACTCCTGAGTCAGGTTTCCTGACTTCATGACTTCAGCATGTGTGGCCGAAGGGACCCAGCGGCCATGCTCTCCACAACATCTGGCATGCTCTGTCTCTGGGGCTCCGTCTTGCACATTTTCTAAGAAAAGAAAAAAAAAAACCTAATTGTCTCATTTCTTTCCCATTGGGTATCAGGGTGAGTTTTGGTGGGAGGAAGGTATGCTGGGGGAAGAAAAACGGCTGTTACTTCTTCTCATGCATTATCTGTCTTTGAAATCCAGTGATGAAAATGTCTGTGGGAGGGAGGAGGGGCTTTGGCAGGAGAACACATTCCAAGACCTGCTGGCCTGGGCTGTCGGCTATCGTATGTTCTCCACAAATGATTTATATTAGCACAGTCAGTGTTCCTGAGGTGGGGGATGACCATCCCTGGCCATGACCAAGTTTCCTTGGAAAAACAAAGAGAAGGAGGAGCTAATGGTACAACTGGTGTGAGAGAAAGAGGAATTAGAGAAAAAGCACATGATGAAACAGGGATTAAAAAAAAAAAAGAAATAGCTGGAGGGGAAGAGCTAGGAGAAGATTTTCTACTTTATAAGAATTATTTCTATTTTCCTGATCATCCTCTTTTACTTGTAAAAGGAAAGGTGTTTTTCTTCATTGTGTTAATATTCTAGAAGTACTTAACTGAATCAGACATTTGAGAACTGTTGATTTAGGAGTTTCTCTTTATGGTGGAATAAACTCTTAGCCAATATTTGAAATTCATTCAGATTTAGTAAAGATTCAGGGAGGTGGTAGTGGTTTAGCCACTAAGCCATGTCCGACTCTTTTGCGAGCCCATGGACTGTAGCCCACCAGGCTCCTCTGTCCGTGGGATTCTCCAGGCAAAATACTGGAGTGGGTTGCCATTTCCTTCTCTAGGGGATCTTCCCAACCCAGAGATCTAACCTAGGTCTCCTGCATTGGCAGGCAGATTCTTTACCAACTGAGCCACCAGGAAAGCCCCAATTGCAATGATTCATATGAAAGTTTTTAAAATTACTGTCACTGGTTAGTCCATCAGCAGATGAATGGATAAGAAAGCTGTGGTACATATACACAATGGAGTACTACTCAGCCCTTAAAAAGAATAAATTCAACTCAGTTCTAATGAGATGGATGAAACTGGAGCAATTATACAGAGTGAAGTAAGCCAGAAAGAAAAACACCAATACAGTATACTGACACATATATATGGAATTTAGAAGGATAGTAATGAAGACCCTCTATGTGAGACAACAAAAGAGACTCAGAGGTATAGAACGGACTTTTGGACTCTGAGGGAGAGGGAGAGGGAGAGGGTGGGATGATTTGGGAGAACAGCATTGAAACATGTATACTATCTTGTAAGAATGAAGCACCAGTCTATGTTCAATACAGGATGCAGGATGCATGGGGCTGGTGCACAGGATGATTCAGGGAGAGGATGTGGGGTGGGAGGTGGGAGGGGGCTTTGGCATTGGGAGATCGTGGACACCTGTGGCTGATTTATGTCAATGTATGGCAAAACAAATACAGTATTGTAATGTAGAATAAAGTATTAAAAAATAAAAAATAATTGTTTTGAAAAAAAATAAAAAAAATAAAATTACTGTCACTGGTTAGTGAAGTTGTTTGCTTTGTGGACAGAAACAAAGGTCAAAGTGAGGCTATCATTGGGTTTCTTCTTTCTTCTATTTCCCTACATTTTTGCTAAAAGAACAATTTTTAAGAGGATAAAGGGTACCAAATTCATTCATATTTGTGATCATCATGGAGCCTCGGACTTGCACATTCTCATATAGTAACTGTTTTTCAAGTGGTAAGGACTGAAAACATGGTCTTTAAAATGGATACAGGCAATGTCCTTGGTTGTCAGCTGATAACTCAGCATCGGCACCACCTCCTGCTACACTCTCCTCTGTATCACAGGGCGGGGGAGAGCCTGGAAACACATTTCTTAGAAGTCTTCCCCTCTGTGGTTGTGGCTTAGGGTCTCTTCTCAGAGGCCCTTGCACAAAGTTTGGAAGCCACAGTTTTCCAGAAAGATTTCCAGGCAGATACATCGGCAGATATGGGGGTTTCCAGGAGAGCTCTGGAGAATCACCTGCTCCTGGAGACTTGAAGTCCACAGTGACTTCCGGGGAAACTTGCCAGAGTGACCCACTCAAGTGCTGCCAGCAGCTGAGATCAGCACTGGGAGTTTCCCTGACCTTAGCTCCACAGCCCTTCCAACAGTTTTGCTTGCCTCTAATTCTTTGAACTGAAGTCACTACTGCTTATAATACTTATACTGGCTTTTTTTTTTTTTTTTTTACCACTCTGCAAGGCATACAGGGTCTTAGTTTCCCAACTGAGACTCCAATCCAAGCCCTGCTGCATTGGAAGCAGAGAGTCCTAACCACTGAGCATCCAAGGAATTCCCTAGAGTGGCTTCTCTCTCTCTGAACAAGCTCGGAAAAATGCAGCAAGCCATTGGGATAGGATGAAATCACTTTGGGAGGGAGTGTAGATCAAGATGAGGACAAAGAAGCACATAAGCTATGTCCTTCCTTCCTCTGCCTTGCGCCGACAGGCTGCCTTCCAGCTCAGCAGGCTCATTCCCAGTCTCAAAGACCCCTTCTGATGCTCACTGGAGTTAAGAAAAATGGTGCCCAGCCTCCAAAAATATTCCTTCCCTGTTTTAAAGAAACAGCCTTTACTTTAAGCATCCTGTTATACAGATTGCAGATGTTAAAAGCACAACTTCTAGAACATATTGATTCAGGTTTAAAAGGAACCACCGGTGTCCAACATTAACTCAATGGAATAGTCTGTAAGAGCAGAGTACCTGGAGAGAAAAACAATGTTTTGGTCTCTTTCGTTTATCACTAGTTTCAGCAAAATCAACTGTTCGCTTCAGAATGCAGTCTCTGTAAACCAGAAAACTGAGATCACTAAAGGGAGGCACTGAACACTGCCAGCATATACGAACACTCAAAAAATTCGCTAAATGAGTTTTTGAAATCACAGAGAGAACTCCAGGAGATGTGACAATCAGGACAAAATACTATCTCTTACATGTAGAAAGAGCACTAAAAATGTTAAACTCTTCCATGGGGGAGCTAACAACTCAAATCCTTTCAAAACCTGAAATCAACACAATATTGTAAAGCAATTGGCCTTCAATTAAAAATAAATAAAGTGTGACAGTGTTAGTCGTTCAGACATGTCCAGCTCTTTGTGACCCCATGTACTGTAGCAAACCAGGCTCCTCAGTCCATAGAATTTTCCAGGCAAGAATACTGGAGTAGGTTGCCATTAAAATAAATCAATTTGATTATTTAAAAACCCTGAAGCTAAAGAGGTTCCATCCCCAGGGAATCTGAATTTCTGGATCTCTAAGAAAGAAAGGAATGTGAAGCTCTATCTTTCTAGAACCACTTCTAAGAAGTACTTCACAAGACAGAAATTATTTAACTGGCACATCAGCCAGAGCACCCAAATAAACAGCTCTATCTTCCAACTAAGGAAGTTATTAATATCTCCTTGGGATAGCTCAGAAAATTAATGTCAAGAACACAGGCGGCTCTTCTGAGATGGTGCACACACACACACACACACACACACACACACACACACAAGAACAACACAGACAATAATTTGGAATGACCTCAGAGTATTGTTTCAACCTTTGTTTCTTCCTGTGGCAAAACCGTGCTGGAATTTAGAAGCTCTGAGTTTGAATCTCAGGACTGGCCAGTTTTTAACTGAGTGGCCCTGGGAAAAATCACTTTGCTCTGATTTGATTTTCTTCAACTATAAAACAGTGGTAATGGCATGTACACATGTACCTTTCAGACCCCCACGATTACTGTGAGGATAAAACGATGAGTGTGAAATGTCTTAGAAAACAGAAATATTCTCAGTGTACAACCCACAAGTAAAATCTTGTATTCTTGTTTATGGTAATACTATTCAATTGCTCAGATTTTAAGCAAAAACTCTTTTAATGACAAAAACCCTTGCTAACTGACTCCTAAGGCATAGGAGTAGATAGTGATTTTATTCTACTAACAAACAGCAAATCTGCAACCACACAGCACTGCCATTATACACACATACTTACAAATAGGGAAGTCCAGAGCAAAGTTGTTATGGCAACAGCTGGACTGTGAGTATGAGATTGGAGTGGACCATGTCCTCACTAATAAATGTCAGTTTGATTGGAATTACTTACTAAAGTAGAGCTTAGACAAAGCCAAAAAGGAAAACCAAAGCTTTCTTGATAAAATGGAATCCCAAAGCATAAATAAAAGATTCCACCTGAGAAGAATGATTTATTATCTCTCACTCAAGAAAAGGACTCTCAGTCCATTCTATATGACCACATCTCTTAAGCTGTTTGCTACTGGTTTATAAAAGCTCAGGCATGTGTGTCCATAAGGAGACATACAAAAGCACGTACATGCACACACACACACACACACACACACACACACACACACACACAAACACACACTACACAAATATATAAGTTCAACTAAAAGAAAAACTAGAAGTTATTGGTTACTTGAAATGAAACTAGGTATATCTTTGCCCTAAAAGGCAAATTATCCCACCTTTAGGTCAGAACCACTAATAAACGTTTACATCAGCCAAAGAGAGTTTGGTATTCAGGAAACCTGAGACATTAAAGTGAGGCTGTCACAAAAGAAAAGAAACTGAACGTCTAAAACTTAAAAACCCATCATACCTAGCATGGAGATGTGAGTGCATTTATTCTGCCTCAAACCAATTTGGACCGTATATAATTCACTTCCTTATAAGCTATTTGATTAGAAATGCTGGAAATAATCATGTTACCACATAAATCCTTCTTTCTCCAAGTTCTCCAAGCTACCAGAGATATGACACACTGGAAAGAGTATGTACATTTTTGTTAGGAAGATACCAAGTACCTTTCCTAAGAGCAGGCATGTTGGAATGGACAGTCACACTGAACTTCTTCTGTTTTTTAAGTCAGGCATGAACTAAATGTCTCCCCTCTTCCACATAATTTATACAGCTTTATAAAATGAACATCAGATTTTTAAGGTTATTATACTTATGTTTCATCTATAAGGCATGATTAGACATGATCATCACCACCCTATACATGCTACACACTAAATCGCTTCAGTTGTGTCCAACTCTTTGTGAACCTATGGACTGTAGCCCACTAGGCTCCTCTATCCATGGGATTCTCTAGGCAAGAATACTGAAGTGGGTTGCCATGCCCTCCTCCAGGGGATCTTTCTGACCCAGGGATCGAACCTGTGTCTCTTATGTTTCCTGAATTGGAAGACAGGTTATTTACCACTAGGAGCACCTGGGAAGCTTAGAATAATTGGGGTAAGACACTGGATCAATGGAGACAAATTTATTTGAGGGTCCAGTGAGCATCTCTGTCATGTTAAAAAAGCTAATCCATAAGAAACAAATATTTCAATTGCACTATACAAACAAAGCTGAAAGCTGGGTTTCCCCTGGATGCAAGCCCACCTTAGGAATTCTACCAAACCTGCAAAAACATAAGACTCCCATTTCCTTAAGATCCTGAATTAATTTGAACTTGAGTAGAACGGGTATAAACAATGAAAGAAGAAGTATTACCCCACATATCAGGAAGGCAGGGCACATCATAGCCCAGACTCTGAATCTCTGAAGTTCCCTTAGTCTGTTCTTCTGGCACTTGTTGGCTTTGTCTTCAAGCTGACTTCCTTCAAGATTACAAGTTAGTTCTCAGCAGCATTGAGAAGGCAATGGCACCCCACTCCAGTACTCTTGCCTGGAAAGTCCCATGGACGGAGGAGCCTAGTAGGCTGCAGTCCATAGGGTCGCTAAGAGTTGGACACGACTGAGCAACTTCACTTTGACTTTTCACTTTCATGCATTGGAGAAGGAAATGGCAACCCACTCCAGTGTTCTTGCCTGGAGAATCCCAGGGGTGGGAGAGCCTGGAGGGCTGCTATCTCTGGGGTCATACAGAGTCGAGCATGACTGAAGCAACTTGATAGTGGCTTGGCAGCAGAGAGGGTTACATTTTTCCTCATTCATGTTCAGTGAGCAAAAGACAAAAACTCTCCCCTAACTGTGAACTAAAAATTCTTCCCTTCAGTCTTACTTGGTCAACATGAGTCCCAGGGCTACCCAATGGACCAATAGTTGCCAGGGAACCATCAGGTATGAACTGTCCTATCCCTGGCTCCAGGTGTAATAACCAGCAAAGGAGATGGGGGTGGTAAGGACTGGCTTAGACCAATCAGGACTCATCCCTGAAATGAAAGACTGAACAAACCTCCCTTGAGTTACAAGGCTGAGTTGAGTATAGACGTCGAATACCAAGAAGAAAATAAGGATTTTGTTAGGAAAGAAGAAAGAATGGATGTTAGTAAACAATTGACAATGTCCACCTTAGAACCCAATAAGCTTACCTTACTAGAAGTGGTAAGAATTTGACCTCTGATGGTGTGTCTGGAATTTATGTGGAACAGTGGTCCACTGTCAGTAAGAAGGGGTATTTCTAATTAAAAACCCATGTGCTTCCACCTAGCCTCAGAAAAAGATTCTGCATTCCTTAAGAGAGAGGGCTGCAAAGAAACTTAAATACACTGATGAAACTTTATCAGAGCCTAGTATAAGGGCCATAAAATCAGTAGAAACAAAGACATTCCCCATATCAGCAGAACAGAAATAGCAGCTACTGGTTTAGGATAGCAAGCAGCAGAATGGATAAATGTAGCAAAGTAGCAGGAAAAAAGCCCAAAGAAGACAAAAGTCACCTACCATGAAAAAGAAGGAGGCTGATATGGCTTTGGGAATCAGTACGTCTTTTAGATATGGGCTTGAAACTGAAAATGTGAAGATAATTCCAGAGTGCTTGGTGAACTGCTAAGAATACTTGCTTAGCCCTCCTTTCTCTCTCAGGGTGGAAAATAATGTTTCTTTTATAAAGAGGATCTTCCAAGAACTCCCCAAAGGTGAGCAGACTGGGTTTCCAGATTGGACTGCATGACCATAGGAAGGCCACAGAAAGTGCTCCTGTGGGGGAAGATCACGCCTAGAACAAGGCATGGTTTCTTCATCTAAAGATGCTTCAATATTTCTATTTTAAAGCTTAGGGAGCTTTAAAAAATCAAAGAAAATTATGAGCAAACCAAATTTTTAAAAACTGTAATATAGTACATACCAACATAAATATACACACACATACACACACATTTGCCTGAAATTGTCATTTCATTAAGACCGAAGTAACTGCTTGGCTACGTCATCTTGAATTAGGTAGAAAGGATAGAATGTTCCAGAAGACTAGCTGTCCATAACATATTCCTACGAAGAAATCTACTATAAAATTATGAGTAGCCATGAATTATAGAATCAAGATTCAAATAATTTCGACAGTGCAAATGTTGGGAAAAAAAGATCAGGGACAAATGCAAAGTCCATTACTTTGGTTGAAAGAATCAACTGTACAGACAGGATAATACCAGCTTAAGAGCTATGAGTTTTGACCAGGTCTGTCAGCTGACCATGATTTAATATGTGATCATTAGGGTAATGCAACTACTAAAAAATCAATATAACAGTTAGATCATGGCACGTGATAATGCTACCATTTTCCAACTGGATCAGACCACATTTGGGATCCTGGATAATGGAGGTAAATGAATGACAATGTTGACAAAGTAGAAGATATTTAGAGGAGAAGGCAAGGGGGAAAGTTTGGGAAACTATATCATAAATGTAGCAGAAAAGGCATCATTTAGAGTTGGAAATAAAGTTGTTCTGTTTACTCTAGAGAGCAAAGACTGAGGCAGCAGATTTGGGATCTCTGCACAAACAAGTGGACAGTATTAAATGTCCTATCTCACATTCCTGGAAAGCAAAAGGACAAGCTCTGGAGCCAGTCAGCCTGGGTTCATACCTGGTTCTGCCACATACTGACTCTAACCCTAAGAAGGTTACTAAAACACCCGGTTGCCTCCGTTTCCTCATCAGCAAAACAAGGATACTAGGAGTCCCTACCTCAGAGAATTCTAATGAGGAATACATAAGTTATAAGTAGAGCACTTAAAACCTTGCCTGGTAAATCGTAAACACCGTAGACATCTTTGCTATCAATACAAAGAACCAGCTTTTTCACAAATAGAAATTCTGTGTGCATTGGTTTGCTAAGGCTACTCTAAAAAAAATACCACAAACTGGGTAACCTGAAACACAGAAATTCATTGTCTTACAGTTCTGGAGGCTACAGGTCTAAATCAAGGTGCTGGCAAGGTTGACTCCTTCTGAAGGCTGTGAGAATCTGTTCCATGCCTCTTTCTTAGCTTCCGGTAGACCACTGGTAATTTTTGGTGTTCAGAAGGAAATGGCAACCCACTCCAGTACTCTTGCCTGGAGAATCCCATGGAGGGAGGAGACTGGTAGGCTACAGTCCATGGGGTCGCAAAGAGTTGGACACGATTGAGCGACTTCACTTCACTTCTTCACTTTGACTTTTAGAAGAATTAGCCTGGCCTCTGCCTTCATCTTCACATGGAGCTCTCCCTGTGTGAATGTCTGATTCCATATTTTCTTTTTCTACGGAGATACCTGTCATACTAAACTAGGGCTCACAGTAATGACTTCATTTTAACTTGTTTATCTTTGTACTGTGCTTATTTGCTCAGTCATGTCCGACTCTTTGCAACCCCACATGCTGTATCCCACCCAGGCTTCTCTGTCCGAGGGATTCTCCAGGCAAGAATACTGGAGTGGGTTGCCATTTTCTTCTCCAGGAGATCTTTCCAACTCAAGGATCAAACCCAGGTCTCCTGCACTGCAGGCAGACTCTTTACTGCCTGAGCTACCAGGAAGTCACACCAAAGATAACTATTAATACCTTGGTTTATTTCTTCCTGGAAACATGTATTTATATAATTAGGATCTTCTACTATATATACCTCCTGGAAATCTTGATTTTAGCTTGTGTTTCTTCCACTCCAGCGTTTCTCACGATGTACTCTGCATATAAGTTAAATAAGCAGGGTGACAACATACAGCCTTGACATACTCCTTTTCCTATTTGGAACCAGTCTATTGTTCCCTGTCCAGTTCTATCTGTTGCTTCCTGACCTGCATACAGATTTCTCTAGAGGCAGGTCAGGTGGTCCAGTATTCCCATCTCTCTCAGAATCTTCCACAGTGTATTGTGATCCACATAGTCAAAGGCTTTGGCAAAGTCAATAAAGCAGAAATAGATGTTTTTCTGGAACTCTCTTGCTTTTCCATGATCCAGTGGATGTTGGCAATTTGATCTCTGGTTCCTCTGCCTTTCCTAAAACCAGCTTGAACATCAGGAAGTTCACGGTTCACGTATTGCTGAAGCCTGGCTTGGAGAATTTTGAGCATTATTTTACTAGCATGTGAGATGGGTACAATTGTGCGGTAGTTTGAGCATTCTTTGGCATTGCCTTTCTTTGGGATTGGAATGAAAACTGACCTTTTCCAGTCTTGTGGCCACTGGTGAGTTTTCCAAATTTGCTGGCATATTGAGTGCAGCAATTTCACAGCATCATCTTTCAGGATTTGAAATAGCTCAATTGGAATTCCATCACCTCCACTAGCTTTGTTCATAGTGATGCTTTCTAAGGCCCACTTGACTTCACATTCATAGTAATGCTTTCTAAGGCCCACTTGACTTCACATTCCAAGATGTCTGGTTCTAGATGAGTGATCACACCATCGTGATTATCCGGGTCGTGAAGATCCTTTTGTACAGTTCTTCTGTGTATTCTTGCCATCTCTTCTTAATATCTTCTGCTTCTGTTAGGTCCAGATCATTTCAGTCCTTTATCGAGCCCATCTTTTCATGAAGTGTTCCCTTAATATCTCTAATTTTCTTGAAGAGATCTCTATTCTTTCCCATTCTGTTGTTTTCCTCTATTTCTTTGCATTGATCACTGAAGAAGGCTTTCTTATCTCTTCTTGCTATTCTTTGGAACTCTGCATTCAGATGCTTATATCTTTCCTTTTCTCCTTGGCTTTTCACTTCTCTTCTTTTCATAACTATTTATAAGGCTTCCCCAGACAGCCATTTTGCTTTTTGCATTTCTTTTCCATGGGGATGGTCTTGATCCCTGTCTCCTGTACAATGTCACGAACCTCATTCCATAGGTCATCAGGCACTCTATCAGATCTAGGCCCTTAAATCTATTTCTCACTTCCACTGTATAATCATAAGGGATTTGATTTAGGTCATACCTGAATGGTCTAGCGGTTTTCCCTGCTTTCTTCAATTTAAGTCTAAATTGGACTGGAAGAAACACAAGCTGGAATCAAGATTGCCAGGAGAAGTATCAATAACCTCAGATATGCAGATGACACCACCCATATAGCAGAAAGTGAAGAGGAACTAAAAATCCTCTTGATGAAAGTAAAAAAGGAGAGTGAAAAAGTTGGCTTAAAGCTCAACATTCAGAAAATGAAGATCATGGCATCCGGTCCCATCACTTCATGGGAAATAGATGGAGAAACAGAGTCAGACTTTATCTTTTTGGGTTCCAAAATCACTACAGATGATGACTGCAGCCATGAAATTAAAAGACGCTTACTCCTTGGAGGAAAAGTTATGACCAACCTAGATAGCATATTCAAAAGCAGAGACATTACTTTGCCAACAAAGATCCGTCTAGTCAAGGCTATGATTTTTCCTGTGGTCATGTATGGATGTGAGAGTTGGACTGTGAAGAAGGCTGAGCGCTGAAGAATTGATGCTTTTGAACTGTGGTGTTGGAGAAGACTCTTGAGAGTCCCTTGGACTGCAAGGAGATCCAACCAGTCCATTCTGAAGGAGATCAACCCTGGGATTTCTTTGGAAGCAATGACGCTAAAGCTGAAACTCCAGTACTTTGGCCACCTCATGCAAAGAGTTGACTCATTGGAAAAGACTCTGATGCTAGGAGGGATTATGGGCAGGAGAAGAGGGGGACAACAGAGGATGAGATGGCTGGATGGCATCACGGACTCGATGGACATGAGTCTGAGTGAACTCTGGGAGTTGGTGATGGACAGGGAGGCCTGGCGTGCTTCGATTCATGGGGTCGCAAAGAGTCAGACACAACTGAGCGACTGAACTGACTGAACTGACTATATATACCTTAGAAAACTGATTTTTTACTTGTCATTTTTATCACTCCCATATCACTAAGAATGAATCAGGGTTGAACATTATGGTACAATTTCTGATGATACAACACTGTACCTTATCAGTGCACCGTATGTCAAACACTGATCTATTTATTAACAAACACATCACTGAATGGCTACTCTGTGCCAGGCACTGTTCTAGGTGCACAAAATAAAGCAGTTACCTGACCCAGTTCCTGCCCTCATGGAGTCTGCAGTCCAGTACTGGGATTTAGGCGATATATAATCAACAAGCTAAAGCATGCAGATACAGGTGTTAAGAGTAAAACGGGAAAGAAAAATAGGAAAGACTTGTGTGGTGAGGGTGCTTCTATTTTAAGTTAGGCGATCACAGAAGGCTATTTTGTTTATTTGCAATTTATCTCTGTAAAGACCCTATATCCAAACATGGTCACTTTAAGAGATATTGGGTATTAGGACTTTACCATATGAATTTGGAGGGACATAGTTCAAACCATACCTATATCACTTGTTGTTGTTGTTCAGTCACTCAGTCATGTCTGACTCTTTGCAACCCCATGGACTGCAGCACACCAGGCTTCCCTGTCCTTCACTATCTCTTGGAGTTTGCTCAAACTCATGCCCATCAGGTCTATGATGCCATCCAACCAACTCAGCCTCTGTCACCACCTTCTCCTCCTGCCCTCAATCTTTCCCAGCATCAGGGTCTTTTCCAACGACTCAGTTCTTCACATCAGGTGGCCTAAGTATTAGAGCTTCTGCATCAGTCTTTCCAGTGAATATTCAGGGTTGATTTCCTTTAGGATTAGTGGGTTTGATCTCCTTGCTGTCCAAGGGACTCTCAAGAGTCTTCTCCAGCACAACAATTTGAAAGCATCAATTCTTCATTGCCCAGCCTTCTTTATGTATGATCCAACTCTCACATCTGTACATGACTACCTATGTCACCAGGGAGCTTTAAAAAGAGGTCAGAGGGCCTATGATCAGAGATGCTGCTAGTTTAATCCTCCAATGTAGCTGATTGAGGAAATGTTTTTACAAAACAATTATAGCTCAAATCAGGGCTTACATCATGCAATTTAAGGTGCAATAAAAAGCTTGATTTCTCAACCCAGAGACCTGACTTGGCCTCACAAATTACAGTAGTAAAAGGATTGGGAAATATTATTGTTACTTCCTTTATTCATTTTCCTGTAGAGACAGCAGAGGGAAATAGCACCTTCTGACCCCTTCAAGGCTGCATTCTTGCTTCAGCCTCCTTTTGCTCAACAAGGTACAAGCACCCAATATAGCAGTGCCTATGGGAGAATAATAGTCTATCACTTATGGAGCAGACTTTTTCCATCTTCATGTCATTTTATCCTCCCAACTATCATCATGGAGACTATGGACATCAAATAGCATCATACTCATTTCCACATGAGGGAACTGAGAGGTTAAGCTTTTAGTCTGGGGTCATGTAATTAATGGCAGTGCTGTGATTAGGTTTAAGTTTCCTGATAATCTATCAATTATAAGGCAATTGATTGAGCATCTCCTATTTGTTTAGTACTGTGTTAAGTGTTGAAGATTGAGAACAAGTATCGGTCAAATCAAACCTTTGAAACTTCCAGCGTTGAATTAGAAGCTACTCACTCTTAGCTGAGTCATGACCATAAAACCTCTCAGCACATTATTTTTTTTGTCTTGGCACAAACTACATGCAGATCACCCAAAGGACTTCAACCTCCCATTGGAAGCAACATTTTGAAATGCTGTACTCCTGCTCCTTTACAGAACTGCTCTCTCAATTCTTCCTCGGTCTCAGAAAATTCTGGAGACTGTATCTCTGCTCTCCTTTCCAGACCCATGCTGTGGAGAAAATGGCACTGCCATCTGCGTGGGTCCTCTTGCCACAGAAAGCAACAGCTTAGACTTTTTCCAGGGTTCTAAAACCACCTCCACTTCTTACACCAACTCAGTGAAGAGCAGTGTGGCTCCCCACTGAGTCCCAGGGCAGCCCTGCTGAGTACATCCATGAGATGTGCTTCATAACAAACAACCACAAAAATCTCGGCGGCAATCAGCAAAAAGCTCTTATTTTTTACTCGCACATCTATGAGTTGACAGGGATTTGGCTAGCAATGAAGACTGAGTGTGGCTGGGCTTGGTGCCAACCTGTGGGTTGGGTTTTGAGCTCCCCACGTCTCTCGTCTTCACTGGAAAAGTACTTTCTTGAGGTGTGTCCTTTCCATGGTGAAGGTAGGAGCACAAGATGGCAAGTCCCATCTCACATGTGTATTTCAAACCCGGGCTCACAATTCATCCACAAACCTCCCATTGGCCAAGGCAAATCACTGGGCCCACTCTAAAGTCAAAGGGCAGGAAAGTATACCTCCCTACCAGGAAGTCATGTAAAAGGTATGCAGGTACAACTGCTCCAAGGGAATGACGGGTCAGATCAGTCATTTGCTTGCCCTGATAAGGCAGAGGTCCAGTTCTCCAGGATGCCCGTGATGGCTTGCCCCTAGGTACCCACTTTTCCAGCAGCACGGAGTCTTGTCTTTGACCACGGAACTCTCCTGCCAGATCCTTTCCTCCCCAGATTCCATGACACCACCTCAAAGGCAGCTCTTCCCTTCTCATGCTGCTTTATTAAAACCTTTCTGCCAGGCTGGGAAGTTGAGGAATCACACCTGCATCTAATAGACGATAATTTACTAATGTAACCCAGCACTGTTTGCTTTTTCCCTCAGTCTGCTGCCTGCCTGTTGCATTGTTGTTGGCCAAGCTCCAAAAATCATAATAGGAAAGGGAAAAAGAAACTATTTAGAAGATGATTATCCAAATATCCAAGGTATTCTCTAGGTAATGAATCCATATTGAGTGAGACTAGCATTTGGAACACTAATGTAAGGGGAAGAGAAAATGAACAATTCCCATTAAAGTAAGTAAGTCCTACAAGTCTATCTATCTGTAGGCCTGCAACATGGAGCCTCATAGACTTAGTTGTTCACACCTCTCCCATATTTTCAAAGCCATTAACCAGGGTAGACTTGTCAGGTTTTCAACAGTGTAATTGTTTAGCTATAAATTTCCCCGTTGGCTGGGGCCTGAGGTTTTCAATAATCACAGGCAAAGGCAGAAGTCAAAATAGACAGTGCATGAGGGAAGGAAGAGAATGAAGCAGGAGGATGTATGAGGTGGGAAGGCCTGGGGTGGTGTGGAAGGAGGGTGAAGGCTGCGAAAGGTAAGGATACGGAAGAGCAGGGTATGGGACCACAGTGGCTCTAGGTCAGATTGCAAGTAAGGTTTCTGCTTTCTGAAAGCATGCAAACCAGCCTGAGACGCTGGCCCCCTCCCCACACAACCAACCTGGAAGAACCACGGAAAGAAGAAGCAAGACTGGATTTGGAGAGCCAGCATAAAACTGTGGGGAAGCTCTTGGTAGACTGAATGTGGGTGGGGACAGCAGGTGTGATGCAGCAGGTATGAGCACAGTGATGAAAGACGCTCCCAAGTTCTGCCCATGCCATTACTTTCAGGAGATAGTCTCCTGCCTTACTGTGGAAAAGAAGACAATAGCATTAGCCAGATGGTTGGTGGGACAAGGGTAAGACCAGAACAATGCAACACCCTGTGGAGTGACAAACTGATGGGTCGGTCAGCAGTCTTGAGCATTTACTCCTCTGCTGGTGGCTCAATCAGTGAATAGTCCTCCTGCGATGCAGGAGACCTGAGTTCAATTCCTGGGTAGAGAAGATTCCTTAGAGAAGGAAATGGCAACCCTCTCCAGTACTCTTGCCTGGGAAATTCCATGAACAGAGGAGCCTGGTGGGCTACCATCCATGATGTTACAATATCTGGACACGATCGAGTGAGTAGACCACCAAACCACTGCCTCCATGCCCCCTCACCTCAACGTTGGTGGGTCACATCAAGAGCTATATTCTTCAAATCTGACTCCCACTCACAATGAGAGAACACATTTCATGTGGTGACTCAGTACACATGTAGCTCTGAATAAATGAAAGAAAATTTCACAGAAGAATGTGCTTCTATTGGGATGCCCTCCACTCTTTTTCAGCCCATTTTGCTCTATTCCATTCTATTTTTTCTCCCTCCCCGCCCCTTCTCCTCCTCCTCCATCTGCTCCTCCTCCTCATTTTCCTCCTTGTTCTTCATGTTCTGTTCTTGCTCTTCCTCCTCTCTCTTTCCTCCTCCTCCCCATACCTACACTGGCTGACTCACTAAACTGTTCATGACCCATTAATGGGTTGCCACCCAGAGTTTGAAAAGCTTATCCAGAGTGTTCACTTCCTTCCAAGGGTACTTTCTCAGAACATTTAAAAGAGGCTTCTGGCCAGAGTTGTGGCCTGTGAACGGGCAAAAAATTGGGATAAGATGCTGTAGTTCTGGGGGACTTGGATACTCTGCCTCGGAGCTCATCTCTGACCCTTTCTTGGAACTCCATCAATCTTGAGCCCCTCCTAGTAACCAGACACTTGTTACTAAAGGGGGAAAAAAAGAGTTTTATAGTAGAAAGTTATATTCAGGCAAATTACCATTTATATTTGGGAGCTCAATAGATATATTCTCAAACATACAAGGCTTTAGCAGGCTTGCTACACAACAAACTATTTAGACAACTCAGGTAAGAAATAAATCCAGGAGATTACTAAAAGAAATGTGGAAAATAAATTCAAAAAATTACTAGATTTTTTGCTATCTAAAAATTAAGAAACAAATAAAAATAAATCAGTGTGTTGATAAGAACTCAGAACAAAAGTTTCAAACAGTATCAACAAGGGAATGGGAGAAAGAAATGGACAGCAAAAGAATGAGGATATGTTAACACATTCAACTTGTTCAGGGTAAGATTATACACAGATGATAGATGATCAATAATAGATGATAGGTGGATGGAATAGAGATAGATCTGAGACAGTTGTGAGGATAAGTAGATTTAAGTATAGGAGAGACAGAGACTCTAGCTAAATTTTTTGCATATAATTCAACGATATGTGGTTTGTGAGAAAAATTAAAAGAAAACAGAAAGATGAAAGGATGAAAAAATATTCAGTGAAAATATGAATCAAAGAAAGTCATAGCATCGCTTTCAATATCTGAAAATGGAATTTAAGACAAAAAGGGAATATGAAGAACAGGAAAGAAGAACTATGCGTAAGCATCATTGGGATATATGAACTTCACAATATAGATTCAATATGTATAAAGTAACAATGATAAAAATGGGAGAAAGAGAAAACAAGGCAACACCCTCCCCCACAAAAAAAGCATAAACCAAGCAGTCCTACATTTATACTTAGAGCAACTGATGTTTTCCTACTGTCCTCAGAATAAAGTTCAATATCAGGGCTTGTGAGGCCCTGCATGATGTGGTCCTTTTACCTCTCTAGCTCCATTCTTTGTACCTCACGCTCTTCAATACTTTCTGTGAAGGATAAAGGCAAGATAAGGAGAAGGGGATGGAGAGGGCTAAGATAAAGGTGAGAGTGGCCACTGTGCTGTAGGTGCATGAAATGCTCCTTGAAGTCTGGATGGCAACGATCAGAAGAAGGCCCAGGAGGAATGAGCCTGAAGCCAGGCAGGGGCCAGCTCAGCCTAGAGCCAGTAAGCCATGCCAAGGAATCCGGGCTTCATCCCGCAGCCAGATAATAGGGAGCCCTGTCAGGGTTTTGATCAGGCTAGTGACTCTTGGCCAGTACATAATCCATTTATTGATCTGGATTGCCAAAGGCTACAAGTGTATGAGAGGGGAGAAACTGTTGTGAGCTGGTGATGAGGGCTGAAAGAGGCAGATGATTTAGGCTGATGAAAAAGAAAAGGGAAATCACTAGGGAAAGGAGACAGTGACAAGAAACAAAGTTGGGAATGAGTACAGAGTTCAAAGAACAACTAGGAAAGCCCTCTACCTCAAAGAAATGATGAGGAACAATGTGGAGGGTAGGCAAGACAGGCGCAGTTGAGGTAGACACTAAATTGAGGACGTGAGATCTGACTCAACATGTTAGAGCTTCTCCAAACTTTCTTCCTAGTAGCATAGGAAAAGGAACTCCAGAACTCTTCGGTGGTGGCTGGAAGTAGACTTCTACAATCTCAGAACTTTGAAATCAATATTTGATATTTAAAATTCATATGCATTTGTGTTCTTTATATGAGATCAATCTGTGTGTACATGCTAAGTTGCTTTAGTCGTGTTTGACTCTTTGCAACCCTAGGGACTGCACACCGCCAGGCTCCCCTTTCCATGGGATTCTCTAGGAAAGAATACTGAAGTGGGTTGCCATGCCCCCTTCTTGCCCAGGGATCAAACCTGCGTCTCTTACGTCTCCTACCTTGGCAGGCGAGTTCTTTACCACTAGTGCTACCTGGGAAACCCGAGATCAATCTGTTTTAATATAGAAACATTTTAAAATTACTTTCTCATGGAAACCCTTAACTTTCCACACCCCAAGAAAGAGTTCAGATTAAATTAGTATTTCAGAAAGATGTTTCTGTGACTTCTCCACACTTCACGAATGCCAATATCTAAAGGACACTGAGATGCCCAACAGTGAGAAATCCAACATTTCCAGGTAAGCTGTGAAGTGAGAGAGGTATTTGAAGAAGTTAAAAATATGCTGGAGGGTGCTACATAGTGGGACACTTTGAAAGCCAGGTAAGAGGCTTTTGAGATCATCGCGATGAGATCTGAGACCAGACGATGGCAGTAGATGAAGGAAAACAACATATGCGAGAGAAATTCTTAGGCTTGATGGATAATGCAATACAGGGCAGAAGAGAGGAAAAGAAGCAATCAAAAATAATCTTGACTTTGAACTAGAAGAAGCAGATGCCCAGTCTGAAGAGGAGAAACGTGAAAAGGGGCCCCTATCCTTCCCAAGGATCAGGAGTAACATATTGACTTCAGCTAGCTGTGCGTGACCACGTGAATGACGCCCATGTGGAAATGTGTTATACAAGGAATAAGATCTAAGGTAGAAACACAAATGTGGCAGTCAGGATCATTCTCACGGGGGTCACACACAGCTGATACCACAGAGTGCATGGAAAGCCTGAGTAAGCCAGGAAAAAGAGCAAGCTAAGCACTCAACTTTGGGAGATAGTCATAGCTGAGGAGTAGAAAGGGAGAGAGGGGGTTCCAAGCATCTAAGAGAGAAAAGTATATCCACCTAACACACAGACATACCATTTACAATTGTAAGTAGCAGGAAAAACTTGAACAAGAAAGGAAAAAGGGGAGGAAACATATTGGCTGGTCAAACTGAAGAGTCCTAGGTGTAGACCCTGCCTTCCAGTAAGATCAGATCCTAGTGCTCAAAGGGTGCCATTAGAAACTCATCTCTATCCACTCTTCACTCTTCTTCCCTTTCCAGTGGCTTCACTTTCACACAGATTTTCCAATCCTGATGGGCCTCACTGGAAGCCAGGCTTTTATCCTCTCATCAACCAAGATGAAAGAAAACTTCTCCATCCCCAAAGTTCCAACAAAAGTTTCCAACAGAAGTTCCAGGTTTGCTTCTGATTGGACCATCCTGGCTTACCAGATCACCTGGCCAGACCTGGGTCAGGTGCCCCAAAGTCTTTGCACCCATACCTATATGAAGGCAGCCTGGGGGAAAGGGGCTGCCCTCAATGAAAGATGGTTATGCAACTTCCATAAAAGGAGAAGCAGAGAGAAGGTCCAGTGAGAGAGGGGAAGGTTTTAAGAAGCTGGGGTGGAGAGAGGGTGGCCAAACATAGGAAATGTCAAACAAAGCCTAAGGTGGGGGCAATGGAGGTTGCTCTGCCCTTGGCTAGCTGGGAAGCAGGCAGCCCTTCTCTCTGCTGGGTCTCCCTCTTGCCTTAGGAGAGTGAGTCTGAGGACAATGATGCCCCCTTCTCAGCTTCTGCCACCCTCATTCCCAACCTGGCATCCAGAGCCCTGGCTTGCAGCACCTCATCACCATGCCCTCCCAGAGACTTGCCACAGCCACTTTAGCTGGAGCCTGCAGGCCTCTCAGGCAATAAAAGTCCCTCTGGCTTCAGAAACCAGCCTTGTAATGCAACAGCCAGGTCCTTCCTGACTGGACTTCTCACCACACACATCATACGATTCCTTCTTTCCCAGCAGGTAATTTTTCCAGTGAAAGACTCCACCCCTCCCTGGACTTTGCCTCTGACCCTCCGATTGTTTGCCAGAGGAGCACCAGCAATACTCCTTGGCTGGACTTCAGAGTTCCAGTTCAGCTGGGGTAGGGGTGGGGGTACTAGGCTGGGATTTAATCAAGGGCCCCAAGGGGCTCATGTTATATGAATCATCTCCCTAGCACCCCGAGACATCAAACCACACTTCACCTCTCACTCTTTCTTTCCTGGCCACTTCACTCATTGGCATTTAAAGCAGAGCCTCTGAAGCACCCTAGCAGGCTCCCCTTTTCACGAGAGTGAGCGAGGAAGAGAGAGGAAGACAGACACACAGATGGATGGAGAGAAGGGAATCCTGTGGACAGTGAGAATGAATATGGATTGCAAACTTCTGCAGCGGGGTGGGGAGCAGGGGCCATTACATCCAGTGCTGCACTCCAGACCCGGATGGACCGACAGCAGCCCCCTGAGGAACCTGAGTGGGCTCTTTCTTGTGTGATGTTGTGAGGTATGTCGGCATTCCTGGGTACCATCAGCCTCCTCCAAATGACCTGAGTGGGGGGTGTGAATAGCAAGCTCTCACCGCCTTGGGCTGTGCGGAGGGAGAGGCTGGGAATTCTGTTCCAGAGGTTTCCTCTTGCTGTGAAAATCAAGGCAGACATGCTTCATCCTCAGCTCCCCGAATACCCTTGAAGATCAAGGGGCAGATAAACTAATCTATTATAAATTCTAATGCAGTGCAGTTCCCTGACCAGAGCCTCTTCTCCTTCAGTGCCCCAAGCGTTAGCCAATATTTCATCAAAACCAGCTCCCTTCTGCAGGCCCATGTCCGCTCCTCCCACTCACCCCAAGAGATTTGCACACTGGCGCCTTCTCTGTGCATGTGTTATACACACACACACACACACACACACACTTGGACCCTGATCATCCTTTCTGATTTATGATCCTATCTTGCCCAGTCTGGCTTAAAATGATCATTTTTCGCTCTCAGAATCTTTGAATCTCAGGAAAGGAGCCTTTAAAACACCAAAGAGATGACACACATGTGCACACACACAAACACACATCAACAAGACTCTCAGAGCTTTTCCATGAGATATTCGTTTGCAAGAACTTGTCTTTTGTGATTTCAGCCTTCCTCCTTGTACCATCTAAACCTCATCTCTAGTGTAATAAAGGCAAATCCAAGCCCAGGAATAGCCCAACCATTCCTTTGGGTGGCCCTGTTCGCTTCTTGGCAACCAGGACATCCACCTCACCTGCTTGGAGACCTCATACAGCCACTTCAATGCCTGCTCCATCTTAGTTCTCCCTCCTATAAAGTGGGTGTAATACGCCCACCAGGAGTCAAGTCGTGAGAATTTGTGTGTTAACCCGTTGAGAAGATGAACACGTGATTATCACCATTCAGCTGGGGAAGGGCGGGGTCAGTCTGACCCTGAGACCCTGTCTGGGTGAGCAGTTTAAGAAATCATCAGAGTTGAGCAACTGGGGGTGAGCAAAGAAGAAATGGCCCCCATAAGAGCCGTATTTCCAGCAGATTATATGGTAATCCCAGATTTATACTGCATAATAGTCATGCTAAGGAAAGCCTCGGCAGGGCTTCCCGTGTGTCAGGTGGATGAGCTCATTTACTTCTCTAATCCACCCTCTGAGGAAGCCCTAGTTTATGGATAAGGAAACAATAGTGGAAAAGTTAAATGATTTGCCTATGGAGCCAGACTGCACTTTTAATGCCTAAAATATACTGCAGCGAGCAAGGGCCCGAACAAGCTAGCATGTGGGTGGGCACGGGAAGGAGCCTGAAAGGAAACACACAGCAGCAGCCTAGGGTTACAGGTAGTAGGATTACAGGTGAGCTTCTTTCTTTCACTAGCGTTTCTATATTTTACCTAGATTTTCTCATTTCCACAGTAAACATGTATTGCTTTTATGACAGTGATTTTTAAATGTTCTTTTGAAAGAGCACCTTCCATTTCTTTTCTCAGACCACTGAGCTTTTTCAGCCAGAGCAGCAGAGACAAGCAGGGCCTGGGCTCCGGACAGGCAGGCTCAAGCCATTTCCACCAAGACAAGCAAAAGGACTGAGAAGCAGTTTAGTCTGCTATTAAGAAATCCCATCATTAGGGAAGTGGAATGTGGCCTCTTGCACCCCCAATCCAACCAAGTTCCCCATGTCTGTGGACAGCATTGGATAGACAATGGGAAGGATGGAAAGACACCTAGATGAGGGTCTATAGACCAGATTTCTAGATTTTTCTCTTTCATTTTTTTCATCTTGTGGTAGCCAGCTAATTTCTTTACCATATGAACCAGATTTCTCACCTTCTAACCTCTGAGATTCTAAGATAACCCTAAGACATGCTGTGTGAGTGCCAGCCACACTCCACACTCACGTCATCACCACAAAAACCCTATGGAATTGACCTTGATATTCCCATTTCACAGATGGAACCCTGAAGCTCCAAGACTAAACATGATCAAGGTCACAGGGCAGGTAAGCCAATGAATGAGGCTGGATGCAAACCCAAGTACACCCAAACCCCAGCATTAGGAGTTCTTTTGAGTTAATCATGTTGTCAGAATTCTAATGCCAACCTTCCAGAGATCCTGGCCCAATCCACTACCTCCAGCTATGTGTCAAAGTGGTGTCAACATTATCATTACTGCTTTGGAGGTTGCTTTTAAGCAAAGCGCTTTCTAATTCTCCTTCTGTTTTAGTCCATTCTTCCCCCCTTCTTGTCATGAAGGCTCCACCAAGTCCTTCAGGGCCTTTCAAGCTTTCCCAGGCTCATCAGAAAGAGAGCTCAGCTCTCTGGCACCCACAGAGAGACAATCACACATTAGCCTCTAGGTGCTGGCCCATAAGCTTTTCCCAGAACGGACCAGAAGTGGGAGGGAGGAGGGAGCTTGCACTGCACCCAGCCCGTTAGCTCTTCAGGCAGCCAGCAATGATGGAGAACGTGATAAGCTGTCACTAGAAGCCAGCTCAGTTCTCTGAGACTTAATGGTACAATAACACAATAGGGTCAGACTAAAAGGTTCCCTTATGAAAATTTTATCAGCAACTTTGGTAAATGGCTATGGGAAAGGTGCTTTGCTCCCAGGCAGACCTGGGACCCGATTTTACAAGGTACAGGCGGCCCGCATTGCATCACCCCCACAAGATATTAAGGGCACTCAAATTGAATTAACACCAAATCAAGCCAGTGCACTTAACAATACAAATGCACTTAAGGGATGCCTCAGGATGATTTGTGACTAAAGAAAGCAAAGAAGAAAACGGCCTGCAAGCCACAAGGGTGGTGTTGTGTGTCATATACAGGAAAGGCCATAAGTAGAACTTAGAATACCGGAAAACCATGAACTTCAGGGGCTCTCAAATACCTTAGACACAACAGTAAAGTAGAAGGCCGCTTTTGTGGTATGCAGAAACAATTGATAAATAAATTACAGCCAATTTTCTTAGTGGCATGGTCTCCATTACCTCTGACAGCGGTGTAACTACTCTACTAAGATGATAAGAGGCAAATAATGGCATATCAGGTAGCGCCCCAGGAAATTCTTTTGCCAGTTGCCAGGTCTCTTCATGACAGAGATGACACAAAGATCCTCAGTGAGAGCCACGAGATGAGAAGTGACAGCTCGCCAGGCAGACCGCGACAGGTTCTAAAAGAATCAGCGGCAAATGTCCCTGGCAGATGGGACCCCGGCATCAGGGCCGGCCCCTTGGTCTCCTTCCTTTCCCCGCCAGCATTCGTCCACACACATTTTCTCCTTGTACATCCTACTCCTTCGCTCTCTACCTCCCTCACCCTCTTCCCACACCCCTATTCTCACCCCCTCACCTTTTTTCTCTTGAACAGACCTTGTCTACTGAGCTGGAAGACAGTTTGGCCATCTTCATAGATGAATGGCTCTTCTGAGATTATCTTGGAAACTTGGACACATTCTGGACTTGGGAGAATTCAGGGGGAAAAATGGCCTCACTGGGGATTCCTTTCCATCAAGTGAAATACACACAAAAGCATGCTTTTGTTACCTTCCAGGAAAGAGCTGTCTCCACGCAGGGTCTTACTCTGAAAACGGGCTCCATTTAGGTTGGAGGTGGCCTAATTTTGTCAGAGTTAAAGCAATTACTTTTCAAATCATGAGGTGGCTTGGAAACTGGGGCAGGCAGGTTCCATTTTGCACTATAGAGAAAAAAGTTCTCAAATATCAAGACAGACCATTCCTGGACACTGCTGGGTCCCAGCTCACTCCAGGAGGCAGGCATTATCACAAGAGAAAGCAGGAGGACACGGAAGTCTCTGTGTCTGGAATGACAGATCCTGGGCCCTTGTTCTACTAGAACTCAGTTCTGTGATTCTGAGTTATTTGACTTCTTTAGTAAGACAGAGTCACTCACATCTTTTCTAATGTCCTCATGGGACTGTCTTGAAGAGGCATCAAAAGTAATTACTGGAAAAGTCTTTGCAGCTAGGAACCATCCACACGTATAAGGCATTGTTATGACGAAAATAATCTACAAATTACACATTTGTAGCAGACCCATTTCTTACAAAACCAGTCCTAAGTCCTAAGAATGAATATTCAAACTACCTGGTTTTCCGTAACAGCAGCCTCCTCTCAGATAATCAGAGGAAGAGAAGAACAAACAAATGTGAAGGAAATCCACTAAAATCCTCAAACTTCATCGCACCAATGACTTGTTAGCTTCTCCCATATTGAGGGCTTCCCTGGTGGCTCAGATGGTGAAGAATCTGCCTGCAATGCAGGAGACCTGGGTTTGATCCCTGGGTCAGGAAGATCCCCTGGAGAAGGGAATGGCAACCTACTCCAATATTCTTACTTGGAAAATTCCATGGACAGAGGAGCCTGGTGGGCTACTGTCCATGGGGTCTCAAAGAATCGTGCATGACTGAGTAACTAACACTTCCCATATTGAACTTTAAAGTCAAACGATGAATGGTATCATTCCTGGCATTTTCCAGCTCACCAAATACATCTGCAGGCATGTGACAGGACATCTTGCTTCTCAGAGGAAGCCAGAGATCTGCCCCACCCTCTGATCATCCTCAGAGGTCTGCCAGCACAAGAGGTGACAGCATCGCATGACACACAACCTTCTGGGCCCTTTCCCTCCACCCTGGACACCTGGAGTCCCTGCCCATATACTGCCCCCCACTTACTCTCTTCTTCTATGTGGTCCTCCATACACTTACATTGCTGGCTGTGCTGGGCTAAGTCGCTTCAGTTGTGTCCTACTCTGTGCAACCCTGTGGACTACAGCCTGCCAGTCTCCTCTGTCCATGGGATTCTCCAGGCAAGAATACTGAAGCGGGTTGCCATTCCCTCCTCCAGGGGATCTTCCCGACCCAGGGATCGAAACTGGGTCTCCCGCGTCTCCTTCACTGGCAGGTGGATTCAGGGAAGCCCATTTATATTGCTTACTTCTTACCTGTTATTAGTCCTCTTTCCTCAAGCAAAGTTCTTAAATCATTATTCAACAGTGGTTCATCCAGTCAACAAATATTTACTGGGGGCTTACTATGTTCTCTGCCTGGTGCTAGGTCTCAGGAATATAGGGGTAAATCAGACAACACCCCTAACTCAAAGAGCTTACTTTCTATATCATTGTCCCTTTCTTAATCCCACCTTTGGCTTCTCTATAATCAGAAATGCAGAATTCTAAGCTGAGCACACTTCTCTAGTTAGGCAAACCTCTTTATAAATTGGAAAGGAAGAACAATGTGTGTTACCTAGGAGCCCCCATGTGTATGTCGCTAACTGCATCCTTCAGACAGAATTCATTCCTCCCTCTGCTGGGCTCCCGTAGACTCATACATACTTCTATCACATAATGTGTTCAATTATTTGTTTGAGTGTTGCTCTCTCCCCCAAACACTCTGGACTTTTTGGCTTGGGCACCCTGCTTATCTTACTCTTGCCCAGATCCAAAGCACATATCACAATGCTTGGTCCTTAGCCAGCATTCAGTAAGCCTATGTGGAATGAATGAATGAATCTGTCATCTCTCTACGTTTTCTGTTTATGACCATCTTCCTTTCTTCTTTCTTTTCTATTATCCCCAACCTCAGCCTATGATCCAGGGAAGCAGTGTATCTCAGGCTTGATAACTTAGGCTTTTTCTGGAGTGTTTTGGGATTGGCTCCTGTTGGCTTGCAAGAGAAGATTGTTAAATACTTTGGATTTTTTTTTTTTTTTTAGCTGATTTAACTGTTAGAAATTTGAAATTGGTCATGGTGGAAGTATTTACATGATGGAAATTAGTAAATACTCTATATCAGGCATTTAGAGTTTTGTTTTGATTTCGGTTTTTGGAAGCCTGTTTGTCAGCCCACCACTGCCCTGATTTAGCCAGACTTGGAGTTGCGACTCAGCTTTGACACTCATTAACTGTTTGACCTTGAACAACCTGCTTGGTATCTCAAAGACTCAATTTCCTCATCTATAAAATGGGAATGATAATTATAACTTCAAGGGGTTATTGTGAGCCTTTAAGTGACCTAATGTTTATAAAGTGCTTAGCACGGTTCCTCATACATAGTATGCAGCCAATAAAAGCTGTTTATTAGTATTAGCATTATTCTCTGGCTTTCCATGAAGGCATTCTTTCATCCAG
Source organism: Nanger dama (assembly GCA_917880005.1). Lineage (NCBI taxonomy): Eukaryota > Metazoa > Chordata > Mammalia > Artiodactyla > Bovidae > Nanger > Nanger dama. The sequence continues at coordinate 5,258,410 of CAKJTW010000017.1, forward strand.
TTTGTTATACTTCTTTTCTTATACCTGAAAGGATTTATGACAACTTAATAAAGCACAAGCCATAAAACAGAAAATAAAAATCAGGATAAGGGGAAAATAAAAATCATAAGACAAAGTCACAATCACAACGCTATTCTGATTGGATGGAATATAATAGACTACAACCACAGAACGTTAGTTGGTGATTTCTTAAAATGTCACCAATAGAGTTACCCGAAAGTGACTTAACCTTAAAGCATTAGAGTGGACAAGAGATCTTTTGTTCAATTCCTTACCTTACAGATGGAAAATGGAAGTCAGCAGGCAGGAAAGAATCATTTCTTGAGCACTTCCAGGCATGGTGATGGATGCTTTCACTTTTATCGTCTCCAGGCCGTTCCAATTTACAGATGAAACCACTGAGGCCAGGGAAATGGCAGGCTCCTCCTAAAGCCACCAGGCTGCTAACTGTGGAACTAAAATGGGAACCAGATTCCCATGTCCCAGTCCACTCCCTTTGTCTTCCCAGGTACCATGCTCTCTCCTCACTCCAGGAAGAGCTATTTTGTGATAACAGCTTCCTGAAGATCAATCTCCCAAGATTCAACAGAATCATAGTCAAATGGAGAAACTGCAAGCACTGTGGTAGAGGGGACTTCCCAGGGAATTTCCTAGGTCTGACTGTGGCATATGAAAGAAAGACAGGCATAAGCTCACTGGCAGGAGCAGCTGCTTTTGTATAAAACCCATCCTCATTTCATGTTAGCTTTTGAAAAGAGAACTGTGCTTTTAATTCAATTCATTTGTGGTCTTCTCCGAAGTTTAGGTCTTCTGCTGGTCTTATAACTAGATTTTTTCCCTAACTTCTACCAATAGCTTCATTTTTCACACAACCTTCTATCGGCATGGTTAATAGGTACAGAAATCAAATTTCTTTTCCCTTCTTTTTCATCTGAAAGAAGCAGCACAAAACAAGAAAGAGGTTAAAGCAATAGATGGGATTGGAGAGGGAGGCCAAGGGAGAGCCTGCATAATTCACAAAGTGAATGAACCCTCCATTTATGGAGAGCTGACAGCAATGTCTCATTTATTAGGCCACCGCCCTTCTTTGGCAGCAAGCAGGTTGGTGGCCCAGCCTGGGAGTTCTGTTTTATGGGAATAGTATTATTGCTTTCAGAGCTGTAGCTGACCTCACACCAAATAAACACGTCAACCACTTCTCAAGTCCCTGTTCCCAGGTGTGGCACGGAGGCACCGTGCAAGGACCCTCGTGGCCTCGCTCACTTTTTTCCCTGCCTCCACTCAGAAATGGCTCTCCAGGTCCTAGTGTGGATGCTAACAGCCCCTTTGCTCTCTTTCCCTGTCCCATTCTCCAAATCATCTGTTCCATCTGCCCAAGATCTCACAACTGGATGTGTATTGCCACATTAGTGCAGGTCAAGCTGCTCACCTTCAGAGAAACTTCTGGATAACAAAAGGGGTTCTAGGGGGAGGAAAACCATGGCACAAGTCAATACAAATCTCTCACACATATCTTTCAAAACTTAAAATGGGCACTTTTAAAATTATTTCTTTTTCCAATTTTTCAAAATATGTCTTTTAATGATTTGTTTTTCACACAGCAGAGTTGATTGTTCCGGCCTTAACCCAGGCAGGCTCCACCACAAGCATAATTCAAAGGCCCATCACTCTACCACCTGTTGGGTGAGTCTGGGTAACGCTAACTCACTCTTACAGTTTTAAGTGAGGCAGTTCAGTTCAGTTCAGTCGCTCAGTCATGTCTGACTCTTTGTGACTCCATGGACTACTGCATGCCAGGCTTCCCTGTCCATCACCAACTGTCCCATCAAGTTGGTGATGCCATCCAACCATCTCATCCTCTGTCGTCCCCTTCTCCTCCCGCCTTCAATCTTTCCCAGCATCAGGGTCTTAAATGAGTCAGCTCTTCGAATCAAGTGGCCAAAGTATTGAAACTTCAGCTTCTGCATCAGTCCTGCCAATGAATATTCAGGACTGACTTCCTTTAGGATTGAGCAAGATCAAAAAGATCTGTGACCCAAAATGAAACAAAACCCCCACAATCCACTGGAAAGCCATCTCCAAGGGCTGTTTTCAAATCCACCATGTGGAAGCCCTCCCCACATTGTCAGTCTATGGACAAGGAAGTGCTCACTTGGGTGTGTCGAGAGTTGGGGCTCCCATAGAAGGCCGATGCGGATTTCAACTCTACTGCTTACTTTCTCTGTGACCTTAGTCAAACTGCAATGGTCTTAGTCCTTTACGGGCAAAATGGGAAAATTATTAGTTGCCTGACGTCCATCAGGTAGCAAACGTGGCCGTGCTTTGGAAAAAGGTGATTTGGTTTAAAAAAAAAGCAGCGGTTGCTATTATGATAAATCAAAAGTAAGACCAGTGTGTGTTTCATAAGATAAAACCTGAGGCGCTGGGTTCTGGAAGCAACTCTTTCGGAGCTGGTGGTGAGGCTGCGGTGGAGATGGCACGGCCTGACCTGCCTCCATGTCTGCGGGAGCGGCTGTGCCTCGGGATCGCAGAGCGGTGCATTGTGGGAGAGCCCACAGCTTGCCTGTTGCCGACACAGCCAATCAGCAACCACAATCCCGTTTTATACTGGAGCAGAGCTTCCCAGGTGGCGCTAGCGGTAAAGAGCTTGCCTCCCAACACAGGAGACATGAGACGCGGGCTCGATCCCTGGGCTGGGAAAGTCCCCTGGAGGAGGGCATGGCAACCACTCCAGGATTCTAGCCTGGAGAAGCCCATGGACAGAGGAGACTAGCAGGCTACAGTCCATAGGGTCGCAAAGAGTCAGACACGACTGCAGCGATTTAGCATGCAAGCAGGCAAAAGTTGACTAACGGTGTTGTGTAATTTCAGGTGTATAGCCAACTGTTCCAGTTATACATATACATGCCTCCATTCTTTTTCTAATTTTTTCCCATTTAGGTTATTGCGGAATATTGAGCAGAGTTCCCCTATACAGTAAGTTCTTATTGGTTACTTTTTTTTAAGTTTTTTTTTTTTAATGTGGACCATTTTTAAAGCCTTTATTGAATTTGTTACAGTATTGCTTCTGTTTTATGGTTTGGTTTTTTGGCCATAAGGCATGTGGGATCTCAGCTTCCCAACCAGGTATTGAATCCACACCCTGTGCACTGGAAGGCAAAGTCTTAACCACCAGACTTCCAGGGAAGTCCCTGGTTATCTACTTTAAATATAGCAGTGTATGCATGTCAATCCCAAACTCCCAGTCTATCTATCCCAATCTCCCCCACCCTTCCACCCTGCTGCTGCTAAGTCACTTCAGTTGTGTCCGACTCTGTGCGACCCCATAGACAGCAGCCCACCAGGCTCCCCGTCCCTGGGATTCTCCAGGCAAGAACACTGGAGTGGGTTGCCATTTCCTTCTCCAATGCATGAAAGTGAAAAGTGAAAGTGAAGTCGTTCAGTTGTGTCCAACTCTTCGCGACCCCATGGACTGCAGCCCACCAGGCTCCTCCGTCCATGGGATTTTCCAGGCAAGAGTACTAGACTGGGTTGCCATTGCCTTCCACCCTAGTAACCATAAATTTGTTCTCTAAGTCTGTGAGTCTGTTTCTGGACATACTCTTTAGAAAGAGCTGCGTGTACTCCCTGATGAAAAGGATTCCAACACTTGGGCTTACTTTGAGACAGTTTTCCCAGAGCCAATCCTGCCTTAGAATTTTGCTGAGGAATTTTACTTTGTTTTTGAGGGAAGAAGGCAGTTGAGACAATTACAACTCTATTCTGGAGGTGTAACAACAGCTCTGGTCTGGCCTGTGTTTCACCCCCATCTAGCCTTCAGGCTTCACCTAAAGTCTCCTATGGGAAACAGGCCTGAGAGTTTGTATCTTTGTGGGTCTACTACAAGGTCTTTTTGTGTTCTGCTTCTCAGGTTTCTGAGTCTGTAACTTGTGAAAGAAAACTGGCAAAGCACCTCTTTAGACAGAAGTCACCTTGAAATTCACTACCTCTTCCTCCTCTGAGGACCAGGGGGTGGGACCCTCACAGAAAAGGCCCTCACCCTTCCAAACACATCTGGGCTGCGTGAGGGTGGCTCACACAGGCCAGCGAGGACCCCCACAAGTCAGGCTGTGACTGCAGGGTAGCAGGCAAGGGGCTGAGCAGTGGAGGGAGGAAGAGGCCGGCTAGTGTTCTCACGGTGGCCGGTGAGGGGAGAGTGGAAGGATGTGGTCATGGGGAGAGAGGAAAGAAAGATGAATGGGGCCTGAGTCAGTCATAGGCTAAAGCAAACAGGAAGGTTTTAAAGTGAGATTTGAGGAGAGGAAGTGGTTCTGAGCAAGGGAGGGAGAGAGTTCCAGAGATCTGTCTTGGAAAAGAGCTACTCTTCATTTTTTTGGATAGTCCTACTCATGTGAATATTTCTTGGCGGTACTGACAGATGGGTGAACCGATTTTATTGTTATTATTTTTTAAATCACAACTGGCTCCAACCTTCCCCTAGAACTTGAATCAAAAGGATTAAGACTTTCAGTTTGAAAACATTCAGTGTATTCATTTGTGTTAAATTGTGCTGCTGTCTGCTGCCCTTAGCAAACACTCAGGGCCACCCAGATGAAGGGAGCGTGGGGAGGGGCTGGCTTGTCCAACTGAGGTCATCTCTTGAATACTATGTCCACTGCGCCTCCCTGGTCCAGGGAACATGATCCCAGGAGAGCTTAGCATCTTCCTAAAATGCCAGATGTGGAATTATGATTGGCTAACTGTCTACCCTGGAGAAGGAAATGGCAACTCACTCCAGTATTCTTGCCTGGAGAATCCCATGGACGGAGGAGCCTGGTGGGCTACAGTCCATGGGGTCGCAAAGAGTCGGACACGACTGAGCAACTTAACTTTCTACCCAGAAAGAGGGGCTGTGCACTGTGGAGGGAGAGAAGAGGGATGGAGGTACAGGACTGAGTAAAGCCTAGGGTTTTTCACTTGGAATGCTTTTCCCCTGGAAAAGCATAAAAACGCAGATCCAACCCAATAAAGAGCTGTTGCTGGTGCTGCTGCTAAGTCGCTTCAGTCGTGTCCGACTCTGTGCGAACCCATAGACGGCAGCCCACCAGGCTTCCTCCTCCCTGGGATTCACCAGGCAAGAACACTGGAGTGAGTTGCCATTTCCTTCTCCAATGCATGAAAGTGAAAAGTGAAAGGGAAGTCGCTCAGTCGTATCCGACTCTTAGCGACCCCGTGGACTGCAGCCCACCAGGCTCCTCCATCCATGGGATTTTCCAGGAAAGAGTACTGGAGTAGGGTGCCATTGCCTTCTATGTACAGTGCTCTGCCTTCTAAGAACTAATCTTGGGACAGTTCGGCATTGGGAGATTGTGTTCACCTGTGGCTGATTCATGTCAATATATGGCAAAACAAATACAGTATTGTAATTAAAAAAATAAAAGCCAAAACACAAAACAAAAGGACTTCATTTAAAGGACTTAAAAATAGCAAATCTTTCCAGCTCCTTGGTGAAGTCCCCTTCTCAAGACAGTTTATCAGAAATTGTTTTGTTCATATTGTGAAAGATAAAATCCCCTGGGCTTCAAGAGCTAAGAGGCATTACTTTTGCTTCTTGTTTCATGATTCTGGGAACTGAACCTTCGTAAGCCCTCATTTTTCTTATCTGTAAAACGGGAGTAACAAGCTTTGCTTCCACCTCAAAAGATATTACATGTTTTGAATTTACATCTGAATGTGTACACAGAAGAATATTATTTGCAATAGCAGAGCTTTTTGTAGAACAACAATTCATGACATCCAGGTTGTCATTTGTTTCTTCCTAGTCTAAAACTGAACTTGGGCATGACCAACCCTAATGTGGGATCATTTTTTATTGAGTTAGAAAATAAACTATTTAAATAAAAGCCACAGTTTTTTCTGTGCTCTGTCCACATTCTCTATTATGAAATCCAAACTCACTCCACATGGCAATAAAATTTTTAACCTTAGTGATCATATTTTAAATGTTTATATTATTTTTAATAGCTTATCGAGATAGGATACACGTGTCCTTATAGATAGGTTTCCCCACTATCCAAAAGGACAGTGTTCTTATGAAATCTTCCATAAGCCAAAACAGCATGAAGCAAAGAATCAATTACCTTAGGACACATCTTGTTAACCAATGCATAAAATAAATCAGGATAAAACACAGATGCTCACAGACTCAGGTCAAAGCTATGGTGGCTTGATGCTGAGATGCTCCCTGGAAGGAGCCCAGAGGGGCCACTCTTGTCAGCCCCTATAACAGCTCACTGCAAAACCAACTCTGGACATTATTTTCACTTTTTGTCTTTTTCTGTAAAAGTGAAATTGTTTTTGGCTTTCTTTCTGGTTAACTAAATGTGTACTAATACAGGTCTTTTGTAAAAATGAGATGGTGAAAAGTGAACTTTCAAAAAAGCAGAAGATACCTGTATTATTTTTTTTGCACTTTTAAAACTTTATTGTCAAATATAGTAGTCACTAGCCTTAAATGGCTACTAAAACTTAAATTTAACTTAGTAATAGCTTGGTATGATTAAAAATCTAGTTTCTTAGTCACACTAATCACATTTCAATTCTTCAATAGCTAGATGTGGCTAGTGGCTATGGATTATACAGCAAAAACATGGACTGCTTCCATTACTGCACGAAGTTCTATTTTAGAAACATTGTTCTAAAATCTGTCAGGGGGACTTCCTTGGTTGTCCAGTGGTTAAGAATCTGCCTGCTAATCCCCTGCTAATGCAGGGGACATGGATTCAATCCCGGCCTGGGGAGATCCCACATACCATGGGGCAACTAAGGCCGCAAGTAACAACTATTGAGCCCGTGTGCCCTGTTCAACAACTGAAGCCCATGTGGACAGAGCCCTGTGCTCTGCAACAAGAGAAGCCACCACAAGAAACCCAGGTACCAAAACTAGAAAAGCCCATGCACTGCAATTAAGATCCAGGGCAGCCGTAAATAAAGAAAATGCTGTTAAGCATTGCTGTGCAGTCAAAAAGTCACGTCTGACTCTCTGCAACCCCACAAACTGCAGTACATCAGACATCCCTGTCCTTTAAATCTCCTGGCTCGTGCTCAAACTCATGTCCATTGAGTCAGTGATGCCATCCAACCATCTTATCCTCTGTTGCCCCCTTCTCCTCCTGCCCTCAATCTTTCCCAGCATCAGAGTCTTCTTCAGTGAATCGGCTCTTTGCATCATGTGGCCAAAGTACTGGAGCTTCAACTTCAGCATCAGTCCTTCCAATGAATATTCAGAGTTGGTTTCTTTTAGGATTGACTGGTTTGATCTCCTTGAAGTCCAAGGAACTCTCAAAAGAGTCTTCTCTAGCACCACAGTCCAAAACCATCAATGCTTCAATGCTCAGCCTTCTTTATGGTTCAACTCACACATAGGACATGACTCTTGGAAAAACCACAGCCTTGACTAGACAGGCCACTGTTAGTAAAAATGACATTGCTGCTTTTTAATATGCTGTCTAGGTTTGTCAAAGCTTTTCTTCCAAGGAACAAGCGTCTTTTAATTTCATGGCTGCAGCCACCATCCACGGTGAATTTGGAGCCCAAGAAAATAAAATCTGTTACTGCTTTCACTTTTCCCTCATCTATTTGCCATGAAGTGATGGAATCAGATGCCATGATCTTAGTTTTTGAATGCTGAGTTTTAAGGTGTTTCACTCTCCTCTTTCACTTTCTTCAAGAGGTTCTTTAGTTCCTCTTTGCTTTCTGCCATTAAAGTGGTATCATCTGCATATCTGAGGTTGTTGATATTTCTCCCAGAAATCTTGATTCCAGCTTGTGATTCATCCAGCCCAGCATTTCACATGATGTAGGAGGGTGACAATATACCACCTTGACATACTCCTTTCCCAATGTGGAACCAGTCCATTGTTCCAGGTCCAGTGCTAACTGTTGCTTCTAACTGCATACAGATTTCTCAGGAGAGAGGTAAGGTGGTCAGGTATTCCCATCTCTTTAAGAATTTTCCACAGTTTGTTGTGATCCACACAGTCAAAGGCTTTACTGAAGTCAACGAAGAAGCAGATTTTTTTTTTTGGAATTCCTTTGCCTTTTCTATGATCCAACAGATGTTGGTAATTTGATACTTGGTTCTTCTGTCTTTTCTAAATCCAGCTTGTACATCTGGAAGCTCTCGATTCACATACTGCTGAAGCCTAGCTTGAGGGATTTTGAGCATAATCTTGCTAGCATGTGAAATGAGTAATTTCATTTCAAGTTACTGCAGTTGCACAGTAATTTGAGCATTCTTTGGCAGTGCCTTTCTTTGGGATTGGAATGAAAACTGACCTTTTCCAGTCCTATGGCCACTGCTAAGTTTTTCAGATTTGTTGGCATATTGAGTGCAGCACTTTCACAGCATCATCTTCTAGGATTTGAAATAGCTCAGCTGGAATTCCATCACCTCCACTAGCTTTGCTTGTAATAACGCTTCACAAGGCCCACATTCCAGGATGTCTGGCTCTAGGTGAGTGATCACACCATCACGGTTATACCAGTCATTAAGAACTTTATTGTACAATTCTTCTGTGTATTTGTGCCACCTCTGCTTAATCTCTTCTGCTTCTGTTAGGTCCTTGCCGTTTCTGTCTTTTATTGTGCCCATCTTTGCATGAAATGTTCCCTTGGAATCTCTAATTTTCTTGAAGAGATCTCTAGTCTTTTTCTATACTATTGTTTTCCTCCATCTCTTTGTATTGTTCACTTAAGAAGGCTTTCTTATCTCTCCTTGCTGTTCTCTAGAACACAGTGTTCAGCTGAGTATACCTTTCCCTTTCTGCTTTGCCTTTCGCTTCTCTTCTTTTCTCAGCTATTTATGAGGACTCCTCAGACAACCATTTTGCCTTGTTGCTTTTCTTTTTCTTGTGAATGATTTTGGTCACTGCCTCCTATACAATGTTCCAAACCTCCATCCATAGTTCTTTTGGCATTCTATCTACCAGATCTAATCCCTTAAATCTATTTGTCAGCTCCACTGTATAATCATAAGGGATTTGATTTAGGTCATACCTGAATGGCCTAGTGGTGTTCCCTACTTTCTTCAATTTGAGCCTGAAGTCTGCATTAAGGAACTGATGGTGTGAGCCACAGTCAGCTTCAGGTCTTGTTTTTGCTGTCTGTATAGAGCTTCTCCGTCTTTGGCGAAGATGGTAAAAAATATAATCAATCTGATTTGATAGTGACCATCTGTTGATGTCCACGTGTAGAGTCATCTCTTGTGTTGTTGGAAGAGTGTGTTTGTTGTGACCAGTGCATTCTCTTGACAAAACTCTGTTAGCTTTTGCCCTGCTTCATTTTGTACTCCAAGGCCAAACTTGCCTGTTACTCCAGTTATCTCTTGATTTCCTACTTTTGCATTCCAGTCCCCTATGATGAAAAGGACATCTTTTTTTTGATGTTAGTTCTAGAAGGTCTTGTAGGTTTTCACAGAACCATTCAACTTCAGCTTCTTCAGCATTAATGGTTAGGGCATAGACTTGGATTACTGTGATATTGAATGGTTTGCCTTGGAAACAAACTGAGATCATTCTGTCACTTCTGAGATTGCACCCAAGTACTGCATTTCAGATTCTTCTGTTGAGTGTGAGTGCTACTCCATTTCTTTTAAGGGCTTCTTGCCCTTAGTAGCAGATATAGTGGTTTCTGACTTAAATTTGCCCGTTCCATCCATTTTAGTTCACTGATTCCTAAGATGTCAACATTCACTCTTGCCTACTCCTGCTCGACCACTTCCAATTTACCTTGATTCATGGACCTAACATTCCAGGTTCCTATGCAATATTGTTATTTACAGCATCGGAATTTACTTTCATTACCAGACACATCCACAACTGGGCGTCCTTTCTGCTTTGACTCAGCCTCTTCATTCTTTCTGGAGCTATTTCCTCACTCTTCCCCAGTGGCATATTGGACATCTACCAACCTGGGAAGCTCGTTTTTCAGTGTTATATCTTTTGCCTTTTCATATTGTTCATGAGGTTCTCAAGTCAAGAATACGGAAATGGTTTGCCATTCCCTTCTCCAATGGACCATGTTTTGTCAGGCCCTGACTAGCAGGGATAAGCCCTGCAGCTGCTGCATGAAGCCAGAGGACATGCCCAGTGCCCTGGATGTCCTGCTGCTGGTCCTCTTGAGTTTGTAAATCTTCACCAGCCACTGGGTGTTGGTCAGTGTGCCACCTGAGGGCCTGGGAAAAGACCCCAGTGGAGTTGTTGGCTGGAGCTGATTGATGTTGGAGGATGCCCAGAAGTGGAGGGCTCTCCAGTCTCCCTGCTGCCACTGGCCACCCTGGGGCCAATCAAGCATACCTCAGAGATACTGTGGGTTAGCTTCCAAACCACCACAATAAAGCAAATATCACAATAAGATGAGTCAAATGAATTTTGTGTTTTCTTGGTGTATATAAAATTTATGTTTACACTCTCCTGTGGTACATATATTAAGTGTGTAATAAAATCCTTATGTCTAAAAAAAAGTACATTCTTCAGTTAAAGACTTAATTGTTTTTTTTTTTTTAAAAGCTAACTATCATTTGACAATGCAGCGTTGCCACCAACATTCAATTTGTAAAAATCACAGTTTCTGTGAAGTGCAAAAATAAGCTATGCCTGTATGTGCGTGTGTGTGTGTGTGTGTGTGTGTGTGTGTGTGTGTGTGTTAGTCACTCAGTCATATCCAACTCCACAACCCCATGAACTGTAGTCTGCCAGGCTCCTCTGTCCATGGAATTCTCCAGGCAAGAATACTAGAATGGGTATCCATTCCCTGCTCCAGGGTATCTTCCTAACCCAGGGATCGAACCTAGGTCTCCTGCATGGCAAGCAGACTCTTAATCATCTGAGCCACTAGGGAAGCCCTATGCCTGTATACTCATTACAAACTTTTGGAAAATATGTAAAACCATGAAAAAGAGAAATATATTCCTTATTTTCTTACTACCCAATGAAAACCACCATTAGATTCTTTATAATGTTTTCCTTTTTCTGCCCATCTGTATCTTTCATTTTGTTTACATTGCATGGTTATCATCTAAACATTATAATGTTATTGTCTGCCTTTTAACTGTAAAAGATAAACATTGTTCCATGTGTTTTTCTCCTGCTCAGAAACATTGTCAGTGGCTGGAGAACACTACATTAAATAGTGATGCCATTATCTTATTGTTAGGCATAAAGAGGGCACGGGTTTGAATGTCTTTTAAATAAGAGTAAATTTTAAAACTTAGTACCATTCGCCAGCTTAAAGGGGGCAGAGAAATTGCTTCATTCTATGGCAGTGTATCATCAATTGCTTTTTACTAGAAACATACACAAAATCCAGGAAGAGCTAGCTGATATCCAGGAACAATCCACCTGAACCAGTAGGGGCCTTCTCCCCACCTGAGCTCCTGAAAATGCTGAGGGCTGCACACATCAGGCCTCCGAACACCCATCTCCCACGACTTGAAGGCTGTGCTTGGCAGACACGAAGTAAGGGCAACCTGCTGCAGAATGAGGATAATCAAATGAAATTATATGTTTCATTTGCCAAAAGCTAAGGCAGAAGGACTATGTGCTAGCAGAGCATTCTCTCTGTGACATCCCCTGAGTCTCCCAGGGCTGAGGAGGTGATTCACCTGAAAGGGTCCCCCACAGCACCTGGCACACTCTCCAGTAAGCTTCTAGAAGCCCCCTCTGCAGGCACTTCTCCTCCTGCACCGACTGTTCCTTCTCCATCCCCTATGGAGGACGCTCTCTGCTTCCAGAACTCTGACTGTCCAGGGCCCCAGGCTCTGTCTTTGGACCTCATTCTCCATCAGGTGATGTCAGCCAGCCTCCTGGCTTTAACAATTGTGAAAGTGAAAGTTGCTCAGTTATGTCTAACTCTTTGCAACCCCATGGACTTTGCAGGTGGATTCTTTATCAGCTGAGCCACAAGGGAAGCCCAACGGGAAACCAGGCAAGGGGGTCATGAGGACCCCCAAATTTCTCTCTGCCTCATGATCTGTTTTGGAACTCCAGTTTCTCAGACCCCCTGAGCATCTTCTGTAGGCATATCTCCTACTTCAAAAGTAAAATGTAATTCTATCCCATTCTTCCCAACAAACAAAAGAACAGACCTGGGGGACAGGTTACAAGTTTTTAAAAATCTGGGGTCCTTCTTGCTCTCACTTTTTTCTATCGTTAAGCTCATCATTAAATCCCACAAGTTCAATCTTCCCTATCTCTGCCACCTTGGCCAAGTGGCTCTTGTCCTAATTGGTCTCTGTTTCTACACATGCCCCTCAGGGCACTACTTCTCCACCCGGATGGGTCCCCTTGCCCCGCTCTGCCTGGGGTGTTCGAAAATACACAGGAGCAGTTGGGATTGTCACAATAACGCCTGTCACCTTTAGTGCCTAGGGATCAGTATCCTAAATGTTAGGATGGTCCCTCACAGCTAAGTATTGCTGCTGCTGCTGCTGCTGCTGCTGCTGCTGCTGCTGCTGCTGCTGCTGCTGCTGCTGCTGCTAAGTCACTTCAGTCATGTCTGACTCTGTGTGACCCCATAGATGGCAGCCCACCAGGCTTCGCCATCCCTGGAATTCTACAGGCAAGAACACTGGAGTGAGTTGCCATTTCCTTCTCCAATGCATGGAAGTGAAAAGTGAAAGTGAAGTTGCTCAGTTGTATCCGACTCTTCGCGACCCAATGGACTGCAGCCTACCAGGCTCTGCCGTCAATGGGATTTTCCAGGCAAGAGTACCGGAGTGGGTTGCCATTGCCTTCTCCACAGCTAAGTATTCAGTTCAGTTGCTCAGTCGTGTCCGACCCTTTGCCACCCCATGAATCACAGCAGGCCAGGCCTCCCTGTCCATCACCAACTCCTGGAGTTCACTCAAATTCACGTCCATCAATTCTGTGATGCCATCCAGCCATCTCATCCTCTGTAGTCCCCTTTTCCTCCTGCCCCCAATCCCTCCCACCATCAGAGTCTTTTCCAACGAGTTAACTCCTCACATGAGGTGGCCAAAGTACTGGAGTTTCAGCTTTAGCATCATTCCTTCCAAAGAAATCCCGGGCTGATCTCCTTCAGAATGGACTGGGTGGATCTCCTTACAGTCCAAGGGACTCTCAAGAGTCTTCTCCAACACCACAGTTCAAAAGCATCAATTCTTTGGCACTTAGCTTTCTTCACAGTCCAACTCTCACATCCATACATGACTACTGGAAAAAAACATAGCCTTGACTAGACAGACCTTTGTTGGCAAAGTAATGTCTCTGCTTTTGAATATGCTATCTAGGTTGGTCTTAACTTTCCTTCCAAGGAGTCTTTTAATTTCATGGCTGCAGTCACCATCTGCAGTGATTTTAGTTATCCCTCCCCAAATGCTAAGAGCTCAGCACTGAAAAGGTGGAAACAGAGATCCTTTTAAAACTAAAGTCAGATTTTGTTAGACACTGTTCAAAATCTCCCACAGATCCCCATCCCACGCAGACCCAATTTCATACCATGACCTAGGAGGTCTCCCCTGACCTCCCCTCCCTCTCAGTCCCCCTTTCCCCTGACTCCAGCTCCCCATGTGGAGTCTGGCTCTCCCTGATCTGCACCTTCACACTGGCTGCTCTGGCTCCCTGGGAGCTGCCTCCCAGCCACCCGCCTCCTGCACTCAATCCTCTGCTCAAATAGCACCATGAAGGCTTTCTGCCATCGCTGTCTCTAATAGACTCCATCTCAGCAGCCCCCGGGGGTTTGTCCCCTTTGCTTTCCTTCTTAGGGTGGCAAGACCCTGGGTTCCCAGGGTGTGGTTCCAGGACTCCTCTGTCCTTTCTGGCCATGGGCTGGCTGCTGTCTATGAAGCCATATCTGACCAACCTCTGATATCAAGGCAGGACCCAGGGCTCAGAGAGAGGGTCTGGAGTAGGACCACAATCCTCCACGCACTCAAAGATGAGAAGGCCTCATGAGCACACTTAGAAAAATTGCAGGAAAAGGCAGGCAGGTCATAGGAGGTCAGAGAGTGCAGCATCAGGCCCGGCCACAGTGCTGGGAATTAGCTCCAACCCTCTCCCCCTTGACAAAGGCCAGCTCAGCCCCAAACTGAAATGAGAGCACTAACAGGGACAAGAAATGAATGCATCTATTATACGAGAGGCAACCCACCCAGGGAAAAGGATGGCCAGGTTTACATTCATCTGTGGACTCAAAAACCTTCTGAAACTGTTCCTTAAAACCCCTTACCCTAAAAACCTTGTGAAATGAAGAAGCGTGGCCAGCATTGCCAGGGCTGCAGCCGGTGTCAGATTCACATCAGGAGCTCTCTCTGCCCAGCAGTGCGGCGTTTGGGGATTTGGCCTTCATGACAAACAGCAGCTGCTGTCACCCCTGATGGTGAAGGGATCCCACTCAGGAGGCAGGCTGGCCACCAGACTGCTTTTTGGACAGGCAAAGGAGTGTGAGGGGGAGAGAAGAGAGGCAGGTGTTCCCTGACCTGTATCTGTGCCTCACATCCCGCCAAGTTATTTCCATCCTCACATCCTGAGAACAAGCATACAAGGACAGGAGACTGAAGCTTGGATGGGTGTAGCCACTCCTCCAAGGCAGTGGCAGAGCTGAGATGGGGAGCCTTTACTAGTCTTCACTCCCTGGAACTCTCCCCATCTGTCGGTTACACTCTCCCTCACCAAAAGCAATCTCATGAAGCAGGAGGTGGGAGAAGATGTGAGATGGGCAGAAAGGTGCCAGGGGCTGCCCGAGGCTCAGCAGGCCTGGGCCCTAGTCCAGATGGTGGGTGACTCTGGGCAGGTCCCCTGAGCTCTGGGCTTCCTTGGAAGCTCAGACAGTAAAGAATCTACCTGCAATACAGGAGACCCAGGTTCAATCCCTGGGTCAGGAATCAAACCCCTGGAGAAGGGAATGGCAACTCACTCTAGTATTTTTGCCTGGAGAATCCCATGGACAGAGGAGCCTGGTAGGCTGCAGTCCATGGGGTTGCAAAGAGTCAGACATGACTGAGCGACTAACACTTCCGCTTTCTGCTTTCCTGAGCTCTGCAGCCTCAGATTCCTCATCTGTCTCTAGTGGACCTGCCTGGAGATCCCCAAGATTCCTCCCAGCTCTAATATTCTTTGATCTTCATAACTCATACCCATCAGTGAGAATTTATCCAGCTACAACTTTGAGAAAAATTATTCCCGCAGATACAAGACTCAGACTGTTAGGGCTTTGCAAACATTACCATTCCAGCAACAATGGATGAATAGAATATTCTTGGCCGGGGAAGGGTATTTGGAAAGAGAGGAAGTCCGTCTGTCAGTATCGGGCTTAAATGGGCTGAATGACGAGCAGGGTGATGGAAGGAGGGACTCTGGAAAGGCTCACAGTCTGTTTGAAAAGAAAAACCATTTTAATGGGACGTGCTCACTGACGCTGGATTTTAATGACCTCTCAAAGTGTAACTGGGGAGAGAAGGGGAGTTAAGGAAGAGGGTTTATGGAGTGAACAGAGAGGACGAAAGAAAAAGTGATAAAACCAAAACATATTCAGCCCATCAAGTAGAGCACAGGCCTGTGGAGGGAGGCTACAGTTGACTCTCCATATTCTAATGCCTGAAATTAGGTTTGAAAAGCAAACACTTCATTTTAAAAATCAAAAAGCTCCAATGTCTATAGGGCACGTCAGTTAGTTAACCTCTTTAGGCCTCAAGCTTCTTCATTTCTGGTGGGAAAAGTTTGTACCTCATGAGGGTTTTGTGAATATGAAGCTGCACGTGTGTAACTCAGCAGTGCCTTTAACATGAAAGTGTTGTCGCTCATTCGGTGAAAAGAAACAGCCTCAAGCAACAGTGACCTCACGGGCAGCAGCAGGTGAGCATGGCCAGACTGTCAAGGCCAGTTTCCCCAGTGACAGCCCCACGGCCTTATGCTAGAGAAACTGCAGCAGGATCTGGGACCAGGACAAAGGTTGTTCTCCTCAGAGCTTCTCTTCCTCTGTCCCCCGGCCCCTTTGGATGGAGACAGGCAATTCAGAGGACCCAACAGACATGGGGCTTTCTGCTACCCCAGATGGAAGGAGCTTCCAGGTTTAGTTGGTAGATGACAGAGATGTGACATCACTTGTATCCTGAGATGATGAGTCAAGTATAAGTGGTTGAGAATGCTGGGGATGGATTTCAAATCTGTTATGGCACACTCAAGATGGGTAACAAGGAGAGTTTGATGAAGAGATTTTTTTTAAACCATATTGTGGGTTGACTTTAGGAAAAACAACAAAGGAAGAGGTAGGTGGTACCTGAGAGCTAGACGAGAGAGCTGTTATCAACAGGGCCCCAAAGATCGGGGGTGGCAGTAGAACCCTGAGAAACAGCTCCCTGACATGGGAAACAGAGCAAGCCCATCCAGGCCACTGAGAAGATAAGTTGAGAGTGGATGGCAGGGAGAGAGCACGGCCTGGGACCTTCCAGGGACAAGGTACAAACTGAAGCCTGGGGCCTGCTGCTGGCTGTAAACATACATCATCCCCAAACTACTTGTAGATAAGTAAATTGAAGTCAGAGGAGAGAAATGACAATGTGGATAATCAAACACACAGATGAAACCAGAGTCCTCTCTGTGTGGGGCTGTGGCCGAAATGCCTCCTTGGAGTCATTGCTAATTCTCCTGTCCACCACACTTACCACATGCCAGGCACAGTTCTAAGTTTCTTGCACATTTACATCCTCATAGCCACTCGATTAGGTGGATTCTATTATTACGCCCATTTTACAGATGAGGAGCCTAAACCTTTAGAGAGAGAAAGCCATTTAGCTAAGATCACAGGGGCTAGTCAGTGGCAGAACTGAGGTCTGAACCCTGAGAACTTCACTCCAAATCTAATCTAATAGATAATCTAAGCTAACGGATAATCTGATCCGATGGATTTAATCGATAGCCTCTAATGGAGAGCTGTCAGAGGGGGACCTTGAAGAAACCGAGGGTCTTGTCATCACTTATTTGCTGGAACGGGGCATCTTCTGCCCATGCCTCCAGCTCAGTCTCCAAGGTGGGCACCACCAAGGGAACCCCTGACCTCTCTCACCCCCAGCCAGGTCTCCTAGAGAGTTCTGGTGGGGAGGCTGAAGCACACATGGGGCACCAACCCAGCCTAGCAGCCTGTGCCTTCTCTGGCCAGCCCAGCTGCCATGCAGGGTGCCATGTGTATACATCAGTTCAACTGGTCAGGCAGTGTGCCCTGAGCACACGCTAGGCCCCTTAATTGTGCTCCCCAGGAGGTGCACAGGACAGACTGACGAATTCTTGGACAGGAGGCAGCTCACGTTTCGCCTCCAATGTCAAAATCTGATGAGTCAATTGGTACTTTGCCTGAATCATAAGAGCTCATCACTGGACACAGCAGAGACTCACAACTCTGTTCCTCACCCAGGGACCCTCCATGTGTCCTTTCCTACTGGGGCCTTGCTTCCAGACTCATTGGCAATGCTGGAAATGTTCTGATCCTTATGCATCTGCATTCCCTCCCCAGTCCAGAGCCAAGGATTCCAAGTATCAGATGAGGAGCAGGATACAGTAATGAGATGATGTATGACATGTGCAATGATGATAGAGTACATTTACTGATCTCTTAATAGGAGCCAGGTTCTGATAAAAAGTGTTCTTGAATTACTTACACAGGTACTGTTGATCCCTATGTTACCCTTGAGGAAACTAAGGCTGAGAAAGGACAGGATATTCACCTGAGATGTCAGGATTTCAATCCAGGGAGTAGTGACTCTAAACCACTCTAATATTCTCCCTTCTCAGATAACAAAGGACTTGGTATGCCTACATCAACTATTCAAATTCATTTCAGAAGTGGTGGAAATGAGAGGTGGTGATGGTCATATTTGCCATTATGAAGACAGGGAGGTCAGCATGGAGGCTCTCATGATGCTGGAGGGATGAATAAAAAGGTCACCTGAATTAAAGCAGTGACAGAAGGCAGTGACGAGAGGCAGGTCTACGAGACACTAGAGCTAATAGAACAGACTTGTTAGGTGGGAGACGGATAGAGGGGTGCAGGGTGAAAGGAAGAAGTTTAGGACCCTGCCGGTTTTCTGCCTTGAGAAGCTTCAAAGATAAGCGGTCACCAGGCGAAAGAGATTTCAGGAAGGAGACAGATTTAAGGATACCTGGAGGAAAGATTAGTGGGTTTTCTTTGGGGCTTGTTGACTTTGAGCTTCCCATAAGATATGCAGACAGAAATGCTTCCTGCTAGGGACTGAAGAATTGATGCTTTCAAATTGTGGTGTTGGAGAAGACTCTTGAGAGTCCCTTGGACGGCAAGGAGATCAAACTAGTCAATCCTAAAGGAAATCAACTCTGAATATTATATTCATTGGAAAGACTGATGCTAAAGCTGAAGCTTCAATATTTTGACTACCTGATGTGAAGAGCCGACTCATTGGAAAAGACCTTGATGCTGGGAAAGATTGAGGGCAGGAGGATAAGAGGACGACAGAGGATGAGATGGTTGGACAGCATGACTGACTCAATGGACATGGGTTTGTTTGCAAAGTCCCGGAGACAGTGAAAGACAGGGAAGCCTGGCATTCTGCAGTCCATGGGGCTGTAAAGAGTCAGACATGACTTTTCAACTGAACAAGGAACGGAATGTTTGTACCCTTCCAAACTTTATGTGTTAAAACCCTACCCCACAGTATGATGGTATTAGGAGATCGGGCCTTTGGGAAATGACTGGAATTACATGAGGCATTGAAGGTGGCCTACCTGTGAAGGCCTTGGTAGTAGGAAAGCGCCACACTCCTTTAAGCACCCAACTCCCCACACTCAGGACCCCGTTTCATTTCACACTTTTTTTTTTTTCAGTATTCATCTACATGTTAGAGTCTCCTGAAAAATGTTCCTCTTCCTAAAACATACTGCTTCTTCCCACCTGCCCCCAAACCACTGGGAAAATAGGATATGAGTACACTCTAGGTACAAGGAGAGTTGAGTTCAAACCTGTCCTCTGCCCTCAAGAGCTGTGTGTCAGTGGGTAGCGGCCTCACCAGCGGTGGCAGGCTAATGAGACCTTTGGTGCAGGACTGATTTGAGGAAGATGAGAGAGCTCCCGGGAAAGCGCCTTGTTTCTCAGGCTCGAGAAACAGTGTCTTACTTTAGGCTCTCGGAGCGTGTCTGCAGCCCGGGGAAGAAGTGTGGTTGCAGAAAGCAGTGGTTGTGCTGGTTTTATCTCAGGCCAGCCCCCTCTCTGGATCCATCAGCAGCCAGCCAGCAACCCTGAGCGGCCACAGTTCCCCCCACTCCTCAGTCTCCAAGAGAAGAACACAACTGGCACTCCAGTACCCAGCCCTGGCATGTGCCCTGGGCTTTAGCATCTCCGCCAAACTTCCAATAGCCATACCTCATCTTGCCTTGAGTTCCCCGTGGCACCTATAGTTCTAATCCACAAGCCTTCTGCTCGCACCCAAGGGTGCTGGAGACATGTTCCGTTGTCACACCAGGTAGGGTGGAGGCTTTCTACGGGGATCCAGTGGGAAGAGGCCAGGGATGCTGCTAAACCTCCCATGAACTGCAGGACAGTCCCCACAACAAGGTATTCCTGGCCGAAAATGTCAGTAGTACTGAGGCTGAGAGATACCCAACAGGATTAAGATCCCACTGCCCATAGTGGCTAAGATTCCACATTCTCAATACACAGGGCCCAGGTTCCATCTCTGGTTGGGAAGCTAGATTCCACATGCCACAACTAAAAGTTTTCATACTGGAACTAAGACCCGTCCCCCGCCGCCCCCCAACTCCAGGGCAGCCAAACAGATAAATACATAAAAATAAATAACAAAAAAGAAAGAAAATTCAAAGCAATGAGTAGAGCAACGTGGCAAGGAGGAGGAAAATAGGCTTTTTCTGAAGACAGAAAGCAGCCTGCTCTCCAGATTCTAACCCCTGGTTGCAGCCTCCTTCCAAGACCAGGTTCCTGAGGTTCCCAGGAATTGGAATTACAGGGAATGCACATGGCCCAGGACCTCCTCCCTGAGCACTTCCTCTTGGTGGGAGGGAACAAGATGGCTGCAGATGTATCCAACGTGAAGGGAAATCTTTGCTGGTGTCACGGCCAGGGGATTACATCTGCCTACACTTACAGGATGTATCACTTGCAGAGAATTCCTTCCACAACATACTCAAAGAACCAAAAAAAGTATTAAATAGCTGGCTAAATTCGATCTATATTTTTCATCCTGTTTTTTTTTCTCCTGTGGTTTTTCACCAAAGTCCACTTTGACATGCCATTAAAAGAAAACCCTTTGTGTATAAGCAATAGATTTAGAAAGAAAGAAAAAAAAAACAACTAATATATCGAACAACCCAATGTATATGATTTGGAAGAAGTAACCAGATCCTCTACTCTGGCAGGCTGTAAACTGGACTAGGGAGGGACATTGTTTTTCTTTTGGTCATTCTGCCAAGTTAAAAGGAAGTTGGAGATTAGAACAAAATATTTAAATCAAAAATGAATCCTTCAATGAAAGTTGCTTGATCCCTTTTGCTACCACCCCCTCCCTCCCTTCCCCCTTATTGGAAGCATATTTCTCTTTGAAAAGAAGTAGTGTATTGTTGCTGAATAGAAGGGGGACAGCCCACTGGGGAGACACACTGATCTCATCATTTTAAAAGTGGTAGATAAATGACCCCTTCCCAATCAAATGCTGTTTCTGCACATTCTCAGAATAAATGGCACATTTTCCCTGGTGAGCCAGGAGTGCTCTCCCTGAAGCTGGGTTTGTCTATGCTAGCCATGCATCCCAGCTCCAGGAACAAGGTAAATGTAACTCAAATAGTCATATCTGAGTACTACTAGGGCATCACATTATTCTTTGAAAGCAAGACCCAAGCAAGATCCAAGTTTCCTTACTAATGGGAAACTTGTAGAACAGTCCTTGTATTAAGATTCAGTATTGTGATTTCTTGGAATGTCCCTCAAATAAGCCATAGATCCCCTCTTTCACTGTATCTGCCAGTCTCTCCTCACAATGATTCCACTTATAAATTGGCCCTAGTAAATGTGGTCCTCCTGGTGCTGAGCTCACTTAACACACATTCACAGGAACAATGCAAAACAAGTAATGTATCAGGACTTTCTGACACCATGGCCTTCCGATTAGAAAGATAGCTCTATAATTCATGGAGAAAAGAGAACCCTCCTACATTGTTGGTAGGAATGTAACTTGGTGCAGTCACTGTAGTAAACAGTATAGAGGCTCCTCAGAAAACTAAAAATAGAATTACCATATGATCCAGCAATCTCACTCCTAGGCATAAATCCAGACAAAGTTATAATTCAAAAACATAGAGCCACCCCTATGTTCATAGCAGCACTAGTCACAATAGTGAAGACATGAAAACAACCTAATGCCCGTTGACAGAGGAATGGATGTGAAGGTGTGGTACATGTGTACAGTAGAATACTAGTCAGCCACAAAAAGAATGAAATGTGCCATTTGCAGCAACATGAACGCAACTAGAGACTATCACACTAGGTGAAGTAAGTTAGAAAGAGAAAGACAAATACCATGATATCACTTGTAGGTGGAATCTACAATATGGCACAAATGAAACTCTCTATGAAACAGAAACAGAAGCCCAGGCATAGAGAACAGGCTGGTCATTGCCAAGGGAGAGATGGCTGGGGGAGGGATGGAGTGGGAGGTTTGTTAGCATATATAAGGTTTTATACATAGAATGGATAAACAACAAGGTTGACTGTATAGGACAAAGAGCTATATTCAATATCCTATAATAAACCATAATTGAAAAGAATTTCTATAAAAAAGAATGTTGGTGGCTCAGTGGTAAGAATCTGCCTGCCAATGCAGGAGACACAGGTTCAATCCCTAGGTCAGGAAGATCCCCTTGAGAAGGAAATGGCAACTCACTCTAGTATTCTTGCCTGGAAAACCCCATGGACAGAGGAGCCTGACAGGCTACAGTCTATGGGGTAGTGAAGAGTCAGAAACAATTCAGTGATTAAAACAACAACAATATATATGTCTAACTGAATCACTTTGCTGTACAGCAGAAATTAATACAACATTGTAAATCAACTATACATCAATTTAAAAATTCATAATCCAAAAAAAAGAGAATTCATGAAGAAAAAAATTAGCAAGAATGTGTCCCTGGAAGAGCTCAAGCAAATGGGCAGTCAAAAATAATTTTATTAGATCTGCTAGCATCTTTGTAACTAGCCAGGTTCTACACACTTCAGTACGCATCCCCATAATTCTATGGTCTTGCAAACCAATACATCTATTGCTCTTCAATACCCTAAATATATGCTGATATTGTCACCTACCAATATGAATCTTACAGTCAAAACAAACGAGAATCAACCAAGATATGAAATTTAAGGATACATTGTTGGCATTTAATAACAACATGGTGAAATAAATACTGGCTCCCCAAATGGAACAATTATATAGAACCCATATATCCTAATTTTCCTCCCCAAGCTCTCTGGCTTCACCATTCTGTGACCTTCTGTATTTAAACACTGATCTTACATGAGAGATGATTTGGGATTATTGCACTTCCCTGACTTAACATCCAGCCAGTACCTGTGCAGGTAACCTGGAAGCCTGGCACTCTTTCTTACAAGCACTAAAGATTTTAGGAAAAGCTTTCAAAACTGGAAAACATCATCATAACAAATTCTGCTTGACAGTCCCCAAACAGATATCTACCAGTGCAAGCCTTCGCCATGGTCCACTTTGCTCACCTATAACATGTCCTCAGCAGGAAACAGCCACTCAGTTTTACCCAATAAGTGTGTCTGTACACGCTTCTTCTACCTGATCTTCAATGATCTGTGATTAACGTAAACCCCAACACCACCCTCATGCCTAGACAAACTGCACGTCTCTGTATCATTTCTAATTTACCAGCTTGATAGTTCTTAATAGCACATATTTTAAAAATCTGTATTGAATACAGCCATATCTCAGGGACTGGACTAGAAAATTTCCCACCATCTTCCCATCTAATCATCCTGACATCTTGCCATAGAGGGTTATAATTCAATTCATTTTGCACAGTAACAGTTGAGGTTCAGAAGGATTAAGTAACTTGTTCAAGGTCCCAGGGACCCAATTGCCTTCAGCGCCTCAGCATCTTTGCTCCAGCTGGCCCTGCTGCCCTTCCCTGCCAGTGCCACACCGCTTGGCCTCTGAAGACTACCATTTGAGTTGGTGGTGTCACTCTTCTCTCCTGTCAAAATCCTCATGATGTCATTTTCTTGCCTCACCTCCAGTCATCTTGTCATCACCTCCCACCTGCATAGCTGGGGTAGTCTCTCTGGCTACCTGTGTTGCCTTCCTGAGAGTACATCCATGCCTGATACTCTGGAGCCTACGCCCTGCCAGCTCACAGCTCCAAGGACACTGCTTGGACCGCCTCCCCCCACCCCCAAGCTCCTGAGAGTCTGGTTCCACCACGAACTAACCGTGTGAATCTGGGAAAGTCATTAAAACTTTTTGACAGTTTCCTTACATTTATAATAGACATAATAATCCCAGCTCTACCTCTGAAAGAAAAATCAATTGAAGGTTGAATGAGACCCAAAAAGTGACCTTTTGGGGGCATAATTCCCATGCTAAACTTCGTCTCCAAACTGGCCCTGAAATGCAAATTTGCATCCAAATTTACTCAAAGTGTGGTGTTTTTGGATCTGAATCCAGTGCCGGGTTTTTTCCTCCAACACTTGCCCCTTTGCCCGCAAAGAATGAAAGTTGGTCAACCCACTGTTCCTTGCAAAACCTGAGTTCATAGTTTGTGTTCCAGAAGATGTGGCCAAGAATTCTACTCAGTAATAAACTCTGCATTTCTCATGTGTGAAATCACTAATTAAGAAATTTCAGTAAGGAGTCTTATTTTAATACCTCCAAATCATATTTAAATAATCCAATCTTAAGTTTCTAGATTAAGTCATTTTCACTGAGATAGCCAAAAAGAAATAAAACAACAACAACAACAACAAGTTTTGGAAGCATAAACTGTTGAGAATCCTGGTGCGCAGACTGGTTCAGGACAAAATAAATACCTGAGAGCCTTTAACAACTCCTCTTGATCACACAGTAAATATATCAGCTTCTCAGCCTGACTTTCCAAACCACCTCCAGCCTCAACCGGCATTGCCCATCTGAACTTCCCTTTCTCCTACATGAACCATTTCCTGGATTAACTTCTCTTCTTTCAAAAGATCCTGCATTTTCCTTCCTCTGCATTTTCCTTCCTCTGCATTTTCCTTCTGGTCTCCCCTCACCCAGAATGCCTCCCTGACACCCCATGACCAAAACCAATCTATCTAGTTCAAAGCTCTACTCCTTCCACGAAGCCTGCCTTCACCATGTCAGCATGAACAGATGTCTCCTTTCCCTGACAGCCTGTGGCAAGCTTGTCTTCTTACTCACCGTGTGCTGCTTGCTGATGCTCCTCCTAGTGTCCACCTTGAACCATCATTAAACATCTTTCCTGTCCCTGTTTTGATGTTTGGTGCCCTGTTCTGCCCTGTTCTACCCCAGAGCTAGCTCATGTAGCACTTCACACACAGTAGCCACTCATTAAAGACTCGATGCTTACATTTGACCCACGCCCTTGCAAACTACTCCGATCAAAAGAAATATTTCTCATGTATGAAGCGATGGAATTGCAGAAATCTATGCCATCAAATATTTTTGGCTAAAAAGGAAGAAGTATCTTTCCACGGTCCCAGCGGAAACCATGCCTGCGAATGTGTGTTTGGGGTTCGAAGCAGAGCGAGGCTTGTTAATTTTAAAGCCACATAGCCTGTTTGGCTAAGACTATGACTCCATTTGTGTATTTCAACCACGTAAAATACACCCTGGGATTCTGGACTGAGAAAAATAGCCATATAAGGAGAAAACAAGACATTCCCTATAGCTGCCCTTGTAAAACAGTCTATGATTTAACCCTCTGCTCGGACAGATCCAAGCTCCTGCACTTTACAACTGCAAACAATCAGATTCCTGGGAGGAGCTCAGCATGTGACCTGCACCGCTTGGTACAGAGGATAGCAAACAAACCTGACAGGTCACACTCGGGGCAGCACGACCAAAACTTTGCAGCCGCCTGACTTTCTCTCTGCAGTAGGCTGGCCCAGCCAGAGCTGAAGAGCAGGAACCCAGATGAGCTCCAGCCCAGAGATAACTCAGGGGGCTAGTTAAGCCTTTTTCCTCCCAGAATACAGGGATCTGGAGTCTGCCCCCACCTTCCAGGTGACAGTCCATCAATCTACAGAAGCCTTCCATTGAGGAGGTGAGGAGGGAGACGGAGGATCAGGAAAGGACAGAGAGGCTCCAGAAAGAGCAGCCAGAGGCAGGCCCAGGCCCACTGTGACCACCCAACAGTGCCCGTGGACAGGGAGTGATGACAGAGCCGGGATCCACAAGAGTCCTGGGAGTGTTCTCTTTCTCCCTCTCCATCTTGATTGCTATTAATAACAACTCTGTGAGATAAGATTTTCTAACAGCAAAATGAGGTTCTGAGTGGTTCCAACATCTCTTACAGGTAATGAGTGGGGCTATGATTTGAAATAAAGGTTTATGTTGTGGCTGACACTGCTCATTACTTTCTGCTATCCAGTCCCATCTTCTTCCTTCCAGCAACAGAATGACCACCTGCCCCCTTACAACACACACACACACACTCATACACACACACACACTCACACACACACAGAGTTATTGAGGACCAAGGAAGATGGCTACCCAGCTGGGGACAAAGACTCCCAGCTCCCACGCAGCTCCAAGTGGTCACACGACTAAGTTACAGAGACAGGAAGGTGAGTGGAAGTAATGTGGGCAAATCCTGGGTCACATCTTCTAAAAGGAGCTACTGGCACTGGCTATGGGCTGGAATGCAGATGTGGGGATGAAGACGAGGACAAGAAAAGAAAAGAAAGTCGGAAGGCTTTATACCTGGCCACCAAGGTGCCCAGCACCATGTCTGGACTGTTCCATGAGAGGGAAGGGCTTCCTTGGCGGCTCAGATGGTGAAGAATCCACTTGCAATGCAGGAGGTCTGGGTTCGACCCCTGGATCAGGAACATCCCCTGGAGGAGGAAATGGCAACCCACTCCAGTATCCTTGCCTGGAGAATCCCACGGACAGAGGAGCCTGGTGGGCTACAGTCCATGGGAGAAATAAGCAATCTCATCTGAGCCACCATATTTTTCATTGTCCTTGTGACAGCAGTTTAGCCTGCACTTTAACTAATGCGTGTGACTTTCTGCTGCCTCAGCTGTGCACAAAGAATCTTGAGGCCATACTAGCTTGCACTAATTTAAAAAGCAGAAGGAAAAAAAAATCATGGCCAAGTTACAGAAGAGTCAGCAGTATTCACATGCCAAAATCACCCGTCCCTGAGGCAAGGCCGGAGAGGGCCTCATCCACACCAGGGAGTCCTGCACAGGTTAGAGTGAATGTTGAGAATCTAGCCCCTTCCTTCCCATAAAAGAGTGTCTGGAGGAAAGCTTGCCTTCCCAAATAAATTTCAGATTGAAGGACCCTAAACATTTTTGAGCTGGAATCAGGAGGAATATTTAGTCAATTGTCACTATCATTCCAAGAATGACTTATTCAAATCTTCCTTAATAAGTTTTTAAATTGTTTTACCTGTCTCAAGAGATGTGTTAAAAATCTTCTATTATGATTGAATGTTTGACAACCAGTACTGGGAATTCAATCATTGCCTTTATTTGAGGCTATTAGGTACATACTAGAATTGTTCTATTTTATAACAATCTTTAATATGTATCCATGAATATTGCTCTAAAGTCTGGTATAAATATAATTCTACTTATCCCTTTTTTTCAATTGACAGTTCTTTTTCAATTCTTTGCCCTTTTTTTTGCCCTTTTATTTTAGAGGAGTCACTTACTAACCACCTACATTTTTTCAACCAAGTTAATAATCTCTGTGTTTTAAGTGACACATTAGTCCATTTATATTTATTTAGGATTTATTTCTGCCATCTTATTTTAGGCTTTGTATTTATCTTTCTGCATATGATCTTTGCTTTCTTTTTTCCTATCTCTTAATGGAATGATCAAGGTTTCTTTGTCCCCTCTTTGCCTATTCTACCACTTTGGTAATTATTCATCTCATTTTTATGTTTGTATACACATACAGCAGTATTAGACATGAATGGGCCTTACATTTTTATCACATATGCTTGACATTCCCTGAAGAATAGAATGGCAACCCATTCCAGTATTCTTGCCTGGAGAATTCCATGGACAGATGACCCTGGCAAGCTGCAGTCCATGGAGTCACAAAGACTAGGACCTGACTGAGCCATTAACAAACATACTTGACTTTAAAAGAATAAAATAAGTCAGCATCTCTACTTACCTACCAATCTTCAGAGATCCAAGCATTGCCCACCATTCTTTCATGTTGCTGTCCAATATTTCAGTTCTGCATAATTTGGTAACTTAAAATTTGTCAATATGATTGCTATTTTCTACAGATGATGCTTGTGTAAATTTAGCACCTCTTCTTCTGTCTCATGCATTCTCTTTGGCTTTAATTTTCTTCTACTTGAAATAAATCCTTTAGAAGCTCCTTCCTGAGAGTCTTTGGTAACTTAAAAACATCAACAACAACAACAACAACACATTGTTGTTGAATAATAAGTTAAGTGGATGAAGAAGTGATGGTTATTTTCTCTGAAAATTTTGGGTACATTATAATTTTGGGTACATTATCTTATTGATTTCTGGTTTCTGTTGTTATTGTTGAAAAGTCTGTTGCCTATGTAATCATATATCCTTTATAGGAAATATGCCTTTTCTCTATGGCTGCATTGAGGACTTTTTGGCTTTGGTGTTGTACATTTTTATGATAGTGAACTTAAGGTTTGGATGTACTCATTTACTCAACTCATGACTTGATGTAGCTTCCCAAATCTTATGATCCTTACCTTCTAACTATTACAGAATAGTCTTGGCCTTTTTGTCTTTGAATACTTCTTTTCCTCATTCTCTACTATGTTCCCTTGAAATTCTTATTCTATCTCATTCTATCACCCTTATCTTTAATTATTCCTTAATATGTTTATGTCTTTGTGATGTGTTCTGAGTGGGAATCATACCTCTCTTCCAGCATATTAATTTTCTCTTTACCCATATCTAATTCATTAAAATTAATGACTACAATTGCTAATTCTGGAATATTTGTTTCTTTTCCAAATCTGTCCTTTTCTTTTTACGTGGTACTGTACCTTGTATATTGGGTTTTCAATTCCTTTATGTCTCTAATCATTTTAAACACATTTATAGTCCTTGGTGAGCTTCCCAGGGGGCATTAATGGTAAAGAACCCATCTGCCAATGCAGGAGATATAAGAGATGTGGGTTGAATTCTGGGTCAGGAAAATCCCTTGGAGAAGGACATGGCAACCCACTTCAGTATTCTTGCCTGGAGAATCCCACTGACAGAGGAGCTTGGCAGGCAATAGCCCATGGGGTTGCAAAAGAGTGAGACGCGACTTAGTGACTAAACAACAACAAACGGTCCATATCCAATAGATCTACTGTCTGAAGTTACTGGAAATCTGATTCTAAGTATGTTCTGTCTGTTGATTCTCTTTCATGAGGATTGTTTCCTAGTATGTTTTGTAATTTTGGAGAGTAAGCTTGTCTTCAGGATCACTTTCTTTATGGGAATCCTGTGGCCTCCACTGAGGGTGTGACTCAATGGACAGTGTTGTTGGTTCATAACTGTGTGATGTCATGGTCTAGAATCACATTTTCATGTTACAATCTCATCTCAAATACCCTTAGACCACGTATATAGCATAAATTCAAACCTCAAATCCAAAGAAGGCATTAGGTTCTTGGTTGAGAATGCTTGACTCATAACTGAAATGTACTTCTTTGTACCCAGATTTCAGGTTAAGACAAGCTAATTCCCTTTTCTTCCTGTGCTGATAGCTTCCCTGTCAATGCCTGCCTTGACCCAATATGGAGGCGGCAACATGTAGGTCTCAGCATTCACAATTACTTGCCTTTCCAGTTCAACGTCCCAAGAAAATTAATGTTGTCCATTGGGCCTCCCTGGTGGCTCCGTGGTAAAGAATCCATCTGCCAATGCAGGAGATGCCAGAAACATGGGTTCAGTCCTTGGGTCAGGCAGATCCCCTGGAGAAGGAAATGGCAACCTGCTCCAGTAGTCTTGCTGGGGAAAATCTGGAGGAACCTGGAGGGTTACAGTTCATGGGGTCACAAAGAGTTGACACTATGAGCAACTGACCATGCACACACTATGTCCTTAGGTTAAACGTGGCTGGCTTACCTTGGGTCAGAAATCCACATCCAATGCAACCAGCTGAGACAGTGACAGGTCTCACAACATTTAAGGAACTCTCTTTGGGGCTGTTTTGAAGAGAAAACTTCTCTAGCAAGACGTCCTAAAGGAAAGAAGGAAATAACCATTGGAGGAAATAATTAGCATCTTTATAACCAAGAACTTTTCTCCAAAACCTCTCTTGTGTAAGCTCTGCTGTCATTGATTGTGTAGCCTCCACTGCGGGCATAAAATTGTTAATTGTGAGAGTCTGAGTGGTTGTAACCAGGGAGGGCATTGATAGTGCCTCTTAGGAAAGAGCACGGTGCACATGTTCTGCAGGGAGTGGGATTTGTTTTCCACTCAGACTAAATTTGGAAGTTGCTTTTCCACATAGCACCTTGCTCAATGCTTTACACAGTAGACATTCAATATTTGTTGGAATAAAACATCAAACATTTCCTCCAGCCTTGAATAAGGATATAATGCAGCTCACAGAGGCAGCAGGGCAGAAAATATTCAGAGAGAGACAGGAAGCTTCAAGGCCATGGCCAAGAGAAAGGTCATCTTTCCCAGTGAGTGAAAGTCACTCTTTCACTGAAAGAAGAAAGTGTCCAACTCTTTGCAACCCCATGGACTATACAGTCCATGGAATTCTCCCGGCCAGAATACTAGAGTGAGTAGCCGTTCCCTTCTCCAGGGGATTTTCCCAACAGGAGATCAAACCCAGGTCTCCCGGGGGAGGCGGATTCTTTAACAGCTGAGCCACCAGGGAAGTTCAAATCTTTCCCAGAGAAATGAGTAAATCAAGGCAGGCAGTAAGCAAAGAATGCTAGAAGAAAGCAATCTGCTAAAAGGCTCAGAACTTGGAGTGGACTTGGAATTAGCACATAGGCCAAAACAGAGAATGTTCTTCAGTTCATAAATAAGGGTGCCATCATGGGTGGTGACAACCCACACAGACTCTCCCAGCAGGGGTGGGTCGCTGTGAACTTGGATATTACCAGATAAAGCGAAGGTATTTATCTTCAGCACATCTGCACAAGGGATTTAAGGGGGAGGAACTGAAAAAAGTTTAAAGGGACAACCTGTGTTAATATTTATATATATACAATACCCATGTTAATTATGTATTAAAATATATGTAGTTCAAACCATCCTGTAGGTTCCTTCTTCATATGTTCTGTGTGGTTTTTCTTTTTAACACCCAAGTTGAAGGATCTCTCCAAATGCTATTACCATTAGATATGTGGATTAGCTAAGAGCTGCAGTCAAAGCTGGGGAGCTAAGAAAGCAGTTCCCTTACAGAATGCCTTACCTGGGATTTCTTTTTCTAAGTATGCTACTTATTAAATTCAGTCTACAAATGGAGTCTCCAAAATTTCTTCAGAAAAAGTCTTAGGGGTAGCCATCTGGTTGAAAGATTGGGCTAGCAGACTTGATCTGAAACTCTATTTGCATACCAAGTATGCTATGCTTCTACTCAAATAGTGTCTATTAAGGGTGGCTTGGGGAGGATGAAGATTAGACCTCATTTCCCAAACTAACATTTGGTCCCTCAGAAACTTGAAACTGGATGGAGCATTCTGTGTAAAACTCTGGAGAACGACACAGCATGAAAAAGATTAGTGCCAATCCAGGGTCCAGGAAGATTTGCCAGGCAAAGTTTTGGCTTTTCAAAACACTCAGACCACCTGGTGTCCCAGACTGGGGGTGAACTCCATCACAAGGTGATGTGCTGGCCCCCTGCCCGTTCTGAGCCGCAGAACTCATGGCAGGAGGCTTCCAGGAGGAATTCAATAGAACTCAACTCTGTCACAGACTGGAACATCTAACACCGACAGTGACCTCCACGCTGAGCCTAGGGTTGCATTCCCAACAGTAGCTCCTGCAGTTGCTCCCAGATGAAATCAAATTACTGTGGAAAAAAATGTGTGTGAGAGCTCCCTTCCCACAGCGGGGTGAAAAGGGCAGCTTCCTGGTTAGCACCCGTGGAAACGCCATCTCACCAGCTTACAGGTGGTGTTATTCAAGCCCAGGAATGTGTGGAATGGGTCAAATGTGTGTGTGTCAAATGTGTGTCAAATTAGGTAGCCTCCCTCTGGAAACCGTTAAATCTTTGCATCTCTTCGTCGCAGGGGCTCATAGACGGGCTGGCAGTGGGAACCCAGCAGCATAACAACTGGAACCAGGCATCTCACTGCAAGAAACGACGCCCTCTGCCCTGGCCCAAGATGGGGGTAGGCGGCAGGGACTGAGCCTGGCACATTTCACCTTCCTTTCCCCAGGTAATTCTCTCCAGAAAATGTTGCTGGGTGGCAGTCCTCTTGCTTCTAGTACCTCTGTAAATATTTGGGATACGGGATAAGCACTCAGGCTCAGACTTCAAATTTCTATTAAGAAGCTCAGGTGAAAAGACTCTATTGTGTGTAGGTGGAGGATTCAGAAATCTGGGCAGCTTTGGGCTGGAAAATACCGTGGCACTCCCCTCCCCACTGGAGCTCCCTGTGTGGGCACCAGAGAGAAGCCGAAAGCGCTCTTGCTGTGGGGCCCCCACCTGGACGTCAGCCCAGGGCGTTGTGAGTCCCAGGACGTTTCCTGAGACCCCACCTGGTTTCCTCTCTCTCAGGGCACTTGTGAGAAATAAATGAGGTAACACATCAGATGCATACTAACCCCTCCCCATCCACAATGCCCTGGCCCCCGAGCCGTCACCTTGCGCTGGTTCTGTCCTAGCCCTGCACAGTGGGAGAGCACTTGTGTTCCTGCTTGCCCAGCTCCTAGGCCCTCTTGTTCTGAAAACAGCACCTCAGTTTTCTCCTGGAGAACGTCCATGCCATTGCCCATGGTTTGGGTGCCCTCCTCTGGCCGACAGCTGAGAACGTGACCCACACCAGACCAACTGGAAGGGCCCTTCTGAGAAGGCAGGATCTGGGGCAGGACGGCATCAGCATCAGGAGAGAAAACTTTCAGAGTTTTCTTACAGCTGGGATCCAGGTCTTGACAGCCTATCCCTCGGGCCCTGCGCGGCCGCAGCCCAGCCATTGCCCTGATTCTCACCCTTCCTCTACTAGGTTCCAGAAGCGACTCTCTACCCTCACAATACACTCCCTGTCCGCTTCCTGGAGCCAGCATGGACTCCCATGCCTTGCAAAAATGCATCTCAGCACCCCCTGCCCCAACAGATGAAGAAAGCAATTCCCAGGCCCTAGAACTAACATGGATGGGCAGGTGAGAAGACAGCTTCCAGACTGGCATCCTGAGCCCCTCTAGCCCCACACAGCAGCACCCTCCCGGGAACTCTCTTCTGGGCCTCTCGCCTTCCCCTCCCTGACAGCACTCTCCAGTGCTCCACGCCATCCCCCGCTCACAAACCATCATCTCTTTCAACTCTCAAGACTCCTTTTCCTCTGGTACCAGGCCATTTTCATAAATCTCTCATTTTAAAATAAATCTTGGTGTCTCGTTCACCACAGCATTTCTACAATTCATTCCTCTGCCAGTGTGCTCATTCCAGAGGAGGGCCCTTCCCACTCGAATGTTGGCAATGTCCTGGGCTTTTGGCTTCTTCTCCTGCCACCTTCCTCTCTCCCAGAGAGAAAATGAGGTTTGGACTTGGGTGGGTTGAAAGCCCATCCACGCATGCCATGTATAACATTCCCTTCCTCAGCCCTGATGCATTCTGAGACAAAAGGCCTTTGATAATGTTTCTCTGGGGGCCCGTTTGGCGCCATCTTGTGAACTGAGCGGCCTTGGCCAAGTTCCCCCTGCTGGAGAGGAAGCCATGCGAGCTGACCAAGGGCACGCTCAGTCCCCACCCGAGTCTCTGGGCTGCCTCTCTAGCCCAGCCCTTGCGAGTTGCCACATCCTCACCCAACCCAGGGGTTGAGGGCATGATCACAGTCATGGCATCTATTCCACCTAAACATGTTTCACCTAATTGAGCCACTACAAAAATGGCCCTGTTTGGCAGCCAGGGATTGCACCCGCCCCTCAGGAAGTGGTTACCTATTAGAATTCAGGGTACCTCCTGCAGCTGAGAAACACATTCTATGGGTTATCCTCTGGGGGCCCATAAGGAATTCACACCTGTGATTAACTTAACTGGCCGTCCCATTTCCCCGAAGCCCCGTACAGATCCAGTTGAGAGAGCAGCTCTCTGGCAAAGAACAACTTGAGTGTTTTAGACAGACATCAATGTATTATAGATTCAAGTAATTCAGCATATCACAATAAACACTGTGAATGGAGCTAGGCTAGACTTTCACCGACATATACGATGAAGAGTGAGGATGCCAGTCTGGGTAGGTACACCCTGACACTTATTATTGTATTTGTCCTGGACATTTGTAAAAGCTTTTCTGGTGTGAACTACTGAATTTGCTATTTACTAGAAATCTCTCATGCTACTTAAGATTAGATTAGTAATTTATTTTGTGTGGGATTCAGAAGGAGCATGTTATACAATGGAATGACCACATGTGTGGAACATGTGTGAGTGTGTTCCAGTTGGGAGAAATTACTTTTATAAAAGCAGGCTGAGGAAGCTGTTTTTAAAATGAATTCTCTTAAAGTTAAATTCATTTTAAAGCTAGGCCTCCACCACCACTTAAAAATAAAAAAGAGGGAGAAAGTGGGAAGATTTTAGCAACTACTCTGACAGCCGTGTTGCACTAGGTGAGTTCTCTAAATGATCTCTTCAACTCAAGGTTCTGGCCTCAAAGCTAGACTTGGTTCCATCCTTGTCTCCAGTGTACTCTTATGCCCCTGAAAGTTGAAACATGGGCAGAAGTTTCCAGTATTTTCATTCTTTCTCTGCTTTGAAGGTCATTCATCTTGATGTTGATTTTCCCTCCACCCTCTTGAAAAAAATGTATGCGTCGCTAAGATGGAAAGCCAAGAGCTGGCACCTGGGGACAAGATCACATGGAATAGGAATAGTGGGAGAGGCAAGGGTCTGGCCAGTGTGGTGAGGCACCACCACAAACCACAGTCGGCATCTCAGGAAGGGAAGTGAGTCAGCCCTCTGAATTCTGTGGTGATGAACCCAGAGCCCTGTCACCCTCTCCGCTCCCTGTGAGTGCGTGCCTGACCAGGCCTGGGGCCTCCCATGTGAGGCAAGGCCAGACAGTTGTTCTTTTGCCCTTAATCGTGCAAATTGCTGCTCTTGAATATCAAGTGTTGCTCATATTCATAATCAAAACTCACTTTCAAAATACATGCACTTTCCAGTAAGGAGAAATCAAATACTATCTGTCTATAGTGGACTCTTAGCTTCCCAGGTAGCACTTGTGGTAAAGAATTCACCTGCCACTGCAGGAGACATAAGAGACGAGGTTTGAACCCTCAGTGGGGCACATCCCCTGGAGGAGGGCAAGGCCACCCACTCCAGTATTTTTGCCTGAAGAATTCCAAGGCCAGACGAGCCTGGCAAGCTACAGTTCACAGGGCCACACAGAGTTGGACACGACTGAAGCAACTTAGCATGCACACATGCACAGTGGACTCTAAACTTGTTTTTCTTGACATGACTTTGGAACAGATGAAATTACCATATACATATGTACATTTTTTCAAAATTTTATATATCTAAATTAGACTCTGTGCATTTAGATGAATGCGGCTAAATAAATTCAATGGAATGGAATGGATCCAGTCATCCAAACATTCCATCCATATAAAAACACACACAGTAAAATCTCTACAGAAAGTCATACTGATCATGTTGATGAGTCTACCAGCACTACTACTATGAGGCATCCATAGAGTAACTTACATGACTAGTCTCAATTGTCAAGGAGCTTATTGTCTGATTAAACAGACATACATACACACACCTCTCCAGTCCCTGAAACCCTAGAATCTAATCTGATTCTTCCATCTCTTTTCCTTTGTGCTTGCTCCCCAAGTCTTTCCTGTTCTAGCTTCATAAATTTTTCCCTATCTTTTCCTCTCCAACCCTGGATGCCTCATCTCTATTTCAGGCCCTCTTGCTTCTTCCCAGGTGATCCCAACAGCCTTCTTTCAGGTACAGGATGTGACCTATAGGAACCCTGCCAACGTGGGCAGGACTGACAAAACATAGCACTGATCTGATACCCCAACTCCCTCAACCATAACAGACCACACTAATCAACCCCAGTGCTCTTTCCCTTGAGCCCAGACAAGACTGCAGAGCCCCTCATAGCACATCCCTCCAAAGTTACCACCAATTTATCAGAGTTCTTTTGAAAACAGAATCAATTTATCACCCTTGATCCAGGTCCTGTAAAATAAGATTCTTCAATCATAACTGAGCATCAGCAGCATAATGCCTGAATGGGACCCAAGATCAAAAGAAGAATCTGCGGTTATGAATACAGGCATTGTAAAATGCATTCTGCGTGATTTTCATTACGCAGTCTTCATTAGAGCTAAGTAAAACTAACCCATACCAGAAAAATTACCCCTTCAAATCCTCTCTCTTCTCTTTTGCCACCACCTGTCTTGTAATCTTCACTGGTTCATGTTCTACAACTACAAACCTTGAACTTTTCCTAGCCAGCTTCTGTTTCTTAGCCCACAACTTGTGTTTGTCACTGAGTATATTAGTCTAAGACTAATACCAAGACAGTTATAACCTACAAGGGGAAGATATCAGGTTGGGATTAGATGCGCAAAGTTTTACTAGTGCAAAGATCTATGAGAGAACATGTGGAAGGGGCCAGAAGGGGATGGGAGAGTTGACCAAGGGTCTGACCCCTTGAAAAGGAGAGAGATAAAAAGAAGGTTGGATATAAGCATTCTGGACTGCAGTGCAGCACAGCCTTCGGGAGGTCCTGGAGCCAAAGTCACCATCAGAGGAGTCTGGTGTTTTGACATCCCTGCCAAACTGAGTCATTGGCCGGCAGCAGACCATGGGAAGCATGACTTCAGCACAACTGCAGCAGCTTCAGAGTACAGGAGCTAAGGCCGTGGCCAATTAGTGACTCCCTGCCGCTGCAGATCTGAGAGGTACATGCTCAGAGCTGCCACACCAGGTCACTGACAGTGGCTGGGGCTGCTGGATTTCGCAAATAAACAAATGGGAGGTGGACCACCAATGGGCTGGGGGAGGAGGGGAAATGAGATATTGGCCCAAGGATATAAACGTCCAGTTACAAGGTTAGCAAACAGTGCGATCTAATGTACAGCATGACGATTATATATAATAATACAACATACTGCATTATATACTTGAATGGTGCTGAGAGTGGATCTTAAGTGTTCTCATTACAATAAAGGAATGGTAACTACATGACCAGATGGAGGTGGAAGCTAATACTAT
The DNA here is from genome assembly GCA_917880005.1 of Nanger dama. Lineage (NCBI taxonomy): Eukaryota > Metazoa > Chordata > Mammalia > Artiodactyla > Bovidae > Nanger > Nanger dama. The sequence continues at coordinate 5,295,056 of CAKJTW010000017.1, forward strand.
GGTGGTAAAATTGTTTTGTTATAAATGTATCAAGTCAACAGTCATGCATCTTAGAACTATACAAGGTTATATGTCAATTATATCTTAACAAAGCCAGAAAAAAAAATTTGGATTTCAAATAAACAACAAATCCTTTTTAGTCTGAGAACGTGGCAAACAGGGATGTCTGGAATTTTGTTTGCCTTAGACTCTTATCTGTGACGACTCTTATCTTTGGAATAGGATCTGTAATTGGGCACAATCCTAACCAGGTCTCTCCTGTCCCAGTCTCTCTCCTACCCAGTCATCCATTCTTCCCTGCCCATTTCTCTAAGTCATCTTCTAGAAACACTATTCTAGTCATGCCAGCCCCCACCCAGGCAATTTCCAAGAGCTCCCATGACTTTCAGAACAAACCTCAAGCTCCTCAGGCTCTGTTTGGCCTTACTTTGCAACACAGATTCCCACACTTATGGCCCCTGGCCTCCAGACCAGACTGTATAGTTATAAAGACACGCTCTGTGCAATTCCAGACATCCTGCCTTTGCTCACACTAGTGCCCCTCCCCGGAATACCCTTCCCAGGGTAGTCTTCTCCCAAATCCACATTTCTAACTTTGGCCTGTGCTTCATGGCTAGCTCAAATGCTTTCTCCTTGAAGAAAAGCTATGTACACCATTACCCTGCCCACAATCCCTTACACCTAGTGCCACAGGGAGAAGACAAAATAACATCAGGACATAACTTGATATGCCTTGAACACAGCCTTCTGTACAGAGTAGATTTTAGCAAACAACATCTCCCAATTCCACGGGTGGCATTAATAGCAATAGCTCTTGTAACAACCAACAGGGTAAGTCTTGCTTTTAGCCCCAGTGCAGATGTTTAATTAATCAGGGCTGCTGTCCTTGTTCGCCCTTGACTGGATTTCCCTGATGATTACCCACTGGAAAACGCAGCCCTTTAATGCAAACAATGTTCTGATTAACGTTTTGTGTTGTGCACCAGGTTAGAGGAGCAGGTCCTTCATTAGTGAGCTGGCCTGGACTGAAAACCTTCAGTTCTGAAAACTCAAACCTCATTTCATACACAACTGTCTTCGCATTTTCTTATGTGTCAAACCTCTCCTTAACTCCCTTTTCTTTCTCCCAACTTTGATTTGGGGAAAGGAAGTTTGCATCAGCTGAATATAAAATGTTAAATTATTCTGACTTCAGCATAGTTTTGAGGTTGACGCGTATGGTGAAAATGCCCCCTGCATCCAGCTACACTGAGGCTGCCCCACAGTCCCCAGCCTGGGTGTGCCTGTCTTTTGTTGGTGGCACATGTATTCATTCATTCAGAGTCTTTCTCCCTCACTAGAAAAGGGGAGGAAATCAGATGATGAAATGAAAACCCTTAAATAAAATATCATTCACACAAAGGAAAAGAATTTTCCTCTGGGTCATTATCAGTGGAAACCCAGTGAAAAGATAATAAGCACAAGATTCCTGATTAATTAAACATTTGTGCTCATTGTATGCAATTATTCTGGGGAAGATCAACTCCGGGACATCTGTTTACTCAACCTTGGGCTGAGAAACCACCAAACTACCTCTGCCCTACATCTCCAGGCTCAATGTCAAGGCATAGAACTGATAGCTCCTAAGGTCAAGGAATATACCCATTAATTTCTAGGATGGACATATTATGACCTTGCTACATGAGCAATAAATTATGAAGGTTGAGTAAATTCATGGAGGGTTAATTTGAGAAATCAAAAGTGACAATATGCTAATACAATACATATTTACCAATATACATAATCATTTTATGCTATTAAATATAGATGATAAACATTTTCCTGAATGCTGTAATTATTATTGCTTTTACCCAGTGAAACCACATTTCTAACTTTTTCCTTCTCACCCAGTGTCTTAGCCTGTTTGGGCTGTTCTGATAAAATACCATACTCTGGGTAGCTTATAAACAACAGAAATCTATTTCTCACTGTTTTGGAGAGTGAAGTGCAAGATCAGGATGCCAGCATGGGTCAGGTGAGGGTCCCTCCTCTGGGCTGCAGACTGGCAACTTCTTGCTGTGTCCTCACACTGCGGAGGGGGCAAAAGATGTCTCTGGAGCCTCTCTTATGGGAGCACTAATCTCACTCATGAAGGTTCTGCCCTCAGTAACTAATCACCTCCCGAAGGCCTCACTTCCTAATCCCACCACCTTGGAGGTTAGGATTTAAACATACACATTGGTGGAGGGTGGCAAGGAGAACATACATTCAGACCGTGGAACCCCATTAGGTTTCCAGTTTCAGTGATTTTCCTAATACTACTAAACCCTTCATTGCCGTCCCTGTCTTAGCTCCCTCCCCTGGCAGGTGGGGCAGGGAATGTCCCTGCCCAGTTTCAGTGGAGCCCATGAATGGGAAGAAGTAAATGCTTCTTGCCTTGTCAGTTGACAAGCAAAAACCAAAAGTTGCATATTCAAGAGGTCCAAGAGGGGATTAAACAGAAAGTGAAACTGGGGCCCAAGAGGTCAAATGAGAGAAGACCCAGGGCAGGGAAGGAACAAGGGCTGGAGAACCTTGGGCTGGAATCCAGGTACCTGGAGCAGTTGCCCAGGAATCTCCCATTGCAATTCCAGAGGCCTCAGGGAGGGAGGGTCTGTACTGTTAGCCGGAGAATCTTCATTAGATGTGATCAAATGAGCACAAATGTTTGAGGAATTGCTAATAACTGGTTGATTCTCTCTATCCAATACCATGTGCATTTTCTGAGATCCTGGTTCTGGCGGACCAGGTTTTGGGTGTCCTCAGGTGTACCTAGAAGAGGACTCTAAAACCACTAGGTTCCCCTATGAAGGGAGAGATGGGTCACCACACCTGTCCTGAGTGAATTAACCACACTGGCTTAGGAGTCCCTGCAGGAAAGCTGTGACTCTGGGACCTGGTTGGTAAACGCCATTAGGGCCATAATCTGTGGGGAAAAGCAGGTGGCTAGGCAAGCCTCATGAGGTAAGTCTTTGGAAGCATCTTCTAAAACCAGGATCTTCTAAACCCACCAAGAGATGAAATGAAAAGCAAACAATGTTCTCTAATCCTCCTGCCCCAAACAAACATGAAGAATACAAGAAGTGACTTGGAAAACCAGGAAGGTAGAAGGTCTTTTCTTAAAAGAGCAGAGCTGATGGAGATGGAGATCCTGTGCGGGGCATGGAAATGATCATTTTCATGAAGTTACCTACAGAGAGACAGATTCTAAAGGACAAGCCATCCCAGCATGCCAGGCCTCCTAGGGCTGCCTCTGAATGATCCTAAATCTCCAGGTGCCATATGTGTAGATGCTGCTTCTCCAATTTGCTCTTGCCTAGTGCTTCAGTTTGCTATGTCCAAGATACATGGTCAGAACTTCCTTCCATGGTCATGTGGATCCCTACAATGGGACGGCCTCTTGACATGGGCTCTGGTTTCCAGGATGGGGGACTTGTTCAGGATATTGGCTGCGTGGTGTACAGCAGAAGATAATACCAAACTCATGGAAAGACACTGTCCAACAATCTCTGTTCTGTGCACAGTTCCTGGTCTCCTTAGTCTGGGACCTTAGTCTTAGACCTGTGCTCCTTAGTCTGTCTCAGCTGCCCTTGCTCCTAGGGGTCTGAGCACTCCCTTTGAGGCAGTCCTCTACACCTGGAAGCAGCCATACAGCAACTGATAGCTCTTACTCTCTTATTGGGTGATGCCTCCCGTAGGGCCTCTGGCTTCTAGAAAGTAGGCAGAGAGCATATGATGTAAGCGATGGCTCCTCTTAACTCAGAATAATCTCCTTTTAGAGTGGAGTGCTCTAGGCTGGATTCTGTGGTTCTGTGGTTCTGGGCCAGTTAGAGATAGGTCAGAATCAAGGTATCGTATCGGTTTCCTACTATTGCTATAACAAATTACCACAAACTTAGTAGCTTGAAACAATATATATGTATAGCTCTGGAGGTCAGAAGTCCAAAATAAGTCTTATCAAGCTAAATCAAGGCACAGACAGTGCTGCATTTCTCCAAGAAGCTCTAGGGAAAAAGGTTTATTCTTGTATTTTCAAATTGCTAGAGGCTGCCTGCACCTCTTGGCTAATAGCCCTTCTACTTTCTTCAAAATGTATTGCCCTTGGGAGACAGGAGGGAGGCGCAAAAGGGAGGGGTGTTACATAGTTATATAGTTACATAGTTATATAGTTATGGCTGATTTGTGATGTTGTAAGGCAAAACCAACACAACACTGCAAAGCAATTATCCTCCAATTAAAAAATTCACGCTCTTGGCTAATGGCCCCTTCTTCTTCATTCAAAATGTATCCCCTCAACCTCTGTTCCCCTTGTTACAGCTCCTTTTTCTATCTTTGACCTTCTGTCTCCCTCTTGGAAGGACCCATGTGATTACAGTGGACACACCCAGGACACCTCCCCATCTCAAGATTCTTAATTTAACCACATCAGCAAAGTCCCTTTTTCCACATAAGGTAACATATTCACAGATTCCAGGGAATAGAATGTGGCCCTCTTGGCGGTGGCAGGGAAGGGAAAGCATTATTCTGTCTGCCACAGTGTATTTAACGCCAGAAAGCCCTGGTTGGGTCTGATTGGGTAAAATCCTTACTGAGTTTGAGATGATCAGTTACTGGAACATACAGAGTAAAAAAATTTTTAGATGTTGAAGAAGCAGTTGGTAATGCCCAATGAACCCTAGAAATTCACAATCACCTTTGCCTGTCTTGGAGGTTTCCCAGCTGGAAAGGGCTGTCTCCCTGGGGGACTTCATACAAACAACCTGGATTTAACATGGTCCATGAATTTCATCTCTAGCCTCACAAATTTATATCTTTGGACAAAACCAGAGGTTGTGTTGCCCCAGGTCATGAGGAGTAAATTAGGGCAGTAACTCTCAGTGTCAAGAGTCTTTGTTTCTCAGGATGTTAATCACTTTGCTGTACTAAAAATGGCTTATGGTCAAATTCAAACAAATTTGAGAAAAGTATAGTTAACAATCTAATTACACCTACTTGAGTCAAAGAGATTTTTCATTTGAGGGCCTGTCAGAGCCTTTAATATTCTAACAAGGTGTTGAAACCACTAAAGGAAAATGTAGAATATAACATATCCCCAGAGGCTTTGATCTTGAATCTCTTTGCAGCAGGATACCTAGGTACATCTTCTAGAACTTGGGTTCTATGGAAGAGAACTGGGAAAACAATGAATCAGAGCGTTAACTATTTAGATGATGGTATTCCATCCAGGGTTGCATCAGGAGACCAGTAATTCAGTGGATGGAAGGTTGTTTATTACTCATCCACTTTCTGGATGTGGTGAAATGCCGGCACCCCAGGGTTTCAATGTACAAAGGCTTATGCTGCAAGAGCAGGTAACTGACTCATCTGGTGGGAGTGACGAGGACATCATATTCTATCAGAAGCAGAACACCCTGGGGTGCTGGATCTTTCTTCTTTACAGAGGACACAGGAACCTAGAAAGAGAGGCAAAGGGCCTGAAGAAGCTTTGTGGGAACACCAAGTAATCACTTTTGTGTCTGAAAATACATCCTGGTAGACAGCCTATTTTTCCAGGGATCCAGACACAGACATCAGACTCTCTTTGGAAGACCCCTGGGTGAATCTGAGAGACAGACATGGTAAAGGGGAATGGCAGGTTCCTCTAGTAGGCATGGGTGGTGTGTCCCAGTGCTGGGCAGGGAGCCTTAAGCCACAGTCCACCCAACCTATGGTCCTCCCTCTGCAGACATTAACATGACATTTCCATCCTGTCCGTTTTGACAGGTGAAAGAGATGGTGGCTGTTAAAACACGCGGGAGGTCTCTAGACCACTTTAACCTCCCTTGATACTTTCCTGGAACTGGGCCAGTATATTCAATACTGTCTCCAGCTAGTAGTATTTTCCTTGTTTCAATGTCTTTAGCATATAAGGTTCCATACACAGTCTAATGCTCACAGCTGGAGTGACCGTTTCCTCCTTTTAGTTACAGTCATTAATGCCCCTTGTCCAGGGCGTTGTCCTCATCACCTGTCTCTCCCTGGGTCCTAGACAGGCTAGCAGTGGAAGCCCGGGGTTCCATCTTGCATCAGTCAGGAGAAGCTGCTTAGGCTGCAATAACACCCCCACTGTTTCGGTGGCTTCAAGCAAGTGTTATTTCTTACTTATTCCACATGTTCATCTCCCAACAGCAGGGGGCTCTGCTCCACCCTGGTCTCAGAGGCTCAGGCTAATAGACCCTGAACCAGTCAGTGCACAGCTAGACACATAGGAGAAAGAAAGGCAAAGGGTAAACCTTGCGCTCTCAAAGACTTTTATTCACATTTCATTATTAGTATTTTTCAGAGTAGCTGTAATTTACTGAATGCTTACTCTGGGTAAAACACTCTACAGCCATTTAATCCCGAGCACAGTAAACTTATGAGATACTTATTTCCTCTATTTTTAAAATAAGGGACCAAAGTCTTAAAGAGATTAATTTAGCATACCTCTAGCAAGTGGCAGAAACTGGCTTTGATTCCTAATCCAGCTAGCTTCCAAATTCCTGCTTTTAACTTGCCTTCCTCACTAGAGAAGTTTCTATGATTTCTTATTTATTTATTCGTATGTATTTCTTATTTGTTACATTTATTCCTTACTACTTATTTATGTGAAAAAGCTTATAAAAATATAACCAATCAGTTATATATTAAAGAAATTATCTTATTGAAAGTGGAAAATTTAAGTGAAAATGTATTATACATAAGCAAAAGGCAAATAACAATTAGTATAGTGTTCACCTTCATCATTGTTATTCATCTTCTGGTGAAGTTGCTAGCATATTTTCATACTCACAAGAAGAACCTTATTCATTCAGCAACCATTTTCCTTTTTTTTTCCCTGAAACATCTCTTGACAGGTCTCTGAATAATTAATTTTCATTTTAAGAGACTCTTCTTCAGTGTTAGAGTCCATTGCAGATGGCTTCTCTACAGCCCAGAAGCGGCTAATCAGTGACCCTGGGCTTTCTGTTTGAGGTCTTTGAATTCATGCTCAGAACCAACAGAATGAATTCACACATTTGTAAAGCTCGATGTCGTGACTCATTCAGTTACCCATTTGTCAAAATATTTGCATTTCCAGAATATTTTTGATGTTTTATGGGGATAATGAAAGCAATTCTTTAAAATCCAGACTGTTCTGGAAAACACAGAATATACAGTAATTATAGACTGTAGCTGTTCCAAAACCACCAACAGTACTTGAAAAAAAAAAAAAAAAGGAATTTCCTCCTACTAGTATTTATAGCTTCTTGGTATAAGTCAATCAACTGACATAGCATTGCCTGGGTAGAAGGTTATTTCTCTTCTCACAAGTGAAATTTCTTGAAATTTCATATCTTGTCTTTCCTCCCTTCCCCACTCTGTCTTTCTCTTCCTCTCTCTTTCTCTCTCCTACCATCCCTTACCTAAACCCAAATTGTTCTTATAGCTCAACTCTTGGCTATGGGAAAACTAGAAATGACGATCAAAAATATGATCACCTTCTGTCTTCTTACAACAGAATTTGAAGTCCCTTCCAAAGGAATTAGGATGGCTCTTGATGATCCATCCACCCATAGAAGTCACACAATTTCTTTTTAGCAGGCATTGGATGGGAATTGTCAACTCACCAACATCTGAATGATGTTAGACTGGAACCACTTGAGAGAAGAGGTCAGAGCTCAGAATTCTCCTTCTAGGTATTCAGGGCAATATGGAGCAATTCCTAAAGAGTCATGGTTTTGGAGTTAATTCCCAAATCAAAGACTTTGGAGAAGGATTTTGAAAGGAAACTGTTAAAGTTTTGCCTTTGTATCAACACCCAGAAATCCCTTGCATTCCTATACACTAATAATGAGAAAGTAGAAAAAGAAGTTAAGGAAACAATTCCATTCACCATTGCAACGAAAAGAATAAAATACTTAGGAATATTCCTACCTAAAGAAACTAAAGACCTATATATTGAAAACTATAAAACACTGATGAAAGAAATCAAAGAAGACACTAATAGATGGAGGAATATACCATGCTCATGGGTTGGAAGAATCAATATAGTGAAAATGAGTATACTACCCAAAGCAATCTACAGATTCAATGCAATTCCCATCAAGCTACCAGCAGTATTTTTCTCAGAACTAGATCAAATAATCTCAAGATTTGTATGGAAATACAAAAAACCTCGAATAGCCAAAGCAATCTTGAGAAAGAAAAATGGAACTGGAGGAATCAACTTGCCTGACTTCAGGCTCTACTACAAAGCCACAGTCATTAAGACAGTATGGTACTGGCACAAAGACAGAAATATAGATCAATGGAACAAAATCGAAAGCCCTGAGATTAACCCACATACCTATGGACACCTTATCTTCGACAAAGGAGGCAAGAATATACAATGGAGTAAAGACAGTCTCTTTAACAGGTGGTGCTGGGAAAACTGGTCAACCACTTGTAAAAGAATGAAATTAGACCCCTCTCTAACACCATACACAAAAATAAACTCAAAATGGATTAAAGATCTAAATGTAAGACCAGAAACTATAAAACTCCTAGAGGAGAACATAGGCAAAACACTCTCCGACATAAATCACAGCAGGATCCTCTATGATCCATCTCCCAGTATACTGGAAATAAAAGCAAAGATAAACAAATGGGATCTAATTAAAATTAAAAGCTTCTGCACAACAAAGGAAACTATAAGCAAGGTGAAAAGACAGCCTTCTGAATGGGAGAAAACAATAGCAAATGAAACAACTGACAAACAACTAATCTCAAAGACATATAAGCAACTTATGCAGCTCAACTCCAGAAAAATAAATGATCCAATAAAAAAATGGGCCAAAGAACTAAATAGGCATTTCTCCAAAGAAGACATACGGATGGCTAACAAACACATGAAAAGATGCTCAACATCACTCATTATCAGAGAAATGCAAATCAAGACCACAATGAGGTATCATTTCACACCAGTCAGAATGGCTGCGATCCAAAAGTCTACAAGCAATAAATGCTGGAGAGGGTGTGGAGAAAAGGGAACCCTCTTACACTGCTGGTGGGAATGCAAACTAGTACAGCCATTATGGAAAACAGTGTGGAGATTCCTTAAAAATTGCAAATAGAACTGCCTTATGACCCAGCAATCCCACTGCTGGGCATACACACCGAGGAAACCAGAATTGAAAGAGACACGTGTACCCCAATGTTCATTGCAGCGCTGTTTATAATAGCCAGGACATGGAAGCAACCTAGATGTCCATCAGCAGATGAATGGATAAGAAAGCTGTGGTTCATATACACTATGGAATACTACTCAGCCCTTAAAAAGAATAAATTTGACTCAGTTCTAATGAGATGGATGAAATTGGAACCGATTATACAGAGTGAAGTAAGCCAGAAAGAAAAACACCAATACAGTATACTGACACATATATATGGAATTTAGAAGACAGTAATGATGACCCTATATGTGAGACAACAAGAGACACAGAGGTATAGAGTGGACTTTTGGACTCTGAGGGAGAGGGAAAGGGTGGGATGGTTTGGGAGAATGGCAGTGAAGCATGTGTATTTTCCTGTAAGAAACGAAGCGCTAATCTATGTTTGGTGTAGGATGCAGGATGCATGGGGCTGATGCACAGGATGATTCAGGTAGAGGATGTGGGGTGGGAGGTGGGAGGGGGCTTCGGCATTGGGCGATTGTGTTCACCTATGGCTGATTCGTGTCAATGTATGGCAAAACAAATACAGTATTGTAATTAAAAAAAAATAAATAAATTTAATTAAAAAAAAAAGTTTTGCCTTTGCAATAGATTTGCTCCCACTTTCTTAAATTAATTCACTACTTTAGATTTAGTCAGTCTTTCAAACAGCCCTACCTAAAAACAAAGCCCTATTATCCATGGACAAAACTGTTCAATCTTGGCTGCTAATTCAAAGGACAAAAAGGCCTAGCTAGAAAGGGATTTCTGTGGAAAATACTGGTGGTGTTGGGTGATGTCTCCTGAGTTCACACTATCTCTTAAAAAGTCTATTCTAGGCTTTCTAAGGGTCCAGTTGCCCATAAAATCCTGTAACTGCCCTAGGTATTAGCATCTTTATGAAAAGCATTTGAAGGAGTAAAAGTAGAACCAACCCTCTAGTGAACTGGGGAGTTTACAGGGTCTCAGCATTAGAGCACAACTCCATAGGCTGCCGTTTAGATTACTTTCTGTGTGCATTGTCATCTCTGGAGCCATGCAGCCCCAGGAGGTAAGCTGAGGGTATGATGGAGTCAGATTATTACTGATTTAACTTTAAATGGTCATAGCCTATTTAATGAAGAAACAAGTTGCTTTAGAAGTTAATGAATGTGTAAAGTCCAAGTATTATTAGGAAAAGAACATACTATTTGAATGACTATGCTGTCATTAATGCAGATAAAAATTTTATCTCTGTGGATAAAAGTTTCTTAATTTGCTCAATACTGATATATGCGCAAAGAAGCCCATTTTCAACCATTGGACGCCCCTGCAGTTTGGGAGCCAATGGGGTCATCTCTTGCCCTTTCTCACTTTCTCCTGGCCTTCAGGAGAAAGGTTATAAGTTTCTTAGAAATAATGACATCATGTGTTTCTAGTTGCTAGTAGCTTCTTTTACAAGATAGCCTACAAAGGGTTAGGAAATGACCATTCATTTAAGACATAATGCAATAGGTTAACAAACATCCCAGACACACTGAACAGTGTCGTGGTGGTGTGGGAGACTGGCACCTAACATCTCTCCTGGCCTCCTTCTCGTGGGTCTCCCTGTGCTACAGAAATTGGAAATCTCAAAACCGCATTTACAGGACTCCCTTGCAACTAGAGTTCTAGATGTGATTTAAATTGGAAGGCAGACCCAGGCCTGTTTCTTCTGCACAGCATGTAATGAAATAAATCTTCCCCATAAACCAGATCAGATGAATTCTTTTCCCAGCTACTGAACTTAACAGATTCCAAGTTCAACCAACCTCAGTTCCAACCAAAGAAATAAAAGCTGCCTGTTAAAATAGCAAAATGCTTTAACAGTGCTACTTAACACTTGTGCTGGTGCCACAGAACAGGTATTCTCAGCATCGTGGGTTCAGGAGCAAATAAGTATAAGCCCTTAGGAAAGCAATCAGACAAGAAGAAATGAGAACTTCTGAAACTCTATATCCAGGAATCATTCTTAGAATCCTAATTTTAAAATATAGATAAAAGCTATACGTACTATGAGGTTCACTGCAGTGCTACTTATAGTGCATTAAAAGTAGAAACAGGCTAAAACTATGATCATATGGAGTATAAAATAAACATGCATTATCTATGTGACTTGCCCACAGCAACACGTGGTAGTAGTGTTAGTTGCTCAGTCATGTCCAACTCTTTGCAGCCCCATGGACTGTAGCCCACCAGGGTCCTCTGTCTGTGGGATTCTCCAGGCAAGAATACTGGAGTAGACTGCCATTCCCTTCTCCAGGAAGAAGCAACATGAGGGTATGTTTAAGTGACTCTAAATTTTTAAAGTAAAACAGTAAAGTATTTGTGCAATATGATAAAAACTATGACAATAAAAATGTACAAACATGCATAAGAATTATAAAGTCAATATGCCGAAGTTGAAAAATAATCTTCTCTGGGTACAGAGTCTGGGCAGCCTTTTGAAATTTCATTCAATTTTCTGTTTTTTACCCTTAACTTCTTTAATTAAAATGTACATTTTTAAATCGAAAAATAAACTTTTTTAAAAAGCTATCTCTAATGCACCAGCATAAAACCTTTTGTGGTTAAGTTTCTACTGCTCAAATTCATCATTCCCCCCTCCGCCATCATCCAATATTTATTAAGCAGGCCCTTTAATGTCACAAGACTCTACTGCCATGCATTGATTTTTATGATCTTACTGGAAAACTGCTAGGTGCATAGAAAGCTATCTGTGCATGGAGTCTGCATGCACATCATATATCACTTTGGATTGCCAGGCAGCAAAGGAAGAACACCATAAACACTCATTTTTACTCCTAGATGGTTTAGTAATTTGCTAAATTTCCTTGTAATTGCTTCTAATTATTCATTACATTATAGTAGAAGGAGGTGGCTATAAATTTTCAATGAAAACAAAATTTAAATATAATGCATCTGAAATGCAATGTCTCTGCAGACCCAGGTGGCAACCCATTTTCCTCATTAGGGAAATCCAACAGACACTGGCAACACATGCTGCTGCTTACTGTGTCGGAGGAGACCGAGCCAGGCAAGCAACGCGAGGACGTGATGCTGGCTTTACGGGGATGATGCAGGAGCGGCTCACCACCTTCACTCAGGTAGGAAAGTATCTGGGCAGCGGACCTTGTCTGGGTTGGGGAGTTTCCCTGCACCCTTCCCGAGGGGTCTCGTCATCCCCTGCTAATTCAGAGCAAGGCTGGTGATGACTTCATTCATTCATTCACAAAATCCGTATCAAGCACCCGCTCTGAGTGAGGCAGTGTGGGAAACAAGCTGCCTTTGAAGGGGCTGAGGGAAGGCAGTCTACAAGCACTCACAGTAACCTAAGGTGGTAGACTGTGCCTCCTGAGTGGCACAATCGTGACCCAACCCCAGTGCTACCTGAGCTCTACCTAAAGAGGGAACTGAAGAGCTTCAGAGAGGAGGAAGCAATGGAAGTGGAACTTAAAGAATAATTAAAATCGACAGTGTATGTGGCCACTATGGAAAACAGCATGGCCCTTCATCAGAAAGTTAAGCAGAGACTTACAACATGATCTATGAATTCCACCTCTGGCAAATACCCAAAAGAAGGGAAAGTGGAGGCAATAACAGGTATTTGCCTTCCCATGTTCACAACAGCATTATTCGCAACTAAAGGGTGGAAACAGCCCAGCGTCCAATGATGGATGAACAGATAGAGATTTGATAGATCTGTAGGGAAGAATATTATTCAGCCTAAAAAGAAATTCTGATACAGGCTACAACATGGATGAACCTTAAAGACATCATATTAACTGAAATGAGCCAGATACAAAAGGATAAAATGTTGTCAACTATTGTATGGTTCCACTTATTTGAGGTACCTGGAAGAGTACAAGTCATAGAGACAGAAAGTAGAATGGAGGTCGGCAGGAGCTGGAGGGTAGAGAAAGTGAATTTTTGTTTAGTCAGGCAAGATAAAACAGTTCTGGGCATGGATGGTGGTGACGGCTGCACAATAAAGAGAATGCATTTAATGTCACTGAATGGGACACTTAAAATGGTTGATTTAATGCTACATCTATTTTACCACAATTTTTAAAAGTGTTGAGAAGAAGAAGGGCACTTGAGCCAGAGCACAGAAATGGGAGGGATGGGCTTCATTCAGGAAACAGGGAGGAGACCAATTTGGCTGAAAGATATTAGATTCAACAATAATATTAATGAGTAGTGACCATCAGTATAACTTACAAATAGCCTTTACTGTTATTGCTAGCATTATCTGATTAAGTCTTCTCAATAATCCATAAAGTAGGTACTTCGGTTATTCCAAAGTTATAGCTGAGACACCTGTGGCTGAGAGAGGGCAAATGATTTGCCCCATAAGCATCAGAGGCAGGACCTGACTGTGTCCCTCTGCTCCCAGAGTATGTTTCTGCCTCCCATGGGCCATATGGGAGAAGTAGATTTGACTCTTGAATACCAGATTAAAGAAGTCAGTAGTAATGAGTAAAGAGAAGTGGTAGAGGAAAGAAATTTGAGCAGCAGAATAATATAAAGAGAACTACATTTGGGGAATGTCAATACAACAGTGAGAGACTGGAGACTAAAGGGAAACTTGGAATTTTTTCCATTATGTATTAATAATGACAACCTGACTGGAGAGGCTGACATGGAAAGAGGAAGATGGGCAGTGACAGGAGGTATCTTCAAGAGCTCAGGAACAGAGCAAGTGTGGAGGATAAGATCATTCCAATATAATTCTGTGGCTTTTAACACTGGGAAGACAGTGTAGCTACCAGAAACAGGAAGCCTGGGGAAGGAAACAGGACTGGGAAGGTAGAGAGTGTATTAGGGACATGCACAGTTGAAAACACTAGCAGGTCTGATGGCTGGAAATGTCAGAGTGCTGGAAAATGAAGGTGTCAGATGTTAGTTTCAGAAGCTCAAGCATTCAGGCAGGGAAACTATGGCAGCTAATGTGAGCATTGGGATAATACAGCCAAAACTTCCACATTCAAGCATTTAGGAGTTCTCAAGATGCTGGTTGGCTCCCTGTCTGCTCAATCCTGCCAGTCTATACTCTTCACCCATGCACACCAACCCTGTCAATCTCCCATGAACAGATAACCAAGGAATATCAGACACTTGAGGAAATCACAAACATCAATTAGAAAGAACCAGGTAAACAAACACAAACAATGACCCCAGAGGAACTGGAGACAATTCAGTGAACCAAACTCTCTTTCTCTGGCATTCTGTGAGATGTGGGAGAAAACTGTATCCATGAAATGAGATCATGTTTCCATGATAAAAGAACTACCAGCAATCCATAAAGAATTCTTTGAAATGAAATGATCAGTGTCATAGTAACAACATTTCAATAGAAAATTTAGAGTCAGGGAAGTAGTCCAGAAAACTGAGCAAGTAGTTAACAAGCCCTAAGACACAAGAAGGAGAAACCCAGATTACCAATCCAGGAGAAAGAACCTCTGAGCAATCAAAGACATAACAAACAAGTGAAAGTTCATGAGTCTACATGTCAAAGGAGTCCAGTTAGTTTCCAGCATGAGGAATAAAAGAACCACACCCAGATACAGCCTTGTAAAACCTCCACACCAACAGTATAGAGATCTTGAAATCTTCCAGAGCTAAAAAGATAGACCATCTTCATGGATGCCATGGGGATGGGAGCCCAGAAGACAGTGGAGGCCACATGTGAGACACTCTCCCTACAAAGTTTCCTTTTGAAGGCCTGCCTTGGACAGCACAGTCAGTCCCAGTGAGCCAGAATTTACTTCCCTCCTATAGCTGCCCTAACTTTCAGGAGAGAACTTCTTATTTGCAAAGCAGTCCACGTGGGCCTGATGCTATCAGCAGGACAGAGTGATCAGGGAATGAAAGAAGAGCCTCTCCTCTCATCATCTCCCCCAGCTCTGCAGAGAAGGAAAGGACACTGGATGAGTGGAAATGAGACATGGAGTCACTCAGTGTCTGTAAGTAGGGTAAGGAAAGAATAAGGAGCTGAGATACCCTTCCAACTGAAGGGTGGGAGGTGAGAGTCCCCTCTGAGAAGAGAGGCACTTGCATTTCAGCTGAGCTTCTCACACAACTGTCATTCCTTGTTCTTCTGCCTCCTCCATTCACTATAAGATTTGGGAGAGCGAGGCCTGGATCTTATCAAGCTTTTCTTCTCACCCTGCACGTACCCACTGTGCACCCAGTCCTGGTGCACAGTTCAGTAGATGTCGAGTGGCTGTCTGGACCAGATGCAGAAATGGATGAATTTCTCCTTTTGTTTGACAGAAAAGGTGACGGTGGCTGCTGGCTGGCTGTGCCTCAGAAAAGTAGGCACATTCTGCTCCATTATTCACAGAAGCTCTGCGTAATTGGGCTCTGTTGTCGTGCCTAACAACAGAGAAAACCATTTTGCCTGTCATCCTTCAGAAAAATTGTGAATAACAAGTTCATATGGATTGTTAAAACTTCACCTCTAAGAGAATTACACTGAAAAATATTTAAAACACAGTATTTTTCTTCATCGCTACTCTTCCTCAGATGGTGTCTTTCATTCCCGCTTCCAGGACTGTCTTTCTGTGACTGTTCCTCAGTGTCTTTGCTGAAACTGTCTTCTTTGCCTGTGGCTTTAATATACACTGACACTCACTAGAAGGGTTTCTGCTCAGGTGCACGATCTATATGCCAGCTTTGAAGCTCCATGTGCAGACTCCTCTGACTACTTGATTTCCCACCACTGTGTCCCATGGATCCTACAATCCACTCATCATCCTCATTTAAAGCCTAAATGCTGCCTCTGAACCATCTCCTAAAGGGCATCCTATACATATAAGTCCAGTGTCCTTCAACTCACAGAGAAACATTCACCTTGTATAATTTATGCATATTACTGGCCTCTGGCAGGAACTTAAGTCTGCTTTTCTCACCTCCTTTTTCCCTCCACATGATCCAGACCACAGTTACTGTTCCTTATTTGCACCCCACAACACCCAAGCTCCCTGGAATGCTGCTCAAGGTCACTTCCTCTGTAGTAAGAAAGGACTTTCCCTTGTTTCACCCACTATGTGCATGAACCTGCCATAACCACTGTCTCTATATTAAATGTTATATTCCTATGTTTTTTTCCCCTGCCAAAATCCACATATTCTTATGTTATGATTTAGCAATATCTAATGGCACAAGGATGGAGGAGCCTGGTAGGCTACCCCTGGTAGTCCATGGGGTCGCTAAGAGTCGGACCCGACTGAATGATTCCACTTTCACGCACTGGAGAAGGAAATGGCAACCCACTCCAGTGTTCTTGCCTGGAGACTCACAGGGACGGTGGAACCCGGTAGGTTGCCTTCTATGGGGTCGCACAGAGTTCGAAACGACTGAAGCGACTTAGCAGCAGCAGCAGCATACCTACTTGTGAGGGATCAACCTTTCCAAGACCCAGTTGCCTAAAAACCAAGGTAGGAATCAGACACTTGATAGAATAGTATGTAATCAGAATGTAGGGAGCTGAACAATCTCGTGCAACATTTCTGTCCATTTTCTGAAAGGCCCGGTGCATTATTCCTGCCCTTCTGACAAAAGTTTATCCAATTAATGGCTAGACGATGTGAGTTCACTAAACACAGAGCCTTTCTCTCTTGAAGAAACTAGACAGCACCCTCAACTCAGGCTGCCCGGCTCAATTTTCCCCACAGTCTGCTGATATCACCACCATTCTGATTAACTTAGGAAATGAATTCTTAGAGGGCTATTTTTATCTTTTATATGTGTGTGTTGGAGGGGTGCAGGGAGATTGAGGGTGGTCTTCCATTCAATCCTCTAAATTCAGAGGTTGGTTAGTATCTTTGTATTTCACCATTACAATGTTCAAACCGCATTTACATCATGTTTAGAATCTACTGATGTAATCTCAGAATTTCTGTTCTGTTCAGTTCAGTTGCTCAGTTGTGTCTGACTCTTTGCGACCCCATGAATCGCTGCATGCCAGGCCTCCCTGTACATCACCAACTCCCGGAGTTTACCCAAACCCATGTCCATTGAGTCGGTGATGCCATCCAGCCATCTCATCCTCTGTCGTCCCCTTCTCCTCCTGCCCCTAATCCCTCCCACCATCAGAGTCTTTTCCAAAGAATCAACTCTTCACATAAGGTGGCCAAAGTATTGGAGTTTCAGCTTCAGCATCAGTCCTTCCAATGAACACCCAGGACTGATCTCCTTTAGAATGTACTGGTTGGATCTCCTTGCAGTCCAAGGGACTCTCAAGAGTCTTTTCCAACACCACAGCTCAAAACCATCAATTCTTTGGCGCTCAGCTTTCTTCACAGTCCAACTCTCACATCCATACATGACCACTAGAAAAACCATAGTCTTGACTAGACAGACCTTTGTTGGCAAAGTAATGTCTCTGCTTTTTACTATGCTATCTGGTTGTCAAAAACAAGCCCTCTAAAACCTCCCAATTTCGAGATCTAGAGTTCTCGTCCTATCTCAGCCACTACCTTGCTGTGTGACCCCTCTCTGTGTCTTCTGAATAGTATCTACATCAAAGGAGATAGGACCAAGTGATTTCTAAGGTCCTTTCCAGCTTTGTAATTCAAGAATTTTATGCCTGAGAACAGTAACCTTTCTTTAAAAATCAAATGATCGCATAACACAATGACTCCTTCATAGGTCTTAGACACGCAGCAAATGAAAAACTGCACTGAAACTGATTGCAGAAATCAGAAAAGAAGACAATGAGATGAGGATAGGTGTCAAGAGGAGTCTGAAAGGACAAGTGTCTGGGCTCAACTGCAGGTCTGTCTTAGGTTCCAAGATGATTAGGGAGTAGGACAGAGGGGTAAATTTTATGACTAACAAAAAGGGCTTTGAAACACTTAGATGAAATGTACTATATATGGACTAAATACTCTAATTGGGCCTTTTCTGTCTCATTATTTGCCAGTGAAACTAATCCTGCTGATCTCTAGATAATAGCAGAATTTAGAAACAGAATTCCATACTCAGATAAAATCCAAGTATTCACCCTCGACCATTAATAAGAGTTGCATGTATGAGACTTGGGATGTCCTCCTTAACTACAAACTGTCTCTTTACAGCTCACATTTCACACCTTCGCATAAAATGCACTTTTGCTAAAATGGTTACTGTGGAGTGGGGTTCTATAGTGGGGGAGCTGAACATGTCTGGGCTGTGTGCAAACACACGGTGGGGCATCTGGATGGGTTTACAGTAAGCACAAGTGCCCCACTGGGACTGCAGTCTTTACCTCTCACCAGGGGAGAGGGGGAGGGGGGTGTCTGCCATTGACCGGGTGCTACAGCCCCAGCAATCAATTCACCACTAATGAGGGCTGCAGCTGGGAATAGAGAGGAGCCAGTGGGAGTTTGCGGGTAGCAAGGCTCTCTGCAGACACAACAGAAACACAAGAAATGGCGACCAGTGTGTCTGTCCGCTTCACCTTTGCGTACTGCAAACTCCGAGATGGGTAATGTGAGCCAATAGTGAAGGCTGAAGGCAGAGGCTCAGACACAGGCTGCTTTCCTGGTTGAAATAGAGGTCTTAACTAATTCATCAGCCCAGGGCACAACCAGCACCAGAGATGGAAAATAAGGGAAAGAAAAATGATCTTTTAAGACTGCAAGACCTTTAGAATGTTGAAAACTCAGCCAGGAAAAGGAAAAAGTGACATTCCTTACAGCTACTGCTCATCTCTTGTAGACCAAAGATCAAGAACCCATGATCCACAGGAGAAATTTTGCCCAGTGCTATGCTTTCGTTGCTTGACCTGGTACTGGCTTTGTGTTCTGTTTTGTTCTATTTTAATTTCAAAAGTCTTCAGTGAGTTCTGGGCTGTAGGTCTGTGCATATCACAGTGTGGCAGTTCCAAACTGCTCCTCCGTCCACCAAATGTCCCAGGGCTCCCTTGCCCTCAGCCACATTTCTACTACCTGGCTTGTACCTACAAGTATCTAAACTATCTAAATTTGACACTAAGATATAGAATATCAAAATTTTTCAGTAAAGCTCTATGGACTAGATGGTGACAGTGTTCTGCCCTTGAGGGTTGTTTGAAGCTAGGAGTTGCAGGAGATGGTAGATATCCTTTTCCTGGGGCCCTTCACATTATGGAAGAGTCTGCCCTTGGAAGGATGAGCTGTCCAACTCCATCTAATATATAAGCCAAACTGAATGCATTATTTTATATTCTTTTATATATAAAATGAATACATAATATAAAAACATATATTGTTGCTGTTCAGTTGCTAAGTTGTGTCTACCTCTTTGAAACCCAATGGACTGTGTAGCACACCAGGCTTCCCTGTCCTTCATTATCTTCTGGAGTTGGTTCAAATTCACATCCATTGAATCAGTGATGGCATCCCACCATCTCTTCCTCTGTCATTCCCTTTTCCTCTTACCCTCAGTCTTTCCCAGCATCAGGGTCTTTACCAATGAGTCAACTCTGCATCAGGTGGCGAAAGTATTGGAGCTTCAGCATCAGTCCTTCCAGTGAATATTCAGGGTTGATTTCCTTTAGGATTGACTATCCAAAGGACTCTCAACTTTTCTCCAGCACCACACTTTGAAAGTATCAATTTTTTGACACTCAGCCTTCTTTATGGTCCAACTCTCATATCTGTACATGACTACTGGAAAAACCATAGCTTTGACTATATTTACATATATGAAAAATACATGACATATATTAGATATAACTGCTTATAAACATATTTTATATTATGTAACTATATATAAGAATATATATATGGTATATATACTTTTGCTGCACTGTGCTTAGTTGCTCATTCGGGTCTGACTATTGGTGACCTCATGGACTGTAGTCCACCAGGTTCCTCTGTCCATGGGGATTCTCCAGGCAACAATACTAGAGTGGGTTGCTATATCCTCCTCCAGGGGATTTTCCCAACCCAGGAATCGAACCCAGTTCTCCTGCATTGCAAGCGGATTCTTTACCATCTGTCACCAGGGAAGCCCAAGAATACTGGAGTGGGTGGCCTATCCCTTTCCAGGGGATCTTCCCAACCCAGGAATTGAACCAGGGTCTCTTGCATTGCAGGCAGATTCTTTACCAGCTGAACTACCAGGGATGTCCCATATATACTTTTATTAAGATATAATTCATATATCATACAATTTACCCATTTAAGGTATATAATTCAATGGTTTTTGGTATATTCACAAATACATGCAACCATCACCATAGTCAATTTTAGAATTTTCTTATCAACTTAAAAAGATACCCCATATGTTCTAGCACTCTTACCTTGTCCACCTCAACCAATAATTAATGTTTACTCTGTCTCTGTACATTTGCCTATTCTGGATATTTCATATAAATGGAATAACATATATGATCGTTTGTGGCTGGCTTCTTTTATTTAACATACTGTTTCAAAGCTTTTCCATGTTATACCATGAATCACTATTTTATTCTCTTTTATGGCCAAATTATATCCAATTTTGTGGATATACTGGACTTTATCCATTCATCTGTTAATGGACATTGGGCAGTTTCCATTTTTTGATAGTATGAATAATGCTATTATAAACATTCCTGTATAAGATTTTATATGGACATTACATTGTCATTTAAGTATGTATTGAGGAGTGGAATCACATGACAACATTAGGTTTAACCATTTGAGAAACTGCCAGACTTAATTCAAAAGTGGTTGCACCATTTTACATTCCCACTAGCAATCTGTGAGGATTCAATTTCCCCTCAGAAGAACCAGGAATCAAATTGCCAACTGGATCATGGAAAAAGCAAGACAGTTCCAGAAAAACATCTATTTCTGCTTTACTGACTATGCCAAAGCCTTTGACTGTGTGGATCACAATAAACTGAAAAATTCTTCAAGAGATGGGAATACCAGACCACCTGACCTGCCTCTTGAGAAACCTATATGCAGGTTAGGAAGCAACAGTTAGAACTGGACATGGAACAACAGACTGGTTCCAAATAGGAAAAAGGAGTACGGCAAGGCTGTATATTGTCACCTGGCTTATTTAACTTATATGCAGAATACATCATGAGAAATGCTGGGCTGGAAGAAGCACAAGCTGGAATCAAGATTGCTGGGAGAAATATCAATAACCTCAGATATGCAGATGACACCACCCTTATGGCAGAAAGTGAAGAGGAGCTAAAAAGCCTTTTGATGAAAGTGAAAGTGGAGAGTGAAAAAGTTGGCTTAAAGCTCAACATTCAGAAAACAAAGATCATGGCATCTGGTCCCATCACTTCATGGGAAATAGATGGGGAAACAGTGGAAAGAGTGTCAGACTTTATTTTTCTGGGCTCCAAAATCACTGCAGATGGTGACTGCAGCCATGAAATTAAAAATGCTTACTCCTTGGAAGGAAAGTTATGACCAACCTAGATAGCATATTGAAAAGCAGAGACATTACCTTGCCAACAAAGGTCCGTCTAGTCAAGGCTATGGTTTTTCCAGTGGTCATGTATGGATGTGAGAGTTGGACCATGAAGAAAGCTGAGCGCCAAAGAATTGATGCTTTTGAATTGTGGTGTTGGAGAAGACTCTTGAGAATCCCTTGGACTGCAAGGAGATCCAACCAGTCCATTCTAAAGGAGATCAGTCCTGGGTGTTCATTGGAAGGAATGATGCTAAAGCTGAAACTCCAGTACTTCGCCACCTCATGTGAAGAGTTGACTTATTGGAAAAGACTCTGATGGTGGGAGGGATTGGGGGCAGGAGGAGAAGGAGATGACAGAGGATGAGATGGCTGGATGGCATCATTAACTCAATGGACATGAGTTTGTGTGAACTCCAGGAGTTGGTGATGGACAGGGAGGCCTGGCGTGCTGCAATTCATGGGGTCTCAAGGAGTCAGACATGACTGAGCGACTGAACTGAACTGAACTGAACTGAACACTTGTTACCATCTGACTTTTTAAAATTATACCCATCTGACTGGGTATGAAGTGGTCTCATTGTGGCTTTGGCTTGCAAGATGTTGAACATTTTCTTATGTGCTTATCGTATCTTTATATATCTCCTTTGGAGAAATATTTATACTAATTCTTTGCCCATTTTAATGAGTTATTTGCCTTATTATTGAGTTGTAAGGATTCTTCTATATTTTGAATACAAGCTCTTTTTGTAAATATAATTTGCAATTATTTTTCCCATTCTGTGGATTATCCTTTCACATCCTAGATAGCATCCTTTGATATAGGACAGGTTTTAATTTTGAAGACATCCACTTTATCTATTTGTTTTGTTGCTCATACATTGGTGTCAAATTTAACATTCCATTTCCAAATTTGAGATCACAAAGACTTACTCCATTTTTAAAAATTTATTTCTTTTAATTGGAGGCTAATTACTTTACAATATTGTAGTGGTTTTTGCCATACATTGACATGAATCAGCCATGGGTGTACACATGTGCCCCATCCTGAACCCCTCCCCCACCTTCCCTCCCAATCCCATCCCTCTGGGTCCTCCCAAGTGCACCAGCCCTGAGCACCCTGTCTCATGCATTGAACCCAGACTGGTGATCTGTTTCACACATGATAATATACATGTTTCAATGCGATTCTCTCAAGTCATCCCACCCTCGCCTTTTCCCACAGAGTCCAAAAGGCTTTTCTGTACACCTCTGTGTCTTTTGCTGTCTCACATATAGGGTTATCATTATCATCTTTCTAAATTCCATATATATGTGTTAGTATACTGTATTGGTGTTTTTCTTTCTAAATTACTTCACTCTATATAACAGGCTCCAATTTCATCCACCTCATTAGAACTGATTCAAATATATTCTTTTTAATGGCTGAGTGATACTCCATTGTGTATATGTATCACAGCTTTCCTATCCACTCATCTGCCAATGGACATCTAGGTTGCTTCCATGTCCTGGCTATTATAAACAGTGGTGCAGTGAACACTGGGGTACACGTGTCTCTTTCAATTCTGGTTTCCTCAGTGTGTATGCCCAGCAGTGGGATTGCTGGCAGTTCTATTTCCAGTTTTTAAGGAATCTCCACACTGTTCTCCATAATGGCTATAACTAGTTTGCATTCTCACCAACAGTGTAAGAGGGTTCCTTTTTCGCCACACCCTCTCCAGCATTTATTGTTTGTAGACTTTTGGATAGCAGCCATTCTGACTGGCATGAGATTGTACCTCATTGTGGTTTTGATTTGCATTTCTCTGATAATGAGTCATGTTGAGCATCTTTTCATGTGTTTGTTAGCCATCCGTATGTCTTCTTTGGAGAAATATCTGTTTAGTTCTTTGGCCCGTTTTTTGATTGGGTCATTAATTTTTTTGAAATTGAGCTGCAGGAGCTGCTTGTATATTTTTGAGATTCTTTGTCAGTTGCTTCATTTGCTATTATTTTCTCCCATTCTGAAGGCTGTCTTTTCACCTTGCTTATAGTTTCCTTTGTTGTGCAAAAGCTTTTAAGTTTAATTAGGTTCCATTTGTTTCTTCTTGCTTTTATTTCCATTACTCTGGGAGGTGGGTCATAGAGGCTCCTGCTGTGGTTTATGTCAGAGAGTGTTTTGCCTATGTCTTCCTCTAGGAGTTTATAGTTTCTGGTCTTACATTTAGATCTTTAATCCATTTTGAGTTTATTTTTGTGTGTGGTGTTAGAAAGTGTTCTATTTTCATTCTTTTCCAAGTGGTTGACCGTTTTCCCAGCACCACTTGTTAAAGAGATTGTCTCATCTCCATTGTATAGTCTTGCCTCCTTTGTCAAAGATAAGGTGTCCATAGGTGCGTAGATTTATCTCTGGGCTTTCTATTTTGTTCCATTGATCTATATTTCTGTCTTTGTGCCAGTACCATACTGTCTTGATGACTGTGGCTTTGTAGTAGAGCCTGAAGTCAGGCAGGTTGATTCCTCCAGTTCCATTCTTCTTTCTCAGATTCTTTGGCTATTTGAGATTTTTTGTATTTCCATACAAATTGTGAAATTATTTGTACTAGTTCTCTGAAAAATATTGAATCTATAGATTGCTTTGGGTAGCATACTCATTTTCACTATATTGATTCTTCCAATGCATGAACATGGTATATTTCTCCATCTATTTGTGTCATCTTTGATTTCTTTCACCAGTGTTTTATAGTTTTCTATATATAGGTCTTTTGTTTCTTTAGGTAGATTTATTCCTAAGTATTTTATTCTTTTCATTGCAATGTTGAATGGAATTGTTTCCTTAATTTCTCTTTCTGCTTTCTCATTGTTAGTGTATAGGAATGCAAGGGATTTCTGTGTATTAATTTTATATCCTACAACTTTACTCTATTCATTGATTAGCCCTAGTAAATTTCTGGTGGAGTCTTTAGGGTTTTCTATGTAGATGATCATGTCATCTGCAAACAGTGAAAGTTTTACTTCTTCTTTTCCAATTTGGATTCCTTTTATTTCTTTGTCTTCTCTGATTGCTGTGGCTAAAACTTCCAAAACTATGTTGAATAGTAGTGGTGAGAGTGAGCACCCTTGTCTTGTTCCTGATTTTAGGGGAAATGCTTTCAATTTTTCACCACTGAGAATAATGTTTGCTGTGGGTTTATCAATATATGGCTTTTATTATGTTGAGGTATGTTCCTTCTATTCCTGCTTTCTGGATGTTGAATTTGCAAAGGCTTTCTCTGCATCTATTGAGATAATCATATGGTTTTTATCTTTCAATTTGTTAATGTGGTGCATCACATTGATTGATTTGTGGATATTAAAGAATATTTGCATCCCTGGGATAAAGCCCACTTTTTAATATGTTGTTGGATTCTGTTTGCTAGAATTTTGTTAAGCATTTTTGCATCTATGTTCATCAGTGATTATGGCCTATAGTTTTCTTTTTTGTGTCATCTCTGTCTGGTTTTGGTATTAGGGTGATGGTGGCCTCATAGAATGAGTTTGGAAGTTTACCTTCCTCTGGAAGTTTCTGGAAGAGTTTGAGTAGAATAGGTGTTAGTTCTTCTGTAAATTTTTGGTAGAATTCAGCTGTGAAAACTGTCTGGTCCTGGGCTTTTGTTTGCTGGAAGATGTCTGATTACAGTTTGAATTTCCATGCTTGTGATGGGTCTGTTAAGATTTTCTATTTCTTCCTGGTTCACTTTTGGAAAGTTATACTTTCCTAAGAATTTGTTCATTACATCCAAGTTGTCCGTTTTATTGGCATATAGTTGCTGATAGTAGTCTCTTATGATCCTTTGTATTTCTGTGTTGTCTGTTGTGATTTCTCCATTTTCATTTCTAATTGTATTGATTTGATTCTTCTCCCTCTGTTTCTTGATGAGTCTGGCTAATGGTCTGTCAATTTTATTTATCTTCTCAAAGAACCAACTTTTAGCTTTGTTGATTTTTGCTATGGTCTCTTTTGTTTCTTTTACATTTATTTCTGCCCTAATTTTTAAGATTTCTTTCCTTCTACTAACCCTGGGGTTCTTCATTTCTTCCTTTTCTAGTTGATTTAGGTGTAGAGTTAGGGTATTTATTTGACTTTTTTTTTCTTGTTTCTTGAGGTAAGCCTGTATTGCTATGAACCTTCCCCTCAGCACTGCTTTTACAGTGTCCCATAGGTTTTGAGTTGTTGTGTTTTCATTTTCATTCGTTTCTATGCATATTTTGATTTCTTTTTTTATTTATTCTGTGATTTGTTGATTATGCAGAAGCGTGTTGTTTAGCCTCCATATGTTGGAATTTTTCATAGGTTTTTTTTTTTTTCTTGTAATTGAGATCTAATCTTACCACATCATGGTCAGAAAAGATGCTTGGAATGATTTCAATTTTTTTTGAATTTATTAAGGCTATATTTATGGTCCAGGATGTGATCTATCCTGGAGAAGGTTCTGTGTGCACTTGAGAAAAAGGTGAAATTCATTGTTTTGGGGTGAAATGTCCTACAGATATCAGTTAGGTCTGACTGGCCCATTGTATCATTTAAAGTTTGTGTTTCCTTGTTAATTTTCTGTTTAGTTGATCTATTCATAGGTGTGAGTGGGGTATTAAAGTCTCCCACTATTATTGCATTAATTTCCCCTTTCATACTTGTTAGCATTTGCCTTACATATTGCGGTGCTCTACATTGGGTGCTTATATGTTTATAATTGTTATATCTTCTTCTTGGATTGATCCTTTGATCGCTATGTAGTATCCTTCTTTGTCTCTTTTCACAGCCTTTGTTTTAAAGTCTATTTTATCTGATATAACTATTGCTACTCCTGCTTTCTTTTGTCTCCACTTGCATGAAATATCTTTTTCCAGCCCTTAACTTTCAGTCTGTATGTGTCCCTTGTTTTGAGGTGGGTCTCTTGTAGACAGCATATATAGTGGTTTTGTTTTTGTATCCATTCAGCCAGGCTTTGTCTTTTGGTTGGGGCATTCAACCCATTTATATTTAAGGTAATTATTGATAAGTATGATCCTGTTGCCATTCACTTTGTTGTTTTGAGTTTGAGTTTATACACTCTTTCTGTGTTTCTTGTCTAGAGAAGATCCTTCAGCATTTGTTGAAGAGCTGGTTTGGTGGTGCTGAATTCTCTCAGTTTTTGCTTGTCTGTAAAGCTTTTAATTTCTCCTTAATATTTGAATGAGATCCTTGCTGGGTATGGTAATCTGGGGTTGTAGGTTTTTCTCTTTCATCACTTTATTTATGCCATGTCATTTCCTTCTGGCCTGAAGAGTTTCTATTGAAAGATCAGCTGTTATCCTTATGGGAATCCCCTTGTGTTTTTCCCTTGCTGATTTAATATTTGCTCTTTGTGTTTTATCTTTGTTAATTTGATTAATATGTGTCTTGGGGTGTTTCACCTTGGGTTTATCCTGTTTGAGACCCTCTGGGTGTCTTGGACTTGGGTGGCTATTTCCTTACCCATTTTAGGGAAGTTTTCAACTATTATCTCCTCACGTATTTCCTATGGCCTTTCTTTTTGTCTTATTCTTCTGGGACTCCTATGATTTGAATGTTGAGGCATTTGACATTGTCCCAGAGGTCCCTGAGGTTGTCCTCATTTCTTTAAATTCTTTTTCCTCTCTGCTTCATTTATTTCTACCACTCTATCTTCTGCCTCACTTACCCTATCTTCTGTCTCTGTTATTCTACTGTTGGTTCCCCTCCAGAATGTTTTTGATCTCATTTATTGCGTTATTCATTACTGATTGACTCTTTTTTATTTCTTCTAGGTCCTTGTTAAACATTTCTTGCTTATTCTCAATCCTTGTCTCCAGACTATCTGTAACTCCATTTTGTTTTCAAGATTTTGGATCATTTTTACTATCATTATTCTGAATTCTTTTTCAGGTAGACTACCTATCTCCTCCTCTTTTGTTTGGCTTGGTGGGCATTTATTATGTTCCCTTACCTGCTGAGTATTTCTCTGCCTTTTCATCTTGTTTAGATTGCTGTGTTTGGGGTGGCTTTCCTGTATTCTGGCAGTTTGTGGTTCCTCTTTATTGTGGAGGTTCCTCCCTGTGGGTGGGGTCGGATGAGCGGCTTGTCAAGGTTTCCTGGTTAGGGAAGCTTGCATTGGTGTTCTGGTGGGTGGAGCTGGATTTCTTCTCTCTGGAGTGCAGTGAAGTGTCCAGTAGTGAGTTTTGAGATGTCTGCGGGTTTGGTGTGACTTTGGGCAGCCTGTATATTGAAGCTCATGGCTATGTTCCTGTCTTTCTGCAGAATTTGTGTGGTATGTCTTGCTCTGGAACTTGTTGGTTCTTGGGTAGAGCTTGGTTTCAGTGTAGGTATGGAGGCTTTTGGATGAGCTCTTATCAACTGATGTTTCCTGGAGTCAGGAGTTCTCTGGTGTCCTCAGGTTTTGGACTTAAGCCTCCTGCCTCTGGTTTTTAGTCTTATTCTTACTGTAGCCTCAAGACTTCTCCATCCATATAGCACCAATGGTAAAACATCTAGGTTAATAGTGAAAAGATTCTCCACAGTGAGGGATACCCAGAGAGGTTCACAGAGTTACATGGAGAAGAGAAGAGGGAGGAAGGAGATAGAGGTGACCAGGAGGAGAAGAGAGGAAATCAAAAAGAGAGAGAGCATCTAGCCAGTAATCAATTCCTTATGTGCTCTCCACAGTCTGGAACCCCCAGAGAGGTTCACAGAGTTACATAGAGAAGCAAAGAGGGAGGAAGGAGATAGAGGTGACCAGGAGGAGAAAAGGGAGAATCAAAAGGAGAGAGACAGATCTAGCCAATAATCAGTTCCCTAAGTGTTCTCCAAAGCCTGGAACACACAGAGATTCACAGAGTTGGGCAGAGAAGAGAAGGGGGACAGAGAAGATAGAGGTGACCTGGGGGAGAAAAAGTAGAGTCAAAAGGGGGAGAGAGTAATCAAGCCAGTAATCAAACTCCTAAGTAAAAATAGGTACTGAAGATTGGATTCTTAAAGGTACAAAATTGATAACAAATACCAAAAAGCAAAGATTAAAAATCTAGAGTAGAGCTTAGACTCTCAAAAATACAATATTAAAAAAACAAAACAAAATCACAAAAAGTATAAAATATATATATGAAGTTTGCTTTTAAAATAGCATCTTTTCTTTTTGCAAGGTAATAGTAGGTTATAAAAATGAAAATTAAAGGAGTAATAGAGAACTTAAAATTCTTTTTAATTTAAAATTTAAAAAATGATAATAGAGAACGAAAAAAGATGGCAGAGGAATAGGATGGGGAGAACACTTTCTCCCTCACTACTTCATCAAAAGAACATTTCAATGCTGAGTAAATTCCACAAAACAACTTCTGACTGCTGGCAGAGGACATCAGGCATCCAGCAAAGCAGATCATTGGCTTCAAAACCAGGTAGGAATTAATTTAAAGGACGAAGATAGAGATGAAGGAGGGAGGGAGGGAGCCCCGTCACAGGAAGGGAATCCCGTCCCAGGAAGAGACTCTTAAAAACAGAGGTTTCCTAAAATTGGGGAACATTCTCACAGCTGTGTATGGGGTGAGCCCTGGAAGCACAGAGGGCAACATAACAGGAAAGAAGAATAAGTAAATAATTAAAACCATCAGATTACGAATTCAACAGTATAACCCCCAGCGGATAAGCAGCGCAAACGCCTGCGTCTGACAGCAGTGGGGGTTGGGCAGGGAGGACTGCGCCAGCGACAGTGCTTTCTAAGAATTGGGCCGTGGGAGACGTAGGCTGCAGGGCTTTTCTAGAGAATCTGGGAGTAATGGGGCCAGAATCGGGTCCGCGCGTGGCTAGAACGAACTATCTTGGTCTAGCAAACCAGACTGTGGGATAGCTAACACGTGAAACACTCGAACATAAGACATCGACAGGCCCACGCACAGAACAAAGGACAGATCAGCAATAGCCGGCTGCAGACCATCCCCCTCTGGCGACAGGCAGCCAGAGCCTTAAGTGCTGGAAGGGGGCAATCGCAGCTCAAGAGAGACATTACCTACCAAATTGCAAGCAGGTTTCTTTGCTACTGAGACTTCTGGGGGGCTCTGAACAGTCATCATCTGCCTGAGAAAGAGCCCCGGTGGAGCTCCCAGAAAATTGAGCGACCTGGAAGCCCAGAAGTCGCAGCAATAGCGTGCAAGCCTCAGAGGGCTTCCTGAGCGCCAAACCTGAGCGGCTTAGACTGGAGAAGTGCATGAAGCATAGAGCAGGCCCCACACGGTTATCCCGCGGAGCGAGAAGTGGCAAGCCCAGTGCAGAGTCCACCACCACCCTCCCTGTGTTAAGATGGAAATCAGACACGGAAGAAACCAGCAAACAGAGGAAGTCAACAGAGGGATCTGCCTTGGTAACGACCCTACACAGTCCACAATGACAGAGAAAGCGCCAGATATACAGTTACTACTTTTATGATCAAATTTTGGGGGGGCGGGGCAGGGGATGATGTGGAAGCGTGATTTTTGTTTAAGAATTTTTTCTTTCTTTCTTTAAAAATTTTTTTATTTCTTAAATTTGTTTTTTCTTTTCTTTTTCGTCTTTTTTGTTTTTTCTAAACTTGCTTAAATTTTTACATGAGTGCGAGATTACTGGCTTGACCACTCTCTCTCCCTTTGGAATCTCTCTTTTCTCCACCAGGTGGCTTTTGTCTCCTCCCTCCCCTTCTCTTCTCTACCCAACTCTATGAATCCCTGTGTGCTCCAGAAGGTGGAGAATTCTCAGGGAACTGGTCACTGGCCGGATCTGTAGCCCTCCTTTGCATCTCCCTCTTTTATCCTCCTGTCCACCTCTATCTACTTCCTCCCTCTCCTCTTCCATGTATAACTCTGTGACCACCTCTGAGAGGTCCAGACTTTGGAGTGCACACAAGAAAGTGGTTACGGGCTAGCTTGCTTTTTCCTCTTTTGATTCCACCTCATCCCATTCCACTCACCTCTAACTACCCCCTCCCTCTTCTCTCCTCCAAGTAACTCAGCGATCCTCTAGGGATGACTCTCAAGGTGGAGAAACCTATCATCATTAACCTAGATGTTTCAACAATAGTGCTGAATAGGTGGAGAAATCATGAGGCTATTGTAAAAATAAATCTGAAAACCAGAATCAGGAGGCGTAAGTCCAAATCCTGAGATCATCAAAGAATTCCTGAATACAGGGAACATTATCCAATAAGAGCTCATCAAATGCCTTCATACCTATACTGATATTGAGCACTGCCCAAGGGCCAACAAGTTCCAGAGCAAGACATACCACGCAAATTCTCCAGCAACACAAGAACAAGCCCCTGAACTTCAATACACAGGCAGCTCCAAATACTCCAAAACCATTGACGTCTCATAACCCATTACTTGACACTTCACAGCACTCCAGAGAGAGGAAATCCAGATATACCCACCAGAACTCCAACACAAGCCTCCCTAATCAAGAAACTTTGACAAGCCACTGATACAACCCCAAACACAGAGAGGAAGCTCTATAAGAAAGAGAATTCCACAAGTTCCCAGAATATAGAAAAGCCACCCCAAATGCAGCAATATAACCAAGATGAAGAGACAGGAATACCCAGCAGGTAAAGGAACAGGAGACATGCCCACCAAACCAAACAAAAGAGGAAGATAGGGAATCTACCTGAGAAAGAATTCCGAATACTGATAGTGAAAATGATCCAAAATCTTGAAATCAAAATGGAATCACAGATAAATAGCCTGGGGTCAAGGATTGAGAAGATGCAAGAAAGGTTTAACAAGGACCTAGAAGAAATAAAAAGAGTCAACATATAATGAATAATGCAATAAATGAGATCAGAAACACTCTGGAGGCTACAAATAGTAAAATATCGGAGGCAGAAGATAGGATTAGTGAAATAGAAGATAGAATGGTAGAAATAAATGAATCACCGAGGGAAAAAGAAAGACGAATTAAAAGAAATGAGGACAACCTCAGAGACCTCCAAGACAATATGAAATGCTCCAACATTCGAATTATAGGAGTCCCAGAAGAAGACGACAAAAAGAAAGACCATGAGAAAATACTTGAGGAGATAATAGCTGAAAACTTCCCTAAAATGGGGAAGGAAATAATCACCCAAGTCCCAGAAACCCAGAGAGTGCCAAACAGGATAAACCCAAGGCGGAACACCCCAAGACATATACTAATCAAACTAACAAAGACCAAACACAAGGAACAAATATTAAAAGCAGCAAGGGAAAAACAACAAATAACACACAAGGGGATCCCCATAAGAATAACTGCAGATCTTTCAATAGAAACTCTTCAGGCCAGGAGGGAATGGCAAGACATACTTAAAGTGATGAAAGATAATAACCTTCAGCCAAGACTACTGTACCCAGCAAGGATCTCATTCACATATGAAGGACAAATCAAAAGCTTTACAGACAAGCAAAAGCTGAGAGAATTCAGCACCACCAAACCAGCTCTCCAACAAATACTAAAGGATAGACTTTAGAAAAGAAACACAAAAAGGACGTATAAACCTGAACCCAAAACAATAAAGTAAATGGCAACAGGAGCATACCTATCAATAATCACCTTAAATGTATATGGGTTGAATGCCCCAACCAAAAGGCAAAGACTGGCTGAATGGATACAAAAACAAGACCACTATATATGCTGCTTACAAGACACCCACCTCAAAACAAGGGACACATACAGACTGACAGTGAAGGGCTGGAAAAAGATATTCCATGCAAATAAAGACCAAAAGAAAGCAGGAGTAGCAATACTCATATCCGATAAAATAGACTTTAAAACAAAGGCTGTGAAAAGGGACAAAGAAGGCCACTACATAATGATTAAAGGATCAACCCAAGAAGAAGATATAACAATTATAAATATATATGCACCCAACATAGGAGCACCGCAATATGTAAGACAATTGCTAACAAGCATGAAAGGGGAAATTAATAATAACACAATAATAGTGGGAGACTTTAATACCCCACTCACACCTATGGACAGATCAACTAAACAGAAAATTAACAAAGAAACACAAACTTTAAATGATACCAGTTAGACCTAATTGATATCTATAGGACATTTCACCCCAAAACAATGAATTTCACCTTTTACTCAAGTGCACACGGAACCTTTTCCAGGATAGATCACATTCTGGGTCATAAATCTAACCTTGATAAATTCAAAAAAATCGAAATTATTCCAAGCATCTTCTCTGACCATAATGCACTAAGGTTAGATCTCAATTATAGGAGAAAAACTATTAAAAATTCCAACATTTGGAGGCTGAACAACACCCTTCTGAACAATCAACAAATCACAGAAGAAATCAAAAAGAAATCAAAATATGCATCGAAACGAATGAAAATGAAAACACAACTACACAGAACCTTTGGGACACTATAAAAGCAGTCCTAAGAGGAAAGTTCATAGCAATACAGGCATACCTCAAGAAACAAGAAAAACTCAAATAAATAACCTAACTCTACACCTAAAGCAACTAGAAAAGGAAGAAATAGACAACCCCAGAGTTAGTTGAAGGAAAGAAATCCTAAAAATTAGGGCAGAAATAAATGCAAAAGAAACAAAAGAGACCATAGCAAAAATCAACAAAGCCAAAAGCTGGTTCTTTGAAAGGATAAATAAAATTGACAAATCATTAGCCAGAATCATCAAGAAACAAAGAGAAAAAAATCAAATCAATAAAATTAGAAATGAAAATGGAGAGATCACGACAGACAACACAGAAATACAAAGAATCATAAGAGACTACTATCAGCAATTATATGCCAATAAAATGGACAACTTGGAAGAAATGGACAAATTCTTAGAAAAGTACAACTTTCCAAAACTGAACCAGGAAGAAATAGAAAACCTTAACAGACCCATCACAAGCATGGAAATTGAAACTGTAATCAGAAATCTTCCAGCAAACAAAAGCCCAGGTCCAGACGGGTTCACAGCTGAATTCTACCAAAAATTTCGAGAAGAGCTAACACCTATCTTACTGAAACTATTCCAGAAAATTGCAGAGGAAGGTAAACTTCCAAACTCATTCTATGAGGCCACCATCACCCTAATACCAAAACCTGACAAAGACACCACAAAAAAAGAAAACTACAGGCCAATATCACTGATGAACATAGATGCAAAAATCCTTAACAAAATCCTAGCAATCAGAATCCAGCAACACATTAAAAAGATCATACACCATGACCAAGTGGGCTTTATCTCAGGGATGCAAAGATTCTTCAGTATCCGCAAGTCAATCAATGTAATTCATCACATTAACAACACTGAAAAATAAAAATCATATGATTATCTCAATAGATGCAGAAAAAGCCTTTGACAAAATTCAACATCCATTTATGATAAAAACTCTCCAGAAAGCAGGAATAGAAGGAACGTACCTCAACATAATAAAAGCTATATATGACAAACCCACAGCTAACATTGTCCTCAACGGTGAAAAATTGAAACCATTTCCCTAAAGTCAGGAACAAGACAAAGGGTGTCCACTCTCACCACTACTATTCAACATAGTTTTGGAAGTTTTGGCCACAGCAATCAGAGCAGAAAAAGAAATAAAAGGAATCCAAATTGGAAAAGAAGAAGTAAAACTCTCACTGTTTGCAGACAACATGATCCTCTACATAGAAAACCCTAAAGACTCGACCAGAAAACTACTAGAGCTAATCAATGACTATAGTAAAGTTGCAGGATATAAAATCAACACTCAGAAATCCCTTTCATTCCTATACACTAATAATGAGAAAGTAGAAAAAGAAGTTAAGGAAACAATTCCATTCACCATTGCAATGAAAAGAATAAAATACTTAGGAATATACCTACCTAAAGAAACTAAAGACCTATATATCGAAAACTATAAAACACTGATGAAAGAAATCAAAGAGGACACTAATAGATGGAGAAATATACTATGCTCATGGGTCGAAGAGTCAATATAGTGAAAATGAGTATACTACCCAAAGCAATCTACAGATTCAATGCAATTCCTATCAAGCTACCAGCAGTATTTTTCACAGAACTAGATCAAATAATCTCAAGATTTGTATGGAAATACAAAAAAACCTCGAATAGCCAAAGCAATCTTGAGAAAGAAGAATGGAACTGGAGGAATCAACCTGCCTGACTTCAGGCTCTACTACAAAGCCACAGTCATTAAGACAGTATGGTACTGGCACAAAGACAGAAATATAGATCAATGGAACAAAATAGAAAGCCCTGAGATAAACCCACACACCTATGGACACCTTATCTTCGACAAAGGAGGCAAGAATATACAATGGAGTAAAGACAGTCTCTTTAACAGGTGGTGCTGGGAAAACTGGTCAACCACTTGTAAAAGATTGAAACTAGACCTCTTTCTAACACCACACACAAAAATAAACTCAAAATGGATTAAAGATCTAAATGTAAGACCAGAAACTATAAAACTCCTAGAGGAGAACATAGGCAAAACACTCTCCGACATAAATCACAGCAGGATCCTCTATGATCCACCTCCCAGTATACTGGAAATAAAAGCAAAAATAAACAAGGGGATCTAATTAAAATTAAAAGCTTCTGCACAACAAAGGAAACTATAAGCAAGGTGAAAAGACAGCCTTCTGAATGGGAGAAAACTATAGCAAATGAAATAACTGACAAACAACTAATCTCAAAGATATACAAGCAGCTCCTGCAGCTCAACTCCAGAAAAATAAACGACCCAATCAAAAAATGGGCCAAAGAACTAAACAGACATTTCTCCAAAGAAGACATACGGATGGCTAAGAAACACATGAAAAGATGCTCAACATCACTCATTATCAGAGAATTGCAAATCAAGACCACAGTGAGGTACCATTTCACACCAGTCAGAATGGCTGCGATCCAAAAGTCGACAAGCAATAAATGCTAGAGAGGATGTGGAGAAAAGGGAACCCTCTTACACTGCTGGTGGGAATGCAAACTAGTACAGCCACTATGGAGAACAGTGTGGAGATTCCTTAAAAAATTGCAAATAGAACTGTCTTATGACCCAGCAATCCCACTGCTGGGCATACACACCCGAGGAAACCAGAATTGAAAGAGACACATGTACCCCAATGTTCATTGCAGCACTGTTTATAATAGCCAGGACATGGAAGCAACCTAGATGTCCATCAGCAGATGAATGGATAAGAAAGCTGTGGTACATACACACAATGGAGTACTACTCAGCTCTTAAAAAGAATACATTTGACTCAGTTCTAATGAGATGGATGAAATTGGAACCGATTATACAGAGTGAAGTAAGCCAGAAAGAAAAACACCAATACAGTATACTGACACATATATATGGAATTTAGAAAGATAGTAATGATGACCCTCTATGTGAGACAACAAAAGAGACACAGAGGTATAGAATGAACTTTTGGCCTCTGATGGAGAGGGAGAGGGTGGGATGATTTGGGAGAATGGCATTGAAACATGTATACTATCATATAAGAAATGAAGCACCAGTCTATGTTCAATACAGGATACAGGATGCATGGGGCTGGTGCACAGGATGATTCAGGGAGATGATATGGGGTGGGAGGTGGGAGGGGGCTTCGGCATTGGGAGATTGTGTTCACCTGTGGCTGATTCATGTCAACGTATGGCAAAACAAATACAGTATTGTAATGTAGAATAAAGTATTAAAAATAAATAAATAAAAATAAAAAATGATAATAGTAAAAATATATCTAGGAATTTCTCTGGACCTGTTGTGGGCAGTGTGGGGTCAGTTCAGTTTCAGATCTTGTTCCAGCTTATACTTCTTAAGATCTATAGGCCCCTTCCAATGTAGTCGGTGCTAACTACAGGGTTTTGATCTGTTGCACCTATCACTGCCAAAGTGGTTCTCTGTTTATTTTGACTTCTTCTGTTTGCAAGTCTCTTCAGTGTCTAATTTCCACCCTGACACAAAGGGGTGAAGGTGGTCACTTATTTAGGCTCACCTGTTCAGCTGTGCTGCAGGGAGGGAGGAACACTGCAAACAAATATCACTGGCGTGTGTGGGGAGTACTCACAGTGTCTGGGCCACACTGGGTTTGCCCCTGCTCACGGCATGTGTGCTTTCCCGGTCTACACTGCTCAGGGTCCAGGTTGCTCTGCAGGGGAACTGTCTAAAGTGGGCCCTGGGTTGCGTGCACTTCCCAGGTCTAAGCCCTCAGGTTCAGGTTCTTGAGTACTCCACAAAGGCGCAGACTCAGCTGGGCCTGCATTTTGTGCCCTTCCCAGGTCCAAGCAGCTCAGGTGACCAGGTGCTTGGCGAGCTCACTCTCCCCAGGTTGGGGTTGCATCTTATCACCTCCCTCATCCCAGCCGCTCAGTTTCCTGGGTGCACAGTGGGTGCACCATCTCAGGTGTGCCCTGTGTCTCTTCTGGGCAGCTGATCTCTGGATGCAACTCTCTCGGCGGATGTCAACCATCCAGAATCCCAGAAGTCTTGGTAAACAACTGGGAGCCTGCTCACAGTTTGGTAGAAGATGCCATTTCTGGGGGCGAAATTGCCCCTTTCCAGCTCTGGCTGCTGCCTGCCTGCCTCCCTGTCTCTGGTGGGGGATGGGCCAGTCCGCAGCCAGCTAGCTCTTCTCTGGTGTTCACTCAGTCCTTTGTTCTGTGAGTGGGCCCAGAAGTGCCTTAGTTTAGGGCTTTTTGGGGGAGAGTTCTCTCTCTCTTTTTCTCTCCCTCTCTCTCTCTCTGTCTATCCTACAGTTTGGGTTGGTATCTCACATTAGCTCCTTCAGATTGCCCTTAGGGCATTCAGGCCTGGTCCTTACCCTAAGCAATGCAGCCCATGCCTCCCTGTTCAGCCCCCACTTGCTGGTGGTGGATGAGAGCGTCTGGGCTACTTCTCTGCTGGGAGTTGCCATTAGGCACATAATCTGTGGGTTTAATTTATTTATTTATCTTCCCAGTTATGTTGCCCTCTGAGATTCCAAAACTCCCCACAGACCCGCCGGTGAGAGGGTTTCCTGGTGTTTGGAAACTTCCTCTTTTAAAACTCCCTTCTCAGGATGAGTCTCCATCCCTAACTCTTTTTTTTTTTTTTTACTCACTAATAAAATTATTTTATTTTATTTTACTTTACAATACTGTATTGGTTTTGCCATATATTGACATGAATCCGCCACAGGTGTATACGAACTCCCAATCCTGCATCCCCCTCCCACCTCCCACCCCATATCATCTCTCTGGATCATCCCTGTGCACCAGCCCCAAGCATCCTGTATCTTGTATTGAACATAGGCTGGCGCTTCATTTCTTACATGATAATATACATGTTTCAATACCATTCTCCCAAATCATCCCACCCTCTCCCTCAGAGTCCAAAAGTCCATTCTATACATCTGTGTCTCTCTTGCTGTCTCCCATACAGGGTCATCATTACCATCTTTCTAAATTTCATATATATGTGTCAGTATACTGTATTGGTGTTTTTCTTTCTGGCTTACTTCACTCTGTATAATCGGCTCCAGTTTCATCCATCTCATTAGAACTAATTCAAATGTATTCTTTTTAATGGCTGAGTAATACTCCATTGTGTGTATGTACCACAGCTTTCTTATCCATTCATCTGCTGATGGACATCTAGGTTGTTTCCATGCCTTGGCTATTATAAACAGTGCTGCAATGAACATTGGGGTACATGTGTCTCTTTCAATTCTGGTTTCCTCAGTGTGTATGCCCAGCAGTGGGATTGCAGTTTTTAAGGAATCTCCACACTGTTCTCCATAGTGGCTGTACTAGTTTGCATTCCCACCAACAGTGTAAGAGGGTTCCCTTTTCTCCACACCCTCTCCAGCATTTATTGCTTATAGACTTTTGGATTGCAGCCATTCTGACTGGTGTGAAATGGTACCTCATTGTGGTCTTGATTTGCATTTCTCTGATAATGAGTGATGTTGAGCATCTTTTCATGTGTTTGTTAGCCATCCGTATGTCTTCTTTGGAGAAATGTCTGTTTAGTTCTTTGGCCCATTTTTTGATTGGGTCGTTTATTTTTCTGGAGTTGAGCTGCAGGAGCTGCTTGTATATCTTTGAGATTAGTTGTTTGTCAGTTGTTTCATTTGCTATAGTTTTCTCCCATTCAGAAGGCTGTCTTTTCACCTTGCTTATAGTTTCCTTTGTTGTGCAGAAGGTTTTATTTTAATTAGATCCCATTTGCTTATTTTTGCTTTTATTTCCAGTATACTGGGAGGTAGATCATAGAGGATCCTGCTGTGATTTATGTCGGAGAGTGTTTTGCCTATGTTTTCCTCTAGGAGTTTTATAGTTTCTGGTCTTACATTTAGATCTTTAATCCATTTTGAGTTTATTTTTTTGTGTGGTGTTAAAAGTGATCTAGTTTCATTCTTTTCCTAGTGGTTGACCAGTTTTCCCAGCACCACTTGTTAAAGAGATTGTCTTTACTCCATTGTATATTCTTGCCTCCTTAAGACATTCCTAACTCTTTTTCTCTCTTTTTATCTTTTATATTTTGCTCCTTTTGAAGACAATGGGCTGCCTTTCTGGGTGTCTGATGTCCTCTGCCAGCATTCAGAAGTTGTTTTGTGGAATTTGCTCAGCATTCAAATGTTCTTTCAATGAATTTGTAGGGGAGAAAGTGGTCTCCCCGTTCTATTCTTCTGCCATCTTAGGACTGCCCCTCCTCCATATTTTCTAAAAGTTTCATAGTTTGTAGCTCTGAAATTTAGGGGTTTTGATCTACTTTGAGTTAATTTTCACAGTGTATGATGTGACATTCAAGTCCACCTTCATTCTTCCACATTTGGCTATCCAGTTGTCCCAGCATCATTTGTTGAAAAACTATTCTTTCCCCACTGAATGGTCTTACCACTCTTACTAGGTTTCTTTTAAGACACAGATGTCCCCACATTTTTAACCTTCAAAAGTCATCCCTCCCTTTAATCTCATTTAGTACAGCCAGAGTTCCTACATTTCATGAACACAGAAATGTCATTTTTTAAATCAGGTTTTCTGCAAGTCTTCACGACAGCCCCCAGAATATGCCGATGTATCCCACGGTTCTGTCCTAATGGTCACTTGTCCATTATGCAGCCATTTCTCTCTCTGACCCCCACCCCTGGCCCAGTTCTTGCCATTCTGTCATGGCTTATGACTGTTGCCCCTCTCCAGGGAGTTCTGCATCCCAAACATGGTCACAAGCCTTACTCTCAATTGCCAGAACACAGATAAGACTATGTAGTAACATCTAACACAATTTTGCTGAAGGTCTGGGGTAAGCAGAGAGAAATTACAACACAGGAGACAATAACACACAGTTGGATATTGGGTATTGCTGTGCTAGGGTGCACCTTGCTGTCCACAGAGCATCCATTGGGTATCTCCCACCTTAGTCCCCTGGTCATCATCCTAGTGCCAAGCGGACCTCTCCAAGATAAGCATGTCCTTCACCAGCACCACCCCTAACTCTCCCTTTGCCTGAAGGAGAAGAAACTATTCTTTCTCTAAATTACCATCATTATAATTTTACAAAGATGTAACTCTGGTCATGGCAAGGATTTTTTTAAATATTACTATGGAGAATAGTTTATGTCCTCTTTATCTTAAATACCCTACTCCAGAAAAAGATCTGGCTTTAACTTTGCAGAATTGAGGAAATCACAAAAATGTCATTCCCAGATCAAAAGAGCTATCTGCGCTCAGGTGGGAGTGTCTACTGTTAGTTGAAACAGAAACTCCCAGTCACTTTGAAACTGTGAATACTCCAGCCTCCTATCCCCATTCCAGCCACAAAACCAGACATCAAATATTGGGGTACAGTCTCTGGGAATTCTGTTACTGAACCTGGTGTATCCTGACTGCTTTTCCTCAGCTCTACTCTTGATTCTCCAATTAGAAATATTCTCAAAGAATTAAAAAAAAAAAAGCAGAGGTATGTATTATTTCAAATTTGGGTTCCAACAAAACATATTCTTATCTCTGATTTGCTATCATTAAGCTTTTTTGATAATTTCTCTTATGGTTCTTTCTGGTGAGTAAATGAGAATTACTTAGTAGTTCTAACACTGTCCTATGAAAGCAGAAAGGCAACCCCATATGTCAATAGTTAAACTGATAGAAAACAGAGAAAACCTGATACAACTATAAGTGACATGCATCTGTCTGTGTGTGTTATTTTTTAATCCAGATAAGCTTCTGAGTTATTTAGTACAATATTATTTGGAAGGAAAATGGAACTAATTTTTAACAAAACTTATTTTACTTAGGTGCCATAAAAATAAATTTGAGGAACAAAATAAATCTTGAAAGTAGACAGTTAATGGAAATAATCTTCTAGATCTAAAAATTTCTTTACAGGCAAATTGAATGCTGGCAAGTCTGTTAAAAAATAAATAATGTTCTCTTTGCTCCAAAACAAAGATTGATCCTCAACTCTTCATTATTAAAATTCAGAAAAAATAGAACTATTTCCTGTTCTGAGTTATTTATATCCTCGTGTCTCAAATGCCTTTAAGAGAGTATCCAGCCTAGGGTAGCAACCTAAATAAGAAATTGTTGATTTAAATAGTGTAAAAATGTGAATGTTGTCAAGTTTGCCTGTGTGTGTGTGTGTGTGTGTGTGTTTGCTCTGTGGAAAGAAAGTGAAAGTGTTATTCTCTCAGTTGAGTCTGGAAATGGACTGCATAGCCTCCCAAGCTCTGTTTCAGCATCCATTCAGATGGACCCCATGGACTGCATAGCCCCCAGGCTCCTCTGGCCTGGTGGGCTATGGAATTCTCCAGGTAAGAACACTGGAGTTGGTAGCCATTCCCTTCTTCAGGGGATCTTCCTGACTCAGGGATTGAACCCAAGACTTCCACATTACAGGCAGATTCTTTATCATCTGAGCCACCTGGAACGCTTTCCTCCCCTCAGTATCCAGCCCAGTTCCTCTAAAGAACAGAACTTCAGCCACTTTCTGTGGGTAGATTTGAAGTGAATGGTCCTTATTACTCAACTTTATATAATAATTATGTAAGGTTAAATAGAATAAAAACCTCTTGGACTGGACTTTTAGCACCCTGGTTGCTTGCAAGATACTCCAGGTTGGCAGGGGTATTTGTGGAGATGTGTCCCTGGGAAATGAACAGGTGGTAAAGCCTGTGGAAGCAGCAAAGGGTCCTCTCCCTGAATCAGTGGAGAGGGAAGCAGGGCAGCTCAGCCCCGCTGAACTCCTCCCCAGTGACCCCAGAGATGCCCCACCATGAGAAATGTGTCATACAGAAATGGCTCCCATGACTCTTTTTCTTTCTGGGCCCCTTCACTTTCCCCCAGTCCTAACACTGTAAGACCCATACAACTCTTTGGTTCACATTCAAGTGCTATTTTCCGAATCTTGGCTCTGTATTAGGTTGTGGACATAACTATGTCCCAGTCCATCAAAAAGCTCTGCTCAAAAGGAGCATGAAGAACTGAAAAAAGAT
The DNA here is from genome assembly GCA_917880005.1 of Nanger dama. NCBI lineage: Eukaryota > Metazoa > Chordata > Mammalia > Artiodactyla > Bovidae > Nanger > Nanger dama. The sequence goes on from CAKJTW010000017.1 coordinate 5,337,112, forward strand.
GGGTTTGTAATCAGTGGGTTAACATGGTATATTGAAAGCTGTGGACATGGATGAGTTTGTCTGAAAAGAGTATATAGAGGATGAGAAAGACAGGGCTTCAGGATAAGACTCTCAGGAATATCCAAATCTAACTGCTGATAAGCTTCCTTATACCTATCCTCCCCTTCTTCCTTAGTAATAAGGCCCTGATTATTCACTTAAAAGACACTGTTTCCCAGCATCTGTTACAGTTGGGAGGTCAGCAGAATGTGAACATAAGAACTTAATGGGGCTTACAAGAATCCTCTTTAATGACTCACCCAGAAGGCCCAACATTTTGCCTTTTCTCCCTTCCTTTAGATGTCTCCTGGCATACGAATGTGATGGCTGCCATCTTGGGCCACAAGGTGACCTTGAGACCGTTAGGATGCTGAAACAGAAAGACAGACACTGAATTCCTCTATGGCCTACAACTGGGCTTCCTTGTTTGTAAGAGAATTACTCTTCTATCTTCAGTCAGTTCAGTTCAGTTCAGTTCAGTTGCTCAGTCTGACTCTTTGCGACCCCATGATTGCAGCACACCAGGCCTCCCTGTCTATCACCAACTCCTGGAGTTCACTCAGACTCATGTCCATCGAGTCGGTGATGCCATCCAGCCATCTCATCCTCTGTCGTCCCCTTCTCCTCCTGCCCCCAATCTCTCCCACCATCAGAGTCTTTTCCAATGAGTCAACTCTTCGCATGAGGTGGCCAAAGTACTGGAGTTTCAGCTTTAGCATCATTCCTTCCAAAAAACACCCAGGGCTGATCTCCTTTAGGATGGACTGGTTGGATCTCCTTGCAGTCCAAGGGACTCTCAAGAGTCTTCTCCAACACCACAATTCAAAAGTATCAATTCTTCAGCGCTCAGCTTTCTTCACAGTCCAACTCTCACATCCATACATGACCACTGTAAAAACCATAGCCTTGGCTAGACGGACCTTAGTTGGCAAAGTAACATCTCTGCTTTTGAATATGCTGTCTAGGTTGGTCATAACTTTCCTTCCAAGGAGTAAGCGTCTTTTAATTTCATGGCTGCAATCACCACTTTGCTTGTTTTCTGTGAAGCACATATAAACTCAATCCTAACTGGAAAAGTAAGGTAGAAAAGGGTGAGTCAAGAATGAAGAAAATGAGGGGGCAATCACTGAGGTAAGAGGGTAAATAAAGAGAATATCACAGATGCCATGGGGACAAAAGTATTCCAAAAGGAGTGTATGGTCAAAAGTGCCAAATCCTCCTGAGAGAGCAAATAAGGTAATGCTAAAAAAAATGTTCCTCAATATCCATTTAAATCAAATGGCCTAGAAGTCAGAGGTGACTTTTACGAGACTGTATAGGTTCATGACTGAGAGGGAACCCTGTTTGGAGTGGGCTGAGTGATGAGAGATAAGGCAATGGAGATCACAGCATAGACAAAACTTTTGAAAAAATGTGGCTGTGAAGGAGAGGCTAAAGACAGAGTGGAGGCTGGAAAGGGATGTGAATGGGGCCAAGAAAGGACATTTCTAAGACTGGGGTGACTTGAAGCAGTCTTAAGAGGAGCCAGGTGACAAGGAGATGTTAAATATATAAAGATGGGGAGGCTCATCAATCCTCGTCCAGACCGGATGCTATGGCCCCTAATATAAGCACCTCTTCTCAAGCACCCTCAACTTCCTTTCCTGTCTTCCCTGTGTCTGAGGCAAAGGGAACTGATCCAGAATGAATGAACCCAACAATCTCTATGCCTTCACCCAAACAAATGTTGGAGAAAATCACATAGCTGAGCTGATGGGCTCCATCTGAAAAGTACCCTTCCCCATTCTGAGATGAGTATTTCACATCTTCTTTCCTCTCCTCAAATCTCCAGAGTTCCTTCCCCACCCTGATGACCTGACTTCAACTTTATTGGAAAATGAAGAGTATTAAAGATGTTTAAAAAAAAACAACAACTTTTCCACTTCAAACCTTTAGAAATATTAAACCATTTGTTTTTACCCACATCTTCTTATCACAGATACATATCTCATTCAGGCAGTTCGGAAGACACACATTGCCTGAAGGAGGGTTGTTGCAAGCAGAAAAGTTGATTTCTTTGTTTTTCAGTGATTTCATAGACAATAATCTGGAGAGAAAGGCTTTGGGTTTGTAAGTTTACAAAGTTTTTGAGTTTTATAGATCTTGGCCAGAAGACATATGGACGTGTGTGCAACTTTGGGATTCCACCATGAAGGGGACCGTGGGGAGGCGGAGTAGGTGCTATGTGACTTCCACATAGTTAGAAAATATCTTGCCCCCACGGCCTAGAACATCTCCATCCTGGTACTTCCTTGCCCAGCTCAGTGAACTGAAAAGGGCCTAAGAAAGGGATGGTTAGTGGGGGCTCAGATCCCTGAGGAACGAGGATTTGGGTAACGTCACCAGTAAGTCACTGAGACCAGCTGAGGTGAGAGCTGAAGGCGAGGGGACCTGAGGAGAGACAGTAGAGGAAGGAGAGTGTGAAAGTCACTCACAGCTCTGACACTAAATGCAGCAACAGGGGCTGCAGTGTGTCCTTCCTAACCCCCTCTTCCAATTGCCCCTCCCAAAGAGAGGCCGACTGACAACGTGGAAGAGCTACTCCCTGAACATTTAGGAAGTGGATCTGGACTCTGGCAGCTAAGGAGGTGTGGGCCTGCTCTCTTTTAGAAATGGAGAAGCAGTCGTAGAGAATGGACTTGTGTACAAGTGGGACAAATTGAGAAATAACACTGACATATATACACGGTCATGGGTAACATCAATAGCTGGTGGGAAGCTGCTCTACGCCACAGGGAGCTCAGCCTGGAGCTCTGTGACGACCTAGAGGGGTGGGATGGGGGTGGAGGGGCAGGGAGGCTCAAAAGGGCAGGGATATAAATATATATAAATAGTCATGACTGAGTCCCATTGATGTACAAGAGACCACCACAATGGAAAGCAATTAACCTCCAACTTAAAAAAATAAAATAAAAAGAACTTGCTGTTCTGATGCCTTAACAGCTGTGGCTGCTGCACATTTGGGATCTTCAACACTGCAGGAGGTGAGGCCATGCAGAGCAAGACCACTGCAGAGCATGGTGGCAGTCCAAGAGTCTGGCCATCTCTCTACCCAAAACCAGTCTCCTGTGATGGGCGTCTTTGCTCCAGAGAATCACGCTGGATTGGCTCTGTTTGATCTGCACGAGGTTGGAGTCTCTCCTTGCCTAATTCTTCTTCCCTTCTTGGCCTTCTCTGGGTGGTCAAGCAGCACCATAGTCTGAGGGCTCTCGCTCCAGTCCTGCTCCCTCTCCATCTTTCACGGGCTTTACTCCTCAATTGACTTCTTGTACTCCCAACTCTGACTCAGTGCCTGTTTGCCAGATTGACACAGAGAGCTTAATAGGAAACCCTGGAAGCAAGTGGACAATAGGCTGGTGTGCTGCGATTCATGGGGTCGCAAAGAGTCAGACAGGACTGAGTGGCTGAACTGAACTGATAGCCATTCAGGACAAATCCATGTTGATTATTCATCAATGCATGGTGGATCTGATCTTACATTCCATTTCCATTACCTGGTTTGAGCTTTTACCACAAATTGCCTTCATATTTGTTTACTTGTGTCTAAAATTATTTTAAGAATAATATAAAGTAGAATTCAAATACTACAGACCTAAAATTATCCTCTTAAATTCCAGTCCTAATCCCCAGAGTTAACCATTAACTTGTACATCCTTCCAGAGTGACATATATTTCTATATACAAACAGGGATTATAATAAACACCATTATGCAGCTTGCTGAGTATTTTTAACTTAAAACTATTATTTTGGACATAGAAATACCTCTCCATATCAATATATATAACTTTACTTCCCTCTTTTTAATAGCTGTTATCGTATTTAGTCAGTAAGTCATGTTATTGATGAACTTATATTTCTAGGATTTGGCTGGAATGAATCTCCTTGTAGTTATCTTCTGGAAACTGATACTCCATGTCTACCCATTTTTTTAATCAGAGTGTTTATCTTCTTCATACAGATTTGTAAGAGTCCTTTAAATGTAAAAAAACAATTAGCTCATTTTCTGATATGCATTACAAATGTTTTTCTCTAGTTTGTTGTTTACTTTTTGAGATTGCTTATGATATATTTTTCTCTCTAAAATTTAAAATGTGTTTGCAGTCAAATTTATAAGTATTTTCTGTTACAGATTTTAAGTGTGGAGCTGTGCCTAGAATGACCTTTTCTACACCAATAATATGAAAAACAAATCATCTATGCATATTTCTAGTACATTTAAAAGTTTTCATTTTACATATTTAATTTTTTTATTTTCTGGCATTTACTTGTGCATAAATGATCTAGTTTTTTTCCCAAGTGGTAGCCAGTAATTCTAATGCCATGTATTAAATGATCCATCCTTCTCCAGTGATTTAAAATATCGTCTTTACCACACTCTAAATTCCCATCGTATTTCTTAATTACTATGCTCCCCAGACCCTTGGGATCCTTGCAGAACCTGTGTTAATCAGCCATATGTGAAAAAACAAATGAGATAAACAGCAGAATGGAAACACTGACCTAAATGTAAGTCAATAGTCCAGTTCTCCAAGGTCCTCATCACTTTTAAAGAATGCTCTGTCTAAAGTTGAAAGAGATGGTCCACATCTTCAGTGGGTGCCAAGCAAGCAAGCAAGAGGGCATGGATTGAGGCAATCTAGGTTTTTTGTTACCCTCTTAACATGAAATCCTCCCCATTAGAGTTCTTGGGTTGTATGAAAGCGTGGTAGTTTTTAATGAGCACATAACTCCAGCAAAGCTTTCACTTCAAAGCCTGTTGCTATTACAGCTGCTGCATTAGTAAAGCGAGTAGGGGGATCAGTTGCACACAGGAACGTGGAGTGTCTCAGGGCCTCCCTCTGCTGCGAAGACAGCCTTTCTGAAGGTGATTGCAGACAGACATGGCCTCACATCTTTGAAGTGTGCTCAATACAGAATCAATTCAGGAATTCACAGATACTAGTTATCAGCCTATGCTTCTTCACTTTGCAGAGAAGGGTTTAATTAATGTAATACATATTGGTCAATGCTTTGCTTTTAAACTTTACCTTTGGCCCATCAGCAGATCAATATGTATTTTAATCTTCTTCTATTTTAGAACTGGTTTTAAGACTCACAGCAAAGGCCCAGATTTCACAATCATTAATTGCTATTATCAGCCCCTTTCATTTCCTAAACATCAGCAGTTTCTTAAAATTCTGCTTTCATTCCTCTTCGGAGCTATCCCTTCCTGCTCATCACTTGGTTCTGTGGTGTCTTTCAACCAAGTACAGAGTTCCCAACTAGCCAATAACTGGAAGAAAAAGAATGGCCTGAAATTCTCTGTTGATTAACCAGTCTATCTCAACAGCTACACACTAAACTCAAAAAGTAGTCAGGCCACTTCTTGGTGGATGCTATCAAGTACTTTCAAGCCTCCACATGGGTCTGCCAAGAAGTAGAGGACTCACTTTGTTTTCTTTGTTTTAAATGAGCATCTTCTGGTGGCTGATTACTCTATATATCACAGTATAACTTCTTTCTTCCCAAATTGTTCATATTTTCCACTATATCAAAGGTTGGACAGTAGAACAATCTGCCATTCCTTCACTGCCTAATTTGGGCAAATCACAATCTCGGTGGATCTATTAATAAATAACTTCACCTGTAAAAGACAGTCGAAGCAGAAATTTGGGACATTATGAGCCAATATGAACAATGTATTTTACACAGAGCCTGGCTTCCAGGACAAATGCTAAGAAGGGACTGTCCCTGTTAACAGTGTTATTATCACTGGTGTCTTATCGACTATTAAAGGCTATTAACTGAATGCAGGAGTACTCTTACTAAATGGTTAGCTGTGCTTCCACCTGTGAATCCATGTCTCATTCAACTAAGGAAGAAAATGAATTTACATACTGCATTACACTGCATTACACAGTCTTTTTAGTTGGTGTATTACATTATTTCAAGCAAGATTATTTCTCTTTGCCACATTACAGAACCTCGCTTATTATACTGCTTTGTACCCACAATTCCCTTGCTATTTTTATCATTTTATTCAAAACATAAAATTATACATGCTCATTGTAGAAAATACAGAAATACAGAAAAGTATGAAGAAGAAAATAACACTTATGAAGAAAATAAACATTATTCATAATTCTACTTCTGGTAGTATTTTGGTATATTTTCTCTCAAATATATACTAATGTAGCTATTTACATTATGTATACCCGTAAAAACAAAATCATTTTGCATACAGAAGTGTTAGTTACTCAGTCATGTCCGACCCTTTGTGACCCCGCCAGGTTCCTCTGTCCATGGGATTCTCAAGGCAAGAATACTGGAGTGGGTAGCCATTCCCTTCTCCAGGGGCTCTTTCGGATCCAGAGATCAAACCCAGGTCTCCTGCATGGAAGGCAGATTCTTTATCATCTGAGCCACCAGGGAATCCCATTATGTGTATGTATAGAAACAAAATCATTTTGCATATAATTCTACTTAAAAACAGGCTTGATTCTCAAATGTAAATCCACTTTTGCATAGTGTCTTTAAACAACATTTGTTGTTGTTGGGTAAAATCAGCCTCTTTTCGTCCTGTTGTGTAGCTTAGTTCACATCTGTAAAAGGGCTATGAGGGGAAAGTCTATGAAAAGAGCAGCTTCTATATAGTTTTATGTCCCATCTTTTTGCTCAAACAACACATCTTGAGAACTTTGCATGTGAAATTTGCATGAGAACAATGCAGAATTCTAGGAAACCATGAGTCTCAATATTACAGAATAGACTGTTGGATGAATACAGAATTTATCTGACAATCCCTTATTTTGCTTTTACAAATAACCATGTCATGTATATCACACAGAGAAATCTTAGTGTATATCACTGGTTATTTCCTTCGGAAAGCTTCCTAGAAGCTGGATCAAAGGTAATAAAATCATTTAAGGACTGTGATATATAAGGCCAAATGCTCTCCAGCATGATTATATTTACTGACACGCAACCCGTGGTGACACTATTACTGACACAAAGTTATCATTTAAAAACTCCCCTCTAGTTAGATGGGCATGAGGACGCATTCTCCTTCCATCCATTGCGGCATGCTTTTGGAGCCCTGGAGCCTACCCTTCCTTTAACCAAGACAATCTCAGGGCTCCAAATGATCTGTAGTTGCTCACCTTTGTCCTGGGACCATGGCTTGAGTGGCATTACCTCCTTTCTTGTCTTGCTGCCCCCTGGGTGCTACCATTCCATAGCCATACTGTCCAATTTTGCTTGTATGAGCCTATACGGCCATCTCTTCTGACACCAAGGATTACAAATTCCCCTGGTTTCTTCTATTCTGCCCCAAATTGGAAAAGGCTATTTATGTTGCCTCAATGGTTCTGGATGAGAAGATGGTTTCTGAGATTAGTTTCTGATTTTCCTACTTCAAATTGTCTCCTTATGTTGCAGCTGAGGTAAAGTTGTCACAGTAGTGCCTAGTCTCCAAAGTCCAACACACACACACAGTTTTATTTGTCTTCCTACCTATGGGTGAATAAACATAAGTGAAGCAGTTATGATAGACTGCATTCATCTCCAGAAGTCACAACCATATGAATGAGCAGATTATTATAAGTTCTTACATAAGTATCCAGCACCAAAGAGATTTCCCAAACAGTATTCATCACGACTGTTTATCCAGAGACAACTAACTGCCTGTGTGACTTTGGGAGCAGAACTGAGGATCCCTTAAAAGGTGCTAAACTCCTCATTGCAGCTTTCCTAGATATGCTTTACATACTTCCCAGATTCATATGCACCGCAAAACTAATCACAAAACCTATACTACAAACTCCATAAAATATATTAAAAATATTGCATATTACCAGGACTCAAGCACTAAGAACAGAGTCTGGAAAAGAAGAAAACAGTAATAAAATCCCTTCTTAAAGAAAAGCCAAGTATTACGTTCCAAGCGCTCTGTGGTTGAGTTCACCAAGAGACAGACACTTGGGGCAAAGACAGCAGACAAGATGACTCAACCTCACAAACTGCTCAGTATTTATGGGGAAAGAGGAAGAGAAATCCCCAAAGAAGAATCTGTCAAAAAAGCATGAGGATAACAAAGACCGTGTATTGACATGGAAGCTGAAAAAACAAGCTTCAAGAAGCAGTCACAAGTCCATAGTTAGGCAAGATACAAGAAGGACAAAACCTTACAGAATTAGGTGGGATATAAGGGGAGGAGGTGACCTACCAGGGAGAATGAAAGTTCAGGTTTCTTGGGTGACTTTTCTGGAGATACCCACAGTTCCTTCCTCACCCCACACTTTCTCACAGAATCTACCCCCATCTCCCTGTCTCTTCCCGTGGCCTCTGCTGAGCAGGTAACAACCCAGAGGGTCCACTCTCTGGACACCAGTGATGACAGGGAGGTGGACCACAAAGAATCAAGAGTCTCACACTACGCTCTGTTAGGCTCTTAAACTGGAAAATTACGTGACGTGGAACTGCGATGACCAGGCCTGGGCCATGTGGAAACGGAGCGCAGAAAGGCGGTCAGCAAGAGAAGGAGAGAAGGAGATGTACAGAGAGCAACAGTGACGAGAGGATAGGGAGCCCCAGGAACCCAAGAGAAAGAGCCCTGCTTCCTCTGGAGGCTGGTTGCATTCCTCGCCCGGGGTTTCCATGAATTACCCAGCTTTCCTTCCAATAATTTTGTGTGGGTTTTGATGCCTCATAGGGTAATTGAATCACCCTGTCCGAGACAGTGACTATTCTATGTCATTTAGCTCTGTGTTCAGTATTCTCTCACAGAATGCTCACTGAAGCTCAGAAAAATAGGTGTCATTATCTCCCTTTCCCAGAAAGGAATCTGAAGTTCATGAGGTTAGATGATGTGCCTAAGGTCACACAGCTGCTGAGTGACTTTGGTTCTGAATTCTCATACCGCTAGGCTGGGCCATAAACACAATACACGCTCAATTACTGCTGACAGAGATGGAGTCCTCAGAAGTAAAGAAAGACTATGCATGTGCTCCAACCTCTTCTGTTACATTGTTATAAACAAAACACCTTAATTTGCATCACTCATGCATCACCATTCAGTAGGATCCGTGAGAGGGGACATGTGTCAGAGACAGACCGAGGCTCCAAAAAGAAGTTTGTATTCTCTTGGTTCATGAAATATCAATACACTACAACTACAATATGAACTTTATCAGAAGTTCTTAGAGACTCTAACAGAAGCATAAGCCTTTTCAGTTATTAAAAGAATTGAAAGCTTTTTATAGTGCATGAAAAGACAAACTCCTCCCTTTCAAATTATTCTACTTTATAGTACAATTCCTTTAGCAGGGAGGACAACTTCAGACACTTTTCAAATAACCCCAACCACTTAAAATGTACCTTTAGGAAGTCATGCTGAGAGAAGATGGAAAAGAGGCAGAGTCAAAAAGGGGGGAAGGGGAGAGAAAGAAGAAAAGGTAAGACATTGTTTCTGAAGTACTAAGAATCTTCCAGTTGTTCTGGCCTACTTTAAAATGGGCATTATTATCCACAAAGAATATTTAACATTGTTTAGGAAACTGCAACTTAAAATCTTGTTCATGCCAGACAGATCTTTCCACCTGTTTGTCATCCTCATCACATGTAAGTCAGGAATACTTATTGATATATTAACTAGACACTTTCACTGAAAGTTAAGATGCTGTCTTAGCTCAGGCTACTATAACAAATACTAATAGATTGGGTGGCTTAAAGTATATTGGGGCTTCCCTGGTGGCTCAGATAGTAAAGAATCAGCCTGCAGCTTATTACAGTTCCAGAGGCTGAGAAGACCAAGATCGAGGTGCCAGTCAATTCAGTTCTCAGTGCCAGTCAATTCAGTTCTCAGTGAGAATCCTCTTCCTGACTTGCAGACAGTCACCTTCTCTTTGTGTCCTTACACTGTAGAAAGAAAATGAACTTTCCTTCTTCTCCCCCTCTTTTTCTTATAAAGCCACCAATTCTATCATGGGGGACCCATCCTCAGGACCTCATCTAACCCTAATTACCTCCCAAAGGCCTCATCTCCAAAAGATCACACTGAGGTTTATGGTTTCAACATATGAACTTTGAAGGCACACAACTTAGTCTGTAGCAGAATTTTGAACTATTAAAAAAAAAAAGTTTTAGTGACCCGGACAACAATGATGATATGGTCACTAACCTAGAGCCAGACATCCTGGAGTATGAAGTCAAGTGAGCCATAGGAAACCTTACTACAAACAAAGTTAGTGGAGGTGATGGAATTCCTGCTGAACTATTTCAAATACTGAAAGATAATGCTGTTAAAGTGCTGTGCTCAATATGTCAGCAAATCTGGAAAACTCAGCAGTGGCCACAGGACTGGAAAAGGTCAGTTTTCATTCCAATCCCAAACAAGGAAAATGCCAAAAAATGTTCAAACTGCTGCAGAATTGTACTCATTTCACATGCTAGCAAGGTAATGCTCAAAATTCTCCAAGCTAGGCTTCGCAGTAAGTGAACTGAGAACTTCCAGATGTACCAACTGGATTTAGAAAAGACAGAGGGACCAGAGCTCAAATTGCCAACATTTGCTGGATCACAGAAAAAGCAAGAGAATTCCAGAAAAACATGTACTTATGAGTGACTTCACTTTCACTTTCATGCATTGGAGAAGGAAATGGCAGCCCACTCCAGTGTTCTTGCCTGGAGAATCCCAGGGACGGGGGAGCCTGGTGGGCTGCCGTCTATGGGGTCACACAGAATCGTACATGACTGAAGTGACTTAGCAGCAGCAGCAGCAGCATGTTTCATTGTCAAAGCCTTTGACTGTATGGATCACAACAAACTGTGGAAAATTCTTAAGAGATGGGAATACCAGACCACCTTACCTATCTCCTGAGACATCTGTATGCAGGTCAAGAAGCAACAGTTAGAACCAGAACAACAGACTGTTTCCACACTGGGAAAAGAGAATGTCAAGGCTGTATACTGTTACCCTGCTTATTTAACTTAAATACAGAGTACATCATGAGAAACGCTGTGATGGTTGAAGAACAAGCTGGAATTAAGATTACCAAGAGAAATATCAATAACCTCAGATATGCAGATTACACCACCTTAATGGCAGAAAGAGAAAAGGAACTGAGGAGCCTCTTGATGAAGGTGAAAGAGAGTGTGAAAAAGCTGGCTTAAAATTCAACATTCAAAAAACTAAGATCATGTTATCTGGTTCCATCATTTAGTGACAAACAAAAAGGAAAACAATGGAAACAGTGAAGACTCTATTTTCTTGGGTTCCAAAATCACTGCAGATGGTGACTGAAACCATGAAATTAAAAGATACTTGCCCCTTGGAAGGAAAACTATGACAAACCTAGACAGCATATTAAAGGCAGAGACATCACTTTGCTGACAAAGGTGGGTATAATCAAAGCTATGGTTTTTCCAGTGGTCATGTACAGATGTGAGAGTTGGACCATAAAAAGGCTGAACATCAAAGAACTGATTTTTGAAATGTGGTGTTGGACAAAACTTTTGAGAGTTCCTTGGGCTGCACGGAGATCAAACCAGTCAATCCTGAAGGAAAATCAACCTGGAATATTCATTGGAAGGGCTGATGCTGAAGCTGAAGCTCCAATACTTTGGCCTCCTGATCTGAAGAGCCTGACTCTCTGGAAAAGACCTTGAAGCTGGGAAAGATTGAGGGCAGGAGGAGAAGTGGGTGACAGAGGATGAGGCAGTTGGATTGCATTATACTGACTCAATGGACCTGGCTCCAGGAGATAGCGGAGGACAGGGAAGACTGGCATGCTGCAGTCTGGTGGGTCTCAGAGTCGGACATAACTGAATGACTGAACAACATCTATTTCCATTTTAATACTTTCTTTTCTATGATAAAATTCTCCTATTTTCAGGTATTCATTAAAGTTTTGCTAAATGCTATAGCTTGGTCTTAGTAAAGATTGAATTAATAACAAAAAATTATTAAAATAATACATTTTGTTACATATATATATATATATATTTAAGGCACAGGGTCGGGGAGGGGTGGGGAGGTCCTCCCTGGTGGCTCAATTGCTAAAGAATCTGCCTGCAATGCAGGAGACTCAGATTCAGTCCCGGGGTGAGGAAGATCCCCTGGAGAAAGGAATCCCTATCCACTCCAGTATTCTTGCCTGGGAAATCCCATGGACAGAGAAGCCTGGCAGGCTATAGTCCATGGGGTTGCAAAAGAGTCAGACACAACTTAGCGACTAAACCACAGCCATATATTTAAAACCAAAATTTTTACAGTTTAAAATATTTTTGAAAACTTTCGACAAAGAAAAGACCAGATCCAGAAATCTTCAGTAGTGAATTCTATTAAACATATAGAGAAAAAAATCACATCAATCTTTCCCAAACTCTTCCAAGAAATAGAAGAGGAGGGAGAATTTCCCATTCATTTTCTCTGAACTCAGTCTTAACCTAATACCAAACAAACAAAAACCCTTCAGACCAATATGCTTTATAAACAGAGATGCAAGATCTTCAACAAATCCTGGCACATGGAATTCAGCAACATTAAAAAAAAAAAAGGTTTATACACCACATCATGACCAAGTGACATTTATCCCAGGAACACAAGATCGGTTTAATATGTGAAATTTAATTGATGGAACATAGGAAATGGAAACTCATTCCAGTGTTCTTGCCTGGAGAATCCCAGGGACAGAGGAGCCTGGTAGGAGGCTGTCTATGGGGTCACACAGAGTCAGACATGACTGAAGTGATTTAGCAGCAGCAACAGGGAGCAGTCCATGGGGTCACTAAGAGTCGGGCATGATTGAGCGACTTCACTTTCACTTTTCACTTTCATGCATTGGAGAAGGAAATGGCAACCCACTCCAGTGGTGTAGTAGAAATGCTGCTGCTGCTGCTGCTAAGTCACTTCAGTTGTGTCCGACTCTTTGCAACCCCATAGACGGCAGCCTGCCAGGCTCCCCGTCCCTGGGATTCTCCAAGCAAGAACACTGTAGTGGGTTGCCATTGCCTTCTCTGATCATATTAATAGAATAAAGCTCAAAAACACATGATCATCTCAATAGACACATAAAAATCATTTGGCATAAAGCTGATCCTAAAATTCAGATAGAAATACAAAGCATAAAGGACCAAAACAATCTTTAAAAAAAAAGTTGGAGGACTCACATGTCTCAATTTCAAAAATTAACTTCAAAGCTATGGTAATCAAGACAGTGTGGCTCTGGCTAAAAATAGACATAACATAGATCAATAGAAAGAACAGAGATTCTAGAAACAGGGCCTTAGATCTATAGAGGAAAATGATTTATGAAGTGTGCCAAGACAACTTAATGGACAAAGAATAGTCTTTTAACAAGGGGTACTGGGACAACTGAATTTATTTGAAGAAAAATAATAAAGTTGGACCCCTACCTCACACTATATACAGAAATTAACTCATGAAACTAGAGCAAATCTTTGTGAACTGGATTAGGCACTGATCTCCAGATATCATATCAAAAGCATGCGAAAGCAACAACAAAAAACTAAACTTAACCCAAATTAAAACTTTCTTGCTTCAGTTCAATTCAGTTAAGTCACTCAGTCATGTCCAACTCTTTGCAACCCCATGGACCGCAGGACACCAGGCCTCCCTGTCCATCAACAACTCCCGGAGATTACCCAAACTCATATCAATTGAGTTGGTGATGCCATCCAACCATCTCATCCTCTATCATCCCCTTCTCCTCCCAGCATCAGGGTCTTTTCCAATGAATCAGTTCTTCGCATCAGGTGGCCAAAGTATTGGAGTTTCAGCTTCAAGATCAGTCCCTCCAATGAACAATCAGGACTGATCTCCTTTAGGATAGACTGGATGGATCTCTTTGCAATCCAAGGGACTCGCAAGAGTCTTCTCCAGAACCATAGTTCAAAAGCATCAATTCTTCAATGCTCAGCTTTCTTTATAGTCCAACTGTCACATAAACACATGACTACTGGAAAAATCATAGCCTTGACTAGATGGACCTCTGTTGGCAAAGTGATGTCTCTACTTTTTAATATGCTCTCTAGGTTGGTCATAACTTTCCTTCCAAGGACTAAGCATCTTTTAATTTTATGGCTGCAGTCACTATCTACAGTGATTTTGGAGCCCCCAAAATTAAGTCAGCCACTGTTTCCATTGTTTTCCCATCTATCTGCCATGAAGTGATGGGACCAGATTCCATGATTTTAGTTTTCTGAATGTTGAGCTTTAAGCCAACTTTTTCACTCTCCTCTTTCAGTTTCATCAAGAGGCTCTTTAGTTCCTCTTCACTTTCTGCCATAAGGGTGGTGTCATCTGCATATCTGAGGTTATTGGTATTTCTCCTGGCAATCTTGATTCCAGCTTGTGCTTCATCCAGCCCAGTGTTTCTCATGATATACTCTGCATATAAGTTACATAAGCAGGGTGAAATATACAGCCTTGATGTACTCCTTTTCCTATTTGGAACTAGTCTGTTGTTCTATGTCCAGTTCTAACTGTTCTTCCTAACCTGGATACAGATTTTTCAAGAGGCAGGGAGTATTAAATAAGTAAAAAGACTACCCACAAAAATGGGAGAAAATATTTGCAAAACATATAGAAGGAACTTGTATCCAGAATATATGAACTCTTATGACTCAGTAATAAATAGACAAATTGCTTTTCCCTGATGACAGGTGATACCGAGCATCTTTTCATGTGTCTTTACGTCTTCCCTGGAAAATGTCCGTTTAGCTCCTATGCCCATTTTTAATCAAGTTATTTTGTTTTTATGATAATAAGTTGTATAAGTTCTTTTACATACTGAATATAACCTTTCTCAGATACATAATTTGTAAATATCTTCTTTCAGTACATTGGCTTTTTGTTTGTTGACAGTTTTCTTCACTGTGCAAAAAAACTTTTACTTTGATACAGTCCCATTTGTTTATTTTTGCCTTTGTTACCCTTGTATGAGCAGACAGGACCAGAAAATGTTGCTAATACCGATATCAAAGAGTGTATACTGCCTCTGTCTTCTTCTAGGAGCTTCACGGCTTCAGGCCTTACATTCAAGTCTAACCCCTTTTTAATTTGTTTTTGTATATGGTGTAAGATAGAGGCCCAGTTTCATTCTTCTATGGTAACTGTCCATTTTCTCAGTATCATTTGTTGAAGAGACTGGTGCAGTGCGGTGCATGTCTGCTCAGCCATGTCCGACTCTTTTCGATCCCATAGTCTGTAGCCTGCCAGGCTCCTCTGTCCACATACTCTTGCTGGGTTTGTCCCAGCAAGAATACTGGAGTGGGTTGTCATTTCCTATAGATGATGTTATGGATGGTCACACCATCAATTACCTGAAAGCACGACTTTAATTCTGACTATGAATGTGAATTCTGCTTCATAGGAATCTCTCTCTAGTCTTCACAGTATATACTTAGGAATTATTTCTCTCCAGTCCAGAAGAAAACTTCAGTGTGACTACAGGATGTGCTTCTGGAACCATGAAAGGACTCACAATGAGTTGGTGTGTTCAGGTGCTATAGCTTCCCATGCAGTTTTACTGGGACAGCATCTCACTTTTAGTTCAGAGGTGAGCTTCGAAAAATGTAAGAAAAAAATACATTTTGCCCATTGCTGGAAGAAAAAGGCAAAAATTAGCTATCTTAGTCTATATTCCATATTTATTTTTACATGGTGCTTTCTATAGGCATTCAGTATGATTCCATTTACTCTGGATTACATTTAAGATTTCCCCCTTATAGAAATACCCCCAAACAGAAGAAATCTGTTGAGAACAGGTAGCTCCCCTTATATTCTTGTCATTAGTGAATATTTATGAATATCTGATAGTGCTTAACCTGTCAGCGGAGTCTTCTACAGATCTAAATAAGACTTTTAATTTTACATAGTTTCCTAGAGCAGCTCAACGTTGCTGGAGCCGCTTCACTGGGAGGACTCTGTCAACAATCAGCACTTCACTGGCATTAACATGCAATAAAAGACAATGAAGCATGACTCAATTAAACCACAAAAATAAAACCTGTTTTCAGATAACATTAACCCAGTAGTTTTCAAAACCTATGTGGGGCTTCTGCTGCATGACTAGCATTAAGGTCAGTGCTTTGAAAACCTATGCCTAACCGTCTAACAAACCCACACACAAGGTGATTTGGAGGAAAGAGCAGAACTCTGTTTTGATTTATCTCCTTCTAGCACTGTATCCAGATATTTTACCACTGACAGCATGCAGTATCAATTAGATCTCACTACTGCAAAGATTAAGAACAAATTTTCCATCTGAGATGTCAATGGAAATTTAATTTGCACAGAAGACACAGTTTGGAAGACTTGTTTGTGAGTCAGCTTGATTTAAAACAAACCAGAAAGGCTCATGAGGGGAATAGTTCAGAGAAAATATGAAAGCACCCAAGGCATGAACTCACAGGGCATCTGATACCCCAGGTGTGCCAATCAACACATTCCATGGCCAGAAAAGAGGCGCTATACAACTGCCAAGGTTCTTGAGAAAAGATGGAGCTCTTTCACCAATATGTAAAATGCACATATTTATGTCTCACTTAACCAGGAGGGATGGATGTGTTCCTTATAAAACCAGAGGTGGTTTTGTTTGTTTGTTTGCTTGTTTTTGCTATATTTGAAATATTTAACACTCTAGGTTTAAGCCTTCAGTAGATTAGGTTTCATTATATTGAACATAATCATTTCAAGTTGTTCTCACTGAACGATACCATTTTTTAAACTACTTGATTTCAGCAAAGTGAAGACAAAATATATTCAAATATTATACAATAAAATTCTTTGAAGATTTCATTGTGTGGAAATTATTAAAAATTTTTTCACTTCAATTGTAATTTTTTAAATGGATAAATGACTAGGGACATATGTTGAACTCATGGGTAAACAGTAAAGAAAAAATGCTCTGGTGCATTTAAGATATGATTTATAAATTCTGAATCATTATTTTAAGCTACAATTAAGATAAAGTTTTTCAAGTTTGAATTTCTTTTGTAAAAAAGCTATAGAAATAAGCCAACAAAAAGGGAACCAAATTAAAACAATAGACCCTCATACCTTTTTAGAGCATGATACCTTTTTAAAACCTATGAACATTAAAATACATACTGAAGTCACAAGTTAATTTAAAAACTATCAAAAATGATGGCAATAGAAAAGTGACTAAATGTCCCAGCTAGACAATCACTGTTTATTGTATTCAGAAGCCAGGAATATAAAATGGAAACCTAAAAATATGTGAATTTCAATTATGAAAGCAACTGATCAGAATAATTTAAAAGAAGAAATTATTTTTGAATCCTCCTGCACTGCATGAGACCCAGGCTTGATTTCTGGGTCAGGAAGATCTCCTGACCCATTATGGCTACCCAGTCCAGTATTCTTGCCTGGAGAATTCTATGGACAGAGGAGCCTGGTGGGCTACAGCCGTGGCTTAAAACAACACGAGTTTATTCTCTTACCTTTCTAGACTCTTGACAGGTAAGTCTGTTTCTTGGCCTATATTAGCTTCTAGCAGCACCTGTACCCTCAGCCCACAGTCACATCCTTCACCTTAAAAGGGCATCCCCTGAATCTCTGCTTCCATTATCATATCGCCTTTTCCTCTCTGTAGTCAAATCAACTTCTGCCTCGCTCTCCCACAAGGACATTTGTGACTGCATTACCCAGCTTATCCAGGATTATCTCCCCATCTCAAGATCCTTAACTTAATCACACCCACAAAGTCCCTGTTACCATGTAAGTTATGGTTCCAGGGATTAGACAGGGATATCTTTGGGGTCATTATTCAGTCTATGACATCAGTTCAAAAAACATCTTTTAAAATCTCCATCTCCATCCTAGGAGATATACAAGTTAATGCTTTCTTGATCAGCTTTATTCAGCATATGCCATTATTTTCCACTGGGAAGTTACAGCTTGGTCAGGCTGGCTTACCATCAATAGCTTTCAACTGAGGGTCTGTCCTAAGAGCATCTGTGCAGTCTCTGAGCCCAAGTCACAGACACTGGGAAATAAAATAAATGGTGCTGGGTCGTTTGAAAGGTAAGGATAAATGTTACTCTTCTTCACATTACTAGTCATACAGAGGGAGGGGGTGTGTTTTATCCAATCATGGATAGATGATCTAGATTTCATACCAAAACACACTTCTGAAAATTATTCCTAACTAGTTATGAATTTTTTAAAAAAATTTTGTTCTCTTTAAAAACTGCTAATTATTTCTTGAAGTCAGGCCTGGCAAAGTAGAAGTAACGTGGGCTTTGGAGTTATAGCTCTGGACTTAGTAATTACTAGGTTCTGTGTGATCTTGGGTAGTCAAATGCTTAACACTTTAGATACTCAAGTTATTCATCTATAAGATGGTAACGGAAATACCCAAGAGGTTTATATGTGAGAACATTAGAGTTTTGCTATAATAGCTGGCATAGAATAGTTGCTCAACAAATATCAGTTACTTTCCACTTTTTATATTAAAAAAGTAGTATATAAAAAGTGCATAGTAAGATCGATTTACCATTGTTTAGTATTGTCTGTAGAATGAATTCATATATAACTTCAAATATACTTTTTGGGGGACAGTGCCACACGCTGGGGGATCTTAGCTCCCTAACCAAGGATCAGACTCACACCTCCTGCAGTGGAAGTGCAGAATCTTAACTACTGGATTGCCATGGAAGTCACCGCTAACTGGTAAATAAAGTAACATGAAAATAGTAATGCTCTCATTGAGCACTTGATAACAGATATTATAAACGTGAAATAAACAGTGTTGCCAAGTTTAGTAAAGTTAGACATTTGGTAAAGTTATCATTCTACTATTTAAGAGGCTATTTACCTTTGTCTTTAAATCATCAAAGAATTGGTAGTTATCTGAATTGTCTTCCCCGATAACTGAGTTGGTAAAGAATCCGCCTGCTATGCAGGAGAACCCAGTTCGATTCCTGGGTTGGGAAGATCCCCTGGAGAAGGGAAAGGCTACCTACTCCAGTATTCTGGCCTGGAGAATTCCAGTCAGACACGACTGAGCAACTTTCACTTTCTGGCAGTTCTCTCAATTTCGTACACCTCTTTGCATTCATATTACATCAGTCTAAAATGTTTATGTTAAACATGCTGGCAAAAAAATCTCAATAAGTAAGCATGATTTAGGTGCCAAAAACAATAACTTTAAGAATCCCTTTGATGGTGATGGACGATGCAGTATTTTTCTAGATCATAGAAGGTAAGAAAATCTACATACTAAAGGGTAAAGTAAAATTATTTTCCCTTCCAAAAATATTTGAAGTTGTCCTCCTGAGAAAAGTCTACTTTATACATCATTCTTAAGGAAGTAAAGAAGCTGATAGAGCAACCGTCCTCATCAACACAACACAGATCTCAAAATATGCAGCGATTGGTCACTGAGGTGCTCGGAAGCAGTCTAGAGTTTCTCAGATCTCCATAGGATATGTCATTAAATCTTCTCCTCCTGCTGGGTCTGACTTCTGGGGAAAAAAGCATATGGTATAAAAATTACTATATTTGGTAGTGAATACTAATGATTGCTCAGAAGGCTCATCCTTCAGTCTCTATGGCCTTTAGCATCTAGTTGGATATAAATGTGACATGCTTTGATTTGATTTAATAACCTTTTGAATTTACAGTTCAGAATGAATTATAAAAAGTTTATCTATAAAATCAGATACTCACATAAATGGAGAGACATATACATTTATTTCTGGTGTTATCCCATTAACAGACTGTAAAATTAAGGCAAGAAGAGCAAGGTCTGTCCAAGGCAAAATTTACAAAGGTGTTCCTTCCCCTTTAATTACTAGGATATGGAAACAGATTTAACACAAACAACACACACCAGACATATGTGATGTAAGGTGACATTGTTTTTCTACAGTGTGAAAACTGGAAGCTTGATGATGTCATATGAACCGTATTTGATACCTATATTGCCAGTATCTTAATTACTATATGGAACGGCAAAGAAAGTTCTGTGAAACATGCAGAAATTATTCTATGATCTATATAAAAACAACAGCATTTTCTGTGTTATAATAAATTTGCAAGTTGAATTTCATACATGTTATATTACATTACACAGGGCATGGTCCTTAATATTCAAAACCCAGAATGGTTAATAAAAAGAACTCCAAGGAAAAAATTAAGAGAAATCTGGTTAAAGATGTAATTTTACTTCATAGAAATAGCTTTCTAAAGATTTGTATAAAGCTTATTATATTGGCCCAGTACTATGAGAATACACAGTATGACTGTAATAGTACTGTGTTATCTCAGAGGGTGTAAATCGTTTGGTTGCTTTGGCTAATACGTAAATAGTACACCAATTTTATTTACCAAGGCCAATTAATAAATTCTTAAAAATTGGATATATTTGAATCAAATGTCACTGTAAAGTTAAGACAATATAGATTCCATAATACATACTGTTATTTTCTAATGTATCTATAATGAAAGTCCACAATGAAACATAATATAAAATATGGATTTTTGTATCAAAACTCTTCGTCAGAAAGTACAGCTCACATCAGAAGTTAATATCACTGGGGAGTTAAATGATTAAAACAAAAACAAATAACGTATTACAAATAGCCTTTTGTTCTTCACTTACTATGATGCAAACTGCAAGGATTTAACCTTTAAGGGTTAAAGAGTTTAATCAATGTCAATGTCTGATCTTCTGAAGGCGATAAAGAACAGTCTGTCTAGCGATACCCAACAGAACATCACTTTGTCAAGCCACAAAGCACCCAAAAGCTTGTCAAGTAAGTTCCCAGAAACCTCTTTGTGGTTAGAACTCAGCTCCTTCTTGCTTGACCTATTATTTGATATTTGACCACTTGGTTGCAAGACACTTGCTCTTTCTAGCTGAAATGTCACTGGGGCATCTTGTCAGCTCCCCGACATCTCGGCCTGACATACAATTTTACTTTTGTGTGCTACAAGGCAGAAAATGCAGGGCAATGGCCTTGTTTTAAATTCTGTCAGCATCAAAGATGGGCGTCACTCTTGGGTCCTACCAACCACACAAACGAAAAGGAGTCTATTTTGAAGGTCAAAACAGCCATTACCTTGAAGTTTTTCAGCTTATTCTAAATACATTACCTGCTGTACTGGTGTGGGAACTGTCCTTAAAAAGTGCCTAAAAGCACCACAGACATCTTCCCAGCACAAGTGCTCGACTTTCTTATCAAAAGCAGGCTTGCTAAAAAGGAGGCGTTTTCAATGCCTGCAGGGACCACAGGCAGCAGTTAACTTAACTTGCTCAAATGGGCAAGTGGTATCATGTAGCTTTACAAGGAGCAACCTGACCTTCTCACATTGACCAGGAGTGACATTATTGTGCAGGAGGAGAAGCAGTCACATCATTTCTGTTTTGCACAACCTGCTTAAAGTTTGCAACTAAATGCTTGTCTTCAGTTGAGCTGACAAGAGAGAAGAGGGGGCTCAGTGAACCATGGCAGGGCTGCCATGAAATGACAGGAATCATTGGCATACATTTCAAATAGCTCTCTCAATCCTATTAAAGTATTGCAGTCCTGCTTTAAAATAGACAAGTATGAAACAACTTTGATAGATAGAGACTAAAATGGCTTATTGATTTTTTTAAGTCTGAAGGAAATTACCTAAAATGTGTCATTCTTTAACATTTAAAAATATGTTACATAAAAATGAGTAACTGTGATAATAAATAAAACTTAGAGGGGAAAAAAGTTGGTTATTTCATTATTCGAGGAGACACAGATACCCGAACACATCAAGATATTACACAATTTTTAAAAACCCACAGCCACTTGAGCTGAAACAAATTCAACTGATAAGAAAATCCCCCATCAAAACAATTTTAATTGTACTGTTAACTCTTCCTGCATGCTTTTTATTTCATAAAGTCATAATCCAATCTGAGCTGGTCTCTTGGCAGTAGCAGACATTGTCACTGGAGACGAGTGAGGTGATGCCAGGGGTGCAGGATTTATAAGTGTTTCCTTTAAGAAAGTGTAAGTTGTGTCAAGTTCAGCTTTCAATGGCAAAAATCCCCAACATCAATTGTGTCAGCAGGAAGAGCAACTCTTGAAGGAATGGAGAGATTTGAATGGTCTCGTGATCCTGTCTATGATACAAAAAGAAAAGAACAATAAACATAGAATTGAAAACTCAGACAGAATCTAAACCTATAAACAGAGAGGTGGACTAAGAATCATAATATGAAATGGAGTGGAAACAGCAATTTAAATAATCTATATGATAACACATAAATATTAAATTATTTTCCAAGTTGTGATTGAACCTCATTTGTTCTACATCATAAACTTGCCAGGACATCAGGAATTGGGATAAACACTAAAACTTTGTAGAAAACTTTTATCAAGTTATTGAATCAAAAAGTCAGTACAATCAGGCATTTTTGCCTCTTCTTCCATCCACTGGCAAATTACAAAAACCAATTCTAATAATAATGTCTATTTCATTATGCTCTATGTGTGTGTGCTGAGTCGTTCAGTCGTGTCTGACTCTCTGCGACCCTCTGGACTGTAGCCCACCAAGGCTCCTCTGTCCAGGGGATTTTCCAGGCAAGAATACTGGAGTGGGTTGCCATTTCCTCCTCCAGGGGATCTTTCTGATCCAGGAATCGAACCTGTTTCTTCTGCATTGGCAGGTGGATTCTTTACCACTAAGTTCAGCTGGGAAGCCCTCTATAATATATGCTATATCATTGGGAGATTAGATTGCTTAGAAAATTCACAACTATGAATATTTGTGTGTTTAAGTCATCAGCCTGACTTATTTAATTGAACAATACAGCACAAAGAAAAACAAGTCAATCCTTTCACACTATAGAAAATAGCATACCAACATATAAAATGCCAATGAAATGAACTATTTGTCTTTACCTTTAATAACTGCCACCACCCTGTTTTAATGATGACTGTCTATTATAAGCATTTGGAAATCATATATCAAGATATGGGAATGCAACATAAAAATAGTTTGTCACATATTTTAAAACATTACTGCTACCCAGAAACTGTTGGAAATCAAACTTAAGAAACCCACACATTCATGAAATACTTAAAAACATAATTAATATTTTGTTCAATCTATACATTTAAGTCTTAAGTAACAGCAGCAAACAGTAATTAACCCTTAACATAAATGAAGCCTTACCAGTAGAGCAGATAGGTATTACTTTGTGGCATTTATAGATAGGAGAAAAACAGCAATCAATTGTATGTCAGAATTTTCCAGATTCCCAGTAAATAAATGTTGCTGAAATAATAAGTCTAGTCCTAAGTGTCTCCATTAAAAAACACATTTATATTGTAGAGGTTTTAATAACAAAACATCTTTTTGTAGATTCTCTTAAGGTTTTGACAACAAAACAGCATGAATGCTGAGGATCTGCTTTATTATGTCATATTATACAAAACCATTTCTACATGTGAAAGCATGAAGGAAGCAATCTCTGGCTTCAGAAACATATTAGAAATTCAACTGTTGTATGCGTCACCATTTTTGTGGATTTTTTTAAAACCACAACTGGAGAAAAATCAATGGCTGCATCTAACACCTAGTTCAGCAATTTTCTTTGATCTCCGTTCTTTTGATTTCTTGATTCTCCACTGCAAGCCTACAGCTGACGGAAATCATCTCTTTTTCTGCTGGAAGTTAAAAAGAAAAAGAAAAAAAAAACCCCACCTAAAATGGCCACTCAAATGGCTTTATGAAGGAGAGGATTTAGCTTATTCTTGCTGAAAGAAAAGAACTCCCAAGGTCATGTGTTGACCCTGCTTAGGAGCGCTGATGAGATTTCACTTGCACAACCTTAATGGGTGACCAGATCAGTTCAGAACCAGAACAGAGGCATCTCATTACATCAGAGGCCGGAGGTATAGATTCCTGCACCTTTCCTGCTGCTAGAACCATCTTTGGTGATTTTTTTTTTAGCCCTGCGTCTGAATTGGCAGCATTATTACTTGATCGATTTTGCTGCTGTAAAGACTACAATGCCATCTGCTAACTGATTCTGCCAGAACTGGGGGTAAGAGGGACAATGGAAGAGCAGGAGATGGTGGGGCTGATTCTCTTCATAATAAAACTCAGAGCAATCGTACTATTTATTATGATCAAAGAGTATTGGCAGGCAAGCCTTCAACAAGTTTCTTGTTACATCTTTATACTTCAGGTTCTGGTTTAAGAAAACTGTGTATGTGCAGAATCAGACCAAGGAAGCCCAGCTACTCTGAGAAAATCTCCTCCTTGATGCTTTAGA
The DNA here is from genome assembly GCA_917880005.1 of Nanger dama. NCBI lineage: Eukaryota > Metazoa > Chordata > Mammalia > Artiodactyla > Bovidae > Nanger > Nanger dama. The sequence goes on from CAKJTW010000017.1 coordinate 5,361,478, forward strand.
CTAGAGAAAGATAACTGTGCCAAACTGACCAACCACTCCTGGTAGATATATCTTACTCAAATCCATATTCTGTACTTGAAATTTCCTTTTCTGTTCTTATCAGTCCATCGACTTAACATTACACATGAGGAAGGTTATCCTTTAGGAAAGGTCTTTAACTGTTCACTTCCCTTAATACATTCAGTGGATTTTAAACTCTACAAAGGGGCGCCTCTTCTACTTTTTCTAGTCTTACTTTTTCTTATTTCTATTTTCCATCATGTTGCCTGAAAGCATTTTTTTATTTCTAATATAAATTTTTTGATCAAATAACCCTGAAATGGAATATTGAGTATGTCTCTGGTATTTCAAACCAGAGTCTCACTTTTGTGTACCTAAGATTTTGATTTGAAACACTAAAGAAATAATACATCCTAAACATGAGAAACAACATTAAAAAGAAGAGATTTCTGTATCATACAGCATATCCCCACTGGCTATCTATCTTACATATGGTAATGCATATGTTTCAAGACTACTCTTTCAATTTCCCCCACCCTCTCCTTCCTCTGCTGTGTCCACAAGCCTGTTCCCTAGGCCTGCATCTCTATCTGGTGCTCTGTGACAACCTAGAGGGGGTGGGATGGGGTGACAGTCGGAGGAGGTTCAGGAGGAAGGGGACATATATTATTTATGGCTGATTCATGCTGTGGTGTGGCAAAAACCAACACGATATTGTAAAGCAATTATCCTCCAATTAAGATTTTTTTAATGGAAAAAAAGAAGAGATTTCTTTGAAGATTTGCACCCCTCAAAAGACAAATCCTCCATCAAGTAAACAGACTTACTTTTGTGTAAATGAAAATAATTGGTTTTCTGTTACTGAGGTCATGTGCTATACTGCATGCACCGCTAGAAAATAATCTTTTCCATGAAATACAATAAAATTTGATTTTAAGTCACTTAATAGCTTAAAAACAAACTAGCAAAAATTCTGGTGAGATCTTGATTTGAAAATATGATGTTAAAATAACAAGTAAATATGTTGTAAATAATATTCAGAAATATATCATAACACTTTTAATGTAACACAGAGAGTGAGAGGCAGTTAAATAACTTTTTATCAGAGACCATTACAAGTTAATATTCACCATCTGATATTATATTTTAAATCTATGGTCATTTAAGCTACTTTTTAAACTGCTGAGGTATTCTGATAGTCTCTCATGTAAATCAAAATTTAGGCAATTTTTAAAAAGAAATTAGCTACCTGAAATAAAAGCTAGGTGTCATGTGAATCTTTATGGAGGCACTTTTATTTACTTAATAAGCTGTAAATGATTCTATTTGAGCTGTTATAGTCCATCAGTTAAATATATATTCACAATATAAAATGTGTCTACTAAATTTCTGTATTTTAAAAATCTTATGAAATATAGTAATTAGACATGTCCATTAACCATTTTTCAAGGCTTTAATATCTCCATTTTCTAAGGGTGTTTTTTAACAACAAAAATAAATATAGCACTAGTGTAATAATAAGATAATGACTAAACTGTCTATATATCAAAGTCACTTTGCAGACCAAGGCTTCTAAAACAACGACTGTCTCTAAGCCATCTGTCTCCTGTGCAGCATTTACGATAAAGTTAAGTCTTCCAGAATCTAGTAGTATAAAAAATGAGGAGTGATTTAATTTAGTAAGCCTGAATAGTATCGCAAGATTATGCGAGGCAAATAGTATGGTGAAAGGAGTATTGGATTAGAGATCAGAAGACTATATTTTTTCCTCCCAGTTCTGTTACAATTTAGCTGTGTCATTTAGGTGAGTGAATTAGTACTCCTAGGTCTCACTTCCTTTGCCTAAAAAATGAAGAGCAGATGATACCATTCTAATGGCAGAAAGTGAAGAGGAACTGAAGAGCCTCTTGATGAGAGTGAAAGGGGAGAAAGAGAAAGCTGACTTAAAATGCAACATCCAAAAAACTAAGATCATGGCATCTGGTCCCATTACTTCATGGCAAATAGGTTGGGGAGAAAGTAGAAACAGTGACAGATTTTATTTTCTTGGCCTCTAAAATCATGATGGATGATGACTGCAGCCATGAAATTAAAAGACACGTGCTCCTTGGAAAAAAGCTATGACAAACCTAGACAAAGTATTAAAAAAACAGGGACATCACTTTGCCGACAAAGGTCCAGAGTAGTCATGTATGGACGTGAGAGTTGGACCATAAAGAAGGCCTAGCATCAAAGAATTGATGCTTTTGAACTGTGGTGCAGGAGAAGGCTTTTGAGAGCCCCTTAGACTGCAAGGAGATCAAATCAGTCAATCTTAAAGGAAATCAACCCTGAATATTCATTGGAAGGACTGAGGCTGAAGCTGAAGCTCCAATACTTTGGCCACCTGGTGCGAAGAGCTGACTCACAGGAAGAAACCCAAATGCTGGGAAAGATTGAGGACAGGAGAAGAGGGCAAGAGAGGATGAGATGGTGGGATGGCATTACTAACTCAATGGACATGAGTGTGAGCCAGCTCCAGGAGATAGTGAAGGACAGGGAAGCTAAGAGTGCTGCAATTCATGGGGCTGCAAAGAGTTGGATATGACTTAGTAACTGAACAACAGGACTCTTTCTAGCTCTGAAGTTCTACATGCCCACCATGATTCCAACCCATGATGATGTATGGCATAAGGTTAACACCTAACTTTTGTGAATACCATTAGCTCATAAATCAGAGTTCCTACTAACCTAATTCTTCAGATTTTGAGAGGCTATAGATGGGCCACTCTTAAGGGGAAGGAATGCATACTGCAGATGATTCTTTAACAAAGCCAAACAGATAATAAAATTAGCCATAGTTCAGATGAGGTGGCTACGTTCAATTAAATTCTGTGATACATTTTTTATTACTTCGACCTCCATGATGATGTTTTAAGCTCTGTAAATTATTGACTGATTTTAAGTAGAGTACGCAGCTCTACATAAACTGATGAAGGAATTAAAGTACCCACAAGAGGGCCTTATGAAGAGGCTCCCTTGCCATTTCTACTTTAGCTCCTAATACGTTCTTATCACTAGAGTCTTAGTAATCAGAACACAGAATTTTCTTCCTTCTGAATGCTTCAAGTTAGTTAACCAAAACTTACCTGTTTTCCACTTTTGCCATTAGGCCTCACAGGATACTACAGTTTATACAGTCAGATTTGACAATAATTATGTGTACAGTATTCTCTTGTGGAATGCTTAGTTATGCACCTCAGATATCTATCTATCTGTTTATTCATTCAACCACACACACATATACATATACCTGATAAATATAGCTACACACATATACTTGCTATACATATATATGTGTATATATAAACATATACAAATATATGTGTATATATACCCCTGCTAGCACTTCATTAAATATTTATTCCTTGGAGTCATCAATTATAACTTTGAGTTACCAATACCAAACCTGTAGAAATATTTTAAACATTCCTCCCTCCGTAAGTTATTAAAACCTTAGTACAGACCAGTTTCATCTTTAGTTCACTAACAAGATAGGCTAGGTGGGGATATGTGAGTCAGCAGGGCCCTGTAAAAGAGTCTCCAGAGAGAGAGAACACAATCTGAGAAGTTTAGACACCTAGAGATTAAAAAGGAAGGGCAATCAGAGAGGGAGAAACAAACCAGAAAAGAGAGGTAGAAGATACTAATAACCGACTCAGTTCACATCGCAGCAATTTACTCCTCAAGCAGACAGTTCACGTTCGTTCAAAAGCCAGAGTTCTTAAGTCAGTCTGTTTCAGTTTCAGCCTCAACGACTTGGTTAATGTGGTAGATTCATTGGATTACGCCTTCCTTATAAGCGTGCTCTTTGCCATGTGACCCTGCAGTTGTCTGCAGCCTGGTTCACAAGCACATGGTTGCCCTACCCAGCTTGTCTAGCATTTCCTCACTTGTACTCTTATAGTCTGCTTACATGGACTTGCAGATTATTACACAGGCTTGAGGCTTCCCTGATAGCTCAATTGGTAAGGAATCCATCTGCAATGCAGGAGACTCCAGTTCAATTCCTGGGTTGGGAAGATCTGCTGGAAAAGGGATAGGCTACCCACTCCAGTATTCTGGCCTAGAGAATTCCGTCCATGGGGTCACAAACAGTCGGACACGGACACAAGTGAGCGACTTTCACTTCACTTCACTTTACATGGACTTGTGAGTCAGGAAGTAAGATGTTCCATAGCTCACACCTGCCTCCAGTCTGTTCAAGGTCTGGTATACACCTCTATCCTTTGTGGGATGAGTGTGCCTTCTCTAAACCTTTCAGACTCTGCCAAGGTTCCCCTCCTTGCAAGCCCTTTTCAGCTCATTGACACACACTTCCCCAACTGCTGTGAGCTGCTACATTCAATCACATGTTGGCATTCCTTTGTGAACATTTATTTTTCTGTTTTCACTTACTTGTATTCATTCATCTCCCCAGAAAACTATGAGCACCTAGGGTAATGGAATCATGACTTTGTATTCCTAGCACTTAGAAGAGTATCTGAAGATAAGATTTTCAACTAATGAGTGAACAAGCCACTCATGTTATTATTTCATGACTTTGGCTTTATATTTTATATTTGGTTATTTCACATATATACAGATTATGTCACAATTAAAAGTAGCACAGTGCACTGGAAAGAATTCAGGCTTTGAAGCTGAAGGGGCCTCAGGTTCTGAGTCTGCTGTGTACTCACTATGTGATCTAAGACATGTTTCTTAACCTATGTGAGCCTGCATCTTATCCATTATATATGAAGACTAATCCTTCATGGAGCTGTTACAAGGATTAAATGAAATAATATACCAAAAATGCATAACATACAGTTGCTCCCCTTCGCCTCTCTTTCTACTCTTCTCAAGTGATAATAAATTCCAAATTTTGAACTAACGTGTATGAACATAAATGTCAGGCACGGTGCTAGGTTTAGTTTTATAGGCATTATCTCAATTCTCATAGCCACTCAATGGGAAGGTACTACTACTCTTCATTTTATAGTCAAAGAACCAGGGATCACAAGAGTGGTAAGCACTGCTCCACGCTGCACAGCTTAAGTGGTGCAAAGGGATCCAACTCTTGATCCATGGTTCTTCTCCCCTTATGCCTGGCTACCACCTTATCACATCACCCAAAGAAGACACAGCCTCAGGCTTATTCATTTCCAGAGCTATTTCGTAAAGACAGGAAGGGCTCAACAAATCTCTGTGAAAGTGGAAAAGAAAAGCACGTAGATTGTATTAGAGGTTAAAAATAGATGTTTCTCTTTTGATAATATGGTTTCTTATAGTCCACTTGAAAATCTACAGTACTGGAGTAAATGAATAGATTTTATGACATTTACATAAAATAAAAGTTCTAGCCCTTTCACCAAAGAAGCTTATATGTTGTTACATTCAGAGATTACACTCAGTGCTGAAGTTTTAAATTACACTATAACATTTAAACTTTAATTTTAAATTGCTTTAAAGATGTCTTGTGCCTGACAAGATAACAATTCCCATTTTCTTCTCTTGGATGTTTAGATTTCCTGACATGATTAAGGTTGGAAAAAGAGTCAAAGAATTTTCCCAAATGGCTTTTGTTCTTTCTTTTCTTACGTTCCTTCACACCCCTGTGCTCCCAGTCTGCTCCTTTCCCGGCAATTCTGATACACCTGACAGTAGAGAATACTAGAAATGGCCAGAAAATTCAAAAAGACCATTTCCTCCCTGGATCTTAAGAATATAAATTTTTCAAACAATCAGAGAGAATGTGAAAAGTAAATATATCCATACACTCATGTATATTAAAAGGGACAAAAATTGGATAAATACTTATGCTTAATTAGTTGAATAAATAAACTTAATAGAAAATTGCCATTGCAAAACTGAAGCGAAAAGCTGATAAAATATATGCAACACACATGATAGCCCTAGGGTGAGTTTTCTTAAATTACAAAAAGCTTATGAAAATCAAGAAAAAGAAGAACCTAATTAGAAAATAGGCTCCGGATAGTGCATTTATTAATACTGGATTCAGCTGTAACAGGAAACTCAAAATGTCAGTGGCTTTAACAAGACAGAAGTTTATTTCTCTCTGATATAGCTATATGAAGCTACCAGGAATCCAGACTGCTTCTACCTTGGGTTCCACAGTCTCAGTATGTGGCTTCCACCTCCAGGATCCAAAATGGTTGCTCAAGTTCCAGCCATTATGTCTGCATTCTAGCCAGAAGAAAGAAGGACAGTAAAGGAGAAGGTATCACTTACATTTGAAAACACCTCCCAAAATCAGAGTACTTTTGTTTACACCCCATTGGCTAGAATTTAATCATATGGCTAACTTAGTTTCAGGGAGTCTGAAAAATACAGCTTCCCCCTGCCCCTGAATGGCCTGGGTAATAGTCAGAGGTTCAATTACAAGGAAAGAATGAGAAAAGAGGTCAGGAAACCACTGACAGCCTCCACCTCAGATATATATTGGCTGCTTGGTGGAGGGCAGAGAAATACAATAACCAATAAACATATAAAAAAAAAAAAGAGGTAAACCTCATTCACAATTAAAGAAATGCAACACAAAATGTGACAATGAAAGCTTATTTTTGCCTATAAAATAGCCAAAAATTTAGATGTCTGACGAAACCCACTGCTAAGAGAGGGGAAACAGGCAAGTTCCTACCACGCAGGCTGGGCTGTACTCTGGTGCAAACTTTGGGGAAGACAAAACTTAAATTGTACCTGTTTTTGATTCAGCAATTCCACTGTTAGACAGTTCTTCTATGGCTACACCCACAGAAGCTCACCAAGATGAGCATACAGACGCATTCATCAAAGAATTCTTTTAGAAAAACACTTTTAAAATGAAACTGAAGTGTTAAGTGAAGTATGATACAATCATATCATACAACAATTTTGAAAACTGATGTAAATATATACATACTGATGTAGAAATACATCCAAGTGAAATAAGAAGATTCAAAACAGTGCACGCTCATGTGCATGCACATGCATGCGTGCGCATGTCTGTGTGTGTATATAAAGGGAAAGAACCCATTTGTATGAAAAAATACATAAATAAGTACAGACAGGAATTCCCTGGCAGTCCAGTGGTTAGGACTTTGTGCTTCCACTACAAGGAGCTTGGTTCAGTCCCGGACTGGGGAACTGAGATCCCACATGCTGCACAGAGCAGCCAAGAACACGGTATGAACACACACATGTACACATAGATCGTTTCTTCTTTCTGGAAAGAGAATCACAGAAACTGCTAATTATTTATAGAAAAGGGGAATAAAATGGAGAATGTATGATAAGGGAAAAGCTTTGAAAGTCCAAAATATTTTCTTCCTGTGTTTTTTAATCTTTAAAACTACTGAATCACAATCAAAGGTTTTAACTGGCAGTTCACAAAAGTCAAAATACAACTGATTAACAAACAAATGGGAAAAATGGTAACTGCCAATAGTAATCAAAAATATAAGGGAAATGAGATGTTTATTACCAATCAAAATTCAGTTTAAAAAATTGTGATAATTGACGTTCGTAAAGGCATTAAAAAACAGACATTCACAAATTGCTAGTGATGTACATATTGATTGAACCATTTGGACTATAACTTGGCAACTGTCTTGAAATAGTTAATGCCATTTGACTCAACAATTCCATTTATGATTAGTTTCTTAATATTAATAACAGATAAAAATTAGAATTAATCTGATATTCAATAACAGAAGTATGTTTAAGTAAGCTTTAGCCACTTGATGGAATATTATATGGCTATAAAATTTATGGTTATATTAACAAATAGTTGTAGAACACAGACAAATGCTGAGGCTTGACCAGGGGTCAGAAGGCTTTTTCTACTGAGGATCAGATAAATATTTCATGCTTTGCAAGTCATATGTCTCTGCTGCAACTACTAAACTCTCTTGTTGTAGCCCCCAAAGCAACTATAGATAATATATGTAAATGAATTAGTGTGGCTATGTTCCAATAAAACTGCATTAATGAACAATGAAATTTGAATTTACTATAATTTTCACATCATGAAATATTATTCTTTTTAATTCATTTTTTAAACATTTAAAAATGTAAAAACCATTCTTAGTTTATAGGCTATACAAAAACAGATGGAAAGGAGATTTGGTTCACAGGCTGTGCTTTTGCCCACCCTTGAGCAAGACTATATAAATGAAAATGAGATACACAAAATTACATATGATACTTGTTGTGAGGTATTGAGACTGTAGGAATTTTTTCCCTAAGCTTCTGAATTTTCCAATTATCTATAGCACTTTTATAACTAAAACTGCTTTATTGAAAAAGACTAATTTTATACATACTGAAACCCATATTTTAGTATAGTTAGGACTCTGAACTGTGTGGTCAAAATGAAATGTAACTGGTTTGTTAAAGGTCTCAGAGGGGAGGTCGTGAACCAAGTGTTTTCACAAGTTTTGAAAATCGGATTTTAATTTAGCTGAGAACACTTTCTTCCTTCAACGTTTCCAGTTATCTAACTTATATCCACCATCTGACATTGAGTACACACACATGAGCAACTCGCACCTCTGTGCAAGCGTAGCTCCTCATGTGGAGTGGCTACTTACAACCTGTGTGCCTTCATTTAACTCCAAACAGCACTTCCCGCTGCCAAGTTACGACTTCTGTGGTCAAAACGCGCACATGTCACACTCTCTCTGGGAACTATTAAGCAAAAGTTTTCTGACCACTTTTTCATTACTGAAGAATTTCCTCTTAAAGTTATAAGTCCTTTTTATTCAATGTCAAAAATTTAGTAATATCTGGAAGCTATAAACTTAGACCTTTTAGCAGCGTATTTTTCACTGAGTAGAAATACTGGCCATGCCTTCAGGTAAAAGAGCAGAAGGAAGAAACATCTAAAATTGAAAGCTGTTTGAAAGAGATGGTTTTCCTTAATCTCACTAACATGGTATCTGTCAGTCACATATTTCAACAAAATTAGCAATAAATTCGCATGTTAAAAATCGAAAACCCATTTTTTCCTGCCCCTCCCTTCCAGGGCTGGTTTAAACTATGCTCCTTTGTTACTCCACTTTATCAAACCTGAAATCCCCAGCCATTCTTCATGAAATGTTGCAAACAGTCTTCATTCCCCTGCTGATGATCGAAGAGAGCCATGCTATATTCCCCAGGGCTGCTGACCCTTTGACCAGTGCCCCAGCTGGGCCTTTCTGGAGGGACTGGCTATCTTGAGTTAAAAGAATGTGGCCTCTCTGTTTCTCAGTTAGAGAGGAACCCTTCAGATGTAAGACAAATCATGTGATCTGGGGTTCACATCTGTGGAATGCCTTCCAATCACAACAAGCACTGGGGCATACGTTCCAAAACAAACCACTTAGCTGGCAATGACATTTCCTTTACATGATAGGCAGGAATGCTACTTCTGATAGAACCAGGCCATTTCCCGCAGTCTCAAACCAAACCCATCTCTAGGGAGAACATCTTATAGAACTGTGAGAGTAATGCAGCAACCACAAAATTCCGAAATAATAGAGCTATGGATTCCATTTCAAGAACCTACTCCCTACATGACCAATTCCATATGATAAGATTTTCCCCAAGATAGCATTAGGACCCTAAATTAGCTCCACTCACCAATTCTTTTAATAGATATCTACTGTCTATTGAAAGAATAAAATCAAAGAAGTAACTAAAATGCCTAGAAAGTATCAGACACTGTTCAGGGTACTGGGATACAAAATTCTCTGCCTTTAGAGAGTTCACCTTGTCCTTGACTACCTGTATTTGGAGTCAGTTCTTAAATTATAATTTGTTCAATACTCTATAGGGCTTCCCTGGTGGCTCAAGAAAGCGTCTGCCTCCAATGCGGGAGACCTGGGTTTGATCCCTGGGTCGGGAAGATCCCCTGCAGAAGGAAATGGCAACCCACTCCAGTGTTCTTGCCTGGAGAATCCCATGGACAGAGGAGCCTGGTAGGCTACAGTCCACGGGGTCGCAAAGAGTCAGACACAGCTGAGCGACTTCACCTCACCTCAATACTCTATAACTACACAACTGCTGTTTTGTAGTATTACATTTTGATGGACAATGGTACTTGGAGTTTGTTAGACTCATTGTTCCATGGACACAAGCAAGGCCCCAGTAATGAGTCATATTTCCCTAGTTCTTTCCTGACCAGATCACACATGACCTCAAGCTCCCTGTCAAAAGTTGCTGGGTGTCTGACATCCTTGCATCAAGGCCCTGCCTCCAGCGTTATGAGAGAGACTCACTGTGCATGGTGCCCATATGGGCACCATCTTTACAAAGACTAGCCCTACACCCACTCTTCCCTCTGAAATCTGTGGTAACTCTGACTGGAACCCAGTGTCTCACACTGTCTGTCATAAAACATTTCTTTCAGCTTCTACCTGTAGGCAACTTTGTCTCAGAGACCAGAAGCCAGTCCATAGGCCCGCACAGAGAAGAAGACCTACACTGCGTTCTCTACTTCTCGTCACCTCCTCTGACCACCTGCCCACAAAACCTCCACTTGTCCTTCAGCCATCACCAAGGCCCTCAGTCACATAAACTCCCCAAGAGCCTGCACACCACTTTTTCACAAAGGCCTTGATTTGTTTGAAATGCAACTCAGGTTAGGGTAGCCACAAGATAACAATTTTGGCAAAGGTTTTAAAGCTCTTTTCTAAAATTGTTCATCTGTTATTCAAGTGACTCGTCACTTTTCTCTCGTCTACAAATGCACTTTTAATTTTTCTAAGCAAGTCATTCCTTCAGACTTCTCTTTTTCTACTTGACCTCTACTTGATTGTATATTTACTTATTATCTGAGAATATTCAAATTTTCTCTTGAAGACAAGAAAAAGTAGGACAGATGTAACTCATAACAAGTGTTAAGCATAGAGAATGAATCAGCCAGTAGTGTGAAATAAGAGGCAGAATCTATATGACAGGAAAAGGTATTAGTTGGTCCCCTGCAGGACAGGCTACTCCCAGACAAACAAGAAAGAGGAAGAGATGCATCACCTCCAGGTTAATGTCAGCCTCAAATTGCCCCCCGATGGCTCAGCCAATAAAGAATCTGTCTGCCAATGCAGGAGAAATAGGAGATGCGTGTTTGATGCCTGGGTTGGGAAGACCCCTGAAGAAAGAAATGGCAAGCCATTCCAGTATTCTTGCCTGGAGAATCCTATGGACAGAGGAGCCTGGTGGGCTACAGTTCAGAGGGTTGCAAAGAGTCTAACATAACTGAAGCACAGAACACAGGCAAATTGCCCCCAGAGCTACAGAGAAAACCCAAAGCTGCCCAGCTGCCTGAGTGGCAAGCTACAGAGATACTGCTGCTGCTGCTGCTGCTAAGTCGCTTCAGGCGTGTCCGACTCTGTGCGACCCCACAGACAGCAGCCCACCAGGCTCCCCCGTCCCTGGGATGCTCCAGGCAAGAACACTGGAGTGGGTTGCCATTTCCTTCTCCAATGCATGCAAGTGAAAAGTGAAAAGGAAGTCGCTCAGTCGTGTCCGACTCTTCGCGACCCCAAGGACCGCAGCCCACCAGGCTCCCCCGTCCATGGGATTTTCCAGGCAAGAGTACTGGAGTGGGGTGCCATCGCCTTCTCCAACAGAGATACTGGCCAGGAGTATTTCTCAAGACAAGCGTGGATAAGTGGACCGAGGCATCTTCAGTTACCTAAAGTTACTTTCTGAGTTACTTTCTGAGTTACTTTCTCAGCGCTCCACCTTGGTCCACATGAGGTTTCATGTGGAGAAGGCTGATGCAGCTGAGAGAGAGGCCATTTGAACACCTTATGAGCAAGGAACCAGAGAGTAGGGCCTGTCGCCCTGCTGCCTCCTTACCATCTGCTTCTTGCTGTGTGTTTTAGATTGATTTGCTAAACCAGGTGATTTGAGGATCCTAATTTCATCTGTGAGACCTCCTGTTCTGTGAGTTCGGGGATAACCTGCCTGCTAGAGTCCTTGGAGGCTACCATTACGTTAAGGCAATCTCCCATAGACTCCTTTGCCCCTGAGACTAATCAAAACACTGATCCTGAAGCAAGCCCTGCCTTCTCCTATCTCAGATTCTCTTCTTCAAGCGGCTTTTTCTATTTAAAGGAGGCTTTTTCTATTTAAAGGGAGGCTTTTTCTATTTAAAAGGAGACTTCTTCATCGGGTTTTCACAACTCACCTCAGGTATCACCTTGCCCTCAAACCTTCCCTGAATCCAGCCTCACTACAGCTGGGTTACACGCCCCTCCTGGCGTTATCCAGACACCCCACACTGCTGCTTTTATAACAGCATGGCATCACCGTCTGCTGTGTGCTTCAGCCTGAGCTGTTGATTGTAGTAGCCACTGACCACATGTAATTAATTTTAAACTAATTAAAACTGAATTTCATGCAAAGTTAAAATTTAGTTCCTCAGTCACACTAACTGTCCTCCACACGTTCAACAGCCATGACTCCACCATGACAGAATGTCACAATGGTCAGCGCTGGCATGGAGTGTTCCTTCCTTGGAGGCACAGACTATTTTATCTGTGTTTGTTTCAGTATTATCAGTGGCTTGACTTGCCGCTGTTCAGGCACTAAGTCATGTCCAACCCTTTTGCAACGCATGGACTGTAGCCTGCCAGGCTTTTCTGTCCATGGAATCCTCCAGGCAAGAATTCTGGAGTGGGTTGCCATGGCCTTCTCCAGGGGATCTTCCCGACCCAGAGATTGAACCCACATCTCCCGTATTGCCAAGTGAGTTCTTTACCTGGGAAGCCAGTGGCTTGACTAGAGACCAGTAGATCACAGCCATACCATATATTTGCTTATTTTTGACTGAATACACAGCTTCTAACCCATATTCCAAAGAAAGCCAACAGGAAGACATGATTTGATATTAAACTTTTCTCTCTGAAAAATATTTTTATTTCACAATGCTTAATTTTCATTCTTTAATTCTAACTTTCTCTGATTTTTCCTTTCTAAAGTGTTCAGAGTTTCAAAAGGATTCTCACTGTTCCTTTCTGTGTTTATCTTTCTCCACCTGGTGAGTGTCATTACAGTATTTCACCTTAGGCTACTCTGAAAGTAAAGGAAAGAAGCCTGTGACAAAAAGACAAGAGGACAGTTATCTTGGCAAGTGTGCGTCCACAAGACACCCAGGCCAGAATCCTAGTTCTCTTGACCTAGATTTGCTGCATCAGAGAAAGACGCATTGCTTATTCTCCTGCTTAAATTTTCAATTTCTATACTCTCTTGAGAAAAGGATTCTATTATAAGCTAAATTTGGAGGCAATCTAATTGTTTGATGTAAACCTTCAAAGTTTCCTTTGAGTTGAATGTCTATCTGCTTGGGCAGAAAAGGGGAAAAGAGGGAATTTACATTCACTTTGCTAAACATTAGCATCTTTTGTTCAATCATTTGAATGCAGGACAGTTCTGGGAAACAGCTTAGAGAACAAGAGTTGACACATACAGTGGAAAATCTTTTAAGGTGCTTGGATTCAATGAGGGAGAAAGTGAGACGGAACCATGTTTCAGCTCCCTCACTGTGCTCCGGGCTGCGGGAACTTTGTGACAGCTCTCTGTCTCTCAGCTACACTTGACTGGCTTTGGCTGACATTCAGCTGTCAGACAGCAACCCTCAACCAGGCCCCTAACATGCTCCACAGCTTCACCCAATTAACTCGCTTTCACTTGACACAGCAGCAAAAAGCTTCATAATAGGTGGTCAAGGTGCACGGCGTCTGCCTGCCCTCGACCTGCTCACACACAGCAAGATGGTTAACTACTTTCTTCTCGCCAGCATGCTCAGAACTAGGATGACTACGATTCAGTCACTCCCTCTACTGAACTGGACGGGAATCTAGGGAACAGGACAATGATGCACCTGCTCAAAAACAGATCTCTAGATGACTAGAGCTAAATTTCAAATCAGTTCCACGGGCCCTTCTGAGAAGAAGATCTGACTTTTAGATGATCAAAACTTAATATCAACCAGCAATCAATTTATGGTTTTGTTATCATTCAGTCACTCAGTCATGTCCGACTCCCTGCGATCCCATGGACTGCAGCACACCAGGCTTCCTTGTCCTTCCCTATCTCCCAGAGTTTGCTTACTTTTCATTTATGGTTAGTATCACAAATAATAGGATTGTATTGATATAAAGATGACCTGGGATAGGAAAAACTTTTGACAAGTAAGAGCAGAAAGCTCTAGGCACAATTCAAGAGTACGGAATTCAGCCTTTGCTCATAAAAATGCACTTTTTTGAGAAACTCAACAATTTTTAATAAGTTTTTGTCCTTCTGTTTAGCCTTTCAGGTGAAATACACTGTACTTGAAAATAGACTTGGCTAAGAATTAAAAACTTTTATACTTATTTTGAAAAATGATCTGAGTAATTTACACATTTTCTTTCATCTCTCAGTACATTCAGACCTAAGTGTATAATTAGTTTTCACTTATTTGCACGCTGAAGATCTGAAAACATTTTTTGTTATGTAAACAAAAGTAATATAAACTGTACTGTCTTTGGTTCCCTACATTTATAAAGCCATGTGAGGAAGAGGCCACCAAAAAGTCACTTTATGATAGGATTCTTCATTATTGACATTCAAATATAGATTCTTGTAGCTGTTACCAAGAAAGAGTTATGATTTCAATTCCAAGGACCCTATCAGTGATCAGAGCTGAAAATCTAATTAAAGGAATGGGAATGCTAGCCTCTAGCACCACGAACTAATTCTAGGAGAAATTACCACTACTTTACACCAAGCAAAGCAGAGTTTAAGCATACCTCGCCACTCAATATACGTCTGAGATGACGACCTAAGCTTTTGGAGTCAAGTCTGTAAGTAGCAGTGCTTTTGTGACATGCCTTCAAACTGAAGGAAATCTTTCTCTACATAAAATCTTATTTGTTGTTTTGAACACTGCTCACTTCTTACCAGAAGCTCAAGGCAGGGATAGATCTTGATTCAATTGCTGGGCACTTAGGAAATCACATGGCATCCATTTTATCCATCAAGTCCTGTCAATTTCTCCATCTATATTATCTGGCCACTGTTACTGACCTCATACAAGTAATTCTCACTTCTCACTTGGTCTTCTTTAATATGACTTATCACAGTTCATTACAAGTATTCAGGTATATGTCTATCTTCTCCAAACACCTTCAGATCCCTGAGAGAAGGTCCTTATCTCATCCTATTAAGGATGTAATATATTATAATATAATGCTTAAGAATACCAAATGCTTAAAGCACTTTAGGTTCATAGTGCATAGGCTCAAATCTTGTACTCTATACTGGTAGTTTCTTCATCTAAAAAGTGATAATAACCCTCCTTTGATAGGACAATGAAAATTAAATTAGTAATATACATCAAGTGCTCAGCACAATGGCTAGCACATAGTAAGCCTTCAATGAATGTTGGTATTGTTGTTATTACTCTTATTATAACATCTTTAGAACTTGGCAAAGTACATAGCACATAGGAAGTAATAAATGCATGGTGAAGGAGTAATTAGGTAATAAGTAATCTTTTTGTTTCATTTCATTTCAGGATGATATAAAGAATAAAAATTGTTCATGAAGAATATGAATAATGGATCTAAAGCTTTTAAGTTCTGATACTATCACTTTGTAGAAATAAATAAGCATTGAAAACATCTAAATTTTTAAAAATCAGCAAGAATTTGAGGTTTCTTAGGTATTTTTTCTGAGCAAATAACATGCTCTTCTGAGCATAAAGAAAAAGTATTTATTGTTTAAAAATAAACATTTTTAATTACCCTCCTTTTTAGAGATTTGATGGCTTGCTTATTCAATATGAGGATGACCTCATTATCTACAGAATTTTTAAGGAATGTGAATAAAAGGTTTATTTGAAAGGAAGGTTTTACTTAGGATAATTTTTAAAAATCACCTTAATTTATTTTCCCTGAACACAGCTTTACATTTTTCTATCTCAAAGCTATTGAACATCTTAACCAGAAGAGGAGTTTGGATTGATGTAGGCATACTTCCTGGGCTGAAATGCACAAAAACAACAGGCCATGTTTTATAAATATTATATGTCCTTTAAGTAAAGACATCAAAAAAACAGTTAATCCTTTACAATTTAAAATAGTTACTAGTATTTGAAGTATATAAAAAAAAAATTTGCCACACTTCTCTATTTCAACTTGGTTTACGGCCACCCTAAGTAATGCCTTTTATAAAACTAAATCCCACATTAAACTTACCAACTGTGTTAGTTTCCCAGGGCTGCTATTACAAATTGCCACAAACTGGGTGGCTGAGAAAAACAGAAATTTATTTTCTAACAGTTCTAGAGGCTAAAAGCCTGAAATCGAGGCACTGGCAGGACTGTGCTTCCTCCCAGGACTCTTGGGAAGAATTCTTCCTTGCCCCTCCCACCTTCTGGTAGTGGCTGGAAACCGTCATTCCTTAGTCTGGACCTGCCTCACTTCGGTGTCCACCTCTGTCTTCCACGGCCACCTACCCTCTCGGGGTGTCTCCCTTAAAGGACACCGGTCACTGGATTTAGGGCCTGCTCTAATCCAGTATGAAGTCATCCTAATTTAACTGATTATATCTGCAAAGGCAACTTATTTCCAAATAAGGTTACATTCTGAGGTTCTGAGTAAACACAGAGGACTCTATTCAGTCTACTATCACAACTACGAACAGCGTAAGAAGGAACCAATTAGGGTTATTATTCTTTTAATTTGGGGCTCAGGGTACCTATGTAGTTCTACTTCAGGCTGTTTTAGATACTAGCTCAATTATTAGCTCAGCAAAACCTTGAGGATTTCCTAAGCCCTATTAACTTCTAAAGGTCATTGTTCATAAACATCATCTCTCACTGAAGCTTTATATTTAGTCTTCAAATGTTATAAGCAAATGGAGCAAACATTTTGGAGGCCTCATTACATATGAAAGTGAACTAACCTTTTCCCCCTTCATTTCTAGTTGCTGAATATTTTACTTTCATTGTAAACAGAATACGTTCAGAAAGCAGTAGTGTTTTTCAAGTGTATTAAATGATGCCATGATAAACACAAGCTTTTATCCAGAAGTTCCAAAAACACCCTATGAAAGAAATTTTTTAACGTCTGTGAACATTAAGGTTTCAGAAACTTTCTAATATATATGCAACTATAATTTTCTAATAAATACATACAGAAATGTTTTATAACAATAATGATATACATGGGTTATTGTTCCATTATCCAAATTCATGTGATAGCAGTTTGCTGTCTCTCCCAAATCCCAAAGTATCTTGATTTGTTAGAATCATGGTTTTCACTTTTTAAATAGACATAATTTTATTATAATAGGATATTATTTATGCAAAGAAATGAGACAGATTAAAATGTTAATTTTATAACTTAAGAAATAAAACCTCTGCATTCAAGGAAAAAAGTATTAAAATATAAAATTGATGATGTCAACCATCAATAAGCCAAGCATTTAGAAATGAATCTTGGAACCTAACTATGTAAGTTAATTTTAGGCAAAGAAACAAAAACACCAATCAGAAGGCATTCTAATGCTAACTCCAAAGCTCTGCCTAGAAAAGGGTAGTTACTCTAACACCTTGGTAGTCCCTTCTTATGTTGAGAACAGGTACAAATCATAGTTCTATGCTCAGCTGATTAGAATATGATAGAAACGGCATTAATAGTAATAGCAGAGAGTTTATAGTTATCCTTCCTTTTAATCTCCATACAAGCCTAAAGAGAGAAGCTACTGGTATCCTCATTTTTACATGTGAGGAAACTGAAGCACTGTTGAAGGGGCTGTTAACGAGGTTCACGTGGTTAGCCAAGTAGGTGAAGCCAGGATCTGAATACTCCTAACTCCGGGTCCCACACCCAGCCACTGTGAATGAGCTCTAGAGTTGGACTGCCTGTGTTCAAATCTTTGCTTCAGCACCTGGTAAGCCATACAATAGGAAGATAACGACGGTACCAAAAATAATATATAACCACAGGGGTACTGCAGTATTAACTAAACTAATACATACTAGGTTCTGAGAATGTTGCTTCATACACGGGAAGCACTGGATAAATGTGAGCTAATCTCCTCTTCCTGCTCTATACCAGCCAGCTCTCAGGCTTGAAAACCATGCATATATCCCTAAGCTCTGTCTCACATTCACAGACTGTGCCTTGTCTGGAAGATACTTTTTCTTGGTCACAAGGGGGCTTTGATAAGAAAATGATTTAGAACAAGAAGAAAAGAGCTGGCCACAGTAGTTTACCAAGAGCCAGCGGTCTCAGTTCACTGGCTTACTAGCTGGATGGTGTAGCACAAATTACACAGGCTTTCTGAATCTCACACATAATACCTTCATCACTAAAAGCTATAAGGTGGTATGCATTGGGTATATTTTCAAAACTGTAAAAACTGCAGAAACCAAATTGTCATAGTTACGAGGAAAATGTCAACTCATAGCTTGACCATGAATATATATACGCCAGCAGCAACCTATTTCTGCTCACATAGTTCTCCCTATCCAGAGTTCCTTATTCAACCCCTACCATTCCTTCAAAATCAAGCTCAAGTACAAATTCTCAAAAACATTCTAGCCACTCCAGTCAAAATAAATCTAACTTTTAAAAATCTATGGTTATTCGTCATGTTATGGCTTGATGGGAGCCTGTCCTGACTCATGAACTAGATTACAAATTTTATCAAATCAGCAACTCTTCATTATGCCTTTCTGTATTCAAGGAATATGCAGACACAATTATCTTTCTTACATAAAATATGACAAAGAGAGAGCTCTAAAAGATTTTAGAACTCTTCAAAGAGGAATAAAGCTTACTGACTGATTCAACAAACTTTTGTTGGTCACTTAGTAAAGAGTCAGGCAGAATGCAGGTGGGCACTAAGGATGCAAGGATGATTAAACACAATTCCTGACTTCCAGACCAAGCTTACACTCAAGCGTAGCAAAATGAAATATGTACGCAGATCTGAAGGCCTTGATCTTGGTCTAGTTCTAGATGCACAGGTCAGGTCTGAATAAGTAACAGTGATTTGACATACTCCTTGAACGTATTAAAGTTGATTCTTGGGACCTGACCTTTTTAAAACTTTTTTCCTAAATTGTTAAGAATCACTAAAGGAGAAAGTTTACCAATGCTCCCAAGATTTTTCAAAAGAAGGACAGTCCCTGGATCAACTGGAACCTTGGAAGAAGCTGAAGTGGGAATAATATAGCCTGAAAACTTGAAAATAAATTCATAACCCTAAGTGCATAAAAAATCCATCATAAATACCTGGGGGATATATCTCAATTCTATGATCCCAGAGTTTGTGACCTTGTACAGGAGGCAGTGATCAAGACCATCCTCAAGAAAAAGAAATGGAAAAAGGCAAAATAGTTGTCCGAGGCTGCTAAGTTGCTTCAGTGTCTGACTCTATGCGATCCCATGGACAGCAGCTCACCAGGCTCCTCTGTCCACCGGATTCTCCAGGCAAGAATAGTGGAGTGGGTTGCCATTTCCTTCTCCATTGTCTGAGGAGGCCTTACAAACAGCTGAGACAAGAAGAGAAGCCAAAGGCAAAGAAGAAAAGAAACTTCCATCTGAATGCAGAGCTCCAAAGAATAGCAAGGAGAGATAAGAAAGCCTTCCTCAGTGATCAGTGCAAAGAAATAGAGGAAAACAACAGAATGGGAAAGACTAGAGATCTCGTAAAGAAAATTAGAGATACCAAAGAAATATTTCATGCAGAGATGGGCACAATAAAGGACAGAAATGGTATGGACCTAACAGAAGCAGAAGATACTAAGAAGAGGTGGCAAGAATACACAGAAGAGCTATACAAAAGATCTTCATGACCCAGATAACCACGATGGTGTGATCACTCACCTAGAGCCAGACATCCTGGAAAACTAAGTCAAGTGTGCCTTAGGAAGCATCACTACGAAAAAAGCTAATGGAGGTGATCCATCACATTCCAGTTGAGCTGTTTCAAATCCTAAAAGAAGATGCTGTTAAAGTGTTACACTCAACATGCCAGCAAATTTGGAAAACTCAGCATGGCCATAGGACTGGAAAAGGTCAGTTTTCATTCCAATCCGAAAGAAAGGCAATGCCAAAGAATGCTCAAACAATTGCACTCATCTCACACACTAGCAAAGTAATGCTAAAAATTCCCCAAGCCAGGCTTCAACAGTATGTGAACCATGAACTTTCAGATGTTCAAGCTGGATTTAGAAAAGGCAGAGGAACCAGAGTTCAAATTGCCAACATCCAATGGATCATTGAGAAAGCACAAGAGTTCCAGAAAAACATCTACTTCTGCTTTATTAACTATGCCAAAGCCTTTGACTGTATAGGTCACAACAAACGGTGGAAAATTCTTGAGAGAAGGGAATACCAGACCACCTGACCTGCCTCTGAGAAATCTGTATGTAGGTTAAGAAGCAACAGTCAGATCTGGACATGGAACAACAGACTGGTTCCAAATTGCAATAGGAGAATGTCAAGGCTGTATGTTGTCACCCTGATTATTTAACTTATATGCAGAGTACATCATGCAAAATGCTGGGCTGGATGAAGCACAGGCTGGAATCAAGGTTTTGGGGAGAAATATCAATAACCTCAGATATGCAGATGACATCACACTTATGGCAGAAAGTGAAGAAGAACTAAAGAGCCTCTTGATGGAAGTGAAAGAGGAGAGTGAAAAAGCTGGCTTAAAACTCAACGTTCAGAAAATGAAGATCATGGCATCCGGTCCCATTACTTCTTGGCAAATAGATGGGGAAACAGTGGAAACAGTGCCAGACTTTATTTTCTTAGGCTCCAAAATCACTGCAGATGGTGACTGCAGCCATGAAATTAAAAGACGCTTGCTCCTTGGAAGAAAAGCTATGACCAACCTAGACAGCATGCTAAAAAGCAAAGATATTACTTTGCCAACAAAAGTCTGTCTAGTCAAGGTTATAGTTTTTCCAGTAGTCATGTACGGATGTGAGATTTGGACTATAAAGCTGAGTGCTGAATACTTGAACTGTGGTGTTGGAGAAGACTCTTGAGAGTTCCTTGGACTGCAAAGAGATCCAATCAATCCTAAAGGAAATCAATCCTGAACATCCATTGGAAAGACTGATGCTGAAGCTGAAACTCCAATACTTTGGCCACCTGATGCGAAGAACTGACTCACTGGAAAAGACCCTGATGCTGGGAAAGATTGAAGGTGGGAGGAAAAGGGGACGACAGAGGATGAGATGGTTGGATGGCTCAACCAACTCAATGGACATGAGTTTGAGCAAGCTCCGGGTGTCAGTGATGGACAGAGAAGCCTGGCATGCTGCAGTCTATGGGGTCGCAAAGAGTCAGACACTACTTAGCAACTGAAGATCTCAAAATAAATATACAGTTCTTAAACTTGAGATTTATTCATTTAATAAATAAATATTAACTCACTGCTATGACATGCTTAATTCTTACATGATTTCTTAACAATGAACCTGTTTTTTAAAAATATATAGTGTTCTCACTATTTTATAGAAATAAAAGCAGGCACAAGTTCTTGTCATCATCTGTATGATGTACCCCCTATGCAGAGTTTCTAAATTCATCAATAAATATTTGCTTCTGACTTCTGCTCCTCTCATCCTTAAACTGATGCCCAACGGCCATCATGCAGATTCCAGGGTCACTGAAAGTGCAGCAGAGGCAACAGTGGTAAGCCTGGGAACAACGCTGAGAAACACATGGGTGCTGTGGAGGCATTATTACATCACCGTGGGCCTCAGAGGAGACAGGAAACCTTCAAGCCGAAAACGAGCGTCAGAAAGAGCCGACAAGACAGCCAGCTAAAAGCTTAACGTGGGACCTGTCTCCTTACTCAGCTTGGTCTGGGTTCAGCAGCTGCAGTCAGGGTTCAGGGCTATTCTCAAGTGGACTGACATTCCTATCACCAGATTCTTAAACTGTTTTTCTGTCTTTCTTTTTTAGTTTTCCATTCTACATGGCGACAAATGCTGTAGGAGCTCTTTTATCAGAGTTTAGAATTTTTATACATAAATAAAGCAAAGAACAAGTCAATATAAAAAGGAAATTAAATTTCTGGAATACCTTTTATCTTTCTTATGGTAAAGAAACAGATTTCTTTCCCTTAGGGATATGAAATGTAAACATACAAAGATTATTTGTTGTAAAATTATGATTTCTACTAAACTAAAACATGTATCCTAAGCACACCCTTTATGTGAACTTAGGCCTTAAACCAACAGTTCTTCTAGTCTTTGTATAGTTTTAAGGCCCACAGATGGTCAACTACAATATTCACCATCACCAATATCACTTGTTTACTATATTTACATATTTCACACTATATTTCAGTATGCGAGGGACTGTATAAGATACTAACAAAGACTTAACTCCTGATCCCAGGTGAAATTTAAATACAACCACATATGAGAAATTTCTTTCTTTTCCCCTTTTTCTTCCCTTAAGAAAAAGGGTTGTGGAGACGATAGAAACAACATTTTCAGTAGTAACTTGACATAACAAATGATCTTAAAAAGAAAAAAATTCTGAACCCACAGAGACAGAGGACCAATCATAGCCACACGCTTGGCTTTCTGATAAACTGAATTTCTGAACAGGTTGGTAAACTTTAAGTTGGACCATATAATTTGGAATTTGTGACGGAACTCTGGGCAAACTATTGCTATGTCCCAGATACTGTGCTAATATCTAGGAATAGAACAATTTCCTATTTACATGGCACTTCCAGTCTAATGAGGTTAATTAACAACCAATTACAATATGGTATGACTAATGTTATTAAGAGTACAACAAGGTGCTTGAGGAGAGATTTGGAATTTAAAACTTAGGGGGAAAATAAACTGAGCACAAGGTAGAAAATAATATTCCAAACAAAGTAATCAGCATATATCAAGGCTTATGGGAGAGACTACCTGGCACTAAATTTTACTAATTTTAGTAAAAAACTGATTTAATAAAATCCACAATTAATAGACTGGTAACCCTACAAATATCGTGACTGATAATGCTCTATTAGGTCTTCCCACTTTGTGACCCAGATAATCACGATGGTGTGATCACTAACCTAGAGCCAGACATCCTGGAATGTGAAGTCAAGTGGGCCTTAGAAAGCATCACTACGAACAAAGCTAGTGGAGGTGATGGAATTCCAATTGAGCTCTTTCATTCAATATGCCAGCAAATTTGGAACACTCAGCAGTGGCCACAGGACTGGAAAAGGTCAGTTTTCATTCCAATTCCAAATAAAGGCAATGCCAAAGAATGCTCAAACTACCGCACAATTGTACTCATCTCACATGCTAGTAAAGTAATGCTCAAAATTCTCCAAGCCAGGCTTCAGCAATACGTGAACCGTGAACTTCCTGATGCTCAAGCTGGTTTTAAAAAGGCAGAGGAACCAGAGATCAAATTGCCAACATTCGCTGGATCATGGAAAAAGCAAGAAAGTTCCAGAAAAACATCTATTTCCGCTTTATTGACTATGCCAAAGCCTTTGACTGTGTGGATCACAATAAACTCTGGAAAATTCTGAGAGAGATGGGAATACCAGACCACCTGACCTGCCTCTTGAGAAATCTGTATGCAGGTCAGGAAGCAACAGTTAGAACTGGACATGGAACAACAGACTGGTTCCAAATAAGAAAAGGAGTATGTCAAGGCTGTATATTGTCACCCTGCTTATTGAACTTATATGCAGAGTACATCATGAGAAACGCTGGACTGGAAGAAGCACAAGCTGGAATCAAGATTGCCAGGAGAAATATCAATAACCTCAGATATGCAGATGACACCACCCTCATAGCAGAAAGTGAAGAGGAACTAAAAACCTCTTGATGAAAGTGAAAGGGGGAGTGAAAAAGTTGGCTTAAATCTCAACATTCAGAAAATGAAGATCATGGCATCCGGTCCCATCACTTCATGGCAAATAGATGGGCAAACAATGGAAACAGTGTCAGACTTTATTTTTTGGGGCTCCAAAATCTCTGCAGATGGTGACTGCAGCCATGAAATTAAAAGACGCTTACTCCTTGGAAGAAAAGTTATGACCAACCTAGATAGCATATTGAAGAACAGAGACATTACTTTGCCAACAAAGGTCCATCTAGTCAAGGCTATGGTTTTTCCAGTAGTCATGTATGGATGTGAGAGTTGGACTGTGAAGAAGGCTGAGCGCCGAAGATTTGATGCGTTTGAACTGTGGTATTGGAGAAGATTCTTGAGAGTCCCTTGGACTGCAAGGAGATCCAACCAGTCCACTCTGAAGGAGATCAGCCCTGGGTATTCTTTGGAAGGACTGATGCTGAAGCTGAAACTCCAGTACTTTGGCCACCTCATGCGAAGAGTTGACTCACTGGAAAAGACTCTGATGCTGGGAAGGATTGGAGCAGGAGGAGAAGGGGACAACAGAGGATGAGATGGCTGAATGGCATCACCGACTCAATGGACATGGGTTTGGGAAGACTCCGGGAGTTGGTGATGGACAGGGAGGCCTGGCGTGCTGCAATTCATGGGGTCACAAAGAGTCGGACACGACTGAGCGACTGAACTGAACTTTGTGATTAAAAATGAATTGACTTATATAATATTTGTATACTTTGCTTCTAAATCACTAGTTGAAACAGAGGGTTTCAGGCCGCTGCTTATTGCCCAGGATGTTTTTCAAACTACACATTCTGTGTCTTTTCAATAAATGAACAGACAATTTGAAGAAATTTTCACACTTACATTTTTAATACTGGATTTGAAACACTAAAAGCATCAAAATGTTGGTATAAGAATTCTGATCCAATGAGTGGGACATATGGTTCTGGGGAAGATCATCTGAAATAACTTTCCATATCTCTTTTTCTTTTTTGATTCCTTACTACCGCTGTATTTCAACATCAGTGTTTTTTATGCCTGCTACCTCATCCAGTGTTAAAGTATGGGTGCAAATTAAGTAAGAATAAGAATAAAAAGTTAACCTATAAGAATGGTTAAAAGTACAGTGGTATTCCCAAAGTGCTCAACTAAGTAAAAATTAACTAAGAGCTTCCTGGAGAATCCCAGAGGAACCCAGTGGGCTACAGTCCGTAGAGTCACAGTAGCAACTGAGCACAAGCAAGAAATCGCGAGTTTCTATGAGCTCCTGTAAGTTCCACTAGTCAACATGCTAATTTTATATGCATTCAGTGGCTAGCAACATGTCATTACAAAGGTAAAAATAGTTAAACCTTCGTTTTCTTTATTAATCTAAAAACAGGAACTGAAACATGCCATTATTATCATTAATGACCTGAATCCTCAGAGAAACCTGCCAAATGAGTGAGTTAACACTGAAGTGACACAAACCCGTAAAAGGACAGCCTTTAATTTGTACCTACATGCTTCAGAAGGCTACCAAGTAGAACAGAGGTTGTGACAGAATTAATAACGTGAAAGAAAAAGCATCTGTTTAGTACCAGAAGGCACCCTAGAGACCCTCTGGTCAAATCTCCCCTTTTACAACTCTGAAAATTCCCAGAGAAGTTATTTGCCCAGGAGCATACAGCTAGCGTGGCAGTGCCAGGAGTGAGTTCCTAACTCTTGCCCCCTCAGTCCAGTGTGTTTCCACTGTGCTGAATTAGGGGCACCAGCCTTCAGCTCCTCTGCACCTCAAAAATCACAGGTGGAAACACTGAAGAGATAAAGCCACGATAGCAGTCAGTGCATGAGAGTTGCGATGAGGAAGACAGAGAGAGAAAATCAGTGAAATGCTGGGTAGGTCGGCCAACTTTTATATCTTTGTTGGTTCCCAAATTCAGTCTGCAAGGCTGGCTTTATGCAAAGGGTTCTCCCCTTACTCCCATAAGGAAATTCTGTGAATATCCCTACCAAAAGGGAAGTTGAGGCATGAAGTCAGTTACCTCAGCACTTCTTTTGCCCTGTAAATTTCCTTCAGTCACTGAAAAATAGAAATGAACATAACTGAGTTAGAGCTTAACTGGATAAGAAAGCCAAGTATAAGATGTGGACTAAAAACATATGCTAAGACATGATTTTATTTCCTTAAAGTTAACTATATGCTTTTACCCAAAATACGTACATCACTATTCTCCCCAAAACAAATGATAATAAGTTTTTCATTACATATTTAATGAAAAAATCACGACCAGCAATCAAGGTCAACAGCTGTTCGTTAAAAGTTTATGCACAGGGACATCCCTGGTGGTCCAGTGGTTGAAAACTCCCCTGCCAATGCAGGGGACACAGGGTGGATCCCTGGTCCAGGAAGATTCCACCTGCTATGTGGCAGCTAAGCCCATGCAGCACAACCCCCGAGCCCGTGCTCTGGAGCCTGCAAGTTGCAGCTACTGAGCTTGCGTATTGTAGCTACTGAAGCCTGCATGCCCTAGAGCCACTACTCTGCAACAAGAGCAGCCACCGCAAGGAGAAGCCTGTCCATCACAACTAGAGAACAGTCTCTGCTCAACTAGAGAAAGCCTGCAGGCAGCAACAAACACCCAGTGCAGCCAAAAATAAATAAGGCCATCTATGCATAAAGCAAAAGTATTTGTTGTTCCTGTCTTCTTGATATGACAGGAGTCCTCAAACATTTTTAAAGCATAAGTCTTTCGTTAAATGAAATCTTACTCAGAAATTTAATTTCTGAACTAAAATAAGATAAAAGTAAAGTTAGTGGCTCAGATGGTAAGGAATCTGCTTGCAATGCAGGAGAAATACATTCGATCCCTCGGTCGGGAAGATCCCATGGAGAAAGGAATGGCTACCCACTCCAGTATTCTTGCCTGGAGAATTCCATGGACAGAGGAGCCTGGCAGGCTACAGTCCACGGGGTCGCAAAGAGCTGGACATGACTGAGCGACTAACACAAAGTTACCCTGCTTAGAATGAGGTAGGAGTGAGAACTCTGTTTTCTAGTCTTCCCTGCTCCCACCCTGAGATACCCATATGAAACAGGGGTAAATAAGACTGAGACTTATAAATGGCTGTTTCTAATAAATGATACATCCCTCTATACCTAGCTTTCTTAGTTCTGAAATAGGGATCTACTTAAACTCTTCCAAATATTGCTCACAAGCGTTACTACACACCTGATGCCTTTGGTTATCAGTGCCATTAAAAAGAAGCAGCAATGTGGTTATAAAATCCAAATTATTTTACTTTAAATTTCTTGGTTCTTTTACCTGCTTTGGGAAACACATTTAGCTTCTTTTAAAGAATTGGAAGATTTTACATCCAAATAAACAAGGGTCAGGAAATGTTTAAGTAAACAAACCAAGATTAAAAAAAAAGATTACTCCATAGGCAAAAGACAACCATATATAAATAATGAATACCTATGTTTCTATACAGGATATGTATATATAGCTATATACATATATCTAGATTCAAAACTCCTTCCTAGGCCACCTTCTTTTTGCAAGGTTATACTGTCAAGAAAAGTCAAAAAGATAGGGAATACCTAAGAATCTATAATATCCAAAACGCTACTTAATAAAATATTTTAAAATTTAAGTCATAAGCCTCCAAGAGGATTAACAAAATAATGTATCAAAACAATCACATTGGCATGATAAAATTAGATATAACTTGTACTCTATACAATCTATATGATATGCAGTTTCAACCAAATTCCTATTTCCAGTTAGAACGCATCAGAAATAAGACGGTGGCAACTAGAAACATAAAGCTGTAACCTTAGCTGGCCCTCACATTCTGGAAGAGTACCTTTCCAATGGGGTCAGACAAACACTCAGAACAAAAGGAGAGCCAAAGGAATGAGCTGAATTCAGATTCCATCAAAGTATGCCCGAAGCCAAAGTTCTGGGGAGCTAAGGCAGCTGTGTCTTCCCAGTTTCTCAGCTGACATAGAATCTTAAGAAAAAGTGCAATATACCCAAACTTCAAACCGATGTAACATGGAAGGGTGTGCTCTTTCAATTCTCTGTGCAAAACACAACTTCAAAAGGAACGAGGAAGGCCCTTTGTTCTAGGTAAAGGCCTTAACCAGAGACCTGGTGAATCTACCACTCTTTAGATATAGTCATTTTTTACTGAAAGAAAAAAAGAATAGCTTCTTTATTTTGGACAGATAACTATAAAACTTTTATTAAAGTGTAAATGTTCTTGTCTCTTAACAACCCAAAGGCACATTCAACTTAAACTTGGTCTTTCTTAATGTGTCTCTACTATTTCATAACCTGGAATCCATTTTCTAAGAAAAATGCTTATTTCTGCTGTTAGGTCGATCATGGGTTTTGGACACACAGACAAGGGTTTCCACCTTAGATCCCGCACAGCAATGGCCATGGGCAGATCCCTTAGCCTCTCTGGGACTGAGCTGCCTCGCCTGCAATACGCACGTGTGCTCTACTGTGTCTGACTCTCTGTGACCCCATGGACTGTAGCCAACAGGCTCCTCTATCCCTGGGCTTTCCCAGGCAAGAATACTGGAGTGGGTTGCCATTTCCTCCTCCAGGGGATCTTCCCGACCCAGGGATCAAACCCACATCTCTCATGGCATATGCACTGGCAAGAGAATTCCTAACCACTGAGCCACCTGGGAAGCCCTACCTACAATATGCGGAAACAATCTCTCTCATAAAATCAATATGAAGATCAAATAAATGGAATAGATATAGATAGAAAATGTCTCTATAGCACCTGTCAATTAGAAAATATTACTCACATTACTGGGGGATTATTAACTTAAACTCAGCTTTCAATTAGTAGCCCAGCTTTCTCCTTAAGGACACGCATAGTATATCGTCTACACAACTCTTCATCCATCCCCTCCCCACAATCAACTACCTATGCATGAACTCTTAATTTGATGAGTAAACAAAAGTTTGCTTGTCCATATGTGGTTTACAGTGAGTCCCTTAATTGTTCAACGAGCCTAACTAGTAGAAAAAGATGTGCCTTGACCACCCACTCTGTTGGATTTAATGTCTTGGGTGTGGGAGATTTCATTTAAAGAAATTATTTAGCTCTCTCTTGAGCATTCAGTTTGGCATAAATCATGTATTTTCAAGCAAAAGTTTCTTCCAAAATTATGAGAATTATGACTCTTTATGTTTGTTGTTCAGCTATCCACCTTACTTTTGGTATTACATTTTATTTAATGTCTACTTTTTAAATATAGACAGATTTTTAAAAACATTCATAGCACAGAAGGGGAGTTTTAGTCATCTAAAATACAATGAATGGAACTGGAACTTTAAATATGTAGCTCTAACATTTATGGTATCAGTGACAATTGTATTGAAACTTCCAGAGTGTTGGAACCGTCTAATTATTAAGACTTTTACTTGCCCTGCAGGTGTAAATACATGAGTGTAATAAGCTTTCTCACTATGAAAAAACATACTTATATTAATATATTAAAAACGATTTAATGAGGTCCGTTTCCTTCCAAAAGTAAACTGAGGTTGTGTCTGAACCAGCTTGAGGCAAGGGAAGTTTCAAACATAACGTTTTTTAAAACTAGCCATTATTTCCCCTGTTGAAAAAAAATATTGCAATTTTATTTCCTAACAGCAAATGAAACTGTCAGGAAAATTTAGGTGTAATAAAATTGGGTGGTTAAACCAACATGCTGGGCTTGAAATAAAACTGAATTAAAGGAATTAAAATTAATTCTTATGTCAGTCAACCCTTTAAAAATACTACTCAAAACTTACTGTTTTTACAAACAGAACTTCCTTGTTCTCGATAAAGTACAAAGTTAACCATCTCCTTAATGATCACTAATAGTGCTGCAGTTGAAATTGTGCATCGAACAATGTTTTGCATAAAAATGTGTTGCTTCTGGCAACTTTTCTTCTTAAATAAAAAGTTGTCAAGCAGGGTGACTTTAGTGGTACAGAGTTTTAAAACTGTGGATTCAGTCCAAGGTTAGCTAATAACGGCTGACATGCCCTGGAATCTTGAGGCCTAAATCAACATTGTTTTCACAGCTGTAATTAAGCCACCTAATCAGAAGCACATTTTGACGGGACAGTTTCTGGAAGCCAGACATTACAATTTCTTATGCCTGGAGCGCAGTGGCTCACGAGAGGTCCTCGTTTAATTTCAGGTTAAAAAGAAGGAAGGCTGGGGGGCAGTAAAATAAAAGGTCTATTTTTTTTTTTAAGCAACACAACTGCTGAAATGAAGCAGGCCTATGTGTTCATGCCTTGACCAGCTTTGCATCCCACCCTCCTCTGGCTCTCTGCTGAGTCCCCCAACTCTCAAGTGGCAGCTGCACACAGTGAGATGAAGGATCCCTGCCAAGATCAACAGATGAGCTGGTCTAAACTGGCTCTCTGTGTGTTCTGATTGTAAATTGTGCTGGTGATGATTAGAGAACTCTAACACAGGATGTCGACTCTTAAAACTGTCCAGAGAAAATAATTTTTTAACTTTTTTGTGGCTTGGTGCATAGTGTTGTGTCTATAACTTTCATATGATTCAAATGAATTCACCCAAATTAAGCAACTTTGTTATTAAAAAGAAATTTATAAAAAGAAGAAGACTATGGCTTGGCTCATAGCAAGGACCTTCATCTGGGGTTGTTTATATAACAGTGCTATAGAGCGTGGTTCTCCACCAGCACACTAGTCATGTGTTTCTACCACCTGCCAACTGAAGATATTCCTAAAATGATGAAAATCTGGGATGTGATATTCCCATTTTATCAAGTAACCATGCGGATGTCTTTAAAACAGCTACACTTGCCAGCTGAGGTTGTTTTCTGCAGTGTTGTTGCATTCTGTAACATTTAAACTTTCAACCCCAGAGGCCATTGTAAAACTATCAATATGAAGGCACTAGTCACTGGAGTCTGATTACATTTAGTTCTGCATTTTAATTACATATGGATTCTATTAACTAAACCTTTTGCCTTATAGGCAACATTTTAATCAAATTACTATAATTTTCAAATATGTTACAATAGTTCCACGAGTTAAAAGTTCACATTCCTAACATATTAAATATCAAAAAACTTTGCATAAAGAAAAGGAAATACCAGTAACAAATACAGTAATAAGTTTTCAGATTACTTGAGGGATTTTTTGGCTACCTAGTTACATGTTGTGAGATTTATGTAACTGGTATTCATTTGTAAATGGGTTATTGGTATTGAATATAACCAAGTTCAAAATATAATTATTACAAGTTTAGAAACACACACTCACTTTACTGTTGTAAATTAAAGCAAGAACAAAACAAAGCAGGGTGAGAATCTAAGTACAAAAAAGTATTTGTAGCTCCAGTGAAAGAATTTCTGAGCTGAGAGGGAATTAAGATTTCATCTAGCTCAAACCCTTCATTTTACAGCCAGGAAAAACCAAGACCAAGGAGTTTTATGTGATTTATTTCCCAAAGCTCTGTGTTGAGTTGATAACAGAGGTTGTTCTAAAATCCAAGTTTCCTCCAACTCTCTGTCGTGCTACTTCTCAGTACAGTACATTGCCATTCTGTGTAAGTAACAATCTAGCTGCCTACTCCATACCTTCCGAAAACTAAAAGAAATATTTATGTGGCAAAACATAAAATTTACCATTTTAACAATTTCAAAGTATACAGTACAGTGGGATCAAGTATTAGGTTGGTGCAAAAGTAATTGCAGTTTTGCACAGTTGAATTTTGCCATTTGATATTGGAATACATTCTTTTTAAAAATGTGATTATGCTATACATCATTTTTATGTGCATTTCTCGCTTTCTTTTTTTTTTTTTTTTTTTGCTAAAGACTTATCCCTTGCTGTTTACTTTATATTTACTTTAGACTACAGAAATTATGTTAGACAAAAAGCAAATCTGAGTGATTTTTTAATTCGAGTTCAAAATGGGTCATAAAGCAGCAGAGACAACTCACAACATCAACAACGCATTTGACCCAGGAACTCCCAAAGGACATACAGTGCAGTGTTGGTTCAAGAAGTTTTGCAGAGGAGACACGAGTCTTGAAGATGAGGAACACAGTGGCCGGCCATTGGAAGTTGACAACGACCAATTGAGAGAATCATCAAAGCTGATGCTCTTAAAACAATATGAGAAGTTGCCAAAAAAACCTCAGTGTTTACTGTTCTATGGGCTTTCAGCATCTGAAGCAAATTGGAAAGGTGAAAAAGCTCAATAAGTGGATGCCTCATGAACTGACAGAAAATTTTAAAAATTGTCATTCTGAAGTGTCATCTTCTCTTATTCTACACAACAACAATGAACCATTTCTCGATTCATTTCTGAAAAAGTGGATTTTATATGACATCTGGTGATGACCAGCTCAGTGGTTGAACTGAGAAGAAGCTTCAAGTTCAGTTCAGTCTCTCAGTCGTCTCCAACTCTTTGAGATCCCATGGACTGTAGCACACCAGGGTTCCCTGTCCATCACCAACTTCTGCAGCTTGCTCAAACTCATGTCCACTGAGTCAGTGATACCATCCAACCATGCCATCCACTGTCATCCCCTTCTCCTCCAGCCTTCAATCTCTCCCAGCATCAGGGTCTTTTCCAGTAAGTCAGTTCTTCACAGTAAGTGGCCAAAGTATTGGAGTTTAAGCTTTAGCATCAGTCCTTCCAATGAATATTCAGGACTGATTTCCTTTAGGATTGATAGGTTGGATCGATCTCCTTGCAGTCCAAGGGACTCTCAAGAGTCTTCTCCAACACCACAGTTCAAAAGCATCAACTCTTCTGTGCTCAGCTTTCTTTATAGTCCAAATCTTATATCCATACATTACTACTGGAAAATCACAGCTTTGCCTAAATGGACGTTTGTTAGTAAAGTAATGTCTCTGCTTTTTAATATGCTGTCTAGGTTGGTCATAGCTTTTCTTCCAAGGAGCATGCATCTTTTGATTTCATGGCTGCAGTCACCATCTGCAGTGAGTTTGGAGCCCAAGAAAAGAAAACAAAGTCTGCCACTGTTTTCATTGTTTACTCATCTATTTGCTATGATGTGATGGGACCAGATGCCATGATCTTCATTTTTTGACTGTTTTTTGAAAAAGCCAGCTTTTTCACTCTCCTCTTTCACTTTCATCAAGAGGCTCTTTAGTTCTTCTTCGTTTTCTGCCATAATGGTGATGTCATCTATTGATATTTCTCCCTTACGATTATACAGTGGATGTGACAAACAGATTCAAGGGATTAAATCTGATAGACAGAGTGCCTGAAGAACTATGGATGGAGGTTCATGACACTGTACAGGAGGCAGTGATCAAGACCATCTCCAAGAAAAAGAAATGCAAAAGGCAAAATGTTTGTCTGAGTAGGCCTTACAAATAGCTGAGAAAAGAAGAGAAGCTAAAGGCAAAGGAGAAGCTCCAAAGCACTTCCCAAAGTCAAACTAGCAACCAAAAACGGTCACGGTCACTGTTTGGTGGTCTGCTGCCCATCTGATCCGCTACAGCTTTCTGAATCCTGGCAAAACCATTAGACCTGAGGAGTATGCTCAGCAAATTGATGAGATGCATCAGAAACTGCAGTGTCTGCAGCCGGCATTGGCCAATAGAAAGGTCCCATTCTTCTCCACGACAACACCAGACTGCACGTCGCACAGCCAGCGCTTCAAAAGTTGAACAAATGGGACTACCAAGTTTTGCCTCATCCGCCATATTCACCTGACCTCTCGCCAAATGACTACCATGTCTTCAAGCATCTTGACAACTTTTTGCAGGGAAAACCCTTCTACAACCATCAGGAGGCAGAAAATGCATTCCAGGAGTTCATCAAATTCTGAAGCAGGGATTTTTATACTACAGGAATAAACAAACATTTCTCATTGGTAAAAATGTGTTGACTGTAATGGTTCCTATTTTGATTAATAACGATTTATTTGAGCCTAGTTACAATGTTTTAAAACTCATGGTCCGAAACCTCAATTACTTTTGTTAACAACCTAATACATTCACAGTGTTGTGCAACCATCAGCACCATTTTAGCTCTAGAACTTTTCCATCAACCCAAAATATATCCCCTCACTCATTAAACAGTCATTCTCCATTTCCTACTCTCCTGCCCTGGTCAATCACTTACCTGTTTTCTATCTCTATGGAGATAGAGTATGCCTATTCTGGACATTCTATATAAATGGAATCATATAATATGTGGCCTTTTGTATCTGGCTTCTTTAATTTAGCAAAATGTTTCCAAAGTACATCATGTTGTAACATGTAGCAGTACTTCTTCTCTTTTTATGGTTGAATAATATTCCATTGTCTGGATATAACACATTTGTTTATCATCAACTAATGGACATTTGGACTTTTTCCATCTCTTGGCTATTCTGTATATATAGTGCGGCTATGCTGCTGCTAAGTCACTTCAGTCGTGTCTGACTCTTAGCGACCCCATGGACTGCAGCCCACCAGGCTCCCCCGTCCCTGGGATTCTCCAGGCAAGAACACTGGAGTGGGTTGCCATTTCCTTCTCCAATGCACGAAAGTGAAAAGTGAAAGTGAAGTCGCTCAGTCGTGTCCAACTCTTCGCCACCCCATGGACTGCAGCCTACCAGGCTCCTCCGCCCATGGGATTTCCCAGGCAGGAGTACTGGAGTAGGGTGCCATTGCCTTCTCTGACTGCAGCTATGAACATTTGCTCTTTTCCTTTTTTCTCTCGTAGCATTTCTAGTAAGTGTTAAGTGGTATCTCAACGTGGTTTTGATTCCCATTTCCCTATTGACCAACGGGGGCTTCCCAGGTGGCACTAATGGTAAGTAACACACCTGCCAATGCAGGTAAGACGTAAGGGATGAGGGTACAATCCCTGAGTTGGGAAGATCCCCCGGAGGAGGGCACAGCAACTCATTCCAGTGTTCTTGCCTGGGGAATCCCCTGGACAGAGAAGCCTGGCAGGCTACAGTCCATAGGGCCACAGAGTCAGACATGACTGAAATTACTTAGCATGCATGCACACACTGACTAATGATGTTGAGCCTCTTTACAAGTGTTTGTTAGTCATTTGTACATCTTTGGAGAAGCATCTATTCAAGTCCTTTGCCCATTTTAAAAATTAGGTATTCGTCTTATTGTTATTGAATTTTATGAGTTCTTTACATATTAGACTCTAACCAGATATGCAAATTATATATTTTTTCTCCCATTCTGGGGGTGTTTTTAATGCACAAAAGTTTTCATTTTGATGAGCTCTATTTTTTATTTTGTTATTGATGCTTTTAGTGTCTAATCTAAGACTCCATCATAAAATCCAAGAAGATTTATAAAAACATGAAGATTTATAACTAAGCTTTTACTGAATTTTAGCTCTTATATTTAGGTCTTTGATACATTTTGAGTTAATTTTTATATATAGTGTGAAGTAAGATTGCAAAGAAATACATTTCTGAAAATACACTTTTTAATAATGATTTATGTAAATTAGACTTCTATTTCTGAAATAAATTATACATACTCTTACTTTTGCTAGGCATAGGAACAGTTAGTTTTAATTCAGTATATCACTGTTATTATCAAACATTTACTGAGTACACACTGTGCAAGTAAAAGGCATTACACTGGTCATTTTATGTCTAGGTGAGTAAAGATAAACAGTTAGGGGCCCCCAAATTTGACAAAGTTTAACATTATTCAAGTGATATGCTGAAAAAGAATGCTTTTCTTTGTCAGAAATCATTTTCCTTTGGGTTTTTGGGTTTTTAGGAATAGTAATAAAGAAGAGAAGAAATATTCAATTTGTATTACCTGAAAGTATTTACTTTAAATTTTATGTTGGTATAATAATCTATAAATGATTGTATTCATTTTCATTAAGTGTTTGCTAGAGAAATACATGAAATATAGTTTGATGGGAATTAAAATGTTATGGGAAAAAAATCTGAGATGGAACTATGGTTTGCGCAAAGCAAAAATGCCATAACAGGTGTGTACTGAAAAGTAGCATTGATGGAGTGTTCCTCCAGTTAATTTCAGTTCTAATAAACCAGCATTCATTGAGGTGAGGCCATTAAAATGAATTATAAAAAAAAATCACCTTGTAGACTCATGGTATGGTAATCCAGAAACAACTAACTGATCATATAATTTAGATTAATATATAGTTCTCAGACAGGTAAATTCAGTGATGAATGAGCATAACAAAGGGAACGCTTACTTCTGCCAACTGAGAGAAAAACTAAAAACCAGATGGAGTCAGGATATGCCTGAATGCCAATGATCAAGAATTTTTGCTTTCAAGAAAGTATAGAGCCAAAATATGTTTTGGGTCAAGCTGTGGTTTGACCTTATCTGCATGTTGGAAAGATAACTGGCACTGATGTGGCAGACAAGAGGGAAGGGGAATATCTACATACAGGGAAATGCACTGGAAGACCACTGTAACAACCCAGGCAAAACAATGTGAATACAAGGGAAGAAAGGAAAAACTGGATCTAAGAGGTCTGTGGTGGTAGAAATAATAAGACTCAGCAACTAATTAAATACTGGTACAGACAGGAAAGTAGAAAAAATGATAAGGGTGTTACCCTGGGCTGCGAGGAGAACAGCTAAGTCAGACACAAGGAACATAAAGAAAGAGTTTGAGAAAATGGGAGCGGTAGAGTTAGATGACATGTTCAGTTTGAGACCTCAGTGAGTTTGAGGTTTTTGCAGAAAATCAGAGTGCAGATTTCTGAAAATCTAGCAGGTAACTGAAGCCCTCAAAGAATTAAATTTAGTAAGAGAGATAAAACGGTAAAAGAAACACTCAGAGCATATTTAGTTGCTACCACTCTGTATAACTGGTAGCAATATTTAGAGCATTCGATTGCCAAACTGTCATCTCTGTTCTCTACAACTTCATTACTAATTGACTACACTAATCAGAATTGAAAAGTCTCAATCTTGCCACTTCTTGCTCCACCCTCATAATATTTCATTCCTCAAGAACAGAATTATATATTTATTACATCTAAACATATTTTATATTTATACTTACATATATCTAACAGCAAATCTTTATAATAAAATACTGTACATGTTCAAGCTGGTTTTAGAAAAGGCAGAGGAACCAGAGATCAAATTGCCAACATCTGCTGGATCATGGAAAAAGCAAGAGAGCTCCAGAAAAACATCTATTTCTGCTTTATTGACTATGCCAAAGCCTTTGACTGTGTGGATCACAAGAAACTGTGGAAAATTCTGAAAGAGATGGGAATACCAGACCACTTGACCTGCCTCTTGAGAAATCTGTATGCAGGTCAGGAAGCAACAGTTAGAATTGGACATGGAACAACAGACTGGTTCCAAATAGGAAGAGGAGTACGTCAAGTCTGTATATTGTCACCCTGCTTATTGAACTTATATGCAGAGTACATCATGAGAAATGCTGGACTGGAAGAAACACAAGCTTGAATCAAGATTGCTGGGAGAAATATCAATAACCTCAGATATGCAGATGACACCACCCTTATGGCAGAAAGTGAAGAGGAACTTAAAAGCCTCTTGATGAAAGTGAAAGTGGAGAGTGAAAAAGCTGGCCTAGAGCTCAGCATTCAGAAAATGAAGATCATGGCATCCAGTCCCATTACTTCATGGGAAATAGATGGGGAAACAGTGGAAACAGTGCCAGACTTTATTTTTGGGGGCTCCAAAATCACTGCAGATGGTGACTGCAGCCATGAAATTAAAAGATGCTTACTCCTTGGAAGAAAAGTTATGACCAACCTAGATAGCATATTGAAAAGCAGAGACATTCCTTTGCCAACAAAGGTCCATCTAATCAGGGCTATGGTTTTTCCAGTGGTCATGTATGGATGTGAGAGTTGGACTGTGAAGAAGGCTGAGCACTGAAGAATTGATGCTTTTGAACTGTGGTGTTGGAGAAGACACTTGAGAGTCCCTTGGACTGCAAGGAGATCCAACCAGTCCATTCTGAAGGAGATCAGCCCTGGGATTTCTTTGGAAGGAATGATGCTAAAGCTGAAACTCCAGTGCTTTGGCCACCTCATGCGAAGAGTTGACTCATTGGAAAAGACTCTGATGCTGGGAGGGATGGGGGCCAGGAGGAGAAGGGGACGACCGAGGATGAGATGGCTGGATGGCATCACGGACTCAATGGACATGAGTCTGAGTGAACTCCAGGAGTTGATGATGGACAGGGAGGCCTGGTGCGCTGCGATTCATGGGGTCGCAGAGTCAGACAAAACTGAGCGACTGAACTGAACTGACATGTATATACTACATAAAGTATATATGCATATACTTAAATAAATTATCTATAAAAATATAAAATTTATATTATCTTGCCCCTATGGTCACTACACAAATATTATTCATCATAAAAGTAGCTCCTCTTAAACTAAATCATACAAAACTTGAACTACATCATACAAAAACTAAAAGGCTAGAGAAGAAGTGTGAGGCCAGTGGAATATATATTTTTATTACTATTAGGCTGCTCTTTAGTATACCAAAACAGTTTGAGTTTCTGGGCTATGAAAAATTTTAGAAGTTTGGAAATTTATGTCAAGGATCAAGGAAAATGTCTGCAGGTTGACTGGGCTGTCCCATCTTTGGATGTTTTTGTTTCCTTTATTTAACTCTGTTAGTATGTGAAGGCCAAAGCAGGAGCTCATGATAAAAATGTGGATGAATTTAATGAGCATCTAAGTACGCAATATTTAGCAAAAGGGTAAAACAAGTGCTGTTATGACATAAAACAGCAGTGAATTTTGAGAGTAGAAAAAAGTTAAATTTGCAGTTGGGAAGAGAAAAGACGTAAAGCAAAGGGGGCAGGTCTTCGGTGCAGTTAATGGCGACATGATTCAGGGGACTTCTCAGAAAGCTGAGAGCACAACAGCACTCCTCTGCAAGTCTCCACCCTCTCTCCCATTCTCTACCTAATTCATGCTGCTCTAGTCAGACATCCTTCCAGCCCTTCAGCATCCCGTGCTTTCCCTTG
Source organism: Nanger dama (assembly GCA_917880005.1). NCBI lineage: Eukaryota > Metazoa > Chordata > Mammalia > Artiodactyla > Bovidae > Nanger > Nanger dama. Next base: position 5,400,384 of record CAKJTW010000017.1, read on the forward strand.
TCAACTGCTCCTTCAGTCAGTCAGTCAGCCAGCTCAGTCGCTCATTCATGTCCAACTTTTTCGACCCCATGGATTGCAGCACGCCAGGCCTCGCTGTCCATCACCAACTCCCAGAGTTTACTCAAACTCATGTCCATTGAATCGGTGAAGCCATCAGACCATCTCATCCTCTGTCATGCCCTTCTCCTGCCTTCAATCTTACCCAGCATCAGGGTCTTCTCAAATGAATCAGTTCTTCGCATCAGGTGGCCAAAGAATTGGAGTTTCAATTTTAGCATCAGTCCTTCCAATGGATATGCAGAATTGATTTCCTTTAGGATGGACTGGTTGGATCCATAGCCTCCTTAGCATTCCTTATCTCAACTAAGTTAATTATCTATATGAAAGTGAAAGTCGCTCATTCGTGTCCGACTCTTTGTGACCCCATGGTCTATGTAGTTCATGGAATTCTCCAGGCCAGAATACTGGAGTGGGTAGCCTTTCCCTTCTTCAGGGGATCTTCTCAACCCATGGATCAAACCCAGGTCTCCTCCACACAACCTATATAATAGCTGTACTTCTAGTCTCTACTACACATGGAAGGCCTTGAGAGCAACGATTTGTTTTAATCCACATTGCAATCTCACTGGAAAGCAACAGACAAGAAATCAGAGGCCTTGCTCTAACCTGACTGGGCCCTAAATAAAAACCTGGGAGTAAAACTCAAGAATCTGTACTTTATACCACTGAACTGCACTGTACAGCCTGTCTCAACAAATTAAGACTTGGTTTATGGCTCATTTGTAAAAATTATTTTTTTGAAGGATTTAAAACCTCAGTGATAAACATCAGGAATTAACTGAAAGTATTTGAAAGTTGACGAAAACAACTTACCTAGATTAAGTTACTTACAGTCTGTCAGGTTCTTCATCTATAGAATACTAACAAATAATACTTCCTCTCTCAAGAAAATGTAGATGTGACAAAATTTCATTTAAGAAGATAAAGGATATTCTTTTCTTAACCAAAATATCTAAGCACAAGCTGGAATCAAGATTGCCAGGAGAAATATCAATAACCTCATATATGCAGATGACACCACCCTTATGGCAGAAAGTGAAGAGGAACTAAAAAGCCTCTTAATGGACCAGAGTGAAGACTTCAGACAGAACAAACAGCACTCCTGGCTAAGCCCAATTTGCAAAGGGCGGGCCCAGGTGGAAGAAAACATATAAAAGGAAGGGCCAAAGTGCTCTTGCTGTCTCTTTATCTCCAACATGCACGTGCTCTTTCTCTCTCACTCTCTCTCTCTCTCCCCCTCCCCCACATGCTCCTCAAGGAGGAGCCAACGCGCGCGCTCTCTCTCTCTCTCTCTCCCCCTCCCCCACATGCTCCTCCACTCTCTCCTCTCCAAGTCTTTGGGTTGGCATGCCCTCATGCTTCAAGGATGGATTCTCCTACTATCTTCTAAATAGAGCTGTAACACTGATTTGCCTAAGAGCTCTAACAGAGTTTGTCCAAGACCTGAGAGCTGTGATGCACCCAGGGCTTTAATGTGCATCACTCCAAATCTTTGTTGTGACAAGACAAAGAACCGAGGAACATACACTCGTGTGACACTAGTAAATAAACTGACTGCGATAAAGAGATTGCAGAATATAGAGCAAAAATATGAAAAATAAAATAAAAAGCCTCTTGATGAAAGTGAAAGTGGCGAGTATGAAAAAGTTGGCTTAAAGCTCAACATTCAGAAAACGAAGATCATGGCATCCGGTCCCATCACTTCATGGGAAATAGATGGGGAAACAGTGGAAACAGTGTCAGACTTTATTTTGGAGGGCTCCAAAATCACTGCAGATGGTGACTGCAGACATGAAATTAAAAGACGCTTACTCCTTGGAAGGAAAGTTATGACCAACCTAGATAGCATATTGAAAAGCAGAGACATTACTTTGCCAACAAAGGTCTGTCTAGTCAAGGCTATGGTTTTTCCAGTAGTCATGGATGTGAGAGTTGGACTGTGAAGAAAGCTGAGCGCCGAAGAATTGATGCTTTTGAGCTGTGGTGTTGGAGAAGACTCTTGAGAGTCCCTTGGACTGCAAGGAGATCCAACCAGTCCATTCTGAAGGAGATCAGCCCTGGGATTTCTTTGGAGGGAATGATGCTAAAGCTGAAGCTCCAGTACTTTGGTCACCTCATGCGAAGAGTTGACTTACTGGAAAAGACTCTGATGCTGGGAAGGATTGGGGGCAGGAGGAGAAGGGGATGACAGAGGATGAGATGGCTGGATGGCATCACTGACTCCATGGACATGCGTCTGAGTGAACTCCAGGAGTTGGTGATGGTCAGGGAGGCCTGGCGTGCTGCGATTCACGGGATCACAAAGAGTCAGACACGACTAAGTGACTGAACTGAACTGAACTGAAACTATCTAAGCCTTTCTGCTTTATTAACAACATAACACCACTTGACAACTACCAAATCTGACATGATCTCAGAAATGATGCGATGATCTCTCCCCTGCAATATATTAAATGGAATGCTCCTCTGATTTGTAACTTATTATTTTCTCACAAATAAAGTACTGCAGAATTAAAAACATACTGCTTAAGCATACAAGGGAAATGAGGCAAATCAATATCGTAGCTTGAAGTATCATAACTCACAGGGAAGTATTTGGGTTTGGCGTCTTATGTTTCACAGATTGAAATATCATGTTTTTCTCCACACTTGTGGGTGTGCCAGTCTCCAAACACCCACAAGTAATTGGTTCTGACTGCTGTACTCTTCTCTACTGAGTTGTATGGCATTCAAAAGCTCTTTACTCAAAGTGCTTTCTGGTTACTATTAGTCAAGATAAAAGCTCTAAAACAGCCCTAAGTTAATGGGTCAAAGACCAACATGCTGAAAATGTTAAAGTTCTGGCAAGTGTACAATTGATGAGACCTCTCAGATGAACTCCAGCATCACATACATGCTGCTGAACAAAAGGAAAATGTCACCTAAAGAAGGATAAAGCTTTTAAAGATAACTATTCATATCTGCAATACCATACATCTCTTTCTACATATACATTCTACCATGAAATAGTAAGCTTTTTTCTTAAGTAATGATGAATATTTACTTTTTATTCTTATCTACTCAAATGGTAGAAAATTTAGAAAGGAGCATATAGTGACTGTCCTTGGTTCATTAAGTGATAACAATAACACCTAACATCAATACTGTATTTAGTATGTGTGAAAAGCACTAAGTGTTGTTTTAGTTCTTTTGCTTACTCATAGAGAGATTTCCTTTTGCTTACATATATTTCTTAAAGCTATAAATATAGCTTAGCTGCATAAATATATGTAATTATCAGAAAAATTTTGTAGGTACAGGGAAGCCAGCCAATATTTACCGTGCAAGTGAAGTTGCTCAGTCATGTCCAACTCTTTGCCCATGGACTGTAACCTACCGGGCTCCTCCGTCCATGGAATTTTCCAGGCAAGAATACTGGAGTGGGTTGCCATTTCCTTCTCCAGGGTATATTCCGCCCAGGGATAGAACCCAGGTCTCCCATATTGTATGCAGATGCTTCACTATCTGAGCCACGGGAAGCTATATTTACTGAGCATCTACCAATATGCCAGATGCCGTGTCTTCAATTAATCCTCATGACAATTCTACAATGCAGGCAATTTCACCTACATGTTACAAATACTGAAACTGTTGCTTATAGCGTTGTGTGGGTAATAAATAATGGTGCCAGAAAGGTCCCTACAGGTCTGCCTGACTCTAAGGCCATATACGATGGGAAGGAGGTGTGGTAAACAGAGCCAGTAGTAAAGCAGAGCTAGTTCATCTGAGGATCCATTAACAGAGTTCTGAGCATGGCTCGAAGTAGCAAATACAGAGCCCAAATAAGAACATCAAGAGCAGAACAGTCAAAGGCAGAATCAACTTAGGTCATAAAGTAAGAAGCAAGAATGGATGGTACAAGAATGGATTGAAAACACGTGAGAGTAGGGTCTGAAGTAACCTCTGCAGGCAGTCTGGGGCTCTAGTGGGTATGGGCTGGGTGAGTTATTGTTGCTCAGTCACTAAGTCATGTCTGATTCTTTGTGACTCCATGAACTGCAGCACACCAGGCTTCCCTGTCTTTCACTCTCTCCTGGAGTTTGCTCAAACTCAAGTCCATTGAGTTGATGATGCCAGCCAACCATCTCATCCTCTATCACCCCCTTCTCCTTCTGCCCTCAATCCTTCCCAGCATCAGCATCTTTTCCAATGAGTTGGCTCTTCACATCAGGTGGACAATGTATTGGAGCTTCAGCTTCAGCATCAGTCCTTCCAATCAATATTCAGGGTTGATTTCCTTTGGGACTAACTGGTTTGATCTCCTTGCAGTCCAAAGGACTTTCAAGAGTCTTCTCCAACACCACACTTCAAAAGCATCAATTCTTCGGTGCTCAGCCTTCTTTATGGTCAAACTCTCACATCTGTACATGACTACTGGAAAAACCACAGCTTTGACTAGATGGACCTTTGTTGGCAAAGTGATGTCTCTGCTTTTTAATATGCTGTCTAGGTTTGTCATACCATTTGGGAGGTGAGGTGGGTAACTTTAATTGACAGAAGGAATGGAACTAAAGTAATAATACATTTTCTATTAACACACAAAAATCATTATGTAAGGCAATTCATTAAATATATCTAATACCCATTAGGCCTATTCTTCAAAACAAAATAAAGCAAAGATTTTTGATGGCTCTTCCCCCTTAACAAGGTGTCAAATCCTAGCATTCTTCAAAGACTCCTGCAAACATTTCATCTTCTCAGAACCTTCTTCTAGCAATGTTAGGCAGAATGAAGTCCTTCCTCATCTAAGTTCCCACAGACTTTATAGATGCCTATTGGAGAAGGCAATGGCACCCCAATCCAGTACTCTTGCCTAGAAAATCCCATGGACATAGGAGCCTGGTAGGCTGCAGTCCATGGGGTTGCTAAACTGAACACGACTGAGCAACTTCACTTTCACTTTTCACTTTCATGCATTGGAGAAAGCAATGGCAACCCACTCCAGTGTTCTTGCCGGGAGAATCCCAGGGATGGCGGAGCTTGATGGGCTGCCATCTATGGGGTCGCACAGAGCCGGATATGACTGAAGTGACTTAGCAGATCATTACTATTTTCTTATGTGACCATTTCTCCTGCTAGAAGAAAAATCCACAAAGGCAGAAATCACGCTTTCACCTTCCTCCCCACAAGACAACAAAAATGGCAGATAAAAATCCAGAAACATCAATAATAATATTAAATACAAATGGTCCAGTCACTCAACTAAAAGCCAGAAATTGTCAAATGGATAAATACAACAAAACCAACTATATTTTTCTATAAGAGACCAACTATAAATATAAAATATAGGCTAAAGAATGAAAAAAAGATATATCATGCAAAAATTAGATAAAAAAAAAAACTAGAGTTGGAAAAGGTGATAACTGAAATTATAAAGATGGACAGTATAGTGAACAGAGTCAGAACCAGACTGTTGGAGGCCTGTTTCAAGATGATGTTAAAATATATTGCAAAGAAATAGAGGAAAACAACAAAATAGGAAAGACTAGAGATCTCTTCAAGAAAATTAGAGATACCAAAGGAACATTTCACGCAAAGATGGGCTCGATAAAGGACAGAAATGGTATGGACCTAACTGAAGCAGAAGATATTAAGAAGAGGTGGCAAGAATACATAGAAGAACTGTACAAAAAAGATCTTCACGACCCAGATAATCACGATGGTGTGATCACTCACCTAGAGCCAGATATCCTAGACTGTGAAGTCAAGTGGGTCTTAGAGAGCATCACTAGAACAAAGCTAGTGGAGGTGATGGAATTCCAGTTAAGCTCCTTCAAATCCTGAAAGATGATGCTGTGAAAGTGCTGTACTCAATATGCCAGCAAATTTGTAAAACTCAGCAGTGGCCACAGGACTGAAAAAGGTCAGTTTTCATTCCAATCCCAAAGAAAGGCAATGCCAAAGAATGCTCAAATTATCACACAATTGCACTCATCCCACATTCCAGTCAAGTAATGCTCAAAATTCTCCAAGCCAGGCTTTAGCAATACGTAAACTTCCAGATGTTCAGGCTAGATTTAGAAAAGGCAGAGGAACCAGAGATCAAACTGCCAACATCCGCTGGATCATCGAAAAAGCAACAGAGTTCCAGAAAAACATCTATTTCTGCTTTATTGACTATGCCAAAGCCTTTGGCTATGTGGATCACAATAAACTGTGGAAAATTCTGAGAGAGATGGGAATAGCAGACCACCTGACCTGCCTCTTGAGAAATCTGTATGCAGGTCAGGAAGCAACAGTTAGAATTGGACATGGAACAACAGACTGGTTCCAAATAGGAAAAGGAGTACGGCAAGGCTGTATATTGTCACCTGGCTTATTTAACTTATATGCAGAATACATCATGAGAAACGCTGGACTGGAAGAAGCACAAGCTGGAATCAAGATTGCCGGGAGAAATATCAACAACCTCAGATATGCAGATGACACCACCCTCATGGCAGAAAGTGAAGAGGAACTAAAAAGTCTCTTGATGAAAGTGAAAGTAGAGAGTATGAAAAAGTTGGCTTAAAGCTCAACATTCAGAAAATGAAGATCATGGCATCTGGTCCCATCACTTCATGGGAAATAGATGGGGCAACAGTAGAAAGTGTCAGACTTTATTTTGGGGGCTCCAAAATCACTGCAGATGGTGACTACAGCCATGAAATTAAAAGATGCTTACTCCTTGGAAGAAAAGTTATGACCAACCTAGATAGCATGTTGAAAAGCAGAGACATTCCTTCGCCAACAAAGGTCCATCTAGTCAGGGCTACGGTTTTTCCAATGGTCATGTATGGATGTGAGAGTTGGACTGTGAAGAAAGCTGAGCACCAAAAACTTGATGCTTTTGAGCTGTGGTGTTGGAGAAGACTCTTCAGAGTCCCTTGGACTGCAAGGAGATCCAACCAGTCCATTCTGAAGGAGATCAGCCCTGGAATTTCTTTGGAAGGAATGATGCTGAAGCTGAAACTCCAGTACTTTGGCCACCTCATGCGAAGGGTTGACTCATTGGAAAAGACTCTGATGCTGGGAGGATTGGGGACAGGAGGAGAAGGGGACAACAGAGGATGAGATGGCTGGATGGCATCACTGACTCGATGGACAGGAGTCTGAGTGAACTCCGGGAGTTGGTGATGGTCAGGGAGACCTGGCATGCTGCGATTCATGGGGTCACAAAGAGTCAGACATGACTGAGTGACTGAACTGAACTGAAAATATATTTAGTTCACTCTCATCTTACAACAGAACTTCCTAAATCCTGAGAACACTGCACTCCTATTTTCCTGCTTAACTGCTAAATCTCTGCAGTAGATGTCTAAATTCACTTTCCTTTAGTCAACTTTCACTAATTTCTCCATCTCTTGCCAAAAGAGCCTCTGTTAAGGTTACCAAGGGCCTGCATACACTAACTCCAAAGGTCATTTTCAGTCTTCATTTCACTTGATTTTCAACAGCATATGACTCCAGTGAACATCACCCTTCTGGAAATTCTCTCTTCTCATGGCGTCATACTTTCTTGGTTTCTCCTTCCCTCTTTGCCTGTTCCTTCACAGCTTCCTTTGCATCTTTATCCTCTTCTACTCAGGCATTATGTTTTGGAGTTTTTCAAGCTTCATTCTTAGGCCTTTTCTCTTCTTACTCTACAAACCAACCCTATGTAGTCTCAGTCTTGCTAGCAGCTTCAAGTCCTACCTGTATACAGTGACTTGAATTTTTTATCTACAGCTTGGCACATTGCTTGAATTCTGTATCAAGTAGCCTTTTTGACATTTTTGCTGGATGTCTCAATGGTACCTCAAACTTAACATACTCAAAATTAAATTCACAATATCCACCGTCATCCCATTCCACTGTTTCTCTAAGTAAATGAAATCATTGATCCATTTTCAAAAGCAAAAACCAAACAAACAAAAAAACAACTAGGAATTGTTTGACACATCCTCATCTCTTGTTCTTCACATTCAATTGTTTCTTCATACTACAGCCAAAGTGATCTTTTTAAAAAATGCAAACCTGAACATATCGTTCTGTCTATAAAGTTTTTTAATGATTCTTACTTTGCTCTTAAAGATAACAAAGTCTGGCCTCTGCCCTTTTCTCCAGATCATTCTTACCTCAGACTACTCTTTCCTTTGCTATCTTTATTCTAGCTGATTTATCAGTTTCTTCCTCACACCACAGAGCCTTTATAGACGTCTGTTTTCCTCTCCTCCTCACGACACTCCAGCATTCCTGGGTACCTCATACCCAGTCTTCTGATGTTAGCTTAAGCATCACTGACCCAGAAAACACTTAACTGATACTTTAGTCTAGGGTAGGCTCATTTGTTTAAAAAGCTCTTATACACCTAAGTTCTTCTCTTTCAATGAACTTATCTTGGTTAGTAATCACATATTCATTAGTGTGATTATGTGAAAAGTATTTATCTTCACTGTTAAGATTTTAAGTTCATGAAAGCAAAGATTGTCTCTTTCAGTTCACATGGCACTCCCAGGACCAAAATCAAGCTTGCTACAGAACAGACCCTGAATAAATATTAAACTAATGGGTGGAGAATTAACAACAATAATACAAAGAAGGCAGAGCTCAAGAAAGTAGAGGCCAGAGACCAATGAAGAAAAAATGATAACAAGAGAAACAAAGGAGGTATTTAAAGAAAAAAGTAGTTGAAGCTTCATATTGTCCAAGAAAGATGAAAAGAGATGAGAAGGAAGAAATGGATAAGCAGGGCAAGCAGAAAATTTTGGTGCCCTATAAGAAAATAGTATCAGTAGAATGAGTACGTAAACAAAGAAAGTATAGACTGGTTTTCAAGAACGTTTCAGTGAAAAGAAGGGAAGACAAGGCTGCAGAAAGGGCAGAGCTCAGCTACAGGAAAATACTGATGGTGATCACAGAGCAGGAGTTACATGTTCAAGGTTACAGTAGGAAGCAGGACAAAATGACATGGTTTGAAGCTGAAGACTATTAGTAAACAATCTTTTCCTGTGGTGTAATCTCAATTACCTTCTATGAAGATAATGGTAATAAATTAATAGATAACTTTTTTGGATTACAAAGTGCAAGGGAAAGTACAAAGTACTTGAACACTTTTCTCTAGACCTCCCAACATCTCTTTTAGGGAGTAGTATCATCATCCTCATTGTACAGATGAAAACCTGAGACCCAAGCCCCCCCGATTAGCAACTAACAGAGATTTAACTGGAATATAGATATATCTGATTTATATGGCAAATCAAATATATTATCAATTGGCTAACCCAATATCTATTCATTCCTTATTCCCTTGTCCCTTGACTCATTAGAGCTTAGGGTGATCACACAACCCATTTCCAGCTGATGGACTATAAGTGAAAATACATTTGGAATTTCCTTAGAAGGTTTTTCCTTTTTAAATATATATTAAATATCTATAATCTATTAAAGTTTTAAAATATCAATACTTAATAAATATATGATAGAAATATTTAATTTTTAATGGAGAATCTTTCAATGATTTATTATATATATAAAATAGATACTGCTGGGCCATCCTTTTCCTCTGAATGTGATTCCAAATTCTAGATCTGGCTGTCATCTTAACAGGGAGTGGTAGAAAAATTATAGAGAAGTTGAACCACTAACCTAATGACAATAGCCACCTACTTCTAGACTTCTCTCTGTATGAGGAAAAAAAATTGTCTTAAACATGTTACTCAAGTTTTCTCTTATTTACGCTTGACTCCCACTCCAGTACCCTTGCCTGGCAAATACCATGGACAGAGGAGCCTGGTAGGCTACAGTCCATGGGGTCACTAGGAGTCAGACACGACTGAACGACTTCACTTTCACTTTTCACTTTCATGCACTGGAGAAGGAAATGGCAACCCACTCCAGTGTTCTTGCCTGGAGAATTCCAGGGACGGCGGAGCCTGGTGGGCTGCCGTCTCTGGGGTCACACAGAGTTGGACACGACTGAAGGGACTTAGCAGCAGCTACTTCTAATGGACGTTAATTTGAAAGCTCAAGCTCTTATCTACCAAACTAGATCACCTCTCATCTATGAAATTAAAAGATTAACCTCCCTCAGAGAGTTCTTAAGAGGTCAAAAATGCATATAAAACTGTCTTGAAAAATAGAAGTTACAAATTTATCATTATTAATTTATTATTTACAAATTTATTCATTTATTGTTCTTTTATTATTACAAATTTATTATTCTTAAACAGTGATCCTCAACTATCCAGGGAACAGACTGATAGCATATATCCCACTGAAGGATGGGATTAGGCGGCAGTGTCGTAGGACACATCAGAACCTTGTGGGGAGAGTGTTCACACTACACACATTCCATTTTGAAAAGTACTGCCTAAGTGAACCTCTTCTTATAAGCAAGATGATGAGCACATCCTGTAAATCTTCTCAGAAGGTTGAGAAGGGAAGCTTTATTATAACCATGAGGTATATTAATCAGACCTTCACTAAGATATCAATAGCTTAATAACTGGTAAAAAAAATTTTTTTGAGTCCATGGGGAAATAATCCCACCTTACCATACTTTCTCAAAACATAAGTAATTATTTTCATATGAATAACAGAATGAACAATCAATAACAGTATGACCTAACAAAGCTGACATAGTATAATATTAACCAATGGGATCAGAGAACTAGCAGGAAGAAATCTAAGTATGTTTTAAAGAAATACTAGAATGAATTCCAAATACTTATACAAATCTTTATGAAGGTTTCCTCTTCATTTTAACTTCTCTTATTTGAGGTCCGATTTACTACTCAGTCATTAAGAAATTAACAAAGTAATTTTTAAAATTGAACTCAACTGAATTCACATCTCAGATCTCAAATAACTAATTTGCTCATTTACTGGATTAAGTGTTAGAAACTCTTCATTCAGTAATCAATTGCTGAGCACCTACTATGGGCCAGACTGTTCTCGGCACTAGAGTGCCTTTACAGCTGCAAAGAAAACACCCCAAATTGCTTGACTTTATGGAACTTATATTCTACGAGGGTGAGCAGCAAAATAGACAACAATAAATAAATAAAACACAAAATGTGTAAGTTGCTAAGTGCTATAGTGAAAAAAATAAAGCAAGGAAGGTAGAAGATAGACAAGCAAGAAGAGGTGAGAATGAGAGTCTGTGGGGTGGGGGAGGGTTAGTGGTTGCAGCTTCAAATACCATGGTCATAAAGCTTCACTGGGATGCTGACACTTAAGCTACTACTCAAAGGAGCTGAATAACTGAACCACAGCTATGCATCTATTTACTTTATGTTAACTCTTTTTCTGTTGAATATATCATTTGAAACTTGTCAATAGCTGAATGGCAAAATGATACTGTTTTTCGTTACAAGTCACCTTGATCCATTCTCAAACCAAAAAAGGAAAAAACACATTCCAATTATTGATAACCCTCTGAATCCCACTGTTGACATATCTGGCTCTTGAGGAAAAAGTTGAAATTGTATTTTATTCCTTTATGTCAGAAATACATTCACTTTTATACCCCCCAAACATGTATTGCAAGTGGAAAAAAATTTTGTTTGGTCTTAAATGAGCCCAAATTTCATCATGGGCTAAAATTTTAAGACATAAAATGACTGCTGAAACTGAATTTTAATCATATAGATGAATCACAACATGCATCTTTAGCTAGACATGTATTATGGATAAGTCTAGTTTTCTACAGAGAATAATCACATGTTCTAATTACCATTTTGGTTATACACATAATTAATAATATTCTGTCTTTAATGGGACACACTGAATCTTCAGACAGTTGAAAGCTTTAACTATGCATACTGCCAAACCCAACTGTCAGCTGCACTACCAAACACAAAGGAATCTTGATGTAGTGTTTTAGCATTGATAACAATACGCATATCTTTATACGTGATACAATGCAAAAATTAATTGCTTTCCTTCCTTCAAAATTTTCTCCACACTTATTTTATTCTCCACATAATTTTATGCTGCTTGACTGCTCACTTATTCTAAACTAGATATATTGGTGAGTGATCGGATGAACAACAAAAACATGAGTGTAAATGTGACCCAAGATTCAAAGACAAAAAATATAGTGTAGGACTTACTGATTGTAAACTTTCATTTTCACGTAAACAAGCCGTGTGAAGTTCTGATTTCAAGGTTGCAATGTGACTTCGATGAGATGTCATTTCCTTTTCTAATGTAGCAATTCTAGTGCTTGCAAGCTGGTAGACATCCACGAAACTTTTAATCATAGCCTTCAGAAATAAAAATAGTGTCACATACAATTCAAATAAAGCTGTCCCCAAAGGAAAATTTCCATAATTTTAAAGCAAAATCATTAAAATTTTAAAATAAACAACTTTTCATCTTCCTTTAAAATAATAAAGCTAAACCTCACATTTTGTATTGAGAACAGTGACTATTTTAAGAAAGTTTGGGAGAAAATAATTGAGATTCCTTTTCCACAGTATTTATTTAAATAAGGTATACTTTGATCTATTGTGCTTAAAATTTAGAATGCAGTTTTTAAAGGTGGCACACTTATTTTCTTTGTAAAGTTAAATTCAAGTTGTAATTTGACCTAAATTTCAATCTTAAGACACACAGTAGATGGATATATAAGCAAGATATTTTGAAATAAGCTTAGTGTAATTTTCAATCTACCTAAAAAGCAAGTGCTTTGAAACAAAAGGAGGTGGACTAATCCTGTGATTAAGAGTAAATATTATAATTCCTATATTGTAAGAAAAGCATAATTATGTCCTTGCGTTATACTAGATACAATAAAATTAATAACATAAGCAAATGCTGTTAATTCTTTCTCTTCCCTAAGTAGTGTAATATTTGGGGGAATTGTTGGTTCTCTGTATCACAGTGTAATCATATTTTGTAAACTTAAGCTTCTAAAGGAACCAATAATGAATTTTAAGTCCAAGAATACTAGTATATCTTGTTTTAAGTCTTTCAAAATACTTCAAGTACAATAAAGTAAAACCAAACATTTCAAAGACATGTTCAATACAATGTTATATTATTTGTAAGAAAACATGTTCCAACCACAGCAACAACTTAGAACAATGGTAGACAGTCTGAGAATTTCCAAATTACATTCAGTCTGAAGAGTGGTTTGAGATAGCTTTACAAAACTAGATATTTGGGCATATGCATATGAAATAATCTGGTGAACAAAAAGTAAGAAACAACGCATGCAATGTGTGAGAAACAGAAGTAGGTGTTACTTGTATAATTGTTAAAATCCATACCTTTTTGCCTAATGAATGCCTATTTGCCCTCAAAAACCCAGTTCAGAAACCACCCCTTTAACGAAGCCTCTTTTGAGCCCAAAGGCAGTGTTAATTTCTGTTCTGGTTCTCTGTGGGTCCCTCATGCTTGCATGTAATTTTTCATTTATTGCTTTGGCAGAAACGCATTCATTGACATGTTTACATTCACTACATCAAGGAGCTGCCTAGACCAGATGGTCTGCCAAATCTAATCATCTTTTTATCTTCAGGGATGGCCTGAATGACTGACTGGAAGGAAGGAGGAAGAGAGGAAGAAAGAAAAGAAAGAAAGGAAAAAGAAAAAGTCTGTAAAGGGGAAAAGCCACAAGTTGAATAGGCATGTTCAACTTGAGAAAAAAAAAATGCCTTGGGAAAATATAACCTTAACACTCTAACGAATAAATTACTGTGTGTGTGTGTGCTAAGTTGCTTTAGTCATGTCCGAATAAACTGCTAACCATACTTTATTCAAAGTCAGAAAAAGAAGCAAAAGCATAGTAGTAGGCATAAAAGATAGAGTACACAAAAGTGAATTCTATTACCCAATACTAAATAAGCATAGTACAACTTCATGTCTGGGAACATCTCACATGTCCTCTCTCATCTCACATTCCTTACCTTAAGTCATTTCAAGGTAAAATTAGGGCTAATGCTAATACAAAATATTTCCCTAAATTTCAAAAGTAGATAAAAATAAAAATTATAAAATCATATGTTTCTTCCTATACTGACTCTCTCTCCACTTCTGTAAATTCATTCATCTTCTACACTGAGATGGTGGGCCAGAAAGAAGTCATATTAATATTTTTTTTCTGGTTCTCACGCTGCCTCTTAGTTACCTTTATCTTATTGGGGCATGTGATCTCTCTGAGTCTCCACCTTCTCCCTCCATAAAAATGGGGAGAAGTGTCTTCTTCTTGCTTATTTCTAAAACGGTTGTAAAGATCACATTGGTAAAAATCTAACACAAAGCGATTCTCTTAACCATTCAACTAATGCAAAGCCATTCTCTTAACCCTTCAACTACACTGCCTCTCAAGTAAAGAAGAAGAAGAAAAAAAAGAAGCCCTCTAAAAAACAGTAAACTAGTCAATTTCATTGTATGATTACCACTGTTCTAATTTTAAATTCTCCACTAAGATCTTAATGAGACAATCTGTGATAGGGGCTCATATACATATGCTCTTGTTATATAAGAACCTAAAAGGCATGAAAACTTGCATAAATGCTTTTTAATAAAAAGAAGAACGTACCCTTCTATTAATAGTAGGTTCCTGGATTATTATTTCAATATAAGTCATAATAGAACCAGCCTCTAATATTTAAGGATAAAGAGGTTCAACATTTGAAAAGCTATCCTATTTCTTAAATTTAGAGTAATACATCTCATGGATTCTCGTATACATGATAGTCTAAAAGGAATATACAATATAAATGATATTCTCTCAAATCATTTTTTTAAAATAAAATACTTTTTGAGAAGTTATGTCTGAATTATTATATGATAGATGGAACAAAAGTCAATTATTTTGGCTCCTTCCTTGATCTACTTTTAATAACTAAATTATAAAATAAGGGGCAGTATTAAGAGAAGCCACCTATTACTTCTTTATAACATTAAAAAGAATAAAATAATAATCTTACTTTTTGCTTAGGATTTAGACTCTTTAGCATTTAAAATCATTAAAGCACTATTTCATTTGAGAGACGAGAGCATATAACACCGTGCAGGGCATTTTTTCAGGGCAGCAAAGGTACAGTGATCAATACAGAAAGTATGTTTCACGGAACCAGTGCATGTAAAATACACTACATGCTTCTAAAATGAAAACCTCCTTCAGAATTGAGAGGCGGGGAGGAGTATCAATGAAATGGCAGAGCTATTCAAAGATGCCACAGCTCTTTTGAAGAATAAAGAATGTTAACTTCCAGTATTAAAAAGTGATTCAAACTATGTTATAAAGGAGGCCAGTGGAAAAAAATCCATCTTTTTAGTATAAAAGAAAGGTGCCAACTTGGTAGAAGAAATGGAAATGGCAGTCGGAATCAGGGGAGGGGAGGGTGGAGGAGGGAGTGAACATCTTATGACCTCTCTATCAATCTCCTAAAGTCTAGCCCTCTACAGCACTCCTCACTCCTGGATTAAAAACATCACCCCTTTTCACATTAGGAAAAAATGACAGAGCAGCGCGGTGCTGTGAACAGCATGCCCAGCATTTGAGAATTTATTCCATGTCGTCTTTAGCCCTTGGGATTTTGACTATACCATGCCAGGAGATATGAATCTCAGTGGGCTTTATCTAGTTATACGAGAAACAGAACAAAAAGCAGTTTCTGGACAAAAATAGACTTTTGATTTAGAGATAATCTATTGTGTGTATAATCAGCATAACAAGATGAGAAAGTACAAACATAAACTTTCACATCTATTTTAAGGAAAAGCATAAGCGTTTTAGAATAAAAATAATTCTGAGATACTATCATTTGTACTAGTATATTATTTATATAATTTGTTATGTACATATTATGTAGTTCTGACTGACTTCAAAATTAGACTTCAGGGAAAGTGGAAGTCTTAGGAAGCTGATGCTAGTTGAAGGAACAATTAGTGAAAAATGTCATAAGGCTGAGATGCCAACAGATAGTAAATTTTCTATTTATATTTTCGAGTAAGTAATTGGGTTGCAAGAACCTGACATTTTACTTTAAATTATGTAATCATGGGTATATTTCATTTCTATATACTACATAAATAAACCATATGAAACAGATAGACCAGATATATCAAATATGTTAAAACAATATATCTCCATAAAATGGGGAAAATGAGTCCTACCTCACAAAGATTGTGTGTGGTGGGGTTAAATTAATTTAATACATGAACAGATAGTAAGTATCTGGCATACAACACACACTCAGGTAAATGTTAGCTATAATACTGACAATGGTATTAGGAAAATTACTATTTTAACTCATAAAAGACAGACTCTATTTCTGAGGGGTATTATTGGACATAAGTATTTTAAATATAAGATATTCTATACATATTGAATATATTAATTTTTTTCAAACATAAAGAATACTAAAGGCTAATGAATGTTTACTTCCTAACAAGAAAATGTCTCATTATGAGAGTAAAAGGTACTATTTAAAGAATAATACCTATGGCTGATTTATGTTAAGGTTTGATAGAAAACAACAAAATTCTGTAAAGCAATTATCCTTCAATTTAAAAATAAATAAATTTTTATAAAAGAAGAAAGTAATGCCATTTGCCAAAATACAAATGGACCTAGCAATCCTCATACTGAGTGAAGTCAAACAGAGAAAGAAAAATATTGTATGATATTACTCATATGGGGAATCTAAAAATAGGGTACAAATAACTTATCTACAAAACAGAAATAAAGTTGCGGATGTAGAAAACAAATTTATGTTTACCAGGGGGTAAAAGGGGAGGGATAAATTTGGAGATTGGGATTGACTATGCACACTACTATATATAAAAGAAATAGCTAATAAGGACCTACTGTATAGCAGAGAGAAGTCTATTCAATACTCTAATGCCCTATCTGGAAAAAGAATCTACAAAAGAGTGGACACATGTATGTGTATAATTGATTCACTTTGCTGTACAGCAGAAACTAACACAACATTGTCAATCAACTATACTCCAATAAAATTTTTTAAATAATAAAAGTTGTGCATGTGTTCATATGCACGTGTGCTAAAATTGCTTCAGTGTGTCCAACTCTGCACCCCATGGACTGTAGCCCTCCAGGCTTCTCTGTCCATGGGATTCTCCAGGCAAGAATACTGGAGTGGGTTACCATGCCCTCCTCCAAGGGAATTTCCCAACCCAGGGATCAAACCCCTGTCTCTCATGTCTCCGGCATTGGCAGGTGGGTTCTTTACCCCTAGTGCCAGTAAAAGTTACTATTTAAGATGTCTTTCCTAAGAAAGAAAGTCTTATAATGATAACATTCTCATAGTTTTTAGTATCAAATTTTATTCCTTGGCACCTGGAATTAAAGGAAAATTATTTTATTATTACAGAGTTAGGCTGTAAGGTTGCTCATTTAGTTGATTTACTTTCATTCCAATACCTTACAAGTGCAGAGATGCAGCAGACCATGAGGGTTAAAGGGTCTATTACTAGTAGTCTGCAAATAGCCACTATGCTCCCCAGTCAGGAGCCAGTCTAAGATCCAGAAACAGACTCCAGTCTGGATGTCTGGTTTCTGGCCCTGGTCCTAAATACGTGGTTCTTCATGACATTCCAGTACAAAGTTGTATAGGAAAGACTTGATCGGGACGGGATGGGAGACTGCCTTCAACCTACTTGCTTTATTTACCACATGGAATTATGTGGATGTGTGTGCGTGCATGTGCAGGCTTCAAAGCTGACAGACAAGACTGCTTTCAGCCAACATGAATCCCAAGGAATCAATAAGGAACAGAAAGTAGAAGGGGCCAGAAACAAAATTTTGAGAAATCCTATCCAAAACATACACAAGAAAACACTCCTACAAAGATGTAACCAGCTACAAGTGGACTTGAAGCTACGCATATACAGCCACGAGAAGTAGGAGAGAGACTTAACTTGGCTTTAACAGTATGAAACCCCTTAGGCTCAACAGAATGTTGTAACTAATGATTTTAGTGCAAGAAATATGATTGGGTATGCTTTCAGTTCAGTTCAGTTCAGTCGCTCAGTCGTGTCCAACTCTTTGCAACCCCATGAATCGCAGCACGCCAGGCCTCCCTGTCCATCACCAACTCCTGGAGTTCACTCAGACTCACGTCCATCGAGTCAGTGATGCCATCCAGCCAACTCATCCTCTGTCGTCCCCTTCTCCTCCTTCCCCCAATCCCTCCCAGCATCAAAGTCTTTTCTTTGTATGCTTTACAACTTTAAAAATCTGGTATATCTTTTAGGCGATACAGGTTATCCCCTAGTCTTCAAAAAGTTTGCCTTATGACATTTTACTTTCACTTCACCTGCATTAGTACCTGGTTTTGCTAACTGAAAGAAACCTGAAGAGGATTTTTGTTTTCACCTTAAAAACGTCAAAATGCAAAAACATCAGGTATTCTGCGGGGTGTTTGTTTTGCAGGGAGCCCGTTTGGAGGCAGCGTTCACCCAGAATTGTTAAGTGACCCTCTAAACTCCTTCCGGGAACTCCTCTCAGCATCTCAGCCCACATAGCTTTGTGCTGCATCTGTGAGCATCTGTGCTTTGTCTCCATTAATTTTGTTGATTCATTAGCAAGATGGGGCCTACGATAACTGCTCCTTCACTTAATGCCATTTCAGCTTATGACAGGTTTCTTAGGAATACTGTGCTTACAGATAGAGGAGAAACCTATTTGGAAGTCTAATACATAGTCCTTACCCTCACCACTCCCGCAACGCATGGTAAAGAGGGAAGATGCCCCTGGCGGAAGTGCACCACTGGTTGTGTTTATTAAATCATGACATGCATGCTTCAATCCTATCTATCAAGTAAACAATGTTTTGATTGGAATTTTGGCTAGAGAATGCCAACTTTCCTGAATCAACTGTTCTTTATACTACTATATGTCCTGTTTTTAATATCTTCATAAATGCATTTTATATTTAAACACATTTTATATTTTAACAAAAATTTGAACAGATTATTTTTATGTGTATACATAAACGAATTTTTACAGATTTAGATCATTTTTAGAAAAATCCCAAAATTCCAGAAACACTTCCAAACAGCTATTTTCATAATGCTACATAAAAATCCTTCAATAAAGCAGTCAGATTTCTTTTTTTAATCTGTTGTGACAGAATGTATTTTGTCTTAAGTTCCTTCAAAAATTTTTTCTAGATATAATGTTTTTGATAGCCACTTGCCATCAAAGAAAAGGTCTATAGATTGAGATCTCTTCTCTTTATTTTATAGAAAAGTGCCATAATTCACCCAAGTTCAAGAGGACTTTGAACTACTTCGTCACAAGAAAACTAGCAAACTTTATATAGAAGATTTTAAAGACTATCTCTTAACTCATTGTAAACTACTGTAAAGACTATACTACGTAAAATAATTTAGTGCATAAACCACTTAACCATCCAGAGTACACAACAGTTCATGGTGAAATGCAAAGAAAGTAAATAAACAAGTGAGGACACTCTTCTTAGCCCCGTTGCACTGCAAAATCCTTCCACCTTTCCCCAACATAACTGACAGGAAATATGAATGCTTAAAAAATGGACCAAGTGATGACACCAGTGCCAATCTATATCAAAGAGTGAAAATTTTATCTCCTACTTTATAAAAAAAATTAGGAAGAGTCCATTGTCTTGTATACCAACTGAGATGTATTCAGTCTCCAAAGTGAGTTAAATGGGAAAAAAAAAAAACCCTAAAGACTTCCATATACAGATTTCATATTATATTTAGTTCTTTGAATAACTTTATTTTATAGAGTTTCAGGTTCACAGAAAAGTGAGTGGGAAGTACAGAAATTTCTCATATAACCCCTGTCCCGACAAACCCAAAACATCCTTTACCAGAGTGGCACATATGCTATAATCAGTGAACCTATACTGACACGTCATCACCCAAAACCCATAGCTTACATTCACGTGGACTCTTGGCGCTACACATTCTGTGAGTCTGGACAAATGTATAACGACATGTGCCCACCACTGCAGGCGGAACAGAGCACCAGTTTCCCTGACCTACACTCCTCCGCACCTATTCATTCCCCACTCCTCCCCAACCCCTGCAACTGCTGATCTTTCTAATGTCTCATAGCTTTTATATTAACTTTTTAATCTTTCTTTCAAAAATCTTTTAAAATCGTATCTTTAAAATTTTATATTTTTCTTTGTTTTATGTTACAGAGCTTATTTAATAGTGTCACAAGTATAAAAATATAAACACATACATATACTGGGGATTCCTTGTTGTTTCAGTTGTGTCCAACTCCCCACAGACCGTGGCCTGCCAGGCTCCTCTGTCCCTGGGATTTCCCAGGCAACAATCCTGGAGTGGGTTGCTATTTCCTTCTCCAGGGGATTTTCCCCAACTCAGGGATCAAACTCACATCTCCTGTACTGGCAAGCATATTCTTTATCGGTGAGCCACTGGGGAAGCTCTCCATTGGGAACACCGGCTCAAAAATACAAGTAAGTAATCAACAAGCACGGAGAGCACCCCTCTGCATCACAGGGTGACTGACTGAGCTAGACGGCTCTTCCCCTACTGGTTAAAAGAGAGCACCCCACAAACTGAATCAGTGAGTAGCCTAGAGCCAGAAAGGCAACATTAGGCCTCAGGAAGCCTCCACATCCAGGAGACAATTGACCAACCCAACGTGCCTGGCAGGAGACACATTTCTTTCCCTAACACTCAGCTGCAAGCTCCAGTAATCAGATTCCTCATCTACATAAGCATAAAAAGCAGCATCACACTCCAGGATAACCAAAAACCTAATGACCTAAAATAACACAGATTTAGCATCTCATAGTTTCTACTGGTCTAGCAGGGTTAGCTGGGCCCTCCTCTCAGGGTCTTGCAAGGCTGAAATAAAAGTGTTAGCTGGAGCTTTGATTTTTTTCTCATCTGAGACTCAGGGCCTTCTTCCAAGCTCATTCAAGTTGTTGGCAGAATTTGGTTCCTTCCAGTTGTAGAATGGAGGTCCCCATTTTCTTTTAGGCTGTCAACTAGGGTGACTCTCAGCTCCTAAGGACCTCCCTCAGATCCTTGCCAAAAGGATCCCTCCTTCCTCAGCTTGGCTGTTTGCTTTCTTCCAGGCCAGCAGAAGAACACATCTCTGACACTTCACCTTCTTTTAAAGGGCTCATCTGATTAAGTCAGGCCCACCCAGTATGATCTCCTATTTACTGGTCTCACCCTCAAGAAGAGGGAGTTAATTACACAATTTATGTATGCTGGGTAGGAGATCTTGGGGATCATCTTATAACTCTGATTAGACCTTATACAAAAATAAGTTCAAAGTTGATCACAGATTTAAATGTAAAACATAAAGCTGTAAGAATTTTAGGAGAAAACGTAGGTGAAAATCTTCAGCATCTAGGACTTGGCAAAGAGTTCTTGGACCTGATAACAAAAGCATGATTCATAAACAAACAAACAAAAAAATGAACAAGTTGATTTAAACTAAAATCTAAAACTTTTGCTCTGTGAAAGATCTTGTTTCAAAGATTAAAAGACAGACTACAAACAAGAAAACTATTTGCAAACCATCTATCTGATAGAGGACTAGCTTTCAGAAAATATTTTTTAAAAACTCTCAAAACTCAATAGTAAAGAGACAAACACTCCAATTAGAAAAATGAGCAAAATATACTAAGATGTATTTTACCAAATAATTCTCTTTACAAATTGCAAATAAGCATATTATTTGCAATACTGGCCACTAGAGAATTATAAAAACCACAGTGAGATATCACTACATACCGAATGGAAGGGCTCAAAGAAAAAATTGTGACATCATCAAAAAATGACAAGGAAACAGAAAAATTGGATCTTATGCAGCTTGGTGAGAATAAAGAATGGTATAGACACTCTGGAAAACAAGAGTTTAGCAGTTTCTTTAAAAAAAAAAAAAAAAAACCTAAGCATACACTCATATATGGCCTAGCAATCACATTTTTGAACACATTTATTCTAGAGAAATGAAAATTTATGTTCACCTAAAAATAGGTACATGAGGGACTTCCCTGGTGGTCCAGTGATCAAGAATTTGCCTCACAATGCAGGGGACGTGGGTTTGATCCCTGGTCAGGAACTTAAGATCCAACAAGCCATGGAGTAATTAAGCCCATGTGCCAAACTACTGAGTCCACGTGCCACAACTAGACAGTCCATGCACCACAACCAAAGATCTCACACGATACAATGAGGATCCCATGTGCCACAACTAAGACCTGATGCAGCTGAATTTAAAAATGTACACGATTGTTCACAGCTTCATACATAACAGCCCAAAATCAGAAACAATGAAAATATATTTCAGTGGATGAATGGCCCAACGAAGTTTGGGAACAGCCATACCATGAATATTATTAGTCAGCAATATAAAGGAATAAATTATTGACAGATATATTAATAACAACTTGGACAGATTTCAGGGACATCATGTTGAGTGAAAAAGTCAACCCAAAAGGTTACATTCTGTAGGACTGCAGTTACATATTCTTGAAATGACAAAATTATAGAGACAAAGCATTTAGTGGCTACCAGGGGCTAGCGCTGATTTCCAGGGAGGGGCTGCTATGTCTGTAAAGTGGTTAGCAGAGAAAAATCTTTGTAGTGATGTAACAGCATTGTATCTTGATCATGGTCATGACTACACAAATACACACATAATAAAATATCATAGAACTATACATATTATTGGGGCAATGGCAATTTTCTGATTGCAGTACTGTCCTAAAGTTATGTAAGATGTAATATTAGGGGAAACCGAGTGAAGGATACATAGGAACTTCTCTGTACTATTCTGTAACTTCTTGTGAGTATAATTATTTCAAAATCAAAAGTGTGTGTGTGTGTGTGTATGTGCTGTATGCTAACATTTAGCTAAAAAGAGGATATATACAAATTTATCTATATCTATTTTAAAAACAAATAAACAAGGAGAGAAGAATACATCTCTTAAAGTTTAAATGGTAGCTATTTATCTGGCAAAGGCCTGGACTATCCACTATCTACTCTTCTGCCTACAACTCCTACAGACTTCTTCATATAGATACTTGGGTTAAACAAGTATCACACTCAGCCTGAGAGGATGTCAGACAAATTTCTGTATTTGCTCACTGACTGGCACAGAAATGCCAGAAGGAGCCATAGGAGAGCCCGTAGCAGCAAAGGAGTCAGTGGAATCTAACTCAGGGCAATACGCTATCAGCCCAATTCTCCACTCAAAGTCAATCCCACATCTGCCTCAAAAAGTAACCTGTGGGGGGTGGGCTTAAGATGCTGGAGGAATAGGATGGGGAGACCACTTTCTGCCCCACAAATTCATCGAAAGATCATTTGAACGCTGAGCAAATTCCACAAATTTACAACTTCTGAATGCTGGCGGAGGACACAAGGCACCCAGAAAAGCAGCCCATTGCCTTCGAAAGGAGGTAGGACAAAACATAAAGGATGAAAAGAGAGATCAACAGTTAGGGATAGAGACCCATTCGGGGAGGGACTGGTGAAGGAGGAGAAGTTTCCAAACATCAAGAAATCCTCTCACCAGAGGGTCTGTGGGGAGTTTTGGAATCTCATAAGGCAACATAACTGGAAGAAAAAAAAAACCAACCCACAGATTACACGCCAAACCACAACTCCCAGCAGAGAAGTAGCCCAGACGCCCATGTCCACCACCAGCAAGCAGGGGCTGAACAGGGAAGCACAGGCTACATTGCTTAGGGTAAAGACCGGGCCTGAACAGCCTGAGGACAATCTGAGGGAGCTAATGTGAGATATCCAGAGAGAGAGGGAAAAAAGAGAGAGAGAGAGAAAGAGTGAGAGAACTTTCCCACAAAAAGCTCTAACCCAAGGCACTCTTGGGCTCAGCCACAGAACAAAGGACTGAGTGAATGCCAGAGGACAGCTAGCCAGCTGTGGACCTTTTTCTCAAGTGCACACGGAACCTTCTCCAGGATAGATCACATCCTGGGCCATAAATATAGCCTTAGTAAATTCAAAAAATATTGAAATCATTCCAAGCATCTTTTCTGACCATAATGCAGTAAGATTAGATGTCAATTACAGGAAAAACTATAAAAATAAAAACATATGGAAGCTAAATAACACACTTCTGAATAACCAACAAATCACAGAATAAATCAAAAAAGAAATCACAATATGCATAGAAATAAATGAAAATGAAAACACAACAACCCAAAACCTATGGGATTCAGTAAATGCAGTGCTAAGGGGAAGGGTCATAGCAATACAAGCTTAACTCAAGAAATAAGAGAAAAATCAAAAAAATAACCTAACTCTACACCTAAAGAAAAGAAGAACCCCAGGGTTACTACAAGGAAAGAAATCATAAAAATTAGGGCAGAATTAAATGCAAAAGAAACAAAAGAGACCATAGCAAAAATCAACAAAGCTAAAAGCTGGTTCTTTGAGAAGATAAATAAAACTGACAAACCATTAGCCAGACTCATCAAGAAACAAAGGGATAAGAATCATATCAACAAAATTACAAATGAAAATGGAGAAATCACAACAGACAACACAGAAATACAAAGGATCATAAGAGACCACTATCAGCAACTATATGCCAATGAAATGGACAACTTGGAAGAAATGGGCAAATTCTTAGGAAAGTATAACTTTCCAAAACTGAACCAGGAAGAAATAGAAAACCTTAACAGATCCATCACAAGCACAGAAATTGAAACTCCCCTAAAGTCAGAAACAAGACAAAGGTGCTCACTCTCACCACCACTATTCAACATAGTTTTGGAAGTTTTGGCCACAGCAATCAGAGAAGAAAAAGAAATAAAGGAATTCAGATTGGAAAAGAAGAAGTAAAACTTTCACTGTTTGCAGATGACATGATCCTCACAGAAAACCCTAAAGACACCACCAGAACATTACTAGAGCTAATCTATGAATATAGTAAAGTTGCAGGATATAGAATTAACACATAGAAATCCCTTCCATTCCTATACACTAACAATGAGAAAACAGAAAGAGAAATTAAGGAAACAATTCCATTCAACATTACAACAAAAGAATAAAATACTTAAGAATGTATCTACCTAAAGAAATAAAAGACCTATATATAAAAAACTATAAAACACTGATGAAAGAAATCAAAGAGGACATAAAGAGATGGAGAAATATACCATGTTCATGGACTGGAAGAATCAATATAGTGAAAATGAGTATACTACCCAAAGCAATCTATAGATTCAGTGCAATCCCTATCAAGCTACCAATGGTATTTTCAGAGAACTAGAACAAATAATTTCACAGTTTATATGGAAATATAAAAAAACTCAAATAGCCAAAGCAATCTTGAGAGAGAATGGAACTGGAAGAATCAACCTGCCTGACTTCAGGCTATACTACAAAGCTACAGTCATCAAGACAGTATGGTACTAGCACAAAGACAGAAATATAGATAAATGGAACAAAATAGAAAGCCCAGAGATAAATCCACACACCTATGGACACCTTATCTTTGACAAAGGAGGCAAGAATATACAATGGAGAAAAGACGATCTCTTTAACAAGTGGTGCAGGAGAAACTGGTCAACCACTTGGAAAAGAATGAAACTAGAACACTTTCTAACACCACACACAAAAATAAACTCAAAATGGATTAAACTAAATGTAAGACCAGAAACTATAAAACTCCTAGAGGAGAACATAGGCAAAACACTCACTGACATAAACCGCAGCAGGAGCCTCTATGACCCACTTCCCAGAGTAATGGAAATAAAAGCAAAAGAAACAAATGGGACCTAATTAAACTTAAAAGCTTTTGCACAACAAAGGAAACTATAAGCAAGGTGAAAAGACAGCCTTCAGAATGGGAGAAAATAATAGCAAATGAAGCAACTGACAAAGAATTAATCTCAAAAATATACAAGCAGCTCCTGCAGCCCAATTCCAGAAAAATAAATGACCCAATCAAAAAACGGGCCAAAGAACTAAACAGATATTTCTCCAAAGAAGACATACAGATGGCTAACAAACACATGAAAAGATGCTCGTCATTCATTATCGGAGAAATGCAAATCAAAACCACAATGAGGTAACATCTCACACCAGTCAGAATGGCTGCTATCTAAAGTCTACAAACAAGAAATTCTGGAGAGGGTGTGGAGAAAAGGGAACCCTCTTATTCTGTTGGTGGGAATGCAAACTAGTAAAGCCACTATGGAGAACAGTGTAGTGATTCCTTAAAAAGCTGTTAATAGGGCATACACACCGAGGAAACCAGAACTGAAAGAGACACGTGTACTCCAATGTTCATCACAGCTCTGTTTACAATAACCAGGACGTGGAACCAACCTAGATGTCCATCAGTAGACGAATGGATAAGAAAACTGTAGTACACATACACAATGGAATATTATTCAGCCATTAAAAAGAATGCATTTGAATCAGTTCTAATGAGGTGGATGAAACTGGAGCCTATTATGAGACTATTATACAGAGTGAAGTAAGTCAGAAAGAAAAACACCAATACAGTATACTAACGCATATATATGGAATTTAGAAAGATGGTAATGATAACCGTATATGCGAGACAGCAAAAGAGACACAGATGTAAAGAACAGTCTTTTGGACTCTGTGGGAGAAGGCGAGGGTGGGATGATGTGAGAGAACAGCATTGAAACATGTATATTATCATATGTGAAACAGGTCACCAGCCCAGGTTCAATGCCTGAGACAGGGTGCTCAGGGCTGGTGCACTGGGATGGGATGGGGAGGGGGTGGGAAGGGGGTTCAGGATGGGGAACACATGTACACCCATGGCTGATTCATGTCAATATATGGCAAAACCCACTAAAATATTATAAACTAATCAGCCTCCAATTAAATAAATTAATTTAAAAAATAACCCAAGGAGGGAGGTGAATCCACACTCTACAGATGTACTGGAATGTATGGTAAGTCAATAAAGTCTAGGCTGGACCAAATCTTTGCCCGAGGTGTTCTCACTTCCTGTAAAGCCCCAATCACTAAGGCTAACTGGGATCCCAGTTTTAACAATAATTACAATGTGCTAGATACCATATTGGGCTTCCCTAGTGGCTGAGTGGTAAAGAACCTACCTGCCAATGCAGGAGACGTGGGTTCAGTCCTGAGGTTGGGAAGATCTCCTGGAGAAGGGAATGGCAACCCAATCCAGGATTCTTGCCTGGGAAATCCCGTGGATAGAGGAGCCTGGCGGGCTACAGTCCGTGGAGTTGCAAAAGAGTCGGACACGACTGAGCAACCAAACCACCAAGACGACACCATATTATGAGGTTTGTATATTTTTGCCATTCTAACTATAACCTTGCAAGACTCACATTATCTCTATTTTATAGAACAAAAAACTAAGGCTCAGCGATGCTGAGTACATTATGCAAGGTCCCCTAGCTATTAAAGAAAGGGACTAGGTTCTGAATCCATGTCTGTGCAATTCCAAAGCCTATGCTCACCCAGTGTGTTGCAAGTTTTCCCATTGGCTTTGGACTGGTTTAGTGTTTTTTGCTTTGTTTTGGCTATCATACAAAGTTTCTCGCTTAAATCAGTATAATTCAACTAAGCTCTCCAAGTTTCACAAAATTGTGCAGGTAGTCTATCACAACACTCATTTTTGCTAATTTCAGTTTTCTCCTCTATTAACTGAAAAAGGTACAAAAGCAAAGCCCCTGGACTTCCCTGGTGGTCCAGCGGTTAACAA
The DNA here is from genome assembly GCA_917880005.1 of Nanger dama. Lineage (NCBI taxonomy): Eukaryota > Metazoa > Chordata > Mammalia > Artiodactyla > Bovidae > Nanger > Nanger dama. Next base: position 5,428,153 of record CAKJTW010000017.1, read on the forward strand.
GCTGACTGCCAATGCAGGGCACTCAGGTTTCTTTTCCTAGTCTGAGATGATCCTACATGCCTCGGGACAACTAAGCCTGTGTGCTACAACCACTGAGCCCACACACTGCAGCGAGGGAATCCACTCACACTAGAGCCCACGCTTCGCAGCAAGAGACACCACCTCAGTGAGAAGCCCGCGTGAAGCAATAAAGGCCCATGCAGCCAGAAATGGAGTGAGCGACAGTCTTTAGGGAAAGCAAAGCCCTCTTGAATTGTGCTGTGAAACCAAGATTTTCAAAGATATCAAACTCATTAACAATTTTACATTACACTGACTCTGAGCTAATAATTCTTGCTTCCGTAATGGAAATAAATATTTATTTCAGGTGAAATTTTCTTGGGGACTTCACTCATTCTGTAGAATGAATTCAGTAAACATTTACGACAAGTCAGTGAATCTCTATACTATCCAAATATGTCACATAAATTCTATACTTTCTCCAAAGTATCTTTTGATTTTATAAAAATGTAATATGAAAGAAGGTTGTCAGGTTATTTTAATGAGAAAAAATCATATTAAGATTATAAACTATAGCAAACATAGTATTACCCACACAATAAAAGATACTTTTTTTAAAAAAGACAAATTTTGGAAAACAACTCCTAGCGTAATTGACTTAAATACATAAAATGAGAGTATGCTGTGCATTTCTCAGCAGTCTGACTTAAGGATCTGATATTGGTACAGGACTTTACAAGGAAAATACCAAGACAATGACATCATAAATCCCACCTATATAGGATTAGCTCATCTGACTCAATTTCTCATTCTGAATGACATCTAGGCATACTGGATATATGTGCAGAAGGAATGGGATTCCAAAAGTTATATTTCCATTTTTTGTACTTAGACTGGGGAAGACTTTTACCTTGCCATATCTGAAATATAAGCTAGCAGAGAAATGATCTTTCCTTTATGTAGAAATAACAATTTTGGTAAACCTGGTTTTCTTTTGCCTCTATCTCAGATGAGATGGTTTTCCATTGTTAGGCAGCTCACTTTGACGTTTAATATCCTAGGGGTTGTGTGCATGTACTGGAATTACTATGTGTCCCTGAGAGACTGGTCTGGAACACTGATATCCACTTAAGACTGTGCACTCCTATTTATTTAGTACAGAGAATGACTAAAATTACGCACAACCAGATACTTAATGCAATATGCACACAGAGATTAAAATGCTTTTCAGTGATAATAGTGACAATGATAAAGACAGTAAATGTGTCAAGTAATTAGTACAAAAATTTGGGTGCAAACGTACAGCCTCCTGAAGTCAAGCACAATTAAAACAAAAAGCATAAATTGATTTAGCATGATGCTGCATATAGTTCAGGTAGGGTTTTTTTGGTGTTATTAAGAAAAAGAAAATCTAAGTTCATTTCCTCTTCATGCTATCTGAAATGGCCCTGGACTTAACTTATCCCATCACTAAAAATTTTTACTGGCACCACTTTGAAGGATGTAAATATAGTAACTTTTCAGGTAGGAGCCTCATGGGAAACTCTATTCAGCAGAGTTGCAGTGTATACTTTTGCATCAGATTATTTTAAATGATGTTTTCTTTGTATCGTGTTTATTTTTTTTTGCAATTGTTTTTATTTATTCAACTCTGAAGACTGACTGCAGCAATTTTTGGATGGTTTACACCTTAGATTAACACTAATTATATTGGTATAAATTTGGTTCAGGGTCAGAATGGGAATCAGGAAAGAGGGAGAACAATAGCAACAAAAATCTTCAAACACTGAAATGAAGAAATACTTATTTCCCTTGAATTAATGCTACTTTCCCATAGACTTCCCTAGACTGGTTTGCAGCCTAAGGTAATAGAAAACAAGGCTTGGGCATATGGAAGAAACCGCAGGTTAAGCCATGGTGCCAGATTAAAACCGCGATCTGAGTGTCAGGCTCAGGCACAGTTTAGGAGCACAGGCAGATTCTCAAGTGTGTCCCAGGGTCCTTCCATTTTCACCTATTCAATTCCCCCTTTTCCGGCCAATTCAGAGCTGTACACAACCCCCTCGCTGGCTCTCCTGCTCACACTGTTGTTTACAGGGAACCCGATAGGCACGTGCCGCTCCTGCTGCAACAGAAAGGCAGCAAAACCAGCCATGACCCATCTCCTCCTGAACGCCTGGACAGTCGGGCTAGCTGAAGAAGGCTTCTTCAGGCCTCCGGAAGGCCTGGAACCTGGTAAGAACACTGCTTACCCTTGGGAAACCTGGCAACAGTTGCCTGTGATTTCTGGTGGGAATGACCAATCAGAATCAATCCATCTCACTGGGAAAGGTCAAGGGAAAAAAAAAAAAAAAACAGCTTCCCTTCCAAAAATGGTGAAGAGGAAATGAGGAGAGAAGAAGCCAAAATATTTAGAATGGCATAAAAAGTGATATGCGTAAACTTCTTTTTGTTATTAAATCTAACTATAAGTTTCCTAAAGTCCAGTTAACAAGTTGAATTGTGTGGGAAAGAAGAGACCGGCTGGAATTTTCCTCAGGAGTTCACAACTTCAGGCTGAGAGGTCCTGAGGCTTGCGCTGGGGAGCCCCTTCCTGAACGAGGGCTTGGGTGGGCCGGGCTCCATGCTGGCTCCAGTCCCGTTCATCCCTGCAGAGTGAGCCTGGCCCCGTTCACTAGTGTTTCCTGGTGCCTGAGATGGAGCACTCTGGTACCTGGAACCAGATGAATACCATGAGCTATTTCTGTAACGACCCACGCTGTCATGTCGCCCTTGGTTCGTGGGGTCACTGGACTTTGGGCCTTGTGGCCTGTAGCCTTGTCCTCCTCGTCTGTTTCCTGGCAATACCTCTCTCGGTGAGGCTGGTAGGATCGGCCACCGGAGTTTGCTGAGGTTGCAGGCGTCTCCCCTGGTGCTGAGTTCTTCTTGTTAGCGCTTGTAAGGCTGGGAGCAGAGGCGCAGGTGGAAGCAGTGGCAGCAGAGGCGTCACACGGGCCACCCAAAGACACAAATGCAACCAAGCTACATCGAGACCGGGTCGAATAGCTGTTCTTTGGATGGGACACTTGTCCAAATGAATCAATTTTCTTCTTCAGGGTCTCTACATCACAGCTGAATCGGGCCACTCGTCCCAGATCCTCATCATATTTACGTTCACTAACAAAGTGCTTGATATCAGCTCTGAGCTCGACCAACTGCTCTTCTGACATCCAAACAGCCACATCAGTCATTTTCTTTAGAAGTTCGGCTTTCTTTTGACGGCTAAGCAAAATTTCCATTGCTTCAGCTTTCACTTTGTCCATTTCAGCAAGCAACGCCACTTCCCGATCCATTAAACAGTTCTGCAATTCGGCAAAAGCTTGTTTCATTTTCTTAATAGAAGCATCCATCTCTTCTTTAACTACAACTCGATATCGTGCAAGAGACACTGTGCAGCGCTGGAGGTCTTTCACAGATTTTTCAATATTAGAACCAAGCTTTTTGTTGGTGGAAGAGAGGGGAACATCTTCCATGCCTAGATTTGAAAGCTGAGGTCCTACAGTAGTTCTTGAGAGAGACTTGGCAGCATTCCTGTTTTGTTGAGAATTCTGAGTAGAGTGCATAGTCAAAGATCTGGACTCGAAATCAGAGACGCCATTCTCCAGCATGGATCCTGTTCTATCCAGCATTTCTGATGTGGTAGACTCAGGATCCTCCAGTTCTCTGGCTTCTACTGAAAGTGTCTCCATACCTTCACTGAGTGAGTCCACAGACTCAGTATCATCGATGGCACCACTGACATGATAACCATTAATACCACCTTTCTCTGAGGAGGGCGCAGATTGTTCCTCTTGAATGGAAACTGATTTATTGGAATCTGGGATACTGTTACTTGGTTCTGCTGCAGGTTTTGGCTTGCTTTTCTTCTTTTGTTCTTTTTCTTGCCTGTTACTGTCCATTCTTTCAGTACTTCACTGGCACTACCTTCCATGAATGCTTGTACTGTTTTGTCCACACAATTATCAAAATGTTGCAAAACCAAGATAATTTCATTGTTACTCTTATTGGGAACTATTGCACGCACTGCATTTATCTTTTCTTTCATGTTTTCAAAAGCTCCTCCTTGGGCCAGAACAGTATTGGACTGCAAATCAAAAATGAATCCTGATGAATCCTTGTGGTTTTGTTTCCTAGACATTTCAGGTTTCTTTAATCTCAAAAATGCAGAAGAAAAGTATTATTTTGCCTTGTCTTGGTTCTGACTGTAGTTATCCTTGATTTAAAAGGAAGCGACCGAAGGCTGTAGTTAAGAGGTGATAAATATAAAATCCTGGTTATTTGAAATCCTGTTCACTAGCCGTTGATCTCCTTTTCTTCTCTCATATCAAATTTGTATCAAGAAATATCACTGCAGACATTCATGTCTCTTTTTTCCAGGAGATTCTATCCCGGACCCCCGCAGTCGCCGCGTTCCCCAGTTCCGGCTCAGCGTCCCGGACGCTCTGGGGTCTGAGAAGAGGAAAGGCTGTATCGTGTTTAGACTCTCAACTTTTTCTGGCCTCCACTCAACTATGGCATACATAACTTGAACGTGCCTAAAACAAGGCCAATTCTTTGTCAAATATATTATTTGCAACCAGAATTGAATCAAGGCCAATTTGAGGCTAAATGCAGCATCTAGACTGATGATGATTACTATTCTTATTATGCTAAAGCTTAATGTAAAGAAAGACCAAAGGGATAAGAGAAATGACATATTGGCTTCTGGTAAGAATATGAAAAAGAAATCATCAAAATAATCAGAGACTGAAAAAAAGAAACTACTGCATATGGACATATAATATGGCTCCTCATAGAAACTACTGCATACGGACATATAATAAATATCCATAATACAATAAGAATATGGACTATAGTAATGATAGTAGAAGTTGTAGCTCAGCAGCAGCAGTTAGTAGTTAATGAAATTCCCTTGCTATAGAGACTTAAACATTTAAGATGCTCAAATCTTAAAAATCTATACAAAAAAATCTATACAAAATGCTATATAAAAATCTATACAAATGCTCGTCATATAGGTCAATTATAGAACTGGCACTGTGTTTACTAATATGTTAGAAAAGAAGGCCTGACAAAGTGATAGTAGTTTAGTTTGTGAGAAACAAAGATGCTGCTGTTAAAGTGCTGCTCTCAATATAAAGCAAATTTAGAAAATTCAGCAGTGGTCACATGGCTGCAAAAGGTTAGTTTTCATTCCAATCCCAAAGAACAGCAATACCACAGAATGTTCAAATTACCATATAATTGTGCTCATTTCATGTGCCAGGGAGGTAATGCTCAAAACCTTCAAGCTAGGCTTCAACAGGACATGAACCAAGAACTTCCAGATGTACAAGCTGGATATAGAAAAAGCAGAGGAATTCAAGATCAAATTGCCAACATCCGCTGGATCATAGAAAAAGCAAATTCTGAAAAACATCTACTGCTGCTTCATTGACTACACTAAAGCCTTTGACTGTGTGGATCACAACAAACTGTGGAAAATTCTTCAAGAAATGGGAATACATGACCATCTTACCTGCCTCCTGAGAAACCTCTATGCTGGTGAAGGAGCAACAGTTAGAACCAGACATGGAACAATAAACTAGTTCAAACTGGGAAAGGAGTACATCAAGGCTGTATATGTCACCCTACTTATTTAACTTCTATGCAAAGACATCATGAAAAATTCTAGGCTAGATGAATCACAAGCTGGAATCAAGACTGCCAGATGAAATATCAACAACCTCATATGCAGATGATACCACTTTAACGGCAAGAAATGAGGGGGAACTAAAGAGCCTCTTGATGAGGGTGAAAGAGGAAAGTGAAAAAGCTGGCTTGAAATACAACATTCAAAAAACTAAGATCATGGCATTCAGACCCATCACTTCATAGCAAATAGATGGGGAAATGGAAATAATGACAGGCTTTATTTTCTTGGGCTCCAAATTCACTGCAGATGGTGACTATAGCCATGAAATTAAAAGACGCTTGCTTCTTGGGAAAAAAGGAAGGAACAAAGCTACGACAAACCTAAATAGCATATTAAAAAGCAGAGACATCATACTTTACCAGCAAAGGTCCATACAGTCAACACTATGGTTTCTCCAGTAGTCAAGTATGGATGTGAGAGTTAGACTATAAAGAAGAATTGATGCTTTTGAACTATGGTGTTGGAGGAGAATCTTTGGAGTCTCTTAGACTGAAAGGAGATCAAATCAGTCAATCCTAAAGGAAATCAACCCTGAATATTCACTGGAAGGACTGAGGCTGAAGCTCTAATATTTTGCCACCTGATGTGAAGAGCCAATTCATTGGAGAAGACCCTGATGCTGGGAAAGACTGAAGGCAGGAGGAGAAGGGGGTGACAGATGAGATGATTGGATGACATCACTAACTCCAGGAAATAGTGAAAGACAGGGAAGCTTTGGTGTGCTGCATTCCATGGGGTTGGAAAGAGTTGGACACAAACTTAGCAACTGAACAACAAAGAAATAACTGCAGGGTCATAGGAAACCATGAAGAAACTTTACTACTTTTAAAGTAGTAACTTTACTACTTTAGATCTCTATCAGAAAAAAAAAAAATACTATTATAGTTACCATTTCTTTGGAGCCTACTATATCTTGATATCACTGTGAGTTTGACAATGGAGATTTACTAGCCTGCTTCAGATTCTATTGACATACAGATAAGACTTAGCACTGTATGAGTGTAAAAATGAATATTTTTATTGAATTCTGATGGTGTGAGCTGGAATTCAGGAAGTCTGGCTTTGACTAAATGTCAAAACCATAACATCTGGCACTGATATATGGAAATGTTTATATAAACTTTTGATAACTATGAGTATATTCTTCAGAGATCAGTTACTTCGACTAATCTCTATTTCTTATCAAGTAATAGACACACCTCTGCAGGATGATTTGGACTGCTCATACAAAAGAAGAGCATTTTCTTGTCACAGTAAATAAAGTATAAGAAAATCTGAGCATGGTCTGTTTTCTAAGCATGCATCATCTCCAATCTTTACACAGTCCTTGCAAAATAGGAATTACTTAGTACAATATTATATCTAAAACTACTGATGTTCAGAGTCCATAACTAATTGTCTTAAGGGTACATTGCTAATAAATGGCACAACTGGAAATCAGGGGTCCATCTGATTCCAGACTCCTTGCTCTTTTATATGCAAACAGCTCTGCCTCTTGAGAACACCCTAATTTTGAGAAAGATAGAGGGTAGAAGGAAGGGGGTGACAGATGATGAGATAGTTGGATGGCATCACTGACTCAATGGACATGAGTCTGAGCAAACTCCAGGAGATAGTGAAGGACAGGGAAGCCTGGCGTGCTGCAGTCCATAGGGCCACAAAGAGTTAGACACAACTAGGCAACTGAACAACAACAACTGCCTCTGTAAAAGTCTACAACAGAGAAAAATCCAATTCATTAGTTAACATATTCCACAAATATTATTTAGCACCTGTTATGTTCCAGGTGTTGAAGATACTGTGCTAAACATCAAGCCATGCCCGCATGGGTCTTACATTCCAGTGAGAGGAGAGCAAGAGTTCATGTGCTGTGAAGGAAAATAAAGCAGAGTCATGGCTATAAAGTGTGATGGGAGAAGGGAAGCTATTTGAGTTAGTGATTGAGAGAAGGCTTCCAAGAGGCAACATTTAAGTGAAGGCATGCAAGAAGTGAAGGACTGGGCTTCATGAACACCTGGTGAGAGCACATCAAGAGAAGGGACCAGCAAGTAGAAGGCCTCAGAAATGGAACTGTACCTGCCGCATCCAAGTTAAACCAAAAGGCCGGTACGGCTATTACATATTTATTGCTATATTCTCAGTGAATGAGGTGGAGAGCTCTGGGAGAAGGAAGCTGGAGAGTCAAGACCAGACTGTGAAGAGCCCACGACCAATACAAGACAGCTGCAGTTTATCTGAAGGCGGAGGTAAAGCCATTTACCAGCATATGAAGAGAGGAGGCAAGCTCTGATTCCCGTTTATTAAGCTGGGGCGGTAACACACGTTAAGACTTCACAGTGACACTGAATGGGTGAAACACTATCAACAGAGTAGATAACCCTCTCAAAAAGACAGACCTCTTCTTGTTCAGTGTTCTCAAGGAATATGTAAAACAAAGTTAGCGATGCATTCAGCCCCTGTCCCAGTCTCCATATTCCCCAAAGGCTCCCAAGCGTACGTGCTGGCCCTTGACAGACCCCTGCTTAGTGCTTGTTTTGTTCTTTTTCTGTTAGGAACTAACATTTGGGATTCTTTTTTAACTCCTTCTCCCCAAATGCGCGTTCATCCTCTGTCATCTCAGTCATGCGCAGGGCTGGATACTGAGCAGGAGCTCCATACTTACCATACTTACTTGTGAAGCCTGACTAAATTAACAACATGTAATATGGTAGGGTTCTTCATTTTAGAGCTAGTGAGACATTCCATTTCAGTAATAATGTGGACAATACTGAGAGTGCCTATTTATCCAAATTCAAAAGCTATCTGGAGCTTAACAAAGGGCACTTTATATTCTAATAATTTCTCTCTGATTTATACTTTTGGAGACCAAAGTGATAACCAGCACTCCCCATTTGTCTGTTCCATAATCAACCTACCAAGATCCAACTGCTTTAATCAAATTTGACAGTGCAACAACAACAACAAAATACCCTAATTTTGGTCTTTGTGGGCTCAGCATGCAAATTTTCTTAAAGGGGTGGTGTTAATACAAAAAGAAAAGTTATAGACAAATTACTTTCAGGGCTGAAAGCTAATTGTTCACAACCAAAGAAAAACTGTCCAATCCAGTTTCTCAAAATGGACAGCATTCAGAAAGTGCACTTGATCTAAACTACTGATAAAGAATGAATACATTAATACACATACGTTGAACACTTATCTTTCCTCTTTTCACATAAAATTGTTAGCTTTATGAATCTCAGCAAAGGAAATCCATAGTGTCTTTCCATCAACTTTTACAAAGATGCTAAAAAGCCATTTAGTTGGAATTATAAGAATTTGATGTACTTGCCTGTGGTTTAATTAAATCCAATATGAACAATTTTCAATATATCTAAAGAAAAGCAAATCAGTAAAGAGAGAAACAGAAAATATTTCATGTCTTTATTAAGAGCAATTCTTTTCTTACCATGATCCCATTCTTATTTTGATATATATCAAATTGGTTTGGGAAAGTACATGCTTTAGTCAGAGTTATCATCTACTTCAGTACTTTCTAAACTTTCTATTCTGTAACAAAATTCATTCAAGCACATAAATATTGTTGTTGAGGTGCTCAGTCATGTCCAACTCTTTATGACCCCATGCTATAGCACACCAGGCTTCCCTATCCTTTACTATCTTCAGAGTTTGCTCAAACTCATGTCTACTGAGTCGATGTCATCCAACAATCTCATCCTCTGTCACCCTCTTCTCCTCCTGCCCTCAGTCTTTCTCAGCATCAGAGTCTATTCCAATGAGTCAGCTCTTCCCATCAGGTAGCCAAAGCACTGGACCTTCAGCTTCAGCATCAGTCCTTCCAGTGAATATTCAGAGTTGATTTCCTTTAGGAGTGACTGGTTTGATCTCCTTTCAGTCCAAGAGACTCTCAAGAGTCTTCTCCAACACCAGTTTAAAGCATCAGTTCTTCAGCACTCAGCCTTGATATGGTCGAACTCTCACATCTGTACATGACTCCTGGAAAAACCACAGCTTTGACTATATGGACCTTTATCAGCAAAGTGATATCAGTGATATCCCTGCTTTTTAATACACTGTCTAGGTTTGTCACAGCTTTTCTTCCAAGGAGCATCTTTTAATTTCATGGCTACGGTCTCTATCTGAAGTGATTTTGAAGCCCAAGAAAATAAAGTCTATCACTGTTTCCCCATCAATTTGCCATGAAGTGATGGGACCAGATGCCATGAACTTCATTTTTGAATGTTGAGTTTTAAGCCCGGTTTTTCACTCTCCTTTTTCACCCTCATCAAGAGGCTCTTTAGTTCCTCTTGGCTTTCTGCCATAAGGGTGGCGTCATCCGCATATCTGAGGTTATTGATACTTCTCCTATCAATCTTGATTGCAGCTTGTGATTCATCCAGCCTGGCATTTCACATGAACTCTGCATATAAGTTAAATAAGCAGGGTGACAATATACAGCCTTGACATTCTCCTTTCCCAATTTGGAACCAGTCCCTTGTTCCATGTTCAGTTCTAACTGTTGCTTCTTGACAGGAATAGAGGTTTCTCAGGGTGAAGGTAAGGTGGTCTGGTATTTCTGTCTCTTTAAGAATTTTCCACAGTTTGTTGTGATCTATACAGCCAGAGGTTTTATAGTGTAGTCAATGAAGCAGAAGTAGATGTTTCTCAGAATTCCCTTGCTTTTTCTGTGATCCAGAAAATGTTGGCAATTTGATCTCGAGTTCCTCTGCCTTTTCTATATCCAGCTTGTTCATCTGGAAGTTCTTGGTTTGTGTACCGTTGAAGCCTAGCTTGAAGGATTTTGAGCATTATTTCCCTAGCACATGAAATGAGTGCAGTTGTGTGATAGTTTAAAGATTTTTTTGGCATTGCCATTCTTTGGGATTGGAATGAAAACTGACCTTGTGCAGTCATGTGGCCACTGCTAAATTTTCCAAATTTGCTTTATATTGAGTGCAGCACTTTAACAGCATCACTCTGGAAAAGTAGTTATTATATTGTTTTAAAGACAAATTGGTTCTAATGTACTTTCTGATATTCAACTAAATCAACGAATTTACTTTTTGTGCATTGCTACTGCTGCTAAGTCGCTTCAGTCGTGTCCGACTCTGTGCGACCCCATAGATGGAAGCCCACCAGGCTCCCTGTCCCTGGGATTCTCCAGGCAAGAACACTGGAGTGGGTTGCCATTTCCTTCTCCAATGCATGAAAGTGAAAAATGAAAGGGAAGTCACTCAGTTGTGTCCGATTCTTAGCGACCCCATGGACTGCAGCCCATCAGGCTCCTCCATCCATGGGATTTTCCAGGCAAGAGTACTGGAGTGGGGTGCGATTATGAAGGAACAAATAAGAAGACTGCCATGGAATCTGGCAGAGAATATAATTTATTTACAATACAACTGGAGCTTAATTAACTGAAAAGAACCTTACCAATCATTTAGTTCTACCCTGTTTGCAGATGAGACAATTCCATAGATGTCATTGCTCCAGAACTACAGTGGTTCAGACTCAAACTCCAGATATTTCCCATCGGTATTTCCTGACAGTACCAATTTACATGAAAGGGGATATTTAACTGCATTACCTTCAAGGCCTACTCAAATGCCACCTCCTCTATGAAGCATCTCCTATTCTTCCCAGCAAGAATGAATTTTATTCTCCTCTACAGATCATGTGGCTTCTCTCATGGCTCAGATGGTAAAGTGTCTGCCTACAATGCAGGAGACCCAGGTTCAATCCCTGGGTCAGGAAGATCCCCCTGGAGAAGGAAATGGCAACCCACTCCAGTACTCTTGCTTGGAAAATCCCATGGATGGAGGAGCCTGGTAGGCTACATACAGTCCATGGGGTCGCAAAGAGTTGGACACAACTGAGTGACTTCACTTTCTTTCACTTTCTACAGATCAGGCTATGGTACTTTATCTATGCCTCTCCTTCAAAGATAAAGCATGAAAAGTGAGCAATCATTTTTCCATCTCATTTCAATCATAAATTTCATATTCCTGTTGGAAAGATATTTGAGTCACTTCTGTATCCCACAGCACAGTTCAATACCCTGTTCTTGGCAGGTATATCGTGCATCATTGATGTTGCTGCTAAATCACTTCAGTCATGTCCAACTCTGGGTGACCCCATAGACAGCAGCCTACCAGGCTCCCCTGTCCCTGGGATTCTCCAGGCCAGAACACTGGAGTGGGTTGCCATTTCCTTCTCTAATGCATGAAAGTGGAAAGTGAAAGTGAAGTCGCTCAGTTGTGTCCAACTCTTAGCAATCCCATGGACTGCAGCCCACCAGGCTCCTCCATCTGTGGGATTTTCGAGGCAAGAGTACTACAGTGGGTGGCGTTGCCTTCTCTGATCATTGATGTTAGCCATACCCAAATCTATATGATTGAAAGAGCTGATCATTTTATTTTTTAAAGCCAATTTACTGGTTTGAATTGGTCTCTAAATACTCTCGAAAGTTATAAAGAATTCATAAAACTCAATATCATGACAAATAATCCAATTAAAAATGGGCAAAGGCTCTGAAACAACATTTTCCAAAAAACACATACAAATCGCCAACAGGCACGTGAAAAGGTACTCATCATCACTAACCATCAAGGAAATGGAAATGCAAATCAAAACCACAAAGAGATGTCACCCGGTATCTTAGAACGGTTATCATCAAATCAAACAGACAAAAGATAGCAAATGCTAGTGAGGGTGTGGACAAAAGGAAACCCAAGTACACTGTCAGTGGTATTGTAAATTGATACAGCAACTACGGAAAACAGTATAAAAGTTCCTCCCCAAATGAAAACAGTTCTTCCCCAGCAATTCTACTTCTGGGACCATTATCAGAAAGAAACAAAAATGCTATGTCAGAGAGATATCTTCATCCATATATTCATAGTAGCATTATCTACAACAGCCAAGGCATGAAACAACCCAACTGTTGACCAACAGATGAAAGGATAAAGTCTATATGTATGTGTGTATATATATACATATTAGCCATTAAAAAAAACAGAAACTCCTGCCACTTGTGATGACGTGCATGGACCTCAGGGCATTATGCTAAGAGGAATAAGTCAGACAGAGAGACACAAATAAATACTGTTATGATCTCACGTAATTAAATATTAAAAAAAAAAATAATAACAACTCAGGAGGGAAAAAAAAAAAGGATCAGACTTATGGTTACCAGAGGTTAGAGGTGAGGGGAGGGGCAAAACTGACTGAAGTAGGGTGGTCAAAAGATAACAAACTTCCAGTTCCAAGATACGTAAGTACCAGGAATATAATGTAAAACATGATGACTATAGTTTACACTGCTGTGGGGTAGATTTGAAAGTTGTCAAGAGAGTAAGTTCAAAGAGTTCTCATCACAAGGAGAAAAACATTTTTGTTCTTTTTTCTTATATATGAGAGGATGGATGTTCACTAAACTTACTTTGGTAGCCATTTCCCAATACTATATGTAAGTCAACTTATACTATATACCTTAAACTTACACAATGCTGTATGTCAACTATATCCCAATTAAACTAAAATAAAAAATAAAGATAAATAAAGCTATAACCAATGCAATAAATAAATACTCTTAAATTATATTTTCATTTTCCTTCTAGAATAAATAGAAAACTTTGATGCAGAGGCTATCTTACCAGCTATCAGAGATGTGAAAACTAGGCCCTAGTGACCTTGCTCTTCGTAACTGGAACATGTCTGGACACTAGGCAGCTACTTCTCCAGACACCTCAGGAGTCTGCATCACCTTACCCAGTGTGAACAAATCAGAAAGATATGCAAGAAAAGACAAGCAGTTTGTGTGACCAGGAATTTCATATCTAGTCTGCTTTCAGAATATAAAGAAAGCGGAGGGGCCCAAAAGAATGTCTCAGGAGAGTCGTACTCACATGGAACAGAAATGTGCCTTTGATTTGCAAAAGGCTAGTGCAAAATAAAGAATCCTTTCTTATTTGCTGAAGAATCGTAACATTCCTCAATTCACACCCACTGTCTCAAGAGTAATAATCTTAACTGCTCTCTGTTGAGGGCTTAGTGTAAGTCCCTGTGCTGAGTGTCTCAGAGATTCTCCTTTTCAGGGACTTTCTCAGTGTTTCAGAGGCTGGGACTCCACGATCCCAAGACAGGGGGCCCAGGTTTGACCCCTGGTCAGGGAACCAGACCCCGCATGCGCCAACTAAGACCTGGCATAGCCAAATAGATAAATAAGTTGATTTTTTTTTCTATTTTGTCCCATGACATAACTTAATAAATATACAAAGTTAAGCAGCATGTTTTAATCATGATTTCCTTCTCAATTTTAGAAGGATTAAAGACATAGGGCTGGTGCTTCTAAATTTTAAATGTTGTGGGTAAATCATTCTACCAGATAACCGTTCAAACAAAGATCTAAGGCTCTCAGACTTTTTCAAGCCTCGTTGGCAAACATGGAGTGTATGCCTCTTCTGAACACATCACAGATGTCACCTGGGTCTGTGATATGTCCCTTTGCTGAACTTCCTGCCACCAGCACAGAGCCTGGTGCTTCCTTCTCTTTGGTGCTGTTTACTGTGTTGCCCTTTTGATCCTAAGGAAACTACACCAACTCAGGTTCATTTTTACTAATATGCATCATAAAAAATACTCCCAACAGAACAGTGCTCTCTAACATGGAAGTAATGTCACACACTCCATAGGGGAAATCTACCTGTAGGCTATGAGTGAAATAGCTCTCACGCAGAACAGGTATTAAGATGCTAGTGTTTCATGTTTTCCTCAGTGAGTTACTGCTTAAGTTAGTCTTTGCCATAAAAGTTCCACATCTTTTTAATCAGCACTATGAAACTTTGGCCATTGAAAGAAAAAGGAAAGCTGCCAGCACTTTACTAGAAAGCTCTGAAATTGAAAAGCATTTAAAGCTTCAAAATGACCCTATGTTTCATTGGTTACCTAAAACACAGCATTATACAACATCAAATAAGCTATTTTTTAAACCATGATTCTGACAAATCCAAGTTTAAATGGGGGAGAGGAAGATTACTTTATATGAAAAGATTTAGGATCACTTTTAGTTCTTTTTTAAATTCAGTCCCTGTCTCTTTCTGTCCCTCTCCCTATCTGCCTGTCTCTATCAACATGCACACATAACCCCACACACATACACTCCTGAGACTAATAATAGCCTGTTTAATGAAACTTAAGGCATCTGTGGAATTATTACAAGAAATTATTTTGTACCTAGTTTTAGACTGAATGATTTACTGCATTTCCCTTAATCGGTAAGTTGCATATTCATTGCTGGATTTTCTTCCAACTGCTGTCACTTAACGTCATGCAGAATAGGGCAAATCAGGGTCAGTTTATATAAGCGGCATCAATCTGAAGAACTTCATCGGTCTTTATTTCAAGGCATTATGCAAAGAAAACTGACACTAAGAGAGCCTTAACTGACAGCAAATGAAATCAATCAGCAAATCACTAAGCCATAATAAACTCACTCAATTTGTAGATAACCCTTCCTTTCCCAGGTCTTCACCTAGGCAGTCCATCAAACACTGTTTTTTTGTGTGTTTTTTTTTTTTTGTCCAAGTAGCTGCAATGAATAGCAATTCTGTTGTAGCATTTGAGAGTTCAAGTGTGCACAGGCTTCAGTCTCGCAATAATGAGCTTTAAAAGGTATTATCAAGTAGGGTTATACTCAAATAAGACTTCAAAAATGAAAAAAAAAGATACAAAGAGAGTCAAGTTTGGGATTTAGCTTTTGCCTCTTAATGTTAATGGCAAAGAAATGCTGTTCATATCATTCAGCAGCTTTTCTGCTTTGGGCTACCTGGAACTGAAAATTGCAACAACAACAAAAAAGCTCTATACTTTCATATGTTTTGTGTTTTTGATTTTATCTGGTGTGTCTGAAACATTTCACATTCAGGCAAAATAATGTTAACATTTCAGAGTTGGAATCTGATGTTCAAAAATAAATTAAATGGCATAAATAAAGGCAAGAGAATGAGTTAGAAGAATATTTTAAAATAACATGTGAAAACAGTAGTAATGCTTAAATTACTCTGTAGAATAATTACTCAGAAGTGTATAGTGGGCATTCACCAAAGTGTCAGCCCATGGCATTATACTGACCTGTAAGGAAACAAGAGAGTTGTCGAACATTTTATTCTTTTTATTGCATGTTTCTACTAACATGAAACCTGTATCAAACATGTCATCAGTCAAAAGTCTCCAAGAGTCAAAACACTAAAACATTCCCTTAATGTACTTAGGTTACTTTTCCTGAAACCCAGGCCTATTTGCAGTTCAGTCTAACACAGCTTATATTAATTTCACATTTTACAATATAAAAGCACCCTCACATGTACATTATCCCATCTGATCTCCCCACAACTCTGTAAGTGAAAGCAAGACAGGCTTCACTACCTCCATTTAAAGATGAGGAAATAGGGGGCTCGGGGCCATTGAGTGATCTGCCAAGACGGTTAAATTACAGAGCCAGGACTTCAATCCAGGCATTCTGACTTTCCACATAGACTTTCTCCAATACTACATTGCTTGCCTCTTTCCCCAGCACACGGCATTATTTTGTCTCTTCCAAATTGCCATTCTGATCAGCATGATATTTCCAGCAAGCTCAATGACATATAGAAAATTGCACAGATTCACAGTTGCTAACCTCCTCATCATCTGATTTACTTGCTTGTCTTTTAGAAGGGCAAAAATCTCAACCTGAGATGGAAAATAAGTGATTTTACACCTGATCAAGGAATGTTTATAAGGCAAATATTTAAAGGAAAACAATTTAAAAACTACCTATGAGTGCTGTTTAATTTCCAAAGTACTTTCATCCATGTCATGGGATCCTCACAACTGCCCCAAGATGCAGTAGGGCAAGTATCATCATCTCCATGTTACAGGTGACAAGCTGATGCACCAGAAGTAAGGGCTGGAAGCTCACAGATGGTGATATTAGCAGAGAACTCCACCAGCACTCTTAGTACCACAAGGATGATAATTCATGTTCATCCTTCACAAGAAAAGACAATGTGTTTTCCATGAGAAAAGACAATGACTGGATAAAATAATGAGGATTCCTGTTACTTGGGTAATTTACGTCTGTGGGGAAAGGATTCCGTCTGTTCTGGAGCTAATTCTATTACTTTTAGATAAAGTTGTATAACCTCTTCAACCTTTTGTGATAGTGACTTGGCTATGATTTTACTTTCTTTCAAATTATTCTCCCTAGTAAAAAAGGAAGAAATGATACCCCCCAAAAAAATAGGAAAAAGACTTCATTTTAAATAATTCCTATCAGATTTTACTTAGTGTTAGTTCAGATTGCTGATACCAGGTCATATCCATAGGGAATAATTCATGAATATTTTCAGTTGTGTCAAGGAGTTAGTCACAAGATTCCTCAATGTAACATTCTGTGTAGCAGAAGCTTTATACAGACATATTTCCTTGCCCTCATGTTATCCTGTGATTTTCCAAAGGCAAAGAGATTAAAGTCCCAACAGGGGGAAAGAAAACCCCTCATTTCAGATCACCACCAACTTGAAATAAAATCCATGATACAAGATGTAAAATATCTCATCAGCTAACCATTAAAAAAAAAAAACAACAACTTTTTAGTACTCCTAGTCTTAACAGATATTTATTTTTTAAAGAAATGTTAGTTATTATTTGATCCCCAAGATTATGTTTTAACTACAAAGAAAAATACTTTTTTAAAACAGCAAGTCCTTTAAAATAAAATACAGGGACTAAGAAAACAATGGTAGCATATAACACCTGGCAAAATATCTGGACCAAAACCCATAGTTTCACATTTTTACTCTCAAGATTCTGCCCGAAAATTCTCACTGATGTATCCCTTATCCCCTCCAGCACCACCACCAAAATAAAGAGGGGAAATAAAAGTGCACATCACAGAGGGTGAGGAAGGGAAGGAAGGAGGAAGGGAGTCAGGGAGGGTGAGGGTACTTAGGTGATGACACCTGATCTAACAACAGATGACTGACGTGTGAGGCTGTTTCCAGCAGTCTTCCTGGTCAACAAAAACTAAAATGTCCTGTTACCTTAGGAGAAGATACAGATTCAGCACAAGGCACAATTCACAATGACGATAAATCAATGTTTAAATGCTGTTATTTAATTATTTAACCACTGTTACACCTAGTCTTCCCTGATGGCTCAGTCAGTAAAGAATCTGCCTGCAACGTGGGAGACCCAGGCTCAATCCATGGGTCGGAAAGATCCCCTGGAGAAGGAAATGGCAACTCACTCCAGTACTCTTGCCTGGAGAATTCCATGAACAGAAGAGCCTGGTGGGCTACAGTCCATGGGGTCACAAAGAATCAGACACTACTGAGTGACTAACACTTTCATTTTCACTTTCACCCCACTTAGCAGCAGACCCTAAAATCGGTCCTTCTGTACACATTAGCATCTTCCTTCTCTTCACATTTTGTTTCATTTAGCATCCCTCACAGCCGCAGTACCAGCAAGTTTTGAAGAAACTTAATGTCTGCTTGTGCACTCTCAAATCTTGAGAATAGAAGTCTAGAACTTGAACTAGCAAATAACAAAAATATTTTCTCTGACAACATCATGTCAGAAAATGCCATTTATTCTTCCTGTGTCAACATGAAAAATAAACCGACTAATTCTTATATTCATCCTTGAGTTAGGCCTCAAATCCAGGACATTTAGATTCCTCACTGACACAATTTATATCCTGTGGAACTGGAGATGACAGCTGGCAAGCTCTGAATGAGACCAAGGATGGCTTTTTTCCCATCAAAATGCATTTGTTCTCAGATGAACTATATGATTTTTCCAGCTAATTGTTTTCCCCTAACAAACAGCTCCTCCCTCGGAAGAACTTGCCATCCTTTGAAGAAGGTAGAATTTCAACATTCTCTTTGATGCTACAACCGAAATCTAAAATCGTATTATGTTTTTAAATTTAAAAGATATTTTAATTTTTAGAATTTAAAGAGAACCACACACTCACTGATAACAAGTTTAGATAATCCTCAAATCTTTTTGATACTTTAGTACAAAGATGACCCCACTTACCAAAAAGGTTCAGATTTCCAATAACGTCAAACATTCAAAGCACAGTCATGGACTCAAAAATAAGTGAAAAAGAATATCTGTGAGACAAACAGCTGTCACAAAATACATTCTCTTTACTTCACCATGGAGACTCTTAGACTAAACCCTGACAACTCTGTGAAACAGTGCGACCCAGGGAGCACTGACTTCTGAAAAGCAGGGACGTCCTAAACTACATAAAGAAGGTAAAATGTTCTTTTAGAATCAGAAACTAAAGAACTATACTTAAAAAAGAAAAACCTAAAGAACTAATAGAAGTCATTCTGTCTTTTAGCGACAATTGGGGAATTTTACATAGCATTATAGATATTTAGTGAGATTTTCATTCAAAATGGCTGATTTTCATGTTTTAAAAAATAATCACATATCTGAAAATTCATTTATGGGGATGGAATAAGTTGAAGAAAATATCTAAATAATACAAGCTTCCAAGCAAAATTCTCTAACATTTCTTTAATTTCTAGTTGTGCCCAAATGAACATGATTTTTGTACAATTAGAAGGCTGTTGCATCAAGCAGTATAATGGGGAACACATGTAAAAAATTATTAAGACTGGCTGATTCTTGATATTTTTATTCCCTGACAGTTTAGTACTTGGGCACAGATATTTCTTTCTTTCTTCTCTACATTAAAAAAAATCCTTTCAAGATGCTCTTTTATGATTTAACTTTATAAATACAACAAAATAGCTGGAAGAAATTTCTATGCCTGGAAAGTAAGTTGAATGTAAAAAACCACGGTATCCCAAAAGTTGTGGGCATAACACATAACAAACAACCATACCAAGGACGGACTTCATAATAACACAGTAGGTTATGGGTGATTAAAGGATTATTGGATTTATGGTGAAGACTCTGTTGTTTAAAATCTTCATAAATAAATGGTTTCACAATGAAGCCTTTCTAATGAAGTGTTTATAAACATATTTATAAAATATACTACATTTCCAGAGGTACAGTTATTGTGCACTAAGCCTTACATACTTTTATGAGATGGTTCAGGGGACTTTTCCTTTTAAATGAAGTGGGTTTAGAAGTTTAAAAAAATGATCCCAAATGTCTTCATGGCATGCACAACTTAGGCAGAGCAGCTTCCTGAGTCAACTTGTCTAGTGCCTGAAATCAAGTATCGTGTACTGGGGCCTCCTCTGTGTGAGGCAGGGTTCTGAGCTCTGATGGTGTGACTGTGAACAAAATCAAGTTCTTGGCCTCATGAAGCTTTCATGTTGGTGGAAGGCTAATAAACAGTGAGTGCTTACCATGTTACTATTCTAAGCACTTCAATGGATCAACCCATTGAATCATTACACTGAATTTGAAACTTCTATTATTTTCATTTTACCGATGAAGAGGCTGAAATACATAATTTAAGTAACATTTCCCATTAACCTCTTTTGGAGTCTATTTTTGCCATGATCTTCTCACAAAAGAAACTATATTTTACAGGCAGACCCTATCCTTTATTTTTTCTTCCTCTCAGCTATCTTAAAACACACACACACACACACGCACACACCACTCTGCCACAGTGCACAGAAGGCAGAAAGGCATAATTAAAAGAATGAACAGACCAGTGACCCTACTCACTGGATATGTGACCTTTAACAATTTTCATCTTAATAAATTTCAGTTTATTCTTTTGGAAAATGAATAAAAGCAGAGCACCCATTATTTATAGGATTGTTGCAAGGATTAAACGAGAAAGCAAATGTAAGGTGTTTATTTAGCACAGTAACTGGTATGGAATAAGGATGCAATAATATCAATAATATTAACACTGATATTGTTCTGTGTGAGTTATTGTTGAAAGGGAATGGAGGCACAGACACTTGATGTCTGCTAATATTTTCCAGATATGAAAAGCATCATACAATCATTGAAAAAAACAGAATTCAAAGTATAAGACAATGAGTAATAGGTATTATCTTAATAAATTACGGGCAGAATACCTTTTCTTACAAAGTCCTCTGCATTCATATTGTACTGGATTTTTCAGCTAAAGTTAACTTGTCTAATATAGGTGTTTTATTTTTTGTTCAGTATCCTAGTAGACTAATATGCTGCTATTAAGAAGCTAAAAGCCAAGGAATAATAGTTCTAAACTTGCCATAGTTTCTTAGACAGGGGTTCACTGGCAACTTGGCCTCACTGGAACATCAAGTAACAAGGAAAAGTAAATGGAGAGCTAAAGTTGATCTTGACCAAAACTAAAAGCTTTGAAGAAACAAGAAAGAAGGAAAGAACCAAATGGAAAGATTCAAAGAAAAGATCCTAAATGGTGCTGGAGAAGACTCTTGAGAGTCCCTTGGACATCAAGGAGATCAAACTGGTCAATGCTAAAGGATATCAACCCTGAATATTCATTGGAAGGACTGATGCTGAAGTTCCAATACTTTGGCCTCCTGATGCAAAGAGCCAACTCACTGGAAAAGACCTGATGCTAGGAAAGATTGAGGGCAGGAGGAGAAGGGGTCAACAGAGGATGAAATCGTTGGGTGGACTCACCAACTCAATGGACATGAGTTTGAGCAAATTCCAGGAGACAGTGAAGGACAGGGAAGCCTTCCATGCTGCAGTCCATGGGGATGGAAAGAATCAGACACGATTTAGCAACTGAACAACAACAACCATTTCTTAAGAAAACAAAACACACACCAAAAAAAAACAACAACAACAACAACCCACCCACCTCCAAAAAGTAATAAAATCAAGCTATACTACTATTGCTGACGTCATCTTTACAAGCTGTCTCACACTGCAATATGTAGGTGTGCAATAACAAGAGCCACCCTGTTTGTCTGCTGCCTTTGTGCTGGGCACCGTGCTCCCCACTTCACATGCACTGCCTCATCCAAACTCAGTACAAGCTTGAGAAACTATTAGCCTTACACTTTGTTGCAGATAAGGAAACTGAGGCTAAAAGCTAGCACATCTCAGAGATCAGCCAAACTGAATTATTTCCTGTAGGAGTGTATCAGTCACACACTCCACTGGGTTCAGAGAGATAACGTAATCCATTCATGCCCTCAGCCTTCAGTTGTGCTCGCTGGTCTTCCCTCCATCCAGGATTTTACCTATAAGAAAGGTATAATCTTCCCCTTTGGAAACAACAGACAGTGGCTGTCTAGGAAAACGTCAGCTCCTACTGCTATAAATGATGGTTAAATATGTTGGCCAAATAATTCAGACACTACCATATCCTGCATAGTGGGCCTCTCCTCGTCATAATCAAGGTGAGGCACACTTTGAGCAGTCCATCTCACCAGCACAGATTACAAAGTTAAACAAATCGGGAATTCCTAAATATGTTACATACTTAGCATAAGTATATACATACACATACACACACACACACACACACACACACACACACACACACACACTGCAAAGGTGAAAAGTTGAGTTCCATATTAACCTATCAAATGGAAGTAAAATTTTTTATCTGTGAATGTGTCTACAATACACCATAAACTATGACCTACCACATACACAGATGCATAATGTATACTTTAGAAATGGAAGAAAAACTCCACCACAAGTATAATGGAAATAAAAGCAAAAATAAACAAATGGGATCTAATTAAAATTAAAAGCTTCTGCACAACAAAGGAAACTATAAGCAAGGTGAAAAGACAGCCTTCTGAATGGGAGAAAACAATAGCAAATGAAACAACTGACAAACAACTAATCTCAAAGATATACAAGCAACTTACGCAGCTCAACTCCAGAAAAATAAATGAACCAATAAAAAAATGGGCCAAAGAACTAAATAGGCATTTCTCCAAAGAAGACATACGGATGGCTAACAAACACATGAAAAGATGCTCAACATCACTCATTATCAGAGAAATACAAATCAAGACCACAATGGGGTACCATTTCACACCAGTCAGAATGGCTGCGATCCAAAAGTCTACAAGCAATAAATGCTGGAGAGGATGTAGAGAAAAGGGAACTCTCTTACACTGCTGGTGGGAATGCAAACTAGTACAGCCACTTTAAAAAATTGCAAATAGAACTGCCTTATGACCCAGCAATCCCCCTGCTGGGCATACACACTGAGGAAACCAGAATTGAAAGAGACACGTGTACCCCAATGTTCATCACAGCACTGTTTATAATAGCCAGGACATGGAAACAACCTAGATGTCCATCAGCAGATGAATGGATAAGAAAGCTGTGGTACATATACACAATGGAGTATTACTCAGCCCTTAAAAAGAATGAATTTGACTCAGTTCTAATGAGATGGATGAAACTGGAACCGATTATACAGAGTGAAGTAAGCCAGAAAGAAAAACACCAATACAGTATACTGACACCTATATATGGAATTTAGAAAGATAGTAATGATGACCCTCTATGTGAGACAACAAAAGAGACACAGAGGTATAGAATGAACTTTTGGCCTCTGAGGGAGGGGGCGAGGGTGGGATGATTTGGGAGAATGGCATTGAAACATGTATACTATCATGTAAGAAACGAAGCGCCAGTCTATGTTCAATACAGGATACAGGATGCTTGGGGCTGGTGCACAGGATGATCCAGGGAGATGATATGGGGTGGGAGGTGGGAGGGGGCTTCGGCGTTGGGAGATCGTGTACACCTGTGGCTGATTCATGTCAATGTATGGTAAAACAAATACAGTATTGTAATGTAGAATAAAGTATTTTAAAAAAAGAAAGAAAGAAAAACTCCACCACAGATTTCAAAGGCTTTACGCTTACCATTTAACACACGTCTTGATTTTTGCTGTCATATTTTACCAGTTCAGGCTTTTCAGTCAAATATACCTAAACTTAAACCCAAACTCTAGGCCCTGCCATTTACTTGCTGTTGATCTGAGGAGAGTTACCTGCTATATTTGTTGTTTGTCAATTGTAAAATGAAAATAATGCTGTCTGCTTGACAGGCCCATTGTAAGAATTAATTGAGATCACTTATTTATAGAGTTAAGCATGATACTAGCTACATAGTAAGTGCTCACTAAAATTGCAATTATAATTATTATAATTAAGGTCTTCAACTAATACAGTGCCTTTCTCCTCAAAGTACCGCATATCACTAATTGCATGCCTGCATGCATGTGTGCCTGAAAAACTACTGTCGCCCAAATCATGTGCTCTTCTCTGCATACTAAACCAAAACATGTATTACTAAACAAAGTACCGCATATCACTAATTGCATGCCTGCATGCATGTGTGCCTGAAAAACTACTGTCGTCCAAATCATGTGCTCTTCTCTGCATACTAAACCAAAACATGTATTACTAAACTATAATGCATATTAGAGCACACCAATATAAAACTTATTCAAGTGTTTAGGTATATGGCAACCCATATAACTATTTTTATTAGAACTTGGGAAAGATAGTAGTTTAAAATACAAGCTTATACATTTCCTTCTAGCTATTCACAGATGTCAAGACTCTAGAAGGTTCATGTTTTGCCTTAAAAAATGGCATTCCTAGGAATCAGTCTCTTTCCAAATCATCAAAATCTAGAGTTTGGGAGAAGTATTTATTTGTGAATTATGACAAGTACTAAGCCCTGGGAGATTCCAAATTAAGATAACCAAGTGAAGGATTATTTTACAACCACTAGAAAAATATCAAATCATATTGTACTCACATATAATCAAATTTTAAATGTACATCTTAATCCTGAACTAAGTAATAGCATAGTATGCTGGTCTATAACTAAAAATAAGTGTCTTATGCTTTGCTGTATAATTACACATATTTTACTATAATATGTGGATATTCTAATGAAAAAGCAAGTATTTTTTTCTTTGTTGAGTATTAATTTGAGTACTAATCACAAATTAAATTAGGGTATGGAGCATGTAGAAAAAAATTAACATAGCCCCACTTGTACTGACATTAATTTTGTGCAAAGTTAAAATTTCACAGGGTCATAAACTTGAAGAATGAAAAAGTTCATCTTAAATCTCAAAATGTAAAGCACAGACAGAGTTTTAAGAGATATTTCTTTTAAGTACACTGAAAACTTTAGGGTTTTACTGAACAAGGACAACCTCTTTTAGAATTATGGGGCTCCCTAGAGTTTATGTAACTTTGATAGATTTTTGTAATAAAGAAATTGGACACTAAAGAGAAAATAAAATACATACTAAATTTTCTTTTGTCTGATTCAAAAATATTTTTAAGCCTGAGGGAAAAAAAAAATCACAATAACCTAATAGTAATCTAGAACAGAAGGCTAGCTGCAGCTTCTAAAAATAAATATGTTTTTGAAAATAAATATTTTTATTAAGTTTAAAGTTATTTAAGGTTTTATGATTTGGTGCTTTGAGTTTTATAAATGAAATAACTCCTTTGACACTTATTAATTACAATGTTTATCAAATATCATCATTAAAGTATAAAATGCTCTTCATGCAAAAAAGAGCTAGGTCCTAGATTTGTTGAAATTACCACCTAAGAATATTGGATATATTTTGGAATTAACATTGAAAAATGTCAAATATCTCTCCTGATAATTTTATCTAAAGTGATTTAAGAGTTAGAGCTACACATTCAGACAAGCTTGAAGAGATAACAGCCTAGTGTCTTATTTTCGTCTGCTGCCCAGAAAGAATGTTCTTTTAATACTGTACTGAGCTATGAAACATATAATTCCTTGGTAAAAAATACTTTTCTGGATTATTTAAGGGGCTAGTTCTAGGCTCTAAAGAAAAAAATACAACTACTTGTGAAACATAGTGTTACATGACAGAAGAAAAATGAGGAAAAATTATTTGCATCTCCTTTAAGTTAGTCACAAGACTTTGAGGCTTCTTCCATTCTCCCCAGTAAGTGCAATTTATTTTTCTACATGTGTCAGTAGCAAACAATGTTATTTAGACTCTAACCTGGCACGCTACAACCTCTGGCCCGCCCTTGAGCCCCTCCATTGCAAAGGTCTCCAGGTGCAGTCTGGGTAGCTGCAGGGTGAAGTCATTCCTACTTGCCGCAGTCCGTGACAGCGAGATCTGATCTCTGACCTAAAGGGAAAAAAATAGCATCAATGGTAATTCCCCTTCAGACACATTAACTGGGATGAACTGGGTCCCCTTGAGCCCACTGAGTGGACTTGCATTGATCGCTAGACCTGAAATCCATGAATAAATTTAGGACTAATTGATTTTTCGTTGCAAATAAATCTCTAATTCAGAGTGCTGGGGGAGAATGTTAAGAAGAAAAAGCATCCTCCTGCTTGAAATGAGCAGAGGGAAGAAGAGTCGCTGGAGCTCTTCTGATCAAGAGGTTTTGAATTATTTTTTCACTGTTCCACCCTCAAAAGAAAAAGGAAACAAGGAAAAACAAGCCCACAAGAATCAAAAATAAATAGCAATCTCTTATTTACACTCTCTTAATAACATATTTAATTTAACCAGTATTAATGGGTATATATTAAACAAGATAGTTATTAGGCACTAGTCTTCGACAAGACAACTTCAGTATGTACTCTAGAATAAAAACAAATATGTTCAACACACAAGGAGACTTAAAAATACACTAGCAAGAGGTCTGTTTGCCCTCTTTACTCTTATCAAATGTGAATCTTAATGATTAAATACATATAAATCAACTTGGTCACGTGACTTCTAAATAAGATAATGGATACAATCAGTAGTATTTGTACTATACTTGAAGTGTTCAGAAAGGTAACAATACAAACACATCACAGATCTGATATGGGAGAAATACCAATTTGCAAACTAGTCTCTGCATCACATGCAGTTGATATTACACTGCCACCTTCTGGACAAATGAGAAATACTCAGTATATATTATGAATAAAAGAAAATGTTTAGAAACAAGTATTTTCAATTTCCAAATTTCGTAAAAGCCTCAAAAATTCCACAGTTTAATTTTAAGATCAGTAGGCTTTCATCTTTAATCACATAGTTTAATGATAAGAGTTTTCATATGCAAGCATATTTCCTAACTTTTCTTATGCCTGAACAGGTTTTAAAATTTCATCTCTTTGATTTGTGTCTTTGATAAATAGTATACAACTAGCTTAGAGTCACAGGACAAAATGAGTTTTTACGAGGTAGTAAAGATCAAGAATGGGGAGAATCATCATTGTTGAAATACCTGTATTTATATCTCTAGTTTTATCTTAGCAACTTCATATCTAACTTGGTAATAATAAATAATAGGAACCCTCACCTTCATTTTTCTATTCCACTTGGGTAGCTTGTAAAACTGTTTGAATTATTTCTTACTTTACGAATGAAGTATCATACAACATAAGGTTTCCTTAAATCAGCAAACATACACAAACACATGATGATATCTTTCATAGTTTGTGCTAATCCAGGCTATAAACATCCTTATCCTCTTAAGTTGAGCTGAAGAATTTCTGCCAATAACTGCATGTCAAAGTGTATGCTATAAAACATACACTATAATGCAATTTGTATAATATAGTATGAGTACAATATTCATACCAGAGTCCCAATACAGAATGCATATTTATCTATAACAAACACTTTCTAGTCTTCAGTTAGGATGAGAATGCTTTTAACTCACTTAACAAAATAAATCACATTTTACAAATGCCTTTGCTTTAGGTTTTATATTCTATATGCATGGACACCTTCTCATGCTCTTTTTTTTTTTTTTTTGTCACCAATCTGCACTCAGATAAAAGAAAACATTAATGTGGATTAAGGTACTGAGAATTTATCAACATCAAACCACTAGTGTTTTGCCTTCTACCCTTCTGAACAACAGTCAATAGATCTAAATATTTTACCGCACCCTGGCCAATTCATTGTTTGATGTTTAAAAACTCACCCAGAATCAAAGAAAATTTATTAAATTTGAGCCCCCAAATGAGATACTATTAGCTTTGAAAGTCAAGTTTAACTGCGATATTGATGATTCTCTTTTTCTGTGACAAAATTCACTAGGGAAATCCTGGATGTCAAAGTACAAAAGCAGATTGCTAATATGGGCAAAGGGTGGGAGGGCAGGGGGCGGGGGGCGGCTATGAGCAACGTAGGTACAATCCACAACACACTCCAGGCACTGGAGGTCCTTTAACCCGATTAATATCAGGCATCATACTTCATCTGTGAAGCTTGACATACAGGAACAGTAAGCCACATTGTATATCCTCTAAATAAACTTTCTGAACAACATTAAGCAGGGGCATCTGGCATTTAAAACTGTGATTTATTGTCAAATTAACATTTTCACTACAACATTATTTAATTTGCCAAACGAAGTAACTCTTCTTATTTGTATGCAATAGGGAAAAATATCAAAATGCAGTTGTTTTGCTAAACCTAATGATGGGCATCACAATTACAACATTATTTGAATATCATGCATGTGTTAATACTCTCATTTAATTATAAATTATCTGTTGAACATTGGCGCTGCCACAAAGAGACAGTGCCCATGATATATAACAGAAATAAACTCACAAATATTTCTACTAAAATATACGAGGTTTTTTTTCCCACTTTTATATTAAATCAAAACTTTGAAAACAGGCAAACTAAAATGTTCGCCAAATATTTCAAGAAAAAGGTTTTTTTAAGTCTTGATAAAGGATTGACCAGGAATTCTTTTATTTTAATAGATAAAGGGAGTGAATGCATCATGTTGAAAGAATATAAAACTAGGGCTAGTGAAAAGCTAACGGTGCAGCAAAGAGCAGGAGAGAAAGACCGCAATGAACAGCAAAACTAAAGGAGAGAGGGGAATGGCTCAGAAAGAATGCAAAAGACAAGTCTGAATACCAGTGTGTGAATAAGGATAAACAGGAAACAGTTCAGCACAGAACAGTAAGGAAAAAGACTCTCACCTTACCACACTAAATTTGTTCACAAGAAAAACAGAATACACAGGCTGAGAACAAAGTGACTATGAGCAGAAAAGACAGAAGCAGGATTTCTTTAGGAAATACTGCCCACTGGATACAAAATGGTCCCTTTCAAAAATGAGAATTTAAAGTAAATTTCTTTACTGTCAAAAAAAAAATTTAAAGTAACAATATTAAAACAATAAAACTGTTTCTCATCCTACTAGGAAAATTAGGTTCACCTTTTAAAATAAAGATTTTAGTGTGAATTAGGATTAAAATAACATCATCACCTGTCCATGGATTAAATTATAATTTCAAATTTAAAATTAATTGGAAATCATAATTTCAAAAGCCAGCCTTTAATTCTGCTACAGTATATCATTATTCATCCTATAATTAGATTCTATATTCTTTTTACTCTGGTTTATTTATAGATATGAATAACATATATATAATATCTTTCTACTTTAAAATGACTAACACTTCATTTTAACATAAGTATTTTCAAAGAATTTCACAGTATAAATCTCAATTGCAAAATTGTATACATTTTTATAACTTCCTATAAAAACTGTATAATTTTATAATATTTTCACAAAAACTAATGGAAAGCATATCCATATTACTCCATTCTAAAATTTTGATTTTTAGAAAATGTAGTTTACTTTCTCCCTTTCTTGTTACATACTTTCAGAAAGCAGATATTTCTCACAGATATGCCATAAGAAACAATATAAACAGAGGCAAATAACAAAAATAAATGAAACTTAACAAGTTCAAAACAGTGTTAAGAAATATTTATTTTATTGCAACAATTTAGTTCCAGATTTAAGTAATTCTTAAGCTCTATACTACACTGTTTCTATTCCTCTGATTAGCCTTTTCTCCCAAGCCAATCTTTCCTAATTTTCTGTACTCCTGCTAACACTCAAAAAACTATTTCTGCTAGATACATCAACTATAAAATTAACCTAGTCATTTTTAGAAAAACATTCAATTCCCAAAATAAGAACCTGCATCTTTTATCACACACAACTATAAAGACTTTGGCACCCAATGTTCCAGCTATTTTTAAAAATTCATGAAATATGATACTAGTTGTGTTTGTACCAATAGAATACCCAGGAAAAAGCAGTAAGGGTTGTTGATGAAAAACCCAAATACATTTGAGAACACGTGTAAGAAGATGTATACAATGTCTGAATCTTGAATGCCTGGGAAAAGTAAATAATAATCAGGCCTGCCTAAAGTTTCATTTGTTCCAATCCATTAAGGCCTCTGATACTTCAAAATAAACCTTACCAGAGAGATCCCCGTCATATACAGATCTCAACAATATTTCCTGCAATTTCCACCCTTATCATCCTGTGTTCACGTTTTACTATGCCTTCATTCCCCACCTTCCTTTTTCCTACCTCCTCTTCTGTATTTCCTTTCACTTCCACTGATTCCTCATCACTTTCCCTTCTCTCTTTATCCTGTTTTTCACCATATACGCCAGGGCAGCCTATGTATTCTTTTTCATCTTACGCACTAGAGAGCAGAGTGCAGTTGGCATACTATAGCTCAAGGACTGAATCCAGACCACCGCCTGTTACTGTAAATAAAGTTTTATTGGAACACAGCCACACCCACTCACTTAGCTATTGTCTTTGGGGGCTCTCCAGCCAAGAGGACAGAGTTGAATAGTTGAGACAGAAACCATATGGTCCACAAAGCCTAAAATATTTACTATCTGGCCCTCTACAGAAAATGTTGGCCATCCCCTGCCTCAGAGATATAGCAAGAAAGACTACATTTTTCACCATCTATAAAAATTTTTAGTGACCACATCTCACCAGAGAATGTATGAACAATTTCTAGTGAGTAAATCTTATACCACTAACATATAGGGTGCCATCTCATAGATACTTTCTGGCTTCTTCTTTCCAGTTTTACATAGTCTGATAGATAACTTGACTGGGTCTAACTTTCCTAGCACAACAACTGATCACCACTCTAATAACTAAACTACAGAAAATTTGGTTAAACAAGTAGCACAGGCATCAGTTCAGTTCAGTTAAGTCGCTCAGTCGTGTCTGACTCTGCGACCCCATGAATCGCAGCACGCCAGGCCTCCCTGTCCATCACCAACTCCCGGAGTTCACTCAGACTCACATCCATCAAGTCGGTGATGCCATTCAGCCATCTCATCCTCGGTCGTCCCTTTCTCCTCCTACCTCCAATCCCTCCCAGCATCAGCGTCTTTCCCAATGAGTCAACTCTTTGCATGAGGTGGACAAAGTACTGTAGTTTCAGCTTTAGCATCAGTCCTTCCAAAGAAATCCCAGGGCTGATCTCCTTCAGAACGGACTGGTTGGATCTCCTTGTAGTCCAAGGGACTCTCAAGAGTCTTCTCCAACACCACAGTTCAAAAGCATCAGTTCTTCGGCACTCAGCATTCTTCACAGTCCAACTCTCACATCCATACATGAGTACTGGAAAAACCATAGCCTTGACTAGATGGATCTTTGTTGGCAAAGGAATGTCTCTGCTTTTGAATCTGCTATGTAGGTTGGTCATAACTTTCCTTCCAAGTGTCTTTTCATTTCATGGACATCTTTTGTAAAGAGAGAGAGAAGGAATTCACCAGTATGGACCATATGCTCTGCAATAACACTAGCAACAGAAAGACCCTATACACACAGAGGTTCTCAGTGAGCATGTGATTAAATATGAACGTCATTCCAAACTCACAAATTCTATGAGGTAGTAGGAAAGCGAGGATAATCAAAAACATGGTATGTGTCCAGTGACAGAAGCAGGAATTAACGCACATCATCAGAGCAGAAATGGCATTCACAAGTTCAGTTCACTTCAGTTCAGTCGCTCAGTCGTGTCCGACTCTTTGCGACCCCATGAATTGCAGCACGCCAGGCCTCCCTGTCCATCACCATCTTCTGGAGCTCACTCAGACTCACATCCATCGAGTCAGTGATGCCATCCAGCCATCTCATCCTCGGTCGTCCCCTTCTGCCCCCAATCCTTCAAGTTAGACAGTGATAACTAAATGGATATTTGCCTCTTTTGCCTCTTCCTTAGTTCACGAAATGGATAGAGTGTAGTACTGTTCTTATTAGTAACAATGTTGCTAGCACTTCCAAAAGTACTTCATACTTTTCAAAGTACTCTCCACACTATCACACTTCATTCTGCCATCCACCTTGTGAAAGAGCTACTGCCATCCCTAATATGAGGAAATTGTGTCCAGTGCTCCCAGCCACACATAACAGTGCCTCTGAGTATCTACAATGACAGTTAACAGATGAGCAAATTGCTCAAGATCTTGTTACTTCTTCCATTTCCCTACCTAAAAGTCAACACCATTTTATTTTTCCCTTCTCTTTGTCCCTTGTCAGGCAGGCTTAGCAAAAATGTGTGTCATAAAAGTAGTTTTGTGGTCAGCAGTGAAGATTGTTATCGAAACACCCTGATTTTCCTCAGTAGTTTCATTGGACCTGTGCGCATTTTTCATTCATTCATGTATTTTCTCCTTGACCCTTCAACACACACAGACACAGACACACACACACACGCACACACACAATTACCATACTTAGAGACAGGTACCTGTGAGCAATCTTCCTTATACAATGGCCATAATCTCACTTGGAAGATCCCCAAACTACAAGGTCCCAGGGTATGTGCAACAGCCCCTGCTGTGCTCCACACCTATGGGATGGAGCCCCTGGCCTAGGGGGCAGGAGCAGGCACTCCACTGGCACTGCAGCAAGCACAGAAACCCCTTCTCTGAAAAGAAGAAAGTGAGAAACCAGCCTGCTTTTGCTGCAGGTTATTTAATTTAACCTCCAACTCCAGAGCAGAGCCAGAACACTCTCTGCTGTCACCAGAAAAAAAAAAAGCCAAAATCTACCACGACCACAACCACCCCACCCATTATTGTTCCATCCCAATTATGGAACTAGAAAACTGATCTCTTGAATCAAATTATCAAGCTGGGCTACATCCCGATTAAGGATCTGAAAAACTGAACCCTCAAATCAAATTATCAACCTGGAAAATAGGATGATATAATCACAGACATCGTATAAAAGCACTAGGCAGGATGATAAATCTGAGGCTTAGGTTATATAACATAGACTGCTCCTTCAAGATAGATTACTGTGACCTTGATCTATTTAAACAAACAGAAAACGTATACTTGAGTACAGAAAGATGTATTTATGAATTGTTAGAGTTCTCCACACAGAGATATTTTCTTCCCTAGGGCAAATTATTCCAAAGGGTAAAGACAGATACAAACTAAAATTAGTTATTTAGATGTGGTTAAGCTAAAAGCTGGTAAGCACATGGACACGACATTCCATGGTCTCTTATCTTTAGTTTGCCAAGGTTTTTAAATCCCTCTTGAGCTGAAGTACCATTTTTAGCTTGGCTAGGTCAGAATGACACGGAGCAACATGACTGATGACACACAAGACAGCTATATGGACAGAGTTGCCATCAGCAAGCCAGCTGTGCTAACACCTGTATGTCTTGCACAGCTGATCTTCAGAATCAGGATCAAGAAACCAAAAATGGAAACAGGCTCAAAGATCATAAGTATCATAAGTAACATTCAGAAAGTCATTAATAAGTCACTTAAAACTGGGTTGTTAGAGGCATTATGATCATGTTTCAACTTTAAAATAACTGTCAGCT
The DNA here is from genome assembly GCA_917880005.1 of Nanger dama. NCBI lineage: Eukaryota > Metazoa > Chordata > Mammalia > Artiodactyla > Bovidae > Nanger > Nanger dama. Next base: position 5,461,538 of record CAKJTW010000017.1, read on the forward strand.
TTATTAATTAAAAATTATTCTGTGGTCATTGTATTTCACATAAATGATCTGATAATTGAAAAGCAAAGTTAACTATGTATTACCAAATATTCTCATTCACATTTTTAAGGTAAGAATCACATGTAAAGATGTGGCCACTCAGAATCCTCACCTGTTACATTCTTTTTGACTCGATTCTACTCTAAAAATTTTCCTAACAATAGAGTTATCATCTTTCCACTTCATAGGAATCAAATTAGTTGCTACCTATAAAATTTGTTGCCAGTGTATCTCTCTTTCCTAGAGACATTTTTATCATTGAATCTTGGCTTTCTCCTCTAGATCTTGATTATGCAAAGTAAATATACATGCTATTTTCAGGAGTCAAAAAAATGAAGACACGGGACTTCCTGGTGGCCCCCAAATTAAGACTCTATGCTCCCAACGCAGGGAAGCCAGGTTCCATCCTTGGTCAGGGAACTAGACCCCTTGTGCCACACAGCTAAGATCCAGCACAGTCAAACTGAATAAAGTAAAGTTTAAAAAATAATTAATAAATAAAAAATGAAGACAATATCAGCAAGACTTCCACTGGAATCTAGAGGTAGTTTTAGTAGTGTTCAGAGACTGGGCAATGGTAAAAAAAAGTTTGACTCATTCAACAAACATTCATCAAGTGACTACTGGGTACCAAGCACTATGATAGATGCTGAGCATATAAAAATTAAGGAGACAGAACTCCATTCGTCAAAGACTTCAAATTCCAGTGGCATAATTAATCTCTCAAAATGTTATGTCCTAGCCTTCCCATTTATCCATAATGTCTTGTTTCTCCTGTCAATTGCTATACCACCTTCTTTATTTGCCAGAAGATTTATGTTAATCAATCTCAAACCTTTATCTTTAGCTCTGACTTTTCCCCTGAGGTCTAGACTCTCATATCCTGCTGATCACTCACTCCACGATACCTTAAACTCAGTATTTCCAAAACAAAACTCATCATTGTCTCCCTTTTCTTCACTAACACAAAGCGGGGGGCAAAAAGCCTGTTTCTCTTTTTGTTTTCCCAACATTAGTTAATCATACTGTTCATCTTGGGAACCACCCTTCCCTGCCTTTCACGTTCCCATTTTTACTAAATAAGCTTCATATTCTTTCTTCTGACACTACTCATCATCACTGCTGCTGTCCGACTCTTAGCGACCCCATGGACCGCAGCCTACCAGGCTCCTCCGTCCATGGGATTTTCCAGGCAAGAGTACTGGAATGGGGTGCCACTGCCTTCTCATCATCACTATCTAGTCTCAAATCTTCGCTAGTACTCATCTAGCCTACAAACTCATGTTCTTCATTACTTCATTACCAGCTTCATTATTCACTATTTATGGCCTGCAAATGTGCCTCCCCAAACTCCAATTTAGTAAGGAAATCTGACCAAATCATTCCTTATCTCAAACCTTAATTTAGTCTCCCTGCTCTACAATAAAGATCCAAGTGTCTTAAAATGACAACAACAACAAAAAAGTTCTTCCATTACCTGGCTGCCACCTGCCTCATTCAACCTCATCTCCCGCACTCTGCTTGCACTTAAGGCTGCACTGAGGCTATCTGGCCATTCATGCTTCCATGCACCTGCACATTCTACTCTCTCTGCTAAAATGCCCTTCTCATCTTTGCTCACACTTCAAAGCCCCATGCAAGCTTTAATGTTCTTCTAAGAAATTTCCAGCCAACCCTTGGGTTTTCTAAGTATGCTTCATAGATGAATAACTATCTAAATGGATGTGGAACTGCATCTTATGGGTACATATTTACCATAGTATACTGGAATTACACCATCTCTATGGCAACCCACTCCAGTACTCTTGCCTGGAAAATTCCATGGATAGAGGAGCCTGGTGGGCTATAGTCCATGGGGTTGCAAAGAGTCAGACATGAATAAGAGACCTCACTTTGACTTTTCACTTTCATCCTGAAGAAAGAAACAATGAGATATATACACATACGTATGTTGTTGTGATTGTTATTTGTGTGTCTGTTTGTTTCCCCAAATGTTAGTACAGTTTCTGGCCCATAATATACATTCAAAAAGCATTTGTATGGGGGAGAACAAGAGGGTGGAGAAGTAGGTGGATGTGGAGTATATCTCTCTCCCCAGATACATCAGAATACACCTTCAGACACAGAAGTGCATGCAGAACACCAGCTGAGAGCTGAGAGGAGTACCTGACCAGAGGAAAAGAATATACAGACCCACGCAAAACTAGATAGGATGAAGGAACTAGGGGCAAAATCAGGAGTGTTAATAGGACTGGACCTATCCTCAGAGGGTGAGGGAACTGAATCAGGGGTCGGATCCCCACACTGGGGCAACTGTAGAGAAGAAACCTCTAAGGCTGAGAGTGAAACAGCTGATCTGTGGTAGCCTAAATGGAATGAGAATCAGACAGTCCTAGCCACAGCCATACATACCGAGATGTAGATCCCCTGGAAGGTGCAACAGCTGGGAGCTGGAGTTTAGGGAAATTGCGCAATCTCAGGGTGGGCTGCTGTTGACCACAGAGAGACAGATCAAGGAGATGTGAGGGAGGAGACTGTGGTGGGAAATGCCTGTGGAGGAAAGCTGGGCAGCTGCACGCAAAACTACAGAGTAGGACCCCAGCCAGGGGGCCCCTCTACGTGCCTGATGCACTGAACAACAGAGAAAGACCCCAGGCAAGGGAGCCCTCTAAGGGCCTGAACGGGCGGAGCAACGGAGAAAGACTGGTCAAAGAGGCCTTCTGACTGCCAGCTACAAGAGGCTCAGAAAAAAGACTCTGATAGGGCCACAACTCCTGCGGCAGAGGCAGTCCGAGTCCCTGCACACTTGGTGCCGCCAGGATCCCAACAAGCCGAGCAGCTGCGCCACCATCACACTCAACTCTCACTGGTGTAGAACTGCCACAGGCAAAACAAGTCTTGTGTCTAGGCACACAGAGTTGCTACCAAGTGTCCGACTCTTTGCAACCCTATGGACTATCAGGCTTCTCTGTCAGGGAGGCAGGTTCTCCGGGCAAGAATACTGGCGCATATTGGCCAATACTGGTTGCCATACCAGTATATACTAGCACTATATTTCCTGCTACCCTAGCCACCAACTGCCTGAGTACCTGGTGCTGCCAGAACCCCTGCGACCCAAGCAGCTGCACCACCTCCACACCTGGCCTTCACAGGGGCACACCCAAGTCCTCCAGGGCAGCCTCAGGAGCAAACCCCAGTGGATGACCCACAGGCAGAGGTGGAAATAAAACCACAACTGAAACCCAGGGGAAGTGTGGCTAAGGGAGAAGTCTCAAAACCTTTCCACCAGCTGTACGAGCTGCAGATTAAATCCACATGATCAACTAGGCAGACTCTGTGCCTATGGAATATATAAAAGGTCACTGAGAGCTCCCACAAAAGAAAACGCACTAGTTCTGATAGCTGTGGATACTGAGGGCAAGAAAATTCAGGAACAGGACCAGATTAGAATTTGAGCTGCCCCCACAACAGGTCCAGAGAACAGAACAGTTTTGAAGGGCATCCTAGGGCGGTGAGGTGGACTGTGACTCCCAGCGAGGGAAAGGACTCTGACAGCAGTGACTCAGGAAAAACATTTATTACTCTTATGTTTTGACTTCTTCTGTAGATTCTTTTGAATTTTTTTTCTTTTTCTCCTTTTTATCCCACTGTTGTAGCTGTCGATTTTAATGGCACTATGAAATTTAATTAACTTTTGAGCTTTTTTTTTCTTTTTCTCTCTCAGTCACATTTTTTATTATTGTTAAAAACCCTGTCTCTATGTTGGGCTTTTGCAGTTCTGGGGAGTTTCTTTTCTTTCTTTTCTCTTTTTAATTTTAATATTTTAAACCTATTATTTTTTTCTACATTTATTCCTTTGTTTTTCCGCTTGTTCTTCTCTCCTTGTAGTCAAAATTTAATGTATATAAACCTTCTTCATCTACCTCTCTTTAACTTTGTATATTCTATCTTTTCTTTTCTTTCTTTCCTTTCCTCTCAATATATTTGTTAATTTTATTTTCACAACTTTATTCCCAGTTGGCATCTTGCTTTAGTTTTGTCTTCCAGTTTGTGATTCAGTTAGCTTTGTTCAGGTAGATGTAATTTTTAGTTTCCTTTGTTTACTGAGTCAATCTATTATACATTATTTTTGTTGGACTGTTTCAACGTTGCTCATGGGTATATATGTGTATGTGTATATTCCATTCTTTATTATTTGCCAGATTTTGTAACTGTCATTTGTCTGGGTTCATCTTTGGTTTCTTATTTTTGGATATTTGTTTTAATCTCACTTAAAGCAAGAGTACTGGAGTGGTGTGCCATTGCATTCTCCGTGTTAAGGCATTCAGTTCGGTTCAATTCAGCCACTCAGTAATGTCCGACTCTTTGCAACCCCATGAACTGCAGCATGCCAGGCCTCCCTCTCCACCACCAACTCCCAGAGTTCATTCAAACTCATGTCCATCGAGTCAGTGATGCCATCCAGCCATCTCATCCTCTGTCATACCCTTCTCCTTCTGCCCCCAATCCCTCCCAGCATCAGAGTCTTTTCTAATGAGTCAGCTCTTCACATCAGGTGGCCAAAGCATTGGAGTTTCAGCTTTAGCATCAGTCCTTCCAACAAATACCCAGGGCTGATCTCCTTTAGAATGGACTGGTTGTATCTCCTCGCAGTCCAAGGGACTCTCAAGAGTCTTCTCCAACACCACAGTTCAAAAGTATCAATTCTTCAGCACTCAGCTTTCTTCACAGTCCAACTCTCACATCCATACATGACCACTGGAAAAACCACAGCCTTGACTAGACGGACCTTTGTTGGCAAAGTAATGTCTCTGCTTTTAAATAGGTTATCTAGGTTGGTCATAACTTTCCGTCCAAGGAGTAAGCATCTTTTAATTTCATGGCCGCAGTCACCATCTACAGTGATTTTGGAGCCTAAAAAATAGTCTGACACTGTTTCCACTGTTTCCCATCTATTTCCCATGAAGTGGTGAGACCAGATGCCATGATCTTCGTTTTCTGAATGTTGAGCTTTAAGCCAACTTTTTCACTCTCCTCTTTCACTTTCATCAAGAGGCTTTTGAGTTCCTCTTCACTTTCTGCCACAAGAGTGGTGTCATCTGCATATCTGAGGTTATTGATATTTCTCCCAGCAATCTTGATTTCAGCTTGTGCTTCTTCCAGCCCAGCCTTTCTCATGATGTTCTCTGCATATAAGTTAAATAAGCAGGGTGACAATATACAGCCTGGATGTACTCCTTTTCCTATTTTGAACCAATCTGTTGTTCCAACCATCTGTTGTTCCAAACAGTTCTGTTGCCTCCTGACCTGCATATAGGTTTCTCAAGAGGCAGGTCAGGTGGTCTGGTATTCCCATCTCTTGAAGAATTTTCCACAGTTTACTGTGATCCACACAGTCAAAGGCTTTGGCATAGTCAATAAAGCAGAAATAGATCTTTTTCTGGAACTCTCTTGCTTTTTCCATGATCCAGCGGATGTTGGCAATCTGATCTCTGGTTCCTCTGCCTTTTCTAAATCCAGCTTGAACATCTGGAAGTTCATGGTTCACATATTGCTGAAGCCTGGCTTGGAGAATTTTGAGCATTACTTTACTAGCATGTGAGATGAGTGCAATTATGCAGTAGTTTGAGCATTCTTTGGCATTGCCTTTCTTTGGGATTGGAATGAAAATTGACCTTTTCCAGTTCTGTGGTGTTGACACTCTGGTGATGTCCATGTGTAGAGGCTTCTCTTGTGTTGGTGGATGAGGGTGTTTGCTATGACCAGTGTGTTCTCTTTGCAAAACTCTATCAGCTTTTGCCCTGCTTCATTCTGTATTCCAAGGCCAAATTTGCCTGTTACTCCAGTGTTTCTTGACTTCCTACATTTGCATTCCAGTCCTCTATAATGAAAAGGACATCTTTTTTGGGTGTTAGTTCTAAAAGGTCTTCTAGGTCTTCATAGAACTGTTCAACTTCACCTTCTTCAGCATTACTGGTTGGGGCATAGACTTGGATTACTGTCATATTCAATGGTTTGCCTTGGAAATGAACAGAGATCATTCTAACCCTAGGGAGTGTCAAACAGTGAGAACTCACACAAGGAAAACCGCTAGAACACAAGACCCTGCATCACCTAACCACCAGTAGCATGCTGTGCTACTCATCTAAATACAAACAAACAGAAATACGAAGCCAGTCATCATCAGACAGGATTATCACCTCACTCAGCCTTGCCCATCAGAGGAAAAACAAACAAACAAAAACAGCCCAAATCTCACCTTATACAAAGCTTACACAAACCACTGGACCAATCTTGAAGTGAAGTCACTCAGTCATGACCGACTCTTTGTGACCCCATGGACTGTAGCCTACTACGCTCCTCCGTCCATGGGATTTTCCAGGCAAGAGTACTGGAATGGGTTGCCATTTCCTTATCCAGAGGATCTTCCTGACCCAGGGATTGAACCCAGGTCTCCTGCACTGTAGGCAGATGCTTTACCATCTGAGCCACCAGGGAAGTTTTTGGACCAACCTTAGGAGGGCAGAAATCAAAAGGAAGAAACAATTCAACCCTTGAAGCCTGGGAAAAGGAGACCTCAAACACAATAATTTAAAGAAGAAAGTTCATAGCAATACAGGCATACCTCAAGAAACAAGAAAAAAGTCAAATAAATAACCTAACTCTACACCTAAAGCAACGAGAAAAGGAAGAAATAGAGAACCCTAGACTTAGTAGAAGGAAAGAAATCTTAAAAATTAGGGCAGAAATAAATGCAAAAGAAACATAAGAGACCATAGCAAAAATCAACAAAGCAAAAAGCTGGTTCTTTGAAAGGATAAATAAAATTGACAAACCATTAGCCAGACTCATCAAGAAACAAAGAGAAAAAAATCAAATCAATAAAATTAGAAATGAAAATGGAGAAATCACGACACAGAAATACAAAGAATCATAAGAGACTACTATCAGCAATTATATGCCAATAAAATGAACAACTTGGAAGAAATGGACAAATTCTTAGAAAAGTACAACTTTCCAAAACTGAACTAGGAAGAAATAGAAAATCTTAACAGACCCATCACACGCCTGGAAATTGAAACTGTAATCAGAAATCTTCCAGCAAACAAAAGCCCAGGTCCAGACGGCTTCACAGCTGAATTCTACCATCTTATTGAAACTATTCCAGAAAACTGCAGAGGAAGGTAAACTTCCAAACTCATTCTATGAGGCCACCATCACCCTAATTCCAAAACCTGACAAAGACGCCACAAAAAAAGAAAACTACAGGCCAATATCACTGATGAACATAGATGCAAAAATTCTTAACAAAATTCTAGCAATCAGAATCCAACAACACATTAAAAAGATCATACATCATGACCAAGTGGGCTTTATCTCAGGGATGCAAGGATTCTTCAATATCTGCAAATCAATCAATGTAATACACCACATTAACAAATTGAAAAATAAAAGTCATATGATTATCTCAATAGATGCAGAAAAGGCCTTTGATAAAATTCAACATCCATTTATGATAAAAACTCTCCAGAAAGCAGGAATATAAGGAACGTACCTCAACATAATAAAAGCTATATATGACAAACCCATAGCAAACATTATCCTCAATGGTGAAAAATAGAAAGCATTTCCCCTAAAGTCAGGAACAAGACAAGGGTGCCCACTTTCACCACTACTATTCAATATAGTTCTGGAAGTTTTGGCCACAGCAATCAGAGCAGAAAAAGAAATACAAGGAATCCAGATTGGAAAAGAAGTAAAACTCTCACTGTTTGCCGATGACATGATCTTCTACATAGAAAACCCTAAAGAACTGACCAGAAAACTACTAGAGCTAATCAATGAATATAGTAAAGTTGCAGGATATAAAATCAACACTCAGAAATCCCTTACATTCCTATACACTAATGAGAAAACAGAAAAAGAAGGAAACAATTCCATTCACCATTGCAATGAAAAGAATAAAATACTTAAGAATATACCTACCTAAAGAAACTAAAGACCTATATATCAAAAACTATAAAACACTGATGAAAGAAATCAAAGAGGACACTAATAGATGGAGAAATATACCATGTTCATGGATTGGAAGAGTCAATATAGTAAAAATGAGTATACTACCCAAGCAATCTACAGATTCAATTCAATCCCTATCAAGCTACCAACAGTATTTTTCACAGAACTAGAACAAACAATCTCAAGATTTGTATGGAAATACAAAAAACCTAGAATAGCAAAAGCAATCTTGACAAAGAAGAATGGAACTGGAGGAATCAATTTGCCTGACTTCAGGCTCTACTACAAAGCCACAGTCATTAAGACAGTATGGTACTGGCACAAAGACAGAAAAATAGATCAATGGAACAAAATAAAAAGCCCTGAGATAAATCCACACACATATGGACACCTTATCTTTGACAAAGGAGGCAAGAATATACAATGGAGTAAAGACAGTCTCTTTAACAGGTGGTGCTGGGAAAACTGGTCAACCACTTGTAAAATAATGAAACTAGATCACTTTCTAACACCACACACAAGAATAAACTCAAAATGGATTAAAGATCTAAACGTAAGGCCAGAAACAATAAAACTCCTAGAGAAGAACATAGGCAAAACACTCTCCAACATAAATCACAGCAGGATCCTCTATGATCCACCTCCCAGTATACTGGAAATAAAAGCAAAAATAAACAAATGGGATCTAATTAAAATTAAAAGCTTCTGCACAACAAAGGAAACTCATAAGCAAGGTGAAAAGACAGCCTTCTGAATGGGAGAAAACAATAGCAAATGAAGCAACTGACAAACAACTAATCTCAAAATATACAAGCAACTTATGCAGCTCAACTCCAGAAAAATAAATGACCCAATCAAAAAATGGGCCAAAGAACTAAATAGGCATTTCTCCAAAGAAGACATATGGATGGCTAACAAACACATGAAAAGATGCTCAACATCACTCATTATCAGAGAAATGCAAATCAAGACCACAATGAGGTACCATTTCACACCAGTCAGAATGGCTGCGATGCAAAAGTCTACAAGCAATAAATGCTGGAGAGGGTGTGGAGAAAAGGGAACCCTCTTACACTGTTGGTGGGAATGCAAACTAGTACAGCCACTATGGAGAACAGTGTGGAGATTTCTTAAAAAACTGCAAGTAGAACTGCCTTATGACCCAGAAATCCCCCTGCTGAGCATACACACCAAGGAAACCAGAATTGAAAGAGACACATGCACCCCAATGTTCATTGCAGCACTGTTTATAATAGCCAAGGCATGGAAACAACCTAGATGTCCATCAGCAGATGAATGGATAAGAAAGCTGTGGTACATACACACAATGGAGTATTACTCAGCCCTTAAAAAGAATAAATTTGACTCAGTTCTAATGAGATGGATGAAACTGGAGCCGATTATACAGAGTGAAGTAAGCCAGAAATAAAAACACCAGTACAGTATACTGACACATATATATGGAATTTAGAAAGATAGTAATGATGACCCTGTATGTGAGACAACAAAAGAGACACAGAGGTATAGAACGGACTTTTGGCCTCTGAGGGAGAGGGAGAGGGTGGGATGATTTGGGAGAATGACACTGAAACATGTATACTATCATATAAGAAATGAAGCGCCAGTCTATGTTCAATACAGGATACAGGATGCTTGGGGATGGTGTACGGGATGATCTGGGGAGACTGTGTGGGGTGGGAGGTGGGAGGGGGCTTCGGCATTGGGAGATCGTGTACACATGTGGCTGATTCATGTCAATGTATGGCAAAACAAATACAGTATTATAAAATAGAATAAAGTATTTTAAAAAATACTTAAGATTTGAAGAATCAAAAAATAAATTAAAAAAATTTTAAAAAGTTCAATTTAAAAAAACTGCAAATAATTCCATGACTCGACAATGATAAACATTGTTGCTATTTTAGGGTATGATATCGTATGGAATATGTAAATATATGAGACATGAATTACACTAAATAATTTATAAAAATTGTTTTATATAAACATTGTTTATATGAAAAAAATTTAAAAAATAATGAAAAGGCAGAGAAATAGAACACAAATGAAAGAACAAACTAGAAATATAGAATTCCAAATAAATGAAGAGGAAACAGGCAAACCACCTGAAAAAGAATTCAGAATAATGATAGTAAAGATGATCAAAAACCTTGAAAAAAAAATGGAGAAAATGCAAGAATCAATTAACAAAGATCTAGATGAAATAAAGAATGAACATACAGAAAAAAACAACACAATTACTGAAATTAAAATACTCTAGAAGAAATCAATAGCAGAATATCTGAAGCAGAAGAACTAATCAGAGGGCTGGAAGATAAAATGGTGGAAAGAAAGTGAAAGTGAAGTCACTCAGTCATGTCCAACTTTTTGAACCCCATGGACTATAGCCTACCATGCTCCTCCCTCCATGGGATTTTCCAGGCAAGAGTACTGCAGTAGGGTGCCATTGCCTTCATCAGAGGATCTTCTTGACCCAGGGATCGAACCTGGGTCTCCCACATTGTTGGCAGATGTTTTATCATCTGAGCCAGGAGGGAAGTCTAAAATGGTGGAAATAACTTCTGAAGAGCAGAATAAAGTGAAAAGAATGAAAAGTACTGAAGACAGTCTTAGAGACCTCTGGGACAATATCAAATGCACCAACTACTTAATTATAGGGCTCCTAGAAGAAAAAGAAAGGATATGAGAAAATTTTTGAAGAGATTATAGTTGAAAATTTCCCCAACATGGAAAAAGAAATAGTCAATCAAGTCCAAGAGGCACAGAGTCCCATACAGGATAAACCCAAGGAAAAATATGCCAAGACACATACTAATCCAGCTAACAAAGACTGCTGCTGCTACTAAGTCATGTCAGTCGTGTCCGACTCTGAGTGTCCCCACAGACGGCAGTCCACTAGGCTCCCCCGTCCCTGGGATTCTCCAGGCAAGAACACTGGAGTGGGCTGCCATTTCCTTCTCTAATGCATGAAAGTGAAAAGTGAAAGTGAAGTCACTCAGTCACATCCGACTCTTAGCGACCCCATGGACTGCAGCCTACCAGGCTCCTCCGTCCATGGGAGATTCCAGGCAGGAGTAGTGGAGTAGGGTGCCATTGCCTTCTCCATATACACACTACTACATATGAAACAGGTAGTAAGGATCTACTGTATAGCACAGCAAACTCTACTCAATACTCTATAATGACCCACATGAGAAAGGAAAGTAAAAAGAGTGGATACATGTATAACTGATTCACTTTGCCGTTTACCTGAAACTAACATTATAAATCAACTACACTCCAACAAAAAACTTTTAAAAAGTTGGAGAGGACATAGGAGGAGGAAATTTTTTGAAGCAATGGCAATGTTCTTTATTACCTAATTACACATTTGTGAAAATTCACAGAAATGCATAGTAAAAAAAGAGTACATATATTATATAGATATTATACCTTTAAAAATGCACCATCCAGTTTGACTTTAAAGAAAATGAATTTTGGATAAACTGAGTATGTGAATAAGGATTTTCAAGGGAACTTGTTTTGTGTTGTTAAATAATTACTTATAGCTGCAAAAATATTTACTGTACTATTCTCTTAAACAGACTGCTCCTTTCAGGGCATTTTACGTTTGGATAAAGACTAGCTATTTTCTGGGCTTCTCTGATGGCTCAGACAGTAAATAATCCACCTGCAATGCAACAGATGTGGGTTCAATCCCTGGGTTGGGAAGATCTCCTAGAGAAAGGAAATGGCTACCCACTCCAGTATTCTGGCCTGGAGAATTCCATTGACAGAGGAGTTTGGCAGGTTACAGTCCATGGGGTCACAAAGACTGAGCAACTTTCACTTTACTATCTGTTTTCTGGTAAGAGGTTAGAAGGCCAAGAATGATATGTGGGGTGCATCCCAATTAAACATGAATCATAAATGACACATCTTTGAAATTATTCTATTAAGTCCATGGGAAAATAAAAACACAAATAAAGAATATTAAAAGTAGCAAGGGAAAAGCAACAAGTAACATACAAGGGAAATGCCATATGCTTAACAGCTGATTTTTCAGCAAAAACTCTGCAGGCCAGAAGGGAATGGCAGGATATATTTAAAGTACTGAAAGGGAAAAATCTACAACCAAGATTACTGTACCCAGCAAGTATCTCATTCAAAACTGATGGAGAAACAAAAAGCTTTTCAGACAAGCAAAAATTAAGAGAATTCAGTACTACCAAACCAGCTTTACAGCAAATGTTAAACAGACTTATATAGTCAAGAAACACAAGAGAAGAAAAAATATCTACAAAATCAACGTCAAACAATTAAGAAAATGGCAATAGGAACATTTGTATCAATAATTACTTTATGTAAATAGATTAAATGCCCCAACCAAAAGACACAGACTGGCTGAATGGATACAAAAACAGACCCACATATATGCTGTCTACAAGAAACTCACTTCAGACATAAGGAAACATAAGACTGAAAGTGAGAGAATAGAAAAATATATTCCATGCAAATGGGAAAAAAAGAAAGCTGGAGTAGCAATCCTCATATCAGACAAAATAGACCTTAAAAATAAAGATTACAAGAGACAAGGAAGGACACTACACAATGATCAAGGGATCAATCCAAGAGGAAGACATAACAATTGTAAATATCTATGCACCCAACATAGCAGTACCTCAATACATAAGACAAACACTAACAGACATAAAAGCAGAAATTGACAGTAACACAATAATAGCAGGAGACTTTAACACCTCACTCATACCAATGGACAGATCATCAAAACAGAAAATGTCAATGTATGGCAAAACAAATACAGTATTGTAATGTAGAATAAAGTATTAAAAAAAAAAGAAATTTAATAAGGAAACACAAGTCTTAAATGATACATCAGATGAGATGGATCTCATTGATATTTTCAGGACATTCCATCCAAATGCAGAAGAATACATCCCTCTTAAGTGCATATGGAACATTCTGCAGGATAGACCACATCTTGGGTCACAAATCAGTCTCAGTAAATTTAAGAAATTTTAAATCATATCAAGCATCTTCTCTGACTACAACGCTAGGAGACTAGATATCAATTGCAAGAAAAAACACTGTAAGAAACACAAATACATAGAGATTAAACAACACAATTCTAAATAACCAACAGATTACTGAAAAAATTAAAAGGGAAATAAAAGAATTTCTAGAAGCAAATGACAATGAAAACACAACAACTCAAAACCTTTAGGATGCAGCAAAAGCAGTTCTAAGAGGGAAGTTTATAGCAATACAATCCTACCTCAAGAAATAAGAAAAACATAGAATAGACAACCTGACTTTACACCTAAAACAACTGGAAAAAAATTAGTAGAAGGAAAGAAATCATAAAGATCCAAGAAGAAATAAAAAGAAATGAAAGAAACAATAGTAAAGATTAATAAAAATTAAAAAGCTGATTCTTTGAGAAGATAAACAAAACTGACAAACCTTTAGCCAGACTCATTAAGAATAAAAGAGAGAAGAATCAAATCAACAAAATTAGAAATAAAAAGGAGCGGTTACAACAGATAATGCAAAAATACAAAGGATTATAAGAGACTATTATGAACAACTATTTGGCAATAAAATGAATAACCTGGAAGAAATGGACAGATTCTTAGATAAGTTCAATATTCTAAGACTGAGCCAGGAAGAAATAGGAATTATGAACAACCCAATTACAAGCACTGAGATTGAAGCTGTGATCAAAAAATCTCCCCCAAAAACAAAAGCCCAGGTCCAGATGGCTTCATAGGAGAATTCTATCAAACATTTAGAGAAGAGCTAAAGCCTATCCTTCTAAAACTCTTTCAAAACACTGCAGGAGAAGGAACACTTCGAAACTCATTCTACGAGGCCGCCATCACCCTGTTACCAAAACCAGACAAAGACAACACACAAAAAGAAAACTACAGGCTAGTTATCACTGATGAACATAGATGCCAAAACTCTCAACCAAATTTTAGCAAGCAGGATTCAGCAACATATCAAAAAGCTCATACACCATGATCAAGTTGGCTTTACTCCACAAATGCAAGGATTCTTCAATATATGGAAATCAATCAATGTGATACACCATATTAACAAACTGAAAGATAAAAACCATATGATAATCTCAGTAGATGCAGAAAAGCCTTTGACAAAATTCAGCACCCACTTATGATTAAAACTCTTCAAAAAATGGGCATAGAAGGAACCTACCTCAACATATTTAAGGCCATAAATGATAAGCCTACAGCAAACATTATTCTCAATGGTGAAAAACTGAAAGTATTCCCCCTAAGATCAGCAACAAGACAAGGGTGTCCACTTTCACCATGACTATTCAACATAGGTCTGGAAGTCCTAGCTACACTAAGCAGAGAAGAAAAAGAAATAAAAGGAATCCAGATCAGAAAAGAAGTAAAGTTCTCATTGTCTGCAGATGACATGATACTGTACATAGAAAACCCTAAAGATAGTATCAGAAAATTACTAGAACTAATCAGTGAACTTAGCAAAGTTGCAGGATATAAAATCAATATACAGAAGTCACTTGCATTTCTATATACTAACAATGAAAAATCAGAGAAATTAAGGAATCAATCCTATTCACGATTGCAATAAAAAGAATTAAATATCTAGGAATAGTGAGTTGGTGATGGACAGGGAGGCCTGGCGTGCTGTGATTCATGAGGTCACAAAGAGTCGGACACGACTGAGTGACTGAACTGAACTGAAACTTACCTAAGGAGACTAAAGAACTATACACAGAAAATTATAAGACACTAATGAAAGAAATCAAAGATGACATAAACAGATGGAGAGATATTCCATTATCCTGGGTAGGAAGAATCAATATTGTGAAAATGACTATACTACCTAATGTAATCTACAGATTCAATGAGAGCCCTATCAAGTTACCAATGGCTATTTTCACAAAACTAGAACAAAAAATTTCACAATTCATATGGAAACACAAAAGACCCCAGAATAGCCAAAGCAGTCTTGAGAAAGAGGAGTGGAGCTGGAGGAATCAAGCTTCCCGACTTCAGATTATACTACAAAGCTACAGTCATCAATAAAGTATGATACTGGCACAAAAACAGAAATATAGACCAATGGAACAAGATAGAAAGCCCAGAAATAAAGCCATGCACCGCTGGACAGCTACATGAACACTTCCTAACACCATAAACAAAGATAAATTCAAAATGTGTGAAAGACCTAAATGCAAGACCAGAAACTATAAAACCCATAGAGGGAAACATAGGCAGAACACTTGATGACATAAATCAAAGCAAGACCCTCTACGACCCACCTCCTAGAGTAGTGGAAATAAAAACAAAGTAAACAAGTGGGACCTGATTAAACTTAAAGGCTTTCACACAGCAAAGGAAACTATAAGCAAGGTGAAAAAAACAACCCTCAGAATGGGAGAAAATAATAGCAAGTAAAACAACTGACAAAGGATTAATTTCCAAAATATACCAGTAGCTCATACAACTCAAGACCAGAAAAACAAACAACCCAATCAAAAAGTGGGAAAAAGATCTAAACAGACATTTCTCCAAAAAAGACATACAAATGACTAACAAACACATGAACCAATGCTCAACATCGCTCTTATTAGAGAAATGCAAATCAAAATCACAAGGAGATATCACCTCACACTGGTCAGAATGGCCATCATCAAAAAGTCTATAAACAATAAATGCTGGAGAGGGTGTGGAGAAAAGGAAAAGCTCTTACATTCTAGGTGGAAATGTAAATTGATACAGCCTCTACGGAAGACGGTATGGAGATTCCATAAAAACTAGGAATAAAACCACCATATGACTCAACAAACCCACTCCTAGGCACATAACCTGAGAAAGCCAAAACTGAAAAAGACATATGTATCCCACTGTTCACTGCAGCACTGTTTACAATAGCTAGAACATGGAAGCAACCTAGATGTCCATCAACAGATGAATGGATAAAGGAGTTGTAGTACATATACATAATGGAATATTACTCAGCCATAAAAAGGAATGCATTTGAGTCAGTTCTGATGAGGTGGGTGAACCTATAACCTATTATACAGAGTGAAGTGAGTCAGAAAGAGAAAGATAAATATCATATTCTAACACACATATACAGAATCTAGAAAAATGGTACTGAAGAATTCATTTACAGGGCAGCAGTGGAGAGACAGACATAGAGAATAGACTTATGGACATGGGGAGAGAGGAAGAGCGGATGAGATGTATGGTAAGAGTAACATGGAAACTTACATTACCATATGTAAAACAGATAGCCAATAGGAATTTGCTGTATGGCTCAGGAAACTCAAACAGGGGATCTGTATCAACCTAGAGGGGTGGGATGGGGGAGGGAGATGGGAGAAAGGTTTAAACGGGAGGGAATATATGTATAACTATGGCTGATTCATGTTGAGTTTTGACAGAACACAACAAAATTCTGTATAGCAATTATCCCTCAATAAAAAAAATTAATTAAAAAGAAAAAATAAAGCATTTGTAGGACTCAGATATTACAAGGAGACAATCATTAGGACTCAACTATTATTTATAGTAAATATTGTGTTTTAGGGCTTCTCTGATAGCTCAGTTGGTAAAGAATCCATGTGCAATGCAGGAGACCAGGTTCAATTCTTGGGTTGGGAAGATTTGCTGGAGAAGGGATATGCTACCCACTCCAGTATTCTTGGGCTTCGCTTGTGGCTCAATTGGTAAAGAATCTGCCCACAATGCAGGAGAACTGGGTTTAATCCCTGGGTTGGGAAGATCCCCTGGAGAAGGTAGAAGCTACATACTCCAGTATTCTGGTCTAGAGAATGTGATGGATAAGACTTTATTATACAACCAGATCCAAGAGTGTCATCATCAAAACAAAACAAAACAAAACAAAACTCTTGTGACTTCCGAGTCATTGGTCTAGTGTCATTTCAGCCTTATAACTTTACAGGATTTATAGATTCAAGGTAAAGTCTTTTGAGGTTTCTGAATTGTGACTTTCTCTTTTATCTTTTAGCCATTTTATTCAAAAGGCATCTGACACTGCTCATAAAAGTTCAAAGGTAATTTTACAGTTCATAGTACACTGTGATCAGGCTCCCCCGTCCCTGAGATTCTCCAGGCAAGAACACTGGAGTGGGTTGCCATTCCCTTCTCCACATAGGAAACACTTTAATCCTTCCAAACTTGAAGGACTCAAGCAATCTCTAAAAGCTTCAAGAATTCTGCTAATTCAATAACAATTTTAAAAAGACTACAAAAAATGTTCAGTTCTTCCCCACATTCCACATCTGTCAACTTACTTTCACCCCACCTATAATAAACCAAGATATCTTTCTGTTAGTATCCAATAAATACTAACAGAACTAAATTTCTCATACCTAACCCTAAATAACCCAGACACTCTCCTATCCATGGGCTTCCTTGGTATTCATCTAGTCTTCACTCTATCCTGAAACTTATTTTAATACAATTATTGTACTCTCCTTCTTTTCCTCACAATAGAAATATTTAACCATGGTCGGAGAGCTCTTAATTTTTAACTTCTCGATTCATGAGAGGATATATTATCAGTAATATTAAAAGCCTACTGGTAAAATTATTAGGAAAATAAAAGTACAGCATATCAGCAAGACTTCTAGCAAAATTCTAGCAAGAAATTCTAGCATAGCAAGAAATTCTACAAATTCTCTTGAGTGGAGAACCCCAAAGGCCAGGGCCTCCACAAGGCGGTGAATAAACTGGAGAAATGTGTCAGAATCAACTTTTTCAGACCTCTGAAAACTAACTGAAAGTTTACTGTAGCCAGGAAAAATCTTAATCAAGAAAAAGCACCTGAATCTTGATATTTAAGGAAGTCACTAAGCAAACAAAAGCTACTACACTACAGAAAGCAGCAACAACAAACATGGGGGCCGCAGTGGGAGGGGGATTTGAGTTCCAGAGTTGTCATCTGTAATATTCCCTGACGGCTCAGCAGTAAAGAATCAACCTGCAATGCAGGAGATGAGAGTTTGGTTCCTCAGTGGGAAGAACTCCTGGAGGAGGAAATGGCAACCCACTTCAGTATTCTTGCCTGAAAAATCCCATGGACAGAGAAGCCTGATGGGGCTGAAGTCCAAAGGGCTGCAAACAGTCAGACAAGACTGAGCAAATGAGCATGATCACACAAATATTCAAAATACTCACTTTTCAACAAAAAACTATAAAGTATGCAAGAAAATAAAGTATGGCCCATTCATAAGAAAAACAGAAATTAAGAGGAACTATCCCTTGGGAAGTCTAGATATTGGATTTATCATACAATGACTTTAAACCAATTATTTCAAATGTGCTTTAAAACGTTAAAGGAAACCATGTACAAAGAACCAAGGGAAAACCATGAGAGTAACTTCTTCAAAACTGAGAAATATAAATAGATATGAAGTATAAAAGGAACTGAATAGAAATTCTGGAGTTGACATATTCAAAATGCTGGGAAAAAATGAACTGTCAATCAAAATTCTATATCCAACAAAAATATTCTCCCCAAATTAAGGAGAAAGTAGCCATTACAAGCGGAGAAGGTGATGGCACCCCACTCCAGTACTCTTGCCTGGAAAATCCCATGGACAGAGGAGCCTGGTAGGCTGCAGTCCATGGGGTCACGAAGAGTCGGACACGACTGAGCAACTTCCCTTTCACTTTTCACTTTTAGGCATTGGAGAAGGAAATGGCAGCCCACTCCAGTGTTCTTGCCTGGAGAATCCCAGGGATGGGGGAGCCTGGTAGGCTGCTATTTATGGGGTAGAGTCGGACATGACTGAAGTGGCTTAGCAGCAGTAGCCATTCCAAGACAAACAAAAAGCTGAGAGTGTTCTTTACCAGCAGCACTACCCAGAAGAAAGGTTAAAGGGAGTCCTTCAGCCTGAAATGAAAGGACATTAGACTGTGATTCAAATCAACAAGAAGAAATTAAGAATATCAGTAAAGGAAACTGCATATGTAAATATAAAAGACTGTATTCATCTATTTTTTATTTATAACTCCTTTTTCCTATATGATTTAAAAGATAACAAAACAATAAACTACTGCAAACCATACAGAATTAACTTAAAACTAAACAGCAAAAAGGTATTTGGAAAACGTCCAAAAAAACAACTTACTCTTATGATGCAAGGAGCTCAAATCTGGTGCTCTGTGACAAGCCTGAGGGGTAGGATGGAGAGGGAGGTGGAAGGAAGGTTCAAAAGGGAGGGGACATATGTATACTTATGGCCAATTCATGCTGATAACACGGCAGAAACCAACACAATATTGTAAAGCAAGTATCCTCCAAATAAAAATAAATAATTTTTTTAAAAAATCATAAAGGATAAAGGAAGGTAAAGAAAAAGCACTCTTAAACAATGAATAAGTCAAGGAAGAAATCACAGGAAAATTATAAAACATTAATACTTTAATATAAACAAAAAGACAACATAACCAAACATGGGAAGCAGTGACAGTAGCGCTCACATAGAAATTTATAGCTTAAATGCCTACATCAAAAAAGAAGCATGATCTCAAATCAATAATCCAAGCTTCTATCTAAGGAAAGTGGAAAAAGAAGAACAAACTAAACCCAAAGCAAACAAAAGGGAGGAATTAATGAAGATTTGAGCAGAGATAAATACAGTAGAACTGGACATGGAACAACAGATTGGTTCCAAATAGGAAAAGGAGTACGTCAAGGTGTATATTGTCATCCTGCTTATTGAACTTATATGCAGAGTACATCATGAGAAACGCTGGGCTGGAAGAAGCACAAGCTGGAATCAAGATTGCTGGGAGAAATATCAATAACCTCAGATATGCAGATGACACCACCCTTATGGCAGAAAGTGAAGAGGAACTCAAAAGCCTCTTGATGAAAGTGAAAGAGGAGAGTGAAAAAGTTGGCTTAAAGCTCAACATTCAGAAAACGAAGATCATGGCATCTGGTCCCATCAGTTCATGGGAAATAGATGGGGAAACAGTGGCAGACTTTATTTTGGGGGCTCCAAAATCACTTTAGATTGTGACTGCAGCCATGAAATTAAAAGACGCTTACTCCTTGGAAGAAAAGTTATGACCAATCTAGACAGCATGTTGAAAAGCGGAGACATTACTTTGCCAACAAAGGTCCATCTAGTCAAAACTATGGTTATTCCAGTAGTTACATATGCATGTGAGAGTTGGACTATAAAGAAAGCTGAGTGCGGAAGAATTGATGCTTTTGAACTGTGGTGTCGGAGAAGGTTCTTGAGAGTCCCTTGGACTTCAAGGAGATCTAACCAGTCCATCCTAAAGGAAATCAGTCCTGAATACTCACTGTAAGGACTAATGCTGAAGCTGAAATTCCAATATTTTGACCACACTTGATGCGAAGAACTGACTCACTGGAAAGGACCCTGATGCTGGGAAAGATTGAAGGCAAGAGTAGAAGGGGACGACAGAGGATGAGATGGCTGGATGGCATCACTGACTTGATGGACATGAGTTTGAGCAAGCTCTGGGAGTTGGTGATGGACAGGGAAGCCTGGTGTGCTGTAGTCCTTGGGGGTCACAGAGTCAGACACGACTGAGCAACTAAACTGAACTGATTACAATGAAAAAGACTGAATCAGTAATCAAAAAACTCAACAGAGAAAATCACCAGACCAGATAACTTTATGGGTAAATTCTGGCAAAAGTTTAAACAATTAACACCAAACTTTTTCAAACTCCTCCAGAATTGAAGTGGAAAGGCTACGTCTTAACTCATTCTATGAGGCCAGTATTACACTGAAACCAAAGTCAATGATATCATGGGAAAACTACAGACCAATATTCCTTACAATCACAGGTTCAAAAATCCTCAAAAAATGCTAGGAAGCCAAATGTAGCAGTGTAGTCAAATGACTATACTCTACATAATAAAGTGGTATTTACACCAGAAATGCAAAGGTGGTTTAGCATATGTAAGTCAATCTATATAGTATACAATATTAATAAAATAAAGATTGCAAGTTAAAAAGATTATTTAATTTGAGGTAGAAAGAGCCTTTTACAAAAATAACAACTCTCTTTCATGATAAGAAAACTTAAAAACTAGGAGCAGAAAAAAGTTTCCTCATTCTCATGCAGGACATCTATGAAAAAATAGATATAACATCATATTAATGATGCAAAACCAAAAGCTTTCCCTATAAGATCAGGAGCAACACACAAGGAGGCCTGCTGTCATCACACTATCTTATGGCTAGGACTGCAAGTTCTAGCCAGACAATTAGATTTTAAAAAAGAAAGAAAGGAAAGGAGTGGGGAGGAAGGGAAAAGAGGAAAGGAAGAAAGAACACCCAAATTAGAAAGAAGTAAGTAAAACTATCTTTTATTTTTAGAAATCATAATCGTATACATAGAAAATCCTAAAGAATCCACACAAAAATTATTTGAGCTAATAAATTCAGCAAAGTTGCAGTATACAAGACCAATATACAAAATCAGATATATTTCCATGTGCTAGCAATTAAGAACCAAGAAATGAAATTTAAAAATACTTTCATTTACAACAGCATTTCAATGGATAAAATAATGAGGAATAAATTCAAACAAGGGGCAAAACTTGCACACTGAAAACTATAAAACATTGTTGAAAGAAATTAGAGATTTAAATAAATAGGAAAATATCTCATGTTATGAACTGCAAGACTTAAGACAGCAATTCTCCCCAAATTTGATCTAGTAAATCTCATGGAATCACTACTAAAATTCCAACTGTCTTCTTCAGGCTGGATGGGGTAGGGGAGGCAGTTTGAGGAGAATGGATACATGTATATGTATGGCTGGTTACCTTCACTGTTCACCTGAAACTATCACAAAATTGTTCATCAGTTATACCTCAATACAAAATAAAAAAGTTTATTTTTAGTTGAAAAATGATCCTAAAATTCATATGGAATTACATGGCACCCTGAAAAGTCAAATCAGTCTTGAGAAAATAATGAAGTTGGAAAACTCACATTTCTAGATTTCAAAATAGACTACAAAGCTACAGTGATCAAAACAGCATGGCTGTGATATAAAGATAAGTATAAACATCAATGGAATAGAATTGAGATTCCAGGAATAAACTTATTCATCTGTTGTAAAATGATTTTCACAAAGAGTACTAAGGTTACTGAATGGTGGGAAAGAACAGTCTTTTTAAAACATGGGGTGTTGGGATAATTGGACATCCATGGAGAAAAATGAAGCTGGATCCTTGCATCACACCATATATAAAAATTAACTCAGTATGGAGCAAAGACCTAAATATGAGTTAAGACTATAAAACTCTTTGAAGTATTCTTAGATATGAGACCAAACATGATCAACAAAAGGAAAAAAATTGGACTTCATCAACGTTAAAAACTTTTGTTCATCAAAAGACACTGACAAGAGAGTAAAAGACAATAGCAGAGTGGGATAAGGGGGTATAGGAGTGACTGCTTAATGGTACTGGGTTTCTTTGGGGGATGATAAAAATACTCTGGAGTTAGATACTTGTGATTGTTGAATATCATTGTAAATATATTGAAAGCCACTAAACTGTACATTTTTAAATGGTTTAAAGAGTGATTTCTTTTAACGTTCAATAGTTATGGTGTTTTCAAAATACAAAAAGTAGTTCAGAATTCAACTAAACAGAAAAGTGTGTGCATTAAAAAATGCAACTCATGAAAAGTTATAATAATTCTGTATATCTTTGTCCTAATTTTCTTAACCCCAATAACTTGAAATTAGTCCAAAAGGTTTCTTAATAAAAAGTAGGCTTCTGGTCTACATTTAAAACAGTCATAAATTAAATATATTTAAATTCAATTAAAATAAAATTTATATTTCTTTGAAAAATATATGCTTTTAAATAAGAATGATAGGCCTTCTTTTTTTAATACTAGTATCAGTCCCAAATAGAGTTTTAAAAATAATAAACAGTCAACTGCTATGTGTAATAGTTTTAGGATTTGAAAAGTTAAATGTATCAAATTTAAAAATGAATAAATACCATAAAATAATAGCTTCTCCTAAAAACAGTTATGTTTAGTTTAAGTTATTTAAAGTACAAGAAAATAATTTCTACATGAAAGTTCTTTTTATTTGATTCTTGTGTTAGAAGTTAGTATTAAAATTCAATTCAGCAGGTTAAAAATTATTTTTATTCCAGAAAACTTGGTGCATACCTTGAAAACATATGTGCTTAAAAAATCTGAATAGCTATATTATTTGACCATGTACAGTAAACTGTGTCAAAGAGCTTGGATGTAACCACAATCATTTTTACCGCACAATGGGATAGCCCAAACCCTCCTTCTGTACTACTCTTAGTTTCTCCAAGAAATAAAATGCACTCAACAGTCCACAGTGGCCAGAAAAATAAACCTGCAAGCTCTGGCTTAAAGACAGATGGACTATACTTCCCTGAGAACTTCAGAGAGGACCCACTGGGTCTCTTCTTTATCACCCATTTGTTCTCACCCACACTTTGTAGAAAAGAGAATTAGTCCAATAATCAATTAGCCTTTCCTAAAATTTCATGTCAAGCTTGAAAAGTAACTATAATTTAAAAATCACTATATGTACAGTAATTTGAAAAATAACGATTACATCTAAAGTGGGGGAGAGCCATACAGCAAAAGTAAAACTACAGTGGCTGTAGGCCAATTCTACAGACATCTTTCTTTCTATATGATGTTAAAATCAAAAGAACTGCAAATGAAGAACTCTACGATTATAACTGTCCTGTTGCAATCAGTCTTTATCATACTTAAAAGATATATTTTGCCATTTTCACAACAAAAGGGTAAGGTATGACATTTAGATTTCACACTGATGATGGGTTTTGTCTGATGTCAAAGTCCACGCTCAAGACAGCTGCTATCCAACATTATTTTCCTCTGTCTGAGGAGATGACAAACAATTGGGTTTCAAAGGCAATATTAACTGGTATAAAGGTATGCCATGTACATGACGTAATTTATTTTTCCTATCCAAAGTCTCAACATATACTGGAAAAAAAAATCTAACCAAAATGTCTTTTTCCCTACAAACCTAAATTTCAGATTTCTAGCATATTTGGACTTGATGTGATCATATTTAAGCTACACTGACAGGCTAAATATTTTAAACAGGAAGGAGGAGAATTCACAGTTTAAAATAAGACTTAAAAATAACACTCAGAAATTAAAAAATTAGGTTTTTTTTTTCAGAATGCTTTTGGTGAGTCACTTTTAGCTTGTCACTTAAAATACCAAAGAATATAGACGCCCAGTATTTTTAAGATGTTAAAATGTATTAAATATTAGTTTGTCCATCTAGTCAAGGCTATGATTTTTCCAGTGGTCATGTATGGATGTGAGAGTTGGACTGTGAAGAAGGCTGAGTGCCGAAGAACTGATGCTTTTGAACTGTGGTGTTGGAGAAGACTCTTGAGAGTCCCTTGGACTGCAAGGAGATCCAGCCAGTCCATTCTGAAGATCAGCCCTGGGATTTCTTTGGAAGGAATGATGCTAAAGCTGAAACTCCAGTAATTTGGCCACCTCATGCGAAGAGTTGACTCATTGGAAAAGACTGATGCTGGGAGGGATTGGGGGCAGGAGGAGAAGGGGACAACAGAGGATGAAATGGCTGGATGGCATCACGGACTCAATGGACGTGAGTCTGAGTGACCTCTGGGAGTTGGTGATGGACAAGGGAGGCCTGGTGTGCTGCAATTCATGGGATCACAAAGAGTCGGACGCGACTGAGCGACTGAACTGAACTGAATGTTATTTATTATCTCCTTAACAGGATTAGTTTTTAGGAGATTTTAAGTGATTTAAAACTGTATTATATAAAAAATGTGACTCAAAAATTATTATAAACATGAGTCATCCATAAACTCCATATATCTTAAAAGTACTCAGTACTTTTATCTCTAACAAATTACCTGTTAAAAAATAACAGAAACAAACAAACAAAAAAAAAAACAGAAACATATAAATGTTTCTCTACTTTTAAATAAGAGATTTCCCTGGTGGCTCAGTGGTAAAGTGCCTGCCTACCAAGAAGATAAATTACAGCTTGGAAAATATCATTGCCTAGGTTAAGGTAGACGAATTGAAGTGAAGTGAAGTTGCTCAGTTGTGTCCAACTCTTTGCGACCCCATAGACTGTAGCCTATCAGGCTCCTCCGTCAATGGGATTTTCCAGGCAAGAGTGCTGGAGTGGATTGCCATTTCCTTCTCCAGGGGATCTTCCCCACCCAGGAATCGAACCTGGGTCTCCCGCATTGCAGGCAGATGCTTTACCGTCTGAGCCACCAGGGAAGCCCAAGGTAGATGAGTATTACCAAATACAATATATGATGTCTCTCTGTATACATATATAAGTATATGTATATAGGATAGTAGGTTTAAGAGCACTGAAAGAAACGATTGCTAAGTCACTTCAGTCATGTCCAACTCTTGGCAGCCCCATGGACTATACAGCTCACCGGGCTCCTCTGTCCGTGGAATTTCCCAGTCAAGACTACTGGAGAGGTTGCCATTTCCTCCTCCAGGGGATCTTCCTGACCCAGGGATCAAACTGGTGTTTCTCACCTCCCCTGTACTGGCATACAGGTTCTTTACCACCAGCACCACTTGGGACAGTGTGTTCAAACATTTCATCATTATGAGACATGATGATATCTTAATCACTCTATTTCAGTGAGCAAAGACCACAAACAACTCAAGTGCAATTAGACTAGTTTGGAGAAACCACTATTTTCATAGTTTTACACACATAAAGTGATTTCTGAAAAAAGCTATGCAATATAGCATCGTCCAATACAAATTTTCAGTCATTTGAAAGGATCCTTTTGTTAACTTACAGAAAGCTACAAAATGAACCAAAGTACTTTGTAGTTAATGTTGATAAAATTAGTGACCAGGAGAACTGTATCATAACACAAGCTGAACAATATTGAAGAAAAATTATAGTACCTTATGAAGCATATTTTCCACTGTTCTCATATGATTAGCAACACATTCTTTGTCTCTAGAAACAAAATAAAGATTAGGTATTAGTAAAACCCAAACCCTACTGTAACTGTCATTCATTTTAGTGTTAAGTCACTGTTACTGAAAAATAAGGGTTGGTTTTCATTGTACTCCTTCTAAAAGTGTAAAACCTAACCATATTCACTGGTATATTTTCACATTTAACTCTTATTTTCAGTTATATTGCCTGCTGTAAATTAGAGGTGAGAAAAACCTTATGAATATCTTCAAAGTTAAAAAAAAGAGTGAAAAAGAAAAAAAGAAATCATGATTACATAATTGATATACAATGTTTTGAAAAGGTTAAACTTGCATTCTTTCAGCTTCTAATGAAAAGACTTTAGAAATATTAGTGGTGGATATAAATGGCCATACTATGCACAATAATATTTCCTTTGACAGGTTTTTTGTGCTATAATAATTGCACAAAAACTCTTTATGGCCTTGCCTAGAAATATGCAAATTTACTATTCTCTTCTCTTCTCTAGCCCTATATATTGAATTTAGCTTTTATGATGAAATTAAAAGTTTAGATGGAAATGCTGAAGACAAAATTTTAATGGTGAATTACACATTAAAAACTGTAAATAATGTATTAGTTCTCCAAATTTCAAATTAGCTTTTTCAGTGTTATTAAGAATATGTGCCCATGGTGACAGATCTCAGACACAACAAATCCCTGAATTGCCAGTGGTATTGTGAAGATGCGATATGCATCTAGAGGTTTTATGATCTTATTTTCATTAATCTTAGAATTTTCAATGCTCTAAGACATACTAAAAATTACCTATGCTAAGATTCTCATTTGACATGAGAAAACCAACTGAAAAACGATAGCAAAAAACTGATTCAGTCAGACTTATATTTTTTTAAAATGACAATTACATATACCCAATATGGTAGCACAGTGTTATAGAGCTCTACAATTATTCAAAAATATATATTGGTGGGTATTCAAACATGCCAATATTGTGGCACTGTGTAAACTCATTTTTTTCATTATGTGTGAGCAATATCCCGAGCCAACTGACAAAGCTGTGGATATCCTAGGATTGCAAACTGCTTGTTTTGTGATTTAGTTTATAGACTACATTCATATTTTCATGTTATGCTTAGGACACAGTTTGTCTCCAAACATTTTTAAGTTGTATTTATATATCTGTAAATACACATACATACACACACACACACACACACACACACACACACATGTATACATGTGTGTTACATACTTGCAAGTATAGGAATTAAGAACTCCAAATTTAGAAACAGTGAGTGTATTAAAATTAGATGTCTCTTTGTTGTCTCACATATAGGGTTATCATTACTGTCTTCTAAATTCCATATATATGTGTCAGACACAGAGGTATAGAGTGGACTTTTGGACTCTGAGGGAGAGGGAAAGGGTGGGATGGTTTGGGAGAATGGCAATGAAACATGTATATTTTCCTGTAAGAAACGAAGCGCCAATCTATGTTCAATGTAGGATGCAGGATGCATGGGGCTGATGCACAGGATGATTCAAGTAGAGGATGTGGGGTGGGAGGTGGGAGGGGGCTTCGGCATTGGAAGATTGTGTTCACCTATGGCTGATTCGTGTCAATGTATGGCAAAACAAATACAGTATTGTAATTTTTAAAAATAAATAAATAAATAAATAAATTTTAAAAAATAAAATAAAATAAAATTAGATGTTTCTTTAATCCATAAATAGATTTTCTTTAAGTCATGCAGTTTGTAAAAAGGGTTGTCTTAAAGTACTCCATGAAATTTGATGTGGGGAACAAATAAAAATACCCAAGAGAACTGTTCAATTTGAACTTCACAGTGTATGTCAACTTGATTACCTGGTAAAACGAAAAATACTCCCATTACATTTACATAGTTGCCCACTCTGAAAACTGCCTATTTTTTTCTATTGAACATATTTGAATATACAGCTGTAAAATTAAAAGAATTTTCCATGATCAGCATGCTTTTATTGCACTTAAAAATGCTATAATACACATGTTGATTATATAATAACATTTCTTTATGAAAATATTACCTGCAATATTAGAATATTATAATATATGCAGAAGCAAATTTGGAAGGCAATTGGACAGAAAGGGTTGAGAAATATATGATACGGAAACTATTCAAAATTTTAGAATAAAGTGTCTTATAGATTAAAAGTCATATGTTAATGAAAACCTGTTTTAAACAAGTTAACACTACAACAGAGCCTAAAATACACAACATCAGCGGTTATACAGAAACTTATTCTTTTCTAAGGTTTCTCAATAAAATATACATTTAGTATGTTGAGTTAAGAGTTTTCTCTTTTTGAGGATATATCAGAGAATTTCAAAGAGAGACAGCTGTACTTTTGTTTTCTAACACTGTATTATCCAGGGCTAAAACCCAGAGCATGAAAGTAAGAATTGATCTTTTGTCTGTTTTAAGTGATCTCCCCAAGGTCCAAATGCTCACTTGGCTGCCATGCGGAGGGCACTCTCTGCATCATGGATGTTCTCCTCCAGTCGACGCTTGTCCTGCTCCAGCTGGGTAAGATGTCTATTGAGCTGACGCAGAGATTGATCTTTTCTTCTCAGCTCCATCTTTGCCTCGGAGAGACTCTGCAAGCAGACAGAAAACAGAGTTACTTGTCAGCCCCGATAATTAACTTCAATTTATGCCATAGGCTATTAAACAAAGAAGGATACAGACTGACTGAGAAGTAGACTTGGGTCATTACACATCAAGGTTTAACAAATTTTTGGCAAAAATTTTACATACGTGCTAAACAGAAATGATAGAAGTGAGAAGATTCTGAAAAATGTTTAGGTGCAAAATACAACTCTATTTTATTTTTTAAAAATACTACAAGGAGACCACATTCTTTTTTTTTGGTAAAAACATCTGACTATTAAAAACCTCAGGTTACATTTTCCTTTAATGACAAAAAATAAAGATCTCAATGGAAATCGCACATGAAATGTAGAATCTGTGCAAGAACTATCATATGGCCAAAGTGTGTGTGTGACTGAGAGGAAGATGGATTAGGATACCAATAAGAGAATGGGAACCCAAGATTTAAGAGCATCACTGCTATATATCCGTAACAGATTGC
This sequence comes from Nanger dama, assembly GCA_917880005.1. NCBI lineage: Eukaryota > Metazoa > Chordata > Mammalia > Artiodactyla > Bovidae > Nanger > Nanger dama. The sequence goes on from CAKJTW010000017.1 coordinate 5,490,775, forward strand.
TATATACATTTCAGTGAAAAAAACAAACTGGACTCCAAAATAAAATTCACTCGTTTCCCATGTTTAAAACTCTCATAACAGAGATAACACAAACCTGATCAACATTTCAACAGAGAGTTATAAATAACACTTGCATTTGTCATTATAGAAACAGTCCATAAATATTTCCCTACTCAGAGAAGTACAAAATTTGTTGATTGATGTTTGTTTTGCTATGTGCTTTAATCTTAGCACACATTTCAAGATACAAGAGTACAACTTCATCTTGGAACTAAGGCTAAAGATTTTAGAAACTTGTAAGTTGAAGGATCATTTTCTTATTTTAAATTCTAGGATGTAAAATAATATAGGGATCAGAGGATCGCTTAGCACTGAAAATCTGCTCATTCCTCTGCCTATGAAATTTCTAGAATACGAGCTTATCAACCAATTTTTCAATTAAGTTTGTTGGACACTGAGCTATATAATTGATTGTATACAGATATTTTTGCTTTTTTCTATGAGTTTAGCCACACATTAACATTCACAACCATGCTTCAAATAACCCAGTTAAGAACAACCAAAATGCAGTAATTTCATGTTTAAACTCTTCTAATAGTATTATTTTAATGCACTCACAATAAAATAAAAAACTCAAGCTGCCTGCAAGGGGCTAAAACAATTAATTCACTCTATAAACACTGTGAATTGAAAGCAAAACCAATAAGGCATTTTTAAACACTAAAAAAAAAATTTAATTCAGTATTTTACTTTTCAAACAGTCAAGCTGCTTGCTGTCAGACAAATACAAGTCAAAAACTAAAAATAAGCAAACTATGAATACTTTTTAGACATTATGTTTTATTTAAAATCTTTAGTAGCAACAGATCTTCAAGAATATCCCACTTTGGAAGTAGTCACTGATTCAAGCCAACTTTAAAAAGACAACAAAAAGAAATTTGAAAAGCTGTGCTAAACCTACTTAGTCTGTGCCAATGTTAAGATATTTAAAGGCACTGAAGTATCATGAGATTTCTTTCTTTAAAAAAAAAATAAAACCCACTTGAGTCCTTTTAAAGTCAATATTTCTGACATCTTTCAGGTAATAAAAAAATGCTATTTTTCAGATGTGAAGATAAAATTAATGATCCACCACCAGTTACACATAAAGCTTGAGTTCTTTTTCCAACAGAAATAATAGAATGTGCCAATCCATTCAAATTGTCTTGCTCAGTAATTCTTATGACTAGAGGTGTATTTCTGTGAGGGACGTTCAGGATATTGATTCCAGTCTTGTCCAGAGTGAAGCTCACTGGTCCAATCTAAGGGAAACCATGACCTTAAAATCACTACAAAACCACACTTGACTTTTCAGCAATTCTATGATACCCTTCCAAAGAAGATATAATTCATGGAATTAGAATATCCACTGTATATCTAAATCTACCAGCTTCCATCAGTTTTCATCTCCTTCTCTCAGGTGCAAGGTCAGGGAGCCACCAAAGTCTCCTAAAGCTCACAATGAGCTAGAGGTACAGCTGAATAGTTACTCTAAGGCTAAACCTACAGACAGCAAACAAAAAATGGCAGAAATAAAGTGATATGAATCACACTTCTTTAGCGTAAAAATGAAGAGATAATGGTTTTTGAAAGAAGGATAATCATTTATATAACTTATGGACACAGAAGTCTCATTTTAAAGAGCTGAGGACCATCACAATGCAGTAATGTCTTTTACTGATATCCATCATTATTTGATGGCAAAAGTAGAATCCTTAAAAACCCTAACACTGAGCTTTTAAAAAAGAAAAACATATGTATATGTGTGCATATATATATAGTATGTACACCATTTATAAAATATATTATAGATACATATAAAGTTTGAAGTTCAGCTTTTGTTTACTCCTGTTCAGATTTATCTAACTAAAACCCATGATAAACTTCACAGACTCTTAATATTTCCAACCGAAGGACTCAAACCAAGAAGGTATGCCTCTGGGCAACAAGGCAACAATGATAAGCAGCAGGTTAGCCACTAATTTCTCTACCGGGTAGACTGTGAAAGTGTGATGTTCTGATATCCAAGGAACTGTTCAGGAGAGAATAGGATAAATCAAGTTTAATAACTCTGCTCCTAATTGTTCCCCCAATGCTCAACTCTAATTACTTGGAGAACTCTCTTGACTGTCACCTGATATTAAGTTGTTGGAGGCTGAGCCTGGAACAGCAAGATAATCAATAAACATTTAGTGGGGAGAAGAATGAAGATCCTGTTAAGCAGTGGGAACCTGCAGCACCCAAAGCCCTTCTGCTCATGAGAAAACCTATGGGACAACCATCGTGATTGCAAAGCAATAATCCAAAGCACTGTTTTTAGGCCTTGAGGCCTTTAGGCAACAGTACATTTGAGGAAAAGAGGTTAACACGGTCACCCTAATTACAGCCCACTTTCACATACTTCATATATAGCGAAGACAAGCCAATTAGGTAGAAAGAAAGATAAGGGAAGTTTTATTTGTATACTAATTAAACCCCTGATGAAATTAAAGGAAAAACATACAGCTCTGTAATTGTGTCTGAGAAAGGTCACTTCAGGTTCAGTTATCAGAACAGCACAGCCTTGAGATATTTCACTTAATCCACAATACAGCCCTCATTTTGTACTCAGGTCTTAATATTTACCAAAAAAAAAAGAAAACTTCAAAGCCTGATACTGCATTTATCTTCAAATTATGTTGTGAACAATTTCAGCTATTAGAAAGTTAATGCTAAATATAACAAAATTTTAAAAGGAAAATATCACCTAGACAAGAACCAATGCCACAATATCATTTATCAAATATTCTGAGTTTTCACTTTAAATCCAAAGTGTTTTAAAGCAACTATTTACAACAGAATCCCAAGCTGATTGTATTTTAGAAGCTATTCTGCAAGATATTTATTGTATTTCTTTTAAGATAATAATGTCATTTCTCACGTATACCTCTCATAGTTCAGAGGGAAAAGACAATGCTTTCACTAAAATTCTATTATAAGATCTTTTTACATCTAGTTATTTTCCTAAGATGGTCATGAAAAGTGATGTATCACTAATGAAAGATGGCAGGTTAAGTATGGATACCAGTGAAGTAGTTAAGCACAGAGAAAGCTGAGGGGTATAAAATAGGAGAGATGTGAGCACTAAAATACCAGCATGTTTTTTAAATGTCTGTTTTCTTTCTACAGTTTCTGAAGTTTCTATAATCAAAGTGTTACCACTGAATAAGAACACAAATCATTTTCTTAAGTCATACATAATTTCATACTTAGCTCTAAAGTTCTAAGGATTTATTACACTTAACAATTAAAAAAATTAATTGTGAATATAAATTGAAATCTTATTACTTTGCACCTATGAAAACATTTTATACAGTGGAATGTTTAATAACATCTTTATTGAGATATAATTCACAAGCCACATAATTCACACTTTTAAAGTGCAAAATTAAGTGGGTTTTATTATATTAACAAAGTTGTGCAACCATCACCAATGGAGGTCTTGAAGAGAAGTTCTTTAAAAAAAAAAAAAACCTTATCAAAACAATAGGGCAACCTAAATATGGTATATCTCATTACCTCACAGCTAGTTCTAATTTTAAATGACACAAGATATACAGTGTTTAAATTCTGTTCAGTAACAGTTTCAAAAGTATAAAATCTATAACACGAATTCCCTGAATTAGAATACTTGATTAATAAATGTGGTATTTAGCACACAAGTTAGTTACCTGAAAGAATGTACAAAAGTCTCCAACTATTATTCCTGGATGTTAAGGGAATCATCTAACATAGCTCTTTCTCATAAGTACACTACTGTACCGCCTTAGACCATTAGGCCAGCTATGAAGACCAAGCCCCAGGAGATTTCACTTTCATAGATTTTCTTTTGTCTAATGGGAAATATCTATGGATCCACATTTCTACAGACTAAAAGCTAATGGCTTTTTCAATTTGGTAGAAAAGTTAGTCATACAAAATGTAAGACCAGACAACAACACAAGTGTTAAAAAGAACAAAGCTACATTTCCTAGGTTAGGAGAAGAACATCTGTAACATTTTTTTTCCAAAAGTGTACTACTGTCCCACTGTAATTTTGGAATAAACATTCCTAGATTGTGTTGAGTTAGGTAAAATATCTCAAAGCATTAAAACTCATGTTGGAAAAAGAAACAGCACTGTCTTTTGCCCTACCATTATAATATGACCACAAGAAAATCATATTAATCAAGAATTAGTTAGCTGTTGGGTGAGTCAAACTATGCAGACTGCCACAAAAAGTATAAATTTAAAATGATACAACCACCAGATTTATAACTGGGTACACAAGTTAGGGATGAAACTAAAGAATGACATATTTTATAATATAAGCTTGAAAATCTGTGAGATAAGCAACTAGAGAATTTACAATAAATATATAATAGTAAAAGATGTTGGTATGTAGTAAAATTAACATATGATTAAATTTTAGTTTTGGCATTCTACATTTATATGGATAATTTGTGTTAAAAGTTCTGTAATTTTAAGTTATCTTCTTAAGGAGATTATCTTCTATTATTTTCTAATAATAAACTGATGCAAAACATAGGTGACCTTAATAAACCAAAGCTAAAGATCAAATAAATTACCCACTTTGGGAACTAATAAATAATAGCCCTTATTAGAACTCACATGTCCAGTAAGACACAGATGTGAAAGTGTCCTATAAACTGCAGAAGGCTACATAACTTTAATGTGCATAATTAATGTAACACTTAGACTTCTAATCATAGTGTTATTACACAGTCTTCTTTAAATCTCTCTCTATAGCAACTTATGAGTTTCTATTTTAATTTTACATCATCCTTTACACATAAGCATTATATAAACATTCATAAATTGTTTAAAGTATTTCTATCACACTTGAAAAAGGTAAAATAACATTAACAAAAAGGTGTAAAAATGTCACTTTAATAGAAGACCACATGGTAGATGAGTTTCAAAAGATGGAGCAGACAAGCAATGAAAATTCACCTTCAAAATTTCAAAGTATGCTATAACGTTTTGCTGTATGCTTTATGATTATTGGCACCACATTTCCACATGTTCCTTTGAAAACATCCTCCTAAATTCCATCAGTATAAAAGGAAAAAAGTTAATCCTGTCCAGTAAACTCACTGAAAATGATCAGTAGTAAAATATAGTGGAAAGGAAGAGAACCTCATAAAACTGTTCCAAACATATTTAACACCATTTGTTCCACGCCTCACACAGTACTACAAAACTCTGGTAGACTAAGTGGGTTAGATAATAATGAGGCAAACTGGGAGAGAAACTGTTAAAAGACACTTTAAATGGCAAAAAAAAAAAAGGAGGATAATAAAGAGAATTACGAGAGCCCTTTCAACTAGAAAATACACTCAGAAAAGTACAGACAAGTGGCAGCTAGATTTACTGTGACACATGGCATGTAAGCAGTAATGTGGCAGCAATGTTTTCTCAGAATATAAAACAAACCGCACTTGGCTGCACTATAGACCTTAGGAGACAGAAGCTAGCTGCAGGTGACCACCACCACGATGCTGCTCTAACAAAACCAGCTCTTACGGGACCTCTGTGTTGTCTCAGTGAATAGCTAATAAATAAAGGGATGGAATACAATAAGTCCTTCTGTTAGATTTTATCAGCTACGGACTGCTCAGCAGGTTCTAAAACTTCACCCAGTTGACAGTCCTTAGTTATGTGGAGGTCCAAAATTTGCAGAATTCCCTAGCAATATTTTAAATGAGTCAAGCTATGAATTAGGTTGCAGGAAAATATCATTTAGAAATTAAATACTGCTTTTAAATCATTTGGGAATTACCTAAAACAAATGTCTACTAAGAATTGAGAAATATGAATAATTTATAAGGAGCTTCATATGGCTGGATTTCTGACACTTAAAAAGAACTTACTGTCAGAAGAATTTTTCAATTTCAAGAATTCTTTTGTGATGTAATTGAATAGGACAGATAAATCCTATACAATAATTAAAATATCTTCATATTAATATTATTATACTATAAAATTTAAATGACTTATCTTGATTTGCTGAATATGTCTTATATTAAATAATATTAATAAAAGTAAATTCAATATCAGCTGAGTAAAAATTAATTATTTAAGAGAATGTGAAGATCAAGTTTAAATTAGAAAAATAAACTAGGTTCTTTAACATTTAAATGTAGATAAAACAAAATCTGAGTTTTTTCTTAAGAAAATTTATTCACTGGGTGAATTTTTTGTATGTAGATTTCACCACTGATTTCTATCTTCATTTTAGAGATATATTCACAGGGAAAATTCTGAACTACAAACCTTTCCTACATTTCCTGATCTGAGCGTTCCACCTTTGAACAAAGGCATTAGGTCTGTTCTTAAACCAGGCCTATCATATCCGCCCGTCGTGGTGAAGTCGCTCAGTCATGTCCGACTCTTCATGACTCTATGGACTGCAGCCCACCAGGCTCCTCCACCCATGGAATTTTCTAGGCAAGAGTACTGGAGTGGGTTGCCATTTCCTTCCCCATGCCTATCATATTACATGAGTGCAATGAATGTTTGCTATTTTAACTTAGTTCACCCAAATCCTAGGGGAAAAAACAGCTAGAATGACAACTGAAACATATTATCATTATCACACAAGCATTTTATAGTTATATTAACTCAACTGATTCTTCATAGTCCAGTGAGATAGATCGCATTATCACTTCTATTTTACATACAAGGAAAGTAAGAATCAGAAAAGTAATGTTCCCAAGATCATGTAACTACTAGCTGGATTTACACCAAAATGTGAGCCCAAGTTTTCTAAATCTAAACCCTTACTCTTTTTCTCAGTTGAGGTAACACTGGTTTATAACTCGTCTGTTTCATGTATACAATATTTTATGGAGATGTCCATATACACTGCAGCATGCTCACGACCCAAAGTTTTGTTTCCAACCATTGCCATGCAGTTGACTCCCTTTACCGGTCTCATCCTCTCCCACTTCCCTTCCCCTGCCATAACTAGTACTGTGTTCTCTGCATCTATGCATCTAAAACCCTATTCTTTATCCTGCACCACAATATTAGTAAGCATCTCTCCAGATTTTGCATAAAAATCCACTAACTGGGAATTCCTCATGGAAGGAGAAAACTAGTATTTCACCTATGTGTCAATTTCTTGGTAAGGTCAGTAAGGCATTTCAATCTATTTAAATGGCTGCTTTCTATTTACACTGAAACAAATTCCAATACGGGCATTAGTGTTATATAAAGACACTGCTTCAACATCAAAAATCCAAGTATGCACAATTCAAGATCCCCTCTGAGAAAGTGAGGCCACTGTCACCACTTATGCACTAATGAAGTAAGAAATAAATATTCGCATAGTAAGGATAAATTACGCAACATGTCAATGCAGGACAGAATCTTATATAATTCAAAACCACACTGGGCTGTTGCTTTTTATTTTCACCTTTTAAAAAGAAAAGGAGTATCTCTGTCACTTTCCTTGACAAGTTGGCATCAGCGATCAACTTTCCCTGCAGATTTTGAAGTTTGGTTAACTAGCACATACCTCAACTTTTAAAATAGTTATTAAAGGAACTCCACTCTCACAACAGTATACCAAACTCTATAATCTCAGTACTTGTATCTAAATCCCCCTGTTAGGGAGATTTTAATTCTTCTGTAAAAAGTCATCTATGCATCTAATTTAACCTAAATGCCACCCTTAAAGCACTGCTACCATGCAGGCTACATTATCCTATTACAGTCACAGAAGAATTAGTAATTAGTACTGAAATTTGTTAATCTAAGATATGAAAGTATAGTTGTATTTGACTTAAAACCATTCCATTACATTTACTCTGAAAGGGAGAGGGGAGAGAAGATGGGGGAAAGGGAGAGAGCTGAGAGATGGAGAGCAGCAATTCAAAACCACAGTTCTGAAGCTGCGCCAGGTCAAAAACATTTATTCACAGCAAACCCATAATAAGAAGATATTTTCTCTATCTATTAATTTACATTTCATACTGCTGGTTTTGAACTCTGACTCGGTATAATGTAGGCACCTTACTGCAACTCTGTGCCTCAGTTTCCTCATTTATAAAACAGGAATAATAGGAAAATTCGCTTCATAGACTTGTATTATATTCATCCATGTGACTAAAGCCAATGGCAACTACAGTAAAACCTGCTGTTTCACCTGGCTGCCCTCACTGCTCAAACATCTCTACTACTGCAAACACTCTAACCAGGAGGCAAAAGTAAGAGGGGCTCCCCTGTATAAAAAAATGTGCCTTCATCAAATTTGGCCCTCGAACAGAAAACAACCTCTTCATCTGGGGTCTAACTGAAGAAATGGTAACACAGTCCAACAAGGAAGAAAACTTGGCTGTTTGGAGATTGTCTAGAATATGGCATCTCTAGTTTGGCCCCTCCAGAAAAGACTTTTAAAGAAATAAAAACAAATAAGAACAGTTTATTGAACTGAATATTCTGAAAGGAATTTAAAAATGAAACAGCTTAATTATTTTTCCATTATTAACTTCGAATATTCCATTAGATTTCCCTGAGGAATTCTTAAAGATGCTTCTGACCATGTAAGATTTTTGCTTTGTAGGCTGATCCTAAAACCTAACCAAAACATAGGATGTGATTCTACTGTATTTATTTCATGATTCAAGATACATTTATTATATGTCTATCCATGCCAAGGCTGTAAATACTAATAGTAATAGCAATAATAATAGCTAACAGTTTCTGAATAGTTACTTATGCCAGACACACAATCAGCCCTCATAACAACTTTATGAAGTAAATTTTATTATTACTATTTTACAAATGAGGAAACTGAGGCACAGACTTGCAGTAAGGTGCCTAGATTACACAGAGCCAGACTTCAAAACCAGCAGTATGATATGTAAATTAATAAATAGAGAAAATATACTCCTCTTGGCAAGAACTTCCTATCTAAAAAGACGTAGTTTAAAAAGTACCTTGTATTAAAGCTAGGTGACCAGCGTCATGAAGTGCGTTCTCGGCAGAATAATATGGCATGTTCTGAGAAATCCTAGAGGTAACTTTAGTCTGACGATAAGCAGCTATTGAGAATGACAGGAGAAAAGATGAGAAAGGTACATACAGGCAAGATATGGTCAGAAAACTAGACTTTTCCTTGCAAATGATTTTTATAAGTATTCCACAGAGTTGCATCAGTACATCTTGTGGGGAACACTTGAATTAGCGAACTCCCAAATCGCAAACTTCTTTCAACAAGAATTTGCTTTACTGTTCACTACGAGCTTTTGTACAATGCCCCGCCATGCAGCGGCGTTCTCTGATCTCTGTCTCGGGGACCATACACAAAAACTGTAACTGCCAAATCAGAATGAACACAAGAGATCATTCTGGCCATACTGCAACCATTCATTTACATCTTCAGTTGGACGCTAATAAAGTTTTAATAAGATTTCACCTTTGAGAATCAAGATTCACTGATATGCTAGATAAAAAGGGATTTTAGCAAGAACTGGTTTGTGACAGATCATTTTCCTTAGCATTATCTGAAATTCACTTTTACACTACTCAAGCAGAGTACATATTATTTACTTGATACAAATGAAGCATCCTAGCCAAATATTTTATATTTCTACTAACAACCACATGAAATCCTATGTTTCTTGAATCATAACAGAGAACCATAAGCTTTCTGTCATAGAAATGTATGATGAAAACAATCTACTACTTAGTGATTTTTTTAAAATTTATTTATTATTATTTTTAAATTACAATACTGTATTTGTTTTGCCATACATTGACACGAATCAGCCATAGGTGAACACAATCTCCCAATGCCGAAGCCCCTCCCACCTCCCACCCCACATCCTCTACTTGAATCATCCTGTGCATCAGCCCCATGCATCCTGCATCCTACATTGAACATAGATTGGCGCTTCGTTTCTTACAGGAAAATATACATGTTTCATTGCCATTCTCCCAAACCATCCCACCCTTTCCCTCTCCCTCAGAGTCCAAAAGTCCACTCTATACCTCTGTGTCTCTTTGTTGTCTCACATATAGGGTCATCATTACTGTCTTCTAAATTCCATATATATGTGTCAGTATACTGTATTGGTGTTTTTCTTTCTGGCTTACTTCTCTCTGTATAATCGGTTCCAATTTCATCCATCTCATTAGAACTGAGTCAAATTTATTCTTTTTAAGGGCTGAGTAGTATTCCATAGTGTATATGTACCACAGCTTTCTTATCCATTCATCTGCTGATGGACATCTAGGTTGCTTCCATGTCCTGGCTATTATAAACAGCGCTGCAATGAACATTGGGGTACATGTGTCTCTTTCAATTCTGGTTTCCTCAGTGTGTATGCCCAGCAGTGGGATTGCTGGGTCATAAGGCAGTTCTATTTGCAATTTTTTAAGGAATCTCCACACTGTTTTCCATAATGGCTGTACTAGTTTGCATTCCCACCAGCAGTGTAAGAGGGTTCCCTTTTCTCCACATCCTCTCCAGCATTTATTGCTTGTAGACTTTTGGATCGCAGCCATTCTGACTGGTGTAAAATGGTACCTCATTGTGGTCTTGATTTGCATTTCTCTGATAATGAGTGATGTTGAACATCTTTTCATGTGTCTGTTAGCCATCCGTATGTCTTCTTTGGAGAAATGCCTATTTAGTTCTTTGGCCCATTTTTTGATTGGATTGTTTATTTTTCTGGAGTTGAGCTGCATAAGTTGCTTATGTATCTTTGAGATTAGTTGTTTGTCAGTTGTTTCATTTGCTATTGTTTTCTCCCATTCAGAAGGCTGTCTTTTCACCTTGCTTGTAGTTTCCTTTGTTGTGCAGAAGCTTTTAATTTTAATTAGATCCCATTTGTTTATCTTTGCTTTTATTTCCAGTATACTGGGAGTTGGATCATAGAGGATCCTGCTGTGATTTATGTTGGAGAGTGTTTTGCCTATGTTCTCCTCTAGGAGTTTTATAGTTTTTGGTCTTACATTTAGATCTTTAATCCATTTTGACTTTATTTTTGTGTATGGTGTTAGAAAGGGGTCTAGTTTCATTCTTTTACAAGTGGTTGACCAGTTTTCCCAGCAGCACCTGTTAAATAGACTGTCTTTACTCCATTGTATATTCTTGCCTCCTTTGTCGAAGATAAGGTGTCCATAGGTGTGTGGGTTAATCTCAGGGCTTTCTATTTTGTTCCATTGATCTATATTTCTGTCTTTGTGCCAGTACCATACTGTCTTAATGACTGTGGCTTTGTAGTAGAGCCTGAAGTCAGGCAAGTTGATTCCTCCAGTTCCATTCTTCTTTCTCAAGATTGCTTTGGCTATTCGAGGTTTTTTTGTATTTCCATACAAATCTTGAGATTATTTGATCTAGTTCTGTGAAAAATACTGCTGGTAGCTTGATGGGAATTGCATTGAATCTGTAGATTGCTTTGGGTAGTGTACTCATTTTCACTATATTGACTCTTCCAACCCATGAGCATGGTATATTTCTCCATCTATTAGTGTCCTCTTTGATTTCTTTCATCAGTGTTTTATAGTTTTCGATATATAGGTCTTTAGTTTCTTTAGGTAGGAATATTCCTAAGTATTTTATTCTTTTCGTTGCAATGGTGAATGGAATTGTTTCCTTAACTTCTTTTTCTACTTTCTCATTGTTAGTGTATAGGAATGCAAGGGATTTCTGAGTGTTGATTTTATATCCTGCAACTTTACTATATTCATTGATTAGCTCTAGTAGTTTTCTGGTCGAGTCTTTAGGATTTTCTATGTAGAGGATCATGTCATCTGCAAACAGTGAGAGTTTTACTTCTTCTTTTCCAATTTGGATTCCTTGTATTTCTTTTTCTGCTCTGATTGCTGTGGCCAAAACTTCCAATACGATGTTGAATAGTAGTGGTGAAAGTGGGCACCCTTGTCTTGTTCCTGACTTTAGGGGAAATGGTTTCAATTTTTCGCCATTGAGGATAATGTTAGCTGTGGGTTTGTCATATATAGCTTTTATTATGTTGAGGTATGTTCCTTCTATTCCTGCTTTCTGCAGAGTTTTTATCATAAATGGATGCTGAATTTTGTCAAAGGCTTTTTCTGCATCTATTGAGATAATCATATGATTTTTATTTCTCAGTTTGTTAATGTGATGAATTACATTGATCGACTTGCGGATATTGAAGAATCCTTGCATCCCTGGGATAAAGCCCACTTGGTCATGGTGTATGATCTTTTTAATGTGTTGCTGGATTCTGATTGCTAGGATTTTGTTGAGGATTTTTGCATCTATGTTCATCAGTGATATTGGCCTGTAGCTTTCTTTTTTGTGGTGTCTTTGTCAGGTTTTGGTATTAGGGTGATGCCTCATAGAATGAGTTTGGAAGTTTACCTTCCTCTGCAATAAGACAATTGCTAACAAGCATGAAAGGGGAAATTAATAATAACACAATAATAGTGGGAGACTTTAATACTCCACTCACACCTATGGACAGATCAACTAAGCAGAAAATTAACAAAGAAACGCAAACGTTAAACGATACAATTGACCAGTTAGACCTAATTGATATCTATAGGACATTTCACCCCCAAAACAATGAATTTCACCTTTTACTCAAGTGCACACGGAACCTTTTCCAGGATAGATCACATTCTGGGTCATAAATCTAACCTTGATAAATTCAAAAAAATCGAAATTATTCCAAGCATCTTCTCTGACCATAATGCACTAAGGTTAGATCTCAATTATAGGAGAAAAACTATTAAAAATTCCAACATTTGGAGGCTGAACAACACCCTACTGAATAATCAACAAATCACAGAAGAAATCAAAAAGAAATCAAAATATGCATCGAAATGAATGAAAATGAAAACATAACAACACAGAACCTTTGGGACACTTTAAAAGCAGTCCTAAGAGGAAAGTTCGTAGCAATACAGGCATACCTCAAGAAACAAGAAAAAGTCAAATAAATAACCTAACTCTACACCTAAAGCAACTAGAAAAGGAAGAAATAGAGAACCCCAGAGTTAGTAGAAGGAAAGAAATCCTAAAAATTAGGGCAGAAATAAATGCAAAAGAAACAAAAGAGACCATAGCAAAAATCAACAAAGCAAAAAGCTGGTTCTTTGAAAGGATAAATAAAATTGACAAACCATTAGCCAGACTCATCAAGAAACAAAGAGAAAAAAATCAAATCAACAAAATTAGAAATGAAAATGGAGAGATCACGACAGACAACACAGAAATACAAAGAATCATAAGAGACTACTATCAGCAATTATATGCCAATAAAATGGACAACTTGGAAGAAATGGACAAATTCTTAGAAAAGTACAATTTTCCAAAACTGAACCAGGAAGAAATAGAAAATCTTAACAGACCCATCACAAGCATGGAAATTGAAACTGTAATCAGAAATCTTCCAGCAAACAAAAGCCCAGGTCCAGACGGCTTCACAGCTGAATTCTACGAAAAATTCCGAGAAGAACTTAGCGATTTTTTAAGGAGAACTACATCATTTAGTCTATAATTTCAAACACTTTTTTAGACTTTTACCAATAACACATTGGTTATATATGTTGAGTTACTTTGGCCAAAAAAGTTTAGAACAAAGTCACCACTGGCAATAACCATTAAGGTTTCTAAATAACTAAGAGTGGGTACCAGCTCTCCCATTCTCTGATTAATGAACTACAAAAGTTAGTTTTTAACATATCTCCATGAAACAGAAAAATTTTAATCCCACTTCACTCTATTAATTATAGAAAAAGAGACTGAGACTGAGTAACACACAGGCTGCTAAAATAAAGATGAAAGTTCACCTCTAAAAACAATCCCAGCTTCAGCAACAGTTAGTAAATTCAAACAAAGTACTAGGAAAAAGCAGTCAGATAGATGGACCCAAGCCTTAGTACAATTTCTTGAGAAACTGTACTTAGGAAAACTTGTGTCTGTGTTTTGGAAGTAATGGTTGGAAATATTTATATGTATATATAAAACATTTATTTAATATTTATGTATATATGTGTGTGTGTGTGTATATATATATATATATATATATATAGTCAAATCATTTGAAGAAGTAATACAGCAAATCACTGTTTTGCTCAAGCGTTGCTTCAAATGGAATTTTTCCTGTGTGAGGATATGCATGTGTGTACACACATATATATATACATACTCAATTAATAGTACCATTTTGATTATAAAGGTTTTCCCATAACACTAGTATGGTTTACAATTCTGGCCCCTCTGTAACCAACCCATTCACTTGAAGAAAAGAAAAACACGCAACTATTCTATCCTTCTAAATGAGCGAGATCACCATCTAGTGGTAACTCCTTGAAAAGGCAGGCATAAGGTTTCTGGAGCCTAGAAAATGTTTCATAAAGATCCTCTGGAGAAGGAAATGGTTGGCTACCCACTCCAGTATTCTTGCCTGGAAAATTTCACGGACAGAGGAGCGTGGCAGTCCATGGGGCTGCAGAGTCAGACATGGCTGAGTGACCAACACTTAATTGTCTAGAACATTCAAGTTTATTTAAAGAAAAACAGAATAATACACTGAACAATCTTTTTATACAAATAAAAACTCTAAGCAACAAAAAAAAAGTGCCAAAGAGACATACGGCTCCCTGTTTTCAACTGTCTTAACAAACTAGAGTAAACCAGTTACAGATATTAAACTGTAAAGTTATACAAAAATTTGATCAATATGGCTAACAAGAAAACAGATTCTTTCCCTTCTCTGTGTTTTATAAAGTTTGAACAATTAGTTATTGTAGCTGATTGTATTTGTTCCACCTTCCTGAGGGGGAAGTATACTCTCTTGGCTCACTGAGATCTGGCTTCATTATGAAATGGATGGAGCCTCTTCTGGCAAGATTATATATTCCTTGTCCTCTCAGAATCAAGAGTGCCCAAGTTTCTTTCTTTGGCTAATGAAACGTGGGCATAATTTTAAACGGTGTTGCTTCATGAGACCAACAATGTCTAAGGTAGAGGCTGCTGTGTCAGCCTCGCTCATAAAGTGAGGAACCCACGATGCAGAAGCACAGTTAATCCATGATGAGTATGCACATGTGAGACGCTGCCGCTCATAAGGCCACTGAAATTTTTGGACTCATTTGTTACTGCAACATTACACACAATATACTGACTGATACAGTTTTATTCCCACATGTGACAATTTACTCTAGGAATTAGACAGCTAGGAAATCATCTGTGGATACTTTAGAAAATCAGTTTCAAGTCTGATTAGATCATCAGAAGAAACTAATTGTAACTACATATTAAAACCAGAGCAAGTCATGTGATATTTTTGGCAGTATAAAGATATGATAAATGTATACCACTATCTTACAGAAAAATATTGAGTCTATGCACTATAAATCAAAATCAATTTACCCATACAGTTATAATTAATTAAAATAGTTTTCTTCCAAAGCCTTTCCTAACTTATATATGCATATTTTAATTGATATTTTCATTCTAAAAACTCTAATAAGAAAATCTAAGCAACTCTCTTTCTTTCCTGTCTGAAAAATAAGTTATATTTATTGACATTTTAAAATGACAATGATATATTTCTAAATTTTAAAATGTAGTACTGTAATACTATAAAACATGATACTATATTTTTAAGATACATATATGATAGACATATTAACATGATATAAATATATTCATTAAATTTTTGAAAAGTATACATCAAAATGGTAATAGAATTACTCTTTTCTTATTTTCCTTTTTTCTTTTCTTATTAATATTTTCCATTATTTTCAACAAAATATATATAAACAAACTAAACAAAAAACACAACTGACACAATTCTCTTAAGATCAGCTTTCAACATGAAATCTTAGTTTAAATTTATATACAGGATATCATAACAATAGTAATTCAAATTGATTTTTTAATGTGCTCTACTCAACAAAGGGTAGGAAATTACTCAGTTATATAGCTACATAACCCTTTATGGAATGGTCAAAATATCTACATATAGATGGATATATGTCATATATACAGTTAAATTTAATCACTATCATTTATACAACCCCTTGAGAAAGAGGGTTTCAATGATTTGTTTCCTTCCAGAAAATAAGCACTAGTAGCCTTAGTATTTCTTAAGATAACAGTCACATCATAATTCTTCCATCTGATTCAAGGGATTTTGTCAAACCCCCTTTATAATTAAAGTTGCCTCTTTTTAAGGCTTTTAGCCATGACACAGCATAGAAGTCTTAAATACACATTCTCTACTGATAAACGATTTTCTAAATTGCACAAGGACTCTATGTCTGTTCTATGCCACAAGACTTAGATCAGAACAACAAATGATTTCTATTTCTACTACATAAGTACACTTGATGATTCTGGTCCACTTTGATACTCTGCCTTTACTCTTGAAATAAGATAAAACCACTATAGAGGTGTTATTGTTTCATCAATCACAGTGATTTTACCTAGTTGGTACTCTTTAACAATAATCATGGTAAAGTACTTACACTTCCTTAACATTGTGGAATTTGGGATGGTTTTCATTATCAGAATACAAAACTGAAAAATATGTTTTACTCTTTATAGTTTCAGGTGTCTTAATTTTATAAAGGTTAATACTACCTTACACATTCTTCTGGAATTAAAACACAGAAAATAACACTTATATACATTCCCTAAGATAGAAGCACTAAAAAGTCATTCACTAGGTTTGTGAAAATATTAAAATAAAATTCTAATTTTAAAATTAGTAAGCCCTGGTATTTTCTGAAATAGCATGTTGAATTAGTGATGTAACAGTAAAATATTACTAAATTTCCAAATAAAACTTGAGCATACTGTTTCCCACAAACAGAAAGGCATGATTTAGAACATACAGAGGTAAAATCACCTCAAAATGAGTTAAACACTGTCACCTAATCATGTTACAAATATAAACATATGAAAGTGAAAGTGAAGTTGCTCAGTCGTATCCGACTCTTTGCGACCCCATGAACACCAGGCTCCTCCATCCATGGGATTTTCTAGGCAAGAGTACTGGAGTTTTCCTTTAGGTAATTTTCTCCAAGTCTGAGACATTTTAATTTATGCTCACTCTATTATAAATGTAATATTCTAAAGTCGGTTACTATAATTGAACACAGTTAAATATTTCCGAAACAAAGCCATGATTAAGTCTCAGATTAATGAAAACTAAAATTAACACTTTCAGACAGTAAATAAATTTTGATTAGCTCTTTAAATTATAATGTACTCTTTACTAATTTAAAAGCTAGCCTCCTAAAATAACAAATAAAAGCATTTTCATAGCAAACCACAGGATACTTATAATTAGTATATGGTTGGTGTCATTGTTATAGTGTACTCAAAGCAAACAATATTTATAGACAAAAGTCTTTTTATTTTTAATTGGTAGAAAATTGCTTTGCAATGTTCTGTTGGTTTCTGCTCTACAACAACGTGAATCAGTCATAATTATGTATATATCTTCTCCCTGGTAAGCCTGCCCACTACCCTCACATCCCCCATGCTAGGTGATCACAGAGGGCTAGGCTAGGCTCCCTGTGTCATACAGCAACTTCTCACTACTTTACATGCGATAGTATATATATATCAATGTTACCTTCTCAATTCATCCCACCCTCACCTTCCCCCGTTGTGTCCACAAGTCTGTTATCTACTAGGCTTATCAGTACCATTTTTCTGAATTCCATATATATGTGTTAATATATGATACTTGTTTTTCTCTTTCTGATTTAGTTCACTCTGCTTAAAAGGCTCTAGGTTCATCCATTCACTACAATTAACTCAGTTGTAGGGAGAAAAGTCTTACTATTATTAACATCCTTATCAATCAACATCTCTGGGCTCAATCCTTGTACCACCAATTCACTAGCTTGGCAACCTGGGATTAGTTAAATTCTCTGTGCCTTGGTTTCCTCATCTGTTAATTATGGATAATAATATTTATCTCAAAAATTATTTTAATAATAGGTGACATATTATCTGCACATTACTTAGCAGAGTTCTGAGAAACTAATCTCTAATTCAGCAACAAATGCTAATAAAATTTAAACAGTTCCTGAAACCACAGTCCACAAAGGATGTTTATAAAATTACAGAGAACCCCCTCCATAGTTAACAATAAAATAAACCACTGAGCAAATACAAGTTACAAGTTTATAAAAGTGCATTTTATAATACATAAAGTATCTTGAACCTAGTATCAATTCAATTAATCACAGAAGAAATTATTTAAAGAAACTAAAGACTCTCATTTAACATGGCAAAAATCAACTTCAGTCGTTATGTATTTTATGTGGCATAATATACATGAATATCATTTACAAAATTCCAAATAATTTACATATACTTGAAAATGCTGGCTTTCAGACTGCCATGTATATTTCAGACTAAAATTTAACTTCATTTAAGGACAGAGTGCCAAGAGATCAAATCCCAGTCACAACTGAATAAGGTCTAATTAGAGGAGAAAGAGATTTGACTTGTATATCACTTGAGAAGAGGTTTCAACATGCAAATGCCCACTGTAGACTTCTGTGGCCTTTCTATGGTGTTGCACAACTAAACGCTTAAAAATAAAATGTTTTTAGACTTCAACTATAGTGAAAAGGAAATGGAGATCATAGGGATATTATATTAAGAGAAAAAGTACAGGCACCCGAAGGAAAATTCCTTGTAAGCAGTGCTTCTTCACAGAAGAAGTAAGACAAACAAAGAGGAGGCCAGGGCAGGGGACAAAAGAGAAATCAAAACCAAAATACTCAAACAGCCTCTAACTCGAAGGGACTTTAATATTGCAACAAAACCAGAGAAAGACAGAAACCAAGAAAAATCATACACACTGATATTTAGGCTACCAGGAAAAATATGATTTCAAACATTTTCTTAAAAGGCAGTTTTGTAGGCCTATTGATTCTTCTTGTGCATTTCAAGGTAAAGTAGTTACTTTGTAGTCGACTCAATAATGTAACAAAGATCTCTTAGGAATCTGGATTTAACAAGAACACTATTTTTGAAAGAAAATCTGAAGAAAAGTTAACAGCTCAAACTAACTGGAATAAATGGTATGCGAGTACATGTGCTTAGCATGCAATCTACTTATGCAATCATCCCATTCTTCTTCCAAAGCATAAGTCAATAAATCTTTCCTACTGCACTGTAAATTCCAAGGTCATGGACAAAGATGTTTATTAGTATAATTACAATGTAGAAATAATACCATTAAGCCTCCAGTTCCAGGTTTCATAAGTTAATAGAAATAGAAGATTAAGAAAATGTCAAGTGTGGTTTTACTTCTTAGACACTAAAAATACTCCTAGTGAGGTGCCTTTCTTTTACATGACCTAACTTCTAGTTTCATTTTCATTTGATCCTTCAAGCTGCTAATATATTTTAAAGTACTTACAAAATAGAGTTCTGTGATCATAAAAATTAAGAGATGGCCTTAAGAAAAGTTGAGGGAGAGAGCCAAAATTGGTAAATGGCTCAAAGGAATTCATTTATGATATGATTAATCACTCAACTTTAAGTAAATTCAACAGGGTCTCTGTGTTCAATTTTTAAATACATAAGATTCTACATAATTATTTTTGTGGGGCTTGAAGGTTTATTTTTTCATTTTTTAAATTTATTCTTTAATTGAAGGATAATTGCTTTACAAAATTTTGTTGTTTTCTGTCAAACATCAACATGAAGGAGTCTACATAATTCTTAAAGAGTGTTTTCAATCTATCATAATAGAACTGCAAAAATGCACAATACTAATTGATTCTTGATTGTCTTCCAATATCCAATGGCTTCATTTTCTACTCCCAATAAATAACAAGCAGAGAATTAGTAGTTCAGAGAGAAAAGTTTCTGATATCATGGCCAAAGACTCTAAGTGCACGGTTTCATGTGAGAAACAGAATAACATTAAAGAAGAATATCTCCATCCCAGGGTCTACACTTCCTATTATAATCAACTTTATTGTCTTTAGAATTGACTGGAAAGATTCGGTAGTTGTTTGGGGAGTTGTTTTGTTTGGGGGAAATCTCATTTTTAAAATGCTTTCTGTCTAATAAAGAAGCAAACAATAGTACAGAACTTAAGAAAGTAAATATCACTCTCTTCTGTTACTGGAATAACATATGAATTATAATATTATAGAGGTTTTTTACATACACCCTGTGTATAATGTATGTGAAACAGTTAAAGCTGAAGTAAATCTCAACAGATCATCCAGATCTGGTTATCTTTCAAGTCTTACTTCTCAGAACTTTTCACCACCATAGAAACAAACAACAAAAAAATCCACACACACATGGACACCTTATCTTCGACAAAGGAAGCAAGAATATACAATGGAGTAAAGACAGTCTCTTCAACAGGTGATGCTGGGAAAACTGGTCAACCACTTGTAAAAGAATGAAACTAGATCACTTTCTAACACCATACACAAAAATAAACTCAAAATGGATTAAAGATCTAAATGTAAGACCAGAAACTATAACACTCCTAGAGGAGAACATAGGCAAAACACTCTCTGACATAAATCACAGCAGGATCCTCTATGACCCACCTCCCAGAATACTGGAAATAAAAGCAAAAATAAACAAATGGGATCTAATTAAAATTAAAAGCTTCTGCACAACAAAGGAAACTATAAGCAAGGTGAAAAGACAGCCTTCAGAATGGGAGAAAACAATAGCAAATGAAGCAACTGACAAACAACTAATCTCAAAGATATACAAGCAACTTATGCAGCTCAACTCCAGAAAAATAAACGAACCAATAAAAAAAAATGGGCCAAAGAACTAAATAGGCATTTTTCCAAAGAAGACATACAGATGGCTAACAAACACAAGAAAAGGTGCTCAACATCACTCATTATCAGAGAAATGCAAATCAAGACCACAGTGAGGTACCATTTCACACCAGTCAGAATGGCTGCGATGCAAAAGTCTACAAGCAATAAATGCTGGAGAGGATGTGGAGAAAAGGGAACCCTCTTACACTGCTGGTGGGAATGCAAACTAGTACAGCCACTGTGGAGAACAGTGTGGAGATTCCTTAAAAACTGCAAGTAGAACTGCCTTATGACCCAGCAATCCCACTGCTGGGCATACACACCATGGAAACCAGAACTGAAAGAGACACGTGTACCCCAATGTTCATTGCAGCACTGTTTATAATAGCCAGGACATGGAAACAACCTAGATGTCCATCAGCAGATGAATGGATAAGAAAGCTGTGGTACATATACACAATGGAGTATTAGCCCTTAAAAAGAATAAATTTGACTCAGTTCTAATGAGATGGATGAAACTGGAGCCGATTATACAGAGTGAAGTAAGCCAGAAAGAAAAACACCAATACAGTATAGTGACACATATATATGGAATTTAGAAAGATAGTAATGATGACCCTGTATGTGAGACAACAAAAGAGACACAGAGGTATAGAACGGACTTTTGGCCTCTGAGGGAGAGGGTGGGATGATTTGGGAGAATGGCATTGAAACATGTATACTATCATATAAGAAACGAAGCGCCAGTCTATGTTCAATACAGGATACAGGATGCTTGGGGCTGGTGCATGGGATGATCCAGGGAGATGATATGGGGTGGGAGGTGGGAGGGGGCTTCGGCATTGGGAGCTCGTGTACACCTGTGGCTGATTCATGTCAATGTATGGCAAAAACCAATACAGTATTGTAACATAGAATAAAGTATTAAAAATAATAATAATAAAATAAATCTTAAAAAAAAACACTTTCTTGTAAGAATATTTCGTTTAAACCAGATATTCACTTAATGTCTTAATCACTTATGAAAGTATAAAAACTATTCCAAATATCATTCCAACAAGGGATTTTCTGGGTGCTACCAACTGTGCACTGCTTGAGAGGCAGTAACTTTGTCAAATCTCGGCAACTCAATAGAATACCAACTTCTCTACCAAAGAAGACAGATGAGTTTATTCTCCTTAATTTCCACATACTTCCCCACTCTCACTCATTTAGGTAATAATCTTTTCATATTTGCTACCATTATGACACAGAGCTCTTTCATAGAATTTTAACATAGTTCTTATACATAGTTTATACATAGTTTTAACATATGTAAGATATATCTCTTTTATAGCAAATTTTGCAGAGTCTTCTCAGTGAGAGAAAAACATGGTAAACAGATTAATAGCTATTTAAGTTTTGGATAGCTTAGACCTTAAAATCGGTAACTAACTTTCACGGTACGCTATTTACCCAATCTCGCATCCTCAGATATCTTTCATCTCTTCTTTTCTTCTCATTCTCTCTCATCTTTATGTATTTTCAGAATCGCAGCCTTCCATTCAGACATACCTACGTGGTCCTCATTTTTTTATACTGCACTTTATCAGACTCTTCCTTCAGGTTATTATATATCATCTTTTCTTTTCATCATTGTTAATTCCCCCAAAGTAAAAATCTATATCTACTACTTTCATTCTCCATCCACACAGCAAACATAATAGAAGGAATTTAAAGCCAACAAATCTAAATACAAATTCCTACTTTAATATTTACTTGCTAAGGAACTTTGGTCAAATTACTAACATCCCTGAGCCTTCTTTTCCTAATCTGCAAAACAAGAAATTATGCTGCCTGTATAATGGGTTGCTATAAGGATTGAAAGTGATAATATTCTTGAAGTGTCTAGCGAAGAACCAGACACAATTATCACTCAACAGATAAAGTCTTTCTGTGCTTCGCCACATGAAATCTGGTCTCTGGTTCCACCACTGTTGGAGCCACGGCAGGACTCCGTGTGTCAGCGTCCACCTTCCAGTCTCTTCCACATGCCAAAGGAGGAGGAGAAAGCTCACTTATGAATAAGGATAGATAAACCCTGGTGACTCTTTCTTCAAATAAACAGAAGCTAATTTTCTGACATATTTTTAGAGAAGAGTAAAATAATCTTACAGAGAGAAACAGTTTTACTGAAAACCGTAACAATTCTCTGACAACAAACAGCTTTTACGAATACTGCCATTCAGGCTTCTTTAGCACCTTCTCTCTGTGTGCTGGCCCTCTCTACTCTGTATCATACATAAGTGTGCACTTGCCTGTTCCCTCCCGGTAAACTGAGAGGTACCTCGGAACAGGAGCGGCTATTCACGGAATAAATTTTACCTTTGAAAAATATCTTCTCTTAATGAGTTGCTACTTATAAACTAAGCCTAGGGCTTCCCTGGTGGCTCAATGTAAAGAATCCGCCTGCCAATACGGGAGACACGGGTTCGATCCCTGATCCGGGAAGATTCTGCTTGCTGCAGAGCACCTAAGCCCGCGTGCCACAACTACTGAGCCTGTGCTCTAAAGCCCAGGAGGCACAACTGCTGAGCTCAAGCGCTGCAGCCCCTGAAGCCTGTGCATCCTAGGGTGCTCTGCAACAAGAGAAGCTACCTCAGTGAGAAGCCTGTGCACTGCAGTTAGACAGCTGTTGTCCCTGCTCTCCACAACTAGAGCAAAGCCCACGCAGCAGTAAAGAAAACCCAGCACAGTCAAAAATAAATCAACAAAGCTATTCTTTTTAAATCGAAGCCTATACAGATATTTTCAACACTGATTCAAACTTCCTAAACACCATTTCTGGGCACTGGACACCAATGGAAATGTTTTCAATGAAACTATTCACATACAACTTATTTGAAAGTGAAAGTGTTAGTCACTCAGTCGTATCTGATTCTTTGCAACCCCATGGGCTATAGCCCCCGAAAGGCTCCTCTGCCAGTGGAATTCTCCAGGCAGGAACACTGGAGTGGATAGACCTTCCCTTCTCCAGGGGATCTGCCCAACCTAGGGATCGGGGATCCCCTTTTTTAGGTCCTGTTTTTCTATACCTCTTTTCCTTATTGCCTTCCAAATTTAGATCTCCCCTACAGTTGTCTGCTCTTCCTTTCAAATCTTCCAGTATATTTCATCTACTCCTTACCTCTTTCATCATACTTTACTACAACTACTACGACTATCAATTATGATCAAATTAAATAAAACCAAAATGTGAAATAAAAATCTTTCTTGCATTCCCCAAACTGATCCCTCAGCCTATCTCTTTATGGTAGAAATATTATTAATCTTACAAAGTAAAATATTAATTCATCCTTTATTCCTCTCAATTCTACAGCCCCTATATTCACTCTGTTAAGACGTTCTAGCATTAAAGATTTGTAATAAAGAAAAGTTCTCATCTCAGATTTTAACTGGGTAATAAGAAATAACAAAGTTAGTCCTTTTCCCTCCCTCTGGCCCGGAGGAAAGCAGACCTTGTATGGAGAATTCTAACATTAATTGGTCAGGCATAGCTTAGAAGGAGAAAAGCCTGTTCAGCTATAACAGTTTGGATACGTGAAACTAGAGGTTTAAGTATCACAAGATTTTTAAACCCAAAAGGTTTATTCAATCTACAAAAAAACAAAACTTAAGACACTCTCACCTAACTAGCTTAATCAGATTAAACATACACATTAAATTAGGAGCAAGAAAGATAATATCAGACATATGCTAACTTTTAATGAGTATAGCAAAGATATAACATACTCCTAGGTATATATGAACACATTTTCAAACTTAGATGAAATGAAATATCTCTATAGATATACAGTCAGGTGATTGATTCAAGAAGGCCCAAAGTCCAGTTCAAAATGACATTTCCTCTCCCTATGAAAACTCTGTTTTAGGAAAAAGTATCAACAAAAAACAATAAAAAGGAAGACTGGCTGTCTATAGAAGAATATTTTCAAAAGATATATATGAAAAGCAAAAACAACTGGAAAAAAATGAAGGGCAGTAGAGGAAGCTTCAGCCTAGAGTCTAAGTGGAAGATGAGTACAGAAAAGAGGGCTAAGTAGTGCTCTACAAACAGAAAGGCTCAAGATGTGAAAACACAAGGCACGATACAGGGTAGGAGTAAGTCTAGGGGCAGAAGACAGGAGACAGGTGAAAGACTACCCCCAAAATAAGCAACCACATTTGTATGCCCCTCCCCTAAACAGGCAGACTCCTCTGGATACAGACATCTACCAGCAAGGAAAACAAAAATTTATTCCATAAAACAAACCAAAACCAAATAAGATTTGAGTTCTCTAACAGAGAGAAAGGCAGCTAAGTATGGGTGAGACTACCACAGAACAAAGACCAATATCTGCATTTGGGGTCACCCAGCCTAACAGCTGGCTCACAGCCCATTCACTGTAAAGGAAAGCCAGCCAGCCATCAAGTCTTGTCTCTGTACAAAGAGCTCCTAATTAGCTTTTCTTTTTCTTCATCTGTAAGTGTGAATGACCAAACAAGTCTTAACATAAATTTGTGAAAAGCCTAGGTTCCAGTTTCTAAGGCTACATAACAAATTACTCCAAACTGCAGTGGTGTAAAACAATTTATTAGGCTCATGCATTCTGGGATCAGGAAATAAAACAGGGCACCGCAAGGACTGCAGTCTCTGCTCCTTGATAACTGGGGCCTTGGCAGAAGGCAGGGGTGTGAGATCATCTGAAGGCTCATTCCCGTGTCTGGCCGTGGCTGCTGGCTTGTCGAAGGAGAACTTGGCTGGAGCTGTTGGCTGAGAACAGCCCTACACAGCATACCCCATGACCTGGACCTCCTCAGAGAATGATGGCAAGATTCCCACGGAGAACACTGAGAGAGAGCCCAGAGGCAGATGAAAGTGAGAGCAGAGAGTGACAGTGAGAGAATGAACGGCCTTCTGTGACCTGGGTCTGCAGGTCCTGCAGTGTCATGTGTCCTCGGCACTCAGTTGTGTCCAGCTCTCTGTGACCCTGTGAACTGTACCCTGCCAAGCTCCTCTGTCCATGGACTTTTCCAGGCAAGAACACAGGGGATCTTCTTGACCCAGGGATCAAACACATATCTCATGCACCTCCTGCATTGGCAGGCAGATTCTTTACCTCTGCTCCACCTCAGAAGCCCCTTGTTCTACCCATAGGGACAGCCAAAAGTGCCACACAACTTCAGAAAGGGAAGTAGACTTCACTTCTTGATATGAGAGTAGAAGGTTCAGGAAGCATTTGTGGGACCAGGAATATTGCTGTGGCCATTTGGGGAAATGCAATCATCCACACCTCCAACATGAAAGAAAGAGCAATAGAAACAAACTGAAATATACGTATATATATATAAAGACCAGGAGAAAGAAAACTCACAATTAAAAAAAACACCAATTTAAGAAGATACAGAAACTTTCTTAAAAGATGGTACAAAAAGAGAACCAGGGAAATAAAGCAATTATGAGAAATTAAAAATATGATACCAACATAAAATATTTAAATAGAAAAATTAAGAGAAATGTATAGGCTGTGCCTGATTCTAAAATGCAAAGAGAACATAGAAGATAAATTATAAGAACCACAAAGGATCAAGCCAGGATATTTGACTTCTGACAGACTAATAGATGTCCCAGAAAGAGAAAAGAGCAAAAAGCAGGAGGAAATGAGAATGTATTCTGAAGCCATCTATTGAGTATTATTGTACAGGGCAGAAATGTTACTGCTCTGAGGCTCACCATCTACCTCATTTTGGTACTCTCCTGTCATCACTACTGAACTGAATCTCAAATAGTCTAAATTATAAACACTCAAGTTGAAGAAAAGTATTTGAAAGCTAAATAGCTGCTGATTAAGACACTTCTAGAATTATTCCAATTTCCATTTGTAGCCATTTTCACCAATTCTCTTTTTAAAAAAAAAATCTCTCATAGAGAGAAAATAAAATTCCCCAGACTCTGAAAGAAAATGTATATTGGAAATGGAATAGACTAGGGTTGGGCAGACCCTGATTTCAAATTCTGACTCCAAAATCTACAAATATGTGATTCTTGGAAAATGTGTTCAGAACTCTGATCCTTAGTTCATTTTATATTCATAATTTGTATTTATGTATTCTATGTTATCTTTCCAGGTAACTGCAAAGATTACAGAAAATACATACAAAGCATCTAATCCACTGAAGTTACATTATGAGTGTGATTCAAAATCCTCATGGAAATCAAGGTGTAAGAGTCACATTCCCACTTGCCTGCATCAAAGAAACACTCTTTGAACTGAGGCTGGGAGGCCGCCCACCACCCACCCACCACTGCCTAGTCTCATCTACTCCTTGTCTGTACTTCCAGTTGCCAATTATGGGATTGGAGTCCTTAAGGCAGAAGGCTGTAGCAATATGAATCCTGCAAACGCGAGGCAAATCAATGGGTTTTATTTCTAATCCTGCGAACTAGAAAAAATATTTTCATCTGAGATTCAGTCATAAGTGGAAAAAGAAGAAAAGCTGGGGTGATTCCATTTCCTACTCCCATGCCATGAGAAGAGACACTTGGGAGAATTACATTTAAAAAGAGAAAAGGGAAGTTCTTCCAACTTTCCTCTAAGTATGTGGTGTGTGTATGTCAGTCGCTCAGTCATGTCCAACTCTTTGCCACCTGGTGGACTGTAGACCACCAGGCTCCTCTGTCCATGGGACTCTCCAGGCCAGAACAGTGGAGTGGATTGCCATTTCCTTCTCCAGGGGATCTTCCCAACCCAGGCACTGAACCCAGGTCTCCCACACTGCAGGCAGATTCTTTACCATCTGAGGCACCAGGGAGTCCATTAAGTGTCGTAAATGAATTGTGTACTAAGTCGCTTCAGTTGTGTCTGAATCTTTGTGACCTCATGGACTACAGCCCGTGAGGCTTCTCTGTCCATGGGATTCTCTAGGCAAGAACACTGGAGTGGGCTGCCATTTCCTCCTCCAGGGGTTCTTCCTGCCTCAGGGTTAGAACCCACACCTTTACATCTCCTGTATTGGCAGGCAGGTTCTTTCCCACTAGTGTGACCTCAGAAGTAAATGGAGCTCTGAGAAGGCAAGAGGAAAGGAAATATTTTAACAGCAGACTGGCCTCAAGTCTCAAAACCACGAGGATTAATGACTATCTCACAATAGTACTGTGAGCCAAGATGGGATTCAAACAATGACTTGACCACTAGGAGCTAACAGAGTCAATTTGTTGTTGCAATGGGCTTTTAAAAAATTTTTTATTTTGTATCGGGACATAGCTAACTAACAATACTGTGACAGTTTCAGGTGAGCAGCACTGGGGGATAACAGATACCTGTATATACTGTTATTTTAGTTGCTAAGTGATATCTGACTCTTTGCCACCCCGAAGACTATAACCTACCAGGTTCCTCTATCCATGAGATTTCCCAGGCAAGAAATACTGTAGTGAGTTGCCATTTTCTTTTCCAGGGGATCTTGCTGACCCCAGGGATCAAACCCATGTCTCCTGTACTGGCAGATGGGTTCTGTACCACTGGGCCACCTGGGAAGCCCCAGAGTAAATTAAAAGGAACCATTCCAATCAAGGTGCAATGATGAGTCTGGGAATAAATAGTAAACAATTAGAAAGATACCTAATTGTACACAGATATTCGTTTCTTAAAGAATTTATATAACAGAAATCAACCAGCTTCCTGCATGAACTTTGCTCTGTTGTACTATTTCAGTAAAAGATTTTACTTAATTGCAGAAAAAAAGGAGAGAGAGAGAGAGAGAGAGAGAGAAATCTGTGAAATCTAGATCTTACTAAGGCATAGGCTTTGTAAATTCAGACCATAAGATCATGTGAATCAAAGTACTTGCCAAAACCCAAGGGTAGCACACACCTTCTAACTTAGGGTGAAGCAACCTTAAGGGCAAAAAGTCACAAAGACCACACCCAAAACATGTCCCAGAACAGGTTTCTAACAAGATACATTCCTAAATACATTCAGATACACATACATGTATAGTTTATATATTTACATAGAGAAGTAATATATAGAAGTAAAAATATACAATCATATACAAAACTGTTACATTGATAAACTGCATTTATATCTAATATGTATCTTTATATAACAAAATATATAAACACATAATTAAATACATATGCAATTTACACATGAATGAAATATATACATACCTGAAGTATTATAATTTATTTTTATAAAGTGTACAACTGTATAGTGCATGCGTGCATGCTCAGTCAACACATCTGACTCTTTGTGATCTCATGGACTGCAGCCCGCCAGGCTCCTCTGTCCATGGGATTCTCTAGGCAAGAATACTGAAATAGGTTGCCAAGCCCTCCTCCAGGGGATCTTCTATCTATATATATATATCACACACACACACACACACATTTAACAGAGTATGCATATATATGTATATACATGAATATGAGTGAGAATAGAAAAGCTCATATAGTATTTTTTATATATTTAAATGGGACTTTTGAAATTGTACAATTTCTTCTTGTAAAGCTCAAGAGAGAATTTTATCTTCCATGTAGCCTAATTCAGAGTATGATTAAGAGGATTGATAAGGGAAAGTAAGATTCATTACTACTAAATCTTTCTTAAGTAGGCAACATATGACAGGTGACAGGAATACGCATGTTTTCAAGCGTAGAAGTAATAATATCTGTTCAAAAACTAACTTAAGAATGAATCTGTGAAAAGGCAAATAATTTTTTACTCTGTCATGGAAAACAGTCTTATAATACACCAAAAACCATATAGCACTTATCAACTTACCTACTTATCAACTTCATACCTATCAAATAGCTATGGAGCAAGCATTCTATTTTTCTAAAATATATTAAAATTTTATGTTGTAACAAATTAGTAGGATAATTTATCAATAGTAATACTCTTTAAACCTATTAACATCCCAAAGACAAGGCTTTCAAGCAATATTAATAAATGTATTCTGCTTCTCTATAAAGCAACTTCTGGATGTATATTGACAAATTATTTGCAGATATGTTTCTTCATATATAAAATTTACACAATAATACTTATCTCTGAACATTTTGTAACTGTTAAATAAAATAATATGAAGTGCCTCACAATATATCTAACTGAAGTATATGCTCAGAAATGTTAGTTCTTTCTCTTTTCTAAAACTACACAAATTGGAGAAGGAAATGGCAACTCACTCCAGTATTCTTGCCTGGAGAATCCCACAGACAGAGGAGCCTTGTGGGCTACAGTCCTTGGGGTCACCAGAGTCGGACATGACTTAGCAACTAAAGCACCACCACCACTACCACACTACAAATAGCAAATTATCTTCACACAGAACTATGTGAACAAAAAACATCTGTGTGGGGAAATTCATTGTTATTCTTTATGCTCAGTGCAAAACAAAACAATATATCACTTCTTATTTGCCAAACTGGCAAAGGTTCCTAGTTTTGATTTGCTTTTACTTGTGATATATGTACTGACACCCAAAGCCAATGAGGATGGAGCGAAACAGGTGCTTGTATACACTCAATGTAAACATGGGCTCTGAAAAAAATTCACAGCTTTAAAGACGCACACACCACTTCAAAAGAGCTATATCTTTTGAGCCCAAAATATCTGCATCTTGAGCTCTATCTTGAGAATACAATCAACTTCATGGTCAAAGACTTAATTGTAAGATATACATACTAATTTTTAACAGTGAAAATGGACACAATCTGAATATCCAGCAACAGGAAAACATTTAAATACATTTAAGTACATTCACCTGATGGAATATTACATGGCTTATTAAAATAATTGACAGCTTAAGTATCGATCTCATTCACCCAACTGCTGAAGATCATCCTTGATTCATCTCTTCATACTTCACATACAAATCATCAGAAATTCTGTAAGTTTTACTATCAAAATGCAAATAAGTTCAGAATCTTACCGCTCTTTACTTCTACCAGCCCCCTCAAGCCACTATCATCTCTGGTCTAAATTAACTCTAGCAACTAACTGGTCTCTGTTCCCATTTTTGCATAACCATTGTCTATATTCCAATACATGCTTATATGATGCAAATATAAACAATGTCATTCTGCCTCCAAAAACAGAATACAAAACTATATATATATATACCATACTTCTAGTTTTATTTGTCAAAATATTCATAATGTTTATAGATGGATGATGATGGGATTACAAAAATTATTTTTGTTTCTTCTGTGTTTTTAAAGTTTTTCTTACTGAAAGCATGTTTATCAAAAACGCAAACTAAAATGACACTTGTAAAAAAATTTTACACAAAGTTGAACTGTATGACTCAAAGTATTTAAAGTAATATTTAAATATATAATCTATATATATAATCTATCCAAAGGTGGTGGTGGTAGTGGTGGTTGTTAGGTTGTTAAGTCCTGTCTACTCTTTGCAACCTCAAGGACTGTAGCCCGCCAGGCTCCTCTGTTTCTGGGATTTCCCAGGCAAAAGTACTGGGATGGGTTGCCATTTTCTTCTCCAAGGGATCCTCCCTATCCAGGGATTGAACCCACATGTCCTGCACTGAAGGTGGATTCTTTACTACTGAGCCACCAGGGAAGCCCAATCAAAGGTTAGCACTCACAATCAATAAGAAGCATGATGGCAACTGCAGCCATGAAATTAAAAGACACTTGCTCCTTGGAAGAAAAGCTATGACAAATCTAGACAGCGTATTAAAAAGCAGAGACATTACTTTGCCGACAAAGGTCTGTACAGTCAAAGCTATGGTTTTTCCAGCAGTCATGTATGGATATGAGAGTTGGACCATAAAGAAGGCTGAGCACCAAAGAATTGATGCTTTTTAGCTGTGGTGTTGGAGAAGACTCTTGAGAGTCCCTTGTACAGCAAGGAGATCCAACCAGCCAATTCTAGATGAAATCAGTCTTGAATATTCACTGGAAGGACTGATGCTGAAGCTGAACTTCCAATACTTTGGCCCCCTGATGCAAAGAGCCGACTGATTGGAAAAGACCCTGAAACTGGGAAAGACTGAAGGCAAGAGGAAAAGAGGACAACAGAGGACGAGATGGTTGGATGGTATCACTGACTCGATGGACACGAATTTGAGCACTCTGGGAGACAGTGAAGGACAGGGACCCTGGCATGCTGCAGTCCATGAGGTGGCAAAAAGTTGGACACGACTGAGTGACTGAGAAAAGTAACCAAAAACAAAAACAAGAAGCATGATGGGCTTCCCAGGTGACACTAGAGGTAAAAACTCACCTGCCAATGCAAGAGATGTAAAGTGACATGGGTTCAATCCCTGGGTCGGGAAGATCCCCTGGAGAAGGAAATGGCAACCCACTCTAGGATTCTTGCCTGGAGAATCCATGGACAGAGGAGCCTGGAGGGCCATGGTCCATAGGGTCACAAAGAGTCATACACAAACAAAGTGACTCAGCACAGGCATGAAGAAGCAAGATAATTACTATTCATAAAGGACAAATAAACATGGGAAAAGGTGTCTTAAAATTATATATGAGTATCTATACTTTGAAAAAAGGAAAATATCACAATAAATTTTAAAGAAAATGTATTTTATATGTATTTTTCTCTTGTGCCCAGACTAACATAAATGGGGAAAAACTCTTTGTCAATCTTCTAGCCTCTAGCCTGAGTCTTCTGCTAAATTATTATTTTTTAAAAAATTATCTGAGAGCTTTTGTTTTCTTAATTCTTTTTCTCTGACCTTGAAATATAATTGACTACCCTATAGGTCTCAATGGTATAAGTCATTAGAAAGATAAAAATACATATATGGGATTAAAGTTAAAAATGATTAGACTTTTAAATTAAGTAATGATGCTAATAATCCTACTTTATGAAAACGGGTTACATGCTAGATGTTAATTATTATTATAATCATGGTTCATCAACTAAAAAATGTTCAAATTTTTTAAAGTAAATGAATTTGAGGGGTCTTTTGTGTAAAAGATTACTAGAGAAAATTTGGCTATTTATTCAAAATTAAGTAAATAAATGACTTCATTGCAACATTCCCATTCTATAACTGCAGAGTATTGCAAATAATATTAATAATATAAAGGTTAGGATACTATTAAATAAAAAGAGGGCAAATATTCATAAAATGTGACCTTTGCCACAATTACTCCAAAATATCTTTGCCAATTATTTCCTGTGAAATCTGAAAAGCATACCCTTTTTTTTCTTACTTCTTTCCTATCCATAGTGTAAGCATAATTAAGTTTTGAGATAGGGAAAGTAATAAAGCACAGAGTTCATTTTCTGTTAAACAAGACACGAACAAGGTAAAGGCAAAACAGCTGCAAGAAGGCAAAGGATGAGACAGGGAGCGGGGAAGAGGCACAAGCCTGGAGACCCTGCGAGGCTGCTCCAGCTCTGTGAGAGGACACACAGGACAGGGAAGTCGGCAGAGGATGGAAAATGAGGGGGAAAGGACACAGGAATAGGAGTTGGGTTAGACAAAGCAACTGGTATCTGAGGGATCTGCTGTGAATAAAAGAGCACCTCAAGTGCAAAGAGGAATACCCCAAATGCCAATAGCACGGCACTCTCAAGGCCTTCCATTTTCCTGGTGTTCATCAGTTCTCTCAGTTACACCGCAATACTGAAAAACAAAGCATCGCAAAGAGCCCACTGGTCTCCCCAAATAATCCTGGCCAGGTTGGGACCAGTTACAGGTACCAGTATTATTTGGGGAGAGCAGTGGGCTATTTCCGATGCTTTGTTTTTCAATATTTTAGTTTAACTGATAGAACTGATTAACACTATGAATATTATCCTTTTCAAAGGAATGCCTCAAGTGCAGAGGAATACCACAAACACCGATACCACGGCATTCTCAAGACCTTCCATTCATTGAAACTGCAAATCACAGGTCCCTATTCTAAAATGAACTATACTGACCAATTATTCCACTGTATGTACAGATGCAAATAGTAGCTCTACCATGTGACTAAATTCAATAAAAAATTTATTGAGTTTAGGGTATGCACCAGAGCTAAATCTATCATGGCCTTGCCAGGAATTCAGCCTTGTTCTTCAAATCTATAATATCTTTAAAACTGATACAAATCTAATGCCCATCGTAGATGAATAACTAAATACATGCAACTTATTTACAGTATGGAATTCTGTGCATGAATTAAAATGATATATGAATAGACCATTTAAGCCTTTAGTTTAAAAGATTATTTTAGTCAAGAGTTCCCTGGAGTATAGATCAAACTAGTCAACCTGCTAAGAGTCGGACACGACTAAGCGACTTCACTTTCATGCATTGGAGAAGGAAATGGCAACCCACTCCAGTGTTCTTGCCTGGAGAATCCCAGGGATGGGGGAGCCTGGTGGGCTGCCGACTATGGGGTCACACAGAGTCGGACATGACTGAAGCGACTTAGCAGCAGCAGCAGTCAATCCTAAGGGAAATCAACCCTGAATATTCATTGGTAGGACTCATGCTGAAGCTGAAGCTCCAATATTTTGTCCACCTGATATGAAGAGCTGACTCACTGGAAAAGACCCTGATACCAATATTGAGGGCAAGAGGAAAAGAAGGTGACAGAGGATGAAATGGCTGAATGGCATCACGACTCAATGGATATGAATTTGAGCAAACTCCAGGAGATAGTGAGGGACAGGGAAGCCTGGTGTGCTCCTGTCCATAGCGTTGCAAGGAGTCAGATACGAACTAGTGACTGAACAGCAACAATTTTAGTCTTGGCAACACAAAACCTAGTATGGTTTTAAGTTGTTTACTTCCAGTCAGTGCCATGTACCAATAAATACAAGATTCTTTCTTGGAGATTATCCTCACCAGGGGTTTTCCAGTGGTGCACACTGGTATAGTGTGTAGGCTGTGCTGTGCTTAGTTGCTCAGTCATGTCCAACTCTGTGCCACCCCATGGACTGTAGCCCACCAGGCTCCTCTATCCATTGGGATTCTCCAGGAAAGACTACTGGAGTGGATTGCCATCCCCTCCTCCAGGGGATCTTCCCAACCCAGGAATCAAACCTGGGTCTCCCATTGCAGGCAGATTCTTTACCAGCTGAGCCACCAGGGAAGCTCACCAGAACTTAATGGTGGTTATCTTGAAGTCATCTAAGACAGCAGGTTAGAGTAAGAAAGCCATACCCCAATTTGTTCTTTGCCATGGGCTTGAGTCACAATCAGCTCCTTTTGGCCCCAGATTTTGACTCTCTCTCTCTCTCTCTGACCTTTCTTTTATATTCATAAGCCAACTAATTCTTTCCCGAGTTCCTTTCTTTCTTATAATACCTTGTTCAAAGCAGAATGTCAAAGCCAAAATACATCAACCACTTTCCCTAGAACTAAAGGGAAAGTTAGCTTCCTAAATTATCACAAGTATAGCTTTATCAAATGTCTGGCCACGACTTTCATGAATTTCCATCTTTCCACTTCTGATACCAATTTCCTCACCACAAACTGCCTGATCTTTCTGCCAGTGCCTCATCCTTTAGGTACTGTCACAGAAGCAACCCATTTAAGGTACCCTTTTCTATATTAGCTCCTATAAGTACTGTAACCACAGGTCAACTCTCTCATTGAAGTAACAATGTTTTTTGTCAATCATTCTTTCACCTACTCCATTAACACAGAGAGTCTACCAGTAACCAGAATCTGTGCTCAATTAAACATAAAAACACATAAGGCAGGATCCCAGATAAAATGCTTCATTTAAGTAGCTACTATATTTAAACATAAGCTTACTCTAAAGTCATTGAAAAATTACATTAGAAATGTAGCTTCTGTTGTTTTACAGACTACCCATACTAAATAAAGGTTGCCTAGCAAACTTCCTCAGAAGTGTAGTAGCGCTAAAGATACTATAGGCCAGGTCAACAATATAAAATACCCCAGGGAGGGACTGGGGAACGAGGAAAAAATAAACAAATCTTTAATTTGCTATACTTTTTTCCATACTATGTTTCCCATATTCATTTGTCTATAGTTCCCAATAAGAGAGCGATATGTTATTATTTAACTATAGTTTCTATCTTCACTGACTTCAGAGTTCTTAGAGACTTTCCAACTATTAAACTAGTTCTATTAATTCAATCAGCAATAGAGCTTATCTTTCCTAAGCCGTTTGGCTCTAAAATGTTTCTGCATAATGGAGAGAATATTCCAGTAAAGTGTCCATTTTCATGCCTAATGGGTCTGTGTCAGATCAAGATGCCCCTGTCCTCCATACTAGCACTGGCCAATAGATCTTTCTGTGATGACAGGTGCTTTCAGTATCTGTGCTGCTAATATGGCAGTCACTAGACACATGAGGCTGCTCCACATTCGAAATGTAGATACAGTGACTGAGGAACTGAATTTTTAATCTTAATTAAGTAGATACATGTGGCTAGTGGCTCCCATATTAGTACAGCTCTAATGCTAAATTACATACATTGGAAATACTACACACTGAAAATGCATTTATGCTGATTCTCAGCTATATGTAACTGGTTCATAGCTTTTATCTCACTCTAATATATATTCTATAAATTTGGGTAACTTGAAAGATAATATGGGCAACACATCTATATATATGACCTCTCATTTTTCCTTGGCCTCTTCATGTCCTCAATTTGATCCCATTCCATACTCAAACTCTGAACCTTTTATTCCATAATTTGTTCTGCATCCAAAAGCACTGATTCAGGTATCCTGCTTTATGATATCAAACAAATATCCTTTCCCATTTACTGTTTAACCTAATGATCAGTCTCAAAGGAGCCCTCCAGTTATATTTTTACCTAGCACATTGGTCATATTTCTATTGTTGATTTATCTCCCTACCCTTTACAGTAACTATTTTCAAATCTTCTCTACTCTTCAACTGTTTTCCTCCTCCATGTTGATTTATCTCCCTACCCTTTACAGTAACTATTTCAAATCTTCTCTACTCTTCAACTGTTTTCCTCCTCCAAATTCCCTCTTTATTCAATAGGTATGAATCTGCCTCCTCCACAAGGAAAAAAGAAACATCAATGAGAAAGTTTGTCCTCTAATGCCCTCATCTAATACTCTTTTTCTACATATATAATAGGGAAGTGTCCCTCCTATCTAAAGCCAATCCTCCACTTTACTCCGGCTCTTATCTTTCCCAGGTCATCTCAAGAATGTTACACCAGAGGTTCTCAGAGTGAGGGTACCCTTATGGCTACCCTTATACTTCCCAATAATAAAGACATCCACTGTACAAAACGCTAAAGAAAGTTCTTAAAGCAGAAGGAAAATAATACTAGATGAAAATATAAGACTTATAAAAAGAAAATATGGTTCAAATATGGTAAATATGTGGGCACTGGAACAACTCAACATCTATTCAACTCTTATATCAAATCATATATAAAAATTAACTCAAAGTGAATCACAGACCTAAAAGTAAAAGCTTAAAGCATGAACTGGCTAAAGGAAAATATAGGCAAAAGTCTCTCTGCATCACAGTAGAAAATAACATTTACAATTTCTCAAAATTTAAAACTTCTTCTACTTGAGAGACACTGTTAAGAAAATAAAAAGGCAAATCACAAAATGGAAGATAACATTCTCAATATGCATCCAACAGAGGATTTGTATACAGAAAACAGAAAGAATTCTATTTTGGAATAGAATAAGAAAACAAAACCCCCAAAGCTTATAATATCAAATGTTCTGAACATATATTTCACA
This sequence comes from Nanger dama, assembly GCA_917880005.1. Lineage (NCBI taxonomy): Eukaryota > Metazoa > Chordata > Mammalia > Artiodactyla > Bovidae > Nanger > Nanger dama. The sequence goes on from CAKJTW010000017.1 coordinate 5,528,350, forward strand.
AAGAATACATTCTTTTGAGACCCCCATGGACTGTAGCCCACCAGACTCCTTTGTTCACAGAATTCTCCAGGCAAGCATACTGGAGTGGGTTGCCATTTCCTTCTCCAAGGGAACTACGTGATCCAGGGATCGAACCAGGGCCTCCAGCATTACAAGTAGATTCTTTACCATCTGAGCCACCAGGGAGGCCCCAAAGAAGATATATGAATGACTAATTATAATAAGTATACTAAAAGATACTTAACATCATTAGTCATCAGTGAAATACAAAATCAAATCAAGAAAGAGCACTACACACTCACAAGAGCACAGAAAAAGACTGACAATGTCAAGTATTCACCAGGATATGAAGCCAATGTAACTCATATTACAAGGTCATTGGAAATGCAAAATCATGCAGCCTCTTTGGAAAAAGACCTTGGCAATTACTTAAAATTTTAAATGTACTCTTATCATATGACCCAGAATTTATTACCCAGGAGCAGTCAAAACATGTATCCACATAGGAATTTGTACAGGAATGTTCTTAACAGCTTTATTCATAATGGCCCTAAATGAAAGCAAACTAAATGCCTATCAATAGGTGAATGGATAAATAAATTGCTGTATATCCACATAATGGAATACTACTCAACAGTATAAAGAAACAACACAGATGAATTTCAAAAATGTTACATCAAATGAAAGGAGTCAGACACAAAGAGTACACACTGTCTGATTCCATTTATGTTAAGGCTCTAGTAAAAGCAAATCTAATCTAGAGTGATACTGGTACCACTTTAGTGGCTGCCAGGCTATAGCAGGAAGAGTGTTCTTTAAAAAACGGAACTGAATGCAAAAGAGTACAATAGAAATTTGGGGGATAAAAATTTCTATTGTCTTGACTCTGATGGTACTTACACATATGTATACATTTGTCAAAATACACTGAACCATGCATATTTTTCCCTCAACTAACTTTTAATCCACTAGTATCTTTTCCCAATGTTCAAATCATTTGCTGAGTTTTTAATTTCAATGACTATCTTTTCATTTCTTGCCTTATATTTACCTATGTCTTACTTCTTAAAGCATTTAAAAAACACTTAAACATCTCTTAATACTTTAAGTATGCCTACAACCTCAGATGTAAATTTTCTCATTTGATGTACAACTCATTTCTTTACAAAGTTTGCAATGTTGAATTTTCCATAAAAGTCTTTTGTGTGTTCTGTGAGTTACAGAAGTATCCTTGCTGAATATTTTGTTTACTTCTAAAACATCACACTGCTTCTACAAGAATTGGACCATTCTAAAGATAATTCCTCAGTTGAATAGCCCTTGGAATAGTCCTTCTGCTATTCCACATCCAGAAGTGAAGTGTGAGTCTCTCAGTCATTTCCAACTCTTTGTAACTCTGTGGACTGTAGCCTGTCAGGCTCCTCTGACCATGGGATTTTCCCAAGCAAGAATACTGGAGTGGGTTGCCATTCCCTTCTGCAGGGGATCTTCCTAACCCAGGGACTGAACCTGGGTCACTAGCATTGCAAGCAAATTCTTTACCATCTGAGCTACCAGGGAAGTCATATCCTGAGTAAAAATAAAATCGCCTGTAGCTAGAAGGAAGGGGCTTTCTAGGCTGCATTTTCCTAGAAGGGCAGCCTTTTCAGACCCTATGGTTCTCATGGGTAGTCCACAGGGCTTGAAGCCTAGATTTTGCTAACACTATGACTATCAACTTAAGTCTCCAGTTAGGTTTGCACATCCCAATGAGCCATTTAGACTTTACCGCCTCTTACCATTTGCTTTTGGATGTCTTCCTTATTTCTAGTACATGAACACTTTTCTCACTTTGTTTTAAGCTTGGCTATACACCCCATCCGCTGTATCATGGAAAAAGCAAGAGGGTTCCAGAAAAACATCTATTTCTGCTTTATTGACTATGCCAAAGCCTTTGACTGTCTGGATCACAATAAACTGTGGAAAATTCTGAAAGACATGGGAATACCAGACCACCTGACCTGCCTCCTGAGAAACCTGTATGCAGCTCAGGAAGCAACAGTTAGAACTGGACATGGAACAACAGACTGGTTCCAAATAGGAAAAGGAGTACGGCAAGGCTGTATATTGTCACCCTGCTTACTGAACTTCTATGCAGAGTACATCATAAGAAACGCTGAACTGGAAGAAACACAAGCTGGAATCAAGATTGCCCAGAGAAATATAAATAACTGAAGATATGAAAATGACACCACCCTTATGGCAGAAAGTGAAGAGGAACTAAAAAGCCTCTTGTTGAAAGTGGAGAGTGAAAAAGTTGGCTTAAAGCTCAATATTCAAAAAATGAAGATCATGGCATTTGGTCCCATCACTTCATGGGAAAAGATGGGGAAACACTGGAAACAGTGTCAGACTTTATCTTGGGGTCTCCAAAATGACTGCAGATGGTGATTGCAGCCATGAAATTAAAAGATGCTTACTCCATGGAAAGAAAGTTATGACCAACCTAGATAGTATATTCAAAAGCAGAGACATCACTTTGCCGACTAAGGTCCATCCAGTCAAGGCTATGGTTTTTCCAGGAGTCATGTATGGATATGAGAGTTGGACCATAAAGAAGGCTGAGCACCAAAGAATTGATGCTTTTGAGCTGTGATGTTGGAGAAGACTCTTGACAGTCCCTTGGACTGCAAGGAGATCCAACGAGTCCATTCTAAAGGAGATCAGTCCTGGGTGTTCATTGGAAGGACTGATGCTGAAGCTGAAACTCCAATACTTTGGCCATCTCATGCGAACAGTTGACTCCTTGGAAAAGACTCTGATGCTGGGAGGGATTGAGGGCAGGAGGAGAATGGGACGACAGAGGATGAGATGGCTGGATGGCATCACCAACTTGATGGACATGAGTTTGAATAAACTCCGGGAGTTGGTAATGGACAGGGAGGCCTGGCGTGCTGTGATTCATGGGGTCGCAAAGAGTCGGACACAACTGAGCAACTGAACTGACTGACTAATACACCCCATAACTGATTTGTTATATTCTATCCAAAAGTCTCTACTCCACATGTTTGGAGTAAGAAATCTTTCATGATAGCGAAACCCTGATACCAAAAAGTGAAAAGGACAATATGAGAGAGATAAATTACAAGGTGATCATGATTACAGTATAAAGACTGAAACATTCTAGGTTAAAAATCTTAAACTGAGTGAGGCAAAGTAGTTAAAAAAAAATCATCTCAACCAACTTGCATTTACTTCAAGAATGCAAGGCTGGTTTAAAATTAGAATATGTAATGTAATTCGGGGGTCAGCACACTTAAGGGCTTCCCTGGTGGCTCAGAGGTTAAAGCATCTACCTACAATGCAGGAGACCAGGGTTTGATCCCTGGGTTGGGAAGATCCCCTGGAGAAGGAAATGGTAATCCACTCCAGTATTCTTGCCTGGAGAATCCCATGGATGCAGAAGCCTGGTAGGCTACAGTCCAGGGGGTCGCAAAGAGTCGGACACGACTGAGCGACTTCACTTTCACTTTCTTTCACTTTCTCTGTGTATGCCACATAGAGTCTGTCACTTATTCTTCTCTGATTTTGTTTAATTTTTTGTTGTTTATGAACCTTTAGACAGGTAAAAGCAATTCACAGCTCACAAACTATACAAACACAAGGTATAGGCAAGAGTTTGCTAATTCCTAATATATTTCAACTTGCTAAAAGAGTAACAGAAAAATCACGACTATTGCAGACTTCCCTGGTGGCTCAATCGGTTAAGAATTCACCTGCAGTGTAGGCGACCAAGGTTCAATCCCTGGGTCAGGAAGATGCACAAACCACCCCACCCCCCCCCCCCCCACCCCCCCGGAGAAGGAAATGGCAACCCACTCCAGTATTATTGCCTGGGAAATCCGAGGTCAGAGTTACCTGGCAGAGCACACTCCATGGGGTCACAAGAATCAGACACAACTTAGTGATTAAACCAACCAACAAACACTGCATTCTGTAGATGCATAAAATATATTCATAATATCCAATATCCATTCATGATTTTTAAAATTATGCATAATCTTGGAAGGTAATTCCTTTAACTTGATAAGGTTATCAACTTAGAGCAATACATAGCAACCTATACCAAACTTACTTAATGAAGAAATTTAAGAAAAAATTCTTAAAATTGTCTTTACTTCTCAACAGTGTATCCCAGTCATTGCAGTAAGGAAGAGAAAATAAAGGATTAAGACTTGAAACAGAGAAACAAAACTGGGACTAGAGAACAAATAATATGATGCTCTACATAGAAAATCCTTTCTGAAAAGTACAGATAAAGTACTGGGGCTTCCCTGGTGGCTTAGATGGTAAAAATCTGCCTGCAATGCAGGAGACCCAGGTTTGATCCCTGGGTTGGACAGTTCCCCTGGAGAAGGAAATGGCAGCCCACTCCAGTATTCTTGCCTGGAGAATCCCACAGATACAGGAGCCTAGCGGCCATACTCCATGGATTCACAGAGACAAACATGACTGAGTGACTAACACACACTACATACAAAATCCTTTTCGGGAAGTACAGATAAAGTATTAATAGAATTCACAAAGTTATTTAGCACTGTGGCTGAGAGTAAGACTAATGTATCTATTTATTTAAGAGCCAGTTACTTGGTTGAGCTTAGTCTGTGGAAGCTCTTGAAAAAAACTAAATTAGGCAAGCTTTCTTCCAGAGAAAGCTTTATCTTGGTTTCTACTTAGACATCACTGACCTGAGATTTCCTATTCAAATATTAGGCAATTCCTTAATGTGGGAATTAAGGATTCACAGTCTAGCTGCTTGTGGGAGTCTAAATCTTTGTCTTCTACCTCCAGCACTAGCGGAGAAGAAAATGGCAACCCATTCCAGTATTCTTGCCTAGAGAATCCCATGGACAGAGGAGCCCGGCAGGCTATAGTTTGTGGGATCACAAGATTTGGACAGGACTTGCTAACTTTCTTTTCAGCACTAGTTTTGGGATTTACCTGGAGGGTAAGCCGAGCAACCATTCACAATGCTAATTGTGATTTCTGCCCTCTGGGCTTTGTGGGAGTTTGATATTTGTCCTTGGAGATTTCCATTACTCTTTAGTGCACCACTAGTGCTGCACTCAATATGCCAACAAATTTGGAAAACTCAGCAGTGGGGCCACAGGACTGGAAAAGGTCAGTTTTCATTCCAATCCCAAAGAAAGGCAATGCTAAAGAATGCTCAAACTACCACACAATTGCACTCATCTCACATGCTAGTCAAGTAATGCTCAAAATTTTCCAAGAAAGGCTCCGGCAGTACGTGAACCGTGAACTCCCTGATGTTCAAGTTGGTTTTAGAAAAGGCAGAGGAACCAGAGATCAAATTGCCAACATCCACTGGATCATGGAAAAAGCAAGAGAGTTCCAGAAAATCATCTATTTCTGCCTTACTGACTATGCCAAAGTCTTTGACTGTGTGGATCACAATAAACTGTGGAAAATTTGAAAGAGATGGGAATACCAGACCACCTGACCTGCCTCTTGAGAAATCTGTATGCAGGTCAGGAAGCAACAGTTAGAACAACAGACTGGTTCCAAATAGGAAAAGGAGTACATCCAGGCTGTATATTGTCACCCTGCTTATTTAACTTCTATGCACAGTACATCATGAGAAACGCTGGGCTGGAAGAAGCACAAGCTGGAATCAAGATTGCTGATAGAAATATCAATAACCTCAGATATGCAGATGACACCAAACTTATGGCAGAAAGTGAAGAGGAACTAAAAGCCTCTTGATGAAGATGGAAGTGGAGAGTGGAAAAAGTTGGCTTAAAGCTCAACATTCAAAAACGAAGATCATGGCACTTCATGGGAAATAGATAGGGAAACACTGGAAACAATGTCAGACTTTATTTTGGGGGACTCCAAAATCACTGCAGATGGTGACTGCAGCCATGAAGTTAAAAGATGCTTACTTCTTGGAAGGAAAGTTATGACCAACCTAGACAGTATATTCAAAAGCAGAGACATTACTTTGCCGACTATGGTCCGTCTAGTCAGGGCTATGGTTTTTCCTGTGGTCATGTATGGATGTGAGTGTTGGACTGTGAAGAAGGCTGAGCGCCGAAGAATTGATGCTTTTGAACTGTGGTGTTGGAGAAGACTCTTGAGAGTCCCTTGGACTGCAAAGAGATCTAACCAGTCCATTCTAAAGATCAGCCCTGGGATTTCTTTGGAAGGAATGATGCTAAAGCTAAAACTCCAGTACTTTGGCCACTTCATGCGAAGAGTTGACTCATTGGAAAAAGACTCTGATGCTGGGAAGGATTGGGGGCAGGAGGAAAAGGGGATGACAGAGGATGAGATGGCTGAATGGCATCACAGACTCTATGCACATGAGTCTGAGTGAAATCCGGGAGATGGTGATGGACAGGGAGGCCTGGCGTGCTGCGATTCATCGGGTCGCAAAGAGTTGGACACGACTGAGCAACTGAACTGAACTGAACTGATAATAAAGTGTTTTATCCAAAATCTAGCTGTATCATGAAGGAATGCCATTCTGAGCACCAAGCCCAAAGTATGATTTATAAAAACTTTAATAATTTTTCTTTCTATAATAAATAAAATGTCAAAATGTAAACAGTGGTGTTATTAGACTGCAAGTTATGAGTAACTTGTTTTCTGTATTTTCCATATCTTCTATTCATGATCTTATTTTGTTTTTATAAAGAAGCAGCAGCAATTATTTTGTTTTCCCTTTATTTTTTAATATAAATTTATTTATTTTAATTGGAAGCTAACTACTTTACAATACTGCATTGGTTTTGCCATACATCAACATGAATCTGTCATGTGTGTACATGTGTTCCCCATCCTAAACCCCCTCCCACCTCCTTCCCCATCCTCTCCCTCTGGGTCATCCCTGCACAATAACCCTGAGCACCCTGTATCATGCATCGAACCTGGACTTGCGATTCATTTCACATATGATAATATACATGTTTCAATGCCATTCTCCCAAATCATCCCACCCTTGCCCTTTCTCACAGAGTCCAAAAGGCTGTTCTATACATCTGTGTCTCTTTTGCTGTCTCGCACACAGGGTTATCATTACCATCTTTCTAAATTCCATATATATGTGTTAGTATACTGTATTGGTGTTTTTCTTCCTGGCTTACTTCACTCTATATGTTAATAGGCTCCAGTTTCATCCACCTCAATAGAACTGATTCAAATGTATTCTTTTTAATGGCTGAGTTATACTCCATTGTGTATATGTACCACAGCTTTCTTATCGACTCGTCTGCTGATGGACATCTAGGTTGCTTCCATGTCCTGCCTATTATAAACAGTGCTGCGATGAACACTGAGGTACACGTGTCTCTTTCAATTCTGGTTTCCTTGGTGTGTATGCCCAGCAGTGGGATTGCTGGGTCATATGGCAGTTCTATTTCCAGTTTTTTAAGGAATCTCCACACTGTTCTCCATAGTGGCTGTACTAGTTTGCATTCCCACCGACAGTGTAAGAGGGTTCCCTTTTCTCCACACTCTCTCCAGCATTTATTGCTTGTAGACTTTTGGATCACAGCCATTCTGACCTGTATGAAATGGTACATCATGGTGGTTTTAATTTGCATTTCTCTGATAATGAGTGATGCTGAGCATCTTTTCATGTGTTTGTCAGCCATCTGTATGTCTTCTTTGGAGAAATGTCTGTTTAGTTCTTTGGCCCATTTATTTGATTGGGTCATTTATTTTTCTGGAATTGAGCTGCAGGAGCTGCTTGTGTATTTTTGAGATTAGTTGTTTGTCCGTTGCTTCATTTGCTATTATTTTCTCCCATTCTGAAGGCTGTCTTTTCACCTTGCTTATAGTTTCCTTTATTTTTTAAAGAAGTTTTATATACAGGACACACTAAAAAACCTATTTAAGTGTTATTGAAAAGCACAAATGAATATTTATCAAGCATAAACTTACTTTTTAAACAGTATCTTAATTCTCATAAAAATCTCATAACTTTAGTATCATTATCCATAATAAATTTTGCAGAAGAGGAAACTGAGGCTCACAGAGCCTAAATTATTTGCCAAAGTGACAGTACTGGGATTTGAAATTGAAAATACTTGTTCTAAGGCCAGTGCTTTTTCCAATGAACCATGCTGCATTCCACAAGAGAACATATTCACATACCACCTGCTAGTTCTAGTTAAGAGACGGTAATTAAACAATTCTCCACTCCTGACAATAATATTTAAGCTACTGGTATTTAAAAGAAATTAATATCAACAGTTTTTTCTCAACTGGAAGATACTATACGTTATATGTCATATAATTTATACCTGATATAATTTATAATATATAAAAATATAAATTATAATTATAGCTTATAATTATATAATTATAAACTATTTCAAAAGAAAAGATTCCAATATGAGTTAAATGGTTTTTCAAAGCATGGCTAATTACTTTATCTATTAATGGGACGCGGAGCATAAAAATGTTGCTCAGTGGCCAATATACTTATAAAAACATTCAACTTGAGTAATCAAAGAAATATAATTCTAGTAAAATGATACATTGATCAAATTGACCAAAAAATGCTTTAACAGTATCAGTAACAGCCAGCTTGAGTAAAAGTAAAATTTTCATGCATTTTAGGAGAGAATGCTAAAATTTGCTGTAGGCCAAGTGATAATATTTACAATTTAAAATGTATGTCATTGTGGTCTTATGTTTAGATCTTTAATCCATTTTGAGTTTATTTTTGTGTGTGGTGTTAGAAAGTGATCTAGTTTCATTCTTTTACAAGTGGTTGACCAGTTTTCCCAGCACCACCTGTTAAAGAGACTGTCTTTACTTCATTGTATATTCTTGCCTCCTTTGTTGAAGATAAGGTGTCCATAGGTGTGTAGATTTATCTCTGGGCTTTCTATTTTGTTCCATTGATCGTTATTTCTGTCTTTGTGCCAGTACCATACTGTCTTAATGACTATGGCTTTGTAGTAGAGCCTGAAGTCAGGCAAGTTGATTCCTCCAGTTCCATTCTTCTTTTTCAAGATTGCTTTTGCTAGTCAAGGTTTTTTTTTGTATTTCCATACAAATCTTGAGATTATTTGATCTAGTTCTGTGAAAAATACTGCTGGTAGCTTGATAGGGATTGCATTGAATCTGTAGATTGCTTTGGGTAGTATACTCATTTTCACTATATTGACTCTTCTTATCCATGAACATGATATATTTCTCCATCTATTAGAGTCCTCTTTGATTTCTTTCATCAGTGTTTTATAGTTTTTCGATATATAGGTCTTTAATTTCTTTAGGTAGGTATATTCCTAAGTATTTTATTCTTTTCGTTTTGGGAGAATGGCATTGAAACATGTATATTATCATATAAGAAACGAAGCACCAGTCTATGTTCAATACAGGATACAGGATGCTTGGGGCTGGTGCATGGGATGATCCAGAGAGATGATATGGGGTGGGAGGTGGGAGGGGGCTTCGGCATTAGGAGATCATGTACACCTGTGGCTGATTCATGTCAATGTATGGCAAAACCAATACAGTATCGTAACATAGAATAAAGTATTAAAAAAATAATAAAATAAAAAATAAAAACTCTGAAGAGAAAAAATAAATAAATAAATAAAAATAAAATACATGTCATTGTGTGTGTGTGCGTTAGTCACTCAGTCATGTCCAATTCTTCGCGATCCCATGGACTGTAGCCCACCAGGTTCCTATGTCCATGGAGTTCTCCAAGCAAAAATCCTGGAGTGGGTTGCCATTTCCTTCTCCAGTATGTCATTGTAGACCTAGCAATTCTTTACCTAGGAATTAATGCTAACGAAATAATCACAATATGTGTAAGAAGATTTAGCTGCAGGGTTGCTTATCTTAGAATTACTTATAATGGCAAAAAATAAAAAAGAATAAAGAATAAGGAGCTGAAATAAACCTAGAACTTAAGAAATTAGGTTAATGATTTTTAATAATTAAAAAAAAGACAATTTCAATATTTATAGGCCAGGAGACCCTGAGCAAGTCCATTGAACTCTTTTGATCAAAAAGATGGTAACAATAATAGTATCAGCTTCACAGGAGGTAGTTTAAGAGTGAAACAAAACAATTCAGAGACCACAATATAGAGACCACAGTACAGAGCCTGGCATGAGTGCGCTGTCTGTCAGTAATAGTCAGTGTAAGGAAGCGGATGTAAAATCCAAATCCTTCGGTCTACAACTTACTAATGACTGTGCAAATTACATGTCTCCCTGTATCTCGGTTTTCATATCTACAAACTGAGAATAATCTCATCAAGGACTGTGAGTTCCAAACAAATTTTGCCTATTTCATTATTAGCATTCATATTAGTAGTCACCTATTAGAATAAAAATATATTATTTTTATAATTAATTATACACCCACTCTGAGTTGCTTACTGTTTTTAGGGATGACACATAATACCTACTGTGTAGGCTGTGTCACATTATGCTGGTTTTCCTGGAATTAGAGTTGTTCTATTTCAGTGTGTATAATCTCACTAGTGAAAATTTCACAAATAATATAATCATAAACTAAAATTCTATTACAATTTACAGGCAACATTTCCAAGAGATATAACAGTTCTAAACTCATTAATGAAGTTTTCCAAGTGACAATTATTTTATCGTAACTTTTTTCCCTTCTAAACACCTTTCCCACCAACAAATGACAAGGAGGACAATTCTTTCTAATCTCCTCAAACACCCTTAATAATATAAGATTCAGAGACTCAAAACTTTTCAAATCCAAAAGACACATGGGTTTTCAATGTTTGGTGGGCATAAAACAAGAAAAAGAACTAAAGAAAGGAGGAAATAAGGAAGATAAATTAAAGAATAAAATTATTACTGGAAAAATCTCTACTCAGTTCCCAGCTAACAAAGTCTACTTCTACATTTTCAATACATGTGTATACAAGTTTGGAATTAAAGTCCCAGAGCCAAGTCTCATTTCATCCTTATAAGCTCACATAGAATAAAATTTTGTATCTTGAGATCACTTCCCTATTCAAGAGATATATGTTGATTCCCTCAAAGACTCACACCTGCAGGAAGGAAGGGACTCCTGCAAGGGATGTTTTCCTACCTTCACAGCTTCTCCAAGAGTTTGGTTTTTGTCAGCTTCCTCACTGGAATGTAATTCAAGTCTATAATTCAACTCCTGTAGTTGCTGTGCCTGCTCATTCAGTAGCATTTGAGCCTGCTGTTCCCGAAGTAATGCATTATTCAGTTCTTCACATGCACTTTCAAACTTCTCATGGGTGATCAACTTCTGAAAAAAAGAAAAACACTTAATCATACGCTAACTGCAGTATTATTTATTTAATATTCAGTACTCTGTTTCCTAACATAAGGAGAATACAAACATCTACAAATGTCTGACACATGACAAAAGTATAATTCATTTTTCTTAATTTCCTAAATCAAGATAAAAACCATCACTCAGGTTTTTAAAGCACAACAGCTATACTGCCAAAGTTATCATTTTTAGTCCAATAAAATCTCAATAAGGACTGATGCTGAAGCTGGAGCCCCAATACTTTGCCCACCTAATGCGAAGAGCCAGCTCATTGGAAAATACCTTGATGCTGGGAAAGACTGAGGGCAGGAGAAGTGGGCAACAGAGGATGAGATGGCTGGATAGCATTACCAAACTCTGGGACAGGGAAGCCTGGGGTGCTGCAGTCCATGGGGTCACAAAGAGTCAGATATGACTTAGCAACTGAACAACAACAAGCACTTCAAGTTCTAAGTAAATCCATAATGCTCGGTTTAAATCTGGACACAAGAGCACTTTTTATAAAGATAATGATTGTGAAAATTAAAGCTTTTAACAAGTTCCTATGCTTTTAAAAGATTACCTAAAAGTCTGTGTTCAGTTTCTGCTACCATTCAGGTTTCCCTGGTTAAACTACCCTCTCCTGGGAAGAGCCCTTATCACAGCATACCTCTCTCACTCCCACCACTATTCACACTATCATACCATCTTCTAGTATTCTTTTTCAACACCGTTATCATTGTCTAAGTTCATCTCATATAGTTATTCACTTTTTTATTGCCTGTCTGCACCCTTCCACCAACCACACATTTAAGGACCTGAGCTCCAAGGGGCACAGACCTCCTTCAGCTTGCCCACCCACCACACAAGGGAGAGTCTGGGATTCAGTAGGCATCTGTTGAATAAAAGAATATGAATTCATTATAAACACCAGCCAATAAAAATCTGCACTGTAATATACAATACAGTGTTTACAATATTATGACTGCTCTGGAATCACTGACAGGTCTAGACAGAGGTCATCCCTTAAGGGGTACAGCATCGAGGGCAGGACATACTTGCATTATCTCCTGTGCACAACATGTAAACAAATGAAACTAGTTACAACAAATGGCAACAGACATCTTGATCTTGAAGTACAAAGAACAGAAATGTTTCACAAATGATGGGTAACCTGAGAAATATACAGAAAACAGAAAGAAACCATGCAGGTCTCTAAATCACACTAAGTGTATATACGTCTATTTAAGACTGATAACTTCCATTGTTCAGTTGAAAAGAATTTAAAGTGTCAACTTTTTAACATCCCTCTACTCTCTAAGGCCACAGCACTTCTCTAGGTCTTATAAAAAATACTTTTGTATTTCTACCATTTACTTGTCACGCTGCTTTAAATTATTGCTCCTTGCCATCAGAACATTCTGCTCTTTACAATCCACTTGGCCTCTATAAATGACAGTCTTCATCATTTTGCAGGACTTCTTCCCACTCCTCCAAAATGTGTCTTTTACCTAAAAACTTAGCTAACTTTAGCTCCCCTCTTGTCCACGTATCCCTCCCAGAGACTGGCTCAATTCTGTTCACTCTTCTATGAAAAAATAGGGTCAAACAAGTATAGCGATGCAGAATAAGAAAGAGATAGTGTGTGGTAGAATAAAGTATTAAAAAAAAAATAAAATAAAAGGAAAAAAAAAGAGATAGTGTGTGGAAGCAGTTGTATGGAGCTAAGAAAATCTAAAAAAAAAAAAGATGTTTCAATGCCACTCTCTCAAATCATCCCATCCTCGTCCTCTCCCACAGAGTCCAAAAGGCTGTTTTATACATCTGTGTCTCTTTTGCTGTCTCGCACACAGGGTTATCATTACCATCTTTCTAAATTCCATATATATGTGTTAGTATACTGTATTGGTGTTTTTCTTTCTGGCTTACTTCACTCTGTATATTAATAGGCTCCAGTTTCATCCACCTCAATAGAACTGATCCAAATGTATTCTTTTTAATGGCTGAGTAATACTCCATTGTGTATATGTACCACAGCTTTCTTATCCATTCATCTGCATATGGACTTCTAGGTTGCTTCCATGTCTGGCTATTATAAACAGTGCTGCGATGAACACTGAGGTACATGTGTCTCTTTCAATTCTGGTTTCCTCAGTGTGTATGCCCAGCAGTGGGATTGCTGGGTCATATGGCAGTTCTATTTCCAGTTTTTTAAGGAATCTCCACACTGTTCTCCATAGTGGCTGTACTAGTTTGCATTCCCACCGACAGTGTAAGAGGGTTCCCTTTTCTCCACATCCTCTCCAGCATTTATTGCTTGTAGACTTTTGGATCACAGCCATTCTGACTTGTGTGAAATGGTACATCATGGTGGTTTTAATTTGCATTTCTCTGATAATGAGTGATGCTGAGCATCTTTTCATGTGTTTGTCAGCCATCTGTATGTCTTCTTTGGAGAAATGTCTGTTTAGTTCTTTGGCCCATTTATTGATTCGGTCATTTATTTTTCTGGAATTGAGCTGCAGGAGCTGCTTGTATATTTTTGAGATTAGTTGTTTGTCCATTGCTTCATTTGCTATTATTTTCTCCCACTATGAAGGCTGTCTTTTCACCTTGCTTATAGTTTCCTTTGTTGTGCAGAAGCTTTTAATTAGGTCCCATTTGTTTATTTTTGCTTTTATGTCCAATATTCTGGGAGGTGGGTCATAGAGGATCCTGCTGTGATGTACGTCGGAGAGTGTTTTGCCTATGTTCTCCTCTAGGAGTTTTATAGTTTCTGGTCTTACATTTAGATCGTTAATCCATTTTGAGTTTATTTTTGCGTATGGTTTTAGAAAGTGTTCTAGTTTCATTCTTTTACAAGCGGTTGACCAGTTTTCCCAGCACCACTTGTTAAAGAGACTGTCTTTTCTCCATTCTTGCCTCCTTTGTCAAAGATAAGGTGTCCATAGATGTGTGGATTTATCTCTGGGCTTTCTATTTTGTTCCACTGATCTATATTTTTGTCTTTGTACCAGTATCATACTGTCTTGATGACTGTGGCTTTATAGTAGAGCCTGAAGTCAGGCAGGTTGATTCCTCCAGTTCCATTCTTCTTTCTCAAGACTGGTTTGGCTATTCGAGGGTTTTTGTATTTCCATACAAATTGTGAAATTATTTGTTCTAGCTCTGTGAAAAATACCATTGGTATTCTTGATAGGGATTGCACTGAATCTATAGATTGCTTTGGGTAGTATATTCATTTTCACTACATTGATTCTTCTGATCCATGAACATGGTATATTTCTCCATCTATTAGTGTCCTCTTTGGTTTCTTTCACCAGTGTTTTATAGTTTTCTATATACAGGTCTTTAGTTTCTTTAGGTAGATATATTCCTAAGTATTTTATTCTTTTTGTTGCAATGATCAATGGAATAGTTTCCTTAATTTCTCTATTTTCTCATTATTAGTGTATAGGAATGCAAGGGATTTCTGTGTGTTGATTGTATAATATCATATAAGAAACGAATCACCAGTCCAGGTTCAATGCAGGATACAGGATGCTTGGGGCTGGTGCACTGGGATGACCCAGAAGGATGGTACAGGGAGGGAGGTTGGAAGGGGTTTCAGGATGGGGAACACATGTACACCCGTGGCAGATTCATGTTGATGTATGGCAAAACCAATACAACATTGTAAAGTAATTAGCCTCCAATTAAAATAAATTTAAATTTAAAAATAAATAAAAAGATAATGGGAGTTAGGTTTTAAAGAACAAGTGTCAGTAGAGGAACATGGTATTCCAAAACAATACAAGTACTGAAACACTTTCAGCAGGTATGATATATCCCTTTATGTTACAAGTTTAGACTAAGTTACTATTCTGTTTGCCTCCTACACATTTGACTGAATTAAATGAAAGATGATGGTTTGAGGCACACTCCTCAATTTTTTAAGAGGAAAATAACATCATTTTGCCATTTATACATAATAATCCTTAATTAACATAGCTAGATATGAACATTAACCACTACAGTGAAGTGGAAAGTTTGAGTTTTAGAGTCAGAATTATGAGCTTAAAATCCCATAATTTCCACATACTCTGTGCCTTAGAGCAAGTTACTTAGCTGTTCTGTATCCTACATCCTTTACCTGTTTAAAAAAAAAAAGGATAAAAGTATTACTGAACTATTATTGACATGAGAGGACTAAATGAATCAGTTAGGGTCAGAAGCTGATGCATGATAGTCAATATGACCATAAAATGTCAGAAATCATCACAACGTTATACTACATAATTGTATGCCAAATATTAAAAAAGTCATATCTCATTCCTTCAATTATTACTTCAATTAATCCTATTTTTATTTCTATACTTCAGTGAAAGTAATTCACACTAAACATTTCCTGGTGCACATTCTTTGCATTTTCTGCAAACAAGTTATTCAAATAAGTTTATTTGCTCTAGCAGTTAACCATATCATTTCCCATGTTTCAGTCACAGTCACATTTTAACAGAGCTATGAGCTCTGCTGACAATCAGTACTCCTTTAAACATCTGATGTAACTTTTTTTTTCTGACAGAATGTGGTCCACTGGAGAAGGGAATGGCAAACCACTTCAGTATTCTTGCCTTGAGAACCCCATGAACAGTATGAAAAGGCAAAATGATAAGATACTGAAAGAGGAACTCCCCAGGTCGGTAGGTGCCCAACACGCTACTAGAGATCAGTAGAGAAATAACTCCAGAAAGAATGAAGGGATGGAGCCAAAGCGAAAACAATACCCAGCTGTGGATGTGACTGGTGATAGAAGCAAGGTCCGATGCTGTAAACAGCAATATTGCATGGGAACCTGGAATGTCAGGTCCATGAATCAAGGCAAATTGGAAGTGGTCAAACAGGAGATGGCAAGAGTGAACATCAACATTCTAGGAATCAGCAAACTAAAATGGACCGGAATGGGTGAATTTAACTCAGATGACCACTGTATATACTACTGCACGCAGAAATCCCTCAGAAGAAATGGAGTAGCCATCGTGGTCAACAAAAGAGTCCGAAATGCAGTACTTGGATACAATCTCAAAAATGACAGAATGATCTCTGTTCATTTTCAAGGCAAATCATTCAATATCACGATAATCCAAGTCTATGCCCCAACCAGTAACACTGAAGAAGCTGAAGTTGAACAGTTCTATAAAGACCTATAAGACCTTTTAGAACTAACACCCAAAAAAATGTCCTTTTATTACAGGGGACTGGAATGCAAAAGTAGGAAGTCAAGAAACACCTGGAGTAACAGGCAAATTTAGCCTTGGAATGCAGAATGAAGCAGGGCAAAGACTAATAGAGTTTTGCCAAGAGAATGCACTGGTCATAGCAAACATCCTCTTCCAACAACACAAGAGAAGACTCTACACATGGACATCACCAGATGGTCAACACCAAATCCGATTGATTATATTCTTTGCAGCCAAAGATGGAGAAGCTCTCCACAGTCAACAAAAACAAGAGTTGACTGTGGCTCAGATCATGAACTCCTTATTAGCAAATTCAAACTTAAATTGAAGAAAGTAGGAAAAACTGCTAGACCATTCAGGTATGACCTATCTGAATCAAATCCCTTATGATTATACAGTGGAAGTGAGAAATAGATTTAAGGGCCTAGATCTGATAGAGTGCCTGATGAACTATGGACGGAGGTTCATGACACTGTACAGGAGACACGGATCAAGACCATCCCATGGAAAAAAAAAATGCAGAAAAGCAAAATGGCTGTCTGGGGAGACCTTACAAATAGCTGTGAAAAGAAGAGAGGCGAAAAGCAAAGGAGAAAAGGAAAGATACAAGCATCTGAATGCAGAGTTCCAAAGAATAGCTAGAAGAGATAAGAAAGCCTTCTTCAGCAATCAATGCAAAGAAATAGAGAAAAAGAACAGAATGGTAAAGACTAGAGATCTCTTCAAGAAAATCAGAGATACCAAGGGAACATTTCATGTAGAGATGGGCTTGATAAAGGACAGAAATGGTATGGACATAACAGAAGCAAAAGATATTAAGAAGAGGTGGCAAGAATACATGGAAGAACTGTACAAAAAAGATCTTCATAACTCAGATAACCACGATGGTGTGATCACTCATCTAGAGCCAGACATCCTGGAATGTGAAGTCAAGTGGGCCTTAGAAAGCATCACTACAAACAAAGCTAGTGGAAGTGATGGAATTCCTGTTGAGCTATTTCAAATCCTGAAAGATGCTGTGAAAGTGCTTCACTCAATATGCCAGCAACTTTGGAAAACTCAGCAGTGGCCACAGGACTGGAAAAGGTCAATTTTCATTCCAATCCCAAAGAAAGGCAATGCCAAAGAATGCTCAAACTACCACACAATTACACTCATCTCACACTCTATCAAGTAATGCTCAAAATTCTCCAAGTCAGGCTTCAGCAATATGTGAACCGTGAACTCCCTGATGTTCAAGTTGGTTTTAGAAAAGGCAGAGGAACCAGAGATCAAATTGCCAACATCCACTGGACCATGGAAAAAGCAAGAGAGTTCCAGAAAAACATCTATTTCTGCTTTATTGACTATGCCAAAGCCTTTGACTGTGTGGATCACAATAAACTGTGGAAAATTCTGAAATAGATGGGAATACCAGACCACCTGACCTGCCTCTTGAGAAATCTGTATGCAGGTCAGGAAGCAACAGTTAGAACTGGACATGGAACAACAGACTGGTTCCAAATAGGAAAAGGAGTACATCCAGGCTGTATATTGTCACCCTACTTACTGAACTTATTTGCAGAGTACATCATGAGAAACACTGGACTGGAAGAAACACAAGCTGGAATCAAGATTGCCAGGAGAAATATCAATAACCTCAGATATGCAGATGACACCACTCTTATGGCAGAAAGTGAAGAGGAGCTAAAAAGCCTCTTGATGAAAGTGAAAGTGGAGAGTGAAAAAGCTGGCCTAGAGCTCAGCATTCAGAAAATGAAGATCATGGCATCCAGTCCCATCACTTTATGGGAAATAGATGGGGAAACAGTGTCAGACTTTATTTTGGGGGCTCCAAAATCACTGAAGATGGTGACTGCAGCCATGAAATTAAAAGATGCTTACTTCTTGGAAGAAATGTTATGGCCAACCTAGACAGCATATTCAAAAGCAGAGACCGACAAAGGTCCGTCTTTGCTGACAAATGTCCATCTAGTCAAGGCTATGGTTTTTCCAGTGGTCATGTATGGATGTGAGAATTGGACTGTGAAGAAAGCTGAGTGCCAAAGAATTGATGCTTTTGAACTGTGGTGTTGGAGAAGACTCTTGAGAGTCCCTTGGACTGCAAGGAGATCCAACCAGTCCATTCTGAAGGAGATCAGCCCTGGGATTTCTTTGGAAGGAATGATGCTAAAGCTGAAACTCCAATACTTTGGCCACCTCATGGGAAGAGTTGACTCACTGGAAAAGACTCTGATGCTGGAAAGGATTGAGGGCAGGAGAAGGGGACGACTGAGGATGAGATGGCTGGATGGCATTACGGACTTGATGGACGTGAGTCTGAATGAACTCTGGAAGATGGTGATGGACAGGGAGGCCTGGCGTGCTGCGATTCATGGGGTGCAAAGAGTCAGACACGACTGAGCGACTGAACTGAACTGAATTGATGAGCTCTGCTGACAGACAATCAGTACTCATTTAAGCATCTGATGTAACTTTTTTTTCCTCAGTTTTCTTTACTGAGATGATTTTAATGATTCGGTGCTTTTTATGTAATTAACATATAACATTGCTTAAGTTTAGGATATATGACATATTGGTTTGAAACACTTCTAAACTGCAAAACAATTACCACTGCAGCATCAGCCACTCTATCAAGTCACATAATTATTACTTCATTTTGTGATGAGAACATTTAAGTTCTAGTCTCTTAGCAAGTTTTAAGTGTACTGTTAGGGCATTTTAGAAGGGAAGTTTTCTAAAGAAATTCTATTAAGGGGACTAATTTATCTGAAAAATATAAAAAATTAATAAAAACAAACATGTATTTGCTCTCTGACATTTTATATACATATATTATATGTATACAATATATATTTAATATCAGAGAAGCACTTACTGAAGCAATGGTTTTTAAAATCATATATACTTACAGACTGCTTAAATTCATTTAACTGCATTTGGAGACCCTGGGTTTTGTCAAGCTCCTTCTTCATTTCATTCAGATTCCGTTTCAGTTCTGTGACCTCTAAGCGCAGTGAGCGACGCTCCACTTCTGCTGCATGCAGCCTTTGTGTAAATCCAAATATTTGCTTCTGTAATGATGCTGTGCTTTTCTGTTGTCAAACAAGAGCAATTTTACAAGAAGTCACTACAGATTTTCTAAGAAGTCCACAGCAATGACCATTTTACAAAATTAAATGTAACCTGGGATACACAGATAACAATATCAGTTGTTACCAAAACTTAGTTTAAGGGAAAGCTTTATTTTTATGTGACCTATAACATGCCTTACACGAAATAAAGGAAAGAAATAATTTACATGACTAGAAAATGTAATAATCAATTAATTCTTACACAATTCTGTTGTAGTATACTTACAGAGAACAGTAAATTCAGAACTCATGCCAGGACTTTTGTATTCTGATATTATTGATAGTTATTTGGAGGTGCTTTCATTTATTATATTAAATGATTACATGAAATCTAAAAGAATTTGCATATACTTGTGTGCAACTAATTTAAGCTACAAATAAACTTGATTTTCAGTTAAATTTACAAGTTCTAAAATCCCTGTTTAATGAAATTGCATACATACCAAAATGGGCACATGGCCTTGCAGACCATATTTCAGGGCCAATGTGTTGACTTTATGAAGTCCACGAGCCAGCCTCTGAACCAGGGAGTCTTTTTCTACATATGTAATACTCCTGTTGTTGTGCAAAGGTATACTGTCCATTGCCAGACTAATTTTATCCATGAGTTTCGTGAAAGAATTCTTGGCTGCCCCTATAAGTAAATGTCCACAAATTCTGGAATTTGGATCTTCAAAAGAAAAAAAAGGCAGAGAAAAACGAGACTTGTTGCATGTTCATTTCACAGTACTGCCAATTACAACATAATGAAAATATTTTCTCAGTTATATAATTCCTATTAACCAATAGCAATCCATTCAAGAAGCTCCCTCCAATACTAATTTTCACTGAGTAGGAAACAGCTTACCTACTAAATAATGCACCTAAAGAAAATATGTATGTATTTACAGTATTCCCACATACTAAACACTGTGACACTAAAAAGTCATCATCAATCTTTTGTTTTAAAACCTAACAAATTCATTTTCTATTTATAGCTACTGAAGCTTATTACCATAATGTCACACTATTTATGTTATCAGAAAAGAAAATATAATTTTCTTTATTCCAAGGCAATTAAAATTTTACAACTACAATTACTCATTTTCCCAGAGGGTTTTGGTAATCATTCCTCTCATATAATGGACTTAAGGTCCCAGCATATCCAACATGGCCTGCTAGCTGCTAGATTCATCAGGTCTGTAATTAATAATTGTGTTTAATGTTGATAAATAAAATTGTCAGTGTTCTTTCTACTAATTGGTATTCCAGATAATGGTTAATAGGTTTATTTATGCCTTAATAAAAGTCGTGTAATTTAGTTTTCCCTCTACTAGGCAGGTCTTCATCTGTCATTACTTGTCTTACGATACTATCCATGTAAAATGACAAACATGAAGAGACTGTTTAAATAAAGTAGTATACCACTCTGCATTTCAAGCTCCTCTGCTGCTGGGAGTTAATTTAAATCTTGTCTACACATCAGAAGAGCAAAAGAGTATTTGGCCAGTTTTCTCCAAGAGAAAAGTGTTTCATAATTCTAAGAACACACACGGCTGGGCACTGGAGAGTAGCGCTGACTGAGAAGCTGGGCCATCAGTGGTTTTGTGTGTCAGAAACTGTCATCTCACAGAAGCCCTATGTTCAAAAATTGGAGCTTGTTTTATTTCTTTATTCTCAGTTTATGAAAGGAAAGATTAATTTTTAAATTTATGCAGCAGTTAGAACCAGAGAACCACATTGCTTAGAAGTTACATGTAAACTAGAAATTGTTAATTGGATAAAAGTATAAAACTCTTATAAAACATCTACATGGATAAAACATCTTTCATGTAGAACTGATTTCTTTCAGCTATTGATACTTTGGCTTCTAAGAACATAAGGAAAAGTAAATTTAAAATATGTCCTCTGTCATAAATATGTTCTCTGAGAAGCCCATGGACAGAAGGCACACAAAGTGTGATTACAATACACAGTTCTTTTCATAACAGATTCCCTAAATAAATCATGAATAAAAAAATTTAGTAGCTTTATGTAGAATAAACACATAATGCAGAACACTGTAAAGAGTTACAAAACTACAGGATGTATTTAACAGGTTAAATAATTGAATAAACAGTAAAATTTATTTATTATAACATTCAATATAACACATCAATTCCGATGTCTATATATGTACTCCCTATTTCTCCAGCAAGCTTGCAACTCATTAATTATTTTCACCTAGTAAACTTTTTTTTGTCTTCACAGTGCCAGTCTAGAATATATAGGTATTTTTAACAGGTTTGTTGGATTAAGTTATATTTCTTTTTGCTTCTATAGTAGCTGCAACAATGCTGAATACAAGAATGCATTCAACGATACCAAGAGAAGTTGATTAACATTAGCTCTTATAGTATGTCAAAAGTTATTCTTTCTAAATAAATGAGATTAAAGGCTCATTATTAAGAAATTTTAGGAATACAAAGGTAATAAACCTTTTACCCTAAGAAAAATTAATTATAATTAAATTTTAATGAATGGTAGGGTTTTTCCTACACAACACAGTGTTGTGTAGACACTAACCACTTTGAGATGAAATGAAGTGGCAAAATAATTTCACAAGGCATTCTTTTGAATTTTTAAGAAGTGGGAAAGAGGCATACACTCCAAGTTTCTGATTGCTACTTTCGGTGAATTACAGAAAGCATATTATTTTATAAATAATTTACACTTTGATGAATAAGAAGTGTTTTTACAATTTACTTCACATCATACAGTATAGAGTACAATTAATTCAATATTAAACAAATGAAGAAACAAAAAAATCCTCTAGTGACATAGTTGTAGAACTATTTGTGTAATGATACAGAAATAAGGGGAAAATAAAGTCACTGAAATTCCTCATGTCTAAACTTGTCTAGACTGTTTAAACTGTTTGACTTGTTACATTTAACAAATTCTTGTTTACGATAAATACATGTGACATTAGCCCTTTCCCCCTATCTAACAGCATAGGTCTTTCAAGAAAGAAGAGGACTCTAGGTTCTGCAATTACCTTTTCCAATAGATGGGGCAATATTGCATGACTAAGGTTAATATCCTCAAAAATTCATAGAGAATTGTTTCGATCACTAGTCTTTATGCTACTATGCATGATATACAAGGAGTTCTTATAATTATATATAAAACAAACACATACCCCTATATATGAACATAATGAGTTAATTTGTAAAAATATGAATGGATATAGAACAAATGAAAAGATATGCAACTTAACAATCAAAATTATAAATAAGGAATAATATAGAGCTTTCTTTCCTCTTTCAAGATGAAAAAGACTGTCAAAACTTTGTGTAGCAAAGATATAATGTGAAAATCAGAATTCTAAGTACTGTTCATGGAAGTGTAATGCAAAGAAACTTTTATGAAAGGAAGATGGACTATAATTTCCAAATGTAAAACATCCAAACTCATTTCTTAGGACTTAGCCAAGGAAATAATTTCACAAGCATAAAGTGCTTTTATGTACAATATGCTAATCACAGCATAGTTTATTACAACATTACTTAAAACGGTAAAAAAAAATATGAAAAAATGTCAATATCCATCAGTAGGGAATTCTCAGAGTAAACTATATACATATAAATAGAATAAGTGAAAAGTAAAAGTGTTAATCGCTGAGTCATGTTCAACTCTTTGTGACCCCCATGGACTGTAGCCCACCAGACTCCTCCATTCATGGAATTCTCCAGGCAAGAATACTGCAATAGTATGTGATCAGATATAATTAATGAAGTACACTTATCTTACTGACACAGAAAGAAATTTATTATCCAATGACTAGAAAAAAAAATTATAATGAGACATGATTATATGATTTCCTCATATAAAACTGCAAGTGTTGGTGTGTATATATGTTTATACACATGTCTGGAAGATTCATAGAAATTATTAAAGTGTTAAGAATGATAGGGATAGCCTTTTGGGTGACTTTTATTTCTTCTGTGCAAGTTTCTATACTCTGTCAAGTTTTTATATCATGCACAAACACTTTAACAGAAATAACACAAATATTTTAAAAAGCACTGTATACTGGGACTTCCCCGATGGTCCAGTGGTTAAGACTCCACACTCCAGTGCATGGGGTACAGGTTTGATCCCTGGCTGAAGAACTAAGAGCCCACATGCCACAGGGTGCAACCAAAATAAATAAAGCTTAAAAAAAAAAAAAGCACTGTATAACTGCCTCCCTCATTCATTTATTAAACAGCTAACAACAGAGCAACTCATATGTATGAAGATACTGTGCTAAGCAATGTGGAGATGGGATCTGCAACACCGACTGAAAATCAGTAGCTCTTGTTTCTATCAGTGTTATTCATAAACAATACTATAGATATAAATGAGCAGTAACAGGAGTACTCAAAAACATACCTTGACTTAGACAAATGCTACTGAGGGGAATGATTATCAAAAGCAGGGGGTTATTGGTCATTTTTGTCCCATATACACCTTTGGTAGCCTGATAAAATCTTTATGGATCCCCTTCTTATAATAATACTTTTAAACATGTTAAGTTAAAATATACAGAATTACAATGAAAGCAAATTTTATTAAAATGCAGTTATCCAATGATTTTAAGGTTCATGAGATCCAGCCTGTCAATTCTAAAGGAAATCAGTCCTGACTATTCATTGGAAGTACTGATGCTGAAGCTGAAACTCCAATACTCTGGCCACCTTATGCAAAGAACTGACTCATTGGAAAAGACCCTGATGCTGAGAATGATTGAAGGTGGGAGAAGGGGATGACAGAGGATGAGATGGTTGGATGACATCCCCGATGCAATGGACATGAGCTTGAGTAGACTCCGGGAGCTGGTGATAGACAGGAAAGCCTGGCGTGCTGCAGTACATGGGGTCTCAGAGAGTCAGACACGACTGAGCGACTGAACTGAACTGAATGTATTAGATATAAGATAATATAAAATGAAGTCGCTCAGTCATGCCCAACTCTTTGTGACCCCATGAACAGTAGCCTGCACCAAGCTCCTCCATCCTTGGGATTTTCCAGGCAAGAGTACTAGAGTGGGTTGCCATTTCCTTCTCCAGGGAATCTTCCCAACCCAGGGATCAAACCCAGGTCTCCCGCATTATAGACAGATGCTTTACCATCTGAGCCAGCAGGGAAGTCCTACTTAAAATACAGACTAATTAAAATTAATATTTTTAAATTAGCATGTGAAAGCTGTTGCTTAGCCATAGTAAGAACCTTGACCTATGAGGTGATCGTTATGAAGGCATTAAACATGTCAGGCTTGCATCAATTTTTTTAAATATATTTAGAAGTGATGAAAATCCTAACCCACAGTATATACTGCTACAAATGTAATTAAAGTTCCTATAGTTCACTTTACAAGGCAGAGGTAGGCATTTCTCAAAAAATATTAGAATACACAAAGGCTTTCAAATTCTTAACATGTATACACTACCATATATAAAATAGATAACCAACTGTGACTAATTGTATAGCACAAGGAACTATACTCAGTATTTTGTAATAATCTATAAGGAGAAAATGATAAATAATATATGTATAACTGAATCTATTTGCTATAAATCTGAAATATAACACTGTAAATCAACTATATTTCAATGAAAAAATTTTAAAAATCTATTATGGAAAGTTTTTGTTCAAAACTCACTGAGTTCATCTTTGGCTAAGTCAATCTATTCAATAAATTTATACCACAAAGTTAAAAAGATTGTGAATCTATGATTCGTATTAGATGCTATGAAGACAGAAGAAACTTAACACTTTTGAAAGAGTTCTGAACTGTTTCCAGGTGCTTACAGGTTGCTCTTTCAAAGAAGTGAAAGTGAAAGTGAAGTCGCTCAGTCGTGTCTGACTCTGCGACCCCATGGGCTGTAGCCTACCAGGCTCCTCTGTCCATGGGATTTTCCAGGCAGTAGTCCTGGAGTGGACTGCCATTTCCTTCTCCAGGGCATCTTCCCAACCCAGGGATCAAACCCGTGTCTCCCGCATTGTAGACACACGCTTTACCATCTGAGCCACCAGAATTTTTTACTTAGGGAATCCTGGAAAGCAGCACAGAATGAAGAACATCCACCCAGTGCATGAACTGCTAGGTGTAGTCCTGTTCTCATATGTGGTCAGCTGCACTGCATCTGGAGAAGGCAATGGCACCCCACTCCAGTACTCTTGCCTGGAGAATCCCATGGACGGAGGAGCCTGGTGGGCTGCAGTCCATGGGGTCGCTAAGAGTCAGACACGACTGAGCGACTTCACTTTGACTTTTCACTTCCATGCATTGGAGAAGGAAATGGCAACCCACTCCAGTGTTCTTGCCTGGAGAAGCCCAGGGATGGGGCAGCCTGGTGGGAGCCCGTCTATGGGGTCGCACGGAGTTGGACACGACTGAAGCGACTTAGCAGCAGCAGCAGCAGCACTGCATCAGTATCCAGCTATACACAGAAGACTGATAACAAACCATGTGTGTGATAATCTATTACTGATCACCAAAAGATGAGCATACACAGTATCTAGAGAGAGTTGTAACAACTGTATGTAATTTTTAAATAGCTGTGATTTTAATTAGTAACTAAGTCATCATGCTGTTAATATCATCATGGTCCATTAGCACCATGCCTAACTGAAGGAAATGTTGAAGTTCATTAATGGCTAGTAAACCAAGATGTAATTATTTTTCATTCACGTCCATCAATACTCCCCCTCTGAATTCTATCCATGGACCATTTTGAGAAAGGTTCTGTGAACCCCAGATTAAAGAATATGCATGCAGTTCAGGAGACTCAGGTGCTGTCCCTGTGTTGGGAAGATGCCCTGGAGAATGGAATGGCTACCCACTGCAGTATTTTGGAATTCTGTGGACAGAGGAGGACGGTGCGCTATAGTCCATGGATTCGTGAAGAGTAAGACATAACTGAGCGACTGACACACTTTACCCAATAAATATACTACTCAATCATAAATCTGCATCCTTGAGCCTCTACTTTTCCATCAGCTTAAATAATAAGGAAGCTACATCCTTGGATTACTTCACTCTAAAAACTATTATAATATGCTCTCAGTTTTCACTGAAGATAAGTAACACTAGCAACAAAAACTTCTGTATCTTCATGAAGCAGCTTTTAAAGATATAAACTGTGAGGTTATTCAATATTTCCAATATGATAATCCACGTAATAAATTCCTCTTAGGGTCTAATAGCAAAAAAAAAAAGTTTGCTCTGCATATTTGGAGACATAACAGAGCATCCTATATCTGGGGAATAGCAAGCAGCTCAGTTTAGCTGAACTGTAGGTTTATTAATGAGAGTGCAGAGAGGTGAAACTATATAAAAAAATGAAAATCAGATCAAGAAGGGTTTTGTATACCAAGCTAAAGAGCTGTTTCATAAAGAAAGAAGTGAAGACTAATACTGCTGTTGATAAAAAGACATGTGACAAACCAAGCACCGCCAGCATGCAATAACTCATTTAAACCCTTACAACAGCCAATGATATTATATAATTATTAGTCATTGAAAATAAGTGATGAAAAAGAACAACAAAAATGGCACATAGGATGATCTGGTCATACTGAAATATATACAGAACTTGAAAGAAGTACACAAATATATTAATCATACTCTCAGAGAGGGATTACAGAAGCTATCTTTACTTAAAGTGATATTTTATAAATACCTATACACTGCCATAACTTTTTCTGAAACAAGGTGGGAGTTTAAAATATTTTTAATACACACATATTATTTTAGAATAGATCTGAGAGGAAATTTTTCTTTTGTTCTTTTCAAAAAAATCTTTAAAAAATTGTGCTGCTTTGTTAGACAGTATCTGGATATTCAATCAAATTTTCTATGGTTCCTAAAAGTTTCCACTAACTATCTGTAAGTTGCAAAATATGTTAAAGCTTCATATATGTTTCTTAAAATAATTTTGACCTTGTAAATTAACTAATAAATATACTCTATGCAAGTGTGACACTAGAATTTGACATGGTCATGAACACTTCCAAAGATAAATTATTCATTCAAAAGTGTTCTTAAAAATGACAGGTAAATAAATTTTAATTTAAAAAAAACAAAATAGCTATTCATCATAAAATCCTTTCAAATTTTCTGTATGCTTGAAAATTCTCAAAATGTTTGAAAATGGGGAAAGGGAAACATAACATAATCGTTTTTAAAGCCACAAAACACAAGGGATGTTAAATGTGGCTTCCTTCAAAGGAAACACGAATAGCTCAAGAGTTAAAAATGATCCCTGGTCAGACTGTATTTGTTTGAGATATGAATGACATTAGGTGTGTAACAAAATTCTGTAAATTACTTCTCACACTTCACTGTGTATATAGACCATCTTTTTAGAATGCACACTCTGGCATGAGATTGCACTTCTGGCATATCACTGTTAACGCTGAGGCTGCTGGGCCACAGCCACACTTCAAGTGTGGCTCTTTGACCCATCGACACATCTCTTTGTACTCTGTTAGGATTCAATAAAGTCTTTAAGTTTTAAAATATAAACCAATAACTACTTGCTAATACAGATATCTTTACTTGCCGCTTTGAACTTCCTAATAGGAAACCTCAATGTTGTGCCAAAGACAGCCTGGATTTCTGAGTTTTGAGTGGAAGAGCTGCTATGACCTCTACAAAGTTAACGTAAAGTATACAACAAAAGAAAGTTGTGAGTAGTGATAGCAAGTGCATGTATATCTGAGTCATCTATCTTCTAGATAATTAAGATTCACTTATAATTGAAGTGGGTAACAAAATGCATGAACATTCTATTCATAATCAGTTACACCTGTATTTATTCAGAGATATTTCAGAGCAAATCAGCACATTTGTTTATATGTTGAGAAATATGTTCGGTCTGAACAAGTTATATTAAAAAGTTGAGTTATCTATAGGGTTCTTCAGTCCATTCCTATCATGATTGATATCCTAGCCCTTCAGTGGAAGTAACATTCTCCCCTGTTTGAGGTAAATGATCTCTTGCAGGCACACCATTTGGATACCTGGAAGAGGCAATTTATCTCAAGTGGGCAAACACTTTAATGAAGGCAAGAAGGTTGCCACCTGTCCAGTATTTACAGAGACAACATGGAAACCAGGGTCTTTGCCCACTGCCTATAAATACATTGTCAAAGTTTAAGAAGGCAGCCAGGCCAACTACCTTTAGCAACCACTTCACTTTCTGAGTAGTGAATTCAAGCCACCATTGCTGAACTTCTAGCTTCATGGAAAGGTATACAGTAATATACAGGTTCCACTGAGGCAGCAGGATACAAAAAGAGATGAAATGACATTTATTGGAAAATTATGTATACAAGAGACTTGCAAAGATGCATTTACTCTGAATAACTATGAGCTAGGAACTTTCCTTGGCCGAATTTTACAGATACAGATAGTGAGAATGAAAAAGGATGAAGTGATTTTCCCAATGACACACATGTAGTAAGCAGTGGAACCCAGATTCAAATTTAGAATTCAGGTTCCTAATAAATATTCTATTATATATCCAACATATTTAATTTTCTCTCCTATAAACAGTTAATAGTTTAATTCAGAACTCACTCTAAAAAGCACCTAACTTTCTAAAAGAGCACTGTACTGATACATTTAAGCTTTGAACAAAGATAAGAGGAGAAGCAATAACTACTATTTAATATATTAGAAGTTACTACTTGGTATTGCCATACAGGCACTAGCTTTTCTGGAGCTAAAAGAAAAAAAGTGAAAATGAATGAAATGATTCCATTTGCCACAACATGAATGGAGCTAGAGACTGCCATACTAAGTCAGTCAGAAAGTCAAATATATGATATCGCTTATATGTGGAATCTAAAATATGATACAAATGAACTTATTTGCAAAATAGAAACAGACTCACTGACATAGAAAATAAATTTATGGTTAGTAAAGGGGAGGGATAAACTAGGAGTTTTGGATAAGCAGACATCAGTCATGTCCGATTCTTTGCAACCCCATGGACTATCTGTCCATGGAATTCTCTAGGCCAGAATACTGGAGTGGATAGCTGTTCCCTTCTCCAGGGGATCTTCCCAATCCAGGGATCGAACCCAGGTCTCCAGCATTACAGGTGTTTTTTTGTACCAACTGAGCTACCAGAGAAACCCAGATATGAACTACTATATATATAAAAGAGAGAAACAACAAAGATCTACTTTATAGCACAGAGAACTGTACTCAATATTCTATAATAAACATAAAGAAAAGAATATGAAAAAGTATATATGTGCATGTGTATATATATGTATATATAAATCACTTTGCTATGTACCATAAACTAACACAATCAGTTCAGTTCAGTCGCTCAGTCATGTCCAACCCTTCGCGACCCCATGAATTGCAGCACACCAGGCCTCCCTGTCCATCACCAACACCCGGAGTTCACTCAAACTCATGTCCATCGAGTCGGTAATGTCATCCAGCCATCTCATCCTCTGTAGACTCCTTCTCCTCCTGCCCCCAGTCCTTCCCGGCATCAGGGTCTTTTCCAATGAGTCAACTCTTCACATGAGGTGGACAAAGTTTCAGCTTCAGCATCAGTCCTTCCAATGAACACCCAGGACTGATCTCCTTTAGAATGGACTGGTTGGATCTCCTTGCAGTCCAAAGGACTCTCAAGAGTCTTCTCCAACACCACAGCTCAAAAGCATTAATTCTTTGGCGCTTAGCTTTCTTCACAGTCCAACTCTCATATCCATACATGACCACTGGAAAACAATAGCCTTCACTAGATGGACCTTCGTTGGCAAAGTAATGTCTCAGCTTTTGAATATGCTATCTAGGTTGGTCATAACTTTCCTTCCAAGGAGTAAGTGTCTTTTAATTTCATGACTGCAGTCACCATCTGCAGTGATTTTGGAGCCCCCAAAAATAAAGTCTGACACTGTTTCCACTGTTTCCCCATCTATTTCCCACTTCATGGGGAAACTTCCCATGAAGTGATGGAACCAGATGCCATAACTAACACAATACTGTAAATTAAAAAATGACAGTGATGCCACCAACACGTGGTCCTGACAAGTAATATGATTTAAATTTTTAGCATGTTCTTCAAAAAGAAAAAGAGAAAACAAAGAAAAAGAGTTCTAAGAAATATTCTCTTTCATTTCCGAATTTTCACATGTACTAATTAGACTTTCCCAAGATTCTGCCATTTCAGTGTACCACATGGCTGAAAGAATCAAGATACAACTCACAGTATTAGATGATTCGAAGGACAAAGAATCGATTACAAATCAAAGCTGAACTGATATTCTTGATACCGGGCCTAGGATGAAAACATCCTACTGTAAATTGGTTAAACAGATGATGGAATGTCCAACTGATACATATTACCCAGATACCACAATCACTCTCTAGAAGAATATTACCAGAAATAACTAATGGAATAGCATGTGAGCAACTTGCTTGCAAACCATTCCTCAAATACAATTCTCTGTTGTGTACCTGAAACTTTTCCGTAAGTCTGAGGCTGTTTCAAAATAATTTTTAAATGAAGACATTAAAAGCATGCAGCCTGTGATATCATTTATATCACTTATCAGTCTGTTAGTGGATGGATGAGTGGGTGGAAACTCCAAGAGATGGCAGGGAGGAAGGAAGGGTGAGTGGATAGAGAGAAATTTTTCTTAATCCTTATATGTATACTAATTTATAACAAAACCATGTTTTACAATTGGAACTGTAAGGGATGTGTAAATGGCCTTAAAATTTTAAGATAAACTAAAGTATTTTCTTTTTGTTTGTTTGTTTGTTTTTATTAAACTTTTTTTTCTTCTTTTTTTAAATTAAATTTATTTATTTTTTTAATTACAATACTGTATTTGTTTTGCCATACATTGACACGAATCAGCCATAGGTGAACACAATCTCCCAATGCCGAAGCCCCCTCCCACCTCTCACCCCACATCCTCTACTTGAATCATCCTGTGCATCAGCCCCATAATTGAAATTTACATTTTTATGAAATTTCATTAGTATTAAATTAATGCAATAAATCTAAATAAAGGCCAATATTTGAACTAAGAAAAGTTAGTAAAATAGAAACCAAAGACAAGTAAGTGCTTTACAAATTAACTCATTTAGTCCTCTAAACAATTCTGAGAAGACTAATCGTATTCCCACTTTACAAGTAAAGAAACTGGGGAACAGAGAGTTTAAACAACTTCCCCATGTCACATGGTGAGTATGAGTCAGTACTCAAAATCAGGAAGAATATATACTTAACCCTACACCATGTTGCCTCCACTGTATAATAGCACTTAAGCAATTTTAGAACAGAAAATTAATAATTAGTAGTTTAAAAAATGTATACAGGAGACATGCATGTGTTCATGTTCATTAACATGAGATGCTGCTTTTATGCTGAGATGGGGGTAAGGGAACAACAATTTTTTAGCACCCACTTCATACCAGGTACCATACAAAATGTTCAACAAGCATTATCATATTAATTCCTCATAACAACTGGGAAGACAGTATTATCTTCATTTATAGGTAAAGACTGTGAGGCCTGGTAAAGTTAAGTAACTTGCCCAACTTCACACAACTAATAACAAGACTGAATATAATATCAAGGTTCACACTGATAATTTTTGTACTAGTTCAATAACAATTATCTGCCTGGGCCATATCCTTTCTAGTATTCTTCAGTACTTTGATACATCTATTATTTTCCCTCCCTAAGCAACCCTCATTTTTCTCTTCTGTAAGCAGTGTTCTTTTTAAAAAGTGTTGTTTTAAATATCTACTTAATTTGGGGCTATGCTGGGTCTTCGATGCTGTGTGGGCCCTCTCTGGTTTCAGAGAGTGGGGGCCGCTCTCTAGCTGTGGTGCGCAGGCTTCTCACTGCAGTGGCATCTCTTGCTGCGAAGCACAGGCTCGAGGGCAGGTGGGCCCCAGGAGTTGCAGCGTGAAGGCTCAGCAGGTACAGCTCCCAGGCTCTAGAGCACAGGCTCCGCTGCAGCACACAGGTCTAAATGCTCCATGACATGGGGGATCCTTCAGTACCCGGGATCGAATCCCTGTCTTCTGCACTGGCAGGCAGATTCTCCAACTGAGCCACCAGGGAAGGCCCCAAGTAGTGTCTTTACCCAACAACATTTAAACCTTTCCTAAAATAAGTTTTCTTGAACTTGCTATTTTTTTTTTTTTTTTTTTGAATAGTCATAACAGTTTATTATTGCAGTCAAAATCTATAATAAACTTAAATGTCCATTACCCGGAGAACAGATAAATAAATGCATACATATAGTATATTTAAACAATGAAACATAATACAGCAAAATTTTAAAACTGCAAACAATAAGTGAATAAATCTCACAGACACTATGTAACAGAAGCCAGATATAATGGGTACTTATTTATGTACCCAAGTAGTTTTCTTTATCCAAGAACATTTAAACCTTCCCTAAAATACGTTTTCTTGTACTTGCTATTTCCTCCAGCTAGAGGTATACCAGGTTCTAACATCAAAGGCAGCTAGTTCCTGAAAGTAGGCATGCGCTTACAAACACCATTCTTGGTCTACCTTCCACTTGATAGTTCTTACCTATACTTATTGCTACCAATATTCTTAAAATATATTTATGTACACTTTTATTTCAGACTCCAAATCCAGGATGTTGAGGTTTTGCCAATATATTAAAATATGCATATTTCTTACCAATATTTATGGCAAAATCTAAAAATAATCTTTGAATCATAAGTTTTGTGCTACAGGAGCCTAGGTTTAGAAGTTTGAAATCACAATAAATGATCCATATCTACACAGAAGAATTGTTTAAAGAATTAAAATAAATCCCAAATTATTTCATTAATACTTAGTATATTTTATTACACAGTCAAGTATTAAGAAGTCTGCTATACTTTTTTCTTTTTTTACTATTAATGTGGCTGAAATGACTATATAATTAGTCCAATGACATAGCTTAAGCAGTAGGTAACTGTATGTTACTCTTTTAGTGCAGAGAAATCAGTTTTCATTAAAAATTTCACACTAACAAGTCACACAGCCGCAAGAAAACAAACTTGAATTTTAGACCTTTGGAAATTGCTGGTTATTGGTGGTTTCATCTAGTGGAAAAGAGGAGACTATTAATATTAACTCTAGGTGGTACAGTGGCAAAGCTTGCCAATGCAGGAGACACAAGAGACACAAGTTCAATTCCTGGGTCAAGAAGATCTCCTGGAAGAGGAAACGGCAACCCACTCCAGTATTCTTGCCTGAAAAACCCCATTGGCAGCAGAGCCTGGTGGACTACAGTCCACAGAGTTGCCAAGAGTTGGACACAATTGATCACACACACAAACAAACAAACAAAAAAACACACTGCCATATGAGAGAGGAAAATTTTCTACTGATTCACTTATTATTCAATTGTCTGAAATTCACAGCCAGAAACAGAAGGAATACTAAAACATTTGAAAGAACATTACCAGCAATTCTTAATAAAAAAGCTAACAATGAGCTTTCCATAGGAAAAGCAGATCCTAAGGAGGAAAAACAGGTGGATGTATTCACCATTTCTCCATAAAGACAAAATAATACATCAAAAATTGCATTAATACACTACTTCATTAAATACAGATTTAATCATCTATCTGAATAAAAGAAAGATAAAAACAAATACATTTTCTTCTTTGAAAGTTTATCAGAATTTGTATCAAAAGGCATTTCTGGAAATTTACTTTTGTATTTTCCAAGGACGTAAAAAGGGAATCATACCTGTTTTACTAATAGCTTCCTGTACTTCAGCCATGGAACTGATTATTGCAACAAGAAGGTCAGTACTGGTGAGCCAACTGAGAGCTTGCAAACAACGTAACTGCTCCTTTTGATGTTCTACAAAAATAGAAAAAATCCGTTATGCAATGCTACAAAAAAGTATTAAAATTCATTTAAAAATTATGGGAATGTTTAGCTATTTAAGAAATAGAACAAAAATTGTACACAGAATTTCACCTAGTATGCTGCTGCTAAGTCGCTTCAGTCGTGTCCGACTCTGTGCAACCCCAGAGACGGCAGGCAGCCCACCAGGCTCCTCCGTCCCTGGGATTCTCCAGGCAAGAACACTGGAGTGGGTTGCCATTTCCTTCTCCAATGCATGAAAGTGAAAAGTGAAAGTGAAGTCGCTCAGTCGTGTCTGACATTTAGTGACCCCATGGACTGCAGCCCACCAGGCTCCTCTGTCCATGGGATTTTCCAGGCAAGAGAACTGGAGTGGGGTACTGGAGAAGGCCATTGCCTTCTCCATGGAGAAGCCTAAAATAAATGTTAGATTTATTGACTCTATATATACAGTGGTAATGGTAACTGACATCATAAAAAAGAGAGAAGAAAACTTTCTTTAGTTCTACTTATATTATTTAATAGCTTACTTTTGAAAAGTTAAAAATTCAAATAATTGTTGCCTCAGAATAGTCACACATTCCGGGACTGACACATAGACATTACTATGTGTAAAATACTATGTGCAAAATATGTTCCAAGATGCTTGCTCCTTGGAAAAAAATTATGACTAGCCTAGACAGCATATGAAAAAGCAGAGACATTACTTTGCCAACAAAGGTCTGTCTAGTCAAAGCTATGGTTTTTCCAGTAGTCATGTATGGATTTGAGAGTTGGACTATAAGGAAAGCTGAGCACCAAAGAATTGATTCTTTTTAACTGTGGTGTTGGAGCAGTCTCTTGAGTCCCATGGACAGCAAGGAGATCCAAGCAGTCCATCCTAAAGGAAATCAGTCCTGAATATTCATTGGAAGGACTGATGCTGAAGCTGAAACTCTAATCCTTTGGCCACCTATTGCAAAGAGCTGACTCATTTTAAAAGACACTGATGCTGGGAAAGATTGAAGGCAGGAGAAGTGGACACAGAGGATGAGATGACTGGATGGCATCACCAACTCAATGGACATGAGCTTGAATATACTCTGGGAGTTGGTGATGGACAGGGAGGCCTGGCATGCTGCAGTCCATGGGGTTGAAAAGAACAGGACACGACTGAGTGACTGAACTGACTGATATGCAAAAGAGTTAGCTAGTGGGAACCTGTTGTACAGTGCAGGGAGCTCAACTGATGGGATCAGTGAGAAGGAGGGAAGTCCAAGAGGCAGAGGATTTATGTATACATACAGCCGATTCACAGAAGAAACTAACACAACATTGTAAAGCAACCATACCACGATTTAAAAACAAAACAAAAAAAGGATTAGTCAAGCATTCAAAAAGATGTTTGCTGAAAACTCACATTTGCTCCATTTTTATTCATCAATAGATTTTTAACTCTGATCATTTTATACTAACTCAAATGAAGTGAAAGTAATTTATGCTACTAATTAATTTTAAATAGGGCAGGGTTTCTGGATTGACTTTACTGAAAAATCGCTGTACAAACTTCAATTTACTGTGAAAAGAGAATTGAAATATAATAAAGCTATAAAAGTTGAAATTACATATACCTGCTACCTTGTTTATATTTTAATGTTTACAACAAAAATCAAAACCTAACTTATATATACATATACAGTTACTCATACACACATACATATCTATTGATACCTATATATGTAGATATGTTACATGATTTGACATTGTAAATGATTTTTTTAAGTCTTTGCATAATGAGCCAACATATTCACTTCAGATGTCACTTACATTCAACTTAGATTTTTAAAAGCCCAAATGATCTTACTTGGAAATTTATGCTTGTCTTTGAGCTCTCCTGTACACACTAACACGCCTATGCCTTCTCTGAAACTCTCCATCCAGGTAAAAAGAGAGACACATGACTGGCCCAAAATCTTCAGTCTGTTTGCTGCCAAAACTGCAATAACACCTTTCCGGAATACACGTATCAATCCTTTGAATGTTTTTTTTCTTCATCTTGGCTTCCTCTTGCTTCTTTTCTTCTACTGTTGACAAAGCCTGGGCTAGAGTTCTAACTTCCAATTTTAACAACTCAAAGGTGTTGACCTGCTCCTGGAGAAAATCTCTGTGTAGATAAGGCAGATGACCGGCTGTAGAGAGGATAGAAGGCGCCAGACATCAATGCACAGGCTGCCAGCAAGGAGGTCTTTTCCCTTTTGGTCTGGGATAACAAGTTTTTCAAGTGGGAATTTTCAAACACCAATTGTTCATGTGACTTCTCAATATGGTTCAATTTTTCCATATTTTTTTCAGCAATTTCTTGAAATTTCTAAAAAGAGAGGTCAAATAATATATTTGATCAAGAAACAAATGGGCATTTTAACCCATCTTTAAAAAAGAAAGCCTTTTGCTGACAACTATTTCTTTTTCTTCCCAAGATCTATGTTCTAAAATATCAAAAAAACACATATGACAGAGCAACAGTGGGCCAAACAGCTTAGATCCGATGTGCACAGGTTTTAAATCCTCTTATGTGGAAGCTTTACATAAAGTAGAACACATAAATTTTAAAATATTTTGTAAATTTCTTGTACATTTTCACATACATACACATATTCAAAAAAAGAAAATTTGTTCTCTTCTATTCCTCAGTAACAACTATTTCCTATTTTTAAAGAGAAATCACACCAGCATTAGAGGCTTTTCTATATATAAAAAGACAACTTTTTGTCAGAAGAGCAAAGGATTAAATAAATAATACAACACACACCATCTGACTATCTGCCACTTACTAGATGAGACTGATTCTCAGAATACACTCTCTTACTTCAGTTTCTTCTTTCCCAAGACAGAAGGCTGCACAAAGCACAGCATCAGTGCTGGGGAAAAATGCTAATTGTGGGGTGGGCCTCAGCAGCTCTCTGGTCCTTTTTTCCTCATCAAGGTACATATAATTCAAAACGTAATATGGAACACAAAGAAATTTTAACTGCAGGCACTTGATTTTAATCTAGAAATAGACTAGAAAATAAATTCACTCTCCATGAAATCTTATGTCTAATCATTAAGGAATTACTGAAGCAAATTTTTAGACGATAACAGATGTCAACTTTTTTACTGATTCATTTATCATTCAATAAACATTTATCGATTACTCACTAAATTTCATGTGCTAGGAAAACAGACAAATAAATCAATGATTGTGGTAAAACATGATGGTGGAGCTACGCTAGATTGCCAGAAATGCATAAAAGGGTAGAGAGGCAGCCGGAAATAGACAGTCCTGGGATAAATATGAGAAATTAAACCACACCTGGAAACTGATAAAAATCTAGAATATATGACAAAAATACTCCTCTCTATATAGAGAAAACAGGAACACAATAGAATTTTTGGAAAACAGAATTAAGAGGCTAGACTTACACAGCCCATTTTCATTTTAGGCTACCTGGTAGAAGCAGCTGATATCAAAAACATAAAAGAACTCATACAACTCAACAACAATAAACAACTAGATTTTAAAAAAATGGGCAGACATATGAATACACGTTTTTCCCGAGTATACATGAAAAGGGCCAACAGGCACATGAAAAGATGTTCAACATTGCTAATTATCAGGGAAACGCGCATTAAAGCCGCAATGAAATATCATCTCGTTACCTAACCAGGTCCGACTGCCCGAGGTGCAGCGAGCCAAATGGCGAGACAGAGGTTTGCAGCAGAGAAAGGGTTTATTCACGAGGCAGCCAAGCGAAGAGATGGGAGAGCAAATCTAACATCCACTTCCCCAAAGGCCACGGGCTGGAGACGGTCCTAGGTAAAGCTGAGGCGTGGGGAGCATGAAGAGAGGTAATTGGAGATAAGAAAAAGGTGAAGTATCATCAGCCTGCACAGGCGCAACCAAGCTACGTGCTTCTCCGCGGGACGCACGTTCCGAGGGTGGAGTTTTTGGTCTTCTGACGTCAAGAGGTCACTGAGTACATTCAAGCATGCCCATTGGAGGGACGGTGATCCCACCAGTCCTAACCATCTCAGACTCTAACTGGACACAGCTGACTCTAAGTTCCTGAAAAACCAACTCAGGCAAACATCTTTTAGGCTACATGATGCTTAGAGAACAATTCAAAGGAAGCTTGATCAATGAAGGCAGGTTACAGTTAATTATTTATTCAGCAATTCAGTTTAATGTAGCTAACTGATGACTACCCTTGGTCTCAATCTCCTGCCCATTAGAATGGCTATTATCAAAAAGACAACAAATAAGTATTGGTGAAGATGTGGAGGAAAAGGGAATTCACGTGCTATTGGTAAGAATGTAAACTGGGGCAATCACTACGGAAATTACTCAAAAAATAAGTATATAACTACCATATGATCCAGCTATTCCACTTTTCCATATAAATCGAAATATGGAAAAACTAACTTGAAAAGACATCTTGTTGCATTGCACCCTGCAAGTCTTAAAGTTGCCCAGCCTCGACACTAAAGAGCCTGGAGACAGTGACAGAGACACCAATGGTTTGCTGCAGCAGTCCCCAAACTTTTTGGCACCACAGACCAGTTTCACGGAAGACAATTTTTCCATGGACAGACAGTTGGGGAAGATGGTTTTTGGATGATTCAAGCACATTACAATTATTCTGCACTTTATGTCTAATCTAAATGCTGCTGCTGATCTGACCAGCAGGTACCAGTCTTCAGCTTGGAAGTTAGGGATCCTTGATTTATTGGATAGAGGCATCTTACACAAAGGGTCCTGGAGTGACACCCCACCATGTGTGGCAGATGCTGGGCAGGACGTGGGAACAGTCTTTGCTACTCAGGGGAGGAGGCGGCTACCATTTATAGAGGAAATTGACATCAGGTGGGCACATCAGTTTCCAGGAGCTAATTAAGCCTGATAATTAAGAGAACTGGATATTCATGTGAGTGAAGCAGGGACTGGTCAAACAGGGGATATACCGAGAGTAAGAAAACAGCCATCGTGAATGGCCGGACCATACATATGTTCATCCCTATGTTTATTGCAGCACTATATACAAGAGTTAACATATGCAAACAACCTAAGTGCCCATTAACAGATGAACAGACAAAGAAGATGCGGTCTATACATACAATGCAATACTATTAAACTGTAAAAAAGGATGAAAAGTAGCCATTTTCAACAACAGGGTTGGACCTTGAAGGTATTATGCTAAATGAAATAATTCTGACAGAGAAAGACAAATACCATATGATTTCACTCATGTGGAATACAAAACACAAACAAGAACCCAAAAAATGAAAGAAAAAAAAAACAAAAAACAAGCCAAAGCAAACACAGATCCAGAGGACAGAGTAGTGATTACCAGAGGAAAAGGGTCTGGGGAGGACAAGAGTTAAAAAGGGGCCAACTGTATGGTGCTGCATGGAAGCCAGACTGGTGGAAGTGGGCATGCTATAGTGTATCCAGAAAATGCATTAAAATGTACACGTGAAGCTTAAACAATGTTATAAAGAAGCTACCTCCATTTTTTAAAAGAAATTGTTAAAAGAATACATATAAAGTCTACATGTAAGTAAAAAGCAATCTCTAAAGACTGTTTAATTGTCATATGTTGCCCTAAGTCATTGTTGCTTTGAGTAATTATAATCAAGATAACAAATATTAATGCTTATCAAAACAATCAACTGGGACAATATTGAACTAAATAACTAGAATTAGCAAAGTGAGATATTTGAAGTAAGGATTTTAAAATAATGAAATGAAGTACTTCAATTTTTAAAGCTCTTACTGACAAAGGTTAGATTAAGAAAACCACACTAATATTAATGCTGCTGCTGCTGCTGCTAAGTCACTTCAGTCGTGTCCAACTCTGTGCAACCCTATAGATGGCAGCCCACCAGGCACTGCCATCCCTGGGATTCTCCAGGCAAGAACATTGGAGTGGGTTGCCATTTCCTTCTCCAAGGCATGAATAAATATTAAAAGTTTTAATTATTTTTTTAACAATTATATCCCCTCATTCCTGGTAGCTCTACTGAAATCCACAATTACAGATCTGACTGCCCATTAGCCCAGCGGTCCCCAACCTTTTGGCATCAGGCACTGGTTTCATGGAAGACAATTTTTCCATGGACAGCAGGGGCAGAGATGGTTCAGTCGGCGA
Source organism: Nanger dama (assembly GCA_917880005.1). Lineage (NCBI taxonomy): Eukaryota > Metazoa > Chordata > Mammalia > Artiodactyla > Bovidae > Nanger > Nanger dama. The sequence continues at coordinate 5,569,050 of CAKJTW010000017.1, forward strand.
CACAAGCAATGGGGAGTGATAAGAAGTAGCAGATGAGGCTTTGCTCATTCACCAACCTGCTCCTCAACTGCTGCTGCACAGTTAGTCCATGGCCCGGGATCTGGGGACCCCTGCAATAGGCATCTTCCCTTAGGTACCTCATAACCATCTCAAGTACTGCTATTTTTCCTATTAAATCAGTTTATAATGTTCAATTGCTACGTCATATCCAACTCTGACACCATGGATTGTAGCCCACCAGGCTTCTCTGTCCATGAGATTTCCTAGACAAGAATACTGGAGTGGGTTGCCATTTCCTCCTCCAGGGGATCTTCCTGACCCAAGGGTCAAATTCACATCTCCTGCAATGGCAGGTGGATGCTTCACCACTAAGCTACCTGGGAAGCCCCATGCGTGTGTGCGAATACTCAGTCATTAAGTTCTGTCCAACTCTTTGAAGCCCTATAGACTACAGTCTGCCAGGCTCCTCTGAATTCTGGAATGGGTTGCCATTTTCTCTTCCAAGGGACCTTCCCGACCCAGGGATCAAACATAAGCCTCCTATGTCTCCTGCACAGCAGGCAAATTCTATACAACTGCACAATCTGGGAAGGCCTCTGTTATTTTGTTCAGTCACTCAGTCATATCCGACTCTGCCAGCCCACAGACTGCAGCATGCCAGATAGCCCTGTCCCTCACTATATCCCAGAGTTTGCTCAAACATGTCCACTGAGTCAATGATGCCATCCAGCCATCTCATCCTCTGTTGCCCTCTTCTCCCTGCCCTCAGTCTTTGCCAGCATGAGGGTCTTTTCAAATGAGTCAGCTCTTCACATCAGCTGGCCAAAGTATTGGAGTTTCAGCTTCAGCATCAGTCCTTCCAATGAATATTAAGGCCTGATTTCCTTTAGGATGGACTGGTTGGATCTCCTTGCAGTCCAAGGACTCTCCAGAGTCTTCTCAAGCATCACAGTTTGAAAGCATCAATTCTTCGGGGCTCAGCCTTCTTTATGGTCCAACTCCCAGGTGGCGATAGTGGTAAAGAACCCACCTGCCAATGCAGGAAATGCAAGAAAATCAGGTTCAATCCCTGGGTTGGAAAAATACCTTGGAGTAGAAAATGGCAATCCATTCCACTATTCTTGCCTGGAAAATCCTATGGACAGAGGAGGCTGATGGTCTACTCTCCATAGAAACCAAAAGTTGGACACTACTGGAGCAACTGAGCGTGCATTTATGCTCATATCCACACATGACTACTAAAAAACCATAGCTTTGACTATATGCACCTTTGTCACAAAGTGATGTCTCTGCTTTTTAATAAACTGTCTAGGTTTGTCATAGCTTTTCTCTCAGGGAGCAAGTGTCTTAGTTTCAAGGTTGCAGTCACTGTCCACAGTGATTTTGGAGCCCAAGAAAAGAAAGTCACCGTTTTCATATTTTTTCCCATCTATCTGTCATGAAGTGATGGAACTGGATGACATTTTCTTAGTTTTTTTGATGTTGAGTTTTAAGCCAGCTTTTTCACTCTCTTCTTTCACTTGCAAGAGGCTCTTTAGTTCCTCTTCACTTTCTGTCATTAGTGTGGGGTCATCTGCATATCTGAGGTTATTGATACTTGTCCCAGCAACCTTGGTTCTAGCTTGTGATTCATCCAGCCTGGCATTTTGCATGATGTACTCTGAATAGACGTTAAATAAGCAGGGAGACAATATACAACCTTGATGTACTCCTTTACCAATTTTGAACCAGTCTGTTGTTCCATGTCTGGTTCTAACTGTTGCTTCTTGACCTGCATAGAGGTTTCTCGGAAGACAGGAAAGGTGGTCTGGTATTCCCATCTCTTTAAGAACTTTCCAGTTTGTTGTGATCCACACAGTCAAAGGCTGCAGCATAGTCAGTGAAGCAGAAGTATATGTTTTTTTCTGGAATTCCCTTGCTTTTTCTATGATCCAACAGATGTTGGCAATTTGATCTCTGGTTCCTCTGCCTTTTCTAAATCCAGTTTGTACATGTAGAAGTTCTCAGGTCACGTACTGCTGAAAACTAGCTTGAAGGATGTTGAGGGTGACCTTGCTAGCATGTGAAATGAATGCAACTGTGCAGTAGTTTGAGCATTCTTTGGCACTGCCCTTCTTTGGGACTGGAATGAAAACTGACCTTTTGCAGTCATGTGGCCACTGCTGAGTTTTCCAAATTTGCTGGCATACTGAGTACACCATTTTAACAGCATCATCTTTTAGGATTTGAAATAGCTGAGCTGAAATTCCATCACCTCCAATAGCTTTGTTTATAGTAATACTTCCTAAGGCCCACTTGACCTCACACTCCAGGAAGCCCTGGGAAGCCCTAAAGCATGTTTATAATAGTCTTCTTTTATCAGTAAATTGAACAAACATCGGCCCAATTTTTCAAGTCAAAAACTTTGTAATCAGTCTTAATTCCTCTTCCTTTCATCTTATCCTCTCCATTCCCAAATCAAAACCATCCACAAGCACAATAGGGCTTATCTACAAAATACATCCTCATTCATCTCCACTGCTACCACCTTAATTCTAATGATCATCAGCACTAACTATTCACCCCCAAACTTCAAAGCTAGTTTCATGTCGAACTGGGTCAATCCAATCCTACTGCTGGAACTCTATCTTTACTGAACCAAGGTCTCCCCTTCAAGTCACAACACCTCCACATGCCTTCTGCAAAGACATCACCATTTCCCAGGATCCTCAACTGGAAGGAAAAAGGTTATGGGCTGCTCTTCTGCTATCCAGACATGAACCTTACTATGCCTTTTCATAATTTATTCATGGTCTCTAGCACCACCAGCTGCTGACTTCCCTAATGCTACACAAGTTCTAATCATATCCTGAACCCATTTCAGGGTCTATCTATTCCACGACACCTATTACTATCAGTCCTATTCATGTTGACCTTGACCTTCTCTGAACATAATTAAACTACTAGGCACTTAATTTCTACACTGCTACTTACTTGTTTCATGTGTGTTTATCTACTCTCCCTCAAATGCAATAGAGTTTTAGTTCCTAAAAGCCAGGGATTATTTACTCCAGTGCCTGTTACAATGCTTTGTACCCTTCAAGTATTTAATAAGTATTAAATGAATTAAATAATCCTTTATAAAATGTTCCCTGGTGCTTAGAACAGCATTTTACCCATAATAAGCACTGAGTAAATAGCCAGTGAATAAAAACTTTACAAATATAAATCAAAGAAAAAAAAATCAAAAAGATACAATTTCTAAATATAATTTGGACCTTATCAACATGTCAAAATTTTGTTTTAAATTAATTCTGATATTCCAGGGGGACCTTCAGAGGTATTGCATTATTTACTATGAATTCTTGAATAACAAAGCTTGTTTGAGGGTAAGGCTGGAAATTACTATAAGAGCAAATATGCCTTAAAAAAGAAAACTGGTGTTCTTTCAAAGAAGATTAAAGCCTAATATTTTTCAAACAAACATAAGGAACATCACCTTCAAATAGAATAAAAGCATTCCTAGTAATGAGATAATCTGTTCCTCGGTGTATTAATTTCAAAAATAATTCCCCTGCAAAATATCTTTTAAAAGTTTAACAACCTGAAATTTTTATAAACGTTATATCTTCTACACAGATTTTTTTGACATGCCAAAAATTCTATCTAATTTCACTGGTTTTCCATGACTCTGATAAATTCAAAGTGCACTGAAAATGAAGGGAATGGGACAGCTTCTTCCCTTAATGAATTATGCACTTACTTCCTGAAATACAGAAGCTTTAAGGGACATCTATTGGCTTTCAGCAACCCATGAACTTTGAGACCCTGGGCCAAAAATTAGACACTTTCCTGTGGAGTAAAACTTTTTTTATCACTTTTACTTGCTGAGTTCTCATTCTTTATGTTGGCAAAAAGATAAATTGCAAACTGGACAGTCAGTGACAAATAGACATCAAAGGACTTCATTTTAAAAGGTTTTATTTTTATGTTACCTATATTTTTTATACAATGGTAGTTTTTTAAAATAATAAACAGAAATCTGCCTGTTTTTCCTACAATGTAAATGTTTCTCTGTTAAAAATAAAGCACATTTTGTGGAGAAACTGGAGCCTTCAATACATTGTCAACAGAAATGTTGAGATGGTGTGCACAGACTTTTGAAAAAGTTTGGCAATTCTTCAAAAAGTTAAATACAAAGTTACCACACAACCCAGCAATTTCATTATCTGGTCTTCAATATATATACTGAAATCCTGTAATAGTTATTTACTTACCTTAAAAACACTATCTTCATTTTGGAAGTTTCAGTTCAGTTCAGTCACTCAGTCCTGTCTGACTCTTTGCGACCCCATGGACTGTAGCACACCAGGCCTCCCTATCCATCACCACCTCCCAGAGTTTACTCAAGCTCATGTCCATTGAGTCGGTGATGCCATCCAACCATCTTATCCTCTGTCCTCCCATTCTCCTCCTGCCTTCAATCTTTCTCAGTATTAGGGTCTTTTCAAATAAGTCAGTTCTTTGCATCAGGTTGCCAAAGTATTAAGTTTCAGCTTCAGCATCAGTCCTTCCAATGAATATTCAGGATTGATTTCCTTTAGGATGGATTGGTTGGATCTCCCTGCAGTCCAAGAGACTCTCAAGAGTATTTGCCAACACCACAGTTCAAAAGCATCAATTCTTTGGTGCTCAGCTTTCTTTATAGTCCAACTCTCAAATCCATACATGACTACTGGAAAAACCATAGCTTTGACTAGACAGACCTTTGTTGGCAAAGTAATGTCTCTGCTTTTTAATATGCTGTCTAGGTTGGTCATAGCTTTTCTTCCAAGGAGCAAGCGTCTTTTAATTTCATTTGGAAGTTTAGCACATCAAAAATAATAGGTGTCAAAAACGGTACATGCCTGTGTGTATTCTCTAGTTTCTAAGGCAAAACAAATTATAAAACTATCCAAAGAGATAAGTCAAGCCCTCACAAGAAAGAGTTCTCTTCATTATTTGACTGAAAATAAACTGTCAATACAGGCAAAATGCTTGATTTAGTGATTGTTAAAAGGTATCTCAGACTGCGAGAAAGTTAGCATGACCTCTAAGATCAGATCTGTCTCACGCCTCCCTTCCTTATGGGCTTTCAGATCCTGAAAACAAAGCCCAGGTGGCTCTAGTCTCCTCTACGAAGGCTTCAAACTTTAACCACCTTCTCTTCTGAGTTGATAGCACTCTTTTGGCAAGCAATTAGGTACAACCTCAGGATAAATCTATTATTTAATTGTTCACATGTTTCTATAGTGCCTCTCCAACTAAATCTGACACTTTTTGAGGAAATAAGTATCTCACAACATGAAACAGAGTGTTCCATAAATCTTATACATAACATTTATTTAATTAATAATTATATTCTGTAAAGTTATTCTGCTATTCTTACCTACGATAGTAATTTTGCAATACAGTATGCTAAAATTTCAGTCCCTCAGAAAAAGAAGTCTGAGAAAAAACAAGACCAAAAATTATCAGCTTTGATTAACAGGGTGGCCCTGGTCAGCTTTTTTTCATACATTATCATGTTTAATTACTAAATAAACAAGATTCACTCAGAAAAGTGAGTTCAGGAAATATGAAACTGAGTTGTCACTAGACCTGTTTTCAGATATTACTTCGTATACGAAAATAGCATGTTCCTAAAAGAAAGTGTTTGTGAAGTTGCTCAGCCGTGTCTGACTCTTTGCTACCCAGTGGAGTATAGCCCACCGGGCTCCTCTGTCCGTGGGATTTTCCAGGCAGGAATCCTGGAGTGGGTTGCCATTTCCTTCATCCAGGGGATCTTCCCAACCCAGGGATCGAACCCAGCTTTACTGCACTGCAGGCAGATGCTTTAACCTCTGAGCTACCAAGGAAAGTGTTTAAAGGAAAGTGATGCAAAAAAGACTCCCTGATAAGGATGATGATAATATATTCAAACAGCACATAATGCTTACTTTGTAGTTTCTAAATGCCAAGCAAGGTGCTGAACATGTCATATCTGTTATCTCCATTCTAATTCTGACCCTACAACTTCCTCACTACACAAATGAGCAGTTCTCTGAATCTTACTTTTCACATTTGTAAAATAGAAATTATATTTAAGTGACTTATCTCATATGTTTATTATGAGGATCATGTAAGAGGAGGCAAGCAAAGGTATGAAAAAGAGTTAAAAACTGGATCAAGCATTATAAAAATTCAATTGATAGTATTATTATTAATAAAACAACTTCTAAAACAATTATTTGAAAAGTAGTCAGAGAGCTTTTCTGTATTTCATTAGAGGTGCCCAATCATAATATAGTGTGTACTGAACTGTGTCTAACTCCTTGTGAATCATGTCTCCCTATCATCATCAATATAAACAAGCTGCACTTTACCTCTGATTATTTTTGGAATTCAATTTAAAAGTAAAAGAATTTAACATCTAATAACACTTTTATGAGTAACTTATTTCTAGCCAAATGTACTCTTAATAATCTGATGGAAGAGAAATAAAATGCAATATATTATGATGAACCTGAATTTCTTTGATTTTTGTTCTTCAATTTAAACTCACTTGACTTTACTAAGGGTTTCCCTGATAGCTAAGTTGGTAAAGAATCTGCCTGCAATGCAGGAAATCCTGGTTCAATTCCTGGGTCAGGAAGATCCACTGGAGAAGGAATACGCTACCCACTCCAGTACTCTTGGGCTTCCCTTGTGGCTCAGCTGGTAAAGAATCCACCTGCAATGTGGGAGACTTGGGTTCCATCCCTGGGTTGGGAAGATCCTCTGGAGAAGGGGACTTTACTAAACTGTCAAATAAACTAGAAGTGTTTAAAATAAACATCATATCAAGGGTTAACCATACTTAACTGACAGTGAAAAATCTTTAGTTTTAGAGAGGAAGTTCTTATTCCAGTAATTTCATCTTTTCAGATAGAAAAGAAACAAGAATATAAATACTAAAATTACAAAAGCAAAGTCAGTAAAGCAATGTATCATGGCACTTAGTCCTGATGCTTCGGTAGGCAAAGATGTTTGAGATATATTTATATGATGGCCCAAAGTTACTTAAATTCACAAATTACCCAACCATGTAGCTAGCACATTTTGACTAATACTAAAACCATGCAAGAGCTTCCCAGGTGGCACTAAGAACCCTCCTGCCAACGCAAGAGACATAAGAGACACAGGTTCAATCCCTGGGTCAGGAAGGGCACAGCAACCCACTCTAGTATTCTGGCCTGGAGAATTCCACGGACAGAGGAGCCTAGCAGTCTACAGTCCATAGGGTCGCAGAGTCGGACACAACTGAAACAACTTAAGAAAGTGAAAGTATCTCAGTCTGTCTGACTCTTTGCGACCCTATGGACTCTAGCCCACCAGGCTCCTCTGTCCATGGAATTCTCCAGGCAAGAATACTGGAGTGGGCAGCCATTCCCTTCTCCAGGGGATCCTCCCAACCCAGGGATCGAACACAGGTCCCCCACACTGCAGGTGGAAGCAATTTAGCATGTACACAAAAACATGCTAAAACCAAGCTTCCTACTCTAATTTCATTACCTAATAGCATTCCCACTACCTGCTTTAAAGCTTAAACATACGAAAGTCTTGCAAATTATTCCACATTTTTTCAAATAAAAGCTACTCATATCCAAAAACTGTTTTTATTAAACTACCTGTCTTTTACTAACCACTTCTTTACAATAACCAAACACTAAACAGAGACTCTATGGATAAGTCACTTATTTTCCAGCAGATGATATCTATTAATGCCTATGTTCTCCTGACATATAACATTCTCTATAACCCATAATCCTATGCAAAACTGTGGATTTTTCCCTCTCATGCCCTTATCAACATAATTTTTGAAGTTTAAATAATATAAAATGAAAATATCTTTATCTGCATTGCAGCTTGGGGAAAAAAGCAGAGATATAGAATTAATTATAGGAAAATATCCCAAAATGAAATTTACAGATACTGTAATATGCAATATAATATTAGTTTACCAAATATAAACCCAAATTAAATGTTGCTGTGTATCCAATTATATTTTATGAAAATTCAAATATTGTACATAAATAATACAGACAAACACCAATATATAATATTAATGTACATTCAGGAATAATGAAAATGATACTTTCAATTTGCATATTCAGGGATCAAAGCCATATGTTACACATTCTTCAGGAAAAAGTCTTCAGTGAGAGCTGCTCCTAAAACATCAGCATTTGTGACGCTGATTCCTTTACTTGAGAAAGTGAATTGCTATGCCTTCCTGCAGATTTATAAAGGAAATGAGTTCAAAACACTGATAGGATAGTTTGAAATCAAGAATTTTGTTCTTTTCTCTCCGGATTGCTTTGACTGTTACGGGTCTTTTGTGGTTTCACACATATTTTAGGCTCGTTTCTCTTATTTCTATGAAGTCCTTTGGTATTTTGATGGGGATTGAACTGAACCTGTAGATTGTTTTGGGTAGTATGGTCATTTTAACAATATAAATTCTTCTGATCCATGAACAAGGGATGTGTCCCTCTTTGTTTTTATCTTCTATTTCTTTCTGCAAAGTCTTGTCATTTTATTGTCCAGATCTTTTACTTTTCCAGTTAATTTATTCCTAAATATTTTATTGTTTCTGATGCTACTGTGAATGGGATTATTTTATTTTTCCAAGGCTTCTTCATTAGTGTAAAGGAATGTCACAGATTTCTGTAAGTTGATTTTGTAACCTGCCACTTTACTAAAATCATCAGTTACAATTAATTACATCAATTACATGTAATTACTTAATTACAATAGTTTTTGATTGACTCTTTGGGATTTCCTATATGTAAGATCATAGCATCGGCAAGCCATAGTGATAAAAGCAATATGGCACTGGCACTAAAACAGATTTCTAGACCAATGAAACACAATAGACAGTCAAGAATCAAATCCCACCCTATATGGTCAACTAATATTCAACAAGGGAATCAAGAAATCTAACGAGAAAAGGATAGTCTATTCAGCAAATGGTGCCAAAAAATTGGAGAAACAAGTACAGAATAATGAAACTATACTCTTTTCTCATACCACTCACAAAAATTAACTCAAAATGGATCCAAGACTTAAACGTAAGACCTAATACCATAAAACTCCTAAAGAAAACATAGAGATGAAGCCCAAAGATATTTGTCTTGGGAATGATTTTTTTTGGATATGATATCAAAAGCACAAGCAATACAACTAACAATCAACAAATGGGACTATATCAAATTCAAAAGCTCCTGCACTGCAAAATAAACAATTAACAAAATGAGGTGATTGCCAACAGACTGGAAGAAAACTTTTATGAATCATGTATCAGATGAGGGGTTAATATTCAAACTACATAAAGAATTAATACAACTTAATAACAAAAAAATAGTTTTAAATGGGCAGAAGAACTAAATAGACATTTTTCCAAATAGGACATCAAAATGGTCAACAGACACATGAGAAGATGCTCAACATCACTAATCATCAGGGAAAGACAAGTAAAGACCACAATGAGATATCACCTCACACCTGTTAAAATGGCTATCATCAAGAAGACAAGAGACAACAGGGGACAGTGAGGGCGTGGTGGAAAAGAAGCCTTACACACTGCTGGAAAGAAGGTAAGTCAGTCCAGCCACTGTGGAGAACAATACGATGGTGCCTCAAAAACTTAAATCTAGACCTGCCATCCAGGAATTCTGCTTCTCAGAACATACCCAAGAAAATGGAAACAGTAATTCAGTGAGATTTATGCACTCCCATGTTTACCACAGCACTGTTCACAATAGCCAAAATATGGAAACCACCCAAAAGACCATCAACAAATGAATGGGTAAAAAGATTTACATACAGAACGTAGTATTTTTCACCCATGAAAAGGAATACACCTTGCCATTGGTGACAGCATGAATGAATCTTGAACATACTATGTTAAGCAAGACAAGACAAAGACAAGCACTGCACAGCATCACTTATGTGCAGAATCTAAAGAAGTCAAACGTGTGAAAAAACAACAACGCACAAGAGAACTCCTATCAGACTGCCAGCTGATTTCTCAACAGAAACTCTACAAGCCACAATGGAAAGGCATAATATATTTAAAGTGATGAAAGGGAAGAACCAACAACCAAGAATACTCTACCCAGCAAGACTCTCCTTCAGATTTGATGGAGAAATCAAAAGCTTTCCAGACAAGCAAAAATTAAGAGAATTCAGCACCACCAAACCAGCTTTACAACAAATGCTAAAGGAACTTCTCTAGGCAGGAAACACAAGTGAAGGAAAAGACCTACAGAAAATAAACAAGAAACAATTAAGATGCAGGTAATAGGATCATGCTGTGCACTGTGCTCAGTCACTCAGTCATGTTCGACTCTGTGACTCCAGGGACTGTAGCCTGCCAAGCTTCTCTGTCCATGGAATTCTCCAGGCAAGTAGCCAGTCATTTCTCCAGGAGATCTTCCCGACTTAGGGATCAAACCTAGATCTCCACATTGCAGGCAGATTCTTTACCATCTGATTAGATGTCATATATGTTTGCTGAACATAGACAATAATATGGTACTGTAAGCATATAAAGTAATAAATATTACAAAGGCAACCATATCACAATACATTAATATATCAAAGTAATATGATGTATACCTTAAATTTACACCACACTGCATGTCAAATTTATCCCATTTTTTAAAAGTGATAGGAAATGAAGAAAATTGGAAGGTTCACATTACCTGATTTCAAGACTAACCAAAAATACAAAAATCAAACCAGTGCAGTACTGAAAGAAGAACAGACATATAAATAAATGGAATAGATGAGAAAGTCTAAAAATAGACTTGGACAAATGCAACCAACTGATTTCTGACAAAGGTAAAAAGGCAATTCAATAGAAAAACGATACTCTTTAAAGAAATAATGCTAGAACATGGACATCCAAATGCAGGGGAAAAAAAATACCACCAATCCAAGCCTCACACCTTTACAAAAATTAACTCAAAATGGATCACAGACCTATATGTAAAACCTAAAACTATACAAAATCTAGAAAAAAAGCAGGAAGAAATCCTGGTGACCTTGTACTAGGGAAAAGAGTTCTTAGATACAATACTAAAAGCCCAGGCCATAAAAGAAAAATATCAAATTGAACTTTATAAATTTAAAACACTTGTATTGCAAAAGTTCTTTTAAGAGACTTGGAGAGAATACTTGCAAATCACATGTCTAACAAACGACTTGTATCCAGAATATATAAACAATGTTTGAAATTCAGCAAGAAGAAAATAAGCAATGTAATTACAAAGTGGGCAAAAGATATGAATAGATAATTCACCAAAGAAGATATACGTATGACAAATAAGCATATAAAAATACTCAACATCATTATTCATTAGGGAAAGTCTAAATTAAAACCATAATGACATAGCACTGTACACCAATTAGAATAGCTAAAAAGAAAAAGAAAAAAATGATGAAACCATATGCTGGCACAGATGCAGAGCAATTAGAACTTTCTTACAAGCCTAGTGAGAAGGCAAAATGATAGCCACTTGGGAAAACAATTTGATAGTTTCTTATAAAGTTAAATACATACTTACCATAATAACAGAAATCAGACTCCTAAGTATTCACCCCAAAATTTTTTTAACTTATATGCAGAGTACATCATGTGAAATGCCAGGCTGGATGAAGCACAAGCTGGAATCAAGACTGCCAGGAAAAATATCAATAACCTCAGATACACAGACAACACCACCTTTATGGCAGAAAGTGAAGAAGAACTAAAGAGCCTCTTCATGAAAGTGAAAGAAGAGAGTGAAAAAGTTAGCTTAAAACTCAACATTCAAAAACTAAGATCATGGCATCTGGTCCCATCACTTCATGGCAAACAGATGGGGAAACAATGGAAACAGTGACAGACTTTATTTTCTTGGGCTCCAAAATCACTGCAGATGGTGACTATAGCCATGAAATTAAAAGATGCTTGCTCCTTGGAAGAAAAGCTATGACCAGCCTAGAGAGCATATTAAAAAGCAGAGATATTACTTTACTAACAAAGGTCACTCTAATCAAAGCTATGGTTTTTCTAGTAGTCCTATATGGATGTGAGAGTTGGACTATAAAGAAAGCTGAGCGGTGAAGAATTGATGCTTTTGAACTGTGGTGTTGGCGAATACTCTTTTTTTTTTTTAATGTGAATGCTTTTCATTTACTTATTTTTAATTTAAATTTATTTAATTGGAGGCTAATTACAATATTCTTGAGAGTCCCTTGGACTGCAAGGAAATCGAACTAGTCAATACTGAAAAAAATCAGTCCTGAATATTCATTGGAAGGACTGATGCTGAAGCTGAAACTCCAATACTCTGGCCAGCTGATGTGAAGAACTGACTCATTTGAAAAGACCTTGATGCTGGGAAAGATTGAAGGTGGGAGGAGAAGGGGACAACAGAGGATGGGATGGTTGGATGGCATCACTGACTCCACAGACATGAGTTTGAGTCGGCTCCGGGAGTTGGTGATGGACAGGGAAGTCTAGCATGCTGAAGTCCACAGCGCTGCAAAGAGTCAAACATGACTGAGAGACTGAACTGAACTGAATGATCCACAAAAACCTACCCATGAATGTTAAAAGCATGTTTAATCATAATTGTAAAAAAATAAAAACAACCCAAAGGCCCATCAGCAAGTACCTAGATAAACAGTGCTACATCCATACAACGGAATATTACTCAGCAGTAAAAAGGAGGGAGCTACCGATACAGCCAACAATGTGAATAATTCCCAAACATATTTTGTTGAGTGAAGAAACACCTAAAATGCTACATGCTGTATGATTTCACTTATATAACATACTGAGGCTTCCCGCATAGCTCAAGTGGATAAGAATCCACCTGCCAAAGTAGGAGACTCAGGTTCAGTCCCTGGTCTGGGAAGTTTTCACATGCCACAGAGTAATTACCCCGTACACCACAACCACTGAGCTTGTGCTCCAGGGCTCAGGAACCACAACTACTGAGCTCTCGTGCCAAAACCACTGAAGCCCACGGGCCCTAGAGCCAGTGTGCCGCGACGAGAGAAGTCACTAAAGGGAGAAGCCCACACCCACAGCTGGACATAGGCCCTCCCTCTCTGCAACTAGAGAGACAGCCTGCGCAGCAGCAAAGACCCAGCACAGCCAATAAATAAATGCAGCCGACATACTGTTCTGGAAAAGGCAAGACTTCAGGGATGCAACAAACCTGCAGTTCCCATATACGGTCAGTTGTTTTTTCCCAAAGAGACTAGGGATACTGAATCAGGAAAAGTAAAGTCTTGAATAAGCGGTATGGGAACAACAAACGCAGAGAGAAAATGAACCTCAGCCTCCATTTAACATCACACACAAAAATTAATTTGAGGTGGGTCACAGACCTAGACAAAAAGTTAAAACTATAAAACCTCTAGAAGAAATGATATATTATCTTCAGAATCTTGGGCTACAGAAAGATTGCTTACCACATAAAAGTACTCAAAAGAGAAAAAGATTTATAAGTTGAACTTCACCAAAATTTTAAAACTTGTGATCATCAAAATAAATACTAAAAATAAAAAGGCACGTGAGATACTGAAAGAAAATATCTGGGATACATATGTATGATAAAGAATTATATCCAGAATTTATAAAGAACTTCTGAAAATCAATAATTAAAATACAAACAACCCAAAATTTTAATGTACAAACACCTGAAGAGACACGTCACAAAAGAAAATATGTAAATGACAGTAAGAACATAAAAAGTGCTCAACACCATATTCACCAAGAAAATGTGAAAATCACAATGAAATTCCATTTTAAAACAACCAGAATGGCTAAAATTTAGAAGACTGACAATGACAAACTTTGCAGAGGATATAGAACAATGAAAATTCTCACAAACAGATGGTAGAAATATAAAGTGATAGAACCACTTTGGAAAAAATGTCTGATAGTTTTTTTACAAACATACATCTGTCTTATAAACTAGTTAAACTACACTCTTAACTACAAAATGAAAACATATGCCAATAAAACAGTTAAACAATAATGTCTGCAGCAATTTTGTTTACAATAGCCAAAAGTTGGAAAAAGACAAATATCCATCAATTCACAATTTATCAAACTGTGGTATAATTATAAAGTAGAATACTACTCAACTATAAAAAAGAATGAACAATTGAGAAATACAAGCATGAATATTAAAAAAACATATGTTGAGGGAAATAAGCCAACCACCAAAGACTACATGCTGAATGATTCTAGAACAAAGGAAAATAATCTATGATGATAGGTATCAGAACATCAGAACAATGGGTGCCTATGGGGAGTGGAAACTGACCGCAAGAGAGCACAAGAGAACTTTCTGAGGTAATGAAAATGTTTAAGTCTTAAATGGGGCAATGGGTACATGGGTGCATACACTGATCAAAATATCATACTATATACTTAAAATCTGTTCACTGTATGTCAATATTATCTCTAAAAAATTTATTTAGGTGGCTTCAGTGGTAGAAAATGCAGAAGATATCACATGGCATCCTGCATGTAGTGAACAAAAGGCCACTTTTAGAGAGTGTATGAATTGATTCAAATTCACAGAGAAAAGCTTAACTTCATATGAGGCTTAAATGCTTGGGAAAACAGAGTGGTCTTATTTTAAGCAACTGGAAACTGTTCATTGGCAAATTTTTAAAAAATGTGGTTTCTTTTTTTAATTAGACTTGACAATATAAGAATGAGTGGATCAAATAAAGAGGCTAAAACTGAATCAACTATGAGAAGTCTATACAAAAAAGTATAGACTGTCATTGTTATTTCTGATTGGGCAGGAATGAGAGTTACAGAGGAGCCTGGTGGGCTGCAGCCCATGGGGTCGCTACGAGTCAGACACCACTGGGCGACTTCACTTTCACTTTTCACTTTCATGCATTGGAGAAGGAAATGGCAGCCCACTCCAGTGTTCTTGCCTGGAGAATCCCAGGGACGAGGGAGCCTGGTGGGCTGCCGACTATGGGGTCGCACAGAGTCGGACACGACTGAAGCGACTTAGCAGCAGCAGCAGCAGCAGCAGACAATATCTTGTATAAGAAAAAAATATGATTTTGCTAACTACACATAACTTCTGTTCTCAATCGAATGCAACACAGAGGATGTATTACCTCTCACAACCAATAGGTTTGCTATAGGATCTATAACTATAATTCACATTCTTCAACATTAGGAACTACAGCAAATTTCAACCCCAAATGAATTAAAATGATGGTTCAGATATTAATAGAAATCTCCACAAATGGAATAAACTGGATCAAAGTATATCTACACTAAAACTGACAATATTTTACCAAAATTTCTTAACCTTTATTTTTAAAATGAAGGAAATACAATTTTAGTATTTAATTGATCTGTGCATTTTTAACCAGAAACCCATCTACTTTCAAACTTAAGTGAGACAATCCTTAATCCACCTAAGTGCGTGCATATGCATGTATGCCCATTTGTGTAGGTGTCTTTGCACAATCACATGTACATGTAACCCAAACAAGCAAGTTCTGTATGGTTCTCCGAGGCTTTAACTGACTTGGTATTGGTATTAAAAGAAAACACTTGAAAGTAAAAGATCGAGCATCCCGTTTTTTCAAGCTCTTTGTGGCAGTAGCATACCTGTGCCCTCTTCTGTACCTCCAGGAGGAGTTCAGAGTACTGCAGCTCCAGTTCCTTCTTTTGTTTGTGCCAGCAGCTCTCCTGGGCTTTGATCTGCTCTGCCACTTTGTTAAAGGTGTCTTCCTGGGTTTGCTGAAGCTCTTTCATCGTATCAGATTTGTTTTTACAGATATACTCTAGATGACTTATCTAAATGATGAAATGCAATTCAGAACAAGATATGCTCACCAATGTATTCTTTGTATCATCTCCCGAAAAGCTTTTCTAGAATTTTCTACTATATTTTAGGCCTTAAGATCATATAAAAATTTTAAGCTAAAATGAAAAATAAATGAAGAAACAGGAGTTAGTAGAACAAAACTATATTTTAGCAGAAAATGTTTCACTTATATGTACAGATGACATCTTTTTCTCTAATAAAACTATATGTGTGTGCTCAGTCACCCAGTCATGTCTGACTCTCTGTGACCCCATGGGCGCAGCCCACCAGGCTCCTCTGTCCATGGCATTTTCCAGGTAAGAATACTGAAACCGACTGCCATTTCCTATTCCGGGGTATCTTCCTAACCCAGGGATCAAACCCAAGCCCCCTGCATTGGTAGGTGGATTCTTTTCCACTATGCCACCAGGGAAGCCCCAATAACTAACAAAGTTACTTATCCTATAATCAATTTTACTGAGAAAATTAAGAAGAATATTTTTACCTCTAGAACCAAAGCTCAAGCTGTTCAGATATTTCAGTGGAAATGGAAGTATTTACATGAGATTTACAAATCTACAAACATTTTACATATAATAAAGCAGAATGTTCCAATCATTTTTTTATTTCACATTCAAAACACTGAAAAGCAAACCTTCATCATCTAACATGTATGACAATTAATGATGTTCTGAAATTATGAAAACTATTAAAATACAATACCATATCAGAGAGCTAAAACATGTACTCATTTTAATTATCAGTAATTTGGAAATCTGTTACATACACATTCACAGCTAAGAACAGTATCTCCACTCATCACAATTTATTCCCTTATTTCCTCAATTCTACTTCTCAATGCCTGTGATTGTTTGCCAATTAGACCAAGATAAAAATGCTCTCACTCTAAAACTGGGCCAAGATGCTGTTTCATTACTTCAACAGATTAAAACAAAAAAAAATTTAGGGAACAATTTTCCTCTGTGTCCCTTATAGGCAAATGTCACCGCAACTAAGACCTAGAAACTAGATCATATAAATATAGTTCTAACTAATTCAACAGATTCAGGATAAGAATCAACACCTTTAACAGAGAAATACGTTGAACTGCTAAGCCACTTTAATTTTCAATAACCAAAAGAAGGTTTTAAAATTTTTTTGAAAGACTGAATTCCTAGGCTTGTGAATGTTAAAGGGGTGATAAAAGTCCAGTTTTCTCCTACAATATGTCCTTCTTACTTTCTAAAGCACTGAATGGGTTTTGTAATATACAGTTTGTTCTATTACAAGAAATGTCATAAACATAATTTTTAAATTTTAAGTGCTTTTAAAGTAACATCTCATTATTTCCTGAGCAAAGAATTTTAGGATCATGTTTTTGAATAACTGTATCTTGTTTCTATTTTATGCTAACATAAAGAGTTGGTTTATTAATGTAAATGACTAAGTTCTTTGAATTGCTTCATCAGTAAGATTAATTTATTTTCTTTTAATTAGGTCCCTGTGGCTAACACTGGCTAGTAGTATTAGCATGTCCTGCACAGAAAGTGGAGCTCAGAGACTTCATACAGACTTCAGTCACATTTACATGCCCACAGCAATGGCATCAAACTGAGTTGTAGACAAGCCATAATTAATGGTATTGAATTATTAACACCCAAATTCTTTTTGAAATAAGATGAATGTCAGCCCTTCTTAATGATACTGTGATGTG
This sequence comes from Nanger dama, assembly GCA_917880005.1. NCBI lineage: Eukaryota > Metazoa > Chordata > Mammalia > Artiodactyla > Bovidae > Nanger > Nanger dama. The sequence goes on from CAKJTW010000017.1 coordinate 5,586,654, forward strand.
GACAAATGTCACTGAATTTAATAGAGGAATCTGGTGCCTGAGGACAGTTACCTTCTCATTAGCCCTGTTGAGGTCTACGATCAGGGCATCAACATTCTCCTGCAAGACTGCACAAAGCTCAGACCAAGAGAATTTATCCAGCATGCCTTCTGGTTGTTTTATGAGCACAGAGCCTGCTATCAAGTGCTGATACAAGGTATGAAGGAAGGTTAGCTTCTCCTGTGAGAAAAAAATTAATTCCAGTATATAAACACTGTAAGAAGTCAAACACATAATTCACATGGTGAAGACTTTATGTAAAAAAATCCTAGAAAGGAATTAAAATACTCAAGTATGGGAATATGGTCATCTTGGGGACTTTTTAGCGTTCAAAGTTAAACATCAGATAGAAACTTACAATTGCTTACACTTAGTAAAAATCTCAAGTGTAGAAGCCAAAAGACCTGGGTTCCGAGGCCAGCTCTGCTACAACTGAGGACATGATCGAGTCAGTGTCTGTTCAGGCTTCACCTTCCTTGGCTTTAACATGAGGTCTCTGGACTAGATGTTTCTAAGCTCTTCTAACTAGAAGTTAACATGGTAATTCCATAATTTTATATTTACATTTGCCAAAAAAGACGGTAAGTCAAAAACCAAAATAAACAGTGTACCCAACACTGTTAAAGAAAAAGTTATACCAACATCTGCACTTTACATGCACACAATTACTCAGCTTTCCTCCTCCTCCAGAGATTCTGGTTTACTTACCACTTATAGGAAATCTATCCTAAGCCCCTTAGGCAAAGCAGACAGTGATATGAAAGAGATGGATGGAAGATAGGCTCATTATTTTCCCCCACTTAGAAGTTTATATTGGACTTGGCAAACTGGGCATTTATAGGTGTTTAAATATCACAAACTTAGCAGTCGAAAAAAAGAAAAGAAAGGACATAGCTGCCCAAGACATAATTTAAAACTGTTCAATTAAAAATATGTAAAAAATTCTTTCAAATTATATTGCCACTGTTGTAGCTAAACCATCCATTGTTTAATGACCTAGAAACACTATACTATAGAATTCATTAAAAAGCTGATTTCCATCTTGAAAACAAAAGGGAATTTACTTACTAAAATGCCAAATTGCTCTCGTTATAATACATTTTATCCTTAAAGTCAAAGAATGGAACTCAGGACAAGATAATTGTGAAAAGCTGCAAAATGAACATTTTAGGTAGATAAAATAAGTTCTCTTAAGGTTTAACAGACCAACAGGAAAACCTTAAAAGAAATTTTAAATTTCTATTTAAAAAATAGGAATTCTAATCTTCCAGATAAGAATTGAATGTAGCATATGTAAAAGTTTTGTAGTTAGAAGCTGTGGTGAAAGTTTCCAATATATATAAAAATACATATCTTTCATTCTCTCTATATGTCATATTAGATTTTTTCCAAATATAACAATTTAAACCCCCCAAAAATTTGAATATGTAGCTATATCCACAACTTGAATTAAGATATAAGAAGAATCTTTATAACAATGCTATGTATCTTTATTTTTTAAGCAATTAAAGATGTCTTTTGCATTTTCAACTAAATTGAGACATTCAAAAATCTTATTAACTATAACTAGCCAAACAGAATACTCAGGCACTAACAATCTTCCCTCTCCACATTTTGCCAAGTGATCGAGTTCTTCCTAAAGGGTAATTCGTTGTGTCGCCATCACGTCCTTTTTGCTTGGGCTGTGATGAACCATGCATGACAATCCTCCATTTGGCGTGAAAAGAGAATCTCAAAATCCAAAATCAATTCACACATGTTGAACCCAGCCACAATCCTGTAGACATGCTGACTTTACAATACAGTCAGCCTTCTAGTTTCCTTTACTTTAATCATTATCTGATGTGTAGAACAATTCCAGCCCCTTCATGTGGACACAATTTAAATCCCAGACTGTAAGAAGAGTGGGAAGAATGTTTCCTTTTTACTCTCTTGGCATTCATGTTCATATTTGTTCGAGTAATGAACTCAATATGCAAGACGACTCAGATAAACTAGCTCCACGCTAGCTAGACTAGCTCTACGTCCCATGGGTAAAAGAAAATATAAGATTACAATTCTACTCACACAGGCTCATACAGTATGGAAGAGTCTGTCATAATATTTTAAGAAGTCATTAATAAATTAACATGGATAGGCAACCCCCAAGGACATCCAAATAAACTTTTTAACTGTGTGAGACTTGTATTTTTCGGAAATTTTCATTAGTCTCTTACAATTATAAAAAGAAGGCCACTGACTATTAAAGTAGATACTCTTCCTGTTTTGCAAATAAGGAAGCAAAGATGTGGCGAGACCAACCCATGTGGCTTGTCCATATTCACAGTTTGTAAACATAAGTACCTCTAGCCAAGTCAGTTCTTTCAGATTACAAAAAGATTCTTTCCACCATGCTGGGCTCCTAAACTACTGAAATAAAAATATTATTTTGTCACTGACACACAAGACTGTTAGGAGCACAGCTGCTTGAAATAGTATGTCCTAACAGAGAAAATGACTTGTGCAAATGATAAAACAGTTAAACTACTTTATTTCTCTCACAAAACTGCAGCATACAAGAGTCATGGAACGGCTGGTTTTGCAGCTGGCATGAACACTCCAAAACAGCTGAGAAGAATTTTTTGAATTAAATAAGAGTAAAAAGACCCACTTGACAGATGTAAATTTCTAACAGTGAGATCAGTGCGAGGCCTTCCCGGCAGTCCTCTTGTCCCAGGCGATACCTCAGCATCCTTGCGGGAGGCCCGGGAGAGCTTCTGAAGTTCACTCTCAGACTGGGCTGCCCGCGCCTTTTCTCTCTCCCAACAGTGCAGCACGTTCTGCAGTTCCACTTTCAAAGTGTCTATTAGAGCCTCTCTGTCTGCACATTTAGTGCGTAAATGCCTCAACTCTTTACTGGCATCTGCCAGCTTGTCCTGAAGGTCCTGTTGGAGACACCGAGCAAAAAGATGGTGCAAAGATTATCACACTTAAATGTGAAATGTTAATCAAATGACCTATTCCAAAAAGCTCTTTACAAGAGTTTTCCTTTCAGCTCATTATAAAAAAAAAGAAAAGTTGGTAGTTCAAAAACTTTAAAAGAACATTTAAAATGTAACTCTCCTACATTTACCATAAGAACATTTACTTCCCAATGATATTTCAAACGCCAGTGGAAATCTCAAATACATGACATAAAATTCTGCTTCACTTTTCAGTTCTTACCCTTAACAGATTTCATTCAAGCACACCCATGACAAATAACATGAACCCACACCAAAACATTCCAACTCTGAGAGTTGCCTTAGTATAATTTTTCAAATATGTAGTACATAAAAGCAGTACAAAAAATAAACTGTTGTCCTGGACCTTAGCTGGGTGTGATCTCCGCCCACTACTAAGCATGATATACTTAAAACAATGACTCCACTCCAAAATTATGAAAACTGACTCCAAGCACTGATGTGCTTACATAAGATATGTTGACTGTGTAGCTAAGGTTGGACATCAAATCTTAAAACAATATTTGAATCTATGGTACTATTATTAAATCTGGGAAATGAATTTTTCCTTGAACCAAAATTTCCAATAAAGTTTTTTCAATGAAAAATCATTCTTATTTTGATCAACAATAAAAAAATTTTAAGCAGTATCTAAACATACTTAACAAAAAATAGGAAGATATATTTTCATATAGCTCTCCTTAAAAATATCCCCTAGATAATATTAGTTTCTTAACACAACAGGAGAAAGTTATTCTAAATTATAATACCTTTATATTTTTAGTGTGAGATTCTATCTTCTGTTTGGTAGAGTCAAGTTCATTAGATGCCTTTTCCTTAGCATTATTCATGTTGCTTAGCTGATGAAAAAAACAAATGTAAGTAACTTTTAAAATATTTTCCAAGGGTGGATAACTCAAAAGCTAATCTTTAAATTTTTATGCAATTATCAAATACAAACTTTTGATAGTAATTCAGTCTTAAAAATGTATTTCTTTTGGTTAATTACCTAATTTCTGTCACAAGTTCACATGCTAAAAAGAAAAGCAAGCATGCAAGCTTAAAATGTCAGTGATATTGTTGTGTTTTTACCAGCTATCTGGATAAAGGATTTCATTCTTACTGTAAACAAATATAACTTTATTTTTAAAATCCTACAGGACCTAAATGCCAGAAGGAATGGCATCTATACGGAAAGAAAAAGGACAGAGCAGAAGCCTGTTCTTTCTACATCGTGAGGGTATCCGCGGGTCTCTCGCTCCATATGACAACCTCAGGGTCGGTCACATGCAGCCCTACTGGGAAGGCCTGTGGCAGGTCATCAGTTGGTCCTGCTCTGCTTGTGATTTATTTTCTTTGACAGTTCATTCTTCTTTCTGTCAGACTGCTCTTTTGCTTTCTTTGCAGCCACCCCCTTGGTCTCCCCACTGCTGTCTCTGGCACTGGTTCACAACAAAGCGCATTACTAAGCCAAAGCCTGCTGAGTCGACTTTTCAACTGTGCTGAAGATCATGTGACATTCATCCTCCCAAATAACAATTCGCTGTGGGTAATATGTTCCTACTTACCCTGCAGCTTCCAGACCTAGGCCTCAGAAGAGGTGCATAAACTACTAACAATACAGGCTGTCTTGTCTCACCGGGAAAGACGGCAATGTTTGCTCTCTATAGAAATTTAATTATTCCAGTGGTCATTTTCTTTAGAAGACATTAAGAAAACTCACTTTTGCTTCTTTCTTCACCTTAGCAAACTAAAGTAAAATATGGCGCTTTTGAAATGGGAAATATAAGGGTTTCATGGCCTTTGTATTACATGAAACACAGAGATAAACACAGAGGGATCAATACTAAATCACATGTTTTGTAACTCGTCTTCAGTTAGAAAAATTGTCTACTGTTTTACTAACTGTGTTTAACATAGTTATTTCATATTTTCTAATTTGATAAGATGTAACCAAATAAACTCTTCAATTTTTAAAGCACAAGTTCATAAAACGTTTTGATACCCAAGAAAATCATCAATACACAAATTAAACAATACAAAAGAGAAGATAACATGTACACCTATGCCTAATTCATGTCAATGTATGGCAAAAAACACTACAATACTGTAAAGTAATTAGCCTCCAATTAAAATAAATAAATTTTTTTAAAAAAGAGAGAAGATAAATAGAAGCATGAGTTTTTTCAATCAGGAAACCAAAACCTCTAGGCTACATCAAGCAGATATTTGTTTTTAAAAACTTCTAACAGTCACTCCCTTTAGAGAATGCAAATTAATGTCTTTCTTTTTCAGTAAGATCTCTACAATTTGTAGAACACTTAAGACAAAATATTCAAAAGCCCTAAATGTCCACTACCTATTCCAAATCTCATGAAAACACGTTAACATTTAAATATTATATTAACTGAGTTGCACAGCTTTTTTATTAAATTAAAAGATAAATTATTAAGACCAAAAAGTGACAGTCTTTAGAACTCTGCAAATGGCAGTGTGACAGAAGAGTTACAAAAACAGAAGTGAGACCTGACTTTAGGCCACACTCACAGAGAAAACAGTGACAGACAACTTATTATTTTTTTATCTGTGAGGCTGTCAAATCAACATTCACAATATTTTTGACCTTTGTAACAAGCAAGTAATACGTACTGCTGCAGGCCGAAGGCTATATGTGTGGAGCCAAACAGTGCAAGTGTTACCTCATTAGATGCATCTTCCAGCTTGTTCTGGTAATCTGTCAAGGTACGTCTCAAAGTCTCAAGGACAACAGAGAAGCTGGGAGGTTTATCTTTGTCCTTGTGGATGCCTACAGAAAAATATAGAATGAAAATATACCATTAAAGTCACAAAGAGACAACAGTTAGCTAAAAAGACATCATGATACATGAGTAGACTCTTAATTCTTCTAAGTATACTGCTGTATAGCCAAGTATTAATCGATTTTTACACAAGTGGTCAAATTAAGTTCATAATATATCAAGTACAAATTTATGGCTACTTTGTACCTAAGTCCACCCTGTGGTTTGTAGTAAGATATTTTATTCTTTTTTTCCCCATTTCCAAAGGAACTATAGTATTTGTACATACCTGTCATCCAACAATTAAATAAATAGTCTATACTAAACACTGTTTGGGAGAGTTAAATATACTTACTTTGGTCCCTGTGTTTCTGATCAATCAGGCCTATTTTTCTCAAACAATAATTTCTGAACCCAAGAGCACATAATTTTCTGTTATGCTTAGAAATGATATTCTTCAATCCTTAAAATTCTCAAGTTACAATTTGAAATAAATTATAAAAATACTATTACTATCTACATAGCCCCACATCATGTTTCAATTAAAACTCTTAAAACCAATACTCACTGTAAAAATGTGAGTATTTCCACATTATGCCCTCAAACTATTTTAATTTAGCTAGGACATAAGTTAGTTGAGTTAATCAAGGTCACATGGTTAAATGCAGTTTAAAATATTAATCCAAATCATCAAAAGTTTAGTTTCAAAAACTACTTTAAACTGTTTGCTTATTGTATTACTCATAAACTGTAAAAAAATAAGTTGCAAATTTTAAAACATACTAAAAGTATAACAATTCTCCCTCTCATATTTTATAATCTAAATATTAATATAGATAAGAAGCATTCATAATAACTTTATTATTCATTGATTCATTCATTCAACGGCTGAATGTATTCCTACTGTGTACTAATCCCTGACATTAGGCAAATGGAGGTGAACAAGAGTGGTGGAGTCTGTTCTTATGGGATTTACCATCTAAATAGAAGAGATGAGACAGTAAACAAGTACATAAGCTCATTCATCCATTCCTCAAGTATTCAGTTGTTGGAACTTTAGAGAGAGGAGGGAAGAAGGCAGTAACAAAGGAAAGAAAGGATGAGTAAAGGGGGAAAGTCTTTGGTTAATAACAGAACAACTTTACTTACCTCAGAGTATTAATGATCATTATTGTAATTTTGAACAAAATATTATTAATAAACATTACATTCACCAATGTATAATGTAAACACTATCTGAAGTATGGGTACACCTTAAATTTTCTTAAAGAGAAGAAGAATAATTAACTGAAAAACCAAAAGTAATGTGGAAACAACACACACCCCAGCGAGAGGGGAAAAAAAGAAGACAGTGCCCTCAGCCATGAAAATGAAGGAGACAGTACTCTTCATAATGACTATGAGTTGGAGAGACAACTCATTAAAAATTTTATTAGAGGTCTTACCAAATATATTTTTTTAATTGCTCTCTTGCGCAAGATTAAAAAAAAATGTAATGTATAATTCTTTTCTTTTGCTACTACACAAGCAGGCCATGAATAAATCATTCAAGGACACCCGGGAAATCTGTTAGCTTATACAATAAGGGAGAAAACTTGCTCTTAGAAATCCAGAAGAATAAAAATCACCTTAATATGGTTGTTGAGGTATAAGGGGACAAAATGCCCTCTCCTTACTGACCCATGCAAATCTTATATTCTACATACAATAAGGTCTCTCTGCCTGAAAACGCTTTCACAATAAAGTTCAAATGAGGTGAAAAGTATGCTTTATGTCCTGGCCACCCTCATTATAAAAAGAAGTACTTACTGGTACCTTAACACGACAATGTTCACAAGCAAAAAGAAAGGACCCAGGAGCTTACTGACTAAAATGTGGTTCAACCTAATAACGTCCTAATCACTGCACTATTAGCACCCCAAACAATTATTAAACGATCTCATCAGTGAAAGGACTGAAAACTCACAGATAAAGAACAGTAATAAATAAATAAACAAAGTACAATTTTAACAATAGTCATAAATGGTTTTTCAAAGGTCAAAGTGCAAATGAAGAACAGCATGTGTCACGACCATTTATAGTACCACTACGCCAACTCAGAATCTTAGTTCCTCTGTCCTTGTCCCTGTCCACATATGTCTCTTTACAGGGGTGCCAAGCTGTACTTTCACATCACTGCTGCCTGTCTCAATCTCTTTCTCACTTTTAAGTAGGTTTCAAGTCTGGGTGCTCAGTCGTGTCCAACTCTTTGTAACCCCATGAACTGCAGCCTGCCAGGCTCCTCTGTCCATGGGATTCTCCAGGCAAGAACAATGGAGTGAGTTGCCCTTTTCTTCTCCAAGGTCAAGTCTGGTTTCACCTTGACAAAGCTTTTCCTTGAATTAGTAGCCCACAGAAGGGAGTGAGATGGAAGGAAAGGGTCCAAACCTTCCATTTAAATGTTCCCTTTTGAACAATCTGAAAAACTAAATATTTTTACATGACTCAAATAAACCACTGTTTTTCAGGATGGTATTATCTATCATCTCAGTAACCTACAGTTCCACAGAAGAAACAGTAAATTATAATGACTGAGGTGAGTCTATTTCCTCCACCTTGTCAACCATTCTATCTACTTCAGTATCCTACAAGACCTCAATTATTAAGAAATAATGGACGGGACTTCCTAGGTGGCTCAGTGGTAAAGAATCTGCCTGTCAATGCAGGAGACACAAGTTTGATCCCTGATCCAGGAAGATCCCACATACCACGGAACAACCAAGCCCATATACCACAACTATTGAGCCTGTGTCCTAGAGCCCACAAACCACAACTACTGAGCCCACACACCCTAGAGCCCATGCTCCACAACAAGAGAAGCCCCTGCAATGAGAAGCCCACGTACCACTGGACAGTAGTGATGAGAAGAGAGAGTACTAGAAAGTAACCTAGAGAGTAACCCCTTCTCGCCACAACTAGAAAACAGCCTGTGCAGCAATGAAGACTCAACAACACCCAAAATAAATAAATAAATTTATTTTTTAAAAAATAAATGGACAGAATATAAAATAAAAGACTTTTTAAAAAGATATCTACTATAGAACATGAATAGTCATATTCATCCTCAGAATAGAAAAAATGAAAACAAAACCCTGTTGTTTAATACTGATTTTTAATCATGTAATAAAACACAGAAAATAACATTCAAATGGGTTTTTCACCTGAGAAAATCTAAATATTTAATACAATTATGACTAAGAAAATCTTTTTCATTCTAAAAGCACTGAATATAAACATTTTGTTGGCAGTTATATTTTACAAGCTCAGACTACATTCCATATATTAAACTCATCTTATTTACTGAGATCATAAACATCTTCATTGTCTTGCAAACACTGGTCTCCATCCTGGAGTTTAAAAAAAAAAGGCTTATAACTTCCCTCACATTCGGACAGTATTTATTATGTAAGTCCTACTCACCCACCCACTATGTCCCCAGGAAGAGTCCAAAAATACCTTCTTTACCAAGGTTTAAGAAATGTGTTGGGGGGTGGGGGAAGGGCTGAGCATACTTGATGAGCTCTGTAGCCTAGTGGGCATCTAGGCACAGTAGTTGGAGAGCCATGGAAAATGATGCCACCAAGCTGGGTTCAGTGAAGATCCTGGAATCTCAAGTGACAAGGTCAAGTGGTAGCCTCAACTTACAGCGACAAAATGCATATGGTTATCATAATGGGCAGTGGATTTGAAGTAACAAGCAAAACGGTTTTACCCACAGAGATCACTAGCATTGGCCTCTGATCACAGTATTCCTGGGACTAAAACAGATACGCACTCTACTTGAATGTTACTCGACTCGTATAAATAGAAAAGTTCTGGGTCTGATTACCAGAAGTAGAAGTTAAATCTATACAAAAGACATCTTGGCCCTCAACCAATTCTGACTTGAGTTTGTTCACAGACCAAGTGCCAGTGGATCCCCTTCAGGAAACCGAACAATCCCGCCCCAAAAGATCATACTGCAAATCTATCTCCTAGCCTTCCTCCAAGAAACATGCAACCATTTAGCAGGGGGACCGTGTACTAGGGAAGGGGAGTTACACATACCTCAGATAACTGGACACTGGACTGGAACTGACTTTAATTCCTGGAGAGCTAATATGCTACTGTGGTTCCCTAGTTAGGGGAGGAGCTTATACAAGAAAGCTTTGGTTAAGGTCTAGCTCCAGTGGGCCCGAGGTGAACCCACACAGTTGTTTTCCCACTTCGGAATGTGCTGTTATCAAAGACAAATGCAGAAACTGGCACAATGCCCAGATTAGTTACCTGACCCATGGAATGAGGAACTAACAGAGGAAAACAGGAAAAAAAAGTAAGTGGAAGTCACCAAAACTCTGATCTACCCAAATAGTAAATGAAAAGTAAAGCCACATTCCTAGAGAGATTGCAGAGAGAAGTGCCGCTGTGAAAGATGATAAAGGGTGGTGATTCCAACCACATCAGCATTCAATTCATCTATCTGGCTAGCGCAGAGTACAGATGGGTCTTAAGGAATGACAGTGAATTACTGAAAGCATAATCACACGTGATTCCAATTACAGCTGCAGTTACAGATGTAGTTTCATTGTTGGAGCAAATCAATCCATTTCCTGGAAACTGGAATGAGGCTATTTCTTCTATCCTTTTAATAAATACCACCAAAACAGTTTCTTTCTGCTTGCAGGACCAGCAATGTACCCTCACGACCCTACCTCAGAACCACATCAACTCTAGCATAATCCAGTGTATATAAATCTCCATCAGCTCTCCATTCTGGAAGACATCAAGTGTTCCACTTCATTCTCTACCAAGTTGATCGTATTATTCTGATGGCTTGAGTTTAAGCAGGCCAAGTTTGGCAGGTACTTACAGGTGAATGATAGTGTAAGCTTTTAGAATTTGGTAAAAAAGCAAGCCATCCTCTACAGATAAGTATTCTCTTGAAAATCAGCTTTTGACTTGCTACTGGTCCTTAGCAGACACTGCATTCCCACCCCACAATTTAGCATGTGACCTGAGTTGCCCATGGTAAAATGGTTACTGTCAGATCCACCAATCCCATTAATTTGAGTATTCATGACAGCACTCTATCTCAGAGGAAGGTGGTATATACAAACCTGGGTTCAAACAAATCCTGCAGGCACAACCAAGCTGCATGAATAAGTAATCCAGATTTCCTATTCTTGTTACATTGTTTCTTCTGTCTTAACCTATATCCTGAACCTATAGTTCAGGTTCCCTATAACCAGACAAGTTCCCTATAACCAGTTGACTAATGTCGGCAGGCAGGGCGTGGGGGCGGGTGTGCAGAGAATGGGCTTGTTATATAGATGTTTCTGTATGATGTGCGGATGTTACCCAAAAGTATTGGACTTCCCTGTTGGTCCAGGGGTTACGAATCTGCCTGCCAATGCAAGGGACATATCCTCAGTCCCTGGTCCAGGAAGATCCCACATGCTGTGGGGCAACTAAGCCTATATGCCACAACTACTGAGTCTGCACTCTAGAGTCCAAGCTCTGCAACAAGAGAAGCACCATAATACGAAGTCCACACACCATAACTAGAGAGTAGCCCCCACTAGCTACACTAGAAAGAGACTTCGTGCAACAATGCAGACTCGGAGTGCAGCCAAAACTTAACTCAAAAAAAGTAGACAGCTGCATCATGACAGCCCTATTCAAGGGTGGCCTTGAAGGATGGTGATGAAGCAAATACCCCACCCCATCGCCGTATGCAAAATTTCAGGTACTGGACCTGACTATCATTTTGTCTGGAATGAGAGATGATCAAAGGCACAAATACACACTTATCTGGAGGCAGTAGCTAGCAGATTGGCTGGACGGTCAAGGACTCCAAAAGATGATAGGGAAAACCGGTCCCAAGGTGGTCTGAGCAAGTGTGTGGACAGACCTCTTAAGATGGGCACTATGCCCCAATCAACTGAGGTGGAGGAAGATCTTAATAATTAGGAGGACAAAATGAAGTATTCTGTGGGTGTCAGCTAGCATATTTTCCCAGTCACTTTTCTCCCTGCTCATCTTTGTCACCCCTACAACGCAGGAGTCATAGCAGCAAGAGTGGAGGGAAGGTATGGGCTTGGCAGCATGGATCTTCACTCACCAAGGCTGTCGGGACTACAATTGCTGTTAAGTGCCAGCTCCATCAATACCAAAGACAAACACTGAATCCATGATATGCCACCACTGCTGACTGGCACCAGCCATCTACCTAGTGGCAAGGTGATTATACTGAGTCATTTCCATCATGGAATAAGCAATGCTCATTCTTACTAGGCACTGACTCTGGAAAGGCATTTTCCTTCCTGATAACAATATTTCTGCTGAAATTGTCATCCACAAATTTACAAAATGTCTTATTCACCATCATGTATCCCATAGCATTGCTTCTCACCAAGGAACTCATTTCATAGCAAATTAAGTACTATGGAAATAGGCTCATTTACATAGAATTCACTGGGTTCAATCCTTGGTCAGGGAACTAATATACATGTCACATGGTGTGACCAACAAAAGTTATTTAAAAGTTAATGGACAAACAATCCCACTTCTGTATATCCAAAGGAACTGAAACCAGAGCCTAGCAGAGATATTTCTATACCCATGTTAATAACAGCACTACTCAAAATAGCCAAGAGATGGAAGAAACCCAAAAGTCCATCAACAGATAAATTGATAGATAAAATGTGACAAACACGTAACAATGGAGTCTTGTTGTTCAATCATTAAGCCATGTCCAACTCTTTGTGACACAATGGACTGCAGCATGCCAGACTTCCCTGTCCTTCACTATCTCCCAAAGATTACTCAAACTCATGCCCACTGAGTCAGCGATGCCATCCAGCCATCTCAGCCTCTGTCACCTCTTTCTCCCCCTGCCTTCAATCCTTCTCAGCATCCAGGTCTTTCCCAATGAGTCGGGTTTTCCCATTAGATGGCCAAAGCACTGGAGCTTCTGCTTTGGCATCTGTCCTTCCAATGAATATTCAGGGTTGATTTCCTTTAGGACTGACTGGTCTGATCTCCTTGTAGTCCCAGGGACTCTCAAAGTCTTCTCTGGTACCATAATTTGAAAGCATCAATTCTTCAGTGCTCAGCCTTCTTTATGATTCAACTCTCACATGTGTACATGACTACTAGGAAAACCATAGCTTTGACTAAGGTTTTTTCTATGATTCAAAGCACCTTTGTTGGGAAGGATATGTCTCCACTTTTTAATACACTGTTTAGGTTTGTCATAGCTTTTCTTCCAAGGAGCAAGTGTCTTTTAATTTCATGGCCACAGTCACCATCTACAGTGATTTTGGAGCCCAAGAAAATAAAAGCTGTGACTCTTTCCACTTTTTCCCCTTCTATTTGCTATGAAATGATGGGACTGGATACCATGATCTTAGTTTTTTGGATGTTGAGTTTCGAGCCAGCTTTTTCATTCTCCTCTTTCACCTTCATCCAGAGGCTCTTTAGTTCCTCTTCGCCTTCTGTCATTGGAGTGGTAACATCTATATATCTGAAGTTGTTCATATTTCTCCTGGCAATCTTGATTCCAGCTTGTGCTTTATCCAGCCCAGCTTTCCCATGATGTACTCTGCACAGAAGTTAAATAAGCAGGGTGACAATATACATCCTTGCAATACTCCTTTCCCAATTTTGAACCAGACTGCTGGTCCACATCTGATTCTAAATGTTGCTACTTGATCCACATGCAGGTTTCTCAGGAGATAGGTAAGGTGGTCTGGTATTTCCATCTCTTTAAGAATTTTTCATAGTTTGTTGTGATCCAAATAGTCAAAAGCTTTAGAGTAGTCAGTGAAGCAGTATATGCTTTTCTGGAATTCCTTTTCTTTCTCTATGATCCAACAAGTGTTGGCAATTTGATCTCTGGTTCCTCTGCCTTTTCTAAACCCAGCATGTACATCTGTTAAGTTCTTGGTTCATGTACTACTAAAGCCTAGGTTGAAGGAGTTTGAGCATAACCTTGCTAGCATGTGAAATGAGCGCAACTATATGGTAGTTTGTATATTCTCTGGCACTGCCCTTCTTTGGCACTGGAATGAAAACTGACCTTTGCCAATACTGTGGCCACTGCTGAGTTTTCCAAATTTGCTGACAGATTGGGTGCAGCACTTTAACAGCATCATCTTTTAGGATTTTAAATAACTCAGCTGGAATTCCATCACCTCTACTAGCTTTATTTGTACTAATGCTTTCTAAGGCCCCCTTGACTTCACAGTGGGATGTCTGGCTCTAGGTAAGTGACCATACCATCGTGGTTATCCAGGTCATTAAGACCTTCTTCGTACAGTTCTGTGTATTCTTGCCACCTCTTCTTAATCTCTTCTGCTTCTGTTGGACAATGGAGTATTATTCAGCCTTAAAAAGGAATTCCTGTCACATGCCATAATATGGATGAACCTGGAGGATATTTTGCTAAGTAAAAGATAATATATGATTTCAATATAAGAGATATCTAAAGTAGTCAAATTCACAGAAACAGAAAGTAACATGATAGTTATGAGGGATTTGCTGGCCATAGAGAAGGTGGTAGTTAATTTTATGTGCTTCCCTGGGGGCTCAGTCTGTGAAGAATCTTCCTGCAATGTGGGAGTAGAAGACCTGGGTTTGATCCCTGGGTTGGTAAGATCCCTTGTAGGCAGGCATGGCAGTCCACTCCAGTACTCTTGCCCGAAGAATCTCCATGAACAAAGGAGCATGGCAGCTACAGTCCACGGGGTCACCAAAGAGTCAGACACGACTGAGCAACTAAGCACAGCACAACAAGATTTTATGCGTGAACTTGACTGGGCTACAGGCCCAGATTTTCAGATAAAAATTATCTCTGGGTGTGTCTATGAGGCCATTTCTGGGCGAGACTGACATTTGCATCAGTAGACTGAGTAAAGCGGACTGCCCTCCCCAGTGTGGGTGGGCCGCACCCACTCCACTGAAGGCCCAAACAGAACAAAAGGCTAAGTAAGAAAGGATTCTTTCTGTCCACCTGACTACCTTCAAGCTGGAAATCAGTCTTCTCCTGCCTTTGGACTCAGACTCAGACTGGAACTTAGACCATCAGGTCTCCTGTTTCTCAGGCCTTCGGAGTCAGCCTGGCTCTCCTGGGTCCCCTATTTCTCAGTTACCTTAATTGTGTGATCAGTTAGTGAGCACACTGACTATGTTAGAAATGTTGCGCCCTCTTACTGCGGTCACTCCCTGGATTTCACAAACCAAAGCTATGAGCATGATAAAGCAGGACAAGCTTGGTTTGTAAACCTCAGTGAACTGGGAGGTAAGGGAAGTAAGCAAGAAGAAACTGGCAAATGACACCAAAGGAGACCTGTGTGCTGCTCTTACAGATATCCTCAGTCTCTCAGTAACCCATGAGCCTCTAATTAAAAGGTACAAGTCAAAAGGTGCCTGAGGACAATTAAAAGTCTCAAGAAGATACTAGATCTAGGCAAGAATCCTTTACGAAGGATGGAATGAAGGAGAGATGAGAGGAAAGTACCTCTTGATGTCCTGAGTTTCTTAACAACAGTCCCTGAAGCTGCCCGACTCCTGGGTGATATGTACATACCTAAAGGCACCATATGTTCTTGCTATTATTTCCTAGGGTCCTTCAGCCTCCTCTAGTAGAAAGCAAAAGGATACTTCTGGAGTACTACAAATGGTTTCCTCAAGGAAGGAAAGGTTGAAGAAGGTTGGAGGGGCTTTTCTCTCAGTCAACACAAAAGTCAAGCCACCTGAGGAGGATCCAAGAATGAATTAGAAGAAAAATTTTCTTTCATGAACCTAATGAAGGAAAAGACATTCTAGAGGTGAACCCGTAAAACCATAGTAGGAAGAAACACTTGAGGCAGAAAGACTACATGGGTTCAAAGTAGGAAAGGACTTCTCCCTTATACACATTCTAAGCATTTCTATCAGAAAAAAAAAAAAATGAGTTATGAGCAGCTGTTGTGTAGCAATTTCAGCAGAAAGTAGAAGGCAGAAATAGGAAATAAATGTCCATGATTGATTAAACTGAGGTCATCTTATCTAATAATAGTAAGCAATCAAGGTGGCATTTCCATAAGGCATGAAAGACAGTGACATCATTTCCACTGAAGACAGAAAGCCAGTCTTCTTGGTGACTCTTTATGGACTGCTACCCAAAAAAGCTGCTAAAATCTTGAAAGAGATTCCATGACTACCTTTATAACCTCAAAAATTATCATTTAAAATAGAATATTAACCTACTGTTAACTCATTCATGTTTTTATTCATTGAAAAAAATATTTGAGTGCTTCCTTTGTGCCAAGTATTGTCTACCAGATTAAAACTCTTCAGTAAATGAAAGAGACAAATATCCTTGCCTTCCTGGAGCTTGGATATTGTGGTGGTTGATTTTATTGCCAATTTGACCAGGCTAAAGGATGCCCAGAAAACCAGTAAATCACTTTTGGATGTGTCTCTGAGAGTGTTTCTGGTACATGCTAGCATTTGAATCAGTAGACTAAGTAAAGAAGATGTGCCCTCACCAGTGTGGGTAGGGGAGGTAATATCCAATCTGTTGACTTCCCTTACCTACCCCCACTCTTAGCCCTCTCTTCCTCCAACCCCAAAGAACAAAAGGACAGAAAGGAAAATTCTCTTTTTTCCTAACCTGAGACTTCCATCTTTTTCTGCCCTCAGACATCCTACTCCGGGTTCCTGGGCTCCAGGCGCCCCCAGTTTCTCAGGCCTTTGGACTCACATTAAATTATATTACTGCCTTTCCTGGTCCTTCAGCTTGCAGAGGAAAGATCACAAGATTTCCTAGCCTCTATAACCATGTGTGCAAACTCCAATATGTCCTCTTGTGTGTATCTATATAATCTTATTGGTTCTATTTCTTCAGAGAACCTTGACAATACAGATATAATAAAAAATGCACCACATATTCAGGCAGAAATGCTTAACAGCAATAAGTGCCATGGGGAAAAAAGGGAGAGAGGTAGGCAGGAACAAATTATTTAGTCATTTTTGTGTAGCTGAACCCAAGGTTGACACAGTGGGCAATCATAATTGTTCAGGCTCTTCCACAAAATGTGGAGCAATAAAGTTTATTAATTATATCCCTCTTGGTTAAATGGCAAAAATCCAACTTGAGCTGGTATGAGCAGAAAGGAAGTCCATTATGGTTATATAGAGCTATTTGATAGAAGCCAAGAGCAAGAATAAAATCAAGTTCAAAGCAGGTATGTGAATGAGTCAGGTATCAAAGGGAAGAACTGGCATAGTCAGAAGAGTTCACTAGGAAAAAAATTTAATGAAGATTTTGCAAAAATGTAAGCAGGTTAAGAGAACAAAAAGATGTGATGTGATACCACAAACCAGCAAGACTGGAAGTTCAGTTCAGTCACTCAGTCGTGTCCGACTCTTTGCAACCCCATGAATCGCAGCACACCAGGCCTCCCTGTCCATCACCAACTCCCGGAGTTCACCTAAACTCACGTCCATTGAGTCGGTGATGCCATCCAATCATCTCATCCTCTGTTGTCCCCTTCTCCTCCTGCGCCCAATCCCTCTCAGCATCAGAATCTTTCCAATGAGTTAACTCTTTGCACGAGGTGGCCAAAGTATTGGAGTTTCAGCTTTAGCATCAGTCCTTCCAAAGAACACCCAAACAGGAGATGGCAAGAGTGAAGGTCGACATTCTAGGAACCAGGGAACTAAAATGGACTGGAATGGGTGATTTTAATTCAGATGACCATTATATCTACTACTGTTGGCAGGAATCCCTTAGAATCATGTCAATGTATGGCAAAACAAATACAGTATTGTAATGTAGAATAAAGTATTAAAAAAAAAAAAGAAGAAGAAGAAGAAATGGAGTAGCCATCATGGTCAACGAAAGAGTCTGAAATTGCAGTACTTGGATGTAATCTCAAAAACGACAGAATGATCTCTGTTCGTTTCCAAGGCAAACCATTCAATATCACAGTAATCCAAGTCTATGCCCCAACGAGTAATGCTGAAGAAGCTGAAGTTGAACAGTTCTATGAAAACCTACAAGACCTTTTACAACTAATACCCCAAAAGATGTTCCTTTCATTACAGGGGACTGGAATGCTAAAGTAGGAAGTCAAGAAACACCTGGGGTGACAGGTAAATTTGGCCTTGGAATACAGAACGAAGCAGGGCAAAGGCTAATCGAGTTTTGCCAAGAGAAAGCACTAGTCATAGCAAACACCCTCTTCCAACAACACAAGAGAAGACTTTACAGATGGACATCACCAGATGGTTAGCACCAAAATCAGACTGATTATATTCTTTGCAGCCAAAGATGGAGAAGCTCTATACAGTCAGCAGAAACAAGACCAGGAGCTGACTGTGGCTCAGATCATGAACTCCTTATTGCCAAATTCAGACTTAAACTGAAGAAAGTAAGAAAAACCACTAGACCATTCAGGTATGACCTAAATCAAATCCTTTATGATTATACAGTGGAAGTGAGAAATAGATTTAAGGGACTGATAAACTTAAGATTTAAAGATCTGACAGATAGAGTGCCTGATGGACTATGGAATGAGGTTCGTGACACTGTACAGGAGACAGGGATCAAGACCATCCCCATGGAAAAGAAATGCAAAAAGCAAAATGGCTATCTGGGGAGGCCTTAAAAATAGCTGTGAAAAGAAGAGAGGCGAAAAGTAAAGGAGAAAAGGAAAGATACAAGCAGTCTGAATGCAGAGTTCCAAAGAATAGCAAGGAGAGGATAAGAAAGCCTTCCTCAGTGATCAGTAAAAAGAAATAGAGGAAAACAATAGAATGGGAAAGACTAGAGATCTCTTCAAGAAAATTAGAGATACCAAGGGAACATTTCATGCAAAGATTGGCTCAATAAAGGACAGAAATGGTCTGGACCTAACAGAAGCAGAAGATATTAAGAAGAGGTGGCAAGAATACACAGAAGAACTGCACAAAGAAGATCTTCACGACCAAGATAATCAAGATGGTGTGATCACTCACCTAGAGCCAGACATCCTGGAATGTGAAGTCAAGTGGGCCTTAGAAAGCATCACTACAAACAAAGCTGGTGGAGCTGATAGAATTCCAGTTGAGCTATTTCAAATCCTGGAAGATGATGCTGTGAAAGTGCTGCACTCAATATGCCAGCAAATTTGGAAAACTCAGCAGTGGCCACAGTATTGGAAAAGGTCAGTTTTCCTTCCAATCCCAAAGAAAGGCAATGCCAAAGAATGCTCAAACTACTGCACAATTGTACTCATCTCACACGCTAGTAAATTAATGCTCAAAATTCTCCAAGCCAGGCTTCAGCAATACATGAACCATGAACTTCCAGATGTTCAAGCTCGTTTTAGAAAAGGCAGAGGAACCAGAGATCAAATTGCCAACATCTGCTGGATCATCGAAAAAGCAAGAGAGTTCCAGAAAAGATCTATTTCTGCTTTATTGACTATGCCAAAGCCTTTGACTGTGTGGATCACAATAAACTGTGGAAACTTCTGAAAGAGATGGGAATACCAGACCACCTGACCTGCCTCTTGAGAAACCTATATGCAGATCAGGAAGCAACAGTTAGAACTGGACATGGAACAACAGACTGATTCCAAATAGGGAAAGGAGTACGTCAAGGCTGTATATTGTCACCCTGCTTATTTAACTTATATGCAGAGTACATCATGAGAAATACCGGGCTGAAAGAAACACAAGCTGGAATCAAGATTGCTGGAAGAAATATCAATAACCTCAGATATGCAGATGACACCACCCTTACGGCAGAAAGTGAAGAGGAACTTAAAAGCTTCTTGACGAAATTGAAAGAGGAGAGTGAAAAAGTTGGCTTAAAGCTCAACATTCAGAAAACGAAGATCATGGCATGTGGTCCCATCACTTCATGGGAAATGTGGAAACAATGTCTGACTTTATTTTGGGGTGCTCTAAAATCACTTCAGATGGTGACTACAGCCATGAAATTAAAAATGCTTACTCTTTGGAAGGAAAGTGATGACCAACCTAGACAGCATATTAAAAAGCAGAGACATCACTTTGCCAACAAAGGTCCCTCTAGTCAAGACTATGGTTTTTCCAGTAGTCATGTATGGATGTGAAAGTTGGACTGTGAAGAAAGCTGAGCGCAGGAGAATTCATGCTTTTGAACTATGGTGTTGGAGAAGACTCTTGAGAGTCCCTTGGACTGCAAGGAGATTCAACCAGTCCATTCTAAAGACTGGAAAACCAATACTAATACCATGGAGATGCCTACAGGGTCAAGTGGAGGTAACGCTATCATCATAGACCAACACAAACCACAGCTGTTGAAGAGAACCCGCTTGACAGGAGCTGTAGCCACCAAAAATGAAACCACTGCCAGTAACACATTGGAGGGAATGGGGGAAATAAACACCGTGACATTCTCTGCTTTCCTTTCTTCCTCCACCCTCTTAATCTCCTGCTACTGCGCCTACAATCCAAATCCAACCCCCAGCCAGAGGGCAAAGGAGCCCAGATCATGTAGTCCACAGAGGTCAGCCTCCAGAACAAAGCAGAGACCAGAGGAAAATGATTCCAGGTGGGTAAAAGAATGAACAACCAGCACATTATGGAAACAAAGACCACTATAACAGAACAGAAATCACAAATCCAGCACACAATCCCTTTCCCAGGAACAAGAAGTTCAAAAAAGATGGTTATTGAAAGATGAGAATAAAAAGAATAACTTTATTAGAAGAAACTCTTGTTCTACAGGTTTAGAAATAACTTATGAGTTTCTTTGTTATCAACTATTTAACTTTAAACCTCAAAGGAGACATGACCTCATTATTCTTAGGTTTTCTAATCAACTCTGCACATTGAAGCATTAAGATATGTTATGATAATAATTTAACAATTTTAAAAATCCTTAAAACCATTAAGCAATGACACATCTGAATAATAAAACACTATCACTGACAAAGAAAATTTCTCAAAGCTTTAGCAAAAACAATTGAAAAGTGGATATCTATATTTTTATGTCTCTTTTATACACCTTGATTTTATAGTGACAAACAATGAAGTACTAATGCTTTTGGAAAAAGTTTAAATAAAAACAAACAAAATTAAAAATAGGTAACAGGAAATCTCACTCAATTTCTAACAGTTCTCCAACAGAAATCTGTAGATTCATGTGAATTGGGCCTTGATCATATCTTTCTGGTTTTATAAGGATAACAAACTTTTCTGAACTTAAGCGTTTCCGAAAGAACTTATTTGTCAAATATGCTTGCTTCCTTTAGAAAAACAGTCTTGAAGCCATTTTAAGGAATTGAATTTTACATGCTTTTTGAAAAATATAATTGAGTCAGAAAGCAACTAAATAATTTGAGGCTGACAGTATGCCAAAAGCAAACTGAGATAAAGAAGTGAAAGGACCTAAGTCAAGCTGCTATAGCACAAATAATGGCACACACACACAAAAATTAAGGAAGCAGAAATCATGGAATGGAGAGCATTCATTAGTAACTAATGCTTTTGCTTGATACCAAAATATGTCTACCCGATATACAATCTTTACACTTCTCTATCATATTAAGTGGGCTGATACTAAAACCAAAGCGTTTTACCGAAGCACTCATCTGGAGAGTCTGTACACTGTGGTAGGAAACTGAAGGAGAAAACCAGACTGGAAAGCAGCAGTGAAGAATATGCACTGTTACAGCCTGTGTCCTACATAACCTTTTGAATACATGACCTTTAAGTTGCTGAAGGTTGCCTCAGAATTTGGCTCGGTTTGATGGAAACATCTGTTCCCCTTGCAGGTATACTGTATGGACTTTCTTCTCAGTTGGATCCAGAACACAGCAAGTGAGCCCTTGTCTGTCCAATCACACAGACATCAATACTTGTAAATCAAGTTCGGGTAGGACAACAGCAGGTCCACAGTCCGTCACCCTTTCGCAGCCAGCTAGGCCAACTGACTGCTGTGAGAACTGCTCTTATCATGTCATCAAATCAAAACACGTTGAGATGAGGGACTATAAGAGGCATCTGCAGAATTCCCAAAATGTAGTGACTTTGGAACATTGACAGATGCATCTGTCATTTTATACCTTCAACTAACCTGATGTCCACTGGCCCGACACAGAAAAGCTGTCCAGTACCGATTCCAATTCTTTCACGTTATTTTCACATGTCTCCACTAGAAAAGCCTGGTGCTTCTTAGCCTTTTAATTAAGAAAAAAAATTACACATAATAAGGTCACTCATTATAAGAGTTGCAGATTTTTTGTGTGAATACATAAAGCACAATTAAGTATAAATGAGCTAGTAATTATTCCATTCAAATCTACTATTAATAAACCTCTATCTTAACCATTTCTTTTACTTGGCTTAATGCAACAATGTGTAAGCTCTCAGTAACAACTGACTGAGGCCTCAGGGCCTGACACTATTCTCAATACTCTAACATAGCAATTCTTTCTATCATCACAACAAATCTATGAGGGAAGGGCCATCATTATCTCATTTTACAGATACGGAAATGGAGACACAGAGAAATTGAGGAAAATTTTAAAAGATTATACTTGTAGTCATGTAGCAAATTGCCAGATAATGGTCAAAAGTGAATGCAGTATGACAAATTAGAAGGAACTGTAGCAGACTACTCAAGAGCTGATGGCAGCTTAGATTAGGGTCTTGGCAGAGAAAAGGGGATGTGGGAGCATAAGCGCTGAAGGATGCTGGAGGGGTGCATACTTAGAAGACAGAATGGTCAACCTTGGTAACACTGCCTTGGGTTAGATTACATTGACAGGATTGGGTTGGATTCTATTGGACTGGATTCAGCTGGACTGGAAGAGGAAATGCTCAGATGAAATGAGTAGTCAAGACTGATCCCAAGGTTTCAGACTAGAACTGGGTGGACTTCAGTAGCTGAGTAAGAACCATGGAAGTAGAGGTGGCCTTATTTTGGCTGTTTCTATTTATTTTACTTGTTTGTTTCTGGTGGGTAATGTTAATCATAAATTCTGTTTAGATCATATTCCAGTAAAGCACTTTTAAAAGACTCCCAGCACCAGTAAACTACCTGGCAAATAACACCCTAAATATATTTGAATTTTAAAATAATAAAGTAAAAACTATGAGAGGCAGCTGGATGCAGTGGTGTAAAGCTCAGAAGAGAGGCCAAACATAGGCTTGAGAATCATCTAGGGATGCAAAGCTTGCCGTGAGAGTGTCTGACAGGAAGCGAAAAGAGTCTAGGATAAAGCCTAAGGAACTCAGGAACTTAATACTTGGAAAAGAAAAAGGCAGCAAAAAGACTAGAAAAGGAGGAAGAAAAACAGAAGAAGATAAAGTCATGAAAACCAAAATAAAAGAACATCTCAAGGATAGAGTTATGTCCAGTGTCACAGAATACTCAAGAAAAACAGAGACTAACATGTTCTGTGTTCACTGGACATGGAAGTCTTCGGAGACTGTGATGAAGTCTGCTGTAACTCCTATTAGAACAGGTCAAAGAATGAATAAGCCTGCAATTTTTTTGTCTTAGTGACATATAAGAAATAGAAACAGGAAGTACAGACAAAACACTTTTGGTAACAAGAGAAGGAGAGATAAAGAAAAGGGCAGTAGTTGGAAACAAGAGTGGGACTGAAGAAGAGTTTAATAAGTGAGAAAAAGCATATTTAAAATCTGATGATACAGAGGCACCAGTGAGGCATGCTTACAGCAACAGAAAAAATGGGAGAATAGATATTATAGGACAAAATTCATCATTAAAAGACACAAAACTAATAATCTTTTCTTTGGACATCAGTTCAATTATCACTTTTTGGAAAAGCTATCTTTTACTCCTTGACTATGTCAATTAATTCTACTAGATTCTTCTCAGCACTTATCAGAGTTATGATTCCACATTTATTTGAGAGGTCTTTTGTTAATGTCTATCTCATTGAAAACAAGTTCCGTGAAAGGAGGAAATATTGTCTTTTATTTTTGTCCTTATCAATGTATCCCACAGAAGCAGACAATACTGAGTATATACAATAAGCATTAAATATCATATTTAACATGCTAAAACATGCTATCAACAGAACATTGTTAAATCAATTAGGGTTCATCAACAAAGACTTGTTGATGAAAAAGGAAGTTCTATTACACTAATATACTAATATGGAAAGATCTCTAAGCAATAATGTTGAGTTAAAAACAAAAGAGGAGGTGGAAAATTTATGTTCTACAATAAAATGGAAACAGTGGAAATAAAGTGGAAACAGTGGCTGACTTTATTTTTCTGGGCTCCAAAATCACTGCAGATGGTGATTGCAGCCATGAAATTAAAAGACACTTACTCCTTGGAAGGAAAGTTAGGACCAACCTAGATAGCATATTCAAAAGCAGAGACATTACTTTGCCAACAAAGGTCCATCTAGTCAAGGCTAAGGTTTTTGCAGTAGTCATGTATGGACATGAGAGTTGGACTGTGAAGAAAGCTGAGCGCCGAAGAATTGATGCTTTTGAACTGTGGTGTTGGAGAACACTCTTGAGAGGCCCATAGACTGCAAGGAGATCCAATCAGTCCATTCTAAAGGAGATCAGTCCTGGGTGTTCATTGGAAGGACTGATGCTGAAGCTGAAACTCCAATACTTTGGCCACCTGATGCAAAGAGCTGACTCATTGGAAAAGACCCTGATGCTGGGAGGGATGGGGGGCAAGAGGAGAAGGGGATGACAGAGGATGAGATGGTTGGATGGCATCACTGACTCGATGGACATGGGGTTGGGTGGACTCCAGGAGTTTGTGATGGACAGGGAGGCCTGGCGTGTTGTGAATCAGGGGGTTGAAAAGAGCTGGACACGACTGAGTGACTGAACTAAACTGAACTGAACAATAAAATACTTGATTCAGTGTCTGACTGAAGGCCCCCTGAATTGAGATATAAAACCAAACCAACAAAAACAAAACAAATCCAGACTTCAAGTGTTCTCTATTAGCATACCATTAGTAACATGCTTTCTAATGTTATCATATTATAGAAATCTTAATATATAATTTTATATATAATAAAATTATATTTTGTATACTACAAATGATTTATGTTAAATACATATTAAATATATTCAATTCTAAATTCAAATGGTACTATTATACAACTTATTTTTCCATTCACAGTATGTTTTTAACATCCTTTCCACATCACATTTCTTTAGTTGCACAGCATTCCATTGTTTAGATAAATTAACTTATCCATTGTATCATTAATGAATTTAACCAGTCCCCTACTGCTAAGATTTACAGGTTATTTGCATTTTTCCTATTAATGACAATACTATAAATCCTTACGTGTATACTTGTACATCTTAGAATGCATTCAAGTATATCTACTCAGTAAACTTCTAGAAATAGATTTGATGAGTACAACTCATGTTGTATGTACAACTATTTTCAGATAATTGTTACCAAATTGCTTTCTAAAGTCCTACTGGTATAAATTACCATGAAAAGCATAAGTATTTACTTTCCCATACCTTTACAAGGTAAGCATCATCAACTTCTTTACTGTCCATTTCTTTAATTTTAAATAAGATTAACCATCTTTTCATATCTTTATTAGTAGCTTGTATTTCTTTTTCTGTGAACTGCCTTTTCATGTGTCCATTTCTATATTACACTGCACACATTTTCCTTAGTGATATATTACAGTCCTTTGTAAATTATGAAAACGATCGCTTTGTCACACACACTGCAAATCATTATTGCCAATCTGTCATTTGCCTTTTGACTATATTCTTAGAAACAAAATGTTCCAACTTCTCCATGTGTTCTCTAAAACTTGTTATTGTCCAGTTTTAAAATTGCAGTTATGTGAATGAGTGTGAAGAGTCATTTCATTGTTGTTTTGATTTGCATATCCCTGACTAATGATTTTTGAACATTTTTAACATACTTACTGACCATCTGTACATCTTCTTTGAAGAAATCTCCTTTTAAACCTTTAGCATATTTTTCATTGTTATTTCTCTATTATTCTGAATACAAGTTCTTTATCAGTCACTTGATTTGCAAAAATTTTCTAGCACTTTGTGATTGTGTTTTTACCTTCTATCTTCTGAAGCACAGAAGTATTTAATTTTGGTGAAGTACAATGCATCTATTTTTTGTCACTTGAGCTTTGCTGTGGCTCCTAAGAAAGCATGGCCTAAGATTTTTGTAGTTTTAGCTACTCTATTTGGGTCTATGAACCATTTAACTTTTGTGCAGGGTCCAAATTCACTCTTTGGCTTGTGGATACCCAGTTCTTTCACCACCATTTGTTGAAAACTGCTATTCTTTCTCCCACTGAATTAACTTGGCAGCCTTTTCAAAAACAATTAAACATAATTGTGAGTTTATTTCTAGATTCTCAATTCTTTTCCACTGATATACATGTCTACATTATGCCAATATCACACTGTCTTGACTATTATAGCTTTCTTCAGTTCAGTCACTCAGTCATGTTTGATTCTTTGTGACCCCATGGACTATAGCACCCTAGGCTTCCCTGCCCATCACCAACTCCCAAAGCTTGCTCAGACTTATGTCCATGCAGTCGGTGATGCCATCCAACTATCTCATTCTCTGTCATTCCCCTTCTCTGCCTGCCCTCAATCTTTCCAAGCATCAGGGTCTTTTCTAATGAGTCGGCTCTTGGCATCAGGTGGCCAAAGGATTAGAGTTTCAGCTTCAGCATCAGTCCTTCCAATGAATATTCATGATTGATTTCCTTTAGGATTGACTGGTTTGATCTCCTTTCAGTTCAAGGGACTCTCAAGAGTCTTCTCCAACACCACAGTCCAAAAGCATCAATTCTGTGCTCAGCTTTCTTTATAGTCCAACTCTCACATCCATACATGACTACCAGAAAAACCATAGCTTTGACTAGATGGACCTTTGTCGGCAAAGTAATGTCTCTGCATTTTAATATGTTGTCTAGGTTGGTCATAGCTTTTCTTCCAAGGAGCAAGAATCTTTTAATTTTGTGGCTGCAATGATTTTGGAGACCAAGAAAATAAAGTCTTTCACTGTTTCCATTGTTTCCCCATCTATTTGCCATGAAGGGATCACATGCCATGATCTTAATTTTCTGAATGTTGAATTTTACGCCAACTTTTTCACTCTCCTCTCTTACTTTCATCAAGAGGCTCGTTAATCCTTCTTTGCTTTCTGCCATAAAGGTGGTGTTATTTGCGTATGTGAGGTTATTGATATTTTTCCTGGCAATCTTGATTCCAGCTTGTGCTTCATCCAGCCCAGTAGATGTTTTATCCAGAATTCCTTATGCTTTTTCTATGATCCAATGGCTGCTGGCAATTTGATCTCTGGTTCCTCTGCCTTTTCTAAATCCAGACTGAATACCTGGAAGTTCTCAGGTCACATACTGCTGAAGCCTAGCATAGAGAATTAGGATTATTACTTTGCTAACGTGTGAGATGAGTGCAATTGTGCAGTGGTTTGAACATTCTTTGGCATTGCCTTTCTTTGGGATTGGAATGAAAACTGACCTTTTACAGTCCTGTGGCAACTGCTGAGTACTCCAAATTTGTTGGCATATTGAGTGTAGCACTTTAACAGCAGAGTTTTATAGTAAGCTTTACAATTGGGAAATGCTACTTCTTCAACTTTATTCTTCTTTTACAAGATTATTTTGGCTATTCTAGTGTTTTTAAGTAATCAAATTTGTCAATAATTTGCCTTGAGACTTCTAGATTTTGTGTCATATATTCCTTACTCCAAGATTATAAAACACTTAAATTCCTTTATTTCTACTTTTGATCTTCCTCTTGTATCACTCCTTAATCAATTTAGAATTTGATATAAGAAAAAAGGCAGAGACTCAGTTATACTGTTTCCTTTTATGTACAGCCAGTTATTTCAAATCTATCAGATTATCTATTTTAAAAGCTGGTTTGGCATACTATGATACTGTGATTTATAATAAGGAAATCATACTGGACCTATTCTAAGTCTCTTACATTTCCATATGAATTTTTGAATCAAGTTGTCACTATATGCAAAAAGCCAGCTGAGAATTTGATAGAGACTGCATTGAATGTATATATTGAGGAACATTATTATCTTAACAATAACAATATTAACTCTTATGATCCTTGCAATTTTGCTAAACTTGTTTGTTAGTTCTAATAGTTGTGTGTGTGAATTCCTTATAATTTTCTAATTTTTAGAAACTGTGTACATATTTAGTTACTAAACCCAATAAATAAATAAATAAAGCTTGTGACTCAAAAAAAAAAAAAAAAAAAACTACATGATTTGCAAAGAGTTTACTTCTCTCTTTCCAAAATTAATGACTTTTATTTTTCTTGCCTTGTTGCTCTGGCTGGAACCACCAGTACAAAGTTAGCTAGACATGGTAACAGTATACATCCTTATCTTGTTCCCAGTCTTAAAAAGAAAGCAGCCTTTCACCATCAACCTTGATGTTGGTTTTCACAGATGCCCTTTCTCAGTTGAGGAAGTTCCTTTCTTGTTATTCTATTTATAATTAGCAGTATTCTAATTTTCTATAGAGATATCTGGCTAATAGTCTCATAATATAGCCAATATAAATTTTACTACATCTAATAGGTTTATAAGCCAGATGATGATTGAAAATTTTTCCTTTTCATTGCTTTTTATTGAAGCAGAGTTGATTTACAAAACTGTTAGTTTCAGGTACACAACAAAGTGTTCTTTTCTTTTATATCTGACAAATTTTTTCCTAATAAATTGTTTTGGTTTTATAAATCAAGTCTTCACTCTTCATTCATATAGAGAAAATAGCTGGAACTTTTTAAAAGTGTGGACTACACTTATATTTAGATTTTGTTCTCAAAGCTGTTAGTTCTCTTAATAGACTTTTGATAAGCAAGAAATTTCTAGAATAAAAACACAACCTATCAGCTAAAAAAAACTGCTAGTTGAAAATAAAATGCCAAACCAATATAAAAGACTAAGTTTCTAATTTTTGATTAACATGTTTCATTGTGTGACATAAAGAGGAAGTTGAGGTTAAATGTTAAATTGTTGACTCGACAAATTCTACAGTTCTAAACATTCAAACAAGTTTAAAAGACAAAACTGTGGATAAAAGAACTCCCTTTTTTTGCCTCAGACATAAGTCACAAGAACTCACTTCTTTTTGCCTTAGAATAATTTGCATAAACAGCTTTATTACTGTAGAAATAAAAGTCCCTTACTGCTATGTTTGGGCTAACCAGATGATATTAAGATGAACATACTGATCACTCACCATGAACCCAGGACTACTTTAGATGTCATGATGAATCTAAAACCAGTACAGAGAGGGGACTAAAAATATCAAAATATTCAAAGAAAATGCAGAAACATTTCCGACTGAAAGACCTTAATGTATTATAAAACAGGAGTCACTAGAAAGAACAATGAGCTGACAAAGAGTTATGCTATATTTTCATCTTGGTACACAATTATTTCACACACTGCTAAAGTAAATGAATTTCTGGCTTAATCTGTCATTCTATCATCTTATCTTTCTTTGAGCCTATAAAAACTCATCCCTCACTTCTGCTAATATGCATGAATATCATAAATAGACATGTATGTAAATTAAAATGTCTAATATAAACTTGTGAAAAATATTAAAAAACATATGCATATATTTATATCTAGAAATTGGACAAATGAGTGCTGCTGATCTGCAACAGAAAAGTTGACTCAAACCATAAATAACAATAAAAACAATTCAGTTCAGTTCAGTTCAGTCGCTCAGTCGTGTCCGACTCTTCGCAACCCCATGAATCACAGCACACCAGGCCTCCCTGTCCATCACCATCTCCCGGAGTTCACTCAGACCCACGTTCATCGAGTCCGTGATGCCATCCAGCCATCTCATCCTCGGTCGTCCCCGTCTCCTCCTGCCCTCAATCCCTCCCAGCATCAAGGGGTACTAATAATAAGGTTTAAAATTATAGAAAAAACAGATAGGTAAAAAAATAAATACTTTTATTTAGTCACTAGATTTGCTTAGATTAGTGAAATTAGTTTTTTAAAAACAGGTCAAACTTTTATAGCAGTAACACATAACACTTATCATTTTTGAATGGTTTTGAATTCAAGTAAGCTTTTAAATCAGTTTAAATATATTTTAAGCCATTATAAAAGAATTCTGAGTAAAAACAGAGGAGTATCAGAACCTACAACTGACATCACATAATTATGCTTCACCTTTTCATCTTATCTTCCACTTAGTTTTACAGAGGCAGTCCATTTGTAAGGATTCCAGGAGAGCCTGCTCAGCTAAACTGAATTTGATATGGTTAGCTTTCATCATCATCACCATCTGCAGCTTCTCCTTGATCATAATGACAATAACTAACCTCTCTTACTTCTTCATAAAACAGTTTACTCTTTCTTTCCCGATCTGAGCATTCTATGATCCAACTGCTTATGCCATATTATGAAATGTCACCTTCCCTTACACAGCTACACAATTAATTTATGCCACCATCCAATCTGAATATAGGTTTTGACATATAAACATCTCCTTCTCTCTCTCTTCCTGTCTCTGTTTTTCTCTCTTTCAGACACACACATACACAATACCATTTTATTTCTTCTAAGACTAAAACTGAGGTTTGAATTTTCAAAGTTTAAGATTTTTATATTAATAAATATCAGAAAACTTAATGAAAAAGCTTTATGCCTACATTACAAATTTAGAAAGACAGCCATACAATATACATTTTAATACACAAACACATACACATTAGATAAATACAACTTAACAGTATTAAAACTTTAAGGACCACTAAGAGAGACATGTTTATATTAGGAAAAACAATTCTCATATATAAATACTATTCTATTTTGGGTGAAAAGCAGGAATCAACAAGTTTTTCATAAAAATTCAGAATAGAATAATTATTAGATCATTAGTTTTGAATGCCTCCTGCAAAAATCAGAAACAAGTTTCCTAAAGCAAACCTAACAGATCACTTGATGCAAAAATATTATCAAGAAACACTAACTTTACCTCAAAGCATAGCAATCAAAGCACTTTCCAAAATCCTATCTAACGCTAGCAATCATTATTATTATATAATCAGTCAAGCCCCCAAAGTATAGGGAAAAAATATATACTTGACCATTTTCAATCACAAGTTCTTTAGAGAATAAAATATTCTTTGAGCAAAACCTCATGAGAACTAGAATTCCCTTTTCAATATACGGTCTTCTCCTAGAGCTGTAACTAAATATTACTGAGTGGCAGAGAAACAAATCTCAAGAAATGATGGACTCAAAAATATTTCATTGTAGAAAGCACAAAGCAAATCCTAATAATGCCAATTTGGAAATGATAGCTCCCCTGCTCAAGAGAAACAGATATAAAAACTCACAGTAAGGACTAAAAGACCCAACTGGATCTACTGAGCCTCTGGTGGGCTTTAATAAGCATCAGCACTAAGCAGCTTAAACTAGAAATTCAGTTTCATTTAGTAGCTGATTAAATCATTATTAAATTCAAAGAATTTAAAATTAATAGTTCAATTTTAATCAAAACTTTTTAAAGTCAAATTTAATAGTGTACAACACATAACATCTAGGGATTTTGCTAAATCCCTAGATGTCCTATGTTGAAATTCTATTAATACTATGACATTAAAAACAATAATAATATACTACTCATTTGTTAATCATATCTTCTAAATCCATAAATTGAATAGGAGAAATTTCACAAACATAAAAGCACAATTAATGTTGGCTGTATTTCTTAAATACCAAGAGAAGACTCAACAAACCCAGTTTGAACTTTTCCAAAATTACATTCTATATTTAATTTTTATCTTTTGTAACAGGGGAGTTATCACTTTGCAACCAGTTTATTGACTCTGTGTATCTGACCTAGATGATCTCGATGGTTTCTTTCAGTTCTGAAAAACTAAGCGACCTTCGGTTATGCAATTGTTATTTTTAAGTCTCAAAACTTCCTAAAGTCTTTGCATATTATAATAACTCCTTGGTCTTACTAGTAAATCTATAGAAGAAAATGGCTTTAATTTTCTCTTACAATGCAACAGAGAAAATAAAGACCAAGACTTGAATAATGGCCATGAATGTGACCTAAACTAGAAAACAAGCTGTTAGCTCAAAGGGAGAGGAAAATTACCTGTAGCTAATTTATACTTCCCATCTATATTCTATAAAAGCTGAAACTATTATGTTCGAAAGAAATGTAACTGGGAAAGACACACTAGGGTATGCAGGATCATAGGATGTCATTAAAACAAAATTTTATTCCCAAAGGCAAAAAGTAAAAGCCTCCTCTTATGTCATTCTCTCTTTAGTCAAAAACAATTATGAACTCAAAACAAAAATTACAGACTTTTGAGGACGCAGAACCAAAAAATTCCATTCTTATGGAGTTTTTTTAAATTTAAAAAAATTTAAAATTTTTAATTTGATAGATATCTCTTCAGAGAGAAATTTGTAAGACTACCCTCCCAACTCAAAAGCTACTAACCTACTAAAAATTAAAGGAAATAAATATATATGTACCCAAAAATATATTTATGAAAAGTAATAGATGAATTTTTTATTAAAAAGAAAATACTGTACTTACTATTTAAAGTAACAGCATTTTCATTAAGAAGCTTCACTGGTGGCTTAGATGGTAAAGAATCTGCCTGCAATGCAGGAGACCCAGGAGATCCCTGGGTTAGGAAGACCCCCTTGGAAAGTATTCTTGCCTGGAGAATTCCATGGACAGACTTCTTTATTAAAAAGAAAACACTGCATTTATTATTCAAAGTAATAGCATTTTCAGTAAATAAATTTTACTTAAATATTTTTAAAATTTCATATTATGGTCAAGTAAAGAGACAGAAAGCAACTGTTCTAATAAGAATAAAACAGAACAAGCTAAAAGATAAAGCTAATAATGCATGCTAAGTCACCTCAGTTGTGTCTGAGTCTTTGTGACCCCATGGACCATAGCTCACCAGGCACCTCTGTCCATGGGATTCACTAGGCAAGAATACTGGAGTGGACTGCATTCCCTCTTCCAGGCCATCTTCCCTACCCAGGGATTGAACCCACGTCTCTTATGTCTCCTGCACTGGCAGGTTGGTTCTTTACCACTAGCACCACCTGGGAAACCAAAAAAAAAGCAATGGAAGAAAATAAGACATAAAGCTAAGGGTTTAAGAGAATGAAGAAACAGAGAGGAACATATGAATAGTTAGGCTGAACCATATGAACTGTCAATCACTTAAGCTGCACTTGAATTTGTTTCTGAACATCCCACTGGCTCTTCTACTAGTCAGAACAACAGTGTTTTACAGGTTGAGTGTCAAGGGTTAAAACAAGCAAACAGAGGTTGTGAATGAGCTGCAACTCACCTTTTTTTTTTTCAGACCATCCACCAAACTGAGAAAGTTAAAAAGTAAATACCTGTTGGCACCAAGCAAATTATTTGTAATCACAAAGCATCCTGAGCTCAGCGATGAATTCAGCCGGTCTTCTTTTATTTTCTACCTTGTCACTGGAGTGCTAGAAGGCCAGAGTCAGGAGGACACACACCAACTTGTACTGGTGACTAGGCCTTCACCACGCACTCTCAGTTACAACTCTCTCTCCACACTATCTGATTACAGTATCTAATAAGTAAGCACAGCAAGACTAAGACTCAGCTCAATGACTCTAACAAGTTTTTCTCCACCATGATTCACCTTCCAGAACCAGGAGTGAAGAGGTGGGTTGCCCACGGAATATAGGGTAACACATGGCAGTCAACAGGCACTATAGTATGCTACACAGTGAACAACAACAATCCTTCAAAAACAAACCAAACTGGGTTCTCCTATACATATGATTCTGCAGCATTTTTCTTTCTACTCAGTAATACAGAAAACTTTGGGAGATGGTGAGTGACAGGGAGACTGGTGTGCTGCAGTCCATGGGGTCACAAGGAGTCGGACACAACTTGGCAAATGAACAACAACTGCTACACAGAGAACTCTAAACTTCCTAAAATCCCACATCCAAAGTACTCAAACTACAAATTCAACCAGAGTAAAAGCAATGATATCAATCCCTTAATCAGAACACATTGGATATCCTGAGTTAAATGGAAACAGAGTTCAACATGAGAAGGTATACAGACTTTTGTTAAGGAAAAAGAAGTGTTTCAGTCAATGTGGGTCAAAAATATCAACAACCAGAATGGAAGCAAGGAGATATGAAAATAAATAGCAAGAAGATATGAGAAATAGGAAGCCAAGAGTCCTCTAATATGACTGAAGCAAGACAGATAGAGGAACACCTACCTGTATATAATATTGGATCATTTGAAAATTATAAAGAGTTTAAATGTTATCCCATCATTACTTTTCTAGCTCATCATTCATCATTACCTTTATAACTAGGCAGCACTGATTTGGCCACCACTTCTTAATATAACCCTGAGTTTCTATCTTGTTGGACAAGGAAAGAAAATTCATTTTCCTCAGAAACTAACATCACTAAGAGCTGTGGAATATAATTGAAAGTGAAGTAACCAAGTCTCTGGGAAAGGTATATATGTGGGGAACAAGACAAAGAGGAAACAGGGAACTACTATAAACATTATAGCCTCCCTCCTGAGGTTCCCAACAAACAGCAGAGTAGGAGTATGCTGCATCATCCACATAACCAAATCCATCCAACAAATGTTTACTGAGGCAAGTACTACTGTGGAAACTTGGCATGTAAAACAAAGTTAACATCAATGCACTCTCAATATCTAGGCAGAGGTAATACACAGCAGATTTTGGTGAGATTTATGATAGAGATACTAAACTAAGAATTAAAGAAATATAAACTTGGGAGGGGCAGAACTCTGACTTTAGGTGGATGAAAAAAGGAGAAGAGATGGAACCACAGAAAGCTTCACAGACTGCAAGACATCAGAGGTGTCTTGCATCACCATCACAGGACATTTATGAGTATTAGAAGAAAAGAGAATAAGCATTTCAGACCTGTGGGTCAAAAAATGTGAATAGCCTGAACAAAAGTAAAATGACATGAAGATATATCATGTGTTAGGAAGCCAAGAGTATTTTAATGTGGCTGAAGCAAGATAAAGAGAGGACCACAGCAACAGAAGAAGCTGGAAAAGGTAACATGGAGCCACAAAGAAAAGTGCCTTAGATTACACAGCAAGAAGCTGGGGCTTCTCTGAAAGCAGCAGGGAGATATTGATGGCTTTTTAATAAATGGAAGGTGACAAGAACAGATCAACACTTGAAAAAGATAAATTTGGTGACGGTGTGAAGGTTCGATTATTGGGGAATGGAGACAGAGTGGTCAGGTTCAAAATGATCACAAAGGGAGTCTTTGAAATCATTAGATCCACTGCTTTTAAACCCTAACCCCACTTCCGTGTAGGGAATACTGTTTTACATACTTTAAAAAGGAAAGAAAAACCCCTGAATAAATTTTAAAACATTCTATAATTCAGACATTCTATTAATTCATTTCATTTTTCCAATTATTTCAAAGAAGAGAGATTTTATTATGAATGGCTTTGTGGTAAACAGCATCTAAAACTACTTTCGTACAATTATCTCATGAATGTAGTGAGAAAAATCCTATTAAACATCAAATTTGACCCAATAAAGTAACTGCCATAGGGTTTCCTTTTTATCTTACCATTACAAGCTCTTCCTGTAATTCACTGCAACTTTTCTCATTATACTGGAGTCTCTTCGAAAGGTCTAGAATTACTTTCTTTTGTTCTTCAATTTCTTCATTTAGTTTCTTGTTTTTAGAGAAATACTCTCTTTCTAATCTGAAAGGTTAAAGTGTCAGAGCAGGTTTTTCAAATATGCTTTTATCAGGTCTTACTATACAGCTTTAAAACAAAGGGCAGACGTACTATATATATCATGGTTTCATGACCGAAAGATTTAAAGACCACTTCTCATTTTTGCAAATAAAAAGAATTGTACATTCTTAAATGAAGGACTATAACGTAATAATACCCCCATTTTGATAACAGACATTTGTACTATACCCAAGGCTATAAGCAAAATGGATTTGGTTAGTGTTGATTTACCATTATTTATGATTAACAAACCCTACCCACCACAGTTGAATTAGCTCAGAGACTGCCTCAAAACAGAAAGCAGTCCTATCAAACCATTTTCAAATTAAAGTATATCTTGAGAAATGACACAAATGTTTTATTTCTGAATGTCCATTGGTATAGTGGCATAAAAGTCCAAAAGCAAGGACAACTTTTAACAATCATTCATGTTCACTGTGAAAACATAAATTTCTTTTCAAAGGATGTGCCTGCCTATTTACATTTTGCTCAAGCTAGCATTAACTGAATTTACATTCCTTTTAGACATAAAATGACAAGCAGCTGGAAGTATTTTAGTTCAAAATCT
This sequence comes from Nanger dama, assembly GCA_917880005.1. Lineage (NCBI taxonomy): Eukaryota > Metazoa > Chordata > Mammalia > Artiodactyla > Bovidae > Nanger > Nanger dama. The sequence continues at coordinate 5,622,916 of CAKJTW010000017.1, forward strand.
GCTGTGGTTCAAATTAAAGAGTTGCCACTGTTTTTAATCTGGCATCTTCCTGATAAATGCAGTAGATCAGTTTCCTATAACTTTTAAGCTGTAATATGTGAGGCAAGGTAACTCAGTATAACTAAATCCACGCTGTGGATATAATCAAATGAAGAGCTCATTTTTGAATGGCACATGATCTTACTCTAATCGGTCAACATTTCTTGCTCTAGGGTGGAACAGAGACAAGTCTAGTGCCAACCCTTTGGCATTTCCTTCCTTGAATCAAGAATATTCCAAGACTGGTGATTCCCTGGTGACTCAGTGGTATATAATCCACCTGCCAATGCAGGAGACTCAGGTTCAGTCCCTGGTCCAGGGAGATTCCACATGCCGAGGAGCAACAAAGCCCACGCACCACAACTACTGAGCCTGTGCTCTAGAGCCCAGGAACCGCAACTCCTGAAGCCCCCAGGCCCTGGATCCCGTGCTCTGCAACGAGAGAAGCCACTGTAATGAGAAGCCCATGCCCCACAACTAGAGAGCTGCCCCCACTCACTGCAACTAGAGAAGTAAAGCTTTTTTCTTAAAAAAAAAAAAAAGAGTATTCCATGGTAGGGAGGGTAGAATTTAAACACTTATAGACGGATTAGAGGAGACATTTATATCAACTTCTCAGAAAGCAGAACTAAACAACAAAAATGGATCAAAGTAGAGAAAAGATAAGAATATCGATCCAGGAATCCCAACATATAAATAATATAAGCTCCAGAAACAAAAGGTAAGGAAAATGGAAAGGGAAAAATCAGCAAAGTAAAAATGCAAGAGAATTTCCCAAAAATGAATTATTTAAAACTCTAAAACTGAAAGAGCTCAGTGAGTGCCCAGCATGAATACAAAATAGTCCATGCCAGGCCCATCATCGTGAAGTTTCAGAACACCGTGAACAAAGAGAAGATTCCACGCTGTGTCCATAGAGTACAGAAATACACATTATTAGTATCATTTTATCATGTGCTATAATGTAACATCACTAAACCATTTAAAGACAGGCACCTATGTTTCCAGACTTGGTGGCCACTCTGTGAAAGTTTCCAGAGAAAAGCAAGGACCACAGAGAATAGGGAATCAAATAACTTCAGACTTGTTGATAGAAGAATTGAATAAACAGCCAACTAAACTATGACAAAGGGTAAAGATCAAATACAGACATTTTCAGAATGCAAGTTTTAAAAGTTTTCCTCTGATGTGTAATTCCTCAAGAAATGACTTTACAAGGGAGTAAATCAGACAAGGAAGATGGGCATGAGATTAGTAAAGAAGAGATCCAATATCAAAGAAGCGAAGGGAAAGCTACAGATGATGGTGAAGAGGGGTCCTAAGGATGACTGTGGCACACAGCCTGTAAAACAATCTGTCCAGACAGAAGGCAATGGAGAGAAGAAGCCAACAGTGATACATCTTAGAAGAAACTTACAATGATAGAATTTCTGAGGTGCAGAAAAATGATGAGAGATTTTCAGCTCTGTTAGAGAGTTTAAGAATAATTTATTGATTGGTGCATACAAACTAATCCAACATAAAACGAGATTTTAACTATTCATGCATTTGATCATTCAGCAACTCTTTACTTTGCAGCTCTTGTGTGCCAAGCACTAGTTTGGAGTTCAGGGAAAGCAGTGAGCAAAACAAAGCTCCTCTCTACTACGTAAGACAGACAACAGCAAAAATATAAGAAAACATTGTATAAAGGAAAAATAAATATGAGAGGTCAGAAAATTGTAGAAAAAATATCCCAAAATACAATCCTACTGAAAGGATGGGAGGACGGAAGAAATAAGCATGTGCTAGGGGGTAGAGGTGTACAATAGAGATAAATAAGTAGAGGCCAACAGATAATATCTAGAGATAGAAGTTGAAAAAAATGGCACAACATGCATGTTATTCAGCAATACAAAGTTAAACACCAGAAACAGCTTATAAGAACTGAAAGTAGTTGCTTCAAAGGAGAAGAAACCAGTCACAGAGAGCAGCGTGGTAACAAGACATGGCTTTTCATGAGCTTAACAGTACTATCTCACTTTTTAGATTATGTACAAGTGTTAATTGGCAGGGGGAGTATGACGAAAATTCAAGGAAGCCCCAGTCTCTGTGAATCCAATAGAGAAAAGTCAGGACTTGACAGATGGAGGATTTTGTCAAGAAAAGAAAGGAAAAGGAAACTTGTAGTTAAGATGCCTTCTTTAAAAAAAAAAATGCCTTCTTTGCTACTGGATTCCCATTCTTTTCCTTAAGAGCTCAGATAAGAATTTGACAGCTGTGCAGCTGTTTTAACAAATAGCCATCTTCAGGCTATTTTTCAGCAAGAATATGAACAATATTTGGATTACAATATTTGTTCTTTTTATACTTTTGGTTGATATATTTAGAAAAATGAAGTCCCTAAATACTGAATGGAATAAATTAAATACATTTAGATTAAGTCTGATCAGTATCTTATCTTTGACTAGTGTTATTTTAAACCAAATTTACACTTAAACTAGATTTAAGAATTATGAGGATCTTTTCCCTACCATTGCCAAACAATCAGTTACCACAGTTAATGAAAATCTGATATTTGAAAGAGTTAAAATAAAAGATTATTGAAAGACTTTCATTTTACACTGCAAGTTTTCAATGGAAAAAAATTTACAATTAAGAAACTTTATTAAGGAAATATAGAGTATATATATTCTACCTAAAATTACACATTATATATTTGATAATATAGCCTGTTATTGTTCAAATTCCTAGCTGAGTTCTTTGAAAGGTACCTTTAATACATAATAATTTTATTTGTTATATTATTACATGTAATATTCAATATATGCTGCTGCTGCTGCTAAGTCACTTCAGTCGTGTCCGACTCTGTGCGACCCCATAGACGGCAGCCCACCAGGCTCCCCGGTCCCTGGGATTCTCCAGGCAAGAACACTGGAGTGGGTTGCCATTTCCTTCTCCAATGCATGAAAGTGAAAAGTGATATGCTAAAATATATACACATATTCCATCTAATACACATGTATGTGTGTGTGCTTGCTCAGTCCCTTCAGTTGTGTCTGACTCTTTGCAATCCCATGGACTGTACAGCTTGCCAGGCTTCTCTGTCCATGAGATTCTCTAGGCAAGAATACTAGAGTGGGTTGCCATGCCCTCCTCCAGGGATACATATGTATATTCTACCTATATATGTATAAATATATATTCTATCAAAAATAGTTTTACATAGGAATATTCACTGTTATGAAACTGTTGACCAAAATTAAAACTCTGAGTAACAGTCTTTTCCTCCTGCCTTTTAATAAGATTCCCACCTAGACCTACCTGGGAGGAAACAGAAATATAAAAACCATAGCCACCTGCAAGGGTCAGATAGCATTTCCTCTAAAACCTCTTATCACCAATTGCTAAATCAGTTCTACCCAACAGGTAAAACAATCTCCTACTCCAGCACTCACTGCTCTCAAAATTGTACACTAAAGGTATTATTTGTAAAGATATTATGGTAAAGGTATTATTTACCCTAAAGACCTAAAATATCAATTCTCACTTTGAAATACATTATCCAAAACTTAGAACTACTTTGAAAAATTAATTCTTGAGAATTTGTGACTCTAAAAGATTTTAAAGAAGATTCCTAAAAAGAATCAAGAATACAAGTAGTCACGTACGGATGTGAGAGCTGGACCGTAAAGCAAGCTGAGTGACGAAGAACTGACGTTTTGAACTGTGGTGTTGGAGAAGACACTTGAGAGTCCCTTGCACTGCAAGGACATCCAATCAGTCCATCCTAAAGGAAATCAATCCTGAATATTCATTGGAAGGACTGATGCTGAAGCTGAAACTCCAATACTCTGGCCACCTGATGCGAAGAACTGACCCATTGGAAAAGACCCTGATGCTGAGAAAGATTGAAGGCAGAAGGAGAAGGGGATGACAGAGGATCAGATAGTTGGATGGCATCACCAACTCAATGGACATGAGTTTGAGCAAGCTCCAGGAGCTGGTGATGGACAGGGAAGCCTGCTATATTGCAGGCCATGGGGTTGCAAAGAGTCAGACATAACTGAGCGACTGAACTGAACTGAACAAGTAGAAAATCAAATAACTTACCTAATCATCCCTCATGTCATCTTATTCCCTCTCAAACCACAGATAAATGGAAAGGAAGTGGCTGTCATATCATATACAATGAAACAGAAGACAGGATAGAGGGAGAGAAGTCAAAGGAACTACCAATAAGCAGTGGGCTTCCATTACTACTTACTGTTTTCTCTTTATTCGTTATTATTAACTTATATTAACAGCACAGTTATATAGGGATGAAGAACAGACAAGGGACATTATGTTAAAGCATTGAGGATTGTTAGTTTAGTTGGAATACATAACTAGTATTTAGTTTCTGCTTATTGGAACACAAAACTTAAGTAAAATTTTAAAAGCACCAAAAACACAGGTAATAGCCAAACAAATTCAAGGAAAAAATTTGCTCTGGGGTCCAATTTTTAAAGTACACAGATTAAAATCTTACAGCTTAAAAGTAAGTAGATATTTTAAAATTCTTCTAAGTTAATTTGCAGGACTCATATCTTCAGTATATGTGATAAAGAATCATCTACCACTGTTTTGAACTTTCCAAGGCAGAGAGCTTACTAGTTCCCCCAAAGAAGCCCATTATTTTATTGTGGGAAAGCTTTGATTGTTGGGAGTACAGTCTAACTTCTTACAGTTTCACTAGTAGGTCATAATCATTACCTCAAAGCAACAGTAAAGAGGCCTGTGCTATATACTACATAAAGGCCCTTCAAACATATTTAAATGTGCAGATTATTTGGTTCAAAGGAAACAAAAGGGTACAAGTCCTTAGAATAACATTTACAGAATATCATTCTGTAACCATTCTAGAAGAAGCAAGAAAACTCAGTAAAGAATTACTCATTCAATGTATATAAGCATTACTAATAAAGATGATGCTGTGAAATGCGGCACTCAATATGCTAGCAAATTTGGAAAACTCAGAAGTGGCCACAGGACTGGAAAAGGCCAGTTTTCATTCCAATTCCAAAGAAAGGCAATGCCAAAGAATGCTCAAACTACCGCACAATTGCACTCATCTCACATACTAGTAAAGTAATGCTCAAAATTCTCCAAGCCAGGCTTCAGCAATACGTGAACCGTGAACTTCCTGATGTTCAAGCTGGTTTTAGAAAAGGCAGAGGAACCAGAGATCAAATTGCCAACATCTGCTGGATCATCGAAAAAGCAAGAGAGTTCCAGAAAAACATCTATTTCTGCTTCATTGACTATGCCAAAGCTTTTGACTGTGTGGATCAGAATAAACTGCAAAATTCTGAAAGAGATAGGAATACCAGAACACCTGACCTGCCTCTTGAGAAATCTGTATACAGGTCAGGAAGCAGCAGTTAGAACTGGACATGGAACAACAGATGGTTCCAAATAGGAAAAGGAGTACATCAAGGCTGTATATTGTCACCCTGCTTATTTAACTTATATGCAGAGTACATCATGAGAAATGCTGGACTGAAAGAAACACAAGCTGGAATCAAGATTTCTGGGAGAAACATCAATAACCTCAGATATGCAGATGACACCACCCTTATGGCAAAAAGTGAAGAGGAACTAAAAAGCCTTTTGATGAAGATGAAAGTGGAGAGTGAAAAAGTTGGCCTAAAGCTCAACATTCAGAAACATGGACATCACGAGATGGTCAACACCGAAATCAGATTGATTATATTCTATGCAGCCAAAGATGGGGAAGCCCTATACAGTCAACAAAAACAAGACCAGGAGCTGACTGTGGCTCAGATCATGAACTCCTTATTACCAAATTCAGACTCAAATTGAAGAAAGTAGGGAAAACCGCTAGACCATTCAGGTATGACCTAAATCAAATCCCTTATGACTATACAATGGAAGTGAGAAATAGATTTAAGGTCCTAGATCTGATAGAGTGCCTGATGAACTATGGAATGAGGTTCATGACATTGTACACTAAGGTCCGTCTAGTCAAGGCTATGGTTTTTCCTGTGGTCCTGTATGGATATGAGAGTTGAACTGTGAAGAAGGCTGAGCGCTGAAGAATTGATGCTTTTGAACTGTGGCATTGGAGAAGACTCTTGAGAGTCCCTTGGACTGCAAGGAGAGCCAACCAGTCCATTCTGGAAGGAGATCACCCTGGGATTTCTTTGGAAGGAACGATGCTAAAGCTGAAACTCCAGTACTTTGGCTATCTCATGTGAAGAGTTGACTCATTGGAAAAGACTCTGATGATGGGAGGGATTGGGGGCAGGAGGAGAAGGGGATGACAGAGGATGAGATGGCTGGATGGCATCACAGACTCAGTGCACGTGAGTCTGAGTGAACTCTGGAGATGGTGATGGACAGGGAGGCCTGGCATGCTGCGATTCATGGGTGACAAAGAGTCGGACACAACTGAGCGACTGAACTGAACTGAACACATTTTTAAATTTTTCAGACTTCAGCCTTTCAAGTGCCATCTTTATCATTTCTGCCATACAACTCTAAACAATACTTTTTCAAATTAACTCATGTTATAAGTTAAATGAAGTATTTTAAAAGGAAACTTTATATTACATCTGTAAATGGAAAACCATTATCTGCCATAAGTAGAAATGAACATTAAAATAAATATATAACTAACGTATTGACCTATTATCATGTTATATACCAATGGTGGTACACATTTCTCTCTCTGAGAGGAAGTGGCTTAAAACATGTACTATTATTTTTGGAAACATGGTGAGCCACTATAAACTTCTTAAAGCATTTTACAGGACGTTTCAGATGAAAGAGTTCTGAACTGAAAAAGATTAAAATCAATAGGAGTCAGGAAGATCCTGACCTTCCCACTAATAGCTATGTGTCCTTACCCTCTTGAGGATCAATTTTCACATCTGTAAAACAGAGATAAAAAACTGTAGCTACCTCATAGGGCACTAAATAAATCAGACAAAGCCATGCAATGCTAGGTATGAAGTGAGCCACATACATGCTAGCCCCAGTAGCAGTATTACGCCTACTATTATTTTTACAGCTTGAGAAAATCTCAAACATTATCCATTTACCACATAGCTCACTTAGAAGACCCTGAAGTCAAGGCCTTAAAGATACTGTATTACATCAGCAAACACAATATAAAAATACATTAACATATTTACTTTCTAGTATAAGAAAGTATTTCTGCATTTCTGAGACTACTTGGAATTGCCATAATGCTTCAAAACCCAATAGAGCACTTCTATATTTACCCACTACTATACATTCATACTCACGTAGATTTCATAAACTCTTAATATTAATTTAGAGAGTTGTACAGTATAACACTTACACGTTTAGTTTTGCAAAGCTCTCCTGTGCATTATGCTTTTCTCGCTCATATGCACTTTCAACTTCTTTGAATTCATTCTTGATCATTTCCAAATCGGCAACAGCTTCTGCTTGGCTGGCCTTCTCTACCTGCAAAGCTCCTTCAAGGTCTCGAATCCGTAACTATCAGATGACAGAAAAGTAATTGAAGCAAGCAAGGAAACACTTGTACCAATCTCAAATTGAATAGAATACTTTATCAAACAGCTGATTATCATTCATCTAAACCAGTCTTTCTTTCTGGTTTTCATTTAAAACAAGGGAAGTAAATAAGAGGCAGTTTATTCCCTTTCTCAACATGTGTAGTAGAAAAGAAGAGTGGAAGAATACAGACTTGACTGTGCTACGAAAAAGGACAGGCAGACACAATGTAACCCATCCCATCAAAGTGCCTAATTTTGATCTAGTAGCTCATTTGGACACTCCTTTATAAACATAATAAATTAAGTGGTTTTTGAAAACTGGAGGAAGTATCCTTCCCCCTCTTTTGAGAAGCATTATTATACGGACATCTTTATAAGCCTAAACAAAGCTAATAGATCTTTTTATTCTTGGGGATTTCTTACTGTAGAAAAGTAAAATTTTATTATCAAACAACACTATTTGACTAAAATATTTATATGTGTAATAATATGATATCTGGGATTTTTTTCAAAATAATCTTGGAATGAAGAGTAGAAGAGGGTTAATAGCCAAAACACAACTGGCCTGTAAAGCAAGTCCTGAAGCTGAGTGATCAGTACACAGGGAGTTCGTTTTTACTTTTCTCTCTACTTTTGTATGTACTTGAAATTTTACACAATAATCTAGATTTCCTGCCAACAGTAGAATAGATAAAAGTGCACACACACAGAAGAATAACTTATAGCTGTAAAAGGCAACAAAATAACTTCTGAAAAGTTCTCCAGGTGGTTCTCTATGTAGTGTTAACATACACTGGGAAAAGCAAAGTCCAGATCATTATACGTAGTACGCTGTATTTGGGAGGGAAAAAAAAAAAAACAACAAGAAAAATAGCAGGCAAGCGAGGTAAACAACAGGAGGGACAATAATTAAATAAATTTTTGACCACTTAATTTTGTTTTGATTTTTGAACTACATGGATATTTTATCTTTTCAGAAAATTAAGTACAGAATTAAAAAAAATAGTTTGCTAAAGCTCAAAACAGGAGAGAGGTAGGGAAAAAGTGCTTTAACTAGACAGAAAATGTGCTTTAGAACCTTAAGACTCAGGTTTGAGTCACAGCTCTACAAATAAACTTAAGTGCCCTTTGGCATGTTAAACTCAAAACACCTGAGGATCCTCATCTGTAAACAGTAAATAATAATAAAAAGAATATACAGACTGTACAGGGTGGCTACAAAGATGTAATGGGGCAATATCTATTTAATATTAATATGTATTTAACATTAAATATACGTACATAATAATTATTTACTAAGTATTTAGATAAATATTTACTAGGTACTTAATATGTGCCAGGCAATGAGCCAGTGCTCATGATATATGATACAATTATCATGTCTACAATTATACATGATACAATTATCATGAAAGTACATAGTCTTAGCTCTTGTTGGGAGAGGACAGAGTAGCACAATATGGCAAGTGCTTCCTGTCACAGCAACAGGCCCAAAGGGAACTCTGCAGGACACAAGCCTCCCAGGGATGGCAAAAGACAACCTGAGTTAGGAAAAATGAACTCACCAAGAAAGGAAGCCTGGGAAACGCTGCATAAATAAAGCCACACAAATAATAATCACCAGAATTACTATTTCTAATCATCCAAAATACTTTAATTGAAATATTTGTTCTCTTACACTAAACTAAGGTAGTAGACTAGATATGGCTTATTTATTTTCAAATTTGATCTTTCAAACTTTATTTTTCTTTGTTGTTATATCTAAGTCTATAGAAGAATATACACAGAAAGATCTTAATGACGCAGATAACCACGATGATGAGATCACTCACCTAGAATCAGATATGCTGGAGTGCTAAGTGGGCCTTAATTAGGAAGCATCACTATGAACAAAACTAGTGGAGGTGATAAAATTCTAGATGAGCTATTTCAAATCCTGAAAGATGATGCTGTGAAAGTGCTGCACTCCATATGCCAGCAAATTTGGAAAACTCAGCAGTGGCCACAGGACTGGAAAAGGTCAGTTTTCATTCCAATCCCAAAGAAAGGCAATGCCAAAGAATGCTCAAACTACCTCACAATTGCACTCATCTCACATGCTAGCAAAGTAAAGCTCAAAATTCTCCAAGCTAGGCTTCAAAAGTACGTGAACCAAGAACTTTCAGACGTTCAAGCTGGATTTAGAAAAGGCAGAGGAACCAGAGATCAAAAAACAAACATCCTTTGGATCATAGAAAAGGAAAAAGAATTCCAGAAAAACATCTACTTCTGCTTCATTGACTACACTAAAGCCTTTGACTGTGTGGATCACAACAAACTGTGGAAAATTCTTAAAGAGATGGAAATACCAGACCACCTGACCTGTCTCCTGAGAAATTGGTATGTAGGTCAAGAAGCAATAGTTAGAACTAGACATGAAACAACAGACTGGTTCAAAATTGGGAAAGGGGTACATCAAGGCTATATATTGTAACCCTACTTATTTAACTTCTTTGCAGAATACATCATGTGAAATGCAGGGCTGGATGAAGCACAAGCTGCAATCAAGATTGCTGGAAGAGGGGATTTCCCTGGTGGTCCAGTGGCTAAGGCTCCATGCTCCCAATGCAGGGGGCCAGGGATTCGATCCCTGGTCAGGGAAGTAGATCCCACATGCTGCAACTAAGACTCAACACAGTCAAAGAAATAAATAAAAACAAATGTTATTAAAAAAAAAAAGATTGCTGGGAGAAACATCAATAACCTAAGATATGCAGATGATACCACCCTTATGGCAGAAAGTGAAGAACTAAAGAGCCTCTTGACGAAAGTGAAAGAGGAGAGTGAAAAAGTTGGCTTAAAACTCAATATTCAGAAAACTAAGATCATGGTATCCAGTCCCATCACTTCATGGCAAACAGATGGTAAAACAATGGAAACAGTGACAGATTTTATTTTCTTGGGCTCCAAAAATCACTGCAGATGGTGACTGCAGCCATGAAATTAAAGATGCCTGCTCCTTGAAAGAAAAGCTCTGACCAACCCAGACAACACATTAAAAAGCAGAGACATTAGTTTGCCAACAAAGGTCTGTCTAGTCAAAGCTATGGTTTTTCCAGTAGTCATGTATGGATGTGAGAGGTGGACCATAAAGAATTCTGCGTGCCGAAGAACTGACGTTTTGAACTGTGGTGTTGGAGAAGACTCTTGAGAGTCCCTTGCACTGCAAGGACATCCAACCAGTCAATCCTAAAGGAAATCAGTCTTGAATATTCATTGGAAGGACTGATGCTGAAGCTGAAACGCCAACACTTTGGCCAACTGATATGAAGAAACTTACTCATTGGAAAAGACCTGATGCTGAGAAAGATTGAAAGCAGAAGGAGAAGGGGAAGACAGAAGATGAGATGGTTGGATGGCATCACCAACTCGATGGACATGAGTTTGAGCAAGCTCCAGGAGTTGGTGATGGACAGGGAAGCCTGGCATGCTGCAGTCCATGGGGTCACAAAGCGTTGGACACTACTAAGCGACTGAACTGACTAATGTCTAAATCCAGTGTTTATAAGTAAAATGACATGTCTAGAAAATATTTCTTCTACCTACATCAGTATGTTCTTTCAGAAAATGTGTACATTCAATCACAAATGATAAACCAATCCAACTGAAAGAAAAGTAGACAGACAATTCTGAGTCAGCTCTTTCGAATATGCTTTCTCATTTTTATGATATAATATCTAAACAAATTTAATAACAATACTACATAACTACAGTTTATGATAAGATGGTGATTAATTACAACAACTTAGTTGTCTCACTTGCTTTTAAACTAGTCTGAAATTGAATTTACTGGGTGTACCTCAGAAAACACTTGTGAATATTTCAGTTCAGTTCAGTCACTCAGTCGTGTGTGACTGTGATCCCATCAATCACAGCACGCCAGGCCTCCCTGTCCATCACCAACTCCCAGAGTTTACTCAAACCCATGTCTATTGTGTTGGTGATGCCATCCAACCATCTCATCCTCTGTTGTCCCCTTCTCCTCCTGCCCTCAATCCTTCCCAGAATCAGGGTCTTTTCAAATAAGTTACCTCTTCGCATCAGGTGGCTAAAGGATTGGAGTTTCACCTTCAACATCAGTCTCTCCAATGAACACCCAGGACTGATCTCCTTTAGGATGGACTGGTTGGATCTCCTTGCAGTCCAAAGGACTCTTAAGAGTTTTCTCCAAAACCACAGTTCAAAAGCATCAATTCTTCAGCACTCAGCTTTCTTCATAGTCCAACCCTCACATCCATACATGACTACTGGAAAACCATAGCCTTGACTAGACAGACCTTTGTTGGCAAAGTAATGTCTCTGCTTTTTCATATGCTTTCTAGGTTGGTCATAACTTTCCTTCCAAGGAGTAATCTTTTAATTTCATGGCTGCAGTCACCATCTGCAGTGATTTTGGAGCCCAGAAAAGTAAAGTCAGCCACTGTTTCCCCATCTATTTGCCATGAAGTGATGGGACCGGATGCCATGATCTTAGTTTTCTGAATGAATTTAACTGAGATGACCATTATATCTACTACTGTGGACAGGAATCCCTTAGAAGAAATGGAGTAGCCATAATAGTAAGCAAAAGAGTCTGAAATGCAGTACTTGGATGCAATCTCAGTAACGACAGTATGATCTCTGTTTGTTTCCAAGGCAAACGGTAATCCAAGAGTATGCCCCAACCAGTAACGCCGAAGAAGCTGAAGTTGAATGGTTCTATGAAGACTTACAAGACCTTCTAGAATTAACACCCAAAAAGATGTCCTTTTCATTATAGGGGACTGGAATGCAAAAGCAGGAAGTCAAGAAACACTTGGAGTAACAGGCAAATTTGGCCTTGGAGTGCAGAATGAAGCAGGGCAAAGGATAACAGAGCTCTGCCAAGAGAATGCACTGGTCATAGCAAACACCCTCTTCCAACAACACAAGAGAAGACTCTACACATGGACATCACCAGATGGTCAATACCGAAATCAGATTGATTATATCCTTTGCAGCCAAAGATGGAGAAGCTCTATACAGTCAACAAAAACAAGACCAGGAGCAGACTGTGGTTCAGATCATGAACTCCTTATTGCCAAATTCAGACTTAAAAAAAAAAATTCAGACTTAAATTGAAGAAAGTGGGGAAAACCACTAGCCCATTCAGGTATGACCTAAATCAAATCCCTTATGACTATACAATGGAAGTGAGAAATAGATTTAAGGGACTAGATATGAGAGACAGAGTGCCTGATGAACTATGGACGGAGGTTCATGACACTGTACAGGAGACAGAGAGCAAGACCATCCCCAAGAAAAAGAAATGCAAAAAAGCAAAATGGCTGTCTGAGGAGGCCGTACAAATAGCTGTAAAAGAACAGAAGCAAAAACCAAAGGAGAAAAGGAAATATATACCCATTTGAATGCAGAGTTCCAAAGAATAGCAAGGAGAGATAAAGTCTTCCTCAGCGATCAATGCAAAGAAATAGAGGAAAACATAGAATGTGAATATTTATAGATATATGATTCAAATATACATTTTTGGTTTTTTCTAAGCTATAGCACTAAGCTAAGTATCAAATACTAATTTTTAACTGTATGAATGAAAATATAGATGTAACAATTTTCATTATTATAGCTAATAACTATATATAACTGGTTATACAACTATTGAGTCTGAGTGAACTCCGGGAGTTGGTGATGGACAGGGAGGCCTGGCATGCTGCAATTCATGGGGTCACAAAGAGTCGGACACAACTAAGCGACTGAACTGAACTGAACTGATACAACTATTATGAAAAACCTAAATTTGAATTCAATTTCTTACATGAATTAACTTCAGCCTTATTGCTTATTAATGCTATTTTAAGGAATTCAATCATTTTTTCTAAAAAGAAAAGCTTAACATTTGCTTACATACAGGTGCACTCAAATATATGGGCCTGAGAATTTTGCGAGTAAAAGGCATTTCATTAAAGATAAAAGTAAAAATAATTATAAAATTCTTATGAAATTAGTTGCATCTCACATTAAGACCTGTTTAAATACTAAGATAAAACTCTGCAAATTCTATTAATTAAATTTTAATACAGGAGAAGAGTCCAAGTCTTTTTAAGTCCAAATTAAATGATGGAACTTGGGATTTTTTTAAGATTTAATTTTATGTGAAACTAATTTTAAAGTCTTTATTGAATTTGTTACAATATTGCTTCTATTTTATGTTTTAGTTTTTTGGCCGTGAGGCACGTGGGATCTTAGGTCCCCTACCAAGGATTGAACCTGCACACCCTGCATTGAAAAAGAAAGAAACATCCAGGAAAGTCCCCAGAACTTCGACTTAATGCAACTTTACATAAAACTATTTACAGCAAAGGCTGCAGGTAAGATGTGGTCCACGGCAGTAGTTAACAACCTGCAGCTAAAATGCCTTTACTGATCTTCCAAGTTCCTTCTCGTTCTGTAAGCCCTAGGGAAAAGGACACTTTCCTTAAGATGCCTTCATTCAATTCTCCTCTCAGATTTACTCCTCCTCTTTATTATGCTCCCATAGCACTTCAGGATTTCATATTTCTACCTTTATATCAGCATAGAGGTACACAGGATCTCTGGTAATGGAATGTTTAAGTCCCAAAAGGAGCTCATTCACCTTTATACCTTCCGCTCTCAATATAAAAGTGCATATTTTTAAATGGTTTCAAAAAGAAATCATGCCATGACTGTTGATAAAAAGAACATTCTTATGAGCAAATCCTCCTGTAACAGGCCAGATGGCAAGCATATTAGCCTTTGCAGACTGTGAGTCTCTGTCGCAACTACTCCACTGTGCCAGTGCAGCACGAAAGCCACCATGCACAGGACAAAACTCCACAAGCACCCATCGTGGGTGGGATTTGGTCTGTGGGGTGTAGAGTGCCAGCTCCTCTCTAATAAAGACTATCATCGACTATATCTTTATAGCAAATAGAAAAACACGGGTGAGCGACTTCCCTTTCACTTTTCACTTTCATGCACTGGAGAAGGAAATGGCAACCCACTCCAGTGTTCTTGCCTGGAGAATCCCAGGGACGGGGGAGCCTGGTGGGCTTCCGTCTATGGGGTCGCAGAGAGTCGGACACGACTGAAGCGACTTAGCAGCAGCAGCAGCAGCAGCATCAATATGTTATCAGTTCAAAATGCACACCTTAGCTCTCTGAACATAATGCTGTTTTTCCTAGCTTAATAAGATCCACACAAAAATGTTGTTTACATTGTACCTGAATAATTTCAGAATTAAATTTCGATTCCAAATGGGCTGCTCTTTCTGCTTCAATATTTTCTTCTAATTTCCTCACTCTCAGAGTAGTTGCCTGAAAACATTAAAAGTTTAAACTCATAAACATTGCTATTTAAATTGATTAGAGGCTACTACATTGTAATTAACACATTAGATTACTATAGCCTCATTTTTTATTTGCAAGAGTGTAAAAGTCATACTGTAAAAATCATGCTCAGGGAAAATGCTCCAGAGCTTGCCTTCTTTTTCTTCACTAAGTAATACTTTACACAGTATAATAAATTATACATAATGAAAGTGTAGAACTTGGTAAGTTTTGTGCGTGTGTGTGTATATATATTTATTTATTTATTTATATAGTCACAAAATCGTTGCCATAATCAAGACAGAAAAATGCTTCCATCGCCCCTAAAAGATTCCTTGCGTCCCGTGGCAATCTCTTCATCCACACCCTTGCCACCTTTCCCACACCCTCAAGTGACCAATGATCTGCTTTTAGTCACTACAGATCATTTCCTGCTTTCCAGAATTCAATATAAATTGGATCATAGAGTGTACACTCTTTACTGTCTGGCTTCTTTCTCCTCACAGAATTATTCCCTTCATCCATGTGGCTGCACATGTTAACAGTTCACCTTTTGTTGTTAAAGTGCTCTACTGTTTTGATACATCCCAACTGGTTTCTCAGTTCACCAACCAATGGACATTTGAATTGTTTCCAGTTTGGGCTATACAAACCAACCTGCTGTGAACATTTGTGTATAAATCTTTATCTTTTGTTTCTCTGGGGTCCATAGTGAGGGACAGAATGACTGGGTCAGATGGTAGGTGTACATTAATGCTTTATGAAACTGCCAAACTGTTCCGCAAATTGTTTCCAATCTCACCAACACTTGGCCATGGTGGCATGGTCATCTTTGGAGTTATCCGGGGGCCTGGGTTACACATTCAAATAGGAACATAATGGTATCTCATTTTAGTTTCAATTTTCATTTTCCTAATAACTAATGGCACTGAGCATCTTTCTATATATTTACTTACCATCAGTACATCTCTGTTGAAGTTTCTGCTTAAATCTTTTCCTCATTTTTTAATTGGGTTTTTTTCTCTTATTATTGAATTTTGAGAATTTATTATATAATCTGGATACAAGTCATTTGTTGGATATGTGATTTGCAAATATTTACTCCCAAATATTGTCTACAGCTTCTCTTTTATTCCTGAACATCAGTGTTTTTTACATAGAAGCTTTCATTGTGACAAAGTCTAATTTATTAGTTAGGGCTGTGCGACTAGGCTATGGGACCACCATGCTGCACGTCTCAGGATAATGCTAGTAAAGAAGAGCCACAGCTAGGGTTCTGTCAAATACATGCATCAGTGACAGAGAAAGACACTACTAACTTAATTTCCTTTCTTAGATAAAATTTGGGCTAGAAAGGTCTATATTCATTGTACTTACTCTATCATTTAGCCTTAGCTGAAGGTTTTTAAAATGCTCAGCTTGATTAATTTGATTTTTCCTCTTTTCTCCCATCTTTTCTTTTTCTGCACATAGACAGAGCTGGTAATATATCACAACCAGAGAGAACATACATAAAAATAGGATAATCTAAAAACTAATCAAGCAGTCTGTGGAGAATAAATGACTATACTTTTCTTTGAGCAAAGCATATTCCCATAATGTCTGCTACAGTTCAGAATCTAAACACAAAAGGATGAAAAAAAAAAAATCCAAGTGCCCATCAACTGATGAGTGGATAAACAAAACATGGTATATCCACACAATCAAGTATCATTTGGCCATTAAAAAGGAACTACGTACCAACACATGCCACAACAGAGATTAACCTTGAAAACATACGTTAAGTGAAAGATACCAGATACAAAAAACTACATATTAAATAACATCATTTATATGAAATGGCCAGAATAGGCAAACCAGGAAATCCTAGAGACAGAAGGCTGTTTCTGGTAGCTGGAGACATGGGAAGGGAGGAATGAGCACTGACTGCTAATAGGCATAAAGTTTCGAATTGGAGTGAGAAGGATATTCTGGAGCCAGACAGCAGTAATGGTTTCATAACCCTGAGGTACATACTTTAAAAAGGTGTAGTCAATGATACATATTATATTTCAATTAAAAATATAAGAATCCTTAAGTGCAAGAACTAATGACATTTCAAAGAAGTGACAGCCGTCTATATCCAGCTTCCTGATTTCTGTTAAAGAGTTCCTCTCAATGCTGACTTTGAATCCTTAGAACAAGGGATCTCCACTGCTTGTTCATATAAAGCATGGTATATACCAGAGCAGAAAGATTCTTATGGCTAGACAGATTAAAATCAGTATTATCCTAAGTTGGGCCAACACTAGTAAAAAAAAAAAATTCTTTTAATGTAATGCCACAAGATGAAGTTCCTGTCCTTGAAGAACTAAAGCCAACTTTCTCAATATTCAAAATAGTTGTGTTACATTCTGGAAGCCAGAAGAAGTCTAACAATTGTCAAGGAAATAATCCACAGACATTGAGAATAAAGGTCAAAACAGGCAAAAAAGCTAACAGAGGTCAAAGAGAAGAAACCAGTCTAATAATATTAAAATATTTATATTTTATATTTCATAATCAAAAGGCATTCACATAATTTTATCAAGTGTTATATTTTATTAAAATACAGACTATTCAGTGTTTCCATGATAAGAGTCAACAAGTCTTCATTTTTCATGTACTATTGTCATACTAATATACCTGCTTTTACTCCAAAAGTCAATTGGAGAAGGCAATGGCAACCCACTCCAGTATTCTTGCCTGGAGAATCCCAGGGACAGCAGAGCCTGGCGAGCTACAGTCCATGGGGTCAAAAGAGTTGGACACGACTGAGTGACTAACACATACACACACACTCCAAAGTCAATAGGATTTCTTTTCTGCCTAAACCAAAATCAAACAGGTTGAAATAATAAACCAAAGATCACATTTCATACTTTCCTATTTTAAATGAAACACACAGAAGAAAAATTTATAAACTGTTTATTATTACTAAAACAATCAGTAAAGACAGCAAAAAAAATTTCCTATCTTTAAACGAATTTCTTCAAAGAGTGCATTTTGTTGACACACATAATTAAAATGTTAGTCGCTCAGTCATGTCTCATTCTTTGCAAGTCCATGGACTGTAGCCTGCTAGCCTCCTCTATCCACTGAATTCTCCAGGCAAGAATACTGGGGTCGATAGCCATTCCCTTCTAACAGTATTTTTTTTAATCTTCTAGCCTAGTGAATTAATTCTTTCATCCAGCAGAGGGTGCTAGAGGCACATCAACTTGCTGTTCACAAGTACTTTTCTCCAGTATCACCTAGAGAAGTAACATAACAATCATAATCTGATTCCCATTAGTCTCCCGTCCTAATATAATCAGCAAAGCAAGAGCAGAAAGAATAACAGAATTCAGATCAAAGTACAAAATCCAACACAAATTCATATATGCCACCAGCAAATTTAACTATACAGAAGTTTGCTTGTAATACAAAGATTATACTGTATACTGTCTGTCCCCTAATACTACGAACATCAGAGTTCATTATGTGACAAAAAATGATCACATTTTTTATTATTTATTAGCTGGTTGTCACATCCTTTCTGACTTCAATATACTGCCAAGAGATTTTTACTACAGTAAATTCTACTATTTATTGTACCCAATTTTTTTTAATTTTACGATTTGTATCTCATTAATCAAATAATGGAAAAAGTCAGTTTTCATTACAATCCCAAAGAAAGGCAATGCCAAAGAATGCTCAAACTACCGACAACTGCATTCATCTCACACGCTAGTAAAGTACTGCTCAAAATTCTCCAAGCCAGGCTTCAGCAATACATGAACCGTGAACTTCCTGATGTTCAAGCTGGTTTTAGAAAGGCAGAGGAACTAGAGATCAAATTGCCAACATCCGCTGGACAATGGAAAAGGAAGAGAGTTCCAGAAAAACATTTATTTCTGCTTTATTGACTATGCCAAAGCCTTTGACTGTGTGGATCACAATAAGACTGTGGAAAATTCTGAAAGAGGTAAGAATACCAGACCATCTGACCTGCCTCTTGAGAAACCTGTATGCAGGTCAGGAAGCAGCAGTTAGAACTGGACATGGAACAATAGACTGGTTCCACATAGGAAAAGGAGTACGTCAAGGCTGTATACTGTCACCCTGCTATTTCACTTATATGCAGAGCACATCATGAGAAATGCTGGGCTGGAAGAAGCACAAGCTAGAATCAAGATTGCTGAGAGAAATATCAATAATCTCAGATATGCAGATGATACCACCCTTATGGCAGAAAGTGAAGAAGAACTAAAGAGCCTCTTGATGAAAGTGAAAGAGGAGAGTGAAAAAGTTGGCTTAAAGTTCAACATTCAGAAAACGAAGATCATGGCATCTGGTCCCATCACTTCATGGCAAATAGATGGGGAAACAGTGGAAACAGTGTCAGACTTTATTTTTAAGGGTTACAAGATCACTGCAGATGGTGATTGCAGCCATGATATTAAAAGACACTTACTCCTTGGAAGGAAAGTTGCGACCAACCTAGACAGCATACGAAAAAGCAGAGACATTACTTTGCCAACAAAGGTCCATCTACTCAAGGCTATGGTTTTTCCAGTGGTCACGTATAGATGTGATAGTTGGACTGTGAAGAAAGCTGAACACTGACAAATTGATGCTTTTGAACTGTGGTGTTGAGAAGACTCTTGAGAGTCCCTTGGACTGCAAGGAGATCAAACCAGTCCATTCTAAAGATCAGTCCTGGGTATTCTTTGGAAGGACTGATGCTGAAGCCGAAACTCCAATACTTTGTCCACCTCATGTGAAGAGCTGACTCATTAGAAAGACTCTGATGCTGGGAGGGATTGGGGGCAGGAAGAGAAGGGGACAACAGACGATGAGATGGCTGGATGGCATCACCGACTCGATGGACATGAGTTTGAGTGAGTGAACTCCAGGTGTTGGTGATGGACAGGGAGGCCTGCCGTGCTGTACTTCATGGGGTTGAAAAGAGTCGGACACGACTGAGCGACTGAACTGAACTGAAATCACAATAAACCCAATTAGATAATCTGCTCCACTTAAGAAAAAATGAGTGTTCATTCTTGAATAAGGTAATGTACACAGAAAACAGCATTCTATCATAACACAGGACATGAGCCAATTCCAGTTCAGCAGCAGAACTAACAACCAAACACACCCAGTCCATATTTGTTCCCCACATCACATCTGCTCCCATGGCCTCCACAGGCCTGGTCCAAAGTTTCACAAAAGTCATGAAAACATGCACACAATGAATTTGCTGAGAGACTGGGCAAAACAGTTCCTACTATTATACATTCTTGTCTCCTCAAGTATATATGAACTTAAAGGGATCAGTCAAGCAGAAAAACCTTCATATACGACATGCAGTCTATTAAAATGGACATCAAGAAAAATAAGGGAGGAAATATCACACAAGTACCGCTAATCAGAGATTTTTCAGTAGTGTCCTACATAGGACTGATTCCAAAAAAAACAGTTGTACAAAATTTACCCCAGAATGTAAATAGCTGTGTGAATAGAAAGTAGTTGTTTAACTTTTATTTCAGATTTTATCACCAGATACCTTCCATTAATGAATACTTCTAGAAGTAACCAATATAGTAATAATCCATCTTCAAGAAGGTGATTCCAATGGGTTGATTAATTCTATAATGGTTATTTTAAAGGAACGTATATATATTATATTTTAGTAGTTGTAAATAATATATGTGTGTTAACAATTAGCTATAATACTACCTGTGTGGGGGAAAGCAAAACTAGTTGCTATACTTGGAGTCCTTAAACTAAAGATCTCAAAGAGTTTTATGTTATTAAAAAGATACCTTAAAAAGTCAAAATCTCTAAGGAACAGAATTTATGAGCCACAAATTTTGATCAGCAGCGTAATAATTAATTTATCATCTTTAAAATCATCTTTACTTAAAAATTTCCAGTTTTAAAAATCCGTTATGAACATACATACAAAAATGTGTAATACTTATAAGCACAATAGTATAACCCAGGTGATTTTGTTGCTTATCATTTATAGTTGGTAATCAACACAAACAAGTGTTTAAAAACCATTTCTACAAACACATGATGCCTTTAAAAATATGATTCATATAAGGTTCTTTTCATGGACAATACAAAGGTGCGATCCACTTTCTTCTCCTTTTTCAGTTGAGTATAGTAAAGGAAAAAGCTACACTCTACCTTTCTTTATTTTACCATAATATAGAATATGACTGACAGGAGCAATTCGGAATTGATTTGCAAGCACTGCTCTCTCTCCTCTACAATCTTCCTAAGATTCTTCAGTTCTCTCAAAACTAGGTTTGCATCTTCTCTTTTCTCTTTTCTTATTGAGTTAAGCTTATTTCCCATGATAACAAAAAAAAACCCTCCCTAGTCGTAAAGAGATTTATAAAAGCTACAGATATTTCTTTTTTCAGTTCACTTTTCCCTTGGTTCTCTAGCACCCAGCACCACATTCATAAAATTGGACTGGGAGTTTGTTTTGTTTTGTTTTAATCTAAGAAACCATTGATCCATGTTAAGAAGATTAAGCCACATATATATAAACTTCTTTAGCCCAGGCACATAAAAAAATCACCTTTTCATGAAATGTAACTGCTAAAGCTTCATTAAAATTTAAGTCATTTATTAGGATAAATGTCTATCATATTAGCTGATTTAATTTGCTATTACTGACATTAAATAATGTGCTCTGTTAAACTAAAATTCCAACAATTTTCTCTTTACTATTATTTGATTTTCTATTAATCCTTTTTAAAAATAACACTGATTCAGTTCAGTTCAGTTCAGTCGCTCAGTCGTGTCCAACTCGTTGCAACTCCATGGAATGCAGCACACCAGGCTTCCCTGTCCATCGCCAACTCGCAGAGCTTGCTCAAACTCATGTCCATTGAGTCAGTGATGCCATCCAACCATCTCATCCTCTGTCATCCCCTTCTCCTCTTGCCTCCAATCCCTCCCAGCATCAGGGTCTTCTCCAATGAGTCGGTTCTTCGCATCAGGTGGCCAAAGTATTGCAGTTTCAGCTTCAGCATCAGTCCTTCCAATGAATATTCAGGACTGACTCCTTTAGGATTGACTGGTTTGATCTCCTTGCAGTCCAAGGGACTCTCAAAAGTCTTCTCCAACACCACAGTTCAAAAGTATCAATTCTTCGGTGCTCAGCTTTCTTTAGAATCCAACTCTCACATCCTTACACGACTACTGGAAAAACCACAGCTTTGACTAGATGGACTTTTGTTGATAAAGTAACATCTGTGCTTTTTAATGTGCTGTCTAGGTTGGTCATAGCTTTTCTTCCAAGGAGCAAGTGTCTTTTAATTTCATGGCTGCAATTACCATCTGCAGTGATTTTGGAGCCAAAAAAATAAAAGTCTCTCACTGTTTCCACTGTTTCCCCATCAATTTGCCATGAAGTGATGGTACCAGATGCCATGATCTTTGTTTTCTGAATGTTGAGCTTTAAGGCAGCTTTTTCACTCTCCTCTTTCACTTTCATCAAGAGGCTCTTTAGTTTTTACTTTCTGCCATAAAGGTGGTGTCATCTTCATAGCTGATGTTACTGATATTTCTCCCAGCAATCTTGATTGCAGCCTGTGCTTCATCCAGCCTGGCATTTCACATGATGTACTCTGCATATAAGTTAAATAAGCAGGATGACAATATACAGCCTTGATGTACTCCTTTCCCAATTTGGAACCAGTCTGTTGTTCCATGTCCAGTTCTAACTGTTGCGTCTTGACCTGCATACAGATTTCTCAGGAGGTAGGTCAGGTGGTCTGATTCCCATCTCTTTAAGAATTTTCCACAGTTTGTTGTGATCCACACAGTCAAAGGCTTTGGCATAGTCAATAAAGCAAAAGTAGATGTTTTTCTGGAACTCTCTCATTTTTCGATGATCCAGTGGATGTTGGCAATTTGATCTCTGTGTTGTACCTAGAATTACTAGTTCTTATGACTCCATGCACATGTGCTCACTCACACAGTGATAATAGAATGAAAAACTAGCATAAACTGCTCTCTAGAAATTTAACTTCTCCGTAATTATATCATCTTGTCAAACAGCCAATACAAAATACATTCACTTAAATGTAAAGCAAAAATCTGTAAGGCATCTAAGCATGTGAATTAAAGATAAGTGAAAGGACTGTACTTGTTCGCTTTGTTGTTGTTCAGTCACTCAGTTATGTCTGACTCTTTGTGAGCCCACAGACTGCAGCACGCCACGCTTCCCTGTCCTTCACTGTCTCCCAGAGTTTGCTCAAAATGTCCATTGAGTCAATGATGCCATTCAACCATCTCACCCTCTCTCACCCCTTTCTCTTCCTGCCCTCAATTTTTCCCAGCATCAGGGTCTTTTCCAATAAGCTGGCTCTTTGAATCAGTTGTCTATAAAGTTTTGGAGCTTCAGCTTGAGCATCAGTCCTTCCAAAGAACATTCAGGGTTGATTCCTTTAAGACTGACTGGTTTGATCTCTTTGCTGTCCAAGGGACTCTCAAGAGTCTTCTCTAGCCCTACAGTTCCAAAGTGTTAATCTTCAGCACTCAGCCTTCTTTATGGTCTGACTCTCTCATCCATAAATGACTACTGGAAAAACCATAGCTTTGACTATATGGACCTTTGTTGGCAAAGTCCATTTAGAAAATTCTCTTTTTTTTTGTTGTTGTTTTTTTTAATTAAATTTATTTATTTTTTTAATTACAATACTGTATTTGTTTTGCCATACATTGACACGAATCAGCCATAGGTGAAAATAGAGTAAAAATAGACTTTAGTGTTAGTGTTAGTTGCTCAGTCGTGCCCGACTCTTTGCACCCCATGGACTGCAGCCCACCAGGTTTCTCTGTCCATGAGATTTTCCAGGCAAGGATACTGGAGTTTGGACACCCTCAAAGCTTCAAATTCTCCAAAAGCAGAGACCTGGGATTATCAAAAGTATCCACAGAGTAGCTAAGAAAAATCTCAATGTAAAACAAGCCTAAAACAGTTTTATATTTACAACATTAATCAGTTTAAAAATGAGACACTGGGGCAAGTAAGCATTTTAGAAGAAAAAATCAATTCTGAGTTATCCAAAAACAAATCCTAAAGGTTAGGCATTAGACATTTCCTCAATTGAGTCAAAATTGACTTATCAAGAATCTTACCCACAAAAATCACTGTTACCTAGCACTTCTTCATACCTAGAAGCAATTAAAATGTTTTTAGTGATGATCACAGACTTTTATAGCATCCTAAAGTGACTTCTAAATGATTTTTTAATTCTAAGTATATTTAGAACTTTAACCCTGTTCTAATTCTTTTCTAATAGGCTATCTACAAACATATATTAAAAATGATTATATAAAATATGATTATACTTTCTGAGTCTTCTGCCTCAAAAAGATTTTCAGCACAAAAATCAAGCTAAAAATATTACTTAAAATATAATCTCACTTTCAATAGTTTTTCATTAGCCTTATACAAAATAAGGCCACATGTGGTAAGAGTATGAGTAATTTATCTTTGCCAAGTTCATATTTGGCATTAATAATAAGGAACCCATACCCCATTTTCCTTATTATTAACACCTTACAATCACAAAGCATAAATAACTCACTAAAATGTATAATAGGTCTGACCCTCAGCTTCAGCGCACCGGGAGTTGGGAGTCGGCGCTCCTCCGTGAGGAAGGGGTGAAAAGTTTGTTTTGCAGGCAAGATGGCACCTTGCCGCCCAGACAATGCTCCCACTGCAACTCTGCCGCAGCTGGCCATTCTTTTTCTTCAGTTTCCCTGTCACTGCCCCGGGGCACGAAAGAGCTCTGCTGTCTGGACTGAAAAATGGGGGGCTTACCTGCAAGTGAGAGAGGGGGCATCCACTACTGGCTGGAAATTTGGTGCCGGTCCCAAATTTTTAATGTATAATGTACCTGAATAGGTATTTCCCCAATGATATACAAATGACCAATAAGCACATGAAATGATATTCAGCTTCGTTAGTGATAAGAGAAGTGCAAAGCAAAACCACAAGGTACCATTATACATCCGCTAAAGTGGCTGCAGTTGGAAATAATGATAATAGCAAGTGTTGGTGAGCATCTAAAGACACTGGAACCCTCATACATCGCTGGTGGAAATGAAAAACAGGACTATCACTGTGTAAAACAGTGTGACAGCTTCCCAAAAAGTTAAAAATAGTGTTATCGTGTCACCCAGCAGTTTCACTCCAAGGTGAAACCAAAGACACGTCCACACAAAACACTGTACACAAATGTCTGTAGAGGCATTATCCATAATAGTCAAAAAGTGAAAACAACGTGCGTGTCTATCTCCTGATGAAAGGATACACAAAATGTGATCTTACATCCATACTGCAATAGAGAGGAATAAAGTGCTGATGCGCAATACAACATGGATGAATCCTAACAACATCATGCTAACTGGAAAAACTTATAGAAGACCATATATCGCATGATTCTGTTAACATGAAATGTCCAGAACAGGCTACAGAACCAGAGGTAGATTAATGTCCTTTTAGCATGAGAAGCTGGGAGTAGAGGAGAATGAGAACAGACAAATACACAGAAACAGAAGTAGAGTAATGTCTTTTTAGGATGAGAGGATAGGGAAGAGGAGAGTGCTAGCTCTTGGGTATGGAGTTTCTTACTAACGTGATGAAAACACACTCAGATTGTTGTGATAGTTGTACACCTCTGTGAATATACTAAAGCCCACTGAATTGTACACTATAAATGGGTGAATTTGTAGCATGCAAATGATCTCAATAAAGTTTTTAATATCGTCAGTATGAAAAATTTGACTTCTAGGCATCCACCTCTCCACCTTAACTAGCCCTACAACTACACCTCTCTAACCACTGCACAAACTCACCAACTGGACGTTTATTACCTGGCAACTGTCAGTCTGAACCTAGGCTGGGCATGGAGAGACACGAGGTGGGCAGATCAGGACTAGGAAAGCTGGTACACAAGAGTGAAACCAGGGGAAATTCTGTACACTGAAGAGAATGATACACAGATTTTTCCTCCATTTCCTTCTCCCATTTAATAACCACCAAAGAGGAAACTGGCAGATCACTCCTTGTAGAACTCAAGAAACAAAGAGAAAACACCTATAGACTGTAATATTTCCCCAGTTGCCAATGAAAGATTCAGCACATCTCCTCACTCTACAGTAAGGTTTCCCCAAGACCAATACTTGTATTTGAGTGCTACTCAGCATCTCCAAATGGATGTCTAATGGGCATGCCAATTTTAACATTATCTAAAACCAAACTCCTCACCTTTCTCAAATTTACTCCACTTGCATTCTCGCCCACACTGAGTAAACAGCAGCATCATTCCCCAAAGGCTCAAGCCAAAATCTTTGGCATTATCCTTTATTCCCTTTCTTTTCTTTCACAAGCCAGGTCCAGTGAGTCTGCAAACCCTGCTGGTTCTATCTTCTAAAAATACATACAAAATCTGACCACCTCCTCTACCACTGCTGCTGCTGCTGCTGCTAAGTCACTTCAGTCGTGTCTGACTCTGTGCCCACCAGGCTCCGCCATCCCTGGGATTCTCCAGGCAAGAGCACCGGAGTGGGTTGCCATTTCCTTCTCCAATGCATGAAAGTGAAAAGTAAAAGTGAAGTCGCTCAGTCATGTCCGACTCTTTGCGACCCCATGGACTGCAGCCCACCAGACTCCTCAGTCCATGGGATTCTCCAGGCAAGAGTACTGGAGTGGGGTGCCATTGCCTTCTCCCTCTACTTTGGTCTAAAGCACCACAATCTCTAATTATTTTTAATAGTTTCCTAAGTGGCCTCTTACAATCCGTCTTCCAAAGAGTATACAGACAAATCAGAGGGGACACGTCACTCCTCTCCTCAAAACTGCCCAATGTCTTTATATCTCAGAAAGAAAGCCAAAGTTCTTACAAAATTCCAAAAGACCTTCAAGACTCTATAAAATCTATGTACCATTCAACATACCCTACTAATCTCCTCTCTTGTTCAATACATTTCAACCACAATGGCCTGCTTGCTGTTTCTCATACTTTTCAAGCACATTCACACCTCGTGGCCTTTATACTTTCTATTCCTGCGTCTCCTACATTGATAGGCAGATTCTTTACCACTAAGCCAACAGGGAAGCCCTCCACTGAATTTTTATTGGAACTGCTTCCAACCCATAATATAATTTAGGGAGGATTCATATCTGTACACTGTTAAGTGTTTCCAAAATGTTTCACCATTTTCTCTTAAGACTCTCAGTTATAATTCATAATTTTTAATGTACTTGTTAGCTGTATTTCTATTTTGTCATTGTGGTAACAAAAACATTTTTAGTATCTTATTCTCTGATTATTGCTGGTATGTAAGACGTAAACATAATTATTATATATATTTTCTTCTTGACCTTCTTATTGAATGTTCTTACTGGCAACAATAATTTCAAAGTTGATTTCCTTGACCATTTAGGGTTATTACCATATTATCTAAAAATAATAAGAATCATACCTCTTTCTTTCCAAAAATTATAATTCTTATCATTGTTCTTTTACGTATTTTTGGCTAAAATTCTTGGCACAATGTTAAATGACAGAAGTGAGTTTAACAAGAGTACCTTCAGCATTTTATCATTAAATACTCTTTATAAATGTTTATTTACCTTATAAGAATTATAAATTATGTTTAAGAGTGCTTTATTTTTGAAATAATTTCCCACAAAGAAAAAGAAAATTCTTTTTTAAAATTAACAAGTTACATATCTCTCAAAATTAAAGTGGTTATCAGTATCATTTACCAATAAAAATCACATTTTTTAATTCTTAAATTAATGTTTCTCTCCCATCTAAAGTCTAACTTGAAAAGCATTTCACAAAACTAAGCAGCTACACAGGATTCAAACACTCAAAATTAGAATTTAATATTAGGTAAACAAAGTATTTTCCTGCATTGTTTCCCCAACCCTGTAATGTTAACAGTTACCTTCAAACTTTCCAAATTTTTCAGAACAATTGATTGTTTTAAATGAGTATTTTTAATTAGGAGCAAAATAAAATGTACTCAGATACAAAAGTTTTTAAGGAAGCCAATATTCAATATAAATAAATGTCAAAATACTGTTTTATTGCAGAGAAAAACTTTCTCTGACCTTAAATTACCTACTGCACAACATATTTATGCTATTAAAAAATGAAAAAATATACCTCAAACTCTTTTCTAAGACGTTCCTCTCGTTGAGTACTAAATTCAAGTTCACTTGTTTGTTGCCGTAAAAGGTCAGAGCACTCCATGTGTTCAGCTTCTAATTTTTCTACTTTTTGTGCATATTTTGAACAGCATTATCTTGCTCCTAGAAAATAGTTGATTTCTGCATCATTAAAGTTTATAAACCAACAATGACTAAAATTTAACAAGCAACTAAACCTGTACTTCAGCCATCATAATAGGTTCATTTATATAAGCAAGAGAGGTCTAGATATTATTCAGTGATGTTTCAGAATAAACATGTATTTAACAAGCACTACTGGAGTTCTATAATTAATACACGTTACAACTGAAAATGTATACAGCTTACTATGTTTGCTAGTTCAACTGACCTCTGAGAATATTTACATAAAGTTCAACTGTGATATACTAGGTTTTCCCTTCTCATTAAAATTTTATTTAAATATTTAGTAAAATAAATGTTTATTTCTCCTTTGTGTGATAAGGAATGATTAGCCTGAATACCTAATAATGACCCTTGAGAGATTTTTATGAGTTCATACTTTCTATGCTTAGAGCTTTTAAGTTGCAGCCACTAGATGGCTGTATTTCATTTTCGCTTCAGTTTTCAAGATTTAAATTTTTGCTGTACTACTGAAAGAAAATAGCATCAAGTAGTTCTATTTAAATCTCTCAATCTTCTTTTCCAACTAAAATCAGAAATCAGTTTAATTTTATAGAAGTTCAAATATAAAGTTAACACACATATCAAAGATATTTCCACAGTTAGTAATCTAAATTCAACATTCTCACTTAAGGTCTTTGACAAAGTCCTGTTTACCATTCTTCCCTCACCAGCATCATCTTATTCGGGAACATACACACATATATTACACACAAATATACGTGTTTCCACGTATTCCTAGCCACTCAAAAGTTGTCATCAGAGTCTGAGTGAGAATGCTGCAAGCACCAAATATAATTCTCTATATATAAGATTCTAAGTTTGGAAAGGACCCGGCAGCATAGTCCACAATCAGAGTGAAGAACAAAATTTAAATTCCTTCTCTTCACATTCCCTCATTTATAATTTATGACTCATATTCATATGAACTCTTAAGAATTATTTTCTTCAGGTAATGGAAATTCCTTAACATACAGAAGTTCATCTGCTTATACGTTTTCAATCTTTAAGCTATCATAGATAAGAACAAAGCTGGGTACCACAGCAAGAGTGTGCCAACACTGTCTACAACCAACAGCAGCACTCACAGTTTTTACCATGACTCTCTGGATTCAGAAACAAATGGCATGATGAATAGCATTATGTAATCTGATTACATCATAAAAGTACCTTCATATATGAAAGCATGTTTAAGACCGTTAAGCATACACAAGTATCAGACACCATTATTATTCTATATGATAGGACCTTCTCGTTTAAGCAATATAATAGTATTAATTCAAATCCACTGTTAAATTACATGCCTTCTTCATTTACAGATACATAATCTCCAACTTTAAACCATCTACTTAAGACTATTGTGTATACATTTAAAAGAATAAAGAGCAATTCACAAAGCTAATTACAAAGTAATACAAGTAACTTGAAATTTTAAAAAGTCTATAACCAGGAAAACTTATCTCATAGTGGATGGCAGTTATTTCAAGCACTATTAAATCAAGTAAAAGCTGTTAATATAGTAAGTCTCACAGGATTTATTTATCAGATGACTTGTGATTCCCATTCTATTGATAAATAATATAGAAAGAATACAATCATTCCAAATACTACACTAATGGATCCCCATCATTCCATGTGAGTTTGAATTTAATCCTATAAAAAGAATTGGAAAATGAACTGCTGATCAGTTAGGACTTTTACTTTATGATGATTGACTTATATTAAATATCACTTAACAGACAGCTTTCAAATAAAAGTCTTTCAAGATGTAGATGAAATTCTGACCTAAAAATCACAGTTTTAATGCAGAAGTTGTCATCACTAATATTATGTGATAATTACTATACATTATCGGAGTAGATATAAACATACCTACACAGTTTTTTCTGAAAAAAAATGTTTCCCTCAGGATAGCGTAGTTTTTAGGAATTCTATTCACATTCTATTCACATAATTATGTAAGAAACTTATATTACAGAATTAAGCTAACCGATTACATTAATTAAAATTACCTTGATTAGTTTCCTAATGTTAGACTCACTTGGCATTTCTTATATAAAGGCTTTTTATATTTTATCTTTTTTTCTATTTTGCTATATTCAGTTGGCTAATTTTATATAATATTTTTGCACCTATATTCATGAGACTGACTATAATTATCTTTTCTTGTATCCTTGTCAGTTTAGTGTCAGGATTATCAGTGTCAGGATAACATACTTATCTTTCTTATTCTCTGGTAGAGTTTAAAGAAGACTGAAATTATTTGCTCCCTGACTGTTTCTTTCTGTTCATTCATAGAGCAATATAAGCCTGGGATTTTGACAATGACTCAGTCTAGTTTTCTGCTTCCTTCATCTTTGTTAGTTGGGGAAGGTAGGAGGGTTTTATCTGTTTCAAATATCCACCAGATAATCCTACAGCAAAGATCATGGTTGAAGGAGCTAATACTGAAAAGCTTCCAATAAGTTTTTAGTCCCTCACTCTTAAACACAAGAAAACGTGATATTTTAAAAATTCCCCAACATAAAAGATGAGTTCTAAATCAAACAGGGAGGACAAAAAACACTCCCTGAGAGGAATATATACAAAGAGAAGAAAACTTCAGACTATCTTCAGGGAACATAAACAGTTCCAGAAAAGCAGAGTAAGGACCCCAAAACTTCTTTCCTCCATCACAGCTACAAGAGCACTGGCAAGGACTTCCCTAGTGACACAGTGGGTAAGAATCTACCTGCCAGCGCAGGAGACATGGGTTCAATCCCTAGTCTGGGAAGACTCCACAAGCTGCGGAGCAACTAAGCTCATGTGCCACGACTACTGAGCCAACACTCTATCTTCATCCATCAAGATCAAATTTTTTCATAACAAAAACTAACCAAAGGCTTACAATTTACCTAAGAAGCATTTTATCTATATAAAATCATCTGAATCTCAGTAAGAACAGCAAGTTTTGTGGCATTTAAACTTGCCCCAATTCCACACTCCCTTCCTCCAACTCCTGATGGCCTTGAAAACCAATAGTCTTAATATAACAGCCAAGACATGGAAATAACCTTAATGTCCATCAGTGGATAAACAGATTTTTTTAAATATGGTATATAGCAGACAGATGCATGTGTTTATATATTACATATACAGTTGGCTCTGGAACAGAGCCATGCAGGTTTTTAATGCAACATGGGTATGTGTTTGAACTGCATTGGTCCACTTCTACATAATTTTTTTCAATAAATACTTTGGATAATTTTTTGGAGATTTGTGACAACTTGAAAAACTTCACAAATTGTATACCCTAGAAATGTTTGAAAAAAATTTTTAAGTTAGGTATGTCAAGAATACATAAAACAGATGCAGGTTCTAGTCCATTTTATCATTTACCACTATAAAATATACATAAATCTATTATTAAAAATTAAAATTTATCAAAACGTATCCATATACAGACTGTACATGGCCTCACATTCCAAAGAAATGTAAACATAAAGATGCAATGTTATAACTCCATAAGATTAACTGTAATCATAATGTATGACTGTAATAATTTTGTATCCACCTCCTGTTGCTTTGTTCAAGTGAGCTCAAATGTTACAAGTATCTGCTTAAAATGGGCAGGATGCTAGTCATCTCCACATGAGCAATTCATCTTTCCAGTAAGTTTCATATTTCAGCAAAAAGTGATTGATCAATCTCTCTTTCTCTCTCTCAGTTCTCACTTTTTCACTGTTTAGTGCAATACTATAAACCCTGAATAACACCACGGAACCCATATAAAGTATCACTACTGATGCTGGAAGTGCTCTCTAGAAGCAAAGGAAAACCATGACATAAGAAAAAGTTGAACTGCTTGATAGGTACCATAGCTTCAAGTCTATAGCTGTGACTGCCTGCCTGCCAATCAGTGATGCCATGGCCGCAGCTACAAGAGCAGGTGTGAAAACTCTGCACTTCTGGTGATATATCTTTTTATCTTATACTGAAAAGGCAGCTTTTAGGTGGGTGCAGCATTGCTCTAAGAAAGCCATACCTATAGACTCTAACCTGATTAGAGAAAAGTGAAGTCACTGTATGACTACTTAAAGCAAAAGGAAGGCGAAGGATCTAAAGCTGGAGAGTTTAATGCCAGCAAACAATGGTTTGATAATTTTAAAAGAGGTTTGGCTTTAAAAATGCAAAGATAACAGGAAAAGCAACTTCTGACAACTGGAGAAGCAGCAGATAAGTTCCCAGATTCCTTTAAGAAAATCACTGAGGACTAAGACATGGCACAAATGAACCTATCTACAAATCAGAAACAGACTCACAGACACAAAGAACAGACTTGTTGCTAAGGAGGAGGGGGGAAGGTGAAGATAGACTGGGAGTCTGGGGTTGTTAGAAACTATTGCACTTAGAATGGATAAACAACGTTCTCTTATATAGCACAAGAAGCTACTAATATATCCAATCTCCTAGGATAAACCATAATGGAAAAGAATATTTTTTAAATGTATATATTTTTAAAATCACTTTTCAATCATTTTAAGTCACTTTGTTGTACAGAAGAAATTAGCACAACGTTGTAAATCAACTATAATTCAATTAAAAAAAAAGAAAATCACTGAGGAGAAAGGATATCTGCCTGAACAGGTTTTTAATGCAGACCAAAATGCCTCATTCTAGAAAAAAAATGCCTAAATGGCATTTATTCATAAGGAAAAGAAGCAAGCATATAGGGTTTAAGGCAGGAAGAAATAGACTATCTCTACTGTTCTGTGCAAATGAAGTTGGATCTATGATCAGTTCTGCCCTTATCTATAAAGCTGCTAACCCCTGAGCTGAAAGTCTCTTGGCTGTACAAGGGACAAGAAGACCTAACAAGAAGGCCTAAACAACAAGAGTACATTCTCTAGATTGGGTCCATAGACGCTCTGTCCTTAAAGTCAGGAAATATCTTGCCAGTAAGTGACTGCCTTTTAAAGTTCTCTTATTGAACAAGCCGCCCCCTGGCCACTCAGAACCCCATATGTTTAACACTCAGTTCAGTTCAGTTGCTCAGTTGTGTCCAACTCTTTGTGACTCCATAGACAGCAGGACGCCAAGCCTCCCTGTTCATCACCAACTCCTGGGATTTACTCAAACTCATGTCCATTGAGTAGGTGATGCCACCCAACCATCTCATCCTATGTTGTCCCCTTCTCCTCCCACTTTCAATCTTTCCCAGTATTAGGGTCTCTTCCAGGGAGTCAGTTCTTCACATCAGGTGGCCAAAGGATTGGAGTTTCAGCTTCAACATCAGTCCTTCCAATGAACACCCAGGACTGATCTCCTTTAGGATGGACTGATTCTATCTCCTTGCAGTCTAAGGGACTCTCAAGAGTTTTCTCCAACACCACAGTTCCAAAGCATGAATTCTTCAGCTCTTACCTTTCATACTCCAACTCTCACATCCATACATGACTAATGGAAAAACCATAGCCTTGACTAGACGGACCTTTGTTGGCAAAATAATATCTCTGCTTTTTAATATACTGTCTAGGTTGGTCATAAGTTTACTTCCAAGGAGTAACCGTCTTTTAATTTCATGGCTGTAGTCTCCATTTGCAGTGATATTGGAGCCGAAAAAAATAAAGTGCATCACTGTTTCCACTGCGTTCGCATCTATTTGCTATGAAGTGATGGGACCCCAAAGCCATGATCTTAGTTTTCTGAATGTGTAGAGGTCTGACAGAATGTGGTCTACTGGAGAAGGGAATGGCAAACCACTCTCAGTATTCTTGCCTTGAGAACCCCACGCACAGTATGAAAGGCAAAATGATAGGACACTGAAAGATGAACTCCCCAGGCCAGAAGGTGCCCAGTATGCTAGTGGAGATCAGTGGAGAAATAACTCCAGAAAGAATGAAGGGACGGAGCCAAAGCAAAAACAACACCCAGTTGTGGATGGGACTGGTGATAGAAGCCAGGTTCGATGCTGTACAGAGCAATACTGCATAGGAACTTGGAATGTTAGGTCCATGAATCAGGGCAAATTGGAAATGGTCAAACAGGAGATGGCAAGAGTGAACACAGACATTCTAGGAATCAGTGAACTAAAATGGACTCGAACAGGTGAATTTAACTCACATGACCATTATATCTACTACTGTGGGTAGGAATCCCTTAGAAGAAATGGAGTAGCCATAATAGTCAGCAAAGGAGTCCGAAATGCAGTACTTGGATGCAATCTCAAAAACAACAGAATGATCTCTGTTCGTTTCCAAGGTAAACCATTCAATATCACAGTAATCCAAGTCTATGCCCTGACCTGGAATGCTGAAAAGCTGAAGCTGAATGGTTCTATGAAGACCTACAAGACCTTCTAGAACTAACACCCAAAAAGATGTCCTTTTCATTATGGGGGAATGGAATGCAAAAGTAGGAAGTCAAGAAACACCTGGAGTAACAGGCAAATTTAGCATTGGAGTACAAAATGAAGCAGGCTAGGGCTAGTTGAGTTCTGCCAAGAGAATGCACTGGTCAGAGCAAATACCCTCTTCCAACAACACAAGAGAAGACTCTACACATGGACATCACCAGATGGTTAACACCAAAATCAGATTCATTATATTCTTTGCAGCCAAAGATGAAGAAGCTCCATACAGTCAGGAAAAACAAGACCAGGAGCTGACTGTGGCTCAGATCATGAACTCCTTATTGCCAAATTCAGACTTAAACTGAAGAAATGGGGAAAACCACTAGACCATTCAGGTATGACCTAAATCAAATCCCTTATGACTATACAGTGGAAGTGAAAAATAGATTTGAGGGACCAGATCTGATAGACAGGGTGCCTGATGAACTATGGACAGAGGTTCATGACACTGTACAGGAGACAGAGATTAAGACCATCCCCAAGAAAAAGAAATGCAAAATGGCTGTCAGAGGAGGCCTTACAAATAGCTGGGAAAAGAAAAGAAGCGAAAGGAAAGATATATCCATTTGAATGCAGCATTCCAAAGAAAAGCAAGGAGAGATAAGAAAGTCTTCTTCAGCAATCGGTGCAGAGAAATAGAGGGAAAAAATAGAATGGGAAAGACTGGAGATCTCTTCAAGAAAATTAGAGATACCAAGGGAACATTTCATGCAAAGATGGGCTCGATAAAGGATAGAAGGTGTATGGACCTAACAGAAACCAAAGATGTTAAGAAGAGGTGGCAAGAATACACAAAAGAACTGCACAAAAAAGAGCTTCACAACCCAGATAATCACGATGGTGTGATCACACACATTCACCTAGAGCCAGACATACTGGAATATGAACTCAAGTGGGCCTTAGGAAGCGTCACTACAAACAAAGCTAGTAGAGATGATGGAATTCCAGTTGTGCTATTTCAAATCCTGAAAGATGACGCTGTGAAAGTGCTGCACTCAACATGCCAGCAAATTTGGAAAACTCAGCAGTGGCCACAGGACTGGAAAAGGTCAGTTTTCATTCCAATCTCTAAGAAAGGTAATGCCAAAGAATGCTCAAACTACCACACAATGCACTCATCTCACATGCTAGTAAAGTAATGCTCAAAATTCTCCAAGCCACGCTTCAGCAATAAGTGAACCATGAACTCCCTGATGTTCAAGCTGGTTTTAGAAAAGGCAGAGGAACCAGAGATCAAATTGCCAACATCTGCTGGATCATGGAAAAAGCAAGAGAGCTCCAGAAAAACATCTATTTCTGCTTTATTGACTATGCCAAAGCCTTTGACTGTGTGGGTCACAATAAACTGTGGAAAATTCTGAAAGAGATGGGAATACCAGACCACCTGACCTGCCTCTTGAGAAATCTGTTTGCAGGTCAGGAAGCAACAGTTAGAGCTGGACATGGAACAACAGACTGGTTCCAAATAGGAAAAGGAGTACGTCAAGTCTATACATTGTCGCCCTGCTTATTTAACGTATACGCAGAGTATACCATGAGAAATGCTGGGCTGGAAGAAGCACAAGAAAGTGAAAGAGGCGAGTGAAAAAGTTGGCTTAAAGCTCAACATTCAGAAAATGAAGATCATGGCATCCGGTCCCATCACTTCATGGGAAATAGATGGGGAAACAGTGGAAACAGTGTCAGACTTAATTTTGGGGGCTCCAAAATCACTGAAGATAGTGACTGCAGCCATGAAATTAAAAGACGCTTACTCCTTGGAAGAAAAGTTATGACCAAACTAGAGAGCATATTAAAAAGCAGAGACATTACTTTGTCAGCAATGGTCCACCTAGTCAAGGCTATGGTTTTTCCATGAATCACGTACGGATGTGAGAGTTGGACAATAAGAAAGCTGAGTGCCAAAAGAACTGATGCTTTGGAACTGAGGTGTTGGAGAAAACTCTTGAGAGTCCCTTAGACTGCAAGGAGATACAACCAGTCTATCCTAAAGGAGATCAATCCTTGGTGTTCACTGGAAGGACTGATGTTGAAACTGAAACTCCAATACTCTGGCCACCTGATGCAAAGAGCTGACTCATCAGCAAAGACCTTGATGCTGGGAGGGGTTGGGGGCAAGAGGAGAAGGGGACGACAGAGGATGAGATGGCTGGATGGCATCACCGACTCAATGGATGTGAGTCTGAGTGAGTTGGTGATGGACAGGGAGGCCTGGCATCCTATGGTTCATGGGGTCGCAAAGAGTCAGACACAACTGAGTGACTGAACTGAATTGAACTGAGCTTTAAGCCAACGTTTTCACTCTCCTCTTTCACTTTCATCAAGAGGCTCTTTAGTTCTTCACTTTCTGCCATAAGGGTGGTGTCATCTGCATATCTGAGGTTATTGATATTTCTCCCAGCAATCCTGATTCCAGCTTGTGCTTCTTCCAGCCCAGAGTCTCTCATGAAGCACTCTGCATATAAGTTAAATAAGCAGGGTGACAATATACAGCCTTGACATACTCCTTTTCCTATTTGGAACCAGTCTGTTGTTCCATGCCCAGTTCTAACTGTTGTTTCCTGACCTGCATATAGGTTTCTCAAGAGGCAGGTCAGGTGGTCTGGTACTTCCATCTCTTTCAGAAGTTTCCAGTTTATTGTGATCCACACAGTCAAAGGCTTTGGCATAGTCAATGAAGCAGAAATAGATGTTTTTCTGGAACTCTCTTGCTTTTTCCATGATCCAGCAGATGTTGGCAATTTGATCTCTGGTTCCTCTGCCTTTTCTAAAACCAGCTTGAACATCAGGAAGTTCACGGTTCACGTATTGCTGAAGCCTGGCTTGGAGAATTTTGAGCATTACTTTACTAGCGTGTGAGATGAGTGCAATTGTGCGGTAGTTTGAGCATTCTTTGGCATTGACTTTCTTTGGGATTAGAATGAAAACTGACCTTTTCCAGTCCTGTGGCCACTGCTGAGTTTTCCAAATTTGCTGGCATGTTGAGTGCAGCACTTTCACAGCGTCATCTTTCAGGATTTGAAATAGCGCAACTGGAATTCCATCATCTCCACTAGCTTTGTTCTTAGCGATGCTTCCTAAGGTCCACTTGACTTCACATTCCAAGATGTCTGGCTCTAGGTGAGTGATCATGAGAGAGTCATTTCCTAGGCAGGTTGATAAGAAGTCTAGGGGTACCCAAGGAGAGAAGGCTCTGGAATTCTCAAGGAGGAAGAAAGGACAAACTTTTCCTTCTCTACATTCCTTAGGATTATATAACAACAATGTATTCTGCCATTAAATGTATTCTGCAATGTATTCTGGATTAAACCTTCTGGCTAATTCTGTTATCTTAAAATGTAAATTATGGGAGTAGGTCTGGTGAGGTCTTTACAACCTCCAGACACTCTTTGGATTCATTGGAGAGTATATAACTTCATTACTAACACTAACAAATGGGTACTCTTTCTGCCCCCTTCTGATGCCTATGTTGGAAGCTTTCTCTATTTCCTTTATACTTTAATAAAACTTTATTACACAAAAGCTCTGAGCGATTAAGCCTCATCTCTGGCCCCAGATTGAATTCTTCTCCTCCAGGATCCAAGAATCCCAGCATCATGATTCAAAAACAACCTTTCAATCACACCATCGTGATTATCTGGGTTGTGAAGCTCTTTTTGTACAGTTCTTCTGTGTACTCTTGCCACCTCTTCTCAATATCTTCTGCTTTTGTTAGGTCCATACCATTTCTGTCCTTTATCAAGCCCATCTTTGCATGAAATGTTCCCTTGGTATCTCTCATTTTCTTGAAGAGATCTCTGCTGCTGCTGCTAAGTCGCTTCAGTCGTGTCCGACTCTGTGCGACCCCATAGATGGCAGACCACCAGGTTCCCCATCCGTGGGATTCTCTAAGCAAGAATACTGGAGTGGGTTGCCATTTCCTTCTCCAAGATCTCTAGTCTTTCCCATTTACTGTTTTCCTCTATTTCTTTACACTGATCACTGAGGAAGGCTTTCTTATCTCTCCTTGCTATTATTTGGAATTCTGCATTCAAATGGGTATATCTTTCCTTTTTTCCTTTGCTTTTCACTTCTCTTCTTTTTACAGCTATTTGTAAGGCCTCCTCAGACAGCCATGGATGGAGGTTTCATGACATTGTACAGGAGACAGAGAGCAAGACCATCATCCCAAAGAAAAAGAATTGTTTAGCACTAAAGACACTGAAATGGTCTCCCTGCCCCAAACACAAAATCTCTAATTCAGGTTCTAGATCAGGGGGTCATAAGATCCCCTTCATGAATCACTGCCTTGTTGTGGAGAAGGGGCTTGCATAACTCAATGAAGCTATGAGCCATGCCATGTAAAGCCACCAAAGATGGACGGATCATAGTGGAAAGTTCTGACAATGTGATCCACTGGAGGAGGGAATGGCAAACCACCCCAGTATACTTGCCGTGAGAACCTCATGAACTATATAAAAAGACAAAAAGATACGACACCAAAAGATGAGTCCTCCAGGTCAGAAGGTATCCAATATGCCCCTAAAGCCCCAGAAAGAATGAAGCAGCTGGGCCAAAGTGGAAATGATGCTCAGCTGTGGATATGTCTGGTGATGGAAGTAAAATCTGATGCTGCAAAGAACAGTATTACATAGGAACCTAGAATGTTAGGTCCATAAATCAAGGTAAACTGGAAGTCGTCAAGCAGGAAATGGTAAGAATAAACATCAACATCTTAGGAATCAGTGAATTAAAACAGACAGGAACGGGCAAATTTAATTCTGATGACCATTATATCCACTACTGCGGGCAAGATTCCCACAGAAGAAATGGAGTAGCCCTCAAAGTCAACAAGAGTCCACAATGCAGTACTTGGGTGCAACCTCAAAAATGACAGAATGATCTCGGTTCGTTTCCAAGGCAAACCATTCAACATCACAGCAATTCAGGCCTATGCCTCTACTCCCAGTACCAAAGAAGCTGAAGCTAATCAGTTCTATGAAGGCCTAGAAGATCTCCTAGAACTAACACTTAAAAACGATGTTATAATCATCACTGAGGCTGGAATGCAAAGGAAGTCAAGAGATATCGGGAGTAACAGGCCAGTTTGGCCTTGGGTAAAAAATGAAGCAGGGCAACGGTTAACTGAATTCTGCCAAGAGAACGTACTGTTCATAGAAAACACCCTTTTTCAACAACACAAGAGATGACTTTACACATGGACATCACCAAATGGTCAATACTGAAATCAAAGTAATTAAATTCTTTGTAGCCAAAGATGGAACAGCTGTACACAGTCAACAAAAGCAAGACCGGGAGCTAACTGTGGCTCAGATGACCTGTTTTCTCATAGCAAAATTCAGGCTTAAACTAAAGAAAGCAGGAAAACCACTAAGCTAGCCAGGTACGACTTAAATCAAATCCCCTATAATATGCAGTGGAGGTGATGAACAGATTCAAGGGATGAGAGCTAGTAAACAGTATGCCTGAGGAACAATGGACAGAGGTCGATAATATTCTACAGGAGGCAGCGAACAAACCATCCAAAGAAAAAGAGAAGTAAAAAGGAAATGTGGTTATCCAAGGAGGCTTTACAAATAGTTGAAGAACGAAGAAAAGTGAAAAGCAAGGGAGAAAGGGAAATACACACCCAGCTAAACACAGAGTTCCAGAGAATAGCAAGGGGAGAAAAGAAGGCCTTCTTCTTTGAACAGTGCATAAAAATAGAAGAAAACAACAGAAGGGGAAAGACTAGAGATCTCTTCAGGAAAACTGGAAACAACAAGGGAACATTCCATCCAAAGATGGGTACAACAAAAGACAGAAACAGTAGAGGTATAGAAGAAGTAGAAGAGATTAAGAAGAGATGGAAAAAATACATAGAAGAACTGTGCAAAAAAGATGATAATGATCCAGATAACCACAATGGTGTGGTCAGCCACCCAGAGCCAGACAGTTTGCAGTGTGAAGTCAAGTGGACCTTAGAAAGCACTGCTGTCAATAAAGCTAGTGGGTGCGATAGAATTCCAGTAGAGCTATTCAAAACCCTGAAAGATGATGCTATCTAAGTATGGCACTCAATATGTCAGCTAATCTGGAAGACCCAGCTGTGGCCACAGGAAAAGGTCAATCCTCACCCCAATTCCCAAGAAGGGGTAGTACTAAATGTTCTAACCATCAGACACTTGTACTCATCTCCCATGCTAGTGAGGTCATGTTGAAAATCTTGCATTCTAGGCTTCAGCATTAACGTGAACCAAGAACTTCCAGATACTCAAGCTGGGTTTAGAAAAGGTAGAGAAACCAGAGATCAAATTGCGAACATTTGCTGGATCATAGAGAAAGCACAGTAATTCCAGAAAAACATCTAGTTTCATCAACTACACTAAAGTTTTTGACCGTGTGGATCATAACAAAATGTGAAAGCTCTTAAAGAGATGGGAATAGTGAAGTCGCTCACTCGTGTCTGACTCTTTGCGACCCTGTAGATGTAGCCTACCAGGTTTCTACGTCCATTGGATTCTCCAGGCAAGAATACTGGAGTGGGTTACCATTTCCTTCTCCAGGGGATCTTCCCAACCCAGGGATTGAACCCGGGTCTCCCCCATTGGGGGCAGAAGCTTTAACCTCTAATACCAGACATCTTACCTGTTTCCTGGGAAATCTGTATGTGGGTCAAGAAGCAACAGTTAGAACCCTGTATGGACTGAGATAGGAGATAGGAGATAGGAGTATGACAGGACTGTCTGTTGTCACCCTGTTTATTTAATCTATATGTTGAGCACATCATGAGAAATGCCAGGCTGGATGAGTTACAAGCTGGAATCAAGACTGGCAGGAAAAACATCAACTTCAGATATGCAAATGGTACCACTCTAATGGCAGAAGCAAAGAGGAACTAAAGAACTTCCTGCTGAGGGTGAAGGAGGAAAGTGGACAAGTCTGCTTAAAACTAAATATTAAAAAAGCTACAATCATGGCATCAGGCCCCATTACATCATGGCAAATAGAAGGGGAAAAGATGGAAGTAGTGAGAGATTTCCTCTTTTTGGTAAAAATCAGTGTGGCTGGTGACTGCAGCCATGAAATCAGAAGACAACTGCTTCTTAGCAGGAAAGCTATGACAAACCTAGACAGTGTGTTTGAAAGCAGAGACATCATTCTGCCAACAAAGGTCCATATAGTCAAGGCTATGGTCTTTCCAGTGGTCACATATGGTTGTGAGAGCTGAACCATAAAGGCAGAATGCCAAGAATTGATGCCTTCAAGCTGTGATGGTGGAGAAGACTCCAGAGAATCCCTTGGACAGCAAGGAGATCAAACCAGTCAATCTTAAAAGAAATCAACCCTGAATACTCATTGGAAGGACTAATGCTGAAGCTGAAGCGCCAATATTTTGATCACCTGATGCGAACAGCTGACTCATTAGAACCGGATGCTGGATAGACTGAGGGGAGAAAGAAAAGAGGGAATCAGAGGATGAGATGGTTGGATGTCATGGCCAATGCAATGGACATGAACTTGGGCAAACTCTGGGAGATGGTGACGGACAGAGGAGGGCTGGCAGGCTGCAGTCCGTGGGGTGGCAAAGAGTCCAGACACGACTGGGTGACGGAACAGCAACACACACTGTACTCTAGAAAAGGGTGGTTAATGCTGTGGAAGAGAGCCCTGACAGAGACAACATCATAAAAGTCTGGAAGGATTACAGCACTGAAAAATGCCATCATTATAGAAAAAGATGTGCAAGCCATCAAATCTGAAATAATAAATCCCTGCTAGAGAAAACTATGTCCAGATGTCATCCATGACTTCACAGAATTTATGACCGAGTCAATCAAGGAAATCATGAAAGAGATTATACATATAAAAAAAATTAAAAAGATGGGGGGTGAAGGGTTTCAAGATATAAATCTTGGAGAAATTCAAGACTGATAAACAGCACACTAGAGGATTTAACAGAAGATGACTCAGTAGAGATGAGTCATCTCCAAACCAGTGTCAGATGATGAGGAAAATGACACAGAAGAAGCAGTGCCAGAAAACAAATTGACGCTGGTTTTAAGACTGCTTTTGACTTCTGCAAGGGACATGGAGGCCTGGCATGCTGCAGTTCATGGGGTAGCAAAGAGCTGAACACAAATTAGTGACTGAACAACAGAGGACTTCTTTTACAACACGGAACCTTCTACGACATGGGTACTGAAACTAAACCAAAGAATGAAAGATAGGTTGGTATCATATAGAAACATTTCTTGAAAAAAAAAAAAGCAAAAATGGCAGTCTGAAATGACAATGTATCTCTATAAAGATATGCCAAGTACGCCTGCCTCTCTTGCCTCCCCTTTCATGTTCTCCATCTCTCCCACCTCTGCCACCCCTGAGACAGCAACACCAACCTCTCCTCCTCAGCCTGCTCAACATGAAGATGACGAGGATGAAGACCACTATGATGATTCTCTTCTACTTAATAATAATCGTCATCATGTATACAGTAGACAATCAACATGCACACAGTTAATAAACTTATCTATTGTGTATATGTGTTTTCATGTGACAATCTAATAACTGTAGAGCTAGAACTGTATGAGATGCTTTTGGGTCATCAACTAAGTATTCATGTTGAACATCACGTGCAAGATCTGTACTGAAGTAGATAGTCTATCCTGAAATAGACATGAGGTGAGTGAAAGTCACTCAGTCATATCCGACTCTTTGCAACTACATGGACTAAACACTCCATGAAATTCTCCAGGCCAGAATACTGGAGTGGGCAGCTGATCCCTTCTCCAAGGGAATCTTTCCAACCCAGGGATCGAACCTAGGTCTCCCACATTTGCAGGTGGATTCTTTATACCAGCTGAGCCACCAGGGAAGCCCAAGGTGAGTGATATTTAATACAAAATTAATAATGAGCTAGTTCTCTGACTGTTTTGTGACTTTGCTTTCAAAGGATTACATTACCTTACCATATGTCTCTCTCTTGTAAATGGAGAAAACGAGTATCAGTCCATCATCACAAGTTAAGTGCTTTTTTAAATTCAATAATGTTTCTAATACAGTATTATGGAAAGACTGTATGCCATGGAAATACTGTATGCCATAACAAATTTACAAAAATGGTATAAATTGAATATTAAGATATGATGTATGCATGATGACTACAGTTAACAATACCATATTGTACTGGGCTTCCCAGGTGGTGCAGTAGTCAAGAATCTGCCTGCCAATTCAGGAGACACAAGAAACATGGGTTCAATCCCTGGGTCTGGAAGATCCCCTGGAGTAGCAAATGGCAACCCACTCCAGTATTCTTGCCTGGGAAATTTCATAGACAGAGGAGCCTAGCAGGCTACAGTCCACGGTGTCATAAAGAGCAGGACAGGACTGAGCATGCATGCAAGAGGAGGAGGAGAATCAATTATGTTTCAATAAAACTGGAAAAAAAAAAAGAACTATAGCTATGAAACCCAATACCCTGGCTGCTTTTCATAATAAAAACATTCCGTAAAACCAGAACTCAAATATGAAATGAAAAGTGAAACTGTAAGGTCTCAAAAAGTCTTAAGTAGAAAGAGGATATCACCAGTTAAGTTGACTGGATCGAACCTATCCAATCATCTCTGCTTGCCCCCGAAACCCCACTTAAATGAAGACAGAATAAAAGTGAGTGACAGAAGAGATGACAGCCAACAAGAGACGTCAAAAGCGAATGTGGAAGATGGAAAATAAATGGACAAGTGAGTAAGTGATAGGTTTCCGCTTTCTCAACTTTGCTAAATACTCAAAAAAGGCAGGGCCTAATAGCAAGTTGAATTCATATCCTTTAAAAAAAAAAATCAGAAATTGGAAGCAGCAATTACCCCTGAAGCCAAGCTATGGAGTGGCAGTGAACACAGAGCACTGTTGGAAGCCTCTGTAAGCAGCAGTTAGCTCTGTTCTCAGATCTCCTCTGCCAACTCCCTCCCAGAC
Organism: Nanger dama; assembly: GCA_917880005.1. NCBI lineage: Eukaryota > Metazoa > Chordata > Mammalia > Artiodactyla > Bovidae > Nanger > Nanger dama. The sequence goes on from CAKJTW010000017.1 coordinate 5,667,583, forward strand.
AAAGGGCCCTCTCCATTCTGGAAAAAGAGAGTTTATTTGCAAACCAATAAGGCTGATCCAAAACGGCTCTGAGGTCATGAAAACCAGACCCAACTGAAAGACAGGATAAGACATTTTATTAAAAATTAGAGGAGATTGAGAAATGGTGGGGGATGAAACCTCACAGTTCTGTTTCTCTCTTCAGCTCCCAAAACATTGACTCCTACGCTTAAGGTACTATAAGGACAAGGAAGAGACTAGAAGGCTCCTTTGTGGGGAAATAACCAGGCCAAGGAGAAAAAGCTACAGATTCTGGCCTTTTAAAGGTTCTCCAATTAAATGGAAGGGCTCCACACACAACAAGAGCTTTCTCGCAGCTTTTTAGTGCTTCTTTCTCCAACATGAACACACAGACAATGATCACCAGACATTTGAGGAAAGCTTTTCATGTAAAATTCAGACAAACGGGATCAAACACTCAGAGAAAACAAAGACAATCTAGGGAGGAAGAGGGAGAGGAACCACCTTCAGAACAAGTATGACTTTCATCCACAGAGTAAAAATAAGGTATTACAAACATGAAACAAGAAGAGTCTACTATATAAAAGTATAGTCAAAGAACAAGAAACAACTCTAGGAAATTAAAAAATTTAAAACCAGAAAGATGGGCCAAAGAACTAAATAGGCATTTCTCCAAAGACGACATACAGATGGCTAACAAACACATGAAAAGATGCTCAACATCACTTATTATCAGAGAAATGCAAATCAAGACCACAATGAGGTACCATTTCACACCAGTCAGAATGGCTGCGATCCAGAAGTCTACAAGCAATAAATGCTGGAGAGGATGTGGAGAAAAGGGAACCCTCTTACACTGCTGGTGGGAATGCAAACTAGTACAGCCACTATGGAAAACAGTGTGGAGATTCCTTAAAAAATTGCAAATAGAACTGCCTTATGACCCAGCAATCCCACTGCTGGGCATACACACTGAGGAAACCAGAATTGAAAGAGACACATGTACCCCAATGTTCATTGCAGCACTGTTTATAATAGCCAGGACATGGAAACAACCTAGATGTCCATCAGCAGATGAATGGATAAGAAAGCTGTGGTACATATACACAATGGAGTACTACTCAGCCCTTAAAAAGAATAAATTTGACTCAGTTCTAATGAGATGGATGAAATTGGAGCCGATTATACAGAGTGAAGTAAGCCAGAAAGAAAAACACCAATACAGTATACTGACACATATATATGGAATTTATAAGGATAGTAATGAAGACCCTCTATGTGAGACAACAAAAGAGACTCAGAGGTATAGAACGGACTTTTGGACTCTGAGGGAGAGGGAGAGGGTGGGATGATTTGGGAGAACGGCATTGAAACATGTATACTGTCTTGTAAGAATGAAGTGCCAGTCTATGTTCGATGCAGGATGCAGGACGCATGGGGCTGGTGCACGGGATGATTCAGGGAGAGGATGTGGAGTGGGAGGTGGGAGGGGGCTTTGGCATTGGGAGATCGTGGACACCTGTGGCTGATTCATGTCAATGTATGGCAAAACAAATACAGTATTGTAATGTAGAATAAAGTATTAAAAAAAAAAAACAGAAAGAGAATTTAATAGAAAAGTTGTGATATAAAATTGAAGAAATCTCTTCAAAAACAGAAAAGAAAAAAAAAGAATGAAAAGCATAAGAAATTAAGGATGTCAATTTATGGCAAACTGACCTATAAATCCAATTCAATTCCAATAAAATTACAAGGTTTCTTGGTGGAATATAAATGTCAATTCTCAAACTCACATGGAAGATTAAAAGGCTAAGAATAACTCTCCTCCCTACTCCCTCAGAACATAGATTAAGAATATAGAGAAGGAAGTTTGCTCTGATATCAAGATTTACTCTAAAACTATGGCAAATAAAACAATTTAGTATTGATTTAGAAACAGATCAACATGTAAGTGAAACAGAACAAAGCACCAGGAACCAAACTGTAGATTTTATAAAGGAATTTGATATATGACACAGATGACATTTTAAATCAATAAGTGGTAACAGCATAGATAGGTGAATAACTAGTAGAGACATTTGGTTATCCATTTGGAAGAAAATACTCAGCCTTCTTCACAGTCCAACTCTCACATCCATACATGACTACTGGAAAAACCATAGCCTTGACTAGATGGACCTTAGTCAGCAAACTAATGTCTCTCCTTTTGAAAATACTATCTAGGTTGGTCATAACTTTTCTTCCAAAGAGTAAGTGTCTTTTAATTTTATGGCTGCAGTCACCATCTGCAGTGATTTTGGAGCCCCCAAAAATAAAGTCTAACACTGTTTCCACTGTTTCCCCATCTATTTCCCATGGAGTGATGGGACCGGATGCCATGATCTCCGTTTTCTGAATGTTGAGCTTTAAGCCAACTTTTTCACTCTCCTCTTTTACTTTCATCAAGAGGCTTTTAGTTCCTCTTCACTTTCTGCCATAAGAGTGGTGTCATCTGCATATCTGAGGTTACTGATATTTCTCCCGGCAATCTTGATTCCAGCTTGTGTTTCTTCCAGTCCAGCGTTTCTCATGATGTACTCCACATATAAGTTAAATAAGCAGGGTGGCAATATACAGCCTTGACGTACGCTTTTGAACTGTGGTGTTGGAGAAGACTCTTGAGAGTCCCTTGGACTGCAAGGAGATCCAACCAGTCCATTCTGAAGGAGATCAACCCTGGGATTTCTTTGGAAGGAGTGATGCTAAAGCTGAAACTCCAGTACTTCGGCCACCTCATGCAAAGAGTTGACTCACTGGAAAAGACTTTGATGCTGGGAGGGATTGGGGGCAGGAAGAGAAGGGGACGACCGAGGATGAGATGGCTGGATGGTATCACTGACTCGATGGACGCAAGTCTGAGTGAACTCCGGGAGTTGGTGATGGACAGGGAGGCCTGGCGTGCTGTGATTCACGGGGTCGCAAAGAGTCAGACACGACTGAGCGACTGAACTGAACTGAACTGGACTGAAACCTTCCCTCATTCTCTATACAAAAAATATTTTTTCTTTATGACTTTAGGTTATGTAAGACATAAAAAAGTACTATCAATAAAAGAAAATACTGATACATTCAACTACATTAAAATTCAAAGATGCAAACAATGAAAATTGTTTCCATGTCTCCACGAAGAGGAAAATGATGTTTGCCATGGGATTTAAGTAACCAAGTTATCAAATATATTTGAAACTCCTATAAATCAATAAGAATATACAAACAAAAAGGATAAAGGGGAAAATATAAAATTGCGGTTCACAAAAGAAGAAACATGAATGACCAATAAACATAACATGAGCAAGGTCAGGGAAACAGAAATTTAAGCAAGAGAAATTTCACACACATTCTAATGCAAAAGAAATCAAATCTGAAAAATACCAAGGGCTCAAGAGACTTCAAGGGAAGAGAAAGTCTTCTCTCAAATTGATACAACCACTTGGGAGAATAACTTAGCATATATTTTATCTAATAACTGCAAATATACTAAATACCTCCCACATAAAAATATTTGATGTTTATGGAAGCATTGCATGAAATAACTGAAACTTAGAAAGAAATTAAATCTCAATCAACCCTGTAATGGATGATTATGCATATGACAAATCACTATAGATCAGTTAAATTGAATGAACCAGAGAAACTAACTGGGCTAAACCTCAAAAACAGAAGAGGGGTGAAAAGTTGGACAAAGACTCATACTGTGTGATACTGCATGCATCCTTTTTAAATAAACAAAATACTATTTAAAAAAACAAAACATTTATCATCAATGTGTACAGATAGAAAGTTAAACACCAACTTTAGAAGGATGGTTATCTTGTGGGGATGGGGTGAATGATTCAGTCTTCATTGATATAAAATGTGTCTGTTATGAATTCTTAGGCAAACATGACAAACACTAAATGATCTAGATGGTAAATGTTGGCAACATTAATGGCACTAATTAGCTACATTGGGTATTAATTAATTATATATTAATCCCTATTAATTTTTATATGTTCAGATACTTGTTATAGGTGTATGGTTTAATCAATATAATCCATGTCTGGGGTGTGTTATAATATACAAGAAAATTACAAAAGAACTATAAAATACTTCATGCAATTATACATCCAAATTAACTTGCTTCCTCCCAAATAAATTTTTAATTTTTTGGTCACAGAATTTATTTTCTAATCAAACCAAAGATACCTGGATCCCTATAGTGAGTGAGTGTGTGTACGTATATGTAACAAACTAAATCACATGAGTTCAGTTCAGTTGCTCATTCGTGTCTGACTCTTTGCGACCCCATGGACTGCAGTACCTTAGGCTTCCCTGTCCATTACCAACTCCCACAGCTTGCTCAAACTCATGTCCATCGAGTCGGTGATCCCAACTTAATTAAATCACATTAAGGGTAGAACTGTGGTGTTGGAGAAGACTCTTGAGAGTCCCTTGGACTGCAAGGAAATTGAACTAATCAATCCTAAAGGAAATCAGTCCTGAATATTCATTGGAAGGACTGATGCTGAAGCTGAAACTCCAATAGTCTGGCCACCTGATGTGAAGAACTGACTCACTGGAAAAGACCTTGATGCTGGAAAGACTGAAGGTGGGAGGAGAAGGGGACAACAGAGGATGAGTTGGTTGGATGGCATCACCGATGCGATGGACGTGATTTTGAGAAGGCTCCAGGAGTTGGTGATGCACAGGGAAGTCTGGCGTGCTGCAGTCCATGGGGTTGCAAAGAGTCGGACAGGACTGAGCAATTGAACTGACTAACTGAAAGGCAGGGGAAATTGAGGGTTTTTTTTTTCCACTAGAGGGAAGTGTTGAACTTAAAATATTTTAAAATGGAGTTTGTTTTTGAACTGACATTTAACATCAAAGTAAACCACACTGTGTTGTTAGGAAATAAACTTCCTTTCTTTTCACATCTTCCAGAAACATAGCCCTGAAAGCGTAATTCTTTATATGAACTTATATAAACAATATTTCTTGAACTCCAAAATAAGGTTTCAAGTCTGAAAGATTAAAATAGTTAGAACATGTCAGAGTTAAAGTACTCCTCCTTCCTAACCTATGAAATAAAACAAAACAGATATAGTTACAATCTTAGTCCAGTACATGGATATCTCTCTAAATCCCCAAAGTCAGCACAGTTCAACAATCTAAAACAGTGTTCAGTGGAAACTTTATGTAATACCTATCACAGTTATAAACCTTGAAGATTTAGCAATTATACTTCTAGGCATTTACACACGGCTGAATCACTTGTATGACAGCCCAAAGACACAGGCAAGGATGTTACTGAATCATTTTAAAGTGAAGCAAAAAATGTTGAAGGAAATAAAATGTAGATCAATAAGGAATTTGTTAAACGTATTAGGAACTCCCACATAACAGAAAAGCTCTTAAGCACTACAAGAATAATGCAAGAATTAAAAGATGGACACCAAATATTACTGAGGCATATTTATGTAATTATATGTTTATATACCCTTAGATGAGGGGTAGAACTGGAGTGGGCAGAGTAACAGGGCAGACCTCTACTTTCTGTTTTTAAAGTTCCCTATATTAGGGGAATTTTTACAATGAGAACAATATATTTTAATTCTATAAATTGACTATTAAGATATGTTTGACCATTGATATAAGATATTGATATATTGATATAAGATGTTTGACTTATATTGATATATGTTTGACTATTGATAAGATATAATTGACTATTAAGGAATGTTTGGAAATAACAGGCAGTACTAGCGCCAGACACACTTTCTACATCATTTGCTTACACAGGGCACCAGTGGACAGTTTCCCAGGAAACTACAAAGAAAAGCTCCTTGCTACCCTAAATCATTTAAGACAATATTCTGAAATACTTCCTTTCCATGCAACTAACTCCAAGCTGTCCCTGGATCATAGCTGTGCTTACCCAGTCGATCCCTAACTGCTGTCTTAGCACACATCCCACTGATGGATGCCGAATCTGATCCCACACCTAGTCTGACATCTTCCTTTACCGCCACCCCCAACTCTTCCTCTTCCTCCTTCAGTCTGTGGTATTATTTTCAACAAACATTTCCCACGCTCCTCTGCCATTACACGCTCTCATCTCACTTGATCACTAGATACATAAATCAAATTTAGCCAGAATGAGGAAAGGGTCACTTTATTCCCTGGCTTGGTTACAGAATTTCGGAAATAAAATAGATATGAAAACATACATTCATCTTCTAAATGCTTTTAATTCTGCTGATGAGTTATACATTGAAGTAAACTATAAAAATGACAAAGGAAAGAACATGGCAATTTACCACTGCATGTCCCACACTGCCTACAGTAGTAAAGCTTATGGCTAATAAGCATCCTCAAAGTTTTCACTGCTATTGCAGAAACAAACACATAAATAATTTAAATAAACAGAAGCAAAACATAAAATAACATATTTTCCCAAGATCAACATATATACGTCATTCTAAAATTACTATGGTTTTGCTTTGTTTTGAAATTTCAAAGAATGCCAAGAGAAGCATGGAATTTTTATGTTTATCAAAGAGGACATACATTTTTAAAAATGAAAAATGCGTTTTAAAATGAGATAACTCCACTAAGAATCCCCATTAATATTCCAGAGAAGTGCATCTCTATTTATCACTTCAATACTGGGGAAAAAAGGAGACATGGCATAAAATTAAGATTTTCCTTTTATACAAACCTGAATTCTAAAGCCCAGATGAGAGAAATAGTATACCAGCTTTGTCTGTTTAAGATGGGGCTTCACTGAGGTTTTTTAAACTTATTTTAAAAACTGAATTCCCTTGGAGAGTTACACAAAAGAACACTATGTGATACTAACACCTAATCATAGTATGGAAACTTAAACCCATCAACAGCCAATAGAGAGAGGGAGAGAGGAGAGAATTTTCATCTATCCCTCAAGTTGTTTTTTCTAAAAAAAAAAAAAAAAAAAAGACTTTTTTAAAATCTAAAAGGTTTCTAAGCTTGCTTTATAAAAGAAAAAGCAGTTTTCTTTTTGGTAAAAATGACAAGGAATTAACAGACAGAGTTCTGAACATCTCAGTTATAGAATACAATAAAATCTATCTCACAGGTGGTAGTAACCTAAGGAATATATTCCTATTCTTCCCACACATAATAATTAAAGATTGACAGAGAATTCCAAATTTCCTTAATACTTCATAATATAAAGTCTGATTTAACCATATACATTTCATGTGAGGTTTAGAGGACTGATCAGGAAACTGTATTAAAATCGTGTCATCTACACATTTAAATATAGGTCTCTGCAATATATTTTATAAATTTGGGGCTTCTGACTAGTAGTAGTGAAAATTTCTGAGTATTCAAAAATAAAGAGGTTATTTTCATTTACTTATGTGTACTTGTTTGTTTTAGGTAACCATGAAGACAATTATCAATAACAGCTCAAATGCCCTCTGCTCTGTGATAAATTTCCCCAAACTCTCAGGCAATTCATTTCTCTTTTATGACCCCATAGCATTTTCTTTAAAATTGTATTATATTACAATATTTTCTCCTCTCTTTACATGCCTCTCCATGTTGAAAGATCTTTTAGGAAAGAAATCATATCTTAATCAATTTTATATCCTCAGGACCCACAGCAGAAACTCAGCAGGTACTTAGGGCATGAATAAAGGAACAAGTGACTGAATGAATGAGAGGACTGACTGACTATAGCATTACAAGCAGACTCTAAAAATACCAAGAGGTCTACAGAGTAACTATCTTTACAGATTTCACAGAGGGAGTGACTGGGAAGAAAAGCATTGCCAAAGAACAAAGATTTGGGAAATATGTGATACTGTTGGTATTCTCAACACTTACATATCCAACAAATTCAGTACTTCCACTGTTTACTGCCAGATTTCACTCTTAAAGAAACAGGTGCCTCCTATTTTTGCAGGTTTGGGGCCACCTTCATCTTATAAAACTGTTGCTAATACAAACAACAACTGTAAAATTTATTTTAGGTGAATATTTTTCATTTTGTAAAGAACAGATACCTTTGACATCTATATAAAGATTACATTTCAATGTCATTTTGTGTAGAAAAACTGTCATCACAAATTAATAGAAGAAATTATGGAAATTTATTTGAAATTTTAAATTAGTTGATTAGTGAATGAACAGTTTTAATTTCTCCTAACTCTCCTTCAAAGTAATTTATAGAATGTCCTAAAGATATGCAATATTCACAGAAGTAAGAATCTGGAGACTCATAATCTTTTCCCACACTAACTGCTCAGTCTATGATATGACTAAATCACAAACTGCAGTCTGCTCATCTATAATGGAAATTATTAGATGAAATCAGTGATTTTCAAATTGCACTGTGTGTTGGCAGGGAAAGGGTTAAAAGAACATGATTAAGAATTTGTACTTCTTAAAAGAGTTCAAAAGAGAGTACTATGATACTATATGATTTGTAAGCATCTTTTAATATCCAAAATCTAATTATTCTATTTCTTTATGTTATTAAAGACTGCTAATAGTCTCCCATTTTAAACTGGAAAACTAAATGCCAAGTGTATATATGTCCTTTAAAAATCAAATAATTTTTGCAATGGAAGTCACCTGACTCTAATTCTAATAATATCTTTTGGAACCAGTTGCCCATATTGTCATGTAACTACAAATGAAACATGGCCTTCTACGAATTATTTTCTCCATGAGTAGGCAAGTTAATTATCTCACTAATGTAAATTTTAATATCATAAGCATTAAAAAGACATATTGAAGGATCTGAATTATTATTTTTAAATACCTGTACTATAAATTGTAACTCTCTTCTCTCTGCTTCCCATTGTTCTGCTTGTAATCTAAGCTCCTCCAGTGCTGTCTCTCTGATATGAGACTCCATCTCATTCTTCTCCTCCTGATGATTTTCCAATGCTTCCTTTACATGAATAAAATCTTGCTTTACTATTTGATTGATAAAAGTTATCTTTCTTCCTTCATCCGCAATGTAAATATACAAAGGGCTTTCCAAACCCATAGACTGTTAAAACTCACTATAATTTATGTTAAAAGAATTAATAGAATGATTATATTTTGACAATCAGAATAATATCTGAATAAGAAGCTACGATTACCCATTTAATTCAAGCAACATTTCATATATATAATCCATATAATGATAGATACAGGTAGATATATATACAGTATTGATAGATACAAGTAAATATAAATACAGATATTAAATATAGATATTTAAACCAATCTTTCCAAAAACTTAGCTGCAGGGGACTAAACAAAATGCATCCTGATAAAAAGACAAAAACAAAGTAAACTGTCGGGCATATATGTAATCTATATGTAAATCTGTATGTGAAGGAGATAATATGGAAAGCTCTAATTACCTATGAATATTAAAAATCTGAAAAATGACATAAAACATTTTTAGGTCTGGACTATTAACTAATTCCTTGTTCTACAGGTAAGCAGTATTTGCAAGATGCTTTTCTTCAGGGATTTTCTTAGTTGCACTACATTTACAGGATCTAATTTGGTTCAAAACTTTAGAAGTATAAAATGCAGGTTTCCTGAGAAGCCCAATTTTCTAAACTGTAGGGTTTAAAACTCAGTCTGCATTAACACAAGGAGAAAGATTCTGGTTTACATGAGAGAGAGGAAAATCTCCCCTGTCCTTATAAACTGTAGCATGGATCTGCAAAGTAAAGACTGCCCTCCCAACACTACTGGAAAGCCAACAGGGAGAGCCTTGAGACTTTTTCCCCTTAGGAGAAAACAGTGACTCCTCTTTATTCCCAACGGTCTCCTTGCAGATTAGTTCAAAGCCAATTGTGTAAAATCAAAGTTCTTCTACCAAACTGATGATCAAGATCACATCAAGATCCATAAGAGATGTGAGATGCAGGCTGACTGACTCTAAGGAATGCTGCCACCGTTACTCTTCTTTCCCCATAATTCTAGGACATTTTATGTGGGGCAGCCCAGGGACTTGCAGTTTCCGTTGTCACTAAACTCCCCTCATTCAAATACTAATGGAACCCGTGTATATGTCTGGTACTGTTCCAGGGTCTAAGAATATTACAGTAAATAGAAGAGACAACTGTGACTGTTAGCAAGCAGGAATTCAAAAGCAGACATGCTGACAATGGCAGGGAACCATCGTGCTAAAACTTCTACATTTGGCAAATGCATTTGTAAAATTATTTTTAGTGAAGATTTATTTCTAGTATTCTGAAAAGTCATTTACACCCTTGGTAAATGGAAAGCATTTTTACCACTTTTTTTTTTTAATTTAAATTGGTACTTGAAAAAAATGGCAAACACAAACAATTCAAAATCTATCTTTTATGTGAGTGGCAACATCAACTTTAAACCACACTTTATTTTAGAAACTAAAAAAGAACAAAAGAATGGGAGGATAAATAGCTCACAATAATTTCAGTAAGAGGTCATCATATATTTCACCTACCATGCCATATACAATGTATTCTACATATATAATGAAGTTTATATCAGATATACACAAATTTTTCTATACTTATAGTATATTCAGGTCAAAATCTAGGGCCCACATTTCTAACATTTCTAAAATTCCAGCTTTTCATGCTGCTAGACCAAAAGGGTTGTGGGTTCTTATCTTCTTACAATATTCCCATATAAGTGGTTTGGTTTTTTTTTTGATCAGGGAACTCAAACTGTTTTTCACAAAAGAAAGAGTATATATATTCACACATTGCTAAAACGTATTACAAAACAGACCTGAAAATATGACCTTAAAAAAAAAAAAGAAGAAAGGGAGAAAAGGAGTTGGGAGGAGTGAGGAGGAAATCAGATTTGCTTGCTTTCTGGCATTTTCTTTTCCAAAGATAACTTCAAATAATGTATAATACATATAAGTTGTGACCGACTTGCAGCCCCATGGACTGCAGCCCACCAGGCTCCTCTGTCAATGGGATTCTCCAAGCAAGAATACTACAGTAGGTTGCCATTTCCTTCTCCAGGGGATCTTCCTGACCCAGGAATCAAACCTGGGTCTCCTTCATTGCAGAACAAGGGAAGCCCATAATACATATCAATGAATATTAAATACAGAAAAATTTCTTCGTGAAATATTTACCTGTAGAGTTTTCTCTAGTCTGCTTTTTTCTTTCATAAGTAAATCATATTCCTGATGGCAATTTTGAATTATATTGTCTCTTTCTTCCAAATCATGTTCAAATCTTCTGCACTCTTCTTTCCATTTCTGCTGGGAAATCTGGAATGCTTTCTCGATCTCATTTGCCTTTCCCTGAAGTTCTACATTCTGAGCTATTAAAAATATAAAAGAATAACGGGTATATTTACAACCAGAAATTAAAACATAGGAGCTCAAAAACCTAGGCACTAGAGCTGATTTCTTACAACGTCATCTTAAAACAAAACATTTAACCACTTCATACCAGTCAACATTGAAAAGTTCCTGTCCTAGAACCTATCTATTTTATAATTTCTCAATCTCTTCTTCCCCTCCAAATAGAGGTGGTTTTGCCATGCATTGGGTATGACATATTCCTAGAGCACATTCCTAGACCACAAGTTGCACCAGCTGCAACTCAAATGCTTTTTCTCCTATTCAAGAAAATAAATGTGTTTGTTTTTTTTTAAAGAGTTAAAAAAAAAAAACAGGATGCTCTTTTTTAAAAGACTTGATAGGTTACAAATTTTGATTTTTGACTTAGCAAACAATACTTGTGGCACATCTCATAATTAAGACCATCACAAAACTGAGGTTGTGAACCTTAAAACTAGATCTCTTTGCTCCCCTAAAGTTAGGCTCAACCTCCCATCCTAGTATTAACTCAACAATAACTATCACTTCCCAACTCACCATGGCTGCCGTTCTGTTTCAGCATCTAGAAAAGAAGTAATGAAAGGCTTCCAGGTCTGCCTTCATCACCTACCACCTGATTAAACCTCTCTGACTCTCTAACACTCAGTGGGAATAAAGTGCCTCCTAGTTAAGTTGCTGTAAAGATAACATGGGAGTACCAGTGATGGACAGGGAAGCCTGGCGTGCTGCAGTCCATGGGATCGCAAAGAGTGGGACATAACTGAGCGCCTGAACTGAACTATACTTGTTAAACAAACAAACAAAAAAAAAAAACCACTATTTGTAGTATTATTTCTAATTTGTGTTTTAAACGGATCATGTATTCAAAGGGTTCAAAATACAAAAGTTATTTAAAAGGTACAAAAGTCTCCCTCCCATTCAGTTACTAGATAATATTGTATCATTTAGCATCCTGTATTGCAAGTAAGTTTAAGGCCATTCTGATTCCTGTTCCTTTGCAAATGGCTTATTTTTCTTTCCTTTCCTTTTCTCTCTGAAAGCTTTAAGATCTTTACTTTGTCTCTATTTTCTGGAATTTCATAATGCTCTGCCTTCATGTGTCTTGCCTGGAGAATCCCAGGGACAGAGGAGCCTGGTGGGCTGCCGTCTATGGGGTCACACAGAGTCGGACACGACTGTCGCAACTTAGCAGCAGCAGCAGCATGACTTCACATGGGTCTGTTTTCTTCCCCTGGGGTAAATATTCAGCGGGCCATCTGGTAACTCATATCTTTCAGTTCTGAGGTGTTTTCTTTTTAAGCATTGATCATTTATCCCTTTCTGCTTTCTCTCTTATCTCTTTCAAGATCATCCACTATTCAGATTGGTCCTCAAAGTTTCTTGCCTTTTCTCTTTTATCTTTCTCCCTTTGTCTCTACTCTAATTTGGGGAAATTTTTCCCACCTTCATCTTCCAGTGCTTTTGTTGCCATTTTTCATTTCTGACTTCATATTTTTAATTTTTAAAAGGCTTTTATTTTCTTTATATCCCCCAGTTCTTATACCATGGATGGAACATATTCTTTTTCAGCCGTGAGGATAATAATGCTTATTTGTTAAATCTGCTCCTGGCAGAGTTTTTGATTCTTCCAGATTGATTCTTTTACTCCATTTTAGAGGATTTCCCAAGTATCTGCTAATTCTTGGTTATCTGTTCCCAATTAAGCATAACTATAAGGGTGGCACATCTTTTATACACTCACATAACTACTACCCAGATTCTGAGCTTGACGACAGAAGTTGATAACTGTGGTCTGATAAATGTGGGAAGGAAACTCCCTACATCACTATCATTAGGTTTTTCTCTTGGCTTGGTCAGATGACCCATGGAAGAGTCTTCCAAGTTCCCACACGGACTGTAGTAATCTCAAGGTTCACTTTTGGGAAAGTCAATAGAAAAAGAATCTAGAAGCAATAGATCCTCAGTATTCAGTAGCAACATGTTATCTTCCTGGTTTTGCCAGTCTGGAAATCCTGTATTTTATCATCTCCAGATATTAAGCCCCCAATTTACACTAGAAGTGGGAGCAGTCCCAGAACAGCAGGCTCTTGGAAAGGGCATCTAAGAACATGTGTGCTTCCAGAGCAAACAACTATTAACTAACCTCCTTTATTTTACTGGGGCTTAGGATTCTGACATCTTAAGTCTGCCAAGTCAGTTATCCCGCATCGACTTGTTTTCCAACTTCTGATATTTTCTCTCTTATCTCCTCTCTCAATCATTATGAGATTATCTCTTAATATTCCATAAATTCATTAGGTTTTTCCTACTCTACCCTCAATATTTTATCACAAAAATGTTCAAAAATAAAGTTTAGAGTAATAGAGTATTATACAATGAACACCTATAAACTTCAGACTAGGTTCTATGGTTAACATTTTGCCATATGTGTATTTTTACACATTCATCCATACATCTATCCATGCATGCATTCATTTTCTCCATCCATCAGACCATCATAGTTCTTATACATTTCAAAACAAGGTGCAAATAAAAGTAAATTTCAATCCTGAATAACTGAGCATTCATATCAATAATCATAATTAAAATACATAATTCAATTATTTTGCAGGTAAAATTTACATATAGTGAAATTCATAAATCTTAAGTGTACCATTCAAAGAAATTTGATAAGTGCATACACTAATGTAGCCCAAATCCTTATCAAAATAAAGAACATTTCTTTCAATCTGAAAATTTCCCCTACCTTTTAGAGTCAGTTCCCCCACCAACCCATCTAGAGGTGACCATTGTTCTGATTTTTTCAGCAACAAATAGTCTTTTCTGTCCTAGAATTTCATATAATGGAATCATACAACAAGTCATCTTCTGTGTAAAATTTCACTCAGCATAATATTCCTGAGATTCATTCATGTTATTGAATGTATCAGGAGTTAGTTCATTTTTATTGCTGAGTAGTATTTTATCCAATGAATATACAAAAATGTTTTCTTTTGTCATGGACATTTAAGGTTTTTCTCCAATTTGGGGCTGTCATAAATAGAGCTGCTATGAAATTCTTATACAAGTCTTTTGTGGACAAATGTTTCTCAGAGAAAATACCAAAGAGTGAAGTTTCTGGGTCACTGGAGAAAATAATATGTTTATTTTTAAAGAAATTGCCAAGTTTTTTTCTAAAGTAGTTGTACCATTTCACTTTCTCACTAACAAAATATAAGAAAGAGTTCCAATTGCTCTGTATCTGAACATATTTGGTATTGACAGCCATTTCAGTTAAAGCATTTGATGTCTACGCAGTGACAGTCAGTGTGTTTTAATATGCATTTCCCTGATGACAAGTGAGGGGAAGCATTTTTCATGTGATTACTGGAATTCTTCTATCTTCCTCTGCGAAATGTCTGTTGAAATCACCTGACTTTGGGCAAGTAACTTTCCATCTTTCCTGGACTTCAATTTCTTCATAATTAAATAGAAGGCATTAACTTGTACATCTGGTGCCTTTCAAGTCTTATAATCCTACATTTCAGACAGTAGTGTAGTAATTAAATGTCAAAAGTAATCAAAACTATCTTTGACCAACAGCCAGACCAAGTCTAAGGATCATAAGCTTTATAATACTATAACTTTGACATTTTTTGAGTCCATGCAGTTAACAAAGCACTTTTGTTTTCTCATTTCATTTTTAAAACAGTTTAGTTTCAAGTATCAGTATGTGGCAGAATCAGGACCTAAATCTAAATCTTCTGAATTCATGTTCAGTGTTCTCTTCATTAAAATTAACTGAGTACAAGAATGTTCAGGGAAACACTATTCTTAATAACCAAAAACTAAACACTACCCACTACCACTGTCAACAAAAATGGATGAATATAAGTGTGGTATGTTCACACTATATAGTATTAAACATCAATATTAAGTTCATATGACAATAGGGATGAACTCATGAACACAGTGTCGAGGGAAAGCAGCCAGAGAAAAAAGAGTACATATGATTCCTTTCATATAAAGTACAAAAAGGAGGCAAAATAAATTAATATCCTGCTATTAAAAATCAGGATAGCAGTCATTTATGTGGAAAACTTTGATAATTTTCCATTCCATGACCCAGGTGCTAGTTGTAAGTCATACACATAGCTGGGCACATTTCTTTACATATATTATACTCTGTGGTTCCTAAACCTGGCTAATCAACAAATCAGCTGCAGTGCTTCTTGAACATATAGATTCTCTGAGGCTAGAGATTCTGTTTCAGATTACATGGGCAGGAAGCCCATATTTCTTTTTAAATCTCTATTTGATTCTATGGATTATTCATGGAACAAGTGCTCTACAAAGTGATTAACAGAATTTTGAACCTCTTTCTATACATATACAAAAACATTAATGTCAAGTAAATGAATGTTCACATTATTGCCAGAAAGCATACACACAACTGCCAAGTCTGTCTATCCAAAGCCAGTCATACTTCTGCTCCTATATGGAATCCATACACAACAGGGAGCAATGATATACAATGACCTTGCAACCCTAAATATGGAAAGAAACAGAAACCGTTTTACCGCAGAGTTTCTCTTGTACCCTGTGTGCCTCAGCTAGCCTTTCTTCAGCAGCCCGTCTTCCGAGTCCAGCTTCCTTTCTAGCAACAGCCAGGTCGTACTCCAGACTTTGTCGCAACGCCTCTCCTTTTTCAACCTCGGATCGTAGCTTGGCAATCTGGCTCTCATAGCTTGCCAGCTAAAAGCAGATTTCTGATATCATGAACCAATATTAAAATATGTCTCCAAGATTATGAGACCAAGAACTCAAACACTTAACACAGAAATTTGTTTCTGTAATATTTATAAGACAAGAATTTACACATTGATACTTCATAAAAGACTGGAAAAGAAGCACTAATCTTACTACCAAATAACATTGATTAATTTTCTTATTCTAGAGAATCCATTAGAGAGCAAAAATTAAAATGAAAAAAAAATTCTGATACGAACTTCTTATCCAAAATAAAGAGAAAAACAGGTTTTCATCAGAAATAGTCATATGTAAAAAAGGCATGACATATAGTAAGCGTTTAAAAATTCATTCTCTCCTTCCCTTCTAATCCATAATTGAAATCAAGAAGCTAAATATTTTATAAATATTTATTCTGATAAATATTGATAAATATCATCTATATTATTTCTCTTGATTATGATTACTGATAGAGCATAAAGTAATAAAAATACCAATTCTGCAGGAGTTTTAATAAATAAATATCTAATTCACTATTTGTGAGAGTTTGAACCAGATGATTTATAAAGTCCCTTCCCACTCTCAAATTCTATGATCTAAACAAAGATTCATTAAATGATATTAAATACTTGCTATATTTCAAGTACAGTGAAAATATAAAAACAAACATTATAGAGCTCTTGATCACAAGTAATGAAATGCTATAGAAAGGCATAAGGGATTAGTTTTACAAAAGAGGTAAAAATATTATGATAGTTCAAAGAAAATCAAAATTACTTATTGCTGGAGGGAGAGAAAGAGATGGCAGATGAGAGAGAATGCTATCATAAAAGAAAGCACAGATCTACTACATCAGGCTAGAAATAATGGTTCAATTACCAAGAAAGAAGAAAAGACAAAAAGAATTTCTAAAAGGCAACATCAGAAATTACCATTAAGTAGCTGTGTAGCTGTTAATATGTAGAACAAGGAAGGAGTTACACTCTTTCTAGCATATAAAAAATAATTTTCATTTTAAAAATGTTATAAAAATAACAACTTCAGCACACTTACACTCGCAAAATAAGAATCTAAAATTATCTTTTAATATAGTAAGCTAATGAAAAAAATAAAACCTTAATTACACATTCAAGATAGCTCCGTTAATTTCAGAATCACTCCATCCCTCAGGAATAAAGCTGTTAACATCTGAGCATTCCCAGTTATGCCAGTCATTTACCTGTTTGTGCTCAGGCCCACTCCAGCCCCTGTCCTTCTCCACACTGCTCTCTCTTCCAGGAACTACACGTGCCATGATGACTTGACCATGGCTTCTCAGAGTCTGAGTCAGTAAGAGGTACTGTGCTGTACCTGAGGACTGGAAAGGAGAAGCCAGGGTATTTGTCCCTCTCTCAATCTACCCTGAGTAGCACCTCTTCCTTGTGCTTGCAAATACTTCTGGATAGGCCCTCCATCCATGGCCCTAAATTTTTCAACCTTCGGAGTAGAAGTGGTTTCCTAATGCTACTACCCTCTGGGTCACCTTAACATCCTTCATTTGTCTTTTTACCTCTTCTGGTACTTGTGTAATCAATTCCATTTGGACATCAAGTAGTATGACTCTTAATACCAGAAATAGTTTCAACATGGGTTCTCTGTTCTGTGAGCTTGGGTTTGGTTTTTTTTTAAATTTTTAAATTCTACTTATAAATGATATTGAGCTTCCCAAGTAGCTCTAGTCGTAAAGAATATGCCTGCTGATGCAGGAGACTCAGGAAACGCAGGTTCAATTCTTGGGTTGGGAAGACCCCCTGGAGAAAGAAATGACAACCCACTCCAGTATTCTTGCCTAGAGAATCTCATGGACAGAGGAACTTGGCAGGATACAGTCCATAGCGTTACAAAAAGTCAGACACAAATGAAGTGACCTAGCATGCATGCATAAATGATATCATTCAGTATTTGCCTTTCTCTGTCTGACTTATTTTACTTACCATAATGCCCCCAAGGTCCATCTATGTTGGCACAAACAGCAAGATGTCACTCTTTTTATGGCTGAGTAATATTCCATTAAATATATGTATTGCATGTGTGTATACACAAACATTTTCTTTATCTATTCAGTTATTGATGGACACTTAGATTTTAAATATATTTTATGCTAATCACCCAGTGTATTAGTATTAGGAGTACCTGATAAGGCAAATACCTGGCCTTAGTTTTTAGATGGTTTCATTCCTCTCTGCCTTGCTTTATAATGGACACATTTAGAAATCATATGGCTTAAAAAATTAATATATATGTAAAATCATCTAAACAAATAATTGAAACAATAAGAATGTATAGTAATTGGAGCTGAACCAATCATAACTACCTATTTTGAGAAAGTTCCCTTTCTTCCATAAGATAATTTCCTATCTCTTTAATGTGAACACATAATTCAAAATATTTTGATCATATGAAAGACAGTAAATGTATGTTCTGCTAAGAGAAATGTGATAACTATAAATGTATGTGAAAGAACATTATTTAATGGATGAATGATTATCAAAATACTAATATTCTCAAGTATAGTATAGTATATATATATATACTATAGTGTATAGTGTGCATATATATATCATAGTGTATATATATATACTATAGTGTATAGTGTGTGTATATATATATACTATAGTATATAGTATAGTATATAGTCTCAAGTTCTAAAAGTAAAAAAGTTTTAGAGATTATGAATAATTAGCACTCATTTAACAAATACAACTTGATATTCAGTATGCAATAATACATCATAAATAAAAGCAATTACTACTTCAATTATTTAAAATTATCTCAATTGCCATTAAAAATACAAATAAAACAGTTACATACTGATCACTTGTCATTTTAATTATAAACCATCATTCCTTAGATAAGCTGAAAAAAATTTATTCAACACACAATTACTGAGGACCTACTATGTGCCAATAAGCAACTCAGGAGGTATAGAGACAAAGCATGGTCACTGCATTCAGCTCTCTCGGGAAGCTTAAGGACTAAAGAAGATTAGGTAAGTGTGAAATAAATGTTCTAGCTCTAAAAGATCTGCAACAACATATTATGGAAGAGCAGAGAAAAGAGTAATTATTTTCACCTTTAAAAGGCTTTAAAAGGTGTCCCAACAGAACAGCACTGGAATTTAACAAAAACAGAAGGAAAATACACAGTTTCCGTTTGACTGTCAATAAATTACAACTAGTATTACTGTTCACAGGCACTTCACAAGTTCTATTTCACCTAATTATCTCAACAACCCTTAGGACCAGTGTTTCACAAGGAGAAACCAATGATGTACAAGATAAATAACCTGCTGAAGGCCACATACCTTGTAAATCGAAGGACCAAGAATGAGTCCAGGTCTCTGTAATTCAGTATTTTTTTCACTGCATTAGGCTACCTAAGCTGAGCTTTAAGAATGAGTAAGATTTAAAGAGAGAAAAAGAAGGAAACAGAGAAAAAGACAACAGACAGAAGAGACATACACATATAATTCATGAATTATCCTAGAGTAAAATGTAACTACTGTCTTTGGAATATATGCATATACATATGAAATACATACATTTATATACACACATACTAATAAAAGATATAATGATATAATTTAAAAAGAAACTACAATAATTCATGAATTACACTATGATCAAAAGGTCCATACTCAAATTTAAAAGCGTGTTCTGCGACTGAGACCATAAGGAACCTACATTAAGATTTCCAAAATGTCTAATTTATAAATATCCCTTAGTCACCAAACACATACATCAATTAACACTTCTGATCAAATGTATTGATCTTTAATTAAAATAAAATTAAGACAACATACAAATAAATATAAAAGTTCATTAAATTTCTACTTTAACACTCCAAAACAATTCCACTGTATTTAAAAATCATGTTATATTAATTTCCTTTTAAGCATGAGAATGTTACAGTGATAAATATTGAAACAAGGAGTTTGTAATATGTGAAATGAATCTAAAATAATCAAACTCTACTTTTAACATTATATAAGAAGAAAGCAAATTCTACCTCTGCATTGTGCTTAGTTGTTATTTCCAATTTTTCTTTCTTAGCCCGATGGAGTTTCTTTCTGAGATCAGCAGTAATATCCAAGTCTGTTTCACTTTTAACCATTTGTTTTATATCAGATGAGGCATTCTTCAACCTATCAAAAGAAAATATAATTCTTATTAAGTAAATTTCAGGCACTTCTGGTATATCTGATAATTTACTTCTCAAAAACAGGGAACATGCTATGGTCCTTGCCTGAAAGAAATGTGCCAGTAAAAGATATTGATTGCAAAAGCTAAGACAGAAATGCAAAGCAGTATATAAACAAATCACTGTCCACTGGGAAACCACTACACTGTTCAAGATAGGTAATTAAAGGTTATCTCATCCTACCACAAGCTGACAAGTTTTGGAGACGCTGAGTTCTTTCCTTACTACTCTTTTAAATAACATGTTTAAATTACGCAAATAAAACACATACTACACAAAGTATAAAAGAATACAGATTCATGCTTTAAAATGAAAGAGTAAAGCACTCTCTTTTCCCAAAATTAAAATTTTAAACAAAATAACAGCAAAGAGAATTTAGAGATATAAACTCAAAAGGAGAATGAAAATAGGAGATGAGACAGTAGCTATAAAATATTGGAAGTTGGAACGCAGGTGGATAAGTGGTGACTGTCTGACATAAGCAATCTGAATTGAAAGCTAAAGAAGGCAACTGGATTTACACCAGAGTCACCAAAAGCTCACTTCATTGGCAACATCTTTTAAAATGGGGGTAAAAGTAGAGCAAAAACAGAAGAATTGGTTGAAAGTCTGCCAAAGAAATAATGAGCTCCTCAGATCCTCTACCCTATACACCACACACTGGGTATTGATTTCTTCCCCACTCTGGCAGAACACTAGGGGTTTAGTCCCTGGAGAGGATAAAACAGAACATCCTTGATCTTCTAATATTTATTGTCTACCAGAACGCTGGCAACCAAAACAGTCACTGGAAGGATCTTCCCTGGAGAATCTAACCAGCAGGCAAAAAAGACCTAAAGAGGACAATGCTAGAGTTTTTCCAGCCAAACAGCTTAACCAGATCAGCTGACAGAGAATACCTCGCACACAGAGCTTCCTATTATCTTTTAGGCCTTTGCTTCTAAATATGAACAGACAGCCAAGGATCACCAGAAATTAAGCAGCATTTAACAAGAAAGACAGAGACCACAAGGGGAAGGGAAGAAGTCAAAGATTATTCCAAGGAAAAATAACTTTTTTTTGAAAAATAACTTTAAACAGAGAGAAAAGGAAAACCCCTAACATTAAAATGCTCAGAAAAATAGGAAGAGATTAAAAATCCATAAAACAAAAACTAGATGCAATTTTAAATGAAATATTCATAGAACAAAAAAGAGAGCTCTTGGAAATCAAAAACATAAGGTAAGAAATGAAAAACTAACTAAATAAAAGAAAAATATCCAAGACATCTGAAAAAATTCCAAGCAAAAATAATTTCCACTTAAGAATTTTATGCTCAACAAGTACCATTCAAAGCCAAGAGTATGAGAAAGACTATTTCAGTTCTGTAAGACATCAAACCATTTACCTATAATGAATTTTCTCAAGGGGATACTGGAGACTTGCTTCACCAAAATAAAACCCACACTGAAAAAAAGACATGGGATTCCAGCAGTAGAGTATTCAAGACAAGAAAACAGCAACGGGATGTCTAAGATAGGACTCTTGAGAGTCCCTTGGACAGCAAGGACATCAAACCAGTCAATCCTAAAGGAAATCAACCCTCAATACTCACTGGAAGGACTGATGCTAAAGCTGAAGCTCCAATACTTTAGCCACCCAATGCAAAGAGCTAACTCACTGGAAAAGACCCTAATGCTGGGAAAGATTGAGGGCAAAAGGAGAAGGGAGCAGCAGAGGATAAGATGGTTGGATAGCACCACTGACTCAATGGACATGAATTTGAGCAAACTCTGGGAGATTGTGAAGGACAGGGAAGCCTGGCGTGCTGCAGTTAATGGGGTAACAAAGAGTTGGACATGACTTAGCAACTGAGCAAGAAGACAGGAGGATGGAAGGAGGCACCCAGTGAGAACTGTGGGATAATGTCCCAGCTGAACTGGCCAACACCTTCAGGAGTGATTTCTTTAAGAACACGAAAACAGAAAATAACAGAATATATCAACTATGCAAATAATATATTGAGAGATTTATAAAACTTGGCAGGAGAATAAAGTTGAATTCATAAGTATGTGGCAATTAAGTCAAATAAACAAGAAATGAGAAAACTATTAAATTCAAGTAAAACAAGATGTATAAGAGGAAAATTGCCACAAAACATTACTATATGGCTCACCTGGAAATTTTTCATAATTAAATAATAATATAAACATTGAATAACTAATCTAACCAAGATTATATATCACTAAATGAAGAGAGAATAAAAAAGAAAGGCAAATGTGAAAACTAAATTATGAATTTCTATAGCAGAAAGTCAGTAGATAATGGCTAAACCTGAAAAATCAAATAGCAATATAAAAATTTTTATTGAAGAAATATGGATTTTAAAAAAGCATCTCAGAAAGTTGAAAATGATTATTTCTAGGGATAAAGAAAGTTATTTGTCTCAAGGTAATAAGTACTGGTATTTTTTCTAACAGCAGTAAGAAAGCTTTATAGAACAATTAATCTTTTAATAATGTTCATATGCAATTTTAACCATTTCACAGATCACAGCCTTGTCAAGGCGAAGGGGCTTGTGTAACGCAATGAAGCCATGAGCATGCAGGGCTACCCAAAACAGATTGGTCATAGTGAAGAGTTCGGAAAAAACGTGGTCCACTAGAGGAGAAAATGGCAACCCACTCCAGTATTCTTGCCACGAGAACTGCATGAAAAGTATAAAAAGGCAAAAACATATGTCCCTAGAAGATGAGCCACCCAGGTGAGAAGATGTATTTTTATATTACCAGGAAAGAACAGAGGACAATTACTAACAGCTCCAGAGAAAATGAAATAGCTGGGCCAAAGTAGAAGTAAGATTCAGCTGTGTGTCTGGTGGTAAAAGTAAAGTCTGATGCTGTAAAGAACAATATTGCACAGGCACCTGGAGGGTTAGGTCCTTGAATAAAGGTAAGTTAGACACGATCAAACAGGAGACGGCAAGAATGAACACTGACCTCTTAGGAATCCATGAACTGAAATGGACAGGAATGAGTGAATTTAATTCAGATGACCATTATATCTACCACTGTGGACAACAAAAGGCAGAAGAACTAGAGATCAAATTGCCAACATCCACCAGATCATAGGAAAAGCAAATGAATTTCAAAAAACATCTACTTTTTCTTCAGTGACTACACTAAAGCTTTTGACTGTGTGAATCACAAAAAACTGGAGAATTCTTAAAGAGATGAAAATACTAGACCACTTTACTTGCCTCCTGAGAAACCTGTATGCAGGACAAGAAGCAACAGTCAGAACTGGACATGGAACAACAGACTGGTTCAAACTTGGGAAAGGATTACATCAAGGCTGTATATTGTCACCCTGCTTATTTAACTTATATGCAGGATACATCACGTGAAATGCCAGGCTGGATGACTTACAAGCTGGAATCAAGATTGACGAGAGAAATACTAACAACCTCAGATATGCAGGTTACACCACTCTAATGGCAGAGTAAAGAGGAACTAAAGAGCCTCTTGATGAAGGTAAAAGAGTAGAATGAAAAAGCTGGCTTAAAACTCAACATTCAAAAAACAAAGATCATAGCATCTGGTCCCATCACTTCATAGCAAATCATAGCAAATAGATTGGAAAAAAGTGGAAACAGTGGCAGATTTCATTTTGGGGGCTCCAAAATCACTGCGGAAGGTGACTGCAGCCACAGAATTAAAATACCCTTAATCCATGGAAGCAAAGCTTTGACAAACCTAGACATCAGAGACATCACTTTGCCAACAAAGTGATTTCACAGATCACAGTATGTATAGTGAAAGCTATGGCTTCCTCAGTAGTCACGGTCGGATGTAAGAGTTGGACCAAAAGAAGGCTGGGTTCTGAAGAACTGATGCTTTTAAATTGTGGTGCTGGAGAAGACTCTTCAGAGCCCCTTGGACTACAAGGAGATCATACCAGTCAATCCTAAAGGAAATCAACCCTGAATATTTATCGGAAGAATTAATGCTGAAGCTGAAGCTCCAATACTTTGGCCACCTGATGCAAAGAACCAATTCACTGGAAAAGACCCTGATGCTGAGAAGATTAAAGGCAAATGTAGAAGGGGGCAGCAGAGGATGAGGTGGTTAGATAGCATCACCGACTCAATAGACATGAATTTGACCAAACTCTGGGAGAGAATGGAGGACAGAGGAGCCTGGCATGCTGCAGTCCGTGGGGTTACAAAGAGCTGGACATGAGTTAGCGACTGAACAAGAAAAACGAAAATGGAATTTTAGTTGTTTAATATAAGACAAAAATAACAAAGAATCAATGAAACAAAAATTTGGTTCTTTAAAAGGTCAAAACTTTTATTTAGCTAGACAAAGAAAAAAGAGAAGAAACTCAAAGTATAAAGACAAAGAATGAAAGAGTGAATGGCACTACCAACCTAGAAGGATTATAATGAGTAACATGAACAACTTTATAACAAATTAGACAACTTAAATCAAATGGACAAATTCCTAAAAAGATAGTAATTACTAAAACTAACTCAAAAGGAAATGTAAATCAGAACAGACTTATAGCATTAAATTAATATATTTCAAATCTAACCATAAGCCAAGTCTAGATTACTTCACGAGCAAACCCTACCAAACTTTAAAGAAGAAATAATACCAATCCTCACATTAGAAGTGGGCAAAATGTTTCTCAAAATCATTCTGAGACTGAGACAGACATCACTAGAGAGAAAGGGTCAGTCAGTTCAGTTCAGTTCAGTAGCTCAGTAGTGTCCGACTCTTTGCGACCCCATGAATCGCAGCACGCCAGGCTTCAGAAAGGGTAATAGACCAATATCTTTCACGAAGAGAAATACAAAAAATCCTCAACAAAACATTAGCAAACCAAATCCAGCAACATCGTAAAAGAATTAAATTACAACATGACTAACTGGCATTTTTCTCAAAAGTAGAAAATTTATATAATGTCTGAAACTCATTTGATGTAAAATACCATTTTATGAAAACAAAGGACAAAAACTACATATCTCAATAGATGTACAAAATCCAGCACCCATTTATGATTTAAAAAAAACACCTCTCAACAAATTGGCAATACCAGGCAATTTTATCAACCTGTGAAAGGGCCTGAAAGAAAAACTGCCAAAAAGTAGCATCAAACTTAATGGTGAAAGTTTAAAAAGCAAGAGTTTCTCCTAAGTCTGGGAACAAAACTGAGATGTCTAGTATTTTTATTCAAGACTGTGTTGGAGCTTATAGACAGTACAACCAGGAAAGAAAAAGAAAAAAAAAAAAAAAGGTACAAATACTGGAAGGGAAGAGGTAAAACTGAATGTAATTACAAAGGACATGATCCTTCAAGATTATCCTAAGAAATTCATTAAGAAGCAAAAAAACTAGAACAAAAAACAATTTCAGCAAGGTCACAGAATATAATATTAATAGACAAAAACCAATCACATTTCTAAACACTAGCAATAAATAATCCAAAAAGAAATTTAAAACATAATTCCACTTTACTAGCATCAAAAAATAGACTTAGTATTAAATTTAACAAAAGATGTGTAAGACTTCTATAGTAAAAAGTACAAATTATTGCTGAAATAAATTGAAGACCAAAATAAATGAAGGCTTTCCACATTACATACATATATTTGAAGATGAGTACTTTAAGGTGGTCACTTTCTCCAAACTGAATATGGATTCAACGTATTCCCTACCAAAATCACAGCAGCTTCTATTTTCTGTAGAAACTGACAAGCTGCAAGCAACTATACTCTGAGTGCATGTCAAGTCGCTTTAGTCGTGTCCGACTCTTTTCAACGCTATGGATTGTAGCCCACCAGGATCCTCTGTCCATGGGATTCTCCAGGCGAGAATACTGGAGTGGGCAGCCATTCCCTTTTCCAGAGGATCTTCCCGACCCAGGGATTGAACCTGTGTCTCTTTTATGTCTTCTGCATTGGCAAGCATGTTCTTTACCACTAATGTCACGTGGGAAGCCCCAAAACTACACTCTAGTAAAAATTAATTCAAAAATTAAAATATATAAAAATGGTTTTCTGTGCAAAAACTCCATATTTTTATGAAACCTTTTATCTATACATTTTAAAAACTGTGTTATCATTACAATCCGTGAATAATTTGTCTTTAAAAATATAGCACCACAGCTTTTAGAACAAGGCCCATACAGAGTAAACCTGATAGTGTGAAGCACAATGTGTACACAAGTCAATAAGAAAATCTCTGTGGGAGCCACTTACAATTGCTTTCTTAATATGACAACTATTTTAACTATTGTGATTATTCTGTAAAGCATTAGGTTTTCAGACTTACTAAACCAAAACCAAATGAACATGGAATCTTCTTTACACTTCAAAAAAAAAGAAAGAAATTGACAAGTGGACCCAAAAATTTATATGGAAAAGCAAAGAACTCAGAAAATCAAAATAATCTTTAGGAAAAACAAATGGAAGGCCTTGCACCCAAAAACCATAAAACTACAGTAATCAAAAGTGTAGAACTGATTGAAGAACAGACAGGTAGATCAGTGTACCAGAATTGAGACTATAAAATAAACTCATATATTTACATGTAGTCAATTAATTTTCAACAAAGCTGCCAAGGCAATTCAATGGGGAAAAGAGAATCTTATCAACAGATGGTACTTCAGTTCACTTCAGTTCAGTCGCTCAGTCATGTCCAATTCTTTGCGACCCCATGGACTGCAGCACACCAGCCTTCCCTGTCCATCACCAACTCCTGGAATTTACTCAAATTCATGTCCATGGAGTAGGCAATGCCATCCAACCATCTCATTCTCTGTCATCCTCTTCTCCTCCTGCCTTCAATCTTTCCCAGCATCAGGGTCTTTTCAAATGAGTCAGCTCTTCACATCAGTTGGCTAAGGTACTGGAGTTTCAGCTTCAGCATCAGTTCTTCCAATGAATATTCAGGACTGATTTTCTTTAGGATAAACTGATTGGATCTACTTTCTCTCCAAAAGACTCTCAAGAGTGTTTTCCAACAACACAATTCAAGGGTATCAATTCTTTGGCACTCAGCTTTCTTTATAGTCCAACTCTCACATCCATACATGACTACTGGAAAAACCATAGCCTTGACTAGATGGACCTTTGTTGGCAAAGTAGTATCTATGCTTTTTAATATGCTGTCTAGCTTGATCATAACTTTTCTTTCAAGGAGTAAGCACTCTTTAATTTCATGGCTGCAGTCACCATCTGCAGTGATTTTGGAGCCAAAAAAAATAGTCTCTCACTGTTTCCACTGTTTCCCCATCTATTTCCCGTGAACTGATGGGACCAGATGCCATGATCTTCGTTTTCTGAATGTTGAGCTTTAAGTCAACTTTTTCACTCTCCTCTTTCACCTTCATCAAGAGGCTTTTTAGTTCCTCTTCACTTTCTGCCATAAGGGTGGTGTCATCTGCATATTTGAGGTTATTGATACTTTTCCTGGAAATCTTGATTCCAGCTTGTGCTTCATCCAGTCCAATGTTTCTCATGATGTACTCTGCATATAAGTTAAATAAGCAGGGTGACAATATATCACCTTGACGTACTCCTTTTCCTCTTTGGAACCAGTCTGTTGTTACATAAAACTGTTGCTTCCTGACCTGCATACAGATTTCTCAAGAGGCAGGTCAGATGGTCTTGTATTCTCATCTCTTTCAGAATTTTCCACAGTTTATTGTGATCCACACAGTCAAAGGCTTTGGCATAGTCAATAAAACAGAAGTAGATGCTTTCTGGAACTCTCTTGCTTTTTCGATGATCCAGCAGATGTTGGAAATCTGATCTTTGGTTGCTCTTTTCTAAAACCAGCTTGAACATCTGAAGTTCATAGTTCGTGTATTGTTGAAGCCTGGCTTGGAGAATTTTGAGCATTACTTTACTAGCGTGTGAGATGAGTACAACTGTGTGGTAGTTTGAGCACTCTTTGGCATTGCCTTTCTTTGGGATTGGAATGAAAACTGACATTTTCCAGTCCTGTGGCCACTGCTGAGTTTTCCAAATTTGCTGGTATATTTAATGCAGCACTTTCACAGCATCAGCTTTCAGGATTTGAAATAGCGCAACTGGAATTCCATCAACTCTCCAGCTTTGTTCACAGTGATGCTTCCTTAGGCCCACTTGACTTCATATTCCGAGATGTCTGGCTCTAGGTGAGTAATCACACCATCATGATTATCTGGGTTGTGAAGATCTGTTTTGTATAGTTCTTCTGTGTATTCTTGCCACCTCTTTTAATATCTTATGATTCTGTTAGGTCCATATCACTTCTGTCCTTTATTGAGCCCATCTTTGCATGGGCTGCATGCACTAATATATCTAATTTTCTTGAAGAGATCTCTAGTCTTTCCCATTCTATTGTTTTCCTCTATTTCTTTGCACTGATCACTGAAGGCTTTCTTATCTCTCCTTGTTATTCTTTGGAACTCTGCATTCAAATGGGTATATCTTCCTTTTTCTCTTTTGCTTTCGCTTCTCTTTTCACAGCTATTTGTAAGGCCTCCTCAGACAGCCATTTTGCTTTTTGCATTTCTTTTTTGGGGGAAGAAAAGAAGGGTTTGCCATCCCTTCTCCAGTGGGCCACATTTTATCAGAACTCTCCACCATGACCTGTCCATCTTGGGTGGCCCTACACAACATGGCTCATAGTTTCATTGAGTTAGAAAGGCTGTGGTCCATGTGATTAGGTTAGTTTGTTTTCTGTGATTGTGCTTTTCAGTCTATCTGCCCTCTGATGGAGAAGGATAAGAGGCTTATAGAAGCTTCCTGATGGAAGAGATAAATGGTACTGAAACAACTGATATCCACAGGCAAAATGATAAATTTAGACCCTTACCCCACACCATACATTAAAAAGTAACTTCAAGGACTTCCCTGGTAGTCCAGCGGTTAAGAATCCATCTGGCAATACAGGGGATAAAGGTTCCATCTCTTTTCAGGGAACTAAAGATACCATCTGCCACTGAGCAACTAAGCCTGCGAACACCTACTAAGCCTGCAGGCTACAACCAGAGTCTATGCACCGCAGGAAAAAATCCCACACGACTCAGTGAAGATCCCACATGCTGCAACTAAAACCTGACGCAGCCAAATAAATAAATATATATAAATATATTTTTAAGTAACTTAAAATGAAGCCCAGACTTAAGTGTAAGAACTAAAATTATAAAATTTCTAGAAAATGTAGGAGAAAAATCGTCATGACCTTAAGTTGGGCAAAGATTTCTTAGATATGAAGCCAAAAGCATAATCCATAAAGGAAAAGAATTGAACTTTATAAAACTTAGTAACTCTTACACTTTAAAATACATTATTAAGAAAATGAATTCAAGCCAACAAATGGGAAAAAAATATTAACAAAGTATATACCTGATAAGACTTGTATCCAGAATATGTAAAGAAGTATTAAAGCTCAGTAACAAAAAGACAAATAAAACTTTAAAATTGGGCAAACAATCTCAATAGGCTTTTTACCAATGAAGATACACAAATGGCCAAAAAATGCACATGCAAAGGTGTTCAACATCATTGCTCTTTCAGTTCAGTTCAGTCGCTCAGTCGTGTCCGACTCTTTGTGACCCCATGAATCGCAGCACGCCAGGCCTCCCTGTCCATCTCCATCTCCCAGAGTTCACTCAGCCTCACGTCCATCGAGTCCATGATGCCATCCAACCATCTCATTCTCGGTTGTCCCCTGTTCCTCCTGCCCTCAATCCCTGCCAGCATCAGAGTCTTTTCCAGTGAGTCAACTCTTTGCATCAGGTGGCCAAAGTACTGGAGTTTCAGCTTTAGCATCATTCCTTCCAAAGAAATCCCAGGGTTGATCTCCTTCAGAATGGACTAGTTGGATTTCCTTGCAGCCGAAAGGACTCTCAAGAGTCTTCTCCAACACCACAGTTCAAAAGCATCAATTCTTCGGCACTCAGCCTTCTTCACAGTCCAACTCTCACATCCATACATGACCACTGGAAAAACCATAGCCTTGACTAGACGGACCTTAGTCGGCAAAGTAATGTCTCTGCTTTTAAATATACTATCTAGGTTGGTCATAACTTTTCTTCCAAGGAGTAAGAGTCTTCTAATTTCATGGCTACAGTCACCATCTGCAGTGATTTTGGATCCCAAAAAAATAAAGTCTGACACTGTTTCCACTGTTTCCTCATCTATTTCCCATGAAGTGATGGGACCGGATGCCATGATCTTCGTTTTCTCAATATTGAGCTTTAAGCCAACTTTTTCACTCTCCTCTTTTACTTTCATCAAGAGACGTTTTAGCTCCTCTTCACTAAAATCACCATGACATACCACTTTCACTAGATTGGCTATAATCAAAAAGTTAGAAAATAACAAGTGCTGGTGAGGATGTGGAGAAACTAAAACCCTTATACATTGCTGGGAGAAATGTAGTATGGTTCAGTCACTTCAGAATGCAATTTGGCAGTTTCTTAAAAATGTTAACATAAATTTACTATATGATAGAAGTAATAGTGTTTCTAAGGATCTACCCAAGAGAAATGCAAAGACTTGTACACAGGTGCTCACAGCAGTATTATTTATAATAGGTAAAATGTGGAAACAATCCGAATGTCCGTCAACTGATGGATGGTTAAACAAAATGTACACATCCATAAAAAGGAATATTCAGCAATAAGAAGAAACCAAGTACTGACACACGTTATGGCATGATAAACCCAGAGAACATGCCTAATGAAAGAAGACAGACACAAACAATCTCATATTGTGTGATCCTATTTACATGAATTATTCAAAAAATGCAAATCTACAGAAACAGAAAGTAGGTCAGCGGTAAACAGCAGAGTTTAAATAACTTCATTGGTCCAAATTCTAGAATTCTGAAGTGATGTACTTATTAAAAATTATGATATATGTATATTAATTTGGCAAGCTAGTGCCCCCAAATATCGAAAAAGCAAGATACTAAATATTGGAAATATTATTCTAATTTTTAAATATGTATTTATAAATATATGTGTATGTTCAAAAGAAAACTTCTGTGCAGATATAAACCAAAATACTATCAGTGTTAACTCTTAAGTGGTAAGACTATAAGCAGTTTCATTGTTTCATTCACTTGTTTTTTTAAATAATTCTAAAAACATATGCATTATCAGCATTAAAATATGTATTAAAATATACATATCTATGTGCATATATAAAATCAGCTATTAGAGCAAGAAGGAACCTCGAAGATACCCTGTTTAGCAGTATCTGAACCATCTTCACTAAAGTGATGGAGAACTAACTGATGACATTTCACTCTTAAACATTTGGTAAAAGAAAGAATTCTTGAGATAAAATTTGAACAAAGAAAAATGTTAATATTTTACTCATTTATTCTCTATCTTGTTCCATAAAGAATTTAAGGTAGCTCCTGGAGACAGGTGGAAAAAAGTTTATATAGCAAATCCTGTTTATAAAGCAAAGTACATGTTAGCCACCATACTTGCCCCACCCACACATTCCTGCTGAAAGGTGCGCAAAATGACTTCTCTAAATGTGAGCAATTACTATCCCTACCCTACTCCCATTGCTTCTGTAAAATATATTTAAAAGGGAAAACTAAAAAAGAAAATTTAAAAACAGATAAAATTCAACCTTAAGGCATTTATTATCAGATTCAACAAACAGAAAACTACTCTGTAATGTGCTTATAAAAGTTTCTAAACACTTATTTTCAATTTCTGTACTCATTTCTTTGTAAACCAGGTTTTGAGCTGCACTCTCCAGAATGGCTCCATTTTATATTACAGACTTAAGAGTTTTTATATTATACACATGAGAAATGAATAAACCAAAAGCAGGCACCTCACTCAAAGGCAGATATGAATGGTACAAAAAAGGTGAGCAACAGCAATTCTTAGAATGCAAACTCCAAGTAAACAAGCCGTTAGCAACAGGAGCTAAAACTAACAAAATGCTTAACTAGAGGGATGAATCAGTCAAGATGATGAGGAAGTAAGAGAAGAACAGAGCAACACGTATTATGGCAAGCCAAGTAATAATGAATAAGCAGAAGAAAAGATTTAGAGAAGTGGAAAAGGATAAGCAAGTCTCTAGGGACCAGAGAAAGTACAGACACCGACTTTTGTGCACTGAGTTAACAAAGGAGCACAAAGAGCCACATAAAAGTCTTCAGACCCAGGTCTGATTTTTACTAGGCATCACCCCTGCTCCTGCGGTCCCATGAAATTTCCATTTCCCTTACCATCTCATGAGAATTCTTACAATCAGCCACTCCAATCACTTACTTCTTCATGGTCCCTGAAAACCAAAAGCATTCCTCAACTAGTAGAAGATACTGCAGGCTTACCTCTGGATATCACCAGGGGTATTACTCGAAGTGTTTGAATTCATGACAAGTCTTCCAACTCTCAAAATATCCCACTGTTGCTTAATGATGTACTTCGTTACTGATGACTTAAACTGTCCAAGATGTCTGTGGTTTACAGGTTACATGGACTGAAGTCTGTTGAAAATAAACCATATAATAGTAGTTACTTATGTGAGTCCTGAGATGATGAGTGATTTTCTTTAATGTATGCGTGCATATATATATATGCATATATATATATATATAATGTTTTCTTTATCCATTCATCTATTGATGGACACTTAAAAGATATTTTGTACCAATAACCCAGTGTGTTAGCATTAGGAGTACTTGATAAGGCAAAAATCTGGCCTTAGTTTTCAAATAGTTTCATTCCTCTCTGCTTTGCTTTATAATGAACATATTTAAAAATTACATAGCTAAAAAATTAATACAAGAGGCCAGGGCATAGAATGATAATTACTTGAATGATAAATGATCCGCCGAGGCATACACACCATCATGAAGGAAAAATAGAAGAATTACTTAGTAAAATTGTAGGTGTCCAAGGATAGCTAGAAGACCTCCCCGACCAAAATCTAACCTGATCTGTCCCTGCTCATAATAAACAACCCTGAGAGAGATCACTGAAAAAGGACTCAAATAAGCCAAATGAGATGTAGATCCAAACACAGTACTAAGAACAGGACTAATGGGTCCAAACACTAGGGGATCTTCAAAACACTGATTCACACGGCTGATGCAGAATAGCTTGACCTAGGACAAAGAAGATGGAATGTTTACTGGGGGAAATCCCATTTTATTTTATTCCTCCTAAATACTACGTTTGGGAACAGCGGTAGACAAACAAACACCACGATCATTAATTTATTGAACACCTAGTGCAGTAAGCACTGTCCCTGGTACTTTATACACAGAGCTACAGAACTCTGATCCTTACAACACCACAATATAAAGATTATCCCATTTTTTAAAAGACAATTCTAAGACAGATATGAGAAGTAATCTGTCAAAAGTCACCTAGTTACAGGACCAAAATTCCAACTCATTTCTATCTAACTATATAACTCTAAGCCCAAGCTCATTCTACAAGGTCACTGTTGATACAGGTAAACTATAATTATCTTATCTGAGGTTTATTATCCTCATTTCAATTACAGAAATGCATCTAATTCAGAGAGGCTTAAATGACTTGCCTATAGCCAGTCAGCTACTCAGTAGAGGACACCAAAGAATCAAGCTCTTCTGATACTGAGTCTCAAAATCTTTTCACACCATGCCCTCAAAGTTCAGACTCCAAAGAATCTGCCTTCAGAATGAAGTAAAAGAGTTAGAACTTAGAAGGAAGGGACTCTTTTATACTTAAGAGTAATGTCCAAGGATCAAAAGTACATATATATGTTTTCTGTTTTTGTGAAAAAAATTAAACACATACACACACCACATGTACAAAGTTATGTGACCCAAACAGAATCTCTATTTGCCTCACAGAAAAAGAATTTACATACTGAGAGACTTAATAATGTCTGTGTTTTTGACTTTGTTTTGATCTTGGGCAGAGAAATGTGGGAAAAGGTAGTTAACCAAACTTTATTATAATTGTTTCCATAAAGCTAAACTGACGAGAACCACCATTTTTCAGTGCATCATTTTGGTATCTAACATCTTCAAACCTGAATGGTTGTCTAGAGAGAAAAGGTCTTTCCTAGCTCAGACGCAAGTTTTGTTGATTTCCAGATCACTGATACAGACAGCATAACAGGCAGATGGTTTCCCCTGATCTCTGTCCTATGGTGCTTCTCTCTAGTATAACAGCCTCCCCTTTACTGGGCAGAACCTGAGACTTGCTTCTAACCAAGATAACATGGCGAAGGTGACAGGCTGCACTCCCATGATTACTTTATGTTATATACGACTCTGTCCTAGCTGATGAAATGACAGATAACCCCCAGCACACTGTCACACTGTGAACTGCCAATGTAAAGGGTCAATTGGCAGGGAACTGCAGGCACCCTCCCCAAAGGCAGTAAAAAGCCGTATCCCTCGATCATACAGATGCCAACAGGAAACACATTCTGGGCAATTCCTGGAGAGCCAGT
Source organism: Nanger dama (assembly GCA_917880005.1). Classification (NCBI taxonomy): domain Eukaryota; kingdom Metazoa; phylum Chordata; class Mammalia; order Artiodactyla; family Bovidae; genus Nanger; species Nanger dama. The sequence goes on from CAKJTW010000017.1 coordinate 5,702,379, forward strand.
GGTCAGGACCTTGCGCTCTCACTGTAGGGAGCACAGGTTTGACCCCTGGTCAGGGAACCAAGATTCTGCAAGCCGATTCTGCAAGCCGCACAGCATAGCCAAAAAAAAAAAAAGAGAGAGACATTCTGCCAACAACTTGAATGAACAAGATAGCAAATTCTTTCAAGTTAAGGTTCCACATAAGAACACTGCCAGCAGCACCTTGGATGCAACTTAGTGAAACTGAACTGAGGGCCCACCTACACAGTGCCCAGATTCCCAGCCTACAGAAACTGAGAAATAATAAATCAGGGTTGTTTTAAGCCCCTAAGTTTGTGGTAACTTGTTACACAATAGAAAATGAATACAGATAACAAGCTTGAAAACGCATTTGCAGAGTTAAAAAGAAAAGAGAAGAGAGAAAGAGTTAATATGTAAAGTACAAAATGGATTCTGACATCAACCCCACCTATGTGTGTATCTCTCTTTGTTTTTCCATAGGTTAATTTCCTAATGAATTTACATAGCAGAGTTTGTAAAAATCCTATCTAAGGTAACAAGATAGAAAAACTAGAAAATCATGGACAATGTTTACAACAAAAAGAACAAAAGACAAATGAATAAGGGCAAACCAGCAACAATCACAAAACCCACGTGGAGGTGGAGGTGTCCATACAGAAGAAAGCAGAGGGAAATAACAAGACCCCCTGAAAGAACCCCCAAAGGATCAACAGATAGCAGTGGCATGGAAAATCTGAGAGCAAGGGCTGAAACCGACACATGAAACAGACGAAAGAGAGTCCTGAAGGTACCATTCAGCCTCACAGACTTTCATTACTGACCTGCCAAGGTGCCCTTCCTGAGCAGGGGCCCACACTAATGAGAATCAGTAGACAATGGAATCGGGAAATAAAGACAAAGTAAAGAGATAGCTCAGACCAAACTGTAGGAGGAGACAGGGCCAGGAAATCTCAATACCAAGCACTCACAACCACAAAAAAAAAAAGACAGGGTTTTGTGAATTCTGAAAAGCTTTCCTTTACCATGCTCAAAATTCAGGGAGACTAACCTGTGATAAAATTCAGCAACAGAAAAGCAGGATGTTCAAATTTCATACAAATATGAGGAGAAAGAGAGTAAGGAACGGAATGGACTCCTGAAAATGAAAGAATGACAGAAAGACAAGTCCACAAATCAGATTAAAATCGTAACTTACTATTTCAAAACGAGCTACAAGAGAGACTTCCTTGGTGGTCCAGTAGCTAAGACTCCGTGTTCCCAATGCAGGGGGCCTGGGTTGGATCCCTGATCAGGAACTAGATTCCACAAAACACAACTAAGGTCTCACATGCCGCAACTAAGATTCCACATGCTGCTGCAACAAAGATCAAAGATCTCATGGGCCCAAACTGAGACTCGGCACAGTCAAATAAATAAAAGTAAATACGGAAAAAGATGAGCTACAAGACATTAACAAAATGGTATAAGGCATCAAAGAATAGGAATCAGAAATGGAAAACTGAGACGTAAGATCAGACGAAGATTAGAAACATTAAAAAAAAATCTGCAGTGAAGACTAAAGTAGAGAGAACAAGAATAAATAGACATGATTTTAAAAAAACCTCTTAAAGGACATACAATATGAAATAGAAGTAAAATTTTTAAACAAAAATTTAAGAAGAAGACCAAAATGATTCAAGAGAATGTGAAAATATACCAAAAACAAAGAATAACCAACACGGAAATAACAGAAGTCCCTAAATAAGCGACAAAGCAAGGGAAACAGAACAAACACTAAAAACTGTCATTCAAGAAAACTTTTCTTAAATATAAAAATATTCTAATCCACAGTTCCAAAAATAAGCTGCATATTTGAGGACATGAACCCAGCACAATCAACACCAAGACATATTCTAAGATAACTCCTGGACTTTAGTAAAAGTTGTACACAAATGTTCATAGCAGCATTGTTCATAAACAGCCAAGAAGTAAAAACCCAAATATCCATCAATTTGCCAATATATAAACAAACATGAAATATTATTCAACCACAAAAGGAATGAAGTACCAACATATGCCACAACATGGATGAATGTTGAAAACATTATGCTAAGTGAAAGAAGCCAGACACAAAAGGACACATATTGTATATAATTCCATTGTCTATGAACAAATAGATACCCCAAAGCCAAACCTTCCATCATCATTTCTACTGTGCACACACAGACATCCCTTCTCCAAGTATCACACTTAGATTATCTCATTTCACTCTACATCAGCTCCAAGGGGAAGATACTGTTAATATCCCCATTTTATACCCTGGGAAACTGGGGCTTAAAGATACTCAGTCACTTGTCCAAAGTCACATCTCTAGTGAGTGACAGAGTAAGGATTCAAATCCAAATTGGCAATCTCCAGAGCTTTGCTATGTACCTTTGCCATTAACCTTCAATACACAGCTCACCCCATGGCGTCCCTCGCATGTCAGGGAACACTTCTGCTCCGTACTGCCAAGTTCTTAAACACAGAGCATTCTTCCACACATCCAAACTACAAGTCAAGGTCTTAATAAAAAATGACCCAGACGTCCAGTGAATTTCTCAATCCAGAAGGGATGTTCACAGAGTTGGGCCAAAAGCAGGGCACCCATTGGGCAGTGATGGATAAAGGCAAAGTTTAAATTAGTTTCTTTTGTTAATGTGTTAATATCTTTATGTTCTCTCAGTAGTGAAGTTGGTCTATTCTCACCATTCCCACTAAAACAGATGAAAGAAAGTGAAAGTTGCTACATCCAACTCTTTGCGAAACAGGACTGACTATACAGTCCACCGAATTCTCTAAGCCAGAATACTGGAGTGGGTAGCCTTTCCCTTTTCCAGGGGATCTTCTCAACCCAGGGATTGAACCCAGGTCTCCCACATTGCAGGCGGATTCTTCACCAGCTGAGCCACGAGAGAAGCCCCAAAACAGATTAGGGGATGTTATGTACATCGTTCGTCAAGAAGTTTTTTAGAAATAGTTAATGGGGCAATTGAGGACAAGGGATCAATGGTCTGGACATACTGAGAGTAAGTACCAGCCAAAAAGACAATTCTGCTTTAGATTTCAGAGCTACTGCTGGTAAGTTTTCCTATCTCACATCTGAGTCCTTCTGTAGGTCATCCAGAATGCACTGATCTCTCTCAGTGTGTCTGCACATATCAGGGGAAAGAGGAAGGGCAGGGAGGATGAAAACTATTAGTGAACACTTCCTGCATGCCAGACACTACATGAAGCATATCGGAGCTCAGTGAATCTTCCCAATACCCTACAGATTATTATGCACGTTTCACAGATGAGAACACTGAGGCTTGGAGAGGTTGAGTAACTTGTCTATAAAGATATCCAGTGGGAGCGTTAGAACTCAAGTTCATATTGTGGCTGACTCCTAAATCCATTATCTTTCACAACACAGTGCTGTCTTCAATACTAACCACATCTGTAGTGTGGGTATCTATTAGCAAACATATATTTCACCTTTTAAAAAGATGTTCGGTTCTTTCATCAAAACAAAACCAAGACAAATGGGTTGAGGCAATCAAAGTATTTTAGGATTAAATGAGACTTCAGAGATCCAATCTATCCTTCTTATCTGACAGATAAGGTATTTTAATGCCCAGGGAGCTTAGGTGATTTGCCTGAGGTCACACAACTAAGAAAAGTCTCCACTAGAACTGATACAGAAAGCTCCAAACTAAAATTACTGCTTTCATCTTTCCTTGTAGGAGATTGCACATTGCCTTTGTTTCCTCTTCATTTCATGGGAAACCAAGTTCGTTTCCTGCTCTCTGCTTGTTTTGTTACTAGACACTAACTGTTCAATAAAACAAGTGACAAAAAATGGTAGGTTCTCTCCTTCAAGATTATGAAAACAACTAAATAAAACATCAATGTGTAATGTGTTCAAAAGATTTGGACACCAACTGAAATTGGTTCTCAAGTAAATTTAAGTGGTTATCATTGGCGATCTGCTTAAAATGGGGGGGGCAGTGGAATTGCCTAGGATAAATATCACATGGAATAAAGAACAGTCAAAAGGAGACTCCACTTTTGCAGAAATCGTACAGCCACGGAGCAACTGAGCTCTCTTTTCTCTTAAGAGTCATGAAGTAGAAGCTACAGAAGACAGCCTAGCACAACTCATTCTTTCATTTATCAAACATTTATAGAGTATCTAGTGTGTGGCTGGCATTTTTATTAAAAGGGATGCAAGTGATCTGGTTCTTGTCCTCGAAGGACTTACTGATTCTTGAGAGGGAAAGAGCCCAGCAATCCGGAGTTGTAAACTTAAGAAGCTCCCAGTCCAGGCCCTCTAACTCCTGCCCCCTGGACCCTAGCCAGTCCTCTGTGTACTGAGGCAGCGGTCTTTGGCTAGGATGATCCAGAAGCATCTTCCTCCAGGTGGACGGAAAGGCCCAGCCCAGGGAACTGGAGGCGAGTCCCCATTGACAGAACAGCCTCAAACTAAATCAGGGTCCCTCATAACCTTAACTGCAGCCCCCTATAACCGTCCCTCTCAACACCTCCCAGTCCAGTCTTTCTCCTCCAAACTCCCATATTTGATGGTTACCTCCAGGGGGGAGGGTCCCGCGATCCAAACTGCACACCCACGGCCCCTGGGGCAGCTTCAGATCTCAAAGGCAGAAAGAGGCCCGGGCCGACCACTGGGTCAGAGCAAAAACTGTTGGAACCCGACGGACTCTAGGACCCGGGGAAGGGAGACGAATAGCACAAGCGGGGGAACGCAGAGACCAGCCCCCCGAGAGACTGTGTTTACAACGGCCACTTCCGGAGACTAGACCGCTCTAGCAGACCTCCGCAGACTTTCGGGGGCCCCTAGCCCCGCCCCGGCCTGCCCCTTTCCTCCCGCCTCCCGCAGCCCGCAGCTCCAGGATACGCACTCGGAGAACGCCGGGCTCGGATTGGAAGATCCGGGCCCGCGGAGCTGCGCGGCCTCGCTGGAAGGCAACCGGCGCATGCGCTGTTGCTGGGGAGCAGCGCGCTAGCCGTTGCGCGCGGCCCCGCTCCTGGCGCGTCCTTTCCGCGCGTGAGGACGCCGGGCCCCGCGCCCTTGAGAGTCTCGGCGTGAGGTTCCCGGGTCACAGTCCTAGAGTCCCCAGAGAGCTGGCTGAAAAGGCCGGTTTCTAAGCCGTAGCTCAGAAACCCGCCTACTGAATAAAAATCTTAAGAAGTCGAATCCCAGCTGCTCCTTATTTAAGCTAGCTCCCCGCTGATCCTTAGTATCACTGCCCTCCTTCGGGGTGCCGGAGCCAGGGGGAAATTCTCTGGGCTTGGTTTCTGCACCAGTGGCTGGTTTCCCGCTGTTTAGGCAGCTCCCAACTGCCGGACGCTTCTCGTCCCCTCCTCCCATCCCCATTGTATCCCAGCTTGTGGTTGTAAACGTCGCCGGAAAGTGCGGGCCAGTGCGCTGATGCCGTTGCAGCGCCTCTAACTATAAATATTACATAAATAGGTACCTCGCGAAAAAGTCCTCGGAACCTTAGCGTGTGCTCCAGCTCCCTTTCCTGCCCTCCTCCTCTTCCTACGCCCCCACACAACCCCGCAACACACACACACAACACACGCTTTCCTCGTTGATAATTTATACTTAAATTTCTCCTGGAAGCCGCTAACGCCTCAGGGAGACTGGAAAACCAAATGCTCTTTTGTTCCTTGTCTGTTGAATGCCTATTCCCCAAAGAACAATGCAAACCGGCGGGATTTTGATAAAGGGTTATATCTTCAGCACCACTACCTCCTCTTCCCAAAAGGTGTTTAATACAAATCGAGCCTTTTATGCGAAAACAGTCCCGTGTCGATTGTAATCATCCTGAAACCAGGTGTAACAGGGGCCGTCTTTCCGTCTCCCTCGTCCCCAGGAGAACCAACGGTCATAAACGCAAAAACAAATTGAAATTAAGCCCTCCCTGATTCGTGTAGCACTGGAACTTTAATTGGCCTGAGTTTAGTCATTTAGATTAAGAAAGGAGGCACATCTCGCTTCTTAATGGTCTAGGCATAAAGAGGATAATTGCTTCAAAGAGTTTATGGAAAGGAAAAAATAGCCCACTGTAACATGGAGAAAGGAAATTGGAAGTTACAGGAAAAGATATTAGGGCCTTTTTTTTAATTTTTAAATATTTATATTTTTTGTTTTAGCAAAATAACAGAAGTGAATATTGTACAGCAAGAAATGCCAAAAGTACCACTGTTGTCGTTCATGTCTCTCTGTGACCCCATGGATGCAGCATGCCAGGATTCCCTGCCCTTCACTATCTCTTAGAGTTTGCTCAGACTCATGTCCATTGAGTTGATGATGCCATCCAACCACCTCATCCTCTGCTGCCCCCTTCTCCTCCTGCCCTCAATTATTTCCAGCATCAGTGTCTTTTCCATTGTTAATGTCAACCCTGAACAACCAGAAAAGCTTTATAGAGAGCTTTAAGTTCAATCTGGGAAGATGGTTATAGAATTCAACAAGTTAGAAGGAATTGGAAGACATGGAAGTTACAAACATCAGGACAAAGAAACAGCATGAGACATTTGGAAAACTGAACAAAGCTGTATGTGTGTCATCTTGGGGTTGGAGGTGTGTGGGGAGTAAGACGTCAGGCTGGAGATCACAGAGGGCCTTCTAGGTCATACTTAGTTTACCAAGCAACAGAGCTAATGATGGATGCTGAGCAGAAAGTTCTAATAATTATACAGTAAATCAGACTGTTGGGCTTCCCAGGTGTCTCAGTCATTAAGAATCCACCTCCCAGTGCAGGAGATGCAGGAGACTTGGGTTCAGTCCCTAGGTCAGGAAGATCCCCTGGAGGAGGAAATGGCAACCCACTCCAGTATTTTTGCCTGGAAAATCCCATGGACAGAGAAGCCCGGTGGGCTACAGTCCATGGAGTCACAAAAGAGTTGGACACAACCAAGCACACATGCACGCAAATCAGACTTACCAAATACTTGGAGATTTTCTACGTGTTTCTAGTAATTACAAGGTCAATTCTGCATTGTCTCTTCTTTACCTAACATGCTGCTGCTTAGGAAAGGTGCAGGGAAAGATGCTATTTAGCCCACTTTTCTTTTAGCTCGAGTCACAGTAGTCATCTCAGTCTTTCTTTTGAGATATCATTTGATCCGTCACCCCTACTCTACCAAAACAGCTTCTGTAGTCACTAAGAATTGGACACAACTGAGCGACTTGACTTTCAGGTTTCACTTTCATGCATTGGAGAAGGAAATGGCAACCCACTCCAGTGTTCTTGCCTGGAGAATCCCAGGGACGGGGGAGCCTGGTGGGCTGCAGTCCATGGGGTCGCTAAGAGTTGGAAACGACTGAAGTGACTTAGCAGTAGCATCAGTAGTCAATAATGACGTCATTACTAAATGCCAGGCTCCTTAATTTCGTTGACACTGATCGCTCAAATTTCTCTCTAGCCTAGGTGAGACTCAGGGTTCAGGCAGCTTTCCGGCCCTTTTGCTGCTGCACAGGAAACAGTTATCCCCTTCTTGCCCCTTAAGAGGATATTTTCTCAGTTTCTGCCCTCAACCTTCATGGTTTACCATATTAGCTTCTTTGATGGTATCATCCATTCCTGCAAGTGTGA